>CM062813.1:346432391-348832391 GCA_031772625.1 Pinus tabuliformis | reverse complement strand
TATAGTCTACTTAGATGACATCTTAATTTTAAGTAAATCTCATGATGAACATGTCATGCATGTAAGAAAAGTACTTGATGTCTTGAAAAAAAAACAGTTGTATCTTAAGATGTCAAAGTGCGAGTTTGGAAAAACTTATTTAGTTTACTTGGGTCATATTGTTGGAGGAGGTGAGTTGAAGATAGATCCCTCCAAGGTTTATGTCATTTTGAATTGGCCAAGGCCCAAGATAGTTACTAAGGTAAGAAATTTTTTGGGAGCAACCCAATATTGGAGGAAATTCATTGCTAATTTTTCTCTTATAGCAGCTCCTTTGCATGCGTTGACAAGTGTGAAAAAGGTATTTTAGCAGGGAGGCAAACAACAAAAGGCGTTTGATGCATTGGAGGAAAAAATCAGTTCAGCTCTAGTACTTGCACTTCTAGACTTGAGACAATCATTTGAGATTCAAATTGATGCTAGTGACTATGCCATGGGTGCAGTCCTCATGCAACATGGTAAGCCTATCTGTTTTCATTCGGAAACTTTTAATGGTGCAGTGATTAACTATCCTACATATGACAAGGAATTGTATGCATTGGTGCAAAGTGTGAAAAAATGGAAACATTACCCGATGGGTAAGGAAACAAACATTCACACTGATCATCAACCATTACAATACTTGCAATCTCAATCAAAGTTGGAGCAATCAAGACACTTCTAATGGATGGGTTTTCTTCAACAATTCCCCTTGGTAATCAAGTATAAGAAAGGTATCTACAATAAAGTTTCTGAAATGATTTTTAACCCTATTGTTAGTGCAACTACTTTACTCAAGCATAATTTTATTCTACATGAAATTTATATTAATCAGTATGCATTAGATAATGGCTTTCAAGATGTTTATGCAAGCTTGAGTCAAGATAACCAAGTATAGGAATTGGATTATCATTTGCATGATAACTTGTTGTACCATCTTGGTAAGCTTTGTATTCCACAGGGAGAAAGAGTTAACATCATAAGAGAGGCACATACTCCTCTTATTGTTGGTCATTTTAGTGTAAGTAAGATTGTGGCACATCTACAGAGGTATTGTTATTGGTCTCGTATGCTTGAAAGTGTGTCTCGTTCTATTAAGGGATGTTCATTATGTGGGAGAGTGTTTCTATGGATTTTGTAGGAGGTCTTCCATTGTTAAAAAGAGGTCATGATTATTTGTATGTAGTTGTGGATAGATTCAGCAAAATGTGTATTTTGATGCCATGTAAAAAGCAAGTTACAGCTGAACAAACTACTCAGTTATTATTTCAGATGTATGGGTGCATTTTGGATTGCCCACATCCATTGTTAGTGATCGAGATTCTCGCTTTGTTGGGAATTTTAGGTCAAGCTTGTGGGGATTCATGGACACCAAATTGAAAAAGAGTACATCTTTTCATCCACAAACAGATGGTCAAACAGAGGTGGTAAACATAACAATGATACATCTTCTTCGTGGGTATTGCAGCAAGCATCCTAAGTTGTGGGATGAACATTTGCACTATATTCAACATGCTTACAACTGGGATAAGCACTCTTCAACTCAAACATCGCCATTTGAGGCATGTTTGGGATACTTGCATAAATCTCCTTTGGATTTTATTTTTAGCAAAGATGTTTCTATTGATGGTCATAGCGACATAGACAAAGAAAGAAAGTTCATTGAAGAAATCCAATTGTTACACCAAAAGGTTCAAGAACAGCGTGAAAAGATCCAAGGCAAGTACAAAGCAAGGCACGACAAGCATCGTGAGGATCACAAGTTCCAAGTCGATGATAAAGTTTGGCTTCAAATTAGCAAAGAGAGGCTCCAAGGAGAAGGTAAAAAGCTAAAACCAATTAGATATGGTCCATTCAGAATTTTGGAAAATGTTGGTAACATTTCCTTCAGATTGGATTTGCCTTCATAGATGCAAATTTATGTTGTTATTAATGCTGAGAATTTAAGGTTGTATGAGCCTCCTTTGATTGAATATCAAGGAGATAACATTCAAATTCCATCTATTGAAGACTTTTCTCCATAATTCCTTGATGAGCTTCAATAAGACACTATACTTGACAGAAGAACAAGGACATCAAAAAGGGGAAGTGTCGATTATCTTTGAGTGGGGATCAAGGGTATAAATCCTTCAAAATCCAAATGGATAGAGATTGGAAAGGTGAGGGAATTGTACCCTCACCTGCTGGACAAATGAAAGTGACCTTTTGGGGTCCAAAAGGCTTCTAGTAGGGAGGAGTGATCAAGTGCTCAAAATTATGCTCAAAAATCAAAGTTGTCAGAATGGTGTGGAACCTAAATGATGTGTAGTGCTTGTTATCCTGAATCTGTCACAACTCGTTTCACGCGAAACTAATGTCATATGCTCTTAGAAATGCGATATGTTCACTTTGTCAAACATGTAAAAATTTTGCAGGTGGCTGACTGGGATGCTGACTAGGCATCCATACAACCTAGGTGGAAAAAGGAATATTCACAAAATATTTGCAAAATATTTTGTTGAGCTGGCAAAGACCTATTGGTCCAAGTGTTTGGGTTTGGGCCAATCAGGAGGTGACATGTGGCTAAGCTGAAGACTGGCATGTGTCCTCCTAATGGCCAATCAAAATTTTGTTTGGCAAGACAGGTCGAAGGCCTGGCTCGACACCACAATCTCCCATGGCATAGCGCAACATATTTCCAATCTCCCTAGTCATCATGTCTTAACATGTTATGGGTTCGGGTAAGTGTTAAAGTTTGCTAACCACAAGCTTGGGAGGCAGGTGGACTTAACTGTCCCCCCATGTGAACATCAATACGTCTACTGTAACAGCTATTATAGCCGCCACGGTCACCACCACTGTGACCTCTGGACAAACCACATGTGAACACTATGCCGCCAACCACTAACATTAAACCATGATCATCGGAGGGAAGACCGCCACCATTAATCACCAGACCCTAACTGCGTCATGTGACCGGTAGGGTTGACATTTTTTATAACCGTCGGTGGGGTTATGGGCAGAATTGACGTCCTAAAATTTCACTCGGCGGTGGGTTTATGGGTGGAATTAACGTCCTACAATTTCACTTGGCGATGGGCAAAATTGTAGGATCGGTGCCAGTTTTTGAGCAATTTATGGAGCAAATAGTGGCCTAATTAGGAGAGGTCATAACTTCTCCAGTTTTTTACCAAATTGGATGCAAAAAGAGGCTAGGTAGCCATTTTTGGACATTCTGGACTCACTGGAGTAGTTTTCAAAAGCATTTGAGCATTGTAAACACATCTTTTTACACTTTTGAACATAATAGAGAGGCCCAAGCCATTGGAAGATGGACCAAGGAGACGTAGCCCAGGAGGGGTGAACTCCTTTGTCATGTTGCCGTTATAATGTGTTTTTGGTGATGTTTTGTACATTTTTATGTTTTTGTTCAGTCTCTTATTTATGTTAAAATTTCTCTTAAAATTGCTCATATAAACTCATTTTTCACTTGCAAAATTCATGAATCCTTGAGCACAATGAAAGCATTTTGTTTCTAATCTGAGGAGGATCTTAGCACAACAATCTAATATTCTAAAGCAAATCAGAAACACATATACAACCACATGTGTAAATCAAGCATCGTCAACTAGGTACGTTTATTAATCACAATCATTACATTGTCTCAATATGAGAATCAATTATGGTCAACCATGGTGAACCATGGTCCAACATCATATTGTGACAAGGATTGTCTCCATATGAAAATCAACCATGGTCAACCATGTTTATTTTAGCGTTTATAATATTTATCATAGGGTTTATATAACTTGGTTTATATTTATCTTATGGTTTATCATAGGATTTTCTTGATATGAAAATCAATCCTCGTCAACCATGGTCAATCATGGTCAACCATGGTCCAATGTCACATTGTGACAAAGAATGTCTCGATATGGAAACCAATCATAGTTAACCATGGTAAACCATGGTCCAACGTCTCATTGTGACAAGTATTTTCTCAACATGAAAATTAGTCATGGTCAACCATCTTTATTTTAGGGTTTATATACCTTGGGTTTATAATATTGATCCCTCGGGATTAATATTATTCCCTTGGGGTTTTAGTATTAATCCCTTGGGTTTATAATATTAATCCCTTGGGTTTATTAATCTAAGGGTTGATATTCCAAGGGTATAATATTATTTATGGGGTTTATAATATTAATCATAGGGTTTATAATCATGGTCAACCATGGTTAACCTTAGTCCAACATCACATTGTGACAAATATTGTCTCAATATGAAAATAAACCATGGTAAACCATCGTCAACCATCGTCAACCATGGTTAATCATGGTCAGTTACCATGGTTCAATGTCACATTGTGACCAAGATTGTCTCATTATGAAAATCAACCATGGTCCGACATTGCATTGTGACAACGATTGTCTCAATATTAAAACCAATCATGGTTAACCATGGTCCAATGTCTAATTGTGACAAAGATTGTCTCAATATGAAAATCAACCATGGTCAACCATGTTTATTTTAGGGTTTATAATATTTATCTTAGGGTTTATATATCTTGGATTTATAATATTAATCCCTTAGGCTTAATATTATTCCCTTGGGTTTATAATATCAATCCCTTGGGTTTATTAATCTAAAGGTTCATATTCCTCGGGTATAATATTATTCATGTGGTTTATAATATTAATCCTAAGATTTAATATAAATCCATTTGGTTCATAATCATGGTCAACCATGGTCTATCTTGGTCCATTGTCACATTGTGACAAAGATTCTCTCAATATGAAAATCAACCATGGTCAACCATGGTCCAATGTTACATTGTGAGAAAGATTGTCTCAATATGAAATTATACCATTGTCAACCATGGTCCAACGTCACATTATGACAAATATTGTTTCAATATGAAAATTAATCATGGTTAAGCATGGTTGAACGTTGCATTGCGACAAAGATCGTTTCAATATGAAAATCAATCATGACCAACCATTTATAATATTTATCATAGAATTTATATACCTTTGTTTATAATATTTCTCTTAGGGTTTATCATATGGTTTTCTCAATATTGAAATCAACCATGATCAACCATGGTCATTCAAGGTTAACCATGTTCAACCATGGTCAATAATTATGGTCACATTGTGACAAAGATTGTCTCAATATGAAAATCAATCATGGTTAACCATGGTCCAACGTCGCATTGTGACAAAGATTGTCTCAATATGAAAATCAATCATGGTCAACCATGGTCCAATGTTGCATTGTGACAAAGATTATGTCAATATGAAAATCAAACATGGCCAACCGTGTTTATTTTAGGGTTTATAATATTATCTTAGGGTTTAGGAGTTGTTTTTTGGGGCAATTTTTTGGACTTTCTAGTGACAGAATCCGACAAAAAAAAGGTGAAATCTTGATATGATTTATTTAAACTGGTTTTTTTACTGTATATATGGAATCAACACCCTAAAAAACCCCTAGGGAATTTCAATTGTGCAAGGGTTACCCATCAAGCTTGTGATTTCAATAAATTCCTGTTGGATTTTAGAGAAATTAGACCGGAAAACCCCAGAAAAAGCTTCCAAAATGTCTCACTAAAGACAACTCGTAGGGTTTATTTAGCTTGGGCTTATAATATTAATCCCTTGTGTTTAATATTATTCTCTTTGGTTTATAATCCCTTGAGTTTATTAATCTAAGGGTTCATATTCCTAAATATAATATTATTCATAAAGTTATAATATTAATCCTAGGGTTTAATATAAATACCTTGGGTTTACTAATAATATCAAGCTTTATTAAGTTATTGATAATATCAGTAATATTATCATATTATTATAATATAACAACGTAATCGAGCTATATTCGATGACAGAGAGATTATATGGGCGCGGGTTGAAGCATCCATCATGGCTGCTTACCATGAACTTCCTGATCCTCCTCCCCCGCGAACGCGTCACATACAACCTATGCCTGTTATAGACAGAACAGTCCCGTGGGCTTTTTTCGACGGAGCTGCCAACCAGGAGGGATGTGGCGGGGGTTTTATCCTGCACATTAATGAGAACCATCGATTCCTTGCCAAAATAGGCTTTGGCATTGGATCGAATAATTTTGCTGAGCTATCTGCTGTTCACAATCTCCTTCAATTTGCATTAATGCATCATCTTACAAGCATCAATATATATGGAGACTCAATGGTGGTGGTTAACTGGATTAACAATATTACCACATGTCATTCACACACTCTCAGCAATATATTACATGATGCTCACATTCTCAAAGCTGCTTTTAACCCATTGCACATGTTTTCATATCTACAGAGAGCATAACAGCGATGCTGACAAATTATCCAAAGAGGCCACGTTACTTCCCAGAGGCGAGGGGATAACAGTTGAACAAAATGGAGTAGAAGAGTTCCAATTTTACCACAGGCCTTTCATAGATCAGAGACATCAAAGGGACAACAGTCCCAACAGATGAATAACAATGACAGTTTTTGTTTTTTGTTTATAGACCTATATAGTACCCGGAGCCAATGTTATATAACAGAGTCCTCTAATGGACAATTGATAGTCTTGTACAGACTGTATAATGAACTCAGATCGAATACTGTTTATATCTACAGAACTACTCCTTGAAAAAGGATTTTTGTATGAACAAACTGCAATGCCTTGGCATCTACTTATGTAATTTTCAAATTATAATGAAAGTTACTGATTTTTCCAGTGGAAAAAATTATTATAATATAACAATAATTAATAATTATAATTATAGTTATAATTATTAATTATTAAGTATTAATAATTAATATTAATATAATTTATTATTTAATATTAATATTATTAATTATTAATACTTAATATTTAATCATTTATAATTATTAATAATTATTACTCATTTTTATTATTAATATTTAATAATTAATTATTAATTATTTATATTGTTTATTTATTGGTTAATTAATTGTGCTTAATAATAATATTATTATTAATATTTATAAATAAATAATAATAAATGTAGTTGATATATGTCTATTAGTATTTATCAACCACATTTATTAATATAAATGTGCTAATTTTATATTAATATGTAAAAGAAAAAATGACAAAATTAGTAAATACAAATTACGATCTTTTAGTACTCTAATAATAATTTTGATAAAAACATATAATTTTTTTCCAAAATAGTGAAATTGAAAATTCTCAATAACCTTATTAACTCTTTTTTTTTTTTAATAAATTGAATTATTCAATCTGCATATAAAAACAATAATAAGATAGATTTTGTTATCCTTTACTCCGTAAGTGATACCAATCACCTTATTACTCATTTTTATTTTTAAAGATTCCATCATTCGTATCATTTTACAAATGGTTAATCATCACATTTCTGTCTTATCTCACCTGGATAACATACCGTTGTCTTCTGCTTCTTTTCATCTCATTATTAAATTCGAAGGATATGCAAATAAATAAATAACACAAAACGTATATATATCTCCATACATTGTCTTTCATTCCACATTAATAGTCAATTAATGTACCAAGAAGATATAATTTTATATTGGGAAATAACCTTATAAGCTTATGATGAGTCGTTATCTTGAAGATATACTTGTCTAGTTTTTGGTGACAATTTTGTCTAGGCAGTGATATTTTGGTTTGGAATTTAGTGATTTATAAAAATATAAAAATTGAAATTGGGAATATTTGAATTATTTTTCAATAGCAGAAATGAATTAACATTTTCCATCATTCAAAATTTTGAAATTTAATTTAAGTTAAGGAAAAATATTCTTTTGCGTCACCTATTTAAACTATTATTCTTTTCCATCGCCTATTTAAACGATTATTCCTTCGAATATACCGTGACACACACTATATACATTATGCCATGTATGCACACATATGATCTCTTCCATGCCATGTCATTCATGTAAAAAGGACGCGTACATAAAATAAAACAAATTTTTTTTGCATTAATGTTAATGCCACGTGGCAATGGAAATATTATTTGACTTGGCCACCGCTTTCCTATTTACATGATTGATATAATGTGAACCATTTTCTATTTAATGTCCTTGGGTCTCTTTCATATTTACCGTGATATTATTCTATTGAAAGGACTGAGAATTTGGTTAAAATTAATGATTGAGAAAAACATTTAAAATGCACATTCTACCTTTCCAACCTCCCAATTTCCCTCTTTCCCTTTGGTGTCCTTGGTTTTCCCCATTAATAATTGCATCTCCTAATCAAAATAAAACAAGTCTTATCATAAAAATAAAAAACAAAAGCTCATCATAGATAAGAAATATTTTATTACAACGAGAAACTTTTGGATATTAAATTGCATTATGACCATCCTCTTAACTTTACAGAGCGTGTCAAACCTAACAATTGACACAACTTTCCACAACGATCCCCATTAAGTTATGGACAATAATTTCAGTGCCTCTTATATTATATTATGTGGTTGCTAACTAAAGGGTTAATGTGTCCTTGTCGAAGGTTATTGTTCCCAGGGTTGACCTACCATACACATAAATGACATTGAGTGATATATGCATCCATGGTAAACAACAACCCACTTCTCGATAAGAGGTAGATACTCATTTTAATAATTAATTTATTTATTTCAATCTTAGACTTTTATTAATAACAAAAAGATTATAAATATAAAATTTTAGGTCTTTAATGTTTTGATTTATATATATATATATAAAAGATCTTTAGAATTACATCAAAAAACCAAAAATTATGATTGGTAGATCAAAGAGATTAATTTGAAAGATACAACAATTGTGACATAACAAAATACAAAAGTAGAAATAGTTACGAACAGCTGGAAATGGACTATAAACTTAGTGTTCAAAAAAGTAGATATAATAGACATGCTAGTTTAGAATGATAATTGGAGAGAGAAGAGGAGAGTTTTCATCTGTAGTGTGCAAAGGCAGAACAATGTTCACAGGTGGAAGATTGATCACTACATCCTCAGCTTGGTGATCATTTGATTTTGTCCTTGAGTAAGAAACCATGAACTTTTCCACTCTGTTCAAGCGGACCACTATATCATCAAGGTCATATCTAATGTCCCACATAATTCTCTTGATATCCTCTTGTCTGGAAAAGAGCTTGTAGTTATCCACCTGTTTGTCTTGTATTACCATGCTAAGCAAAGTTTCCATCTCCTAATGTAGGGTGATGGAATGGAGAAAATGCATTCTTCTCTTCCTAAATTTCCTAGGATCGGGAACCCATTTCAGACAGTTGCCACTAATTTCATAATCAAAATGGTACATTCGGTCCCCAAACTCACTTGCTTCCAAATCCAAAATCTCCTTTATGATTTCTAGTGAGTAGGATTACCCACCCTAATGGAGTCTCAATTCTTGTTAAAGTCATAAATGATTGGTACATATGGCTTATGGGTTGTTGGATATACCCTTGGTATTATAGTGGAAGCCTCTAGGTTTGATCTTGGGCCTCGCCCAAATTATTCCAGTGAGTAACCAATTCACCATGGGGAAAAAAAAACTATAATCCTACATAAATGTGATACTTTAATAGTTTCAATGAAATTAATGCACATTTTTTACTCATCTAACTTGCTTTTCCCATTGGTCTATCTCTCACTAAGCATAAACAATCTTTACTAGGGAATTGTAAAAAAAATCCACTTTAACTACATTTCTCTCTTTGAGAATATGTTTACTAATTTTATGTTTAGAATGAATTTATTTATATAAATAAATTTTTTTCTATGTGGTTTACGGATCCCAGAGATCAGTGACCATTATGTCCACGCCAATATTTGTACAAGGAAGATCCACCCAAAGGGATCGATTTCTGTTGGCTCAACCACAGAACCTCACCTCAAAAGTGTCAAGAGAATTGAACCAATAACCTATCAATAACAAATTTCTTTAACAACAAAAAATCAACCAATTGAACTAACCCTCAAAGCTATTACATTCTCTTTGTTATGCACTTGACCTGCAAGAAAACCAAAATACCAGAAATATGAAATAATATGGTTCGAAACACAAAAAATATCGCATGAAATGAGACAAGTTGCAAAGATATTTTCCCCTTTGTTGCACTGGCATACATTTCATTCAAATACAAAAGTAAGAATGTCATTCTTCATGTTGGTCCAAAAGAAAGAGCGACATGCTCATCAATAAGTCTTCTGAAAGCCTGAATATCCTGCGACCATAGAGGAGTGTAGCTCTTCCAAGATGCGGGTTTTGAGGGTGGAGGTCGGGGATTCCACTATCCAATATTTGTAGCGAAGAGCCTCATCCTTGCACGAGTAGTCCACTGAGGAATTGGATATTCTCTTAATCTATTAATGAGCTAGGATAAAGAGGGGTGGGAGAACCATTCATGACGGGCCCGACATTGTGTCCATAATTGCAGAGAAATTTGTGATAGTAGCCCGTGAGACCCAAGAATCCCCTCAAACTCTTCAAGGCTTTTAGTTGGGGCTATTCTTGCATTGGCTGAATCTTTTTTGGGTCAACCCTTACTCCTTCACAACCCACAATGTGTCCCAAATATTCTACTTCTTCCATGCCAAAGGAACACTTGGATAATTTGACAAATTGTTTATGACATTGGAGTAGGTGCAATACTTTTTCAACATGTTGAAGGTGAGTGTCTCATGTTATGTTGTAAATGATAATGTCATCCAAAAAGACCAGGACAATTTTTTTGAGATACGGTTTCAGAAGGTGGTTCATGAGGCTCTGAAAATTTGATGGAGCATTACAAAGACTAAATGGCATGACCAAGAATTCATAATGGCCTTCATGAGTTAGGAAGGTTGTCTTGGGAATGTCCACTTCCTTCATTCGTATTTGGTGATAACCTAAGCGAAGGTCCATGTTGGTAAAAAATTTGGCACCATGCAATTCATCATGCACATCATCAACTACTGGGATAGGAAATTTATCCTTGATGGTGAGCTTGTTAAGGGCCCTAAAGTGTGGACACATGCGCCATTCACCGTTTTTCTTTATAATCATGACCACGAAGATGAATAATGGTTGGAGGTGGGTCGAATAACACCAACTTTGAGGAGTTTCTTGATGATTTTTTCAATTTCATTCTTTTGGGAAAAAGGATATCGACAGGGGTAGACATTTGGCGGCTGGGTACCCAAGAGAAAAGGGATGCTATGATCATGTTCACCCCTAGAGGGTGGGAGCTCCTTAGGTTTGTCGAAGACCCACTGGTGGTGATCTAATACATGTTTCATATCGGGATGAATGGGAGGAGGAGTGGATTCAATGGCATGAATGGAATTAAATTGTGTTATTATCCCATGATGACCCTTTTTTAAAAGCTTCTCCATTCGATGTGAGTTGATCATAGCAAGAGCACCTATCTATAATCCCCACAATGTATGAGTTTGGCCATTCAACTTAAAGCTCATATATAACTCCTGGAAGTCCATTGTGATATGGCCCAATGTGCAGAGCCATTCAACACTAAGGACAATGTCACAATCACCCATTTCAATGGAAAACATGTGGGTTTTGAGGTAATAATCCCCCATTTGAAGCTTAATATTTTCACAATGGCCTTCATATTTCATGGTCCTGCCATCAATGATAAGGACTTGTGAATTAGATATCGCCCCGACAAAACAATGAACTTCTTCTGCTACTCTCTTATGAAAAGAGTTTTGCATGCTGCCATTATCAATCAACACCACTACTAGTCGATGTTTAATAAAACCTCATATTTTCAAAGTCCGAGGAGAGGAAATGTCGGCTAGGGCATGGAGTGAGATAAGCGGATCATTTGGCATAGCTAGGGTATCAATGTTCAAGTATGTTCAGGGTTCACCCTCTACTTCTTTAGTCACTTCAATGGACATAACTTCATTGGTGGAGTTGTTTTCAGTAGCGTCAATTTGAAAGAATTTTGGTTCCTTGCATTTATGTCATGGGAAGTATTTGTCATCACAATAGTAGCAGAGTCCTCGCTTCCTTCTTTTGGCTATTTCTGCTAGTGAAATGTTTTTAACCTTAAGTGTTTGGGTGGGGCCCCTAGTTGGGGTGGGACGTGTCCGTGCTATGAAATTTGGACGATTAGATTGGGAATTTAAAGCAACTTCTACCTCTAAGGCCCCTCACCATTGGAATGGTGAGCCCCTACCGGTCCTCTCCTTATCAGTCGATCCGATGGCGGCCTTATTAGTCGAGCGTGATACGCACCCTGTCGGTCCTCAAGGCTAACGGCTAACTTTCGGTAGGTTGAGCACCTAAAGGAAGGAAGGTCCTCTCCCTAGCGGGCGGTAGGTCGAGGGTTGGCTAAGACAGATGGCTCGATGCAATTGGTCCTGGGTGATCGAACACCCATCTGAGCAAGTATCCTCCCTACCAACGACAAATTCCCGATAACTCAAACCAATCGTCAACTGGCCAACTAACGGCATACTACCCATCGAAAAACGTCCTTCGTTCCTATCTTTCACCCTACCAAAGTGAGTTGTATAAAATGAATTGAAAAACTTCTTACTTGAAGAAACCCATCTCTTCCACGACTCCCTGCGTGCTTCCAACCAAGTAGTTGGGTGATGCATTCTGACATGGGCTTGGATAGCTTCCTTTAAACCACTGATGAAACATTTCAAGTAAAAGGCATCTCCTATTCCTTCAGTCTAGATGGCCAATTGTCCTAAGGTTGGATGACCAAGAAAGTGAGATTCTCGAGCAAAGCGATCACAAATGGCTTTGGAGAATATGTTCCAAGTTGGCCTCCCTGGATATCATTTTTGATGCAACTACTACCACTTCCATTGCTCTTGGTCCAAGTAAAGAGCTCCCACATTTTTAGTTTCATCTTCCAAGATATTGTTAATGCATAAATCTTGTTCCATTTGTGTCACCCATACTGCAGGGTTAGAGCCATCAAATTTCTACATGTCTATCGTGGGTGTCATCAAATATTGATTACCTCCATGGAAATGAATGTGATGGATGGATTCTCCTTATATGTGTGCATCAATGCTATGTTCTTCCCTTATGGGTTCGCAATACGTCTGCAAGGAAATCAATGTTTTTGTGATGTTGTCGATGGATGCCTGGAATTTATCGAGTCTTTGCTCGAGAGTTTCAACCCTCTCTACTACCTTCTTCGTAGCCATAACTTGAGACCCAGTACCATACATACACTAGCCTTGGTCAAATCTTGAGCTTACTTAAGAGTAGTATGGTTGTAAAGAGGGAAATCTCAGGAGTCTAGTGATGTGGGTCACTTGAAGCTATGCTGAGAAAAATTTGGGATTGCATGATAATCGATGGCTTACAAGTGAATGGTACCACTGCGATCAACTCGTCATCCTTAATCTTATGGGCTAAGTCTCTTGCAAGCATCCTGAGATAGACCCATATTTTTTTTTTACTCTGAAAGGATTTTTACTCCTAGTTTATCAATATTGTAGTGGCCGAATTCCAGAAAGCTTAATACTGCCAAATATCCTGCGAAAATTGGGCCTGGACTACAGTAACAGAATCCCCAAGGTCTTGCTACTGCAGAATGTGCTGCGACAATCTAATCTGGATTATGGCAACCAAAACCCTCACTACACAAAGAGTTTGATCTATTATGTGAAAACCACAATTGTTGAATTTGAATTGGACAGTAGCGGCAGGACCCCAACTGTTAGATCTGATATGGACATCGATGGTCGAACCCCAACTACTGGATTTGATCTAGAAAAAAAAATTAAGGGGCGATCTTTAGATAGTTGAGGGTACTATGGTCTCAAAGGAGTGTCAGGTGCTACAGATCGCAATATATGTAGGGGTCCAACAATAGTACTCGACCCAATATTTCAAGGTGTTAACTAAGGAGGATTGACCATACCCTGAATACCCTATTGTACATGTGAGTAATCTCCCCGAGTGTTGTTCTTAGTGTACTGTAGAAGCAAGATGACTGACGGATTATCTAAGGCTAGGTTTCAGGTTACCTTAGGGGCGGCTTCTGATATACCCAAGGGTACATGGAAGTGCAGTCTGTGCACAGTTCTATCTAATGTGCTATTACTTGAAGGGGTACCCACATGGGTTACAATGGAGCCCAACAAGCGTGACCACCTCTTGTAGTTCCTGCTTGCATGCCTCCACAAATCAACAGGTATGTGTGCTCAATGATAGATCCCTTGGTTGAAAGATGCTGAAACACGTCTCTAGCCTAAAAACATTCTACGAAAATTGTAGGTACAACTGGCTCTAGAAATTGCTCTAATGCCACTTGTTATGCACTTGACTTGTGAGAAAACAAAAATACTGGAAATATGAAACAATATAGCCCGAAACACAGGAATATCACATGAAATGAGACAATATGCAAAGATATTTTATTATTCAGAAGCATAATACAATGTTCACTTGCCTCTTCGAGGGGGAAACCTCCAATAGAGCATAGCTCAATTACAATAAGACTCGATGATTCTTCCCTTGATATATATGACTATTTATAGCTTTATGACATCCAAAACCCTAACTACTGGTGGTCCCTTGCATAATACGGGTTAACCACTTTATTTATTAACAATGGCCCATTTATAACTAATTGTGGTCCCTTTTTTATAATGTGGGTCAACTACTTACAATTATTATTAATGCAGATAACCGCTTACGGGATGTATTGACTCAACTCGGGCTTTATTGACTCATCTAACTAACTATGACTCTGACTAGGCCCCTTAGGCTTATTACGTAAATAAAGGGGTTAGGGATGGACCATAACACTATTTTTGTTAATAAGACAATGTGATTTTTGAATCAAATTCTTATATTTATGATATATGGATATTATTTTCTTCTAATATTTTTAAGATATTTTATCCTGAGATGAAATTTACGATGAATCTAAATATGGGTATCTTTTTTTTTTAATACAAATTGTTTAAAAAAAAACACTAATTATATTTAAAAATTACGCTTACATGCTATTTTTTCAAATATAAATATATTTTCCTAATTTATTATAATGATAATAATCTTTATTCATTATATTTTCAAAAAATTATTCAAATAACATCCTCAAATATAGTTATAAAAACTATAATTCATAGACAATGTGGTTTCAAAGTTAATTAACTAAAAACAACAACTTCGTATAAGCATATATCCTATGATATAGCACAACTTATTTTATTTAAGTCCTTTTAAATTATGAAATTTTAAATATAGGAACCAACCTATTGAAGACACCAATCCACATTGCTGCAAATACTCATAAGCACCATATTAGATCACTGAGTATGCTTACTACTTTTTCCTTCACCAGGTCTACTTGTTGGTTTTATATTTACTAGGTCTTCTTGTTGCTTCTACCTTCACTAGTTCTATTAGTTGCTTCTGCATTCACTGAATATACTTGCTACTTTTGTCTTCACTAGGTTTTCTTGCTTTTTTTTCCTTCATTAGGTCTAATTCTCCAAAACCTTTCTTTTCTTTTCCTCTTCCCAAGAATGAACTTGTACAACATGCTACATATCCAATTTTGAAAATATAATTATGAAATTTTTACCTAAGGCACTTCTATATGTCTCTTGATATTTTTGAAATTTTCATTATCTAAAAAGTCCAAGAAAACAAGTTATAGCAAAATTTCCAAACTAGCCTGTTTGAACTCATTTCAGGACTATTCAATAACCCTAACTTTCATATAGCATATCTCTAAAATTATAGTGAACCAAAACATAAAATTTATATTTCAAGTACATATATATGTATATGTATATGTGTGTGTGCATATATATATATATATATATATATATATATATATATATATATATATATATCTGTGTGTGTGTGTGTCTTATTGCTCTCCTATAGATTTCATAGTCTAAAAATATAACGTCAAGCTAGCATGTTTGAAGCATAATTCAGGAGCATTCAGGAATCCTAACTTCCTTAGAGAATGTCTCCAATTATTATAAAAAACCAGAGTCTCAATTTCTAACAAATGTACATGATGATCTTGCCTCCAACTCCTCAAAGTTTCATGGTTTGAAACATCCTAGAAGAAAAGTTATAGTGAAAATGCAAATATGACTTGTTTACTCCACAAATCACATTTTTGCTCCATCTTTAAGACCCAAGAGTATTCTCCAGCTTTTTTTGCACACCTTAAATCTCTTCTTGGATGGATGGTATTTAAATGCACTCTCCTATCCTTTATTTATAGTGTTTCCACATTCACTTATGGTGCTTACTTATAAAAATGGTTGAGACAATGTGTACTTACTTCCTAGGATGACCTGACATAATATTTCATATCTCCTCATTCATATGGAGTTTGAGGGAGTTCCATATACCATTATAAATAATTTAGAACAATGTTTTTAACCATATATACTATGTTCCCATTTGAGCTAGGCGTTTAGAGTAAATATTCCTTCAAAGATAGAGTATACAAATTGGGCATCGAGAAAAAACTAGTTATCCAAACAATATTTCTAGAAATCTTCATCTTGCAATCTTTATCTAGGACATATGTAGTCTCCCCCTATCTTTTACATCAATGAAAACAATATTTCCATTAACCTCCTCCTAACTTTGGCATTCTTTATCTCCCCCTAACTTTTACATCAAATGACAAAACAATGTTCAACAAAACCATTATCAACCATACTCAACCATATTTGTTGATCGGCATTATGTTACAACTTAATGGTTGATTAGTGGGTAGCATCAACCATGGAAAACCAAAGGAAACCATAGTTAAGCATGGTAAACCATATTCGACCATTTTTATTGCGTTATTACTAATGGACCTCCAAAATAGGTAAATGACAAGGCCCATCAATGCACTCCTAAGCACATAAAAAATATACTAAACCCACATTTTGCACTTAATGATACATTGTCCTAGCTTAATGGGTTCTTAGAAGAGTCAATGAGGTTTTTCATATTTTATGTGCCTTAATATGTTTTTTGTTCAAGATTTTAAGAGATATTGCATGGATTTTAAGAGCTCAAGAACTAGAGATATTCTTAGGACTTTTTCTCTGCAACAAGAGAGCCTTAACTCAGTAATATGAGGGAATTTAATGCCCCTTCTTATTGATGTGAGGTGGACTATAGTAAATATCCCCTTTTCTAGGGATTTTGGAGGGAAGTGTAGTCCTCATGTCAAGGAGGTTGCTCCCCACTCATTGTATAAATAAGAGGCTTGAGTATCCTAGTAGACAAGTAGAGAAGAGTGTGAAGAATATGAGGAAATACTCGATTTGTATTTCCAAGCAAGTTTTCCAATTCTATAATGTGAAAATAGTTTCCCAGTTAATGAAAGTATTTTTCTATTTCAACTCTTTCCTTTCCTCTAAGAACACTGAGCATCCTTGGGCTAGGCCCACCCCAGGAGCTCTAGAGCCCTCCCATAATTTTTTCAATATTATACTTTTATTTATTTTTGCAACATTTCTAAAAGTTACATTTCATAACACTCATGCATGGTTAAATATAATATTTTTATGAACAACTCTTTCTTATAGGTTATTTTTGCATTTGATTATAGTAGTAACACTAGTTAATTTCTTTTCAAAATATTCATTTACTTTATTTCTCTTGCTGTTACACATTTACTATTCATTATTTTCTTTTGTTGTGTAACTAATTTTGCAGCGATAGGAAACACACAAAGTTTAGTTTTTCTAGGGTAAATTTGCACCAGGTTGTCTTGAATATTTAATTGGGTTGATTTATCATTTTCTAACATTTCCATAACTTCCTTACTTCTCTAGCCTACATTTTTCTTGGTTTACATGCTCGTTGGAATGTCTTCTGCAGCAAAACAAGGACTCATGTAGCAGCCTATAACCAAACCTCCATTCTCACTTGGATTCACAATAAATTCATGATTTGACTTCTTTAGCATACTAAAACACTCCCGAAACAAAAACAATGGAACTTGGAAGTATACAGAGCTCGTAGATGCTTTTATTAACTTGATTCACAAAACCACTTTTCCTTGAAAATTAGGGTTTTGAAGTCATAGACTTTCATTTCAACATTGTTCTTTTCCTTTCCTTGTATATAGAATAGAATTGTACAAGTGTGATTTCCATTTATTGAAGACAATATAAAAGCGTGCAAGTGTTCTTTATTCCATTGCAAATAGCTTAGTTTTGCATGCCATTTTCCTTTCAGTAAGTCATTTTTTGCAATTGTATTTTTCTGTAGCATAGATTAGTTAACTCAGTCTTTGTACATGTAGCCTTCATTTCAATGCTTCCACCTACATAAAAATTAGCAAGAGAAAATGATATTACATGTTGCACATATAGTTCCAACCCATCTTAAGTTTGTACAAACCTTGGGTTGATAATTAAAACTAAGACCCTTTGGACTTACAGTATTTTTTTTGCAATATTGAGGGCCATCACTTTTTGGCGTCGTTGCCGAGAAGGTTCAAAGTATGTACAACATTTTTCTTTAGTTGATTTTCTCTTTCTTTCTTTTCATCTGCTGCAAAAAGGAAAAAACATATTAGCATCCTTTTTTCATAAAATACAAAAAAGAAAAATATTTTTTTCTTTTATGCCTCAAAGAATTAGGGACAACATAGGAAAATTTCTACCGAGAACCCCCACTTCCACTAGAAACCAACCCTTTTCAATGACTATGAGCCTATTTCCCTACCCACAGGGACCTTTGAGGCCCTTTTTGGTAAGCAAGCAAGGATATTTGAGGAGCTTGTAGAAGGAGAAAGACCTTCATACCCCACCAACACTATAACTAAAGATAGACAACCAAAAGTGTCCATTAGATAAATAAATGAAGAGGCTAAAATGAAATGAATTAACCCATATATGCTCCCACACTTTTGTGGTTTGATTACATAGTATCCTAATACTTTAATTTTTGAGTTTGATGTGGTATGTTGGAATTATGATTACGCCACTAATGAGAAGAATCTCAAGTTGTTTCCTTCCACCCTGAAGGATGCATCCTTTTGATGGCTCGTGATCTTAGAAGGAAATAACATCACCACATGGGAACAAATGTAGAAATATTTCAACAAAAATATTGGATTACTATAGTGAAGGGATACCAGAGATGAAATATTTAGAATGATCCAAGGAGAAAATCAGTCTCTAAAATACTTTCAAGAGAGATTGTAGTTGAGTTATAGAAGAGTGCATAATTGCGCTTTGGATCCAGACTCTGTAAAACCAGTTATACTACGATGAGTCAAGGAATATTTAATGGAAACAATCAACTTGTTGACCAATGGAGATATATACTAGCTCACTTATGGTGGAATTAAACATGTATTCAAAAATCATTCAAGAGCCACTAGAAAGAGAGATACAGCAAGCAAAAGCTCGAAAATTTATGCCTCCTCCTCCACGATTACTAAAAATGAAATAGGAGGTATGTTAGAGGACATGAAGACTAAGATATTACATATAATTTCCATGTAGATGGACACCATATAGATCAAAAGAAAATAGGATGAAGCAGAAAAGGAATTAGCCATATTTTCCCTCAATGCACTAAAATACATCCTAGGAATGAATGTCCTTTAAATATCACAAAATTATGCTTTGTATGTGAGGAGAACCATTCCATTGATAAATTTACATATTCTACATGTATGAAGGCTATGTAACAAGGAGCATAAGGGAGTATGTAGTAGTTGTGCTTTGTGAACCAAAAGAGGTCACAAGCTCCAAGGCAATTCCAACAAGGTATGAAATTCTTGTCTCCTTTCAACACTAATTATAATACTCACTATCAACCTGTTTTCGCTGTGACAACGACCCTTCAAAATTTTTTCCTAATTCAATTTTGTAGCCTACATGAATTGTCATTCCAAGCTACCTAGTGTTGTCACGATGTTTTCTTGACTACCCTAGTGTTTTCCCTAAGTGTCATTTCCTCCTAAGTCGATGTTTTCCAAGTGTTGTCACCTTATCTTTAGGAGCGTTTGTGTCATATTACCCAAACATAGGATAAGGCATAGCTTTTCTTGACGTAATAACTAGCTTTGTCCAACATGCATCACACACATAAAAGCGGGAAAAAACACATTTTTTCTAAGAAAACCACACTCTTTTCACACGATAGTTATAAAAGGACCTGGTGGATGAAACTATGCCTCCTTGAACAACAGCGCACTCCAAGATGGCATGCATTACGATCTAGTTGAGCATACTCTTGTAGGCTGAGTAACTACGCCCTAGTGAAGTGCACTCCTTTGGCTCAGTGAGTGTGTGCTCCATTCAAGCACACTCCTTCAGCGCAAGAATTGTGCCCTCTTCATCCTCATGTGTGCACTTTCCTCATTGCATGTGGTTGTGCTCCTAGAAATTAAGAGCCCACTTCACTTAATTTAACTAACTCCCTCATCCATTGAAAAGTGGTGAACATGCATGACCTGGTTTTGAAAGTAATATGTTTATAATCAACTCAAATAATCTTTTATTTCACATAATCATTCTCATTATGGATGAGTGCACTTCTTTGGATCTCAGAGCTCCTCATCGATCTTCTTTACAATCAATTTTTGCATGGAAAATTTCTTGGTTGCTTTTGGTGTTTCTGTTATCATTCTTGTTTGTTTTACTGGTGTTTTTTCCCATTATCCATAGTACAAGTCTCATTATTCTGTTGCAGGTTTTTTTCTTGTGACTATTCATTATGGGACTTTTGAGATATAAAATGGGCTTCCTAAGGAAATTATAAAGTAATAGTGGAAATAATAATATAAGATTAAATTACATCATCAAATTTTAGAGGGAAAAAATAAAAAACTATTTTTTCAACTCATATTTTCAACTTATCTCCTTATGGGTTTACTCAAATTCCGAGCAGAAACACTCGTTGGATACAGAATTTGATTCCTTATCCAAGGAGTACCCATGTTGCATACTTCCGATGGTTCCTACTACACGGAAAATGATAAATACATGAAAAACATGATTGCAATCATGTTTTTTCGTGTATTTCTTATTTTTCGTGTAGTAGAGTCCAACAAAAGTATGTAACATGACTACTCCTTGGATGAGGAATTAAATTTTGCATCCAATGAGTACTCTCGCTTGAAATTTGAGCAAAAACTTAGGGAGATAAGTTGAAAATACGAGTTGGAAAAGTAGTTTTATTATATTACTATTTTTTAATCTTTTTACTTTTTTACTCCAAAAATGGTGAATCATCCCCCATGGTTGACATCATCATCTTGAATCCTATTGGTTCCTATAAAGTTTATTTTAGTTGTACATTTTTCTTAGGAGGCCCATTTTAGACCTCAAAATTCCCATAATGTGCATTATGTAACTCTTCACATCCTAGGAATGATTGCGACAAAGTCTATAAGTATTTGCAGATCCTCCCTCTTAGCATTCTAGTCATTTCATCTTGTTGTTGGAATTGTTTAATTTGATCTTGAGCCATTTCAAGAAAGAGCGCACTTCTGGAAACGAAGGCCTTGTTGTCTTGGAATGTTGCACCCTAGAAAACCAAGTTTTCCTCTTGAGCGCGCTCCAGAACATCAAGCCACCCTTGATCTCAGAAATTGTGGCCTCCTTGAGTGCATGGTGTATTACGAAGAAACATCAGGAAATATTTTTCCTTCAGAATTGCACCCATAGCCTCCTCAGTCTTCTTGAGCACATAACACAAAGGGAAGGCTTAAGCCTAACCCCTTTGTGCTTTGAACTTGCACCCTGTGCCCTCCTTGGCTTCCCTAGAGTGTAAAGCGCACCCCAAACCAATGCAGGCATCAGAACAACAATGCTTGGAGATTACTAAGAGTGTTATTCTACAACATGTGATTGCACCAACAAAATTTCACATGAAATTGTCATGGCCATGGAATATTGTATAATCCAGCTCCAGATTTATATTGACAAAAGCATTGGAGGTTAAGATGCAATGTTTGGTTGAGCTACCAATCTGGGTAAAAGTCATAGCAACGAAGTTCAAAGCATGGAATTCATACATCACCAATGAACTCCATGAAGAAGAAACTGATTTATCTATTTGAAAGTATTTTGTCTTATTAGGAGTTTTGTCTTATATATCCATTGTCATATATACATATTGTATTTTGTAATAAGTTTAATGTAATGGAGTCCAAGAGACACATGTGGGATGTGAAAAGACACATGTGGAATGTAAAAGGTCATATATATAATGTGAAAGGTTATATGGAAGCCCATAGGTCATAGAAGTTGAAAATTCATGAGGAAACTCAAAAGTCATTGTCATTTGTTATAAATAGCTCCTCATAACTCAAGTAAAGGGCTTGGATTCTTAGAGTTTTTCCTTGGCTTCTCTTGTATTGCATAGGAGGTAAATCATTCTTTGGAGAAGCAAGTTGTGGCTTCATGTTCCACTACTAGATCTAGTGTTTCACCTATGTAACCATGTATTTGGAACCTTTCATTGATAATCAAAAGCTCCTCGAGCCAACACTTCTTCATGCATGTATAGTGAATGTAGTAATACTATTATTGATATGTTTTTGGTATATGTTGGCATAAAACATACTAATACTAATGAACTATTTAGTTACTTAGATATAGATATTGTTGACTAAGTGTTATTATTCTTTTACAATTGTTGTCTATATTCCACTCACAGGTCTCTCTTAGGATAGTATTATTACTTCCCTAACCGGAGGCTTGTCTCTCTTTACAGTCGTGGAAGTTTCCTCCGCATTTTATATTTGGTATCACAGAAAGCTTATATAATTGCTGACCCAAACAGGTGTTTATGATCTCTTCTGTATATGTTGTAACCAAGGTGCACCTCTAAACCATTTGTAGTGGTGGTCGAACCCTATAGTCGGATGGGGCTCCTACTCAAAATGGTGTGAGGTCTAATTGGGACCTCATATAAAGAAGATCGCTTGTATGTTGGAAGCATCTAGCACCATCAACACAACCATGGTTCTCTCCTAATCCTTCACCTTGGCCTATGCCCACTCCTTTGCCATATCCTCCTCAAATTGTTGTTCCTACCTTCTAGCCATATCCTAATCAACCTCCTCAAAGGGGTAATCCATCACAAGTATGGAGGCCTCAAGTGGAAAAACCACCCACTTTGATGCCTCCTCCCTAGAAATAACAAGTACCCCAAAATGTTCCTCCAAAGAAACTTGAGATGCCTACCCAACCATATCGAAATCCAAATAATAACCAAGCTTAACTAGTCTACAGTGGAGAAAATTCCTACCAAACTTATGTTGTAGAAATCCAAGAAATCGACCTTAGATTATGGAATGTCCTTCTAGATGTATATCCACCTTCTCTAATAGAAAATATTGATGAAGAAAAGGAGTGTTATGTACCTTAGGTCACCCAATAGAAACCTCCCAATCTTGAAAGGTTGACAGCCCAAAAATCACACAACCTAGAAGAAGTTGAACTTCTGGGAGAACTGAAGAAAGTCCATGTTAAAATTCCTCTCCTTCAAGACATATAATATGTTCCTTTGTAGAACATGTTCATTTAAGTGGAATGTATTAGAACCAAGTTTAATGGGTCCCCACTCATCTTAGGGATACCGTGGTTAGATATTGTTGATGCATATATCAACTGTAAGGCTGGAAACAAAACCATCACCAATCAGGAATCCCAAAAGAAACTTGTATTATATCCCCCAGTTCAACCTCTTGTTGAGAATAACTTTCTTACATAGTTAGAGGAAGAATAAGAAAAGGATTCTTTCCTATCATCATCCTACCCTATTTTTACATTAGAAACCACTCTTGGAAGTACGTTGGTTGATGAATATGATTTAATTGACAATTTTATGCAAAACCAATATCTCATTGCCATGAATATTGATGGGATAAAAGACGATTCATCTTTAGGGTAGCCTATCTATTCCCAATATAGTATATGGGAAGAATTTTTAAATACTGGTTTTTGAGAAAAACAACATAAAAACAATAGAAACCAACCTCTCTAAAATGCTAAATATTAGCTCCTCCCTTTCAATTGATTAGGAGGACCAACTACTCACTGTCTTAAAACAACATATTGATACATTTACGTGGGACTATAAGGGGATGAAAGGAGTACATCCTTATATTTTCACTCACCACATATACATCAAAGAGGGTCACAAACCTATTCACTAGCCTCAAAGGTGAATGAATCCTGCATTAAAATATATTATGAAGGAAGAAATACAAAATTTACTAGATGTAGGGTTCATCTATCTAATATTGGATAGTGAATGAGTATCGCCTTTGGTTATTGTTCCCAATAAAAATCACAAGTGGACAATTTGTGTTGACTACAAAGAGCTTAACAAAGCCACAAGGAAGGATCATTTCACCTTACCCTTCATTGACCAAGTACTTGATGTTTTTAGAGGGAAAATGTTTGTAACACCCCCTCCCAGGCCTACCCAAAGTAACCATGCCAACCGGGATAAAAATAAGGAGAGATTCTACTACAATCTGATTCGACCTCCTATGTCACCTTAAGGAAGTGGAATCGACGGAACATCACATACAATCATCCAACATCATCAACAGAATCCTTAGGAGATAAGTCAGCCACTCAAACAACCTGTCCCTGGGTCCCACTACTATTATGTAGCTCTTAGGCCATATTCGCTCTCATGCTATCGACAAGGGAACATCCAAAAACCTAAAGTCGCTCTCACAGACTTACTTACCAGCGAATGTGGACCAAAATTTCTAGTTCTGTGCCAATGACCTCGAGATTTAAGCCACGTTTCTAGCCCAGAATCCTAGCCTATGTCCAAAACTTATTGTAACTTTCAGAATTCATTAGAAACATAATAACAATGTTGATCAATCAAAAATCACCCTCAAGACTAGGCCTAAGCATCCCCAACTGGGACGGACATTTTATCAAACACTTGGCATCAATGCAACCTACAGTTCTAAGATACAAGATAGACCATAAATGACTTAAAAAAACTTATGAAACATAACCAAAAGGATTACCTCCTTCTCCATTGAATTACTACATCATCAATTAGGTCTTACATCCATCCATTTAACAGTTACAAGTAAATATATGAAATAACCATGACATGAACCAGTCATTCAACCATGCTTATAAGCAGCATAAAACCATATAAATATCATATATATGACAACAATTAAATCCACATATAAATCAGTTCAAAAGTAATAGAACTTAGATTTTATTAATCATAGGCAAATCCGACTAGGTTTGGGGCTTCTAGGTATCGCCCAACCATAGAAAAGGCTGAACCAAATCTCTCTTTTAGGCAGTCACCCCCTTGCCATATTCCAAACATGATTGTCAGATCTCATAGAACAAACAATCATAAACAACCAAGGGAATCCATAGGTTAAACCACCTCCACCTTCATCAAACCGTGATCGCACCAAAACTGGTGCTCCAATCACAACTTAACAAAACTTGGAATGTCATCTAGAATCCATCACTATCCTTGAGGAATTTTCCATCTCCTTGTCTCTCAGGCTTTACTACAATCCAAACCTAGATCACTAGGCCCTAAATCAAGACTGCTCCCTTAGGCTTTACCCTATATCCCACCAAAACCATCCAGGGGATTCCTAGGCCTTTGGGAATGAACCTTGAGACCACCTTCGCCCTAGATTCCAAAATATATCCAAAAATTCCAGAGTTCTAAAACCGAAATAAAAATCTCGACATACCATTGCATCCGTAAAAAGGCTAGGCTAGGCTGAAATCCACTGTTATAACCCGACAATACCATGCCACCGACAGGAAGAGGACCATACACCAACATGAAAAGCCATGCATGTCCAAACCAGCTAGGAAATCACACATGAAAAAGGTTATCTACAAGTATTCTTGTTGAATTTGCTTGATCCGCTTTTCCTTTCCTTGATCCTTGCTCGCTTTTCCTTTCTTTTCCTTGCTTTCCCTTTCCTTTGCTCCAAACTAGAGTTCTCCGAGAAAACTCTAAGTGACCAAGAGAGCAAGAGAGAGAGAGAGAATAATGAGATAGGTCCAAACTTGAACTAACAAAAGCCATGAACTGATCCTCAGAAGCCTTTTTAGGCATGAGGCCTCTAATTTCTTAATTTTCTATTATTTTCCTTAAATTTCCTCCTCATATGCAACATGTGACCTTTCACCTTACTTTTCTCCTATTTTCCTTTATTTTCATAAATAAATGTGCCAAAATGATTTTTTTCCTTTTAGCGCCTTTGCCAATTTTCCTTAGTCAAAACACACATCTAGTGATGCCCACTAGGATATATTTTCCCAACATTCAGCTTGGAATAAGTGTCCCTTAACCGTGGCCTTATTTTACCTTTACTAACTTTTAACATGGAATTTTCACCAGGGTTGTTACAAAACCCTCCCATTTTGGGAACATCGTCCTCGGTGTTAAATGACACCAAGACCTCAACAAAACCACTGAAAAGCAAACATACTATCTATGGATCTTTATAACTTAGCTCGTTTTAGTATTTACAATGAAGAACTTACTCAAAAGCTAAGCATCATGACAACATGACAAGATAATAACCATACTACTTATTGGAGCTTTATAACTTAGCTCATGGAGGTATTTACATCCAGATATATATATATATATATATATATATATATATATATATATATATATATATATATATATATATATATATATATATATATATAGATAGATAGATAGATATATTAAAACATCAACAAAACATATGCCAAACATAAACCAACATCAAACCAAAACTGCTTTGCCTCAATCAACAAACAATGAAGGATATAGGGCCCGCATCTGATCCGCCATCTCCCATGTAGCTTCTTCAGGCCCAAAGTGCTTCCACTGCACTTTAACTTTCTCTATGGCTCTATTCCTGAGGATTACATGTTTCTGCTGCAATATATACTGAGGCTCCTATTGGAACTCTCCTTCTTGCTCCACCTGCAATACAAACCAATCAATAACATGACCAACATTCTTTATATACTTCTTAAGCAATGAAATATGGAAAAAATCATGGGCTTTCAATGTTGGAGGCAGTGCAAGTCGATATGCCACTAGTCCAATCCTTTCAAGGATCTCAAAAGGCCGTAATACCAGGGTGCCAACTTGGCACATGAACCAATCCTCAAAGAGATTTTCTTGGGCTTGATGCGTAAATACACATGCTCCCCAACCTGAAACTCTTTGAACACCCTATGTTGACCTGCATAACTCTCATGTCTATCATGTACTTCCTTTAGATTCTTCTTTATAACCTGCATTTCCTACTCCATGTCCGTCAACATGTCCGGTCCAATAAGTACCTTGTTCACTGGATCACTCTAGCTAATGGGAGTGTTACAACTTCATCCATACAATGCCTCGAAAGGACTCATTCTCACTGACTCTTGATAACCATTATTGTATGCGAACTCAACAAGTGGAAGATACTCCTCCCATTTCCTCTGTTGGTGCATCACGTACATCCTAAACATATCTTCTAAGATCTTGTTGGCCCCCTCTGTCTGGCCATTTGTCTACAAATGATAAGATGTGCTGAAGGCCAACTATGTACCCAAGCCTACAAATAGCTCCATCCAAAACTTTGAAGTGAACTTTGCATCCTTGTCTGACACAATCTTCTTTGGAACACCATGTAGTCTTACTATCTCTATGATGAACACCTGTGCTACCTCACTAGCTGAATACATAGTCTTCATCGGAATGACGTGAGCTACCTTGCTCAACCTATCAACCATGACCATAATAGAATCATGTTGCTTCACTGTCCTTGGAAGACCTGCGATGAAATCCATGGAAATGACCTCCCATTTCCATCTCAGAATCATAATAGGCTATAGTAGACCACCTTGATGCTTTCATTCCGCCTTTACCCACTAACAGTATAAACATCTAGCCATGAACTCTACCACTTCCTTCTTCAGATTTGGCCAATAGTAAAACTTCTTCATTTCCATCAATGTATTTTGATATCTTGGATGCCCGGAATACAGTTTCACATGAAAATCTGTCAAGATAATATTCTTGAGCTCACTGAAATTTAGCACATAGATCCTGTCTCGAAACCTCACCAAGCCATCTGCCGTGAGACAATAGTCTACATCCTGATCTCTTGTACTTGTACCTATGCCTGTACTCTGTTGTAACTTGTTCATAATCTCCATGTATTTGTCATCCCACTGTCCTACCTGCAAGATCCTATCCTATAACTCTATCCCATAAGAGCTCATAACTGCTATATGATTTACCTGTACCTTCATGTTAAAAGCATCTGCAACCCGGTTCGCCTTCCCTTTGATGTATTTTATCTTGAAGTAAAACTCACTTAGGGTAGCCAACCATCTAGCTTGCTTGGCATTTAGATTCAACTGGTCAAAAAAATACCTAAACTCACTATGATCGCTCATCAATGTAAACCTCCTTCCCAGAAGATAATGTCTCCACATCTTCAATGCATGTATAATCATTGTTAGCTCAATATCATGCGTTGGATAGTTATGCTTGTGCTCATTCAGTTTCCATGACTCATAGCACACTACCTGTCCTTCTTGCATGAGAAATCAACCAAGTCCCCTCTTGCAAGCATTTGTACACACTACAAACTCCTTTTCTAGATCTGCAATTTTTAGCACTAGTGCATGTGTCAACAACTGTTTAAGTTGTTCAAAACTAGCCTCACATTCTTCTGTCCATTCGAACTTCTTACCTTTCTGCTGATATGTCATGATAGGATATGCAATGCATGAGAAGTTCCTAATGAACCTCATGTAGTAATGTGTCAATCCCATGCATGATCTCACCTCTTCTACGTTCTTAGGAGCTACCCATTCCATGATGGCCCTTATATTTTCTAGATCTAATGTTATACCTTCCTTAGAGACAACATGTCCCAAGTAGTGTACCTCAATCTGAAAGAAACTGCACTTGCTAAGCTTAGAATACAACTGATGCTCTCTTAGTAATCTTAACACTACTACTAAATGTTCAGCATGTTCTTCCTCATTCTTAGAATATACCAGTCTATCATCAATGGATACAATAATAAACTTGTCCAAATAAGGAAGCAAAACATTATTCATCAAACACATGAACGTAGCTGGAGCGTTAGTCAAATCGAATGGAACAACAACAAACTCATAATGCCCCTACCTGGTCCTGAATGCAGCCTTGAAGATATTCTCTTCCTTGATGCGTACCTAATGGTATCCCGATCTCAAGTCGATCTTAGAGAACATTGCTTCTCCCTTTAGTTGATCAAACAAGTCATCAATCCTTGGCAAAGGGTACCTGTTCATGATTGTTACCTTAGTCAGCTGCATGTAATCAATGCATGATCTGAGAGTACCATCTTTCTTCTTTATGAACAACATTGGTGTGCCCCAAGGTGATACACTGGGTCTAATGTATCATTTGTCCAACATTTCCTTCAACTACAACTTTATCTCAAGCAAATCAGTTGTGCTTATCCTGTAAGGTGCTTTTGATGCTGGAGGTTCCCCTGGAACCAACTCAATAGAAAAGTCTACCTCCCTATGAGGTGGCAACTCTGTAATTTCCTCAGGAAATACATCCCAAAACTGCTGCAATACTGGGTACCTGCTCAACACATCAACATCCTCAACCTCCTTACCCTTGTCACTGGAAATGTGTACTGCAAACATCACACAACCTTTTCTACAACTACGCTTAGCCTGCATAGCGGTAACCATCCTCACTGATGTAGGCTTCTTCTTTCCCTGCAAGGTCCTCTTTTCCCCACTATCATCCACACACTCAATGGCCTTGTCGAAGCAATCCACTTTGGTTCTGTGAAGGTATAACCAATCCATACCCAAAATCATATTATACGATCCCAATGGAAATACATTCAAATGTGTTGTTGTAGGAATACCATTTAACTCAAATGCACAAGCTCTTACCCAATGGTGAACTCACTTCTTTATACCTGTAGCCAGTTGTACCAACCAAGATTTTTCTTGCACTTCTTTTCTCAAACCACACTTATCCACCAAGTTAGGATTAATATAACTATAGTTATATCTAGGATCAATCAAAATAGAAACAACTTGATCACAAATCTTACCGTCCATCTCAATGATCGATGTCTGATGAGCTGTCTGCCTATTGTCTGCAGCTACATAAACCTGAGGTATGTTATGACCAACATCACCAACTATATGCACCTCCTGAGACCTATAGATCTCGGGTCTACCAACACTCTGATACTATATAAAATCCCTCTTACAATGATCCTTACCACATATCCAACACTACAATGGTTCCCTACCACCACCTCTAGTCTGATGCTCCCCTATCCCTTCTCAGTTGTACTGAATCTCTTGTAAGGAACTACATTATCTTTCTCACTTGCATCTTGAGGTCTTCCTCACTTTGGTGGTCATTTTCCTTTAACTTTTTCATTTCTCTTCAAGTCGTGTTTCGGCTCAAACTTTTGCTTCCACTGCTCATAACAATGCTTCAACTTTTGGATGGCCTCCTCCAACAATCTAGGATCTTTGAACTCAATCTGGTCCCTGTATGCAACTAGTGATCCACTAACAAATCTTTGAACCTTGGCCTTCTCCTCTCTGAAGTAAGGCACATATCTCAACAACTCCAAAAATATTCTAGTATACTCCTCATCTGTCATAAAACCCATCTAAAAACCATAAAAGTCCTTAGCTCTGTCATCATAATACCTCTCAGACAAGTACTTCTTCTTTAAGAGCCTTTCAAATGCATGCCAAATCAAATCATCCTGATATATTTCCTTGACATTCTTCACGTCTTCCCACCAAATATCTGCTTTACCTTTGAGACTGGAAAGTGTTATCCTTGCTTTCATGTTTTCTGAGTAATCATGCAATCTAAAGAATTTCCTCATGCCAAGCAACCAAGCCTCTGCATCTTGCGATTTATTCATCTCTCCATCAAAGGTAGGTGTCTTTTCCTTCTTGAACTCAACTAGAAAGTATCCCCTATCGTTCCTCCTATACGGATGATAATGATGATGATCATTATGTCTATCAAAACCAGAACTAGAGTAATACATCTGTCTATCACCCCTTCTATCCAGAGTGTCCAACATCGTGCCATCTCTGATGGTGTCAGATCTATCTAACTTGTGTCTACTATGAGACCTTCTACCATATGCCCCATTAGTTTTTTCCTCATGTCCATGGCTGATCTAAAGAGGTCCCTGTCATTTCAAATCTGACAAACTTTGAAGTAATATTGCATTCACCTCTTCTTGTTTCTCTTATGCTTGCATGATTTTGTCATTTTCTTCTTTGCAACTCCTTATTTCTTCCTTCAGGATTCTCAATGTGTCTGCCAAGTCAAAATCGTGTCCCACATCGCGCTCCCCATCTGATGCATAGGGATATTCAATGTAGTCTACCACCTTGCTAGCCATCTGATCTATTTCCTACAAGGCATACTATGTCATCTAAACCAAATCACCATAAATCAACGTACCTTAGCGTACTCGAGGAGGATACCTTGTCTGCAAGGTCCTCAAATCAGCATGATGCATGTACAACATAACCATAATCACATATAGACATATATCAATAAGCGCATCAACGCATAACCGTCATACTAACTAGGGTCCAGTCATCAGTGCAAGGCCATATCAACAATGCATTCTATGACCTCCTGCATGAAAACAACCATTACTCTAGTATACACATTTCCTCATGCAACTATCCACCTGCATAAGAAATGCCTAATCAACTACACATACACATAACTGCATGTAGTCGAGCATAAGCAATCAATTCTCATAATCAAACTGCAAGACCGATGCATGTAAGCAAATAACCAATAATGCAACCCAGCGTACAAGGATGTAATCAAGCTACATATAATTGTATAACCAGTGATATACTCATGATGATGCATTCCATAAAATCAACATCAAGTTCCTCATGATAACATTACTACTACCGTGATCAATATGATGCAGTGCAACAAGCACATGGAACACAAGTGTAAGATCGACACACACAACTGACATGCATGCACGACCAACACATTCACCCATATCTGTAGCACCAGATATGTTCCAAAGAGAGCTTAACCATGCTTTGATACCAATCTGTAACACCCCCTCCTAGGTATACCCAAATTAACCATGCCAACCAGGGTAAACATGAGGAGAGATGCTACTACAATCAGATTCGACCTCCTATGTCACATTAATGAAGTGGAATTGACAGAACATAACATCATCCAACATCATCAAGAAAACCCTCAGGAGACAAGTCAGCCACTCAGACAACCTATTCTCGGGTCCCAATTCTATTCTACAGCTCTCAGGCCATAGTCGCTCTCATGCTATGGGTAAGGGAGCATCCAAAAACCCAAAGTCGCTCTCATAGGCTTACTTGCTAGCGACTGTGGACCAAAATTGCTAGTTCTGTGCTAGCGACCCTAGCATTTAAGCCACTTTTCTAGCCCATAATCTTGGTGTCTTCCCATATCTTATTGTAACTTCCAAAATTCATTAGAAACATAATAACAATGTTGATCAATCAAAAATCACCCTCAGGACTAGGTCTGAGCATCCCCAACTGGGACTGAAATCCTTTCAAACACTTGGCATCAATCCAACCTACAGGTATAAGATACAAGAAATAACATAAATGATTGAAAGGACTTATGAAACATAACCAAAAGGATCACCTCCTTCTCCATTTAATTACTACATCATCAATTAGGTATTGCATCCATCCATTTAATAGTTACAAGTAAATATATGAAATAACCATGAGATGAACCAGTCATTCAACCATGCTTATAACCAGCATAAAACCATATAAATATCAGAGATATCACAACAATTAAATCCACATATAAATCATTCCAAAAGTAAGAGAACTTAACTTTTATTAATCATAGGCAAATCCAACCAGGTTCGTGACTTCCACGTACCACCCGACCATAGACATGGTTGAACCAAATATCTCTTTCAGCTAGTCACCCTTGTGCCATATTCCAAGCATGAATGTGGGAGCACATAGAACAACCAATCTAAGAACAACCAAGGGAATCCAGAGGTTAAAACACCTCCACTCTCATCAAACTGTGATCACACCAAAACCGGTGCTTTGATCACAACCGAATAGAACTTGGAATGCCATTCAGAATCCATCACTATCCTTGATGAATTTTCCATCTCCTTGTCTCTCAGGCTTTAACACAATCCAAACCTATATCACTAGACCCTAAATCGAGACTTCTCCCTCAGGCTTTATAATGTATCCCGCCAAAACCGGTCAAAGGGATTCCTAGGCCTTTGGGAATGAACCTTGAGACCACCTCTGCCCCAGATTTTGAAATCCATCCAACAATTCCAAAGTTATAAACCCGAAATAAACATCCCAACATACCATGGCATCCATAAAAAGATTAGGCTAGGCTGAAATCCACTGTCATAACACGACAATACCATGTCACCGAAAGCAAGAGGACCATACACCAACATGCAAAGCCATGCATGTCCAAATTAGCGAGGAAATCACACATGCAAAATGTTATGTGCAAGTATTCCCGTTGAAGTTGCTTGATCATTCTTTCCTTTCCTTGATCCTTGCATGCTTTTCCTTTCCTTGCCTTGCTTTCCCTTTCCTTTGCTCCAAACTAGAGTGCTCCAAGAAAACTCTAAGTAACCAAGAGAGTGAGAGAGAGAGAGAGAATAATGAGAGAGCTCCAAACGTGAACTGAAAAAAGCCATGAACTAATCCTCAAAAGCCTTTTTATGCATGAGGCCTCTAATTTCTTCATTTTCCATTATTTACCTTCAATTTCCTCCTCACATGCAACCTGTGACCTTTCCCCTTACTTTTCTCCTATTTTCCTTTCTTTTCATAAATAAATGTCCCAAAATGACTTTTTTCCTTTTAATGCCTTTGCCTTAGCCTTTGCCAAGTTTCCTTATCCAAAACACACATCGAATGATGCCCACTAGGATATATTTTCCCAACATTCGGCTTGGAATAACTGTTCATTAACCGTGGTCTTATTTTTCCTTTATTAACTTTGATTACATGGATTTTTCACGAGGGTTGTTACATTGTTCTTCTCCTTCTTGGATGGGTTCAGTGAATACAATCAGATCCAACTCAGTCCTAAAGATTAGGATATGACCACCATAACATGTCCTTAGGGGAATTTCTCTTACAAAGTCCTCCCATATTGCTTGAGCAATGCCCCTGCCACCTTCCAAAGGGTTTTGCTTAGTATATTCTATGATCTTTTGCATGATTCGGTAGAAATATACATAGATGACTTCACCTCCTATGGGAATGGTTTCCAAGAGGCTCTCTCAAACCTTAGCAATGCCTTGTAAAGTTGTGGGGAGATGAACCTCTCCTTGAGAAATGAAAAGTTCCTATTCTAGATAAATGAGGGAATTGTTTTAGGACATTTCCTCTCCTCAAAATGAATCCAAATGGACAATGGTAAAATATTCATCATTAAAAATGTAGTTGTTCCTCAAAAGAAAAGAGATGCTAGAAGCTCTTAGGCCTTGCAAGATATTATCAGAGATTTATAAAAGATTTCAGTAAAATTACTTCTCCTTTATTTTCATTGTTGACCAAAGATGTTGAGTATTTTGGGACAACTCCATGTCAAGAAGCATTCAAGAGTATACAAGAAAAACTAATGACAACACCTATCCTCAAAGGTATAAATTGGACCTTTCCTTTAAACATTCATATAGATGCATCAAAAGGGGAAATTGGGGTAGCTCTAGGACAATTTTAAGGTAAACTCCTCTATGCAAATTATTTCATTAGTAAAATTTTGTCCAAGGGTAAACTCCTCTAACTAAAAAATAGTTCCTTGTAATTGTACATTCTTTAAATAACTTTAGAAATTACATCATTGGTTACCAAGTCTTCATGCATACTAAACATGTAGTAATAAGTATTTAATGAATAAAAAAGATGTGAATGCTCACATAATTAGGTGGTTATTGTTGTTGCAACAATTTGAATTGACTATTGTTGACAAACATGAAAAGGGAATGTTGTTTCAAACTTCTTGTCAAGTTTAACCTTGTCTGCAGATGGAGAATTCGTAGATAAGAATATTTTTTCCATGTCACTTCTTTCTCCATGGCTTTCTAGCATTTCCAACTATCTAGCTACTGTCTGATTCCCTCATTACCTATCTTCAAAAGAGAAGAGTAAGTTTGTTAGAAAAGTTCCTCCTATACTTGGATTGGGGGAAGCCTCTTCAAGTTGGGCCCTGATCAGATTCTGAGAAGATGTGTGAGGGAGGATGAAGTATATGACATCCTCTTAGCTTACCATTATGGACCCCATGGGGTTTATTTTACTCTAAATAGAACAACTTACAAAATCCTACAAGAAGGATACTTTTGGCCAACCTTTCATAAGGATGCCCAGAGATAAACTGCACAATGTGATGAGTGCCAAAGGATGGGCAAGTCATCTTGGAAGGATGAAATTCCCCTTCAACCTCAAGTATTCTTTGATCCATTTGAGAAATGGGTCATGTAATTCATTGGACCCATTGATCACCCATCCAGATCGAACAAGCACATCATTGTTCGGTTTTCAAAGAGAATTGGTGACATATCAAGGCTCCCAATTCACCTCCAATTTGATTGAAGGGACAATGAAGCAACACCACATTCACCATCAAAATTCCACTCCATACTACCCCCAAGAAAATGGAAAAGTATAAGTTACTAATAGTGCATTAGAGAACACTCTTACCAAAGTGATTAGTGGTTACAAAAAGGATTGGGAAGAAAGGCATGTTGAGGCCACTTGGGCCTACAACACTACTTGGAAAACCACTGTTGGTTTCACCTCTTATGAGTTAATAGACGAGAAGGGATTTATTATAAATTGAATTTGAGTATAACGCACTAAGGATGACATCCCAACTTGACATTTTTTTTACCAAAGCATGAGCTGATAGGATACGACAATTGAATTCATTAGAGGAGAATAGAATGCAAGACTTGTTACAAACAGAGGTAGTCCAATTGCAAAGAAAAGTATGGCATGAAAAATGCATTAAAACTAGAGCCTTCCAAGAGGGTGATTGGGCCCTCTTGTATGATTCCAGGTTCAAGGATTCTAAGGGAAAACACATGACCATCTGGCTAGGACCTTACCTGGTGGAGAAATGCTATGATAATGGCTTTGTCAAAATCAGGATTTTAGATGAGGAACAAGTACCACTTCTAGTGAATAGAGATTGGTTGAAAATTTACAAGAAGCCCCTCTTCAAGGCTAATTTTACACATTCAATAAGAAAGGAATTGAATCTAATTAAGAGAATAAGAGCTCCCAATTGATTTAGTGCCTTAACAAGAAAGAAAATAAAAGAAAAAGGAAAAATATATAATAATAATAAAAAAGAAAAATAACCTCAAGCCAAAACCTCCTTTGAGGCACTTGAGGTAGACTCACTAGTTGAAAAGCTCTATGAGGTAGTTGGTAAGTTTGGGAAGAGAGAGAAAGAGAGAGAGAGAAATAGGAGCAACTAACTCACAAAAATATAAGTCAACGACTTAAAAAATATCCTCTTCGGGGGGGAAACCTCCTTTACATAACATAAATGAACAATTCTTGGATGATACAAATGAAAAGACCTCCTTTGTGTATATAGGAGTCTAAGGGGTCACAATATAATTAGAGCCTACATAACAATAATAATGTAAGGGCATAAGAATAACAATAGTGGGCTTCTATGGGGTATAACAATAACAATATGGGGGCTACATGGGCACAACAATAAAAATAAAGGGGATACACTAGTATTATAGGGACCTAACATGCTCGTCTCCTTCAAAAAAGTGTTTTACTCAACACTTGAGTAGTTGTGGATGCTTATGTATAAAATTCTCATCCTCCCATGTGGAATCTTTAGTAGGTAAGTTCTTCCACTTAATGAGATACTCTGAAAGTGATCGATTTCGTAGTTTTCGAGTTCTTGTTTCCGTGACTGCTTTAGGCTCAATCATGATTTTTCCTTCTTCGTCAAGTTTTGGAAACACTATTTGAACTGGAATCCTATCACTGATAACCTTCTTTAAGCATTAAACATGGAAAATTGGGTGTACTTAGGAAGATGCAGGCCACTCCAATTTGTATGCAAATTACCAATCTTTTGCAACACCTTGTAAGGAACGTAGTACTTGGGTGATAATTTATTATCCTTCTTAGCTTGCTTGATAGAAATTTGTTTGTATCTTTGTAGCACTAAAAATACCTTGTCACATACATCAAAACTTATTTCACTGTGATGCTAATATTCCTGTTGTTTCATTCGATTATGTGCTAGAGTGCGGTTATCCTTTAAGAGTTGGAGAACTTGTTTTTAATTCTCGATGTGATCTTCCAATGCTTTCAAATTAGAATTTTCTCTTAAAGATGATGTGATGGATGGTGGATGATATCCATAAAGTGTTATAAATGGGGTCATTTTTGCTGCAGTATGGAAGGAAGTGTTATACCACCATTCAGCTAGAGGTAACCACTTGAACCATTGTGTTTGTTTATCAGATACAAAGAAACGAAGATATCCTTCGAAACATTTGTTCACTGTCTCATTTTTCCCATCAGATTGAGGATGATAAGATGAGCTATGAGCTAATTGAGTACCAAGACAAGAAAATAATTCCATCCAAAAATTTCTGGTGAAATGGGATCTCTTGTCGCTTACTATAATCTTTGGATTTCCATGAAGATTTTGAATTGTTTCCATAAATGCAGTAGCAACCGTACTCGCTTTAAAAGGATGAGATAATGCACAAAAGTGTGCATACTTGGTAATTCTATGAACTACCACTATGATGACACTCTTTCCTTTAGACTTGGGTAAACCTGTGATAAAATCCATTGAGACCTCCTCCCAATGCTTACTTGGAATTTCTAAAAGTTGTAATAGACCTGGGGTCTTAATTGTCTCAACTTTATTTTGTTGGAAAGCCAAACATTCATACACAAACTTCTGAATATCGGATTTAAGTCCATCCCAAAAAAATTCCTTCTTGACCCTATGGTAAGTTTTTTAAAATCCTTAGTTCCCTCCTAAGGGAGAGGTGTGCAATTCCAAAAGAATCTTTTATTTGAGTTGGGAATTCTTACAAATATATAAGTGATCTTTGTACCATAAAGCATCATTTTTCTAGCAAAATGTATTAGACATACTGGGATCTTGCTGCAACTTTTGAATGAGTGACCACACCTCTTCATCATTCTTCTATTCATACATTGCTTCGGTTATCCACTCAGGTTGGATAATAGAAATGGAACAAATCAATGCTTCCACATCCTCATCTTTTCTTGAGAGTGCATTTGCAACAACATTTTGCTTCCCTTTTTTGTAGATGATTTCAAAGTCATAACCCAACATCTTCGTCACCCATTTTTGCTGCTCTTCTGAAGATAACCTTTGTTCCAAAAATTATTTAAGACTATCATGATCTGTTTTTACCTTGAAGTGTCTTCCCATTAGGTATGGTCACATTGCTTTCCTACATGTAGTATTGCAAAGATTTCTTTCTCATAAATAGGTTTGTGTAAATACTTTCCTTTGATTGGACGACTTTCAAAAGCAACGGTTCTTCCTTCTTGCATTAAAACAACACCAATTCCATTTATTGAAGCATCACATTCCACAATAAAAGCTTTTGTGAAGTCTAGCATAGCTAAGACTGGTGCCTGGCACGTTGCCTCTTTAAGATGTTCAAAAGCCTTCTTTGCTTATCGAGTCCAAGAAAATGAATCTTTATTCAATAATGATGTTAGAGGTGCCACTATTCTCCCATAATTCCTCGCAGATGCTTTATGGTTGTCGGGAATTTCCATTCCTTAATGGCTTTAATTTTGTTAGGGTCTACCTTAACACCCTCATGAAATACAATATGACCCAAATATTCCACCTCCTGTACTCCAAAGAAACATTTGGAGGTTTTTGCATATAATTGTTTCTCCTCCAATAGTTTGAGCACCCTGTCAACATGTTGAACATGATCCTTACAAGACTTGTTGTAGATTAGTATATCATCAAAAAATACTAACACAAATTTTCTAAGGAAGGGTTTGAAAATGGAATTCATCAAACCTTGAAATGTGGAAGGTGCATTAGTAAGGCCAAAAGGAATGACCATAAACTCATAATGACCCTCATGAGTTTTTTTGTTTTGTTTTTTTGTTTTGTTTTGTTTTTTTTGTTTTGTTTTGTTTTTTTTGTTTTGTTTTGTTTTGTTTTGTTTTTGTTTTTTGTTTTTTTTTTTTGTTTTCTGGAATGTCTTCAGTCTTGATTCTAATTTGATGATATCTTGAATGAAGATATGGGTTAGTGAAATAAATTGCTCCATCTAATTCATCCAACAATTCATCAATGACAGGAATGGGAAATTTATATTTAATAGTGAACTTGTTGAGCTCCCTATAATCTGGACGCACGCGCCATTATCCATCCTTCTTGTGCACCAATACTACTAGAGCAAAGAAAGAACTTTGACTAGGTTGAATTATACTAGCCTCTAGCATTTCTGCAACCATATGTTCAATTTCACTCTTTTGGGCATAAGGATATCTGTAAAGCCTGATGTTTGGAGGAACACTTCTTGGAATCAAGTGAATCGCATGATCATGATCATGAATAGGTGGGAGTCCTTTAAGAGTTTTAAACACCTTGGAATGATTGTCCAAGACTTTTTGGAGATCTGGAGAAATAGATGATTTCGATGTTTGAACCCCTAGTGAGCATAATTTTGAAATTACGTCCCATTGTTCTTTCTTTAGAAGAATTTTCATGCCATTAGAGTTAATTATCTTTCCTGATTTCCCTACGATATCCCTTAATTCAACTTCCTTTCCTTCCCAAAAAATATTCAAGAAAAGTTTTTAAAAATTGAAAGCTATTGTCCTCAAAGATTGAAACCATTGGACTCCTAGTACAACATCAACACCACCCATTGGAATAGAAATCATTGGAATATCCAATACATATTACCCCATGGTTAGCTTGATATTATAGCAATTTCCAGAGCAATTTATAGTTCCTCCATTTGCAACCATCACTTGACACTCTAGTGCTGGATATAGGAAGCAATTCAATCTCTTGGCTATCTTACAATGAATAAAATTATGAATACTACCCGAATCAATCAACACTATTACCTTTTTCTTCTTGATATATCCTTCTACCTTGAGAGTTTGAGGAGCGGTAATTCCTACCAATGCATTACGGTATATGGTCATATTCATCTATGCTTTCTCTGGGGTTGGTTCCTAGTGTATATCCTCCTCTTTTGATGTTTCTTGTTCCTTTTCTTCCTCCTCTTCACAATCTATGTAGAATAATTTCTTCTCAACACACCTATCACCTTCAGTGTATTTTCTATCACAACTGTAAAAAAGCCCTTTTTCTCTTTTTTCCTACAATTTTTTTGGTGTCAACCTTATAGGTTGTGGAAGACTAGGACCAACAACACTTCCATCTTTATAGTTGTGAGTGGTAAACTTTCTTGTTGCCATAATTTTTCTTTCAACTTTTCTTGCCACCCTGGATGCCTTCTCCCATGAATCAAGTTCCCAAAGGTGAACCTTGTGTTGGATGTTATCTTTTAAAGTACCTATGAAGACATCAATCCTATGCTCCTTGGAATATCGGTTACCCTAATATTTAATTTTTGGAAGTCTTGAATGTGCTCCGCCATTGAACCCTTTTGTTTGAGATTTATCAATTGGATAAAGAAGGTGTTTCTCATTGTATCTTCATAATGTGCTATAATTTTCTTCGTAAAAATTGACCAGGTGACAAGTGGTTTACGAAAACAAAGGCATCTATACCATACAAACTGATCGATTTCTAAATATAAAGATGCAATATGTACCTTTTGTGAGGGTTGCACATCATGTAGATCAAAATATTGCTCCATTTGTATTATCCATGTTATCAGATCCTTGCCATAAAAATTCCTCATATCTATATTTGGAATGTGGTGGTTCTTAAACCCCACATTGGAGTCTCTAAAATCATAATTTATATTCCTTTTTTCCTCATCATGATTTTCATGGATTACCTTGTCACCACTGGGAAGGCTTTCTTGCCACAAATTTATCAAACCTTCCATGTATGCTTTTAAACCATTCATTCGCCTTTTAAATCATCCATGTTGCCTTTTAAACCATCCATGTTACCTTTTAGTTCATGTTTGGTTACTCTTTGTGAGAGCGAAATTTGTTGCACTTGGTCCAGTAACTTTGATATATCATGTTGCAATTCTTCCTCTTCATGCATCATAGTAGAGCTTTTTGAGGGCTTAATGGGTGTAGAATTATTTTGATTAGGAAGAATTTAAAACCTAATATTGATATATATGCTTCAATATTCCCTTAGAATCACTTCAAACTGATTTTTCAAACAAAAGTTATGGAATGTAAAAAAAAAAATACACACCTTTTTCTTACTTTCAGGAGCTCAATCTTGAAACTGTTGTAAATCTATAATTTTGGATCTACAAGTTCTGAAATATCTTATTGTGGTATCTCTCTGAGTCTTATTTCCAACCCTACAAGTCTGGTCGATATTGGATTCTTCAAGAAAGAGTTATCCAAATCTCCCACGATGGTCTGATTATGGATTGGTTCAGTAGATAGAAGTTATATGCGATGCCACATGTCACTGTTTTAGTCTTTGGTCCTGAAATTGATAAATAAAAAACTATAGTTCGTTCAATTTTTATTGCTTTTTACAGAATTCAAATCCGATGCCTGAAACAAAAGTTATGACGATTTTCCCTAGCTCACCTGTTTGCGATTGAATTTTGGAGCCTGCAAAAACCAAAACTTCCTCATATCATATCTAGGAAAATATGGCGAATCAAGCTCTGAAATTTCTACACATAGTTCACCAAGATTTTAGGCTCCACATCGTAAAAATTTCAGGTTTTGAAGCCTCGTATAAAAAATTTTATAGCGAAAATTCAAATATGACCTGTTTGAAGAAGAGAAACCATAGAATTCAAAGCTCTGATACCAAATGTTATGCAACCAACTCAAAAAAAGATAGATCAATGACTTAAAAAATCCTCTTCAAGGGGGAAACCTCCTTTACATTACATAAATGAAAAATTATTGGATGATACGAATGACAAGACCTCCTTTGTATATATAGGAATCTAAGGGGTCACAATATAATCAGAACCTACGTAATAGTAATAATGTAAGAGCACAATAATAACAATAGTGGGCTTTTATGGGGCACAACAATAACAATATGGGGCTACATGGGCACAAAAATAAGAATAATGGGGATACACTAGTATTATAGGGACCTAACAACCTTACCTGGTTGAGAAATGCTATGATAATGACTTTGTCAAAATCAAGACTATAAATGAGGAACAAATACCACTTCTAGTGAATGGATACTGGTTGAAGATTTATAAGAAGCTCCTCTCTAGGGCTAAGTTTACACATTAAATAATAGAGGAATTGAATCTGATTGAGAGCATCAGAGCTCCCAATCCATTCAGTGCCTGGCCAAGAAAGAAAGAAAAAAGGAAAAATATATAATAATAATAAAAAAGGAAAAATAACCTCAAGTGAAGACCTCCTTTGAGGCACTTGAGGTAGACTCACCAGTTGAAAACCTCTATGACGAAGTTGCTAAGTTTGGGAAAAAATAAAGAGAGAGAGAAAAATAAGAGCTCTAAGTATAAACCTCTTCCAAGGTGCTTGAAGAAGATATCGTAAAAGTGTTTAAGTGTGCAAGTGTGCTTTCTTCCATTGCAAGTAGTTTAGGTTTGTGTGCCATTTTCCTTTCATTAAGTAATTTTTGCAATTGTATTTTTCTTGTAGCATAAATTAATTAAATTGGTATTTTTTCATCTATCCTTCATTTCAATGCTTCCACCTACACAAAAATAAACGAGAGAAAGAGATAGTGCATGTTGCACGTATAGTGTCGGCGCCTCTTACATTTGTATGAACCAATGGTTGATAATTAAAGATGAGACCCCTGGAAGTTGCAACATTGTTTTTGTAATGATAAGGGCCATCAATGGAGTGGGGGTTAATTGATTGGAAATATCAAATATTTTTTAGTAAGTTTGAGCATGGACGACTATGTAATAACTATCAAGAGAATTTCTCCAAGGAAAATCACTTCTCAAATTCCAAATTTCACTTCAAAACTTGTGAAAGAAACTTCCTTCTATTTAAAACATTTTTCTAAGTGTGTTTGTTGGACATACCTTTTGATGCTATTATGACAAAACAATTTGAATACTTCTCCATGTCAACATGCAAATCAAAGTATGAATTTGAAAATCCTTTTTATTTTCATTATTAGTAACATTATATTAATCTTCAATGTTAAACACAATTGTGTACAAAGTGATGCTAATATATTTAATTTTGTACTTAATAAATGATATAAAAACAACCATAATGTCATCGATTTGATGCAAAGTCCTTGCTCCAAAACAGTGCGGTCTAAGTGCTCTACAAGACCTTGCAAAACCCTAACGCACAACTAGCCTTTTGATCTCCATGCCACCATCTTTTCCATGGTAGGCATTGTAGGAGAGAGTAAAGGTCCCTCCTATAGTAAGATTGTGACTGGAAATCATGTCACCCATCAACCCCCACACATTGGTACTTTTAACTTGAGTAGGAAAATAGCTCAGCCAAGCCCATAGGCCAAGTTTGATGCAGAGTGGTAGGTCACAAAACTCCAAGTAGTGGCCTCCCTAAAGACACCACAGACCTTAAATTTGAATTCCAATCCACAAATATGGGTGAATATATATATAGTATATGTGATATAATGCCCTGATTGGCAAATTCCTTGGAATTTGGGCATCTGAAAAAGCTCTAACCTATTGGATCCAACTAAAATGGAAACCAAAAGGGAGTTTCTGATGAGGGAATCTTCAGTTAACTGGAGTAGCACTAGTTGAGTGCATTAATGCATCAACTAACTATTAACTCATTATTAGTTCCTCAAACAGTTTGGAACTAATTTAACTGAACTTAACTCAGTAAACTGAGTTAACTAATTACAACTCAAATATAACTCAATTTTATCTCCTTAATTTGAGGGATAACTATTGCATGACTTCAAGAATACTTATAACTTGAATTTATCCAACTAATTAATTTAAAATTAAATTAATTAATTATTTCCAAGTAGCTGTTAAGACTAAATTCGATTTTAATTCACAATTTAATTCAAGGACAAATTAAATTTGAATATTTTTGTTGACATATTTCAACATGATGTCCCATTTCAAATCGAATTCTTCTCATGGAGGGAAGAAGGGTGACATGTCTAAAGTAAGATGCTTTAATTGTCACAAGATGGGACGTTATGCAACTAATTTCCCATTGAAGAAGTCCAAGAAGGGATCCTCAGAAGGATTGGAAGGTGAGGCATTAGCCTCTCAGTTCGAAATGGACTTTACCCTCATCACATGCATGGTGTCATCGATGACGGGTTGTGTCTGGTATCTTGACAGTGGAGCCTCATTCCACATGACCAATGATAAAAATTTATTTAGTGCCTTGGAGGAGAAAGACCTCAAGATGCGCATAGAGGAGATGGGTGACAACGGAAGGTATAATGATTCAGGAGTGGGCACGGTTGCTTTTCAGAGGGAGCATGGAGCTCCTCTCACCTTGACAAATGTGATGTATGTGCCTGGACTGAAGAAGAACTTGGTATCGGTCGCGATTTTGGAGGACAAAGGCTACAATGTTGTCTTCAGTAAAGGAAAGGTGTTCCTAAGACACATAGCCACGGGTCAGACCAAGAGGATAGGGATTCGGATTAAGAATCTCTATAAACTAGAGGTAGATGATTATGCAGCATTAAGTACGAAAGCAGAATTAGTGCAAAGCCAGGACATTGGCGAGTTGTGGCACAGGCGGTTGGGCCATTTGCATCATGGGGCTTTGAAGATAATGCATCAAATATCTACAGGACTTCCCAAAAGTAAACTTGAGCAAGTTGACACATGTAAAGGTTGTACCTTGGGAATGTACACCAAGTCTTCCTTTCATGATCGAGACAGTTGAGCAGAGGCTATCTTAGAGTGATTTCATACTGATTTGTGTGGACCATTATCAACGGAATCCACAATGAAGCAAAGGTATTATGTGATTTTCATTGATGACTATTCTCATAAATGCTGGATTTATTTCATGCAGAAGAAGGACCAAACCTTCACAAAGTTTTGTGAGTCCAAAGCTTTGGTCGAGAAAGAGTCAGGGAAGAAGATCAAGGCCTTGAGAAGTGAGAACAGTGGAGAATATGTCTCTCAATAATTTAAGGACTTTTGTGCAGTGGAAGGAATTAAACGAGAGTTGACGGCGCCTCATAACCCACAGCAGATTGGGGTGGCCAAGAGGAAGAACAAAACTATTGTAGGGGCAGCATGGGCAATGTTGCATGACCAAGGCCTACCACTTCACTTGTGGGCTGAGGCATGCAACACAACGGTCTATTTGTAGAATAGAAGCCTGCATCGCATACTTGGGATGAAGACACCAGAGGAAGCTTTCTCCGGTAAGAGACCAGATGTGGGTCACTTCAGGATCTTTGGCTCATCGGTATATTGCCATGTGACAAAGGATGCACGGAAGAATCTTGAGTCGACAACGGAGTTGGGGGTATTTGTGGGGTACACTAATACACCTCACAACTATCGGGTGTACTTGCCTACCAGTCGGAGGACAGTGGTTCGCAGAGATCTCAAGTTTGATGAACAAAAGGCCATGCAAGTTTCACTTGAGAGGGAGCTCCAACTATAGGCTGTGGAGGAACTGTTGGTTCCTAAGGAGGAGGAGCCTCAGACTGATGCGGAGCAGCTGCATGCAAAGGTTCTAGGAGTGAAGACATCCACTCAAGCAGAGTCTTCCAGAGATGGAAGGAAGCGCACAAGAGAAGCTGACAGATTGTTGGAGGATGCGAGAGAGAATGTGGGAGCATTATCTTCTCAGCGCAGACAGAGGAGGTCACCTGAGAGGTACACTGGATACATGGCCCTTGCTGGGGAATGCGTTGAGACCAAGCCATCTTCCGTTGAGGAAGCAATGTAACAGCCGATTTGGGTTGATGCTATGGTGGAGTATGACTCCATAGTTCGTAACATGTTTGGGACGTGGTTCTGAGACCGGAGAATAAGTCAGTTGTGAGTTCTCGTTGGCTTTACAAGGTAAAGAAAGCTACTGATGGTAGTGTGGAGAAGCATAAGGCAAGATTTGTTGCCCGTGGATTTTCACAAGTGAAGGGGATTGACTATGATTAGACTTTTGCTCCTGTCACAAGGTACTCATCTATCAGATCTATGTTGGCACTATCAGCGCAAATGGGTTGGAAGATCCATCAGATGGATGTGAAGACTGCATTCCTCAATGGCTAGATTGAGGAAGAGGTGTACATAGAGCAGCCGGAAGGTTTTGAGACCTTCGATTGTGAGTCGCATGTGTGCTGACTCAAGAGAGCGTTGTAAGGGTTGAAGCAAGCACCTCGTGCTTGGTACACCAGGATAGACAACTACTTCATCGGGTTGGGCTTCACAAAGAGTGAAGCGGATGTGAACCTGTACCGCATTGTGGTAAAAGGTAAGTTGTTGATCATCGTACTTCATGTTGATGATATCATATTGACTGGTTATGATCAGTTGATTGTCTCTTGCAAGGAGGACCTTGCAAGATAATTTGAGATGAAAGACATGGGTCTCATGCATTACTTCCTGGGCATGGAAGTGTGGCAGAAGGATGGGAGTTGTTTGTGTCTCAGGGCAAGTATGCCAATGAGATACTCAGGTGATTTCACATGGAGAAGTGCAAGCCCATGCAGACTCCTCTAGTAGGTAACAGGAGGAAGGAGGTTTCTACTTCAAGAGAAGTGGTAGAGGCTACTGTGTATAGATAGCTTGTGGGTTCATTGATGTACTTAATGAACACATGACCAGATTTGTGCTATGCAGTGAACCAACTGAGTCAAGCGATGGTTCAGCCCACCAAGATGTTTTGGAAGGCGGCAAAGCATGTATTGAGATACCTCAGAGGCACATCTCAATATGGATTATGGTATAGACAGACAGAGGGAGTGAAGCTACAGGACTTCACTGATGCAGATTGGGCAGGGATTCCATCACATCGAAAGAGAACATCAGGAGGGATTTTCAACCTTGGGTCAGCAACAGTTTCTTGGTACAACAAGAAACAGAGATCGGTTGCACTCAGCTCGGCAGAGGCAGAATAAATAGTTGCAAGTCAGGCAGCATGTGAGGCCATCTGGATGCGGAAAATCCTAGTTGGTTTGTTTGATCAGAGGATGGATCCAATTGTGATCTATTGTGATAATCAAAGTTGTATCAAACTCTCTAAGAATCCAATATTTCATGATAGGTCCAAGAACATCGACATCTGGTATCACCATCTGAGAGACTGTGTAGCGAGGAGGATCATGTTGCTGCGGTATATTTCGACAGAGGAGCAAGATGCTGACATTTTGACAAAGGCATTGTCAAAGTGTAAATTCGAGTTCCATAGAGACAGGATTGGGGTGGAAGATAATCCCTTTCTTGTTGAGAGGGAGTGTTGAAATATGGCAACAAGAATATTCCAATTTAATTTGTCCTTGAATTAAATTGTGAATTAAAATCGAATTTAGTCTTAACAGCTACTTGGAAATAATTAATTTATTTATTTTTAAATTAATTAGTTAGAGAAATTCAAGTTAGAAGTCTTTCTGAAGTCATGCAAGAGTTATCCCTTAAATTAAGGAGATAATATTGAGTTATAATTAGTTAAATTAGTTTACTGAGTTAAGTCCAGTTAAATTAGTTCCAAAATGTTTGAGGAACTAATAGTGAGTTAATAGTCAATTGATGCATTAATGCACTCAACTAGTGCTACTCCAGTTCACTGAAGATTCCCTCATCAAAAACTCATGCATGTCTATTATGAGAAAGACCTAGTTGAGATTAATTTTCAAGGACAGTGTACTATCAGTTGCATGTGTTTTCTCATGGAGAAAACTCATGCATGCAGTCAAGTATTCATATTTGAGGATTGCACAGTTTTGAAGGCTTGTCTTTTCTCTTGGTAATGGGCTAATCATCCACAAGGAACAACGCAAGGAAATAGGAGCTTGGAGGGTAGAGAGGCATGCTGGAGAGAAGCCAAGATTACTTGTGAGCATCTATGAGGATTGTACTGAGAGCTGGCTAGCTATGTGAGCTAAGGCTTTGTATAATTACTATGTATTTCCACCATGTATGATAATACAATAGTGTGGGGTTTTTATCTGAGACTTTCCCCAAAGTATTTTCATGTGTATTGTGCCATTGATTCTTCTTCTTCTGGTTATATTGTTCAGCTCAATCTTTAAGCTTTCGCAAATTGATAGTAGAAGTAGGTTATAGTATTTTGCTTTGATTTATATTGCATTATCGGGTTAACCTATCACAGATTTTCTACACATATCAAGCTTGAACTTAATGCAAATGGATTATTAATGGTCAACTTCACCAACATAGAAGACCAAACTCACATTTTTTGAAAAGGTCCCTATTACTTCAACTTTGCAAGATTGTATCTTTGATTATGGATGGAAAGATTCATCCAAAATAATGAAAACTTCACAATAGTGCTAGTATGAATCTAAATGCACTCTTTACCTAGAGAAATTTGGGATGAATATGTTCTCGTGGGAATTGGAAACTCCCTAGGGGATCTCATCAAAACTTCTAAAGCCATGAAGCAAGTCAGATACATCTCTTACACTTGTATTTGTGTTTATATGAACATTTTAAAGCCACTAAATTCCATTGACATCTTTTACCAATATGATCTCTAGAAACAAACCATGGATTATGAACACTTACCTTTGCATTGTTGATGATGCCACAAGTATGGCCATTTATATTGCAACTTCCCGCTCCTAGTGTTGGAAAGTTTAGTATAGTAACTATTTAAACAATTCTCTCATCCTTGATAAAATCTTATAAACTTATGTTATCTTCTTTTATTCTTTGTTAGATTATTTTCATCTAATAATTATCAATACCATAAAACAAAATGACAATGGACACAAAATATACGCTCCAAGCCAGGGCAAAACCCCTCCAAGGGGGAAAACCTAGAAACAATCTCTTCTCTTCTTATAGAATCAGATAAAATGAGAAATCCAAGACCCAAATGTCAAGACCAAGTCAGCCCTCCTTCCAAGCTTTTCCAACAAGTCAAAGTCTCCTCAAGTCAACGGTGGTCAAACCTTTCTAAAAAAGGTCAAACTTTAGATTTTGGCCCCTGCAATAGTATTTCGGCCTCCTGTAATAGACTTGCAATTTTCAACCCTCCTGCAACTCTGAAATTTCGCACATGTGGGAGTCATTAGAGGAAATTTCAACTAAAAATTAGTCGCCTAAGAAAAAATAATAAATTAATTACATGTAGACAATTTTTTAATATATCACTTTTATTATTTTACTTTTATCAAAATTACCCAAATAAATGACACATTTATTAAAATAATAGTATATATATTTTATACTTAAAATTAATTTCTTAACACAAGATTTAATAACATTTAAATTTAAAAAAACCCCACGGGGGTAGGCGAGTTGGTAATCACAATGCAGTGAAGTTCGTTAGAAATGCGAGCTCTATACTGAAGGTCACGAATTCAAATCCCCCGGACTTACCTTGGAGCTGTATAGAGGGGCGGACGCAACTCCCAATCGTTATAGAAGTAGCGATCAGAAACGACCCCGTGTAACGCGAGTCACGAGACTGCGCCTATTGCCGATTCCACTGTAATAAAAAAACATTTAAATTTATATATATATATATATATATTATATTTAAATTCAACTTTAAATTACCCAAATTCAAATTAAAAAAAAAAAAGAAAGAAAGTAAATTTAAATTTTAAGTTAAGTTTAAATTTAAATTTAAATTACTCAAATAAGCGTCACTTTTATCAATATAACCGTGTATATATATATATATATATATATGAGAAAAGGAATGTCGAAATCGTGCTTAGGGCATGCGAAGCCATTGACTTGAGTGACCGACAATGATATAACCATAAACCAACAATGATTGTCCACGTTTCAATAATTGAAATCGCTAGGAATAAACATTGATATAGGTTAGTAATAAACATTGATACAAGTTGGCATTTATAGTGAATATCCCTTAAGTCTCATCGCAACACCGGTAACATGAAACACAAATGTTCAACCCCCAAAACTTCGACTCCAACTCACAAGATAAGGTCAATTCCCTATGTACAAGTTAATGACACGACCCTGTCCTTACAATGACTAACAGAATTCATCGCCGCGTTGACTATTGAATTTATGCTGGACACAGGCCGTGGTTACCGTTGGGAGGTAGCTCGATGATACATCTCATTATCATTATCATTTCCCTCTGTAGCTAATATCCTTAATCTACGGTTCTAATCTCCCATCCCTCATATTTTTTTCATTGCTTTACCTTCTTATCTCATGGCATCCATGATGCTTGCACCTCTATGCGATGACATTCCATTTTCTCTGATTCGGAACATGAGAAGCTTGGACGATGATGATGCATCTCAGTGGTCTAGGTGTGGAATCAATTGTGTTTGAGGGAGTGAGAAATGGATTCATGAAAAACAATGGACTAGCACATAGACTCATTTGAATTCATTTCCATGATTGTTTCATAAGGGTAGGCGATGCTCAATCCATCATAGCATACATATATTTATCAACATTTTCTCTTTTATTTGCTAATACTCTATCATCTATTCTTCCCAATCTATAATTCAATGCAAACCTAATTATAATCTACAATTCCTTAATTTTTAAATGGTGTGTGATTTCAGGGATTCGATGGGTCTCTTCTCATAGCGCAGAGATAGATAGTCGAGCTAATAATCCAAGTCTTCCTGGATTTGATTTGATTGATGCAACAAAATCAAGATTATAGAAGGTCTACTCAAACATTGTTTCTTATGCAGACATACTCGTATTCACGTTAGAAATAGTGCGAAGCTGGTAATTAGATTTTTCTGGTTACAATTTTATTTTTAAATTCTTGCATCACAAATACCTACAATCTAACTGTTATACAATATTAAAAAGTCATTGATCTTTACATGAATGTTGGCAAGAATCTCCACATGGAAATGGTATTACTTGGGATGTTCCTACTGGATAAAGGGATGGAATAATTTCACGAGCTTCAGATATTGTGGGGAACTTACCTCCCCCTTTTTTCAACGTAACACAACTAACTCAAATGGTCATACTCCCGGGTATGTACCAAGTAGACTGAATGTATATTGTATTGAAAAAGATATATCATTTCTAATATCTAGTAGTCTCACCGGTAATATGGTTTTTTAAATCATTAAAAATAGTTGAAGTTTTAAATATTGAGTTTTTGAAGAACATAAAGCATTAATTTTCTTGTGCTTGAAAGATTTCAAAGTTAAATCGAAAAAAGTTAAACTAACTCCAATGTTATGAATATTGATATTGTTATATGAATGTAATTTGAAATGTTAATCCACGGATGGTTGGGTTCATGCAGGAGCACATACAATTGGCGTCTCTCATTTCTCTTCAGCATGCTGTACAACAACACTGATTTTCAGACGAGCCGATCTTTTGATGCTAATTATGCCCACATACTAAATGCACGATGTCCTCAGGGAAGCCCCTTCAATGTGAAAAGGGTGGATCCCATGGAAATGATGATTCCCAACACCCTCGACAATGTGTACTATAGTAGTGAAACCAGAAGGGATGAGGCACTGCAAGTTCCGGAGTTATTGAAGAAGGATAGAAACCAACACCAGATCTGAGGGGATATTAGGCCACTCTTTGTGAAGTGTGGCTGAAGTGGCTGATTTCTCGAATGATTGAATATAAACCAACGCGATCCCTAACATCAAAATCTCATCCATCGGACCTGTAATTGGACCTTACAATTCGCTCATCCCAATGTGCCTTTTCCCCGTATGCAGAACGACTTGCCTTCGTTCCAAGGAGACTAGCCTTCCTAAGATTTCTTTCATTCCAAGTAGATTGGCCTTCCTTTTCTTTCCTAGAGATTGGCCTTCATTCCAAGGAGACTGGCCTTCCTTTTTTCCTGGATATTGGCCTTCGTTTCAGTGTTGGGAATGTAACTGAATTGGGGATGTCACATAATTAACTGGGGGTTTAACAAAATGAATCGGGGAGGCAATTAAATAGTTTAGATTTATCTGCAAAGGATTTAATTATTGATAATGTTATTTCCATTCATTCCCATTCAAGGAAAACAATGCGGCACTTGGTTATAGCTATCGTGGTTTTTACTGTGGTGCTTCTAGCAGCAACGATAGCTTGGTAGCTTGAATGTTTATTGGAAATAAAGGGAGCACGTTGAAGCTTCATATCTTGAATGTGGGCCTCACATATTCACATATAAGGAGATCATGCTGGCAATGAGAAATACTAGCAAGCTATGGGAGAATAATTTCCCATCCTTTAACCCGGGCATTTAAGAGATGGTCTATCCTCTACCTTAGCTATTTTCTCACCAACACTCGCCTCCCCTTTATCATGGTATGCACCCCACACCCCCTACCCCCTACATTTATCAAGCTAAGCTTCAATAATGCATCCAAAGATAACCATGGCATCACAAGTTTTAGAGGTTTCTTTTAGGATCACATCATAAATCCCATCTACATATTTGATGGAGATATGGAACATAGCACCAACAATGGAGTTGAGCTCATAGCCCTGGAGGAAGGGCTTCATATTTCTAGAAGGTAAGGATTTACTAAATTATTAGTTGAAGGGGACTCACAACTGGTTATCTCCATGATTAGAAAATTACTCAATGATTATCCTATAAAAAAGGTGCCCCACAATTGGAAATTAGAAAGCATTTTGACCATGGGGACTTCTCTAATCATGCCCATCCATGTCATAATCCATTCACATGTCCATTGCACAGGTTATAGAATAGAAGACACATTTTCCAACCATGGATTTTCTAGTCTGGATGGTAATCTATTGACTCTATAGCACTCCTTTGAAGATTTACCATTTAAACATGATTGTTGAGGTCATGTGCAATAATACTGTCCTCCCCCAGCTAGGTGTGTCTTTCAAGTAGAGGGCTAAGGGTGGGTTTCCATTGTCTCACTAAGACACATGTTCAAGGGACATGGTAACACACCCCATATGAGCTTGTTATAACTTCCATGCCATGAAGGTCTACAATGCATGCCATCACATACCATCACCCAATCCACCACTACTCAGCATTGCTCGCTCCCTCCACTGATCATGTCACCCAGTAGGATTGATGGAACTCCTTTATGGGGCCCTGAATTTGTTTTTAGTTTAGCCACTTCCCTGCATGCTCTTATTATGCATTGGCTCTATGCAAGGCTTTGGACCTCTCTCCTCCATTAGCTCAACCATCATGTTTAAGCTTCTTATAATCTTTGGACTTATCACTCGAGGCCATGAGAATGCATGATTATGTTCGTCTAGCTAGTTGATGGGAGGAAAGTAAGGAATTTTCTCTACATCGATGGTGATTCAAAACTTTTTGTCTAGCTTCCTTGGTCTTGCGCCACTTAATCTTGGAGAATTACATGCCATGGCTCAACTATTCCATAGGAGATGTTATAGAAGGAAAGGAAATAATTACACAAGCTAAGTCAAGTCTCTCTCTCTCTCTTCATTTGAGGAGCGCAACTACAAAACTCCAACTGTCGTACCTGTGTCTCACGATTATGGTCCTCTCTCTTGGTCAATATTTCGTTTCTCTTTCTAGTTTTGTATTCATATATAGTGGTTGGATCACCTTTTTTGGTAGGATAACGCTCTAAGGATCATGGTCACCTAGATCGGGACTGACATAACCTTTCTGGGTCTGGAATTGTGTTTTTCTAGAGTGGCCTCCCTCCTTTTGTTTCTTTATGTTAGCCACTTTGAACCCATCTCTAACACACCACCTCATTCTATTGAGAGCCCCCACCACTTTCAATGAGGTCATCGCCTCTCCCTCTTCTCGAAGCAAACCATGCCACACCAACGAGCATGCATACAATGGGGTGCATCCTATTATTAAGACAGGGGGCATACCTAGGCTAAAATGTGAGTTCTCTATGGCCAGGTACCGAGACCTCAATAAACAACCAATTGAGGATGAAGTTACCTAGGTGGAATGACAGTTGATTGAGGAATTGTGCAAACTCATATATTTTGAGGTGCTAATAGATGTGGTGAAATGGGTACTTGATGTAGGCCACACTCAAGGTAGATATAGTCAATACATGTATGTATTGGAAATATATTAGCATATCGGACTTCTTCTTGGCAAGGCACTCATGGAACACAACACAAATGGAGATAACATGTTACTCTCCCTAAGCCATATGCAATGGAAATTCGCTTCTATGACAGTTGGCTAGATAGAATTGAAAGATAAGTGGGCATTACTTCAAACTGGGGATGCTCCCTTAGTAGTAGCAAGGAGCCCATTCAAGTTGAGGCCGCTGATTTTGATCCCACCTCCTGAAAAGTTTTAGTTAGTTTCTTTTTAGTTTTATGTCTTATTTTTGTATGTCTATGTTTTTCAAACATCAATGAGGTCTTCATATTGTTTTTTGGACTCTAGTTTTAGCCAACATGGTTATATTTTAGTAAAAAATAGTTATGAAAATATTATCTTTTTGTATTTGGTCGGGATTGTCTAATAACATACCACTCAAATTCTAAGTTGTAACCCTTATTTATAGAAAATACAAAATTTTAACTTACAATAAAAACATCAATTTGATACAAAAGAACCAACTTCAAGGATCCATGTGGGGAAAATATCTTTTAAGCACTATTTTAATGGAAAATTACTCAAAAATTGTAATGTGTTAGACCATTCATAAAGTTCATTTATTAAACTAAAAGGAAGCATAATATTAACGGTCAATAATTCAAAATTAAAAAATGATTAAATTTCAAATCAAGATGGTATGTCATCACCGCATGGACCCACAATATTATTCTTTCTAATCATTTAATCCTTTACAAAAGTGTTATAGATTTACTAGATCTAACATGGTGTCCAACTTTACATAGGTTGAGTAACTATCTCAATAATAATAAATAGATATATGAATACCTCAAAAAAAAATCAATAATAATAGAATTTAGTTATAGTCTCCTTATAGCAAATTGCCCAACAACAAACCACATGTGCACTTTAATAGAATAATAATCATTTAATCCCTTACAAAAGTGTTATACATTTACTAGTGCATCTAGATCTAACATGGTGTCCAACTTTACATAGGTTGAGTAACTATCTCAATAATAATGAACAGATATATGAATACCTCAAAAAAAAATCAATAATCATAGAATTTAGTTATAGTCTCCTTAAACAACTTTTAGTGGTCATGGAAGAATTATGTGCAACGTGGTAACACTCTCCCATAATAGTGGGTTTGTTTATTAAGTAGGAGAAAATAAAAGGCGTTGCTTTATTATACTAAATAAGAAATAAATAAATAAAAAGTATGGTTTAGAGGATAGGGAAATCCTTAAATGGTCTCCCATCGTGATATTTGATATGGAGGATAGGGAGAAGGAGGATGTTGGGATCCAAATGAACTCACAAAAAAAACCAAGATTTTTTTTTTACTTTGTTAAGATAAACCTTAGATTTAAGTTACTTAAATGATGACAACCAGAATTTAGTTTAAGATTCAATGAAAAAAATAAATGTAAACAAGATCCAATTAATAAAGTAAATGGAGAAAAGGAAAATATTTTCTCATTACCAAATAGAAAAATGACAAAATGGCAAAATAAAAAAACCATAATAATATCAATTTGATGCAGGAGACTTAATTTTAAGGAGCCATTTGGCGAAAGTATTCGTTAGACACAATTTTTGTGGAAAATGATTTTAAAAATTTTGTGTATTAGAAAATTAGAAAAATTGATTTATTAAACAAAGGAGGCATATTATTAATATTCAACATTTTAAAATTAAATTTTCATTAAATTGCAAATCAAGAAAATACACCAAAGCATACAGATATACAATATGATCTAATCATTCAATCTTTTACAAAAGTTTTTTTACATCTATTAATGCACCTAGATCTAATACAAATTTTAATTTTATATAGGATGATTAACTATTTCTATAATAATTAATAGATTTATAAATATATGGCAAAAAAATTGCAACAAACATAAAATTTAGTTGTACAATTCTTGTACCATGAGGACTAACATGAGGACTAACATCAATCCAGGTGATATATAATATTTGGTGTAACAACTTTTGGTGGTCATGAAATAATTGTGTGCAATGTGAGAAAACTCTCCCACGATAGAGGGTTAGATCACTATGTTTGAGAAAATCAAAAGAGTTGCTTCATTATACTAAGCAAGAAATCAATAAATCAAAAGAAACTACAATTTAGAGTATAAAAAAAATAATATACCTTAAAATTCTCCTTGAAAGGTCTGCAAGCATGATGGTTGACACAAAAGGAAAGGGAGGAGAAGGATGCTGGGCTCCAAATGAACTTGAACACAAACAACCAACAAAAACTTTTTGTAAGCTACTAAGATAAACCTTAGATCTAGATTATTAAAAATATGGAAACCATAATCTACTCTAAGCTTCAAAGAAAGCAATAAATGTTGATATTGAATTGATAAAGTAAATGGGAAAAGAAAATAATTTCTCATTACTAAGAATAAAAAATTACATAAAATTACCTTGAATTTTAAGTAATTAACTCTAAACCCCTTCTCCTTAGGCTTCTTTCCTTAAAGGTTCTCTTAGTACGATTCTCTTTCCAAAGTTTCAAGAAACCTCTATTCAATCTTTACAAAAGCAAAGGGTGATGTAGAATGCAAGTGCAATATTGATACTCTAATATTACAAGAGATCCAATAGTGTATCATCGCAATTGAATCCAAGGATTCTTGAGAATATATATAAGAAACCATTTTGTAGATGAATGGGCTCCTCCAAAGGTTTTTAGGTGAAGAGTATACCCACCATTTAGAAAAAACCCAAGATATTTGTGCTTTGGACTTTTCCCTCTTATCACAATTGATTTTATGAAAGATGGCACACTTGCTATGATAAAAAATGACATTATTAGAGGTAAATAGGTTTTTCCCTTTTTTAGAGTAATTGCTTGTCTTTTGAAGGAAAAGTTGCATAAGCCATCTTAACCAAGAAAATTTTTATTTAATCCAAACTTTTGAAGTATATATAATTGTTTTCAATGCTAAGTAAACCAAATAATAATGCATTCTCAATTTAACATACTTTATCACATGTAGACAAAAATTGTGGGTTAATAAAGCTTTTAACATATAAGGTGATGCAGGAGCATTCAACTCAATAATATCATTGTATTTTAGTAGACATAGGGGGTCTTGTGTTTTCAAGGAAGTTGGTTTCCTATGTTTTGAATTAATGTAATTATTAAGGTTTTGAGTGATTTTAATGAGAGAAGCTAGAATAGGGAGTTAATTAAGTATAGTGAGGCATATTAGTAAATATTCTCGAATTTAGGAGAACATGAGAGAATCAGAATAGTTGAGAGATTGAAAGATTTGAGAATTAATTGTAAAACTTAGATTAGGAGTTAGTTCATGATTTTGTGGATTAGAGAGGATCCTTAGAGATAAGGAAGAGACTTTCGGATTTTGTCGAGAAGATTATGGATCTAAACCAGGAATTGGTTGTAGAATCATTTTGTATAAATGTAATCCTAAAAGGCATAGTCAGGGGTTAGCTAGTTAGTTAATTAGGAGTTAGAGTGTAAAGAGTTTGATTGTAAGCCTACCGGCAGATTGTGAAACAGAGGCCACTGATATTGGAAATCAGGCCTGAGAGGAGAAAATGTGTAAATACTTGTTTATTAATACAAACAACTCAATTCTGAGTTTATGTGTGTTATGGAATAATTTAATTGTATCTGCTTGTGAACTAGAAGTAAGTTCTATGTAAGAGAAGTTGCATGTGTAGAATCAGAGGCGGAATACAAAGAATAATAACATAGAGGTGTTACGTATTTGTACACCCCTACAGTACAGGAGGAAGCCTTTAGTGTTACAGTGAAGGTGGATGAGCATAAAGGAGTGAGCAGAGCTAAGGAGAAAGTTGTGTGGTAGAACAACGAAGGATCAGAACCTTGAAGAAAGCCGAAACCACAGAGGAACATTGAAGGAACGACATAAAACCAAAGTAAAGAGAAGGATGAAGAGATGAGGTAACAATGCACAGGAGTCATTGGATCTAATGATCAACGAACGAGGCTGAAGGCGATGGATGACCAAGATTAAGTCGTACAACACAAGAGAAAGAAATGAACGGCGGAGATTAATTCCAAGTACTTGCGGAAGGTGAAAGGCGGGAATCAATCAGGACCGTCAGATCGACAAATTTGGTAGATCAATGGTGATTAGCAACCATAGCGGGGGTAGAGAATATGGGATACCTTGATCGTGGTTGAAGGCCCGCAATTGTTCTTAGTCGTCGATCGCAAAATTCAATCCTTACGTCATAGTCAACTACGGTATTAGACCTGTAATTAACCTATGTGCTAGTTGAAGGGCCGCAGATCGTAGGATTTGAGGGCCTTCGTCATCCAACAGATATTGGACCATAAAGAGATCGAACTTTAACTTCAAGGGCGGACCCGAACATTTATAAATTAAGGTTTATAATCTTTATCAGCTCTGTAAAGTGGTTAAATGTCGTGCAAGTGGTCTGTGCAATATCATTGTGGACCGTCGAATCAAATGGGTTTTGATCTACGGCGCAGGATCACTGAGCAACTCTATTGACCGGGAAGACATCAACCGTTGGATTAAAGTAATATCGACGGTGGAGATTGAGCGATAAGATTTGTGGAGAGCGGACCTGAGGAAGTTATAGGCGTAGTTTTAATTTATTTGGAGTCCAGTTGTGTTATCACATATCACATGCGAGAGGCGATGAAGTCACATGTTGGTGTGGCACGATATTGTGACAGTCATTGATCTGGTGGACAAAATCAATGGTGGAAAGGGCAATCGCATATCGCAAGTCAGGAGTTTTGAATGCATATTCTATGGAGTCCTTTGAAATTCTGCGATTGCGATAAAGGATGAGCTGGCACGTAGAATGGGGTTTGGTTAACATGCGTGGTTATAGAATTAACCAAAGTTGTTATAAAGGTTGAAGGGTTGAGATATAAGGTTTTGCACCAAAGGATTAACTAAGGGTCAGACTGGGGTTAGTTATTAACTCGTTCCGCATGAGATTCAATTAAGGGGCCTTAAACCTTAATATATGAAGGTTTGACCAGGCAGGTCATTGAAATTCCTGGGATAAATGAGATTATGCATATTGTGGGTATCGCGGGTTTTTCCTGTGTCATAAGGTTAGATCAAAAATATATGCAGGAAATACATTACATCTTTCTTCATTCAAATTGGACTTGTGAGAGAATGTGGAAGTCATCTACTAGAGAGAGAAAAGGAAACCACATGCAAATACAACAAAGATTTATAACATATATCCTTTTTCATGCAATTTTCGCATATGCATGCTTGTCTATAAATCAAGCAAAGCACACCATATACATGAGACTGTATCTCACTATGACATGGTAAAGAGCTATGTCAAATTACATGAATATTGTAGCATGTCATCAATATATCTTATGTAATCAATGATATAATTTTTCCATGAGGCACACAATTGGAGAAATCAAAACCCAATAATGTGTGGGGGGATTGTGGACATACAATTATCTCAAATACTTATTAGAAAAGAGTCATAAATTTCCATGGTCTTTGACTCAATTTAGCCTCATGACGACTTTTCTCATGGTAGAAAATACTTGGTCTAAGTATAGATTCTTTTATCTTCATATTTATTTATGGTTTATCTTGTTTAAATCAATACAACAATCACTAATGATAAAGAGAGGAGGTAGGTGTTAAAGTTTCAAGAAAACAACTTGAAAAATGCATGAGGAAAAACAATTTGGAAAGCAAATAGAAAACAAATAATAGACACTTGAGTGTGTGCTCCCTCTTAAATAGTGATATATTGCATGCATTTAGAGAAACAAATCTCATTTGTGTCAAGCAATTACATAAGCAAATAACAAAGTGCAACAACAAATGCTTTTTTTTGGTAAATTGGTACTATAGTTATATGATTACATTGTTAACGTTGTTCATTCAGGAAGGACTTGAACTTGAAACCTCGAGGGACCAATGTCCTCGCTACATAGTCATTGCCAAACAACAACAAACACTTAAATACATGATTGGGGTGTGAAGGGAAATGGTTGAAACATGGAAAGAGTGTCCATTAAAATTCAAAATACAACCTCAAACAATAAAACTCCCAAGCATATGGAAAAAACTATCCATAAATATTAAAATAATAAATAATATTAAACTAAAAAGCCATCATAAAAATATTAATAATTAAATAAATATAAAGATGAAAAAAAAAATACAAATCCAACATCCTACTAAATTTATCATATGAAATATTCATATGCAAAAAGTAAACTTATAAAATAAATCCAAAATATATATAAATAAACATAATAATCTTACTATCATTAATTTATCTTATCCCATACAATATTCATTTAAATGGCAAAAAAATTAAATATAATATTGCACGAACAAAAACTAAACCTCTTAAGAAAACCCAAAATATAAATGTGTAAATGTAATATTTTATTATTATTCAATAATATTACCCGAAAGCTCTCTCAATTTGAATTTTTTTTGTCGATAAATTCTATTTTCTCATCTTTAACTCGAGTCAAAATCAACAACTTGTTAAGTTAATTTAATAAATTAATTAATTAATATAAAAAATTTAATCATGCCTTAAGCCAGAAATAATCATGAGCACTAGTGGTGTTGAAGGCTCTCAATTACTCTTTTCCTTGAACTTTCCACGTGCATATGAATTTCATGTACTTATTACTTCATAAAAGTTTTTGGATATGATGTTTCTTTGTTCAATTAATATTTTATTAAGAAAATTTAAATGGACTTTAATTATTCTAATGGTATTAGAATGGTTGTTTAGAGAACCATGGGTGCTTCGTAATTGCACATATTATTTTTAAATATTAATGAAATATATCATAATATGGCTATTTTATTTGTCATCAACAAGTGGAAATAAGGGAAAGGTAAAATATCTTAAATGAGTAATTTAAATACGTTATAAATTGATTATTTTTAAGAATTTAGAATGATTAAAAACCAATCTTAAAAACTTGATAAAAATATTTTATATGAATAAAATTATAAATATTAAATACTATTAAATTATATTAGAAATATTTAAAGGTGTTAAATTTATTTTTAAATTAAAAATAACAATTTCATCACATACAAAATTATAATTTTATAATTAATTTTTGTAGTGAATTGAATGTTAAAGAATGTGAGATAGTTTAGTTCATTTTCAATTTTTTTGGTTTGTCAACTTTCTCACATTAGAATGATGAGTTTAATAATGCAATGGAAAATGACAGTCATAGAGTGAAACTCTTGTATTGGATTTACAATTTCTTCCTTCTTGCGAGTTGTTTCTTTATTCTAGATAGGTGGTGGTTTCAATTAGTGCAGCGCTAGTTGGTTTTCCTCCTTGAGTGAGCACTCCCTTGTTCACGACTTTGACGTCCACTCTCCAGGATTGTGTTTAGAATTGGAGTGTGGGTGGTCACATGGTTTCTTGGTCCTCATACTGATATAGAATTGCACCAATTCTAGAAAGTTATGGCTGCTAAGTGGAACAATGCTCTCACCCAGCTTAACGATTAGATGGATGACATGCGGTTGGACCACATGAGACCATAATTTCAGTAGAATGAACAATCTAATTCTATCTTCAATGATAGAGAGAAATTGTGGGAGCTTCCTAGTAAGGTAAAAAGAAAAAAGTGATCCATCATTTCTGGCAACAAGTGGATCAATTGAGTCCTCTTATTAACAAACGGATTTTCAACGTGACAGAAACAACTAGCTCTAGTGACTCCAATGTAAATGTTTGTCCAGATCTAAACAAACTAGTCAATCTGACAAAATACATTATCAACAAAAGTTATATTCTTGACCAACATGTATTGTAAATTTTGTTTCTTGATGGGCTCTTTCTAGAAGATTTTTACCCCCCAAAGACCCAAGTTTCATTAGAGTTGACTGTATTCCTCTTCAGAGGATAATTTTGATACATTTGAGCTTAGCTACTTTTGAAACTCGAGGCATTTATGAATTGTAACTACTGATGTACAACTGTGATTTGGTCACATACAGGGCAAATTTTAGGGGCTAATATTCGCAAGTGGACTAATATTCCATGCTATTTCCAAAAAAAGGATTCGCCAATTTCCATTTTTCTAAAAATGAATTCGCCCAAATTTTATAGTATAAAATTATTTTACCTTAAAAATTGCCAATATTATATATTGTATAATATAAAATAAATAGAAATCTAAATATTTTTACAAAATTATTATCAAACATTTTAAGATTTGGATATTATAGACTAATAAGATTCGCCAAGGTTATTAAACTTGATAAACTTCCATCCTTAAAGTTTTCCTTGGTCACATATTTTTCCTTAATACAAATATTCTCATTGTTATTTATAAAAAAATAAAAATTAAAAAATAATATATATATATATATATATATATAACGAACCTTCTTCCATCAAAAGGTATTGATAATTTAATCTCTTTTATTAATTAAAGGTGTCTCTATTTATAATTAAAAAAAAATCTTAAAAATATAATTAAATTATATTCCCTATTGTATTCAAATGGTGGACCAATTTAGTTTTTAACCACTTTAATAGTTGGTAATTTAGTGAGACTCAACCTAATTCAAACCTCAATAATAATAGAATAGAATATCATGCAACAACCTTCACTTTAAAAGAGTGTTCAAACTAATTCAACTAACCAACTATGTTTTTAAAGCTTAAATGGCATAGTGTGGGCTTTGCTACACTTATGAATGCATAGATCATAGTGACCTTCTCACATGATCCCTCCTCTTCCTTGGAATATCTAAATGGAGGGTAGTTAAATTTCCAACCACAATAGAACCTAGCAACTTTGAAAAACTACATCAATTTCATAGTGAACTTCACATTGAAATAATTTATTTAGATTATTTGAGTTTTTTTTTTTGGAAAATCTGTAAATTTGTTGTCTATGATCGAGGAGACCTGAGATCGAGTTAGTGATACTTCTACTATACTCTTGAGCTTAGTGAAACTTCCTACAAGGTTTGTTAGATAGGTAACCAAGTTTCAAACATAGGTGGGGCCCCTATATTGGTTAGCAAATGCCTTCCGATGCAAGATGTCCACCGTTCAACCTATCCCAATGGGCTTATTTAGATTGTTTGAGTTAATCCACGGAGTCTTTAAAAGGACGTCATGGGGCTAGGATTTGATCTACATATATGTATAGATCACAAGGCAATTTAATGCAATCCCTCTAGGTACAAGCAAATATTCATTCTCTACCTCAAGGTGACCTCATAGCTTTAATAGAATCTCTAATGAGAATTAGATTATTCCTCACTGATGAAAAACTCCTTATTTTATATATAAAACACTCTGGCAAAAAAAACCCTTCAAACATTTTCTTACATTTTGTTAAAAATACTTGGAATCAATATTATAAATAAACAACATACACATTTAATTCTAAAAAATACATAAATTTAATCTTATAACCTACTTAATTGATGCAACTTTAATATAGCAAGTCGACTCACTTAACTAACTCTTCAAACTATATAAAACACATTAAGGAAATCCTAAAAATTTCTCTCAGTTACCTCCTTAATAAACACTTTATGTTTATTAACCTAACTAGTATATCTAATCCCAGATTAGTTTAACAATAACAAGTGAAGGGGGAGGTGGTAGTTTAGAGATGAGAGAAATGGGATAACGTTGAAGTCGGATGGGATAACATTACACATCTATAAAGACAACGGGCCCGGGTGTTGATTATGTTCAAGGTAATCAACTTCAATTATTCAATTAAGTCTAATTAGATATTGAAGGCACAAGTGGTGGATATTGTTGTTTTCTACTTGATAAACGATGCCTTATAAAATCTCATGATAATGATGATAATGATAGGCTGGTCAATGTCATAAACAAGATCAGTATTGATACTAGCTATATTCATGTGTACAATCCAGATATTATGGAATAATCTTTCATAATCTTTTATGGGAAATGTTTATAAAATCTCATGATAATGATGATAATGATAGGCTGGTCAATGTCATAAACAAGATTAGTATTGATGCTATATTCATTTGTACAATCCAGATATTATGGAATAATCTTTCATAATCTTTTATGGGAAATGTTTATCTTTTCTTGGGTTTGTTTGAGAGAATGAGATGTTCATTTGTACCATCCAAATATTATGGAATAATCTTTCATGATTTTTTTTATGGGAAATGTTTATCTTTTCCTTAGTTTGTTTGAGTGAATGAGATGATAATAATAGGAAACATAATTTTGACAGTCACTTATTTGATGGTTAATTATAATCACCTTTTTTATGGTTATTAGGAATAGAATCAAATATTAATAGGGGAGAATGATTAATGGTTTATGATAGTCTCTTTTTTAAAGTATGAGGTTTGGCTTAGTAAATGATACTAGTTATATTCATTTGTAAAATCCATATATTATGGAATAATATTTTATGGGAAATGTTTATCTCTTCCTTGATTTGTTTGAGAATGAGATGATAATGATAAGAAACATAATTTTGACAATCACCTTAGTGTTGGATGGCTATTAGGAATAGAATCAAGTATTAATAGGGGAGAAGGATTAATGGTTTATAATAGTCATAATTAAAATGGGTTTATGTTTTTATAAAGAATGAGATTTGGCTTAATAAATGTATTGATATGTTCCTTTTTAATAGTAGTGGAAATTATTTAAAGATTTTATTTATGAATTATTGAAAGTGGGTCGTGATGATTGGTAAACCAGGGGTATGAAAGAGAAGAATGAGGAAACTTACTCATTATTAATTTATATTTATTTATTTAAAGTAAAAGTTTTATTAAGTTATTTAGAAGATGTTTAATACTTTTATAAAAAAATAAAGTCCTTGAAAAATAAATAAAGCTCAAATCCAAAGTTTTATTTAAAAAAATGGTGATTTAAAGTCTTAGCAAGTACTTTGTACAAGATATAGAATTTAGATAGATGGTATATTGAGATGGTGTGTATTAATATTGAAAACAAAGAAATTAATAAGGAAAGTATGTATGAGAATTATTTGGACGTCACATATTTTTTAACAAGAATGGGTATATTTAGGAAATTGCTACGGTTATACCAATTAGTATTAAAATGCATATAAGAGAGAATTATTTGGCAAAATATTTTGAGATGTATATAGGATTTGAGAATAACTATTTGTGAGAACAAAATAGTCCTTCAAAGAGGATTTCTACTACAAGTATATATTCGAACAATTTAAAAAAAAATAAAAAATAAAAATCGAACATTACTGAATAAAACCCCGTTCACTGTAAGCTTCCTCTTCCTTAACCTTTTTATACCTAATAGATACCCTAGAAAATAAATGGTTTGAATAATAGATTCTTATTAAACTTTCAACAAGATGTCACAAAGTTGCGTACTTAGCTTGAAGTTCCTCAATTTGTTGATTTTGGCTACAAAGAGTTTCCATTATAAATATAACTTCATAATCCATGGTCTCTTCCTTGGATTGTGCTCTACCAACGAATGAAAATATTGAATTTATGTTATTAGTGATGCAAGCATCATGTCTTCTTAGGAATCTATGAATTTCAATTTTTTGACAAAGAGGACATCTCTCAACATGTGTATGCTCCATGTTGGTGTCCCAACATAAAACCTATGCAAACCCTTTTACACTACTCACACTTCGATAAACAATTTAATTCCCATTTCCCAACATTATAATAGGGGTAGAGTTAGAGTATGAGACATTAACCTTTGGCATAGATTGGAACCATCGGTATTGAGTAGTGAAACACAACAATTCAACTAGAGAACCATGAAATCCATAGAAGTAACCCTACAATCCTAAATTGTTGAGTCGCCAAGAAGAATTCCACAAATTAGAGGTCATATTAGTTCCACTTGTTCCTCTCAAACAAGGATTAAAGTTGCATAAATCCAATAAAATTCCAAATCGAGGATGCCATGGAGATAGTTTAGAAGGAAAAAGTTCCAAAGATAAACCCAAAATCAAACCCAAATGTAACATAATCATGATCCACACTTCCTCATGCAACAAGCCCATATTGAAATTCATGATCACACTTATAGGGAGAACACAGATTCGAAGTGGTTGATTAGATCGATCCTATATTAACAATTGCATGTATGATGGGATTGTAGAGTGAACGCACCTTGGTCGTTAACTTTGATATACAACTGATGGGTCACAAATTTACCATCTTTTGCAATCCTCTTTACTTTATTTATAAACCTTTTCACTTACCCATAACCTTATATTAGTCATTTTTAATGTCCGAACATGAGATTTAGATTTAATATATTTTCCATTGCATTTCTTTAGTATTTCAATTTAAAAATATTATTAATATTAGGAGAAGTGCATATTTTGTAGTTACTTTTGAATAATGGCTCAACTTGGAGATTGCGATAGAGCCATGTGTTGTAGAGTTAGCATGCCATGTAAGAATCGATGACTACCAATCACATAGCCACTTGGGGAAGATAATTAAATATGCATTTCATCATTTTAATTATTAGAGGGAAGATTGTTGATGCCCATGTGCATATCGTTTTTTGCTACATATTCAGAGATATCCCATCTGTTGGGTAATTTAATTGTGAGTCAAATTAATTAGCATTAAATTATTAATCCAGGTTCGTATACATGTGAAGTACACTTGCACAATATATGCTAGGAAATTAGCTTTCAATTTAATTCTAAAAGAAGAATTTTAATAGCAAGAAATGAATGGTAAACCTATGCAAATGAATCAAAAGAATGTGATGAAGTGAAAATGAAATCTTAATCTAAAAAGAAATTGAATTTTAAAGATTGCAAATGCAAGGAAAATCTATGAGATGAAATCTAGTCAAAGGAAATACAAATAATTGATTGAAGCAACGAAATGACTATTCTTGAAGGCAGTAAAAGCAAAGGCAATATTCTAATCTAATGAAATCAAAGACAATTTATTCTAGGAAAGCAAAGAATTTTTAATCTAATGAAAGCATTTGAACTTAATCTAGGAAAGCATTGAAAAATTAATCTACGAAAGTAGGTAAATCTAATCTATAAAGACATGTAAACTTAATTTATGAAAGCAATTGAAATTTGGTTTGTGAAATAATGGAAATTTTTAATCTAATAAGGCGAGTAAATATAGTCTATGAAAGCTTGTATACATAAATTTAATCTATGAAGGCATTAAAAACTGTAAAGCAATTCAAGAATTCAGTGTGTGTTCAAAGCTTAGATTTCATTCATAAATTAAAACCATGATTTTCCTTTAAATGCTTGTGCAAGAAAATTATGTTATGAAATACTTTATGCAAATGAAATGAATGTGTTTGACCAACAAAATAACATAAATGGAATGAGCAAGAAAACATCTAATAAAGGACTTGAAATAAACATTGCAAAAAATGAGCATAAAAGAAACTAATATATCTTGCAAAAATGAGACATTAAAATACACCCCATACTCATCAGGTGGCCATCCTAAGGTGCATGAGAGGTGTAAAGTTCATGAAGTTATTTGATCAAACTCCATATCTCATCATAAATTCATAACCATATCAAAGGATTGTATTAGCATCAATAGTTTTCATAACATCAAGCATAAACATAGCTTTAGCATTCTCAAACTTAACACCCCTTTGAATGGAGAAGACACTCCTATTTATACAAAAAATAAGATAAGTAATTAATAAATCTAAAACCACAGATCTCTCCTATATCCACATATCTCTCTTGTGGTTACAACCTTGTGTTAACATCTAGCAAGTAACATCTCTTCACATCCTCTCACAAATATCTTATAGCTTTAATAGGATACACTTATGAAAACTTGCATGATTATTCTCCATGCAATGTGCTTGATCAATGATCCCAAATATTCCACAAATCTTCAAGAGTTTGAAGAGGAAATTCGAATTTGAGACTTAGAGGCCAAATATGACTTTGTTGGAATCTTCAAATATGCCCACACACATCACAAAACTCATCCAACTTTTAGATATAAGTAAATACGTGTTCTTTTTCTAAAATTTAACCATAAATTCACTCAAAATACTAAAATAAATGCTTTGGAAAATAAAAATTATAAACCCATATATGATCATGAAAATGGTCTTAGTGTAAGGTGATGGAGTTGGAATATGGTAAATACTGAAGGAAAGTGGGAAAAGAGAATGAAAAAGGATGACATTTTTGAGACCCAACACCATGTATGTTCCATGGATCTATGAGGCCCAACACTTTTAACCACTATTTTGAAGATATTTTGGGCAAATTGTTATAACTCACATAGCTTCTTACTAGTTTGACAATCAATGGCAATAAATTTGGAAATCATTTGTTGCATTATATGAAGTTGGAAAATGGTTGTAACTACTAGAGGTTGATTGATCCTCAAGTGGATCTATATTTAGACATATGTTGTTTCTATTTTAAGTAGGATCATGTACAAAAAAGAGTGTTATCTATGTTCCTAGTGGACACTTAGAATACATAGTCCAAACTATCATAACATAGTGTAAAATTAGTGGAAATCCGATTTTTCAATTTAACTTTATATCTTGCTAATTTTTTGCACATATGATTTTATTTGGTTGACGATATTATTGGTACCCTATTTTGGAGACAAAGTTCACTTATGCAAACAAATTTATTTAATATTCCTTTATTTTAATGTGTGTTTATTTATGCAATTTTAGTTTACAATGTTTCAATTCTATAATACCATTTCCTTAAAAAAATCACCTTTTTATTATTTAAAAAAAAACCATTATGTAAATACTTTTATCTTCTTAAAAACCAACATAGGACCATTTTAATTCTAGATCTACCAAACATTGAAAGGGATCAAATCTCTCAAGATGCAAACCTCTTCCTGAGTGCAAATCTTGATGAAAGGTTTACACCACCTCTTTCTGAGTGCAAAGCTTGAGGAAAGGTTTACACCACCTCTTTCTAAGTGTAAAACTTGAGGAAAGGTTTACACCTTGAGAAATTTGATTCCTCTCACCTTTTCATAGATTCGAAGTTAAGATGGATTTATGCTGGTTTTGAGCAACACACTAATAAAATGTTTTAATTGTAACAAAAATAATAATTTCATTTTTTTTATATAATATATACATAGTTGACATTGAAATATTTTATGTATGATTCACATTCTCCACCCTCATAAATAGAAAACATATATTGATCAGATATAATCTCTCTTTCTCTCTCTTTAAGATATATACACATTGGATTTTGTTATTAATATTTTCTAAAATGTTACATGTTTGTATGTATGTTTGTTAATATATATATATACATATATATTAAAGGGGTGGTAGGAGGGGAAGGGGTGCTCTATGGCTTGAAGGAAATTAAAGTTTTAGAGTATTAATGGGCTTATGATGCATAAAAAACAATCAAGTGTAAGCTTATTCCCTTTACCAGGGGATTCATTTAGCCAAAGAAAATCAGGTAGCTTCTCTTACTGTTTTATGAAAATCACTCCTTATTTAACATTTATTGAAGGACTCCTCTCCTAGGGACAAAAAATTAGAAATACCTAAGAAAAGAGTTAGGAAATTAGTGGAAGGGTTCTCTTTAATAACATATTTCCATGTTCTCCTTGATCTCAATAAAGTTGGACTTATATGCCAATGAATGATGTAAATTAAGAATGAGAGATTTAAAAATAAATGGTCAAACCAAGCACTCTCCTATTCCTTAGAGCCAAATGGATTGGCATTGCACAATTATGAATGATTTCATTATCAATTAGTGATAGTATATGCAAATTTTTTTTTTGGTGGGTCAGTTTTGTAAGGCATATACCTGCAAAACTTCATTTTTTGTTGTCCAATTTGGAGTCCCTCCGGAAAATCCATAGTGTTGGGTAAGAGGAAGATATAGCTATGTACTACCTAATGTATTTGTTGTGATCTAGGTGCAGACTTGCATATAAATACAAAATCCTCATTCCAGTTAAAAGAAAATATTAATATTTTTTTAAAGGTTGCATATCAACTCTATATTAAATATCGAAGGAATTACAAATCTCCATCATACCTTGAATTAGAAAGCACCTATAAATAGAATAAGAACCCTTTTGCTCTCTCTATATATAAATATATGTGATGTTAAAGTCTTTTACAGAACATGCATATTGAAATATTTTATTTATAACCTATATTAAACTTTTTTGTAGTTATTAATATTTTTTAAATGCTATATGTCAACTTGATATTAAGAATGAAATAAAGTCCACATCTCTTGGAAAGACAAAAATTTCAAGCCAAGTATGTAAGAGATGTTGTCATGTTCTGTTAAACATTTTATGTTGTAATGACTTGTTAAAACATTTTGAGTTAGTCAAATTACATAAAAATAGAAATAAAAATAAAATTATAATTATAATTATAATTATTAATAAAAACATTTTGACTCAGTCAAATTACATAAAAATAAAATATAAATTAAATTAAATTAAAAGAGGTTTAATCTATCTCAATGCTTGGTAGATCGAGAGTTAAGATGGATATAGCCTGGTTTAATATAAGAATTTAAATATTTCAATTTATGGCTAACACTAAAATGTTTTTTGTTATTAATTTATTTTTGTTTTAAATATTACATATCAACTCAACATAGAACGAAGTAAACATCATATAATATCAATAATATTATTTTTACATGTCATTTGTTAACTACATATTAAGTAGTGAATAAACTAGCAATTGCACCACATGTTGCAAAGGAAACGTGATAAGGACAAAGCATAGGAAAGAGTAGCATAGAAGTTAGAAGTAAAAAATTTATGCAATTTTTTGTATTTACCAATGTTCTCGTGAGAAAAACTTTGAAATTTAAACTTTGCAAAATTAAGTTATAAATTGAATATAATTTCACATGGGTTCATTGCTAAAATTACTCTCTCTAAAATTAAGGGAGTATTTTATTGAATGTTTCATCATTTGAATATATATGATCTGTTTTAAATCTGAATGGTTAATCTCAATATACATTTTGTGGCAAGTTCTTTTTAGTTCATTAATTGATTGAATAACGAAATTGTTATCGAATGTAAAAGACTTCTCATCTTACCACCACATATCACCATATATACACTAACTAGCATCTTAATCCAAGGATCATAGATTAATAAAAATTAATTTAAAAAATGTAATGAAATTATAGTAGAAGTTGACATGTTAAAATCATATATATAACAAGATTAACATAAGTCATCTAAAAGAAAATTTGGGCATTCTATGCTCCATGCTTACAAAAGGTAAATCAAATAGTCACAACCAATTTTGAAAATAAAATAAGCAAACTAAATTAGCATGCTACAAAGTAATACTCAAACACATCCAAAGAAAACCAGGAGTTCCCTCCTTATTGCTAGACAACTTACCAAAGAATCATTGCATGGATCCCTGACTTGTGAAACCTATTTAAGAGTGGATTATGGAGCCTACACCTCTTGCTTTAGCATGATATTCAAGTAAACAAAAGTAAAGATGATAGTTGGCACCTTTATAGAAGTATAATAATAAAAAACTGGATTGTTGCATCACTGACATTCAACAGAGAGGCACAATCATCCCATTAAATAATGGAAGTAGTGGCTATCGTTCGTAGCAATTTACTGATTACGAATATATGCACCACATTCTTAATCTCAATCTAGTTGTGTCTCATTTCCTTCTTCACCCCTTTGTCTTTCATCACCTTTCTAGTCGATGCTTTATCATCCCATCTACTAGCAGCAACATAGATGTTTGACAACTATACATATGGTCCACTTTGTTGTGGTTCCAACTCAAGACGATGATGTGTTGCATGTTTTGCTACATGTTTATGGCTAAATAATGATCTCAACATTTCATATGTCATAATTAGTTGTAAGCCACACACAAATATTTGTGTCAAAAAGGCATATAGAATAAGAATATAAAGTGATAAATCCCTTTAAAAGATGAAAGCATACAAAGAGATAAACAAAAACAAAGGAGCACACAATTGTGTTATTTGGATCATTATTTGAAGTAACAACTTGAGGAAGAAATGTCATTGCTGCAAAACAAAGTACTTGTGAGGGGTGTAGGACATATATAGAAGAAATGAAGAACACAATGAATACTAAACATATTATATATCTCAATCAATTATTACACAAAAAAAAACCCTACGAAGATCAAATGCTTGAGCATTTTTGTATCACTTGTAGCAAAGCTTAAATCATCTATTGTTGTAAAAATGAGATCCAAAATTTGCAGATTAGTACAGAGACAAATTGCAAAGAACCCCTTCGAAGTTGGGAAGGGATGTATGGTGAAGGCAATAGGAACGGGAGTAGGAAAGACTGATGATATGAAATAGAAACAACCTTATCCTATGCTCCCACTACTCAAGACTTCAATCCAATCGATACATCCCTTGACTTATCACAACCAACCAGGCAACGAGGCATTATATGGTGAAACATCGTAAGTCAATACATATGGAAGAAGATCATAGATGAAGAGAGATGTGATAAATTATGGATGTAGATGTTGTCCAGTTTGAAATTTTTTCCTTTGCAACATAAATTACTACCTCTAACAACAAATAGTAAATTAATTTAACTTCACAAAAATTTACCTGGGCCTACATGAATGAAGACCCCCAATTTCATGAGGTATGTTCCTGTGAACCTATTATATGATAGGCCTAGTTGTATTAAACATTTCCCAAGAGTTACATGTACACTACTCAATAAATGGTTCAGAGCAAGATTTATTTTTTCTAGTTGTTAGAGGTGGCCAAGCAATTTCGAGCTTCTTCCACATAGATTATAACTATTTTGTTTAAATATTTATTCTTTTTATGATGGCATTAAGATTGAGATGTTTTCTTTAGAAGGGATCCTAGAAGTGGGCATTTCTGAACTGGAGAAATCTCTGCTTTGAGTTGTGCTCAGTGGTTCACCTCTCAGACCTCTCCAAACCACTTATAATGATTAACTTTGCAGGAAGCACTTCAAAACAAATGTTAAGTATTAATGTTTAAAACTAAATTGCAAAGAGTTGTGTTCAGTGACAAACCTCTCAAGGGGCATTTTTCCGACATAATAAAGCCATGAGTAGTGCCTAACCTTCTAGGCTAGTTATAATGTTGTCTTGTGTATAAGAGGAAGCAACTTTAAAAGGATGAAAAGTATTAATTTCCCAAATAAATAGTAGAAGAGTTAGTAAATCTATGTTTATAAAAAATGACATACTCTGCAGACCGAAGACATATTAGATTGTGTCAATGCCAAATGTAAAAACTACTTGAAATTGCAAAGACCAAAAACAAAATTCTACCAAATAATTTGTTTCAGGATAAAAAAATATTATATTGTCAATTATGTTTTATCAATCCTGCTTCTAGTAGAAATGGACTCTACATTCGTTAAGCCAAAACTCAGTTTTCCTTTTGTACTACAAAATTCACTCAAATTGGAGGTTCTTTAAAGGATCTTGTTGTTCATCTTATACAATGATCCCAAATAAGTGCATTGAATTTCAATTGACATGGAAAACTTCATATATATTAAGATATTAGAAGCTTACAATGATGACACTATAAGACTTGCCATCTAATTTAAGAAACAATTGCAAATATTCTGTTCTTATTATTTAGATTAAATGTAATATGTGAAAAGTCAAGATAAGGATAACAGGCAATAGTTATTGTTTCGGGGACAATGAATAATTGATCTAGTAATGGGGACAGTAAATGTGGTGTCAGAAGTAGTTGTATTGAGGAATGTTCTAAATAGGTCCCATTGTTGCAATGGCAACATCCTACAGGTGCAAAAAAATAAACTCATGAAATGCAAGTCCTAAAAAAATAGATTGTTGCCTCTTAAGTGCCTATTCATGGGGACAATATGCAAGATCCATATAACTTACCCTGTCAAAGATGAATCAGTTAGCTACTCACTTCACTGTAGTAGCATCAACTACATCTATTCTAGCAAATAATTCTGCACTTGGGATTCTCCTACCATAAGTAAGCAACAACAACCTTATCTATTCGAAAAATGAGAACTAAAAATCAATTAACGATACAAAATAAATGTTGACAAAGGCATGGGTCAGTTGATATCTTCTTAAAAGTACTATCCACTTTCTACATCATGTCACAATTAAAGTTATACCTGATGGCCAATATCTTTAGCTATAGGACTGGTGCCATCAATATGAAGCTGCAAAGAAGATTTCAACTGCACAAAATAGAAGTCTAGACATCACAAAGAGATTAACTTTGATATGCAAAATTATGATGTAAAAATAGCTAAAGTATTCTTAAGAAATTTTTAAGGCTGGATATAGTATAGTGCAAGGGATTATCTACTATGAGAAAAGGTAGCATTGTCATGATATTCTTGATGCAGTTTACTAGAGAGTATGGTATCCAACATAGTCTATAGCTATTTCCAGCAATGGTTGAATAATTTTAATTACTGACTCATAAACAAGTAAAAAAACAAAAACTTAGATCAAGTAAACATAATACAAAGAAATACACAAGTACAAAAACTCAAATCAAGTAAACATGGAAAGCAATGTTTGACTAGTAATGAATCACTAATTAAAATTACATTGACGAAATCTTGATCATAGATCATGGATGTTAGAAGGGTAACATGATCCATATATGTGTAGAGAACAATTACTTAACATCTGAAATAGAAATGGTTGTTGTGCACAGTAGAAGGATTACCAATTACAAGAGCTGACCTTGTCAATTGTTTAGTTGGGAAGGGTGATGCCCTTATTTTCGAATTGAGAAGAGTAACTAATGAAAATATTCAAATTCATTGTTACTACTCATATTTGAATTCATTGGCTTAGACTGTGAATTTGTCATTTAACTCTACCAGACTATGCTTGATTTATCAATCAATGGTTAAAACTCGCTCAGGTTTGACAGATTCAACAAGTTTGTGCCTCTATAAATGTAAAATGATTTTGAATTTATTTCCACATTTACTTTTCCATCTTGTACTGTGAAAAAAGGTTTGCTAAAGCTAGAGAGTTTGGAGGAGTTTTGGTCTTGTGACACTTAAATATGATTGATTTTAACTCGTCTCAAAGTTCAAGAATATAGGGAAGAAACATAAATAGTGGGTAGTCTGGGGCTTGCATATCAATTTTTTTTTTTTTGCATGTGGTTCACGAGCACCCTGGTCAGTGAGTGATCGCTATGTCCACGGAAAAATCTGGGCAATAGCTAGGCTAAATCGCCCCTCGGCCTACTGCAAGACCTGACCCCAAGGGCTTCGGGTGGATTCGACCCTGTGACCTCCCGATGGCGAGGCACGATTTTTGACCAACTAAGCTAACCCTTGGGGCTAGGGGCTTGCATATCAATTAAACAATGATTGTTTATAAATAAGGGCATGTTCAACAACCCATTCAACTTCAAAGATGGAAATTTGAAGCACGTTTATCTGTTTTATTTTGGCTATTATACCCAAATCAAATTTCTCATGAAAATATGTAGGAAACAAGACTTCCACTGGCGGGGATCAAAATACAATTCGGTTTTTTGCAATAAATATGAGCGGTTAATGAATGCTTTGAAGTATCACCTCACTTACTCACCAAGTCACCATGACATTCTCTATTTATTAATGTTATGTCAAATTAATTCAATCCCAAGTTCATCCCATCTTTGAATGAAGAGAAAAAAAGACCAAGGGTCGATACAAGGAAACATCTACTCTCTACTATAAGTTAACAATAATATTCCTTCTCGCCCCTCTCTAATTCCTTGTCATGATAGCAGAAATAGTTCATTTCATTCTTTACTCCTTTCACCCTACCTAGATCTCTCAACCCAACTTTAAGAATAGCAAATGGAAATATTTTGTTCATAAGGCTAATAAGAAACCACAAGTAACTTTTGGTTTATTATAAACTTTCCATTTGATTGTTGTTAGATCCCCATGTATACAAGCTATGTTTAAATCTATTGTTATGTTGGCTTGAGGATTATAGTCCCTACTTTTGAATCTCTTGTGGGTTAGATCTAGGATTCTTCTCTTCAAGATGTTGACAGAATCAATGTTATGTATGTTTCATGCTCTAGGGCCATGATTGATAGCACCATTATGTAACAAGGAAAGAAAAACCATACCAATGCTTCGTGTATCTTTGTTCCAAAGGCACAAGACATTATGTTCCTTTAAAAATTTAATGCAACTCAAAGACAATGTGTACACTTACTGTGTTATTTATTGGAATCTATTATTTCGGATGCGAGTGTGGTGATATTCATACAAATTTTTATCGACAATTTTTTAATTATGTTGTTGCTTGTAGCTTCTCGTGGATATTTGTATTATCAATTAAACTTATAGCACGCAAAACTATTAAGAGTACGCATATTTGAGCATGCAAACTCATGGCAGTGAAAAAGGTTAGCTCAACACATTTGAAAGATTCAATGTTGTTCAATACAACATTCATATCCAAAAAATGCTCATAGACTACAACATAAATATTGAATCCATCCATCCAAATAAGGTTGTCTTAACATCAGGTGGGCATAAATTGGTTTAGATAGAAGGAAAATTCAAAAAAGCACTAACACAGTCATAGGCCAAGATAGGTTGTTTGAGTTCCCAATCCTAAGAATGTCTCATTACTCTTTACATGTCATATGTTGTTATAGGGTTTGAAGTTATCATAATCAGAACCAAAAAGGGTCAAACTGGGAGTGGACTAGAATTATCCCAAAAAACGAATAGCAAAACCAGTTAAATAAGAACATAAAATTGGTTTCAAGGACCAAATCTTGTTATTTAGCCTTGATAGCACATGGGTGGCCCAGTTGCCTAAAGGCAAGTTCAGATTGGAACTGTCCCAAACCAACAACCGACAAAATGATTCAGTTATCCCCTTTGTAGTGTGAACCAGTATGGCCACTTACAGTAACCTTACATTAGTATTACTTTGAGATAATAGTGTCTACTTCTAGTAAGTATGTACAATGTATTGTCATTTTTGTAACTGCAAATAGCAATTTCCCAACTACCTACTATTAGCCTTCAAAGCTAATTTATTAAATATCATGAATGTAGTACATTTAAGTATACCCTTAGCTTACTTTCATTTACCTGAGTGGGCCTATTTTCAAATATACAAAATGGAATTAAGGATAAGTCTCTAATTAATTTTGGCAATGTTGATTTTTAAATATAGTTTTTAGTTTGTTAAGTGTTTTGCAGATTTTTTCCTATTTGCATGAGGAAGCCTTTTTTGAAGTCTACATGATATGGTTTGGCAAGGAATAGAATTATTTTAATTAATTTTGACATTTATTGATTTGTGTAATATATTTTTTAGTTAAGTTTTTTGCCAAGTTTGATCCAAATGGGTAGTTGACTACTACTCTTTGGATTCCTTCGATAGCTCCAAGTTGCCACTTAGTTTTAATTTTATCAATATAATATTTTTCATTATGTGCTACCAAAATAGATGAATTAGTTCATGATTAGAAAAAAAAAAATTGTATGCTTAAATAACTATAAAAATGATAATAAAAAAATGACTTGTAGTCACTCCAAAATAATTTCATGCACTATTAGTTGATTTTAATTCAATGAAACATTTGTAGCTTCATATGCCATACTAACTATCATTCTTGTATTGTTAGGCTACAAAGGTCTTATAAAATTTCACACTTCTCAAGAAGGGCTAAATTAGTGGTAACATTTCAAGAGGACGCTACTTAACTCCACTATAGAAGTTGAAAGATATATAGATTCTAGACCAATATGAATAAGCAAGACCAGATAAATAAAAATATAGGCAAGCGAAACCAAATCCATAATGAAAAATTCATTCAGATAAGCTTCTTCTAAGTCTCTTAGAGGACCAAGTTCAGACAATAATTGTATAGTGAAATACAACAGATAAAATCATAAATCATAATAATTAAAATTTATTGCTCACAAATAGTGTCATATATACATGATTGCATGCTCGGGTAACATATGCATCATAGACTCGGTAAATCAACTTATTGATTTGGTGCATTATTACGTATAGTCATCCAAGCTATTTGGATGAAAACATGAAAAGGGAATTATAATTTATATCAAAGCAATACTAAATGTTTACATTTTTCAACAAATATCCATTTTCCAAATACATATCCATTTATCCATTATAATTAAATATTTATGAGGTGTAAAACCTGGGAAGGTGGCTAATTGTAATGAAACGGTTGTTGTTTAGCTATGGAAGCCATTTACTCCTAACATGCTTCTAAATTTGGCTCTACCTCTTAGTTCATACTAAGAGAAATGAACAATTTATAAGCTCTATTAGGGAGGTCAAAATAATTTAATCATATACTCTCTAGTAAATTTAACTCCCCACAAAATCACGTAAGAACACAAACAAAACAACCTCTTCCCATTAATGTGAAAAGATAAAATCCATCGAGACCTGCAAATGTAAGTCAACAGTAAATAAATTCCTCAAACCATCGGGATACCTGCAATTAAGTAAGGCAACAATTATGGGTGCTGCAACAAAGACCTTTGCAGCTTGTTGCATAGTCCATTTCCCAATCCCCTTTCTCTGCAATGTTGAGAGCTGGGCAGCTATACAAACTTAAGCTAATAAAATCTTCATCCCTTGACTGAAACCTTGCAATTTTAACACTCTACACAGGATCCCATCGATTCCCCTTTGTTAATTTGTCTCAAAATAACTCATCTGACGCTCTTCCTGCAAATCTCTTGAGCTCTCATGAGGCTCTCTACACTTGTTGCACAGATCAAATTATTTTCATCCATTAAAGGAGTGAAGAATTGTTGATTCCTAAAGTTTGTTCTAGAAAAAAAGGAGGATCTCAATTTGACTTGAATAAAACATATTTTAGGTCAGAAATTTTGAACATCAAATGTTGCACATATTTATGTTGGTTGTCTATAGTTTTTTTGAGTTAATGTTTCTATCTTGGAGCTCCTATAGACATTTTTACTCTAGTTTTTTGGAAAATCTATTTTAAGCTATAAATTTTTGGGTGGGAATTTTGCATTTTTTAGTGAGATGCAACAAGGATAAAAAAAATATAAGGTTGTTTCTCTGCATGCTCTCCAAAAGGGCATATCCCACATTGGTGGTTAGTAGGTGGGGTTTCTGGTTCTATTATTATGGTTTTTCTTTGGGGAAAGTTAATTTAGAATCCACTCCTATATATTTGAGGCATGCCTCATTTGCAGGATGTTGCAAAAAGTTATGTTGTAATTCATTGGTTTATTTATGTATATTGGGGATACCTACAATATCTTGGTGTTATAAAGCAACAAACAAGGCAAGTGTGGAAAACACAACAAGAAACAAAAAAACGCTGAAGAGAAATAGAGGAACGATTGCAGTGTAATCTCCTTAATATTCACTTTTGTACGAAAGAAGGATATTAAATAGAAAATAAACCCCAAAGACATGACACTTGTCTGCAAACAATGCCTTTGAAGAGAAAAGAAAAAATAAAGATGGGAAGGAAAGAAAAGAACCATGGCAAGTCAGCTCATGTGAGGCTACTCCTATCTTGGTAGTCTTCCCTTAGAGTACAAGAATATTATATTAGGGTGGGATGATTTACTGAGGATTGATGGCCTAACCATATTTCAAGAAATGCTTCGGTCAACTAATCAAGAAAGTAATAACCCCACTTCTTCCTAAAAAGAAATGATCATAATAAGACAAAGTCATCAATTAGTAGCCCATGCCACATGGTGTCCATTCAACATCATCCCACTTCTTCCTAGGAAGAAATGATCATAAATCAGGACAAAGTCATCAATGATTAGCTCATGTCACATGGTGTCCATTCAAGGCCTTTGGCTGACCTAACTAGGGAAAAAACACATAAAGAAGTGAAAAATAAACAAGCAAATAAAGAAGTCATTTTGATACTGTAATTAAGATAAGTCATCTCCATAATTTAATAAAGATATAAACAAATATTGGGTAAGGCCTAATTTCTCTTCAAAGCACACAAAGACGAATTACTGGAATTTTGGTGTTCACTCCTCTTCAACAGAGATTAATAGAGTGCATAGGGTAATTGGGGCCACTAAAAACTTTAAAAGTGGTTTCATAATTAGAAAACTTTTAAAAGTGGATATATAATCAATAATGGTATTTAAGAATTTTTTTTTAAAGATGAAAGATCTTTTCATGCCCCTATTTAATCGTTAAAATGATATATATATATATAGAACATATAATTTTTAAAAAAATACATATTATTAACCCTAATCTACCTATTATTAACCCTAATCTACATATCAATTCATGTTACCCACCCTATTTTCCTGAATAAGATTACTCCATCATCTAGATCCCCCTCACCCATATTCCTAAAATCTACTCATCGTAAAGGCTAATATTCTATCGAGAAACCTACAATTATATCCTCACATAATCCTTACCTCTCACAAAACAAACTAAAAAAAACACTCACATCTAAAACCGCACGAATACCATGCATGACCCATCATATATGGATCTCAGATACAACCAACCAACAACGAAGAAATTGAAACAAAAAACAAATTCAGATGAAGAAACCATAGGGAAATGCAAATAATATAAACGAAAATGGGATTAAAATGACAAGACAAACCATAGATGTGATATTCTTGGTCTTGTTGAGACCCGTCGTCAAAGATGAGCTCGTACCTCAAAAGATCATACTGGAATCTCGAGGGTTTGGAGTTGCAAATAATTTTGTCATTGGTCTTCAACCTGCAAATGAAGTGTTTCCACTTGGGCCCTCTACAACAGTTTCTGACGTCATCAATGACATATTTTGACCATTCACGCGCCCCTCTGATGTTGTTCAAACCTTGGGGCACCAATTATGAGAGTCCCCATCCATAGAATCCACCCTAGGGTTCGATTGTGTGACCTTAGGATGAGAGCTTTCACAATTTTACGACGAGAGCTTTCACAAATCTTCAGAGGCTATACATTTCCCATAATCACCTCAGGGTTAGAGTCCCCACGACAATGAGAGTTAACGCAGGGGAAACCTAATGAGTCGGTCGAGAGTTCGATTTAGGTGGGATGCAACCATCGAACTGAAAAATTCATTTGACTAGAGTCAGTTGACCATTGACCATTCACGTGGTGGGATCATGGGAGAGAAACATTTCAATCCTCTAACACTTGATAGACACTTAGGACCAGATTAGAGTTTATCTCAAAGGGAATGCCTTACCACGTAATTACATCTCTCCCACGTATTGAAAAGTTTTTTTTGATTACTTTATTTCTAGATATAAAGTTGATATAAAATTATGGAAATTGAAGTATTTTATTAAAGACCAATATTGATTTTTTTTATTATTAATACTTTTCCATTTGTTAATATAAACATTATTTTATTATTTTTAAATATAACAAACATCTGCGTTATACTATGCCCAATAAAACAAAAACTTAACTACTTAAAATAATTTAAAAATTTCTAAAAACAAAAATTTTAATCAACTAAAAACAAAATTAAAAATAAAATAAAATAAAAAATTATTAAAAAACAAAAAAATAAAGGAAAACAATTGAATTTAAATAAAATAAACGTGAGTTTGGACAAGTCGCGAGAGCGTGAGTTGCGGACGTTGCAGACTCGTTGCAAGGTGGGAGTGATGGAAGTCCTCTCCCCTCCTCACCCCACAGATACTGTTATATAATTAAAAACCAAAAAATTTGATTCTGTTTTTTAAATTTTTCTTTTTAATATTAGTTTGGTTTTTTAATTAATTAAATTTGGGTTATTAGTTTTTTTTTTTTTTTAAATGGAATGTTAACCATCTTGTATTAAAAGCATAGCCTGGTTTCATGTCCCGAACATTTACATATTTCAGATATTTAAAGAGTTTCATTGTTCATGTACATTCACAATAATTTTTCCTTACCTTTTCTAATTATAATTTTAAATTGATATTTTTTTTAAGTTTACAAAAAATATATTTAATAAAAACATACGTGTAATGTTAACATTGGGAATTAATTTAATCTAGATGACTCAACCTTTAAAGTTGTGTTCACCCATTTCTCAACAATGTTGTGTACCCTCAAACATTGCTCAGCTCATATATATATATATATATATATATATATCCTTCTTTCTCTCCCTCTCTATCTCTTCCCCTTTTCTCTCTCTCTACCCCCTCCATCTATATCTCTATCTTAGCCCCCAAACATACACACACTCTCTCCATATCTATCTATATATCTCTCTCCCCCCCCTCTTCTTCTCCCTCTCTCCCCTCTCTCCTCTCTCTCTTCTTCCCCTTCTCTCTCAATATCTATCTCTCTTCCTCCCTCCCTCTCTTTGCCTCTCTCTTCTGCCCTCTCTCCCCCCTCCATCTATATCTGTATCTCCCATTGCCTCTCCTTCTCACCCCCTAAACATACACTCTCTCTCCATGTGTATCTATCTCTCTCTCCCTCCTTCTTCCTCTCCCTCTCTCTCTTCCCCTCTTCTCTCTCTCTCTTCCCCTTCTCTCTCTCTCTTCCATCTTGCTCTCCTCTCTCCCTCATTGTCTCTCCATATTTCCCTTGTCACTCCCTCTCCCTCTCCACCTTTCTCTCTCTATGTCTTTCTTCCCCTTCCAACTCCATATCCCTCTCCCCCACTCTCTCCTTCTCACTCTCCCCCTCTCTCCCCCCTCCATATCAATGTCTCCCTGTCTCTCTCTTCCCCTTCTTTCCTTATCTCTATCCTCTCCTTTTCTCCCCCTTCTCTCGTCTCCTCTCTCCCACATTCCATCTTCATCTCTCCCTTATCAATCCCCCTCTCTCTCCACCTCTATCTCTCAATGTCTATGTTCTTCCCTCCTTCTCTTTCCCCCTTCCAACTTCACCTCTCACTCCCCCTTTCTCTCTCCTCTCTCTTAAGTCCCCTCTCTCTTTCTTCCTCTCCCTCCATTTCTCTCCCACCTCCCTTTGTCTCTCCTCCCATCACACACACACTCTCTCTCTCCACCCTCCAAATTTGTCCCTATCTCCCTCTCTCCACCCTCCAAGTTTGTCCCTATCTCCCTCTCTCCCCCTCCTCTCTCTCTCTTTCCCTTGTCTCCCTCCCTCTCCCTCTCTCTCTCCCTCTCTCTCTCTCTCTCTCCCCTCTGCTCTCCTTTCTCCCTAATTGTCTCGCCATCTCTCCCTTGTCACTTCGTCTCCCTCTCCACCTTTCTCTCTCTATGTCTTTCTTCCCCTTCCAACTCCATCTCCCTCTCCACCTTTCTCTCTCTATGTCTTTCTTCCCCTTACAACTCCATCTCCCTCTCCCCCCCTCTCTCTTAGTTCATCTCTCTCCCTTTCTCTCCCACCTCCCTTTGTCTCTCCCCCCATCACACACACTCTCTCTCCACCCTCCAACTCTATCACTATCTCCCTCTCTATCTCCTTCTTGTTCTCCCCCTCTCTCCCCCCTCCATATCTATGTCTCCCTGTCTCTCTCTTCCCCTTCTTTCCCTATCTATATCCTCTCATTTTCTCTCCCTTCTCTTGTCTCCTCTCTTCGTCATTCCATCTTCATCTCTCCCTTATCACTCCCTCTTTGTCTCTCCACCTCTATCTCTCAATGTCTTTGTTCTTCCCTCCCTCTTTTTCCCCCTCCTAATCCATCTCTCTCCCTCCCTCTCTCCTCCTCCCTCTCTTCCTTCCTCTCTCTCCCTATCTCTCCCACCTCTATGTCTCTCTCCCCCACTCTATTCCCCCTCCATCTCACTCTCTCTCTTAAATATGATCCCATTGTATTGTATTTGAGAAAGTATCTAAATTAAAGAAAATATAATTGGTTGTAAAATATTAAACCTATGTTTTTGGATCAATCATGTCAAAGAAAATACAATAATAAAAGACTTAAAAGAATCATGCACTATCTTTCCTCTATCATTGTTAGTTACTTTGTTTTCTCTCTTTGCTTGGATCCGTAGTTAACATGCATAGATGGCCCATGGTATTGATAAACCTGGTATTAGTCCATGATATTATGATTTTATTTCCTCTCCCTCTCTCCCTCCCTCTCTCTATCTTTTCTCTTCGGGGTATTGGCCCATAGTAATGTAAAAAAGTCTATTAAAAAGCTAATAATATCCAGGGTAAATATTCATGATTAAAAATCTTGTTATATTTTAAATATTATTTTTTTATCTACTTATTAATTAAATTTAAAGATGGTTATGCAATCATTATTTTAATTTATATAATAAAATAAATATTAATTTATAAGTACAATTTATATGTTATATATTTTAATGTAACATGTATATTAAACTTTCTTTCGTTTAAAAAATTGTTCATAGTTTTATTAATAAAAAACAAAGTTATAATATAAAAAATTTGAATTTAAAAAATATCTCGCATTTAACACTTACACATCTAACACTAAATATCTCACATTTTTTTCCATTTATTTTTTAAAATTAACTCATCAAATACCCACAAATTTAAAAATAAAAACGACTCCACTTTTGTAACAGGTTCTCCATAATTTTGATGATAAGGACATATAATCTAAGCTTTTTCCAATAGTGAAGTTGAGTGTTGCGAATAACCATATTCACATTTCTTTGATTATTATTATTTCAATAATGTGGCTAAAGATAAGGGGATTATTAAATTACAAATAACAGTTCACATAAAGACAACCGGGTAGATTTGGTATCCTTTACTCCAGAAAAAACAAACAATAGGTTAAAACTATTTTATTTTTATTTTTAAAAGATTCATTCATATCAATTTTTATTTTCACATGTCGTTAGCGATCACATTTCTTATCTCCGGAGGATAACATGGTTATCTCAATATTAAATTCAAAGCATATGCGAATACATCCATTAAACATGTGTAATGGTTGAACTGACCGACCCACCCAACCACATTAATCGCCAACTAATGTACCAAAAAGATAAAAAGTTTAGGATGAGTCGTTATCATGAACTTATACTAATGTCCACTTCTCAAGAAAATGACAGCACCAACTTTTATAATTTACAATCACTTTAATTTTTAAAAAATGATAAAAGTTCTAGAAGTTTACCTCGCAATTTTTAATCATATTAATTTTTAAAATATAAAAGTTCTAGAAGGGTGGAAGACGAAGGTGGTCACTCAGGTTTGCTATTAGTAGACTCAATCGATGGATTGTTGGTCAAGTTTGCAACTTCCAACGCGTGGCGGCTCATGAATGTCACGTGCGAATAGAGGTGGAAATAGGAGTTTTCGTAGGAAGACAAATAAATCCAACAAATAATTAAATCAATCACACGATCATTCCTTCAAATATTCTCTGGGACCACACTGTATACATTCAATGTCTAGGGGATGCCATGTATGTATGGATGCGTATCATCTCTTTCATGCCATTAAAATATATATTTTAAAAGTATTACTTTGGGTAGTTTAAAGCGGTTACATTTTCGGGGTATAACATAATTTGAAGAAAATTAATAGAAATTTTTAAAAATTTACTTAATAGTTATTAAGTTTCAAAATTCCAAAATTATTAATAAGGATGAATTTATTTCCATCATTTAAAAACAATTTAAATACTCTTAAAATCAATTTTTCTGTTTTTAAAATCTAACCAAATTCACCAAAATTATGGCATCAACAACGCCATATATTCATACCACGTGCCAATGGAAATAATATTTGACTTCATGGTGGCAAAGGCGGCGTAGTAACCGCGTTTCCGTGGATATAACGTGGACCACATTCTACTTAATGTACTTTGGGTCTCTTTCATTTTTTATCGTGATACTATTTATTTATTCGATGGCTTTTAAAAAGAAACTTGTTAAATGGACTGAGAATTTGGTTCAAAAATAATGATGAGAAAAACATTTAAAATTCACACTTGACCTGTGCTACCTCCCAATTTCCTTGTTTCCCATTGGTGTATTTTATGTCAATAATTACATCTTCCAATCAAAATAGAACAAGTTTTATCATAACAAAACAAAAGCGTATCATAGATACTTCAATATCTTATTACAACGAGAAGCTTTTGGATATTAAACTTTGTCTTCTAGGCATCCCTTAATTTTAGGCCACGTGGCAAACTTAACAATTGACACAACCCTTCAATAACGACCACCAATAAGATAGGGAAAAATGTGAACCCAAACCTATGCATACTTCATGAAGTGAACATATTATAAACTAAGCCATTGATAATATTCATTGTTATATATATATATATATATATATATATAGTTTTTTTATATTAAAAATAATAAAAAGTTACACAGATTAATTAGGTTTATGAAAGCAAAGTAATTATTAAAAGCCTTCACCAAAATTCAATGTGGTTGATTTGTCCTTACACAGGGGTCATTGTTTTTGTGGTTGAGTTACCATAAACATAAATAACATTCGGTGGCGTATTCGTACATTGTAAACAACATCCCACCTCTCGATCCTTATCGCTTTAAGAGTTAAAAGGAAACATTAATCTTTGGATCAATGTCTATTTTTAAAATAAATCATATAAGATCACTGTGAAAGTGTGATGCTTTTGCATATTAAATCTGACCCATTTCCAAACAATTTTACATTGTGATTATGATTATCTTTATTAAGTGCAACTTTGTCATTATTTTTTTAGCATTAACATATTCAATGAAAATACTATAGAATACTAAATTTTTAAAAAAAGTCACTTTCACAATGAAATAGAGACACATCATATAAGATAAATGTGAAAGTGTGATGTTTTTCATATTAAATCTAACCCATTTCCAAACAACTTTTCATTGTGATTGCATATGCTATGTAACCCTCTTATATCAATAGAAGGTTCGATTTTTCTATGAAAAAAAAAAAAAACTTTCCATTGTGATTATGATTATCTTTATTAAGCGTAATTTTGTCATTATTTTTTAGGATTAACATATTCAGTGAAAATACTATGGAATACTAAATTTAAAAAAAAAAGTCACTTTCACAATGAAATAGAGATACACAACAGGGAACACCCAGGGATATAATATGGATACCAAAAGCAAAAACACCTAGGGATATAATATGGATACCAAAAGCAAAATTAATAGAAAGGCACATATACCTAAGTTACAAAAATTCAAAGTTATCATTAAAGTTAATACATAAATAAATTTTGAAATCAATAAAGTCAATTGAACTGGTTTAATTCTAATTGGTTGATGTAGGCAAATTAGCAATTATCTCTAATGGAGTAGCACTACCACCTATAAGTTTTATATCTCCTCAAGATATAATAATATTGGTCTATTTGAAGATAATTGTACATGTAGTGTGCACCCACACTGTATATGCTTCACTCCTTAATATGTCTTGTCAACAAAAGTGAATATTTTTTTTTTGTAAGCTTGGAAAGACTACATGTTCATCATGTCCAATATATCACTCCGATCGGGGCAAGGAAATGAACCAGTGACTTCACATCAAGGAGTGCCTTAACACAAAACATGATCATTGTCCATCCAAGGCCACGTAGAGAACAAAAGTAAATATTATTGACTTCTTCAAATTGGGATGAATTAACAAGTTAATAATATCCTACTTGGACATTTAAGACTTGGACTCAAAACATTTTTAAGAAGCAACTTTATATGTTGTTGTATTGATTTAACATAAAAATTTTTGTTGAAATGAGTTGTTATTCCACATAGATATGAAAGCAAAAGATATCAAAAATTTTTTTATTGACCATAGAAACTTAATGCATCTAGACTTTAGTTTTAAAAACTTTAGAAGAAGTAATAGAAAATTAATGCTCTATGATCCATGAACAATAAAGCTTAATCAATTTGATATTAGAGAAAACATTATGGGTTTTTCTACTTTGATAAATACCTTTGTCATATCTCTTATGAATTTCTAATCTTTTGTAGAACATGCCCATCCTTTATAAGATATGCTTCACAAGTGATTTTATCAAAGTGAGAAATACATTGCCTTTGTTAGGATCATGATTTCCATTACACCAAAATCCATAGGCGTTAGTAAATGGACACATCGCCAGAGTTAATGGATCCTCGAAAGGCAGTGAAGCACATGTCACAAAACACATAGGGAGTGTTGCCCAGTCCAACAATCTCCGACTAGTGAGAGTTCGGGGTGTTTAGAACTTGAGACCTTTGAATCTAATACCAATTGTTGGGATCACGATTATTGTTAGACCAAAACCCACAGGGGTTAGTAAACAGACGTATCACCAGAGTTAACAGATCCTCGAGAGGCGGTCGAGAACATGTCGTGAAACATACGAGGAGCGCTACCAAGTCCAACGATCTTATTTCTTGGATCTTAGAAGTGACTAACCAAACTTTCATAATTATCATGTACAATTTCCTACTTTGCCTTCCCCTATTCAGTGGGGTTGTTGTGTATGGAGGTATGTGCAATGGAATAATAGTTGAATATATCTATCTTATGGTGTCTTCGAATAATTATATGACTCCAAATTTTCCCTCCTCCCTCCTCAACAACCTATGAAATGGTCAAATATAAAAGAATAGAGGATCAATTTTATTTTATTTTATTTTTAAATTGTGAGTAGAAAATATTTACACATTTGATATAGTCTCTTGAACATCTTTGAAAGCTTAAATAACTTGAAATTTTCATTTTAATTTCATTCCTTTTATGATCAAGGTAAAATTGAAATTAATATCCTTATAGAATTAGTTTTAGAGTGTTTCACTATCTATGTATGTTACTTTTAGGTAATGTGTTTCAGTAACTTATGGTTGTTGCAAAAATAGTCTTCTTCAAAGTCTAGGGAGATGCCAAATTCCTTAAATTTCTAGAATATTATTCATAGTCGATCATTACACTTATATTTTTTCTTTAAAAACATAGCCATATAACCCAAGTAGACCATGATGATCCTATCTACCAAAGTTCCAAATGCATAATCCATGGCCCTCTAAAATCTAGAATGTGTCTTCAAGATTAATTAACTAAAAGGACACCTTGAAATAAGTCTATGCTAATAACTAACTAAAAGGAGACCTTGATATAAGTCTATGTTGATCCAAATGGATCCTTGAAATTTTCAAATGGGTAAGTGGTAAAGTCTCTAGTTTTTTTCTTGGCCCTGTAGAAATTCCTTTTAGATTCAAATTGTAGATTGTAATATGCTAAAACAAATGACTTGAATCTACTCTACTCATCAGCAGAAACAATAAACGAACAATGAAATCATGAAGCATAAAAGAGAAAGAATTCAATCACACCTAACACAATAATTTTCTATGGAAATCTACAGCTAAAAGCCCCTACTATCTATATATTGCATTAATCAGAAAATATGAGAAGATTACAATGCTTTACTCAAGCCCAAGCAACCTTTGCACTATCTCTATCTATCTCATTGCTTCACAAACCAACTCAAGCCAATACTTAGCCAAATTTGTTGCCTTCCAAGCTCCTATTTCCTTGCGTAGTTTCCTAGGCAATTAGCCCATATTAAATTTGGAAATCCCTCATCCAAAATTGTGCAATCCATCATAGGCCTTCCTCTGATTTCATTCACCACCTCTACAATTCAGATGATTATACAACTCATAGTACATTGTCCCAGAACTCCAATCTCAATTGGTTCTTTCTCTGATCTAACATGCATGAGTTAATTATGATTGAATCTTCATTTTATTGGCTAATCAGTGTGGTTACACCCCACTATTGCAGGTTACACCCCACTACTAGATCTCCCACTAATTCCTCCATCAGTTGGAACTAGTTTAACTGAAATTAACTTAGTTAAACTGAGTTAAATAATTACAACTCAAAATAAACTCAACTTGGGTCCCTAAAATTTAGGAACCACTCTACATGACTTTAGATAGACACCCATGTCGAATTAAATGAGTCAACTAGGTCAAATTAACTTAGTTATCTATTATAAATTTTTATGAGAATTAGAATTACAATTTAATTCCTAATTTAATTCAAGGAAAAAATTAAATTAGGATTTTCTTTTTGCTATTTTCAACGCTCCCTCTCAAAAAGAAATGGATTATCTGCTACCCCGATCCTGCCTCCGTGAAACTTTAATTTTCATCTTGATAATGCCTTTTTCAAAATATTTGCATCTTGCTCCTTTGTAGGAATTTATTCCAACAACATGATTCTCCTTTGCACACAATCTCGTAGATAGTGATACCAGATGTCGATATGCTTGGACCGATCATGAAAAACTAGATTCTCAGAGAGTTTGATACAACTATGATTGTCACAGTAAATCACTGTAGGATCCATCTGTTGACCAAATAACCCAACAATGATCTTCCTCATCCAGATAGCCTCACAAGCTGCTTGACTAACAACCATGTACTCTACTTCAATTGAACTGAGTGCAACTGATCTCTACTCCCTACTGTACCAAGAAACTATTGTTGTACCAAGAAATTGTTGTTGACCCAATACTGAAGATTCCCCCTTATGTGCTCTTCATGTCGGATGGAATCCTTGCCCAATCTGCATCTTTGAAGCATTGAAGTTTCACTCCCTTTGTTTATATGTACCAAAGACCAAATTGAGTGCTGCCTCTGAGGTATCTCAACACATGTTTAGTTGCCTTCCAATAAAATTTGGTTGGTTTAACCATGGCTTGACTAAGCTGGTTAATTGCAAAACACATGTCTAGTCGTGTGTTCACCAAATACATAACCCACAAGCTATCTATAAATAGTGGCATCCACTACTTCACCTTAAGTAGCATCTTCCTTCCTCTAATTACCTGCAAGAGGAGTTTCCATGTGTTTGTTGTTCTCCATGTGGAACTTCTTCAGTATCTCTTGGGCATACTTTCCCTAAGAGATAAACAGTTTCTCATCTCCTCGCTATACTTCCATACCAAGAAAGCAATGCATGAGCCCTAGGTCCTTCATCTCGAATTCTGTTACAAGATCCTCTTTGCAATATTTTATCAGCTTCTCATCACTTGTTAGAATCAAATCATCGACATATCATACTATAATCAACAATTTACCTTCAACCTTAATATGGTAAAGGTTCGCTTCTGATTCACTTTTGGTGAAGCCCAACCCAGTGAAATAGTTGTCAATCCTGGTGTACCAAGCATGGGGTTCTTGTTTCAGTCTATATAGTGCTCATTTGAGTCTGCACAAATGAGACTCTATATTGAAGGTCTTAAATCCTTCCAGCTACTCAACATACACCTCTTCCTCAATCATACCATTGAGGAATGTTGTCTTCACATCCATCTGATGTATCTTCCATCCCATATACATTGACAATGCTAGAATAGATTTGATTGAAGAGTACAATTTTACTAGAGAAAAGGTCTCATTGTAATCAATTCCCTCCACTTGAGAGAATCCTCTGGCCACAAATCTGGCGTTATGTTTCTCCACACTCTCATCTGTTGCTTGCTTTACTTTGTAAATCCATCTGGAACTCACCAATGACTTGTTTGTTGGTCTTGGGACCACTTCCCAAACATTCCCAAACATTGTTTATGATAATGGAGTCATACTCCTCAACCATGGCATCAACCCATATTGGTTGTTGCACTGCTTCCTCGAATTAGGATGGCTCAAATTCTACATGTTCACTCATCAGAGCCATGTAGCCAGTGTACCGATCTAGTGACATCCTCTGCCTACACTGTGATGTGGGTGCTCCCACTTTCTCTCTAGCATGATGCATCAATTTGTTAGCCTATCTAGTGCACTTCCTTCCATCTCTAGAAGTCTCTGCATGAGTGGGTGCTTCCACTCTATGATCCTATGCATGGTTGCTCCACATCATCCTGAGGTTCCTCCTTTGGAGCTAAAATCTCCTCTTTTGCATGTAATTGAAGCTCCCTATCAAAGGAACATCTCACGACCTTCTCTCCATAGAGCTTCACATCTCTATGAACTGTTGTCATCTTGTTGGATGGTAGATACACCCAATAGTTGTGACATGTATCAGTGTACCCCACAAATATGCCCAACTCAGTTGTTGGCTCTAGCATTTTCCGTGCATCCTTGGTAACATGATAGTAGATTGATGAACCAAAGATCCTGAAGTGTGCCACATATGGTTTCTTACCTGAAAAATCTTCTTTTGGTGTACTCATCTCTAGAATTCGATGAGGGCTTTTATTATGAAAATAAATAGTTGTGTTGCATTCTTCAGCCCGCAAGTGCAACAGTAGGCCCTGGTCTTGTAACATCGTCTGTGCCACTCCCACAATAATTATGTTCTTCCTTTCAACCACCCCATTCTACTGTGGGTTATGAGGTGTTATTAACTCCCATCGAATGCCTTCTGATGCACAAAAGTCCTTGAATTCATTTGACACATATTCTCCACCATTATCACTTCTAAGAGATTTAACGTTCCTGCAAATATATTTCTCAACAAGTATTTTAAATTCACAAAATTTAGAAAATGTCTGATCTTTCTTTTACATAAAGAAAATCCAACACTTACGACAAAAATCATCAACAAATATTACATAATACCTGTGCTTGGTTGTGGATACTGTTGAGAATGGTCCACACACATTTGAGTGAACTCTATCAAGGATCTCTTGCGCTTGACTGTCTTTATCATGAAAGGAAGCTTTGGGCCCAATGTACACCCTTTGCATATGTCTGTTTTCTCTAGTGTACCCTTGGGAAATCCTATAGAAATTTGATGCATGATCTTCAAAGCTCCGTGGTGCAAGTGACCCAATCTTCTATGCCACAAATCACCGATGTCTAAGCTCTACACCATCTCTGTTTTTGTTCTCAAAGTAGCGTAGTTTTCTACATCCAATTTTTAGAGGTTCTTCACTCGAACCTCGATCTGCTTCACCTCTCCTGAGGCTATGTGACGAAAGAAATCCTTTCCCTTTCTAAATATCACATCATAGCCTCGGTCCTCCAACATTGTAACTAAAACCAAATTCTTCTTCAAACCTGGAACATACATGACGTTTTTTAATGTGAGAGGAGAGCCAAACTCCTTCTGAAAGGTAACATTACCGATGTCAGTCGTGCTATACCTCCCATCATCTCCCATCTCGATGTACATATGGAGGTCTTTCTCCCCCAAGTCATTGAAGAACTCTTTGTTTCCGGTCATATGGAACGAGGTTCCACTATCTACGTACTACACACTACCATCACCAATGTCACCGATGTCACCATGCAAGCGATGAAGGTGAAATCCAGTTCGAATTGCGACGTAAGAGCTTCACCTGTCACTCCTCCTGAAGGCTTCTTACTAGCCTTCTTGTGTGGAAACTTTGTGGCATAGTGTCATAGCTCATGACAATGAAAAAATTTAATCTTCGACATGTCCTTCTTCTTGCCACCTTGACTGGAATCTGATTTGGAATGGAATGACTTCCCCTTCCCTTTCTTTGCCTTTCCAACTAAGGCATAATTCTCCTCATCATCATGCTTGGATGAGGATCCATCTTTGGTGTTCCTCCAAATCTCTTCTTGTACCAAGTTAGACCACAATCGCTCCCCCTCTGGTAGCTTCTCCCTCCCATTAACTGAGTCCTTGTAGCTATGCCAGCTCTTGGGAAGTCCTAGAAGTGCTAGGCTCACTAGATCGTCTTCAACAACTATAATTGTTGTGAAGGTAAATCCCCTCTGCAAACAGAGGCAATCCCTCTAGTCTAATGAGTGGGTCTAGCAACAAACTAAACAAACTAACATACACTTTCATAGCTTATGTTTACCAAATGCAGAAAGAGAGAGTGGCCTACCTCGCTCTTATTCTAATCACTCAGTCCTTTTGGATATGACTTTGATTCTTTTCCTCCAGGCCTTGCTCCTTTCCAATTCTTCACGTTCTAGTACCTGCAAGGAAGATCAAATAGCTATGAAATATACAAGAGCATATATGGCATACATCAAACATAAACTACTTAATAGATCAAGGAGTATTAATCTAAAAGCATAAGCATTTACACAATTATGGAAAGTGAACATCATATGTATATATTAATAAGCTAAAAAGGGAAGCATACAACCTATGCCTTGATGTTGCAGACCTCCTTTTGGTGGATGTTTAAGTCCAAGCAATGACTATTCAAGCACTCATTCTCCAAGTTAGAATGGGTAGCATGTAAGCATAATCTCAACATAGGGATGCAGTAATCAATGACCAACCATTTAGGGATGGAAGGGAGTTGATTTATAGGAAGGGAGTGGGAGTTAGGGATCCAAAAAAGAGGTGGGAAGGTCCATATCAAGGGGAAATCCCATGATGATAAGATCAAGAGGTCCAAATATGAGAGTTTGACCATATCAACAGCAACCAATATCCAGCTTGATGTTCTCGAAGGTTCTAGTGCACGAAGCTTCTCCTCGAGTTTGGAAAACCTACCAGAAGAGTTTCAGGGCGGGATTTTATATCAAAACCCACGCTGGTAGTGCTAGGGTAAAACAGTGCAACCTGCCATCAGCATCGGAAGGTAGTGTAGCAAAACACGCTGGCCCTAAAAATTAGGTTTTTAGTTAACCTTCTTCAAAACTGACTCAAGGTAGTTTTCCTTTGATTCTTTAGGGAGGTTTTGGTTTGTATATCATGATGGATATGTTGCATAGTTTTCAATGTTTTGGAACTTCAAGATATGGAATAGGTGTGACAAAATACTATGTAACAATAACACCGACACTTCCAACCTCATCCCGAAATTGGGTGAACTTGGTCAAGTACTTCGGTATTTTTTCGCCCTTCTCCATCTTGATATTTCTGAGTTTGTCCTTCAATGCCAACTTCCTCTGGTCACTATTGTTTTGAAACATGTCCATCAAGGCCTTCCAAATTGCAAATGAAGTTTCCTTACTATGGAGGTTCAAGACAATATGATTTTGAACTCCTTCTAGGATAATCCTTCTCACCTTTGCCACACATTTTCTCCACTCTACCAGATCCTGAGAATCATATGGCTTAAGAATGTCTGTGTCTATGAATTCCTTAAGCCCATTGTCTTCCAACACTGCCTCCATCCTGTCCTTCCAAGCAATATAGTTCGAACTACCCTCAAGGGAATATTTGAGCCTCAATTCGTAGAATGACATCCTGCTCGATCTGAAGTATGATACTGCAAATTCGATTTCTCCTGCAAAAGAAAAACTCATATTCTCCTCTTTTATAGTGATTTCAACGCTGATACCATGTAGAAATTCCTTGTAGATTCAAACTGCAGATTGTAATATGGTAAAATTAGTGACTTGAATCTACTCTACTCATCAGTGGAAACAATAAACGATCGATGAAAGCACAAAGCATATAAGAGAAATAATTCAATCACACATAACACAATAATTTTATGGGGAAATCAACAACTAAAAACCCCTGCTATCTATATATTGCATTACTAAAAAAATATGAGAAGATTACAATGCTTTGCTCAAGCCCGAGCAACCTCTGCACTATCTCTATTTATCTCACTGCTTCACAAACCAGCACAAGCTAATACTTAGCCAAATCTACTTCCTGCCAAGTTCTTATTTCCTCGCACATTTTCCTAGGGAGTTACCCATATTTAATTGGGAAATTCCTCATCCATAATTGTGCAATCCATTATAGGCTTCCTCTGATTGCATGCACCACCTGTACAATTTAGATGATTATACAACTGGTAGTACATTGTCCCTGAACTCCAATCTCAACTAGGTCTTTCTCTGATCCAATATGCATGAGTTAATTATGAGTGAATCTTCAACTTACTGGTTGGTCAGTGCTGGTCACACCCCACTATTGCAGGTTACACCCCACTACTGGATCTCCCACTAATTCCTCCATTAGTTGGAACTAGTTTAACTGAACTTTAACTGAGTTAAACTGAGTTAAATAATTACAACTCAAAATAAACTCAACCTGGGCCCCTAAAATTTAGGAACCACTCTACATGACTCTAAATAGACTACCAAATCGAATTAACTAAGCTAGATAAGTCAAATTAACTTAGTTAACTATTACAAGTTTCTATGAGAATTAGAATTACAATTTAATTCCTAATTTAATTCAAGGACGAAATTAAATTAAGATTTTCTTGTTGTTATTTTTAGCAGGCCCTTGTTTTTCATTTTTTGAGGTACACATGATTGTGGGGCAAGGTGAATGGTTGGTAGAGCGATGAGGTGGATAGTGATGTGGTAGCTGGTTAATGCATTACTTCTAAAATAGGGAAATCCTTTTACAAGCCAATGGTACTAAAGGTTAATCCTTAGTACGAGGGGCTCATTAGGAGTTATCCCATTCTCCATAATAGGGAAGGCCCCTCAAAATGCCCAATGAAACTTGATCCCTCACCTTAGTGTGGGATTTTTAGGGAGATACCCTAAGTCATCCCTAGGAATGACTCTTTAAAATCCATGGTAGTACTTACGGATAATACCAAGCACCGAGGAATTTATTTAGATCACCCCCAACTCTCCACTAAACACCTAACAACACTATGAGGCCCCCCTTGTATTGAGAATTCCATGGGATCTACCCCTACCCATCAGGTGGAAAACCCCCATAAGGAATAATAAGAACACCTTCCGCTAATAATTATATCACATGTGGTAAGGACCATAGGGCTCATAAGGTATCAAAGGGGATTAAATTGTTCGACAACCAATAGGAGGCCCCCATGTGGTAGATGTTACAAAGACAAAACGTTGTTGCTTTCTTAGTTGCTAATGGAAGTTTCAAGAAGGCATTTTCCTTCATCATTTTGGAAGGTTAAGAGTGGGAAAATAAGGGACATGTAATTATTTCTTGGATATGAAGTCAATGCATAATTTCTTAAGTTTTTTCACCTCATAAATTTCTAGGAGGCACACCCATAATGGAAGAAGTCCATGTTGGAAGAGGGGTTTATTAGAGGATAAGTAAAATGAGGCTGTAGAAGAACCCATGGTCATATTTATACTACATAGTTATATTATATGGAGATATTTTGATCCATAAACTACTGTAGATATTCCACTGGACAAGTTGTCACAATAGATCTAATAAAAATCATACTTTAAAATATGAAATCTACACCATGAGGTTTTATTTATCTTTAGCTTTGTTGATTTTTGGTAGTTATGGTCGGTATTCAAATCAAACTTTTGAAAGAAATTTAAATTATTAATTTTGAGCTCATGTAGGATCCAAAGAGATAAGTCAGCCCCACCAGTTGAATGGGTGTGACCCTTGGTCAAAAACCACTTATTTGACCACTATATATACACATTTGACCTCCTCCATTTGGCATCAATTCAAATCAACACAAAACATCTATTCTTATGTTCACACATGAGAGAGAGAAGAGTTCCTCTGAAGTTTGACCAAGCACTTTTGGAGTCTGTTTGACCAATGTTGATTGAGTCTTCTTTTTATCTATTTGACTAAGTTCTAAGAAAATTCTGATCGAGATATTCTGGCATTGTTTGACCGAATATGTGACAAGTTTGACTGAGTTATGGGTAGTCTGTTTGAGTGTAGTTTGACCGAGATTATGATCCATTGAGCGAGCAAATTTTGGATAGCTTTGACCCTAGTTTGAATGGGTACTTTAGATGAGTCTTTGAGAAGTTTGACCAAACTTCTAAGCAGTAGCAGGAGGCCAAAATTTGGCTTATTTCACTCAGGGTTGATCGAATTTACGAGCAACTATAGGAGGTGAATTTAGGGCAGTGTTACTAGGTTTTACCAGTGCTAGTTTGTTGGTCTAGTTTGACCAAATTGGACTTGGAAAAATCATATTGTACTTTTGTTGAATTCAAATATTTCTCCTAGAAACGATTGTTGGGTTTTTTCAGGTGAAAATTTTTGGTGTCTACTCTACATGGTTTTTCTACTGTGATCTTTAATAATTCTATCGCATCTATTGTTGAATTTTCTAAGTGTAATTTCTTAATGATGTTCTAAAAAGTGCTAAAGTAAGACTCTATATCATTGAAAGTAATTACCAGTAATAGAAAATTGTGTTTGTCTATAGTAGCACTAGAAAATCGACATGGTATCAAAGCTTTGGTGATGAAAGACTAGTGAGATCACCCCTTGAAGACACCTATTTTGCAATCTGATCTGTGACTAAACTCTTGATTAGATGACTCCCTCTATCAAGATTGAATATAGGCTAGAAGGTGCAACAAATTTTAGGGCTTAGAAGACCATAATAGATTTTATTCTTGAGGAAAAATGATGTTATGGAATACGTGGAAGGTAAAGTTACTGAACCTTAAGATAATGGGGGAAAGGCCAAGCATAAGAAGATGGAAATTAAGGCCAATAGTACTATTATTGAATCCATCAAAGGCCATTTGATTCCTTTTGTTTATGAGTTGAATACTTCAAAGGAAATGTATGATGCCCTAGTGGGATTATATGCAATCAACAAAATAGGATAGAAGATTACGTTAAGGAATCAACTTCATGATACACAAATGACTGGATTTGATATTGTGGCTTCCCACTTCATGAGGATCTCTTAGTTAAGAGATCAACTCAAGGCCATTGAAGAGAACTTTGGTGAATCAAAACTTTGTGACTGTGACCATTAATGGATTTTTAGATTCATGGGATTCATTTGTATCAAGCATTTGTGGCAGATCAAAAATTCTAAATTTTCATCTACTATGGGCTACGTGTACTCAAGAGGAGTATAGGCTAAGATCAAAAGGGGAAATTTAGAAGCGTCAGTATGATGAGTCCCAAGCACTTGCAACACATATGAAGAATGGTAAAGGAAGAGTAAATTTTGGAAAATTTCAGAAAAGTAATATAGATAGAAAACCTGCTCTCATTCAGGATCAAAAGAAGAAGGATTGACTTTTAACAAAATTTGGGTTTGATAGTTAATCCTAAAACTAGTGTGCCTTGTAACATGATGTGTAGGTGCATTGTAGTTAATAATAAGCGTTGAGACAATTATATGTTTCCTTATAATGCAGCATATTTTTCAATATATGTATTTTACAAAAAAAATGAGCATTGGAGGATTTCTCTATATAGAGAGGGGGGAGTGGGGTTATAAAAATTCATTGGACTTAAGTGTTTAGGTGCATAAAAATACTTTGCTAAAACCTCTATTTGCTTATTTATCTTGACTAAAAAATAACAAGGACAAGTGCTTTTGTTTAGACTTTTGTTAATTGGTGTTTTATTTGTAGTGATTAGACCCTTTTTTTCTGGAGGACACTTCCCTACTTAGATTTTATATGAGGAGCTAAAGGTGTCATGGGAGGCATTAATCTTCTGACCTTCTCATAGGCCTTATGGAGATGGTTGGTAAGAATGGATTTTAGAAATGAGTGAATTTTGAGGTGGGAAGTACGTATATATGCTTTTGTCTCTTTATATTTGGTGTAGTATAAATGTTCTACATTTTGGCATTTTTCGTCAAAATCTAGTGATACAAGTCTTAACAAGATTGTAGTTTTTCATTTCTAAATTGCAGTTTCGAATGCATAAATAAATTGAACACCTTGGAAAACCCTTACGGGCACTTGGATTGTGTGGACTATATAGCTTGAACTTGCAATTCCAATAAATCCTTTCCAAATTTAGAGTAAAATTAACTAAAAAAGTACCCCAAAAGGAGCCAAAATGTATGACAATTAAAGTACACTTTTGCATTTTAGTATATTTTTATTTTTCTTTGTAATTATGCTAAGCCTAGACTAGGGCCAACATGTATATTAGATCATGCATATATTATATATGTAATTATGCTTTTCTTTCTTTTTGGGGGTTTATGTATTGCTCATGGCTACCTCTAGTTACTGAAATCAAGATCATTATATATGTAATTATGTTATGGGTTTTTGAATAAGGGATATTCCAAGCATATATTATATGTTGACTTGATTTCTTTCCCACTCCCTTATCTAAAGAATTGGAACAAGCTTCAACATTATATTAATATTGTTTATCAATATCATGATATATCATGATATGAGTATATTATGAGATGATATGATGATGAGTTAGCTGTAGTGTTAGTTGTAGTGTTCTAGTATTAGTTGTAGTATGACTAGCAGTACCATTCTTATAGGTTAGTAGTTTATGTGAGGTTAGGTTGTTTGTATGTGTGATGTATGGGTATGGGTGGTATGGCTTGTAAGATAGGATGGTAGGATGGTTTGTTAGGTGGGATTGTGTGTATGGCTAGCTAGCTTGTTTGGTTGCTTCATTTACATCCTACCCATTAATGAGATGTTATCACCAGGATTGTGCAAAGCTCACTTGAGCTTGGATGCCCCTTGAGATAATTTAATTCCCCAAAAGTTGCTTTCATCCTCAACCCCTCCCCATAAGATTTGTATCTGAAACTTAGTGGAAACAAAACTCCACTAAAGCCAACTGATCAACACCTCCTAAGTACTTTTACATTTTATTATCATCATAAATTGCTAAAAACCCTTTAGTTGCTTATAATAATATAAAATTATATATTTTGTGAAAAATCCAAACACGTAACTAATATTTGGAAATTACATCTAAAACTAACTAATATTTGGAAATTACATCTAAAACTAAATATGGAAAAATAATGTAGTTGTTTTATTTCAAATTTGTTTGAAGCTTGGTGCTTATGGCCATATGCGTTTCATACATGTCAAGGAAAAAATTAAAATAAGTTAAATGTTTTTAATTATTAATATTTAATTAATTTAGAATGAAAATAAATCTAAATTTAAAATTAATAATAATTTAAATTAATATTTTTTCATTTATTTTAAGATTAACTCCTCAAAGAGGAACCCACATATTTAAAAATAAAAGCGTCTATTATTATAAGTATTATTATTTTTAGATAATAATAATAATGATAACAATATTGTTAATATTATTTAATTATTTAATTTAATTGTTAATTAATTATTAATAATTAAAAAAAATAAATAATAATTAATATTAATAATAATAATTATTAATATTTATTATTTAAAAAAAATAATAATTATTTATTGTTAATATGGGTTATTTAATATTAATTATTATTAATATTAATAATTTAATAATAATAATAATTATTTATTTGTTTATTATTATTATTATTATTTAATTTTTAGTTATTATAATAATAATTATATTTTTCTTATAATATTTATTATTATTATATATTTATTAATAATGTAGGTGATATATTATTATATATTTATTAATAATGTATGTGATAGAGATAAAGAAGATTTTGACCTATCAACTACATTTAATTAATTAAATATGATTGTATTAATAATAATTTAAATCAATATCTTTTAACGTGTCAAAGAGGCACCCACACATTTAAAAATAAAAACGTGTCCACTTTGTATCGGACTCTCAATAATTTTGATGATAAGGACATATAAGCTTTTTCTATACCGAAGTTGAGTGTTGCGAATAACCATATTCACATTTCTTTTATTATTTAAAAATAAAAACGTGTCCACTTTGTATCGGACTCTCAATAATTTTGATGATAAGGACATATAAGCTTTTTCTATACCGAAGTTGAGTGTTGCGAATAACCATATTCACATTTCTTTTATTATTATGATTTCAATAATGTTGTTAAGGGTAAGTGGAATTATTAAATTAGGAATAACAGTTCACATAAAGACAACGAGGTAGATTTTGGTATCCTTTACTACAGAAAAACAATATGTTACTATTTTTATTTTTTAAAAATTCTAACAGATTTTTTTATCATTTATATTATTTTGTTACTTTCATATATAGTTAGTCATTATATTTTAGGAGATTTTTATTTTTTAAAAATTCTAACAGATTTTTTTATCATTTATATTATTTTGTTACTTTCATATATAGTTAGTCATTATATTTTAGGAGTTGTTTTTAGTGTGATTTTTTTTAGAGTTTTTGGTGTCGAAATCTAGTGTTTAAATTTGTGGTGAAATTTTGATTTGTGTTATTTAAATTAGTTTTTTGAGTATATATAGATTCAGCCCCTGAAAAACTCCTATGGTACTTCTATTGTCCAGTGATTACTCATCAAACTTATGATTTCAATAAATTCCTATCAAATTTTAGAGAAATTAGATCAGAAAAATCTACCAAAAAAATTCCAAAAAATCACACTAAATACAACTCACATTTTTTTTTATCTCTAATAAATAACATTATTATTTCAATATTAAATTCAAAAGATATGCAAATATATCCATTAGACGTGTAAAATAGTTGAACTGACAGACCCACCCAACCACATTAATCTTCAATTAATCTACCAAAAAGATAAAAGTTTATTATGAGTCGTTATCATGAACATATACTTGTCCAGTTCTGAAGAAAATGACAGCAGTAACTCTTATATATATATATATAATCTTGATATGAAATTAGAGATAATTTAGTGATTAAAAATTGCTGCCAATTTACAATCACTGAATTTTTTAAAGATGATAAAAAGTTCTAGAAGTTTACCTCGCAATTTTTAATCATATTAATTTTAAAAATGATAAAAGTTCTAGAAGTTTGATTAGAAGGGTGGAAGATGAAGGTGGTCACTCACGGTGGATGGATTGTTGATCAAGTTTGCAACTTGCAACGCGTGGCGGGTCATCAATGTCACGTGCGAATTGGGTTCAGGAAGACAAATAAATCCAACAAATATTTAAATCCAATCACACGATAATTCCTTGGAATATTCTGTGGGACTACAGTATATACATTCAATGCCTTGGAGATGTCATGTATGTATAGATGCGTATCATTTCTTCCATGCCATATCAATAAATTAAAACATATATTTTAAAAGTATTATCAGTCACATTTTCATGGAATAATTTTGAGAAAATTCGTAATTATTTTTGAAGATTTATTTAATAATTATTAAATTTTAAATACCTAAAATTTTTGATAATGTTGAATTTATTTCCAATATAATTTAAATATTCTCAAAATCAAATTATTTTTTTTCACAAAATACACCAAAATTATGACCATGGAAATAATATTTGACCAAGGGTGGCAAAGGCGGCGTAGTAACCGCGTTCCCATGAATGTAATGTGGACCACATTCTACTTAATGTCCTTTGGGTCTCCTTCATTTTTTTTATCGTTATTGAATGGCTTTTAAAAAAAAACTATTTATTGGATGGACTGAGAATTTGGTTCAAAAATAATGATGAGAAAGACATTTAAAATGCACATTTGACCTTTTGCTACCTCCCAATTTCCTTCTTTCCGGTTGGTGTATCTAGTATTTTATGTGATAATTACATTTTCCAATCAAAATAGAACAAGTTTTATCATAACAAAAACAAAAGCGTATCATAGATATTTAAATAAACTTTGTCTTCTAGGCATCCCTTAACTTTATGCCAAGTGTCAAACCTACCCATTGACACAACCTTCAATAACGGCCACAACTAAGATAGGGAAAAATGTGATGAACCCAAACCTATGCATACTTCACGAAGGGAACATATCATAAACTAAGCCATTGACAATTTTTCATTGTTAAATAATATATTTTAAAATATTGACTTTTTTATATTAAAAATATAGAAAAAGTTATCAGATATTGATTAGGTTTATGGAAGGAAAATATTATTAAAGCCTTGACCAAAATTCAATGTGGTTGTTTTGTGGTTTAGTTACCATAAACATAAATAACAGTGGGTGGTGTATTCATCCATTATAAACAACATCTCAAGAGGTGGATCCCTATCGCTTTAAGAGTTACGGGAAACATTAATTCTGGCATCAATGCCAATCCTTAAAATAAATGATATAGGATAAATGCGAAAGTTTGATTATTTTACATATTAAACCTAACCCATTTCTAAACAATCTTGCATTGTGACTTTGTCATTATCTTTAATTTCCACTTTGTCATTATTTTCGACTATTAACATATTAAACAAAAATACTATGGAATGGTAAATTTAAAAAATGTGGTTAGTTTTTGAATGGGATAGAGATACACAAAGGGAAGATATAGGGATATAATATGGGCACCAAAAGCAAAAATATTATGGAATGGTAAATTTAAATAATGTGTTTAGTTTCAAGATGGGATAGAGATACACAAAGGGGGACATAGGGATATAATATGGACGCCAAAAGCAAAAATACTATGGAATGGTAAATTTAAAAAATATGGTTAGTTTCAAGATGGGATAGAGATACACAAAGGGGAAGACATAGGGATATAATATGGGCACCAACAACAAAAATAATAAAAGGGTACACATACCTAAGTTACAAAAAATCATAGTTGTCATTAAGGCTAATGCATAAATAAATTTTGAAATCAATAAGGTCAATTGAACTAGCTTAACTCTAATAGCAATTATCTATAATGGAGTGGCACTATCACCTATAACCTAAGTTTAGTTTTATATCTCATCAACATATAACAATATTGGTCTATTTAAAGATAATTGTACATGTAGTGTGGACCTACACCCTAGCTGCTTCGATCCTTAATATATCTCATCAATAAAAGTGAATATTATTAGTTTCTTGAAATTAGGATGAATCAACAAGTTAATAATATCATGCTTGGACATTTAAGACTTGGACTCAACAATTTTAAGAAGCAACTTTATATGTTGTTGTATGGATTCAACATAATTTTTTTGTTGAAATGAGTTGTTGTTCCACATAGATATGAAAGCAAAAGATATCAAGAATTTTTTATTGAACATAGAAACTTGGTAATTTTTTTTATTGAACATAGAAATTTGGTCAATGCATCTAGACTCTAGTTTTAAAAAACTTTAGACGAAGTAATAAAAAACTAATGCTCTATGATCCAAGAATAATAGAGCTTAATCAAGTTGATATTAGAGAAAGCATTATGGGTTTTTCTACTTTGATAAATATCTCTATCATGTCTCTTATGAATTTCTAATCTTCCTTTTGTAGAAAGGCTCATCCTTTATAAAAACATGCTTCACAAGTGACTTTATCAAAGTGAGAAATACATTTCCTTTGTTAGGATCATGATTTCTATTACACCAAAACCCACAGATGTTAGTAAATGGACGCATCGCTAGAGTTAATGGATCCTCGAGAGACAGTCAAACACATGTCGCAAGACACACATGGAGTGTTGCCAAGTCCAACAATTTCCCCCCATGCGATCCAACGGCGTTACGAACTTGAGACCTTTGGATCTTATACCAATTGTTAGGATCATGATTATCAGTAGACCCAAACTTGCAGGGGTTAGTAAACAAATGCATTACCAGAATTAACGGGTCCTCGAGAGGTGGTCAAGAACATGTCACAAAACACACAGGGAGTGTTGCCAAGTCCAACGGTCTTATTTCTTGAATCTTGGAAATGACTAACCAAAATTCAATCATTATCATGTACACTTTCTTGCTTTTCCTTCCCCTCTTCATTGGGGTTGTTGTGTATGGAGGTGTGTGCATGAAATAATAGTTGAATATGTTTATCTTGTGGTGTCTTGGAATAATTATATGACGATAATTTTTCCCTCCTCTCTCCTCAAAAACCTATGAAATGGTCAAATATAAAATAATAGAGGATCAATTTTATTTTATTTTTAAATTGTGAGTAGAAAATATTTGCACATTTGATATAGTCTCTCGAACATCTTTGAAAGCTTAAATAGCTTTAATTTTTTATTTGAATTCCATTCCTTTGATGATCAAGGTAAAATTCAAATAAATATCCTTACAAAATTAGTTTTAGAGGGTGCAACTCTTCAATTTAATTCCCAAGATCACCATCTATATATGTTCCTTTTAGGTGATGCGTTTCAAAAACTTACTTATGGTTGTTGCAAAAATAGTATTCTTCAAAGTCTAGGGAGATGCCAAATTCCTTAAATTTCAGGAAGACTATTCATAGTTGATCATTACAATTATATATTTTCTTTAAAAACATACTCATATAACTGAAGTATACCATGATGATCCTATCTACCAAAGTTCCAAATACATAATCCATGGCCCTCTAAAATCTAGAATGTGTCTTCAAGACTAGTTAACTAAAAGGACACCTTGATGTAAGTCTATGCCAATAATTAACTAAAAGAATACCTTGATATAACTTTATTTTGATCCAAATGGATCCTTGAAATTTTCAAATGGATAAGTGGTAAATTCTCTAGTTTTTTTTCTTGGCCCTTGTTTTTGATTTTTTTTGTACACATGATTGTGTGGCAAGGTGAATGGTTGGTAGAGTGATGAGGTGGATAGTGATGTGGTAGATCGTTAATGCATTACTTCAAAAACAGGGAAATCATTTTACAATCCAATAGTACTAAAGGTTAATCCTTAGTACCAAGGGTTCATTGGGAGTTAGCCCATTCTGCAAAATAGGGAAGGCCCCAAAAAATTCCCAGTGACACTTGATCCCTCACCTTAGTTTGGGGTTTTTAGGGAGCTATCTCAAGCCATCCCTAGGAATGACTCTTTAAAATCCATGGTAGTACATATAGATAATCCTAAGCACCGAGGAATCAAATCACCCCCAACTCTCCACCAAACACCTAATAACATTATCAGGTGGAAAACCTTGCTAGGAGCTTGGGTACAAGGGGGGGAAACCCCCATAAGGAATAACAAGAACAACTTCCTCCAATAATTGTATCACATGTGGTAAGGACCATAGGGATCATAAGGTATCAAAGGGGCTCAAATCATTCCACAACCAATAAGAGGCCCCCATGTGGTAGATGTTACAAAGACAAAATCTTGTTGCTTGCTTAAAATGTTGGCTTGTTAATGGAAGTTTCAAAAAGGCATTTTCCTTCATCATTTTGGAAGATTAAGCGTGGGAAAATAAGGAAAATTTAATTATTTCTTGGATATGAAGTGAATTCATAATTGCTTAAGTTTCTTCACCTCATAAATTTCTAGGAGACACACCCATAATGGAAGAAGTCCATGTTGGAAGAGGGGTTTATGGAGGATAAGTGAAATGAGGATGTAGAAGAATCCATGGTCAGATTTATACTACATAGTTATATAATATGGAGAGAATTTGATCCATAAACTACCGCAGATATTCCACTGGACAACTTTCCACAATATATTTGATAAAAATCATACTATAAAATACAAAATTTACAATATGGGGTTTTATTTCTCTTTAGATTTGTTGATTTTTGGTAGCTACGATCGGTATTCAAATCAACCTTTTAAAAGAAATTAAAATTATTATTTTTGAGCTTATATAGGCTCCAAAGAGGTAAGTCGGCCCCACCAATTGAATGGGTTTGACCCTTGGTCAAAAACCACTTGATTTGGCCACTATATATATACATTTGACCTCCTCCATTTGGCATCAATTTAAATGAACACAAATCATCTATTATTTTGTTCACACATGAGAGAGAGAAGAGCTATTTTGAAGTTTGACTAGCCACTTTTGGAGTGTTTTTGACCAGTGTTGATTGAGTCTTATTCTGATCTATTTGACTAATTTATGGGAAGATTATAATTGATATCTTCTAGCTTGTTTGACCAAGTTTGTTGGTTGTTGTTTGACCATATTTGTGACAAGTTTGACTGATATCTTATTGGCAATTGACCAAGACTTTCTAGGAAAATTTCATTGAGTTTTGGGTAGTCTATTTGACTATAATTTGACTGAGATTATGATCTGTTGAGCAAGAAAATTCTGGGTAGCTTTGACCGTAGTTTGACTAGGTACTTTGGTTGAGTCTTTGGGCAGTTTGACCAGACTTCTAGGAAGTAGCAAGAGGGCAAAATTCGACCTGTTTGAGTCATGGTTGACCAAATTTATGAGTAGCAATATGATCTGGATTTAGATAGGAATGCAACAAATTACAGAGATAACCATAAACATAAAGATGCAGCGGAAATAATACTTCATTTCATTAATGTAAAATACTGAGATATGCTTACAAACAGAAAATGGAAATAAACAGCTAGGGCGATGGTAGCTTATCTCTGAGAAGAGATGTGGTGGCTACATGCCTCTGAACTGTGTTACAATGAGGCTTGAAGGCCTATTTATTGTTGAGAAACAATGGAAAACCCTTAACATCCCAAAACCTAACCCTAGAAGATGAAACGCCAAATTGTGGGCCCCGTTTGGGTAAATTGGTACATCAATTTCCTGGGGTCGTAACTTTGGCATACGATCTCCGTTGGATGCGTACAATAGCTCGTTAGAAAGATCTATCTGAGCACTACCACTTTGGGAAGGGCAATATGGGTGCATGGACCCATGTTGCCCCCAGATTTCCCAAAAAACATCGTTTAGGGCCTCAAAAGGCTCCAGAAGTTCAGGACCGGAAAAACTGCTAAAAATAGTAATTGTGCTACAATTAAGGAAACTGAAAGAGACAGTTGTGGGGGTCCAAATGGGATAGGTGGTTGGCCACTAACATCCACTTGGATCACAATAGGAGGCCGAATTTAGGCCAGTTTGACCAGGTTTTACCAGTGCTAGTTTGTTGGTCTAGTTCGACCAAATTGGACTTGGGGAAATCAGATTGTACTTTTGTTGAACTGAACTATTTGTCCTAGAAAAGATTGTTGGGTTTTCTCTTGATTTTGGGTTTCTCAAGTAAAAAATTTTGGTGTCTACTCTGCATGGTTTTTCTATTGTGATCTTTACTGTTTCTGTTGCATCTATTATTGAATTTTCTAAGTGTATTTTCTTAATGATGTTCTGAAAAGTGCTAAAGTAAGACTCTATATCATTGAAAATAATTATGAGTAGAAGAAAATTGTGCTTGTTTATAGTAGTAATAGAAAATGAACATGGTATCAAAGCTTTGGTGAAGAAAGACCAATGAGATCACCCCTTGAAGGCACATATTCTGCAACATAATATGTGACCAAACTCTTGATCACATGGCTCCCTCTATCAAGACTAAATATAGGCTATAAGATGCAACACATTTTAGGGCTTGGAAGACCATAATAGATCTTATTCTTGAAGAAAATGATGTTATGGAATACGTGCAAGGTAAAGTTACCAAACCTCAAGATAATGAGGGAAAAGTCAAGCATAAGAAGATGGAAATTAAGGCCAAGAGGACTATTGTCGAATCCATAAAAGATCATTTGATTCCATGTGTTTATGAGTTGAAGAATTCAAAGGAAATGTATGATGCCTTAGTGGGATTGTATGCAGTTAACAACATAGGTTAGAACATGAACTTAAGGAATCAAACTCATGATACATCGATGACTGGATTTGATATCGTGGCTTCCCACTTCATGAGGATCTCTTAGTTAAGAGATCAACTCAAGGCCATTGAAGAGAACATTGATGAATCATAAATTATGACTATGACTCTTAATGGATTTCTTGATTCATGGGATACATTTGTATCAAGCATTTGTGGCAGATCAAAAATTCCAAATTTTGATCAACTGCGGGCTGCCTATACTCAAGAGGAGTTTAGGCTAAGCTCAAAAGGGGAAATTTATAAACCTCAGGATGATGAGTCCCAAGCACTTGCAACACATACGAAGAATGGTAAAGGAATAAGAAATTTTTGAAAATTTCAGAAAAGGAATACAGATAGAAGACATAGTCCCATTCAGGATCAAAAGAAGAAGAATATGTCAAAAGATTTAGTGTTTCAAGTTTGGTCACTATAAAAACTAGTGTCCTGAAAGGAAGAATGTTAGAAAGTGGAAGAATCAAGAAGAATGAAGAAAATTTTGTGGCAAGAGGATTCTCCCAGGGTCAAGCATAAAATCAACTAGAGTGATTTCTGTTCAAGAGGGAGAAATTGTATTGACATCTAGAATCGTGCAAGATGACCAGAAGAGCTCCTAGTTCAGAGGGAGTAGGAAGGACAACAAGTTTAAAGGATGCCATGATGAAGGAAATTGTGTCAATACCTAAAGGGAATTTATTGGTGACTTCCAAGTGGATCTAAAATATTAATCATGCAATAGATGACAACATAGAGAAGTACATAGTGAGATTTGTGGCAAGAGGGCTCTCCCAAAAAGAGGGAGAGGACTATGAGGAGACATTTTCTCCAGTCGTCAGGTACACTTCTATTAAAATTAGTATTTCTATTGCTTATGTTATGGATTATAGGTAACATCAGATAGATGTAAAGAACACTTTCCTCAATGGAGTGATTGAGGAAGAAGTGTCCATAGAACAACCTTGGGGCTTTGTGGTACATGAAAAGGAGTCTCATGTCTACAAACTGAAGAAATATTTGTGTAGACCTCCACAATTATATTATCAGATTGATGGATATTTGTTGAGTCTTGGTTGATCTTGTTATTATATGACTTGTTTCTAACAAGAGAATAAGAACTCACATGACAGAGAGAGCTTCAATGGCAAGAGGATTTTCTTCTGTGATAGAGGGAGCAATCAAGCCCTCCTTTAGTGTCAGAGGGAGTTGACCTCTGAGTTCAAGATGAAGGATCTAGGTTTGATGCATTACTTCCTTGGTCAAGGGAAGCATACTATTAAGATCCTTTAGAGATTTGGGATGATGGAATGCAAGTCCATGATTACCAATCTAAGGAAACTGAGTGGTTCTAACTCATATTCATATTTGGTGGATCCCACAATGTACATACAATCAAGCAAAGTGGAAGGAGCAACCATCCAAATGGATGCCATGGGATCAATATTATTAGACTAGATGCTCAAGGATGGGAGGTATCGTAGACTCTTCCTTATAGTAAACACCTTACCTTGGCGAGTATAAGTGGAAAAGAGCAGTCGTTACGCCGATTGAGGATATGCTTCAGTGACTAGGAAACAACAGTGGTAGAGGGAGCAACCAAGACCTGTTTCAGTTTTAGAGGTAGCACCTAGTCAAGGTGACTAGAAGAAGTTGTGGTAATGGATCCAATAATGGAAACTAGTCAGTTTATTGTTGAGCTTAGGCATGTGGCACAACATGCGTTAAAGTATTGACATGGTAAAATTGGATATGGATTGAGATAATTCTTAAATGATGAGGTATAACTGTAGGGATATACTGATTCAAATTGAGCAGGGAGTGTCGAAGACATGAATAACACATTAGGATGTTGCTTCAGTTTGGGTTCTAATATGATATCTTGGATGATAAGGAAACAAAAATCTGTCAAACTCAACAACACTGAGTACATTGCAGCTAGTTTGGTGATTTAAGAAGAAGTGTGGCCTTAGAAGTTTCTCATAGGATTGTTTAACCAAGTGCTAGAGATGATTTTTATGACAAGTCGAAGAAAATTGAGATCAAGTACCACTACATGGTACAAAAGGGAGCAGTGAGGCTCCAATACATTTCTATAGATGAGTAGGTTGCTGACATTGTCACAAATCCTTTGTCCCAGATGAAGTTTGTTTACTTCAGGGATAAACTTGGAGTGGTTGAGAATGCTTCCCTTGGTTAGAGGGAGTGTTTATGTTGTAGCATCAATGGGAATATATTCTCCCTAAGTCAATGGTATTGACCATAAGCCATGTAATGTGGCTAGGCAGATTGAACAGAGAGCATCAGGGCTTGGAGTGCTCCTCGAGTCAGAAGGTTCTGACTATATTTCCAAGGTTTACTTGGCTAGTGGGTAAAGTGAGTGCCCCATAGCATCGGGCGAGCGTTTTACCATTCAATATCATGTGAAAACATGAGGGAATAGTAAATTGCCCAGGGTTTCACCATTTGTGAGGGATACTAACCTGGTTCCAAGTGACGACTTGGATAGTTAGTGACGCAAGACTAGTCTTGTTTTTACTACTATTAGGGGGTACCTGACCAAATCACCAAAGGGTATTTGGCTAGTGGGTGACTAGATCCATTTGCAAAGGATATTTGACTAGTGAGTAACTAGATTCTTTGCATGATGCTGATGCAAGATGCTTTCCACATGGTTCTTGCATAGAATACTAAGTGGATGGATACATTAACATAGTAATCTCATTCAATTTTTTCTTTGGATGGAGAAAACTTTCAGAAAAGAAGACATCTGAGAAATTCAAAGTTGAATACCTCCCTAGATAAGAGGGAGTGTTGATCTTTGGAAGATACGATTAGTATTCAAATCTTCCTTTTAAAAGAAGTTAAAATTATTAATTTTGAGCTCATGTAGGCTCCAAAGAGATAGGTTAGCCCCACCAACTGAATGGGTGTGACCCTTGGTCAAAACCCACTTGATTTGATCACTATATATACACATTTGACCTCCTCCATTTGGCATCAATTCAGATGAACACAAAACATCTATTCTCTTGTTCACATGTGCAAGAGAGAGAGGAGTTCTTTGGAAGTTTGACTGAGAAATTTTGGAACCTGTTTGACTAGTGTTAACCGAGTCTTCTACTAATTTGTTTGACCAATTTTTAGGCAGAGTCTAACCAAGATCATCTGAAATTGTTTAACCAAGTTTGCTAGCTATTTTTTGACCAAATCTTTGAGATGTTTGGCAAAGATACTCTGGGAAGTTGACCAAGACTTCCTAAGAAATCTTCACTGAGTTATGGGAAATCTGTTTTACTGTAGTTTGATCAAGATTATGATTTATTGACCAAGCAAATTCTGGGTAGCTTTGACCGTATTTTAACTGTGCACTTTGATCGATTCTTTGGGCAGGTTGATCGATTCTTTGGGCAGTTGAACCAAACTTTTGAGCAACAACAAGAGGCCAAAATTCAGCTTCTTTGACTCAAGGTTGATCAACTTTATCAGCAACTGTAGGAGTCCAAATTTAGGCCAGTTTGACTAATGATAGTTTTTTGGTCTAGTTTGACCAAATTTTACTTGGAAAAATCATATTATACTTTTGCTTAACTGAACTATTTCTCCTAGAACAACTTGTTGGGTTTTCTCTTGAGTTTGGTTTTCCTAGGTGAAAATTTTTGGTGTTTATTATGCATGGATTTTCTACTGTGATATTTACTATTTCCATTACATCTACTATTAAATTTTCTTATTGTAATTGCTTAATGATGTTTTGAAAAGTGCTAAATAAGACTATATATAATTGGAACTAATTATCACTAACAAAAAATTGTGTTTGCCTATAGTAGCACCAGAAAATCAACATTTTGAACCTATAAATTGTTGTTTATTATGTAGGCATGTAAATTATAATTGTGCACAAAATAGAGAAAAATGAAATAAAAAATCACAAACCACGATTGACATAATATATATCCTGAGAAAGTATTTTGGGAAAAAAACCCATCTAGAAGGTGAGGTTGCTTTGCTCTATTTCTCTGAATAGAAAATGGCCGTGAGTACAAATAAGTAAGGTCTGTGGTTTGTGGGCTAATATAATGCACAAATTCTCTTCTTGTGCTCTCCCCCTATCTCTCTCAGCTACTATGTTTGTCTATGGAATAAAATTCCCTTGAGAAGAATGAAACCCTTTTTCCTCTTAGTGGTTGAGTTATAACACAACCTGATAGCATACTAGTGGTTACGTTTGACTCCTTCAACTCTTAAGTAGAGTTACAATATGGAATATTATATAGTATTCTTCATCATGATCATGTAGCTAGCCCCTTTTCATTAAGAAATAGGGGCTGACATGGAATCCTCTCGAATTATGGTGGTAAAAAAAGAAAGGTCAACTTTCAAGTGGCATGACTCTTTCATACATGATATTATTGAGGCGATTCTTATGTTGTTGGAAAGGTATTTATGTGTAGAATAGGAAAATAAGGAGCGATACTAATGTGACAAAGTTTCACCCCAAAAAAATAATGTTTTATGCCTCAAAATGCTCCTTGAAGGTTTCAGACCCCAATCTACTAAACTGGGTCTCATAAATAAAAATGGTTATGTGAGTTGATTCCTACATTTTTTCCAGTTTGAAAGAATCAAGATGGATGCCAAAAAATATAATGATCCAATATGGATTAGACCTCAATTTTGGGAGGCCTTTGGTCCCTAAGAGCTTCTATTGAATGAGGTAAGGAATTCTTTTCCTCCACCATCTCTCAACTGTACAATTTAGCCTTTCTTGGAAGTTATCCTTTAAACCCATCTACCAAAGGTCATGCTTCCTTTGTCTTGTAGTTATGGACCTCTTATGAAAAGTTGTGTCCTCTTTCAACTCTACTTGAGAATTTGTTGCCAAATCCTCTACAGAATGTAGGACTTCTTCCCATTCTTGATCTAACATGGTAGGCTCATAGAGTTTTAGATTATCTACATTCACAACCAAGTAAATGTGCATGTATGGGGGTATACTAAATCTATAGGTGTTATCTCTGACCTTTTCCAATATCTCAAAGGGGCCATACTATATAGCCTTCATTTTCTTCTTAGGACCTTGTAGCCTCAACTTTTTCAACAATAACGATACTTTGTCTCTCACCTTGAAAAAATTCTTTATTTTGTGATGATCATGCTTGGCCTTGTGTTTTTCCTACGATTTTTTCCGTGTCTCATGGCATATGGATTTTCCTAATCTTCTCCACAATTTTTTTACCATTAAGGCATACCTTGTATGCTCCTCCCTGACTCCTCCTTATTTCCCATATGTAATATGCAAAGGTGAAGGTGGAAAATATCCAAAACAAGTTTCAAATACTAGTAGAAGTGTGGACTACTCTCTTATAAGAGTGTTGTATATATTGCACATTTTCATCCTAGGTATTAAGATGCTTATGATTGTAACCCCTAAAAATCTGCACCAAAGTCCTATTGGCTACTCTCTTTTTTCCCATTTTTCTGTGATGGAATTCTATAGACCTATTTAACTTTATGTCCATCCTTTCCCACAGTGTATTCTAAAGTGCACTGAGAAAGTATGCATTTAAGAAGGAAATGTTTAACCATGTATGGCCCTTTCCATAGGGTTTGAAAATTTCCAGGTCCCAGGACTTCATTAGTGACATCGTACTAGAGTACTAAATCCCCTTCATTAAATGAGCGAGGGGTGACATGGAAATCAAAGGAGGCTCTAGTTCATTTTTTGTGGGCTTCATTATGTTGGAGAGAATCTCACCGTCTTTCTTTGATGTGTTCCAGTTTGATGAGCCTTTGTTCCAATGGAGAAGTATCTAGTAGAATCTCAATGGTCATGTTATGGTAGGGATCTCACACTCAATAGGGAGTACAAATTCAACCCCATAGACAAGGTGAAATGGAATGAAACCGGTGGACACTTTGAGCGAGGTAAAATACACCCATAAGGTGGAGAAGAGAATGTTGTGTGAGTTGGCTTTGTGCTTGTTCAACATATGTTGCAACATTGTTTTGAGGACTTTATTTACAACTTCTACAAGGCCATTAGACTAGGGGTAAACCTAAGGTGTTAGATAATTTCTAGAAAATATCATTCTTGAAATGAATTCCATGGTAAGAATGAGTTCCTTAGGGACGCTGAACTGTGTCATGACATGGTTAAATAAAAATAAAGTGACGATATCGACAATGTTTTTAAATGTGGGTGTGGCTTCAACCCACTTGGTAAAGTAGTAAAAAACAACTACAATGTACTTGTGGCCATTTTGGGATGGCAGGTTGCAAGAACTACACAATATTGAGCTAGTTTTTTATGGTTTTTGATATTTCTTGCGATGCTCATTCATAGTTATAATGATAAAAATAAGAGTTCATGAAACTTCAAACATTTTATAGTCGTATTTTCGATTTCTCCTTAATCATCAGAATTTCGAGGATAGTATCATCACAATTTCGATGGATATATATCTTGTTTCTATCGTTGAAAGGCTGACATAAAATTTGACATAGTTGCGACCTTTAGGTATAGAAGGTACCGTCACAAGGCATGTCTCAATTTCGACAACTAGATAGCCTATTTTTGGTCACTGTCATGAGGCGTTTAGCAGTGGGAAATTTCATTACAAGATCGACAAGCCCACTAATTCTACAAAGTGTGTTGCAACGCACATGTCATAGTTTCAATACCTACATTGTGGGAGTGCCCATTGCACAAACTAATTCTTCAAAGTATGTTTTGACGACTATGCCATAATTGTGATGTTTGTGCCATGGGAAGTCCCATCGCAAGACCAATGATCCCACTAATTTTAGAAAAATATCTTGCGATGACAATTTTGTAGTTGTGACATTTAGGTCATGGGAAATCCTATCGCAAGACCGACATAATCACTAATTTTAAGAAATGAGTTGCGACACACAGGCCATAGTTGTGACATTTGTGTTGCGGGAAAATCATTGGCAAGACCAAAAATCCAAACAATTTAACGAAAATTGTTTCGGTGGTTAGATTGTTGTCACAATACCAACAGAGTTCATAATTAAAAAAAAAAAATCAGAAAGGAGACTTGTTATATGCAGACTAATTTGGATTATTTTCAGTGCTTAAAACTATAGATCAGGAGGGTGTTTCACCAAATAAATTTGGAATAAAAAACGTGTGAATTTTGTGAATCCTTGCCATTGATCTAAAATTGAATGTCAATCCAATGGGTTGTGACACCCTTCCCTTGGTTTCACGTTAATGGAAGGGGACCTCTCACATTGTTGTTTCCCAAAACCACCAATCATAGATCCAATGGTCCCTATTCATTGTGACACCTCCCCTCTCATTTCCAAAACCACTAATGGGGGTGTTGCAACATGGTAAATGGTTTCGGTAAACCACCTTCCACTGCAGTCTCAATATTCCAAGCATCCAGTTGAAGATTTAACGAGCTTCCATCTGACATGTTAAGTGAGCGAGGTCGAGGCGAGTGTGTCCTACCACATCATCCATCAATGTCAACACTTCACATCAGCCCTGTACATCTACATACTTTTATAGCCAAAAACATTCTCTCAAGTTAAAATAGAGCAAGAGATATTTAACACTTAGTGAAGTGTTAAATATGGTTCGATATGAAGTCTTTGATGCTATCCTATCAACTACATCTAATTATTCATTCATTCATTCCTAAATCAATTGACAAATTCACTCCTATTTGAACTCAACTATGCGCCTCTTACAAAATGGAAATTTAGAAAATCTACTTTTTTCTTCATTGAATCAAAACTAAAAGAATGAGGAATTGGGAATCAGTTGAAAACAAGTGTAAATCAAAACTTTGTTGTACAAAAATTCAAACTAGAATTGAATAAGGAAACAACATAAGAAAGTGTTAACATTGTTCTAGTGTTGTGCACCCATTAAACAACTAAATATTCCGAAATTTGAATCAAGCATTAAGTAACCGCAATCTCTCTCTAAGAAACAACACTGTAAAGATAAGGAATAACATGTACATTCTAAGGAAACAACAAGTAAAAAGGAATCATTACAGACTTCTTCGTATAAAATAAAATGATGAGAACTATCTATCGATTAACTAAGAAACAACACTAACCAATCCAAGTAACAACACAGGAAGGAAACTGCATTTAATTGAAAACTAACTAATATTTATTATAGAAAGAGATAATGCTTGTCCAAAGAAATGGGCCCAACTACTTAGGATTCAACGTTCTTGTTAAAAACTCAAATCAATGAATACACAATTAAACCTTGAAATTAATCAAAAAGCACTTTAATAATCAGTCTTAGCAAAAATTACAATATTCATTATTGTCTATCTCAGAGTTCCAATTAGAATCCCAAATATCCTAGTTAGAGGCAACTCATCCTCTTTTATACCATATGAAAGATGTATTTTAAGGTTTTATAATATATGGAATGACCTAAGAATCGAATATTCTTAGGGTGTTCTTTCTAATTTAGAAGAAATCTAAAATCCTTGAAGAAGTTGAAGATTTGCTAAGCATAACTAATATCTCATTATAGGAACAACTCGTGCTTCATATTTTGGTTCCTTGCTAAAAATAATCCTTCAATGCAACCGTTTCACACCAACCTTTAACATTCTTGTTTTATCATAATCTCGTTCTAGATTTCATTAGCTTAATCATGAAAAAAAACTTTAATTTATTTCATTATAATATAAATTTATAAATAAATGAATTTCATCAAAACTTAAGTCATGATAAGTAATAAAATACATGGCATGGATAAAAAAAAGATAATTACCAATACAAGAAATGGAAAATGATATAAGGAAAAATGAGACAATTATACCACCAAACATCAAGCCCCAACTGACCTTGTTGGCACATGTCCTCATGCATCCTGTAAACTAGTAAAGAGATAGTTAAGATGCAGGTCAGTTAATGGGTAGAACTCATAAGTAGCCTCCCCTCTAAGCTTGAATCCTGCCCTGGTTCTCATTTCTCCAAAAACCACTTGTTCATCTCTCTCTCAAAAAAAGGCGTCAACTTGGTAGATTGATGTTGGGCACCAAATTAAGGGAGGTCGGTATCTACATCCTATCCAACTAACACGAATCCTCATGACTAGAGTAGTATACTTATTAATCCTTAAAAGGGATTGTTGAAAATTATAGACACCAAAAGGTTATTTACTCTTGATAGCTTTGGAGGATTATGTCCATCTCAACTTAGCTCCTCCAGTGCATCCTCAACAATATCATTTAAACACTAAATTCCCAAAGTCATTATCCTTATGTGGATTGGCCTAAGTGTAGCAAGAACATCAGGCTGACGAGCAAATTTTAAATGTATACAAAGTGTTTGATAGGTAGATTCAGGCTGTGCCCTAACTCACAATTCACAATTTGTTTGATTTCACTCAAATATATGGTAAGCCTTCTGTCAATTAATATGATTTAGGGAAAAATATATGAAGACTTGAAGTTGTACATCTCCCACAAAGGGTAAAATATTTTCATCTCTTTATTCCATCAATAGGAAGTTATGCATATATAACTCACATAGGAGGTCCTGTGTGGGTTCATCCTGCTTGTGATAAATGGTTATAAATTCCAAAATATTTGATAACTCATAGGGCATGCCCTACTGTATAGCATTTACCTTAAGAATTAAGTATTTTTATACTAAAAACAAAGAACAAAAGTGGGCTTGATCTCGACATATCATGAATGATAGTGAAAATCTAGCCCTTTTCTTGAATCAATGTCTGAACTTGTCCCTATAACTTTCCAATTTTTAGTTGAGAAATCTCCAATTCATGGGTTATTTTTAACTCCACATTTGTCAATGTATCAAATTTGTTAACCAATTTTTGGTGTTGACTATAAGGTAGGGTCTCCTCTTTATGCTCATACACAATTCTTTTTAATTTTTGTATTTCAACTTCTTGAATCAATGATGTGTATGTGAGTGCATCTTCAGTTTGAGCATCTTTATCAATTAAGACCAATTCCTCTGTTTGGGTTTCCATAGTTTTACATTTAACAAGACTCCTTCTTTTATTTCTTTTTTGATGTTTCTTTGGCTCCAATTGTATTTGTAATTGTCATATTCTTTTTTTTTCAAAGTAGCATTCTCCTTTCTCAAAGACACAATTCACTTAGACATTACTTTATTCTTTTCCTTTTACAGTGTGACTTCAAAATTCACTAATTCCTGTGTAGAATCTGAAGGAACAATAAGAGAGGTTTGAACTGGAGTTGATGTTTCTTCTTCAATGTCCATAAGTTCCAATGGAATTTGATTTTCTCCTTTTGATGGTTGAACTTTTTCATAATTTTGGGTTTCCTAATTTAAATCATTTTCTTGTGATTTCTTAAAATCCTTAGAAGTTTGTACTTTTGAGTATGGTGGTAAAGTTGTTGCTATTTATTCATCCATGACTGTATCTGTGTCTACTTGTTCCTGATTATATTGATCAATAGCTACTTCTCCAGTCAAATCGACTGCAAGGGTAATATTTTTGGTGAGCATTGTTCTGATGAATATTTGGCTAAGCAGGTCGAGCATCTTTTACCCCTAGGTAGAACGACCAAAAAAGAAGCTATATATTTTTTTAGTCGTATTAAATGTTGTAACATATAGAGCCTCAGATAAAATAGGATTGGACTACAAGGTATCTATTTGGACATCTTTAGTTTTAGTGGGTTTCGATTGGATAATTTCAGGTTGAACTGAAGGAGTCTCTGCTTGAGGAATTTCATAGTTTAAGGGTTCTAGTTGAAAATTTTCCTCCTAAGGAGCTTCAGGGACTACAATTTTTGGTTGAAAGGTTTCCTCCTGGAGGATCCCCACTTAGGTAACATTAGAACATAAATTTTCTAAAATTTTGTCCACCATAGAAATCCCCTCATCAAGGCCAGTAGTTTTGTCTTCTTCACCTTGTTCCTCTTTTGGTGGAAGAATTGACTGATCAAGAAATTTTTTTTCATTATCAAGAAATTTGAAATTCTCCATTCTTTCCCCTAAAATCTCCTCTGATAAATTTTCATTATTAGAATGTTTCTCCTCTTTTTTCTTCCTTTACCCTAGTAAATTCTACCCATGTTCTTTGGGTTTTTTGTAGGCTTCCTATGACCAAAATTTTAATTAACCCATGGTGCGATGCAATTATAGAAGGATACTTGGATTGCCTAACTCTATGAGATATTTCATGTAAAACAGAGCTCAAGAAGAAAGGGATGTTCATGATTACCTTATGCTTTAAATGAGCCATCAAATTTAAATGACGAGCCCAAACAACGTTGAATCTTCTATCATAGGTTATGCATCGCTAAACATTTTTTGCTATCTCCCTCTAAGAGTTTGGAAGTGAGTAAGGATTGTAACCTTTTCAATTCTTCACCAACTCCTAACCTTCATCAAGAAACAATTAAGTTGTGTGGTTTAGTGGTGTATGCAATTCATGCCACCTCTCTCCACTAGTCGGCAGTCTGGTGACCTTGACTACAAGCTCCTATGATACTTGCACTTGTAAATTATTCACCATTGTTATTCTTTTATGCAATTTTTTCATAAATTCAAGGGTGATTTCCTAATCAAAACCTTAAAATTTATTAAAATATCATGTCCATTAGGCGCGTATTAGGATTTATTTTTCTTGTGATGTTGCCCATAGCTAGTGTGGTTAATAGAGGATGGTCTCGCCTCCAATTTTGTTGTCGATTATCTGCTTGGAATTTCTCAAAATGACTAGCTAAAGAATACAAAAGTTTTTCATGCATTCTACATGATTTTTGTAATACAAAAAAGGTAACAACAATCACATTATGGGAAAGCATGTTAGTGATACAAAAAATTAGAAATAAATTCATAGTGTCATAACCATCCCCCACCTCGATAGATGTATTAGTCACCCTCATCTAATGATTGAATGATTTTTGGTGAGAATAGAGCAGCCGATTTATGGAAAATGATGAGAAGGAATAACTGGTGGAAAATGGACTACTGGATTGAGGTCAAGGTTGCATATCCGAGCTAGGAGCCGAAACAAATATTTGAATTAGATTGAAGGAGGATTGACCCTTGTTGACTTGGTTGATCTTTGATCTATTTAGAAGAGATTCTTGGACGGTTGACTTAGTTCTTGGAGGAGGACTTGGTCTAGGAGTTTTGGTCTTGGATTTCTCATTTGAATTGATTCTATAAGAAAATAAAAATTTATTTTGGGTTTCCCCTTTGCAAGGATTTTTCCCTGGCTTGGAACCTATATTTAGTCCACTATCTTTTGTGATCTTCATGGTTTATGCTCTTGATAATTCTTTTATGAAAAGAATCTAACTAAGAACAATAAGAAGATAACATAAGTTCACAAAATTTTATCAAGGATAAGAATAATTGATTTAATACCTACTGTTATCACCCCAAGAAACTCTCCTAGGTTGTATCTCAGAGATGCTCGGGAACATTACAAACTCAACAAAATGTTGGATAAATGGTGGATGAATGAAAGAAATGTTGCATATTCAAGCCAGATAACCACTTCTACTATGCTTAACCCCAGACATGGGTGAACACCCCAGACTACAAGGCTTTAGACCACCAATTAATCACAGTTTAAAAGAAAATGTGATGATGGGAATACTGATCACACTAGCAAATGCACAGGACCCTGTGATGGCCAGCTGCAACCAGTTAAAAGGTCTGTAAATCTATTCTCTAATGCACAGATAGGATGACAACTCTCTGGCATTAAAACAACAGAAACCTGCATACATATTTGATAATACTAACTAGATTCTAGCAAAGAGGTGGGATGACAGCCCCTCTACTGCTAAGCATCAAGAGCAAATAAAAAATGCATACAGGCACAGCCTGGAACAAAGAAGAAGAAGTGGAAAGTGAGAAATCAACAACAAAAGAAGCTTGTATTAGCTGGAAATGAAGACCAGAAGCTGCAGGTGTCACAATAGTTGCAGTCTCCAGAAGTTGAAGTTTACACCAAAATAACATTCATCAACCTCATTACATTCTGTTTCTGGGTATATATGGAGTTTGTTTACAAAAATGCTCTGTTGCCCTAAGCGTGGAGGGGTCATAACTGGCCACCAACCACATTTACAGTTAGATATGGGTCTCTGATACAATTTGATTGGTTTAATGAATCAACTTGACATTTACTGGTACTTTGTTGTCCTTCCTGAACATGTGAAGTATGATTTGAATGAATTTCAATAACTGCTGCAGTCATTGAACTGCTCGAGGATCGTCCTTCTCGTCCTTGGCCGTGCTACTCTTTAAATATGGTTGCTGGGGATTTAATGCGCAGCGTGTTGGTAGGAAGCTAAACACTGTTATCCTTCATCCCTTGGAAGCATGGCAGAGGCAGTGGACGCAGGCGGCATGGAGGCAGATCCACCGTTGGATATCGTGGATCGATGGCAGGAAGCATTTCGCAACAGCTATCGGGAGCAAGCGGGAATCAAATGTGGGCCGTTGGATTAAACAAACGGGTGGCGGAGATTGAATCAGAGGGGCTATCGGAGGTCAACGGGATCGGACGAATGAGGGCCGTCGGATCGCAGTCGGGCAGATCTGACGGCTATCGGGCGGCGGAGATGAGTGCAGGTTAACGAGCGGGGGGCCGTACAGGAAGGGCGGTAAGCGGTTTCCCCGCACTGCTTCGGGAGCTATGGTGGTTTTCATACATGATAGCGCGATCCAGTTAAATTAAGACACGTGGCTGTAGGGTCCGGTGGGAAACCGCTTCCCCGCGGGTTATAGGACGTGTAGGTTCGCGGAGCGGGGGCAGCGTACGTCATCGGATCATGAGGTGGAGGATCGGATGACCCAAGATTAATGCATATATTTGTTGGATGATGTGACAGGTGAGGGCCCACTGAAAGTATTTTTATATGCACGCGGTTATATAATCCAAGGTTATAAGTTTAGCTATGTGCCCGGGACTAAACGAAGAATGGTTTATATAGGGTTTTAAACGGGTTATGAGGGTTTTTAGTGTTTAATCAAAAAATGCCTAGGAGTTGGTAAAAAAAGGGTTTAGGCGGGGTTTTGCAGTGTTTAAATAAAAAACGCGCAGGCGCCAGGGAAAAGGGTTTAAAGGAGAGTAAAGAGGATATAAGGGGATGGAGGAAACGGAGGTGTGGGAGTTATAAGGAGAAAAGGGAAAATGAAGGAGAAAGCATGAAAAACTGCTGCCAGTCTTGTACAACCAAACCAACACTGCTCAACACCTATTTTGATCCATCAAGTATCAAAGAACATAGCAGAGCTAACACCTACCCTAATAGATTCTCTAAAAAAAAAAGGTGAGGCATCCCCATTGATGAGAACAACGAAAGAAATAGACATAACACAACACATAACCCAGTTGATAAAGCGAACCTTAAAGCCAAAATCAATTAGCAACATTTTGATGTATATCCAATTTAACCGGTCATAAGCCTTTGATAAGTTGATCTTAAGAAACATTCCCTTTAATTTATTTGTTTTTAGGCTATGAAGGCCCTCCTGAACAACACCAATGGCCCCATGGATCTTCCTTCCCTCAAGAAAGGAAAATTGCTCCTTTGCAACATTTTTAGACAATACCGGTTTCAACCTATTTTCAATAAATTTTTAAATTATCTTATAAACGCTATTGCATAGTGCAATGGGACTATAGTCATCAAAAGAATGGGGAGAATCAAATTTTGGGATCAATGCAATAGAGGTGGATTTAAAAGTCTCATACATGTATCCCGATAGTCGACATCATTCAATCATTTTCAGCAGGTCGTCACCCAAGAGTTTAAAAAATTTAGAGAAAATTTCCACCAGCAGCCATCAGGGCCTAAGATTTTATCCCATTGAAAATTGTAAAGGATCTTCTATACGTCTTCTATCAATGCAGGACCCATGAGGGATTGGTTAACTTCATCATTTGAGAAACTGAAGAAATGTTGGGTGAGCTCAATTACCTTAACAAGGGAGGCTACCTATGGATAATTGAACAAATTATTGAAATGATTAACCCCTAGACAGTGCAGATCAACAAAAGAGGTAACCTTAACTCCATTTGGATCATCCAATTCCTAGATAGTGTTTATAACTCGTCGACCCTTTGCAAATTGTTTGAAAAATTTTGTATATTCATAAACACTTTTTAGCCATATTGCTCTACTCTTTAGCCTTCATGCCTCCTCTCTCTCCTTCATAATACTATTCCTAGAGGCTTTTAAAAGGATAATTATTTGTTTAGCCTCCTCTGATGAGTAGCCCCCTCCTTCAGGATCCTCCAAATGCTCTAGCTCTTGCTCGATTTGTTTGAGATTCTCCTCATCCCTCAATTTCTTAGTTGAAGACCATTCTTATTTTCGCTTTTAACCCTCATTAAGTTATTAGTGAATTAGGTCGTTGTTGCAACTCCGTTTCCGGGGTTATAATGGATCCATTGATCAGTGACCAAATTGCAAAAAGGTTCATCCTTAAGCCAACGAGATTTAAATTTAAAAGGAGCCCACGTCTTATTTGACCCTCGTCTTAATTCAACTTTTCTTATTTTTAAACCTAATGTATTTTATTTATTTATTTATTTTAAAAATTTGATTTTCAAAATCACTTTAAAATTTAGTTTTTTAATTTTATTAATTTAAAAGAAATTATTTGGATTTTTTTATTATTATTATCTAATTTAAAAAAAAAATTGCATTATGTTATCTTTTTTAAAAGGATGTTTTTTTTGTTTTTGTTTATATTAATGATGATTTTATATACCATATTAAAAAATTGTTACAGTTTTAATGCCCCATTGAAAAGGGGGTCAATTTGTCTTAGGCTAGGATTTCAAATTAGTTATAATTTTAACTTATAGAAACAAATTACCTTGGGTAGGACCAATCTCTGATTTAGGTGTTGAATTTTAATATTATTTTGTAGTTATGATATTTTGTCTTTAATGTCATGGTTGAAAAAATTGGAATATTAATCCCGAAAAAAGGGTGATGTTGCATCATAACTTCTGTATTTTGCGGTGTTGTTTCCTGTTTTTCATAAATATGATATTTGACTTTTAATGACATGATTCAAAAACTTTGGAATTTTAACCCTGAAATGAAGAAAGAGTGATGTTACGTCACCGCTTTTATGTTTTGGGGTGTTTTCTTAATGTTTTTAATGCAAAAATCTGGGTTTTTAGAGCTAGAGTTCTAGGTCACAGTTGTAGTTAATTGCTAACTTTGTTCCATTGGGTAGTGGATAATTATTCAATGTGAATTGGTCCACTTTATAAGGCCCACTATGTAGTTGGTGTCCATAAGGGATGGAACCACAAGTAGTTAGGGTTTACTATTTAAAATATATTTAAAGATATAGAAAGCTACATAATGTTTTCTTCGTGTTGTTGTATTTGTGGTTTTACACAATGAGAGGTTTCCCCACCTAAAGAGGCAAGTGAACAATTTATTTCCTCCTTTTGATTATCATAATATAATGACATATTTTTCATATTCCATCTTATTGTCTCTTATATCTATCTTTTTTCAATTATATTCTCTATACATCTAGTTGTGTCTCAATTTTAAGGGTTAACGAACACTATAGTAGATGCACCAAGTGTTGGTGCACGGAAAAAAAATAGGGTCACATCAAGACAATTTTATTTTTAAATGAAAAAGATATAGAATTAAAGGGCCAAATTAAAAAATCATATTGGCAAAAATGTACATTAAAATATATTGATCAAATTTCCTAGTCTCTTCTTTCTTGAGGAGTCATGATTGTTGCATAAATAAAATAATACTGATTTGAAATGTTAAAAAAAAATATAAACCAAAGTTCAAACACAAATTTGTTGTGAAAGACTAGGACTAGTGAAATCCAACAACTCAATGACATTGAACAATGGGGTACTCATAGGGGAATCAAGAGTATCAAAACTCAAACATGTGTGAGGCACTAAAGGAAAATTGAAATAATAATTTGGTTGATGTTTTTTTTTTTAATCATACTCCAATATGATTAACATGTTTTCTTTTATAAAATATCTTAATCTACCTTGTTACATATGTTGGTGTTATGCACAAATGTGTTGCTATGTTTAGCACACTTCAGAAGCCATTTTTTCTAAATAAAATAATTTAATGGCACCTTGATGCAATTCTCCTTGGATAAAGATACATCAATGCAATGGTCTATTTAGGGCACACTAGACAATTAGTATGTTTAGTGCATATTGCATTGCACATTATATCACTTGACACATTGTTGTTATTTTATTTAGTGCAGTAACATTTTTTTTTATCAAATTTTAGCCTAATGCATTGTGCATGGTATTGTACACATCACTGCATCTACATGTTATGTGAACATTTCTCTTATTTTTTTAAATTGTCATTTTAGCAAAATTTAGGCTTCATATTGAACCCTAAAACTAGCATGCATTGTAACATGATGTACATGTGTGTTGTAGTTAATAAAAAGAATTGATAAAATTATATGTTTTCCTTACCAAGTTACCATGCTACATATTTTTCAAAGTATGTATTTTACAAAAATTGAGCATGGGAGGATATATATCTATCTAGAGAGGGTGGGTGTTTATATGAAAATGTAATGGTTGACTTTCAGGTTTATGTACTCAAAAAATACTATGCTAAAACCTTTTCCTATCTATTCACCTCCACTAAAAACAGAACAAGGACAAGTGTTTTTGTTAAAAGTCTTGTTAATTGGTGTTTTATTTGTAGTGATTATACACTTTCTTTTTGAAGGACGTTCCCTTAATTAGCTTCTATATCAGGAGCTCAAGGTGTCATGAGAGCCATTAATCTTATTACCCTCTCATAGGTTTTACAAAGGTGGTGCCTAAGCTAGGCTTGTGAGTTTTAAGGCAAAAAGCAAGTATATATGCTTTTGTCTCTTCACATTTGGTGTAGTTTAATTGTTCCACATTTTGGCTTTTTTTGTCAAAATTTGGTGGTAAAATTATTGCAAAGATTGTAATTTTTCATTGTTTATATTGTTTTTTTTAATGCATAAATGGATTGAATGCCCAGAAGAACCTTGGAGCACTTGGATTATGTGGAATATATAACTCAAATTTGCAATCCAATAAATCTGTGCTAAATTTCAAATAAAATTAACCAAAAAATTTACCAAAAGAATCAAAACAAAACAAAATACAATTTAACTACACTTTTACATTTTAATATCATCCTAAATTGCACTAAACCTTTTATCCACTTATAAAGGTATAAAATTATCTATTTTGTGAAAAGAAACATGTAACTTAATATCTTGAGATATTATCTAATATGTACTTGATTTTTCCAAGCTTGTTTGACCCTTAGTGCTTTGATATATGAACCGTTATATATATTTTTCCTACGGGTTAATGAAAAAATTTAAAATTGTACATGAATGATTATTTTTTAATTATTAATATTTAATTAATTTAAAATAAAAATAAATTTATATTTATAACAGAAAATTTAAGACGGGTACAATTATATTAATAAATATGATTTCTATATTCAAAATCAAGCTTTTGTGATCCATACTTTGAATATTTGAAACATTTTCGATAGAAATCACATTGGAAGAGTTAGGTCGATGCATTTCGAACCAACCTGCGTGGTTCATCATCAGGGCACGATGAAGAATCAGATCATAGTGGCAAGTTAAATCAGATCATTATTTTTTCCTTTTAAAATTAATAGATTGATCTATATGGTGCTATTTATTTGATAATTTGTGTGGCGATTTCATAATTGTATTAGATAAACGTGAAAAGATAAACATGAATTTACACAGTGCCATTTGTTATTTGATAATTTGCATGATAATTTCATAATTGTATTAAGTAAATGTATATGAGATAACGAGAATATTTCAATATCTTTCATTTATGACCATAAGATAAAGATTTAAATTAAAATATAAATTATTTGTTCCTGGAGGCACTTTGCAACTTAGTATGGTAAAGGTGTTGTAATGTAATGTCCATTAAAATTTTGATTATGTCAAATTACATAAAAATTTAAAATAAAAATAAATAAAATAATAATTATATTTATCAATAAAACATTTTGACTCGGTCAAGTTAATTTAGTGAATTTGAAAGGGATGGAAGGAGCTCCAGAAACTCGTGTGGCGGCTAGGGTTTCACCCTAGCCACTCAATCTTCACTTTGTTTACATGGATTTTCTACCGATCTCTTCTACAGATCAGTCAATGGTGAATTCATGTGATTTGGATAATACATTTTTTCCTTTTGCAAGTATGGATGTCAGTGAAGCTAGCTCTTCTTCGGTTTTGTATAGCTCTATGTTGAAGTTTGGTTCTAGTCTTTCGGTGTTGCAAGAAATTTCTTCTCTTAATGTTCTTGTGGATGAGGAAGCTTTAAACTATGAAAAATATTTTTCGAAGAAAGGTTTGCTTTGAAGGTTTACTGGGCTCTGGCTGCGGCTAGCTAATCTACATAAATAGATCTTTGAGACATGGAAACCCCTTTTGACGAACGAGCTAAATATTTACCCTATTGCATGAGGTTTCTTCAATGTGGTTTTTGAAAAGATTGAAGAAAAGAAGACTATTTGTGAATTTGGGCCATGGTTTTGGTGGAGCACTGATCTCTGCATGTAGCCCTAATCTCCCACTTTTGATCCAGTAAAGACATCAATTTCTTCAACCCCAGTTTAGGTAAGTCTGTCTAACCTTCCCTTGCATTTATGGAATCATAGATCATTTTCCTTTATTGGGAATGCGTTGGGAAAATTCTATTGTAGCTATCCTAAATCATAAAAAGAATTTCAAGACTACTTATGCCTGAATCTATGTGGAGATGGACTTCAACAAGGGTTTTCCAACATATATCAAATTGAAGGCTCCAAACTATGTTTGGGTCCAAAATCTTGACTAAGAGAATATCTCATTTTCGTGTAGAGCATGCTATGAAACATGGCATATAATTAAAAACTTCCCTAAGTGTCCTCAAAATAGAAAAGATAGGAAATAACCCCAAAGGCCCAAATGGTGGGAAGGTGCAGAAGGTGATCACTATACGGTAAACAAAGAAGAAGATATTTAAGGAAAAAAAGAACTAGAACACAAGAAGGAATTACATTCAATCAAAGAAACTGCAGTTGCAACAACATAATTAGAGCAGGAAAATTCACTTGCCAATGTGGATCCTCTGGTTGCTAGAAAACATAAAATAATTTCAAGATTACTTATGCTCGGATCTATGTAGAGATGGAATTCAATAAGGGTTTTCCCACAGATATTAATTTGATGGCTCCAAACTATGTTTGGGTCCAAAAGCTTGACTACGAGAATATCTCATTTCCGTGTAGAGAATGCTATGAAACATGGCATGTAGTTAAAAACTTCCCTAAGTGTCCTTAAAATAGAAAAGATCGGAAAGAACCCCGAAGGCCCAAATGGTGGGAGGGTGCAGAAGGCAATCACTATACGATATACAAAGAAGAAGAGATTCAAGAAAAAGTATAAAGAAGGAAGTAGATTCAATCCAAGAAATTGTAGCTGCAATAACAGAATCTGAGCAGGAAAATTCGCTTGCTAATGTGGATCCTCTGGTTTCCAGAAAAGATTCTCCGGATGCAACATTAGTAGAAAAACAAAAAACCCTCATGCAAAACGGATTACCTCCGCAAACCACAAGGAATATTAATGAAAAGGAAAATTCCTAGGAAAATTAGGTAGATGAGGAAGGTTTCAAGAAAAATACCGTGCAGTTGTCGAAAAATGATTTGTCGGAATTTGCAGAAAATGCAGGTTGGATTCAAGTTGGGAAGAGAGGAAAAAAATTTTCTCCAAGGAAAACAATAAGTCATTATAGATCAAAATAAAAATATAGTTAAGAATGGAATGTAAATATGTTTGTATTTTGGGAGTCTTTTTGAAAATATTTAGTTGGAAAGGGACGTAAATATTTGTGTCATGGGGAACTCTTTTGAGGGTTTGGATTGAGCCTCTGTGCTCAATCTCAAACCCGCAAGGAATATTGGAATATGTAAATATTTTGGCCTTGTAATCCATATTTTTTTAATACAAATCTCTACCCATTTCGTTTTAAAAAAATCACTTTGAGTCGATCAAATTACATAAAGCTAAAACTAAAAATTGTAAAAATAATGTAGCAAGAAAGGATCAATTTGACTTTAGCCTTATTCAAATTGAGTAAATCAAATTTCCACATCAGCATGACAACTTGGAGGCAATTAATTAGCATGACATGGCTCTTGTCACTTAGTTAGCTCAGTAAATTCAATTTAGGGGCTTGGAGTTCAGTTATGCATGTGTTGATTGCTAATTTTAACAATCTAGTTTAATTATTTTCAATTGTATTTAGTTAAATGACCTCTAACCATTGATAGAGTCAATTGAAGGTCAGTTGTGCAGCGGGACAATATTCTAACTTAGAGATATGTCAGTTAACCAATCAATCAACCCAAAATAGCTCATGCATGCATGAAATTTGAATTGCTCAGTTGAGGTGGAGGAGTTAAGGCCAGTGTAACATGAGTTGTATACTAGTCTGAGTGTACAGTCGTTGCATGTAGTCAGGAGAGGAATCCTTGGGAATTGTGAAATAAAATAGGAGAAAATTCCTATCTTTTAGGAGCTAATTTCCTTAGGAATTGTATAAGGAAATATGAGGCTAGATGAGAAGATAATTAGCTAAGTGTTGGCCACAGTTTATCATTCAGTAGAGAGAAGAGTCATTCTTTTGTTGGTTGTGCCCAGAGCTGGAACAAGAAATTGTAATAGTTTCTCTATTCAAGTGATTAATGCAAAGAAGCTTGAGTGTTTTTTCCTAGTTGGGTTTCCCTAGAAATCACTGTGCACTTGTGGTTTTGCTTGTTGCATGTTGTTCTAAATTGTGATTTCCATTCCGCGGATCAATAGATTAGAATTATGTCTCTTTCTTTTCATTTTGAAATTTATATCAAATTTTTTACATGGTATTAGAGCCCTGAAATCACATTAGAACCAATATTTCGAACTTGTCTCTCAAGAATTTCGATTTTTCAGGTTCATTACATTAGTTTTTCTTCAGGATCGGAAGAATGTATTTCAACAAACTAAGATTGGAGTATTCCCTAGAGGGTATATCAAATTTCATAGCCTATAAGGATTGAATGGAAACAGTGGTTGATGATAATGGTGTGTTAGTATAGGTTAAAATTGACATTGCAAAACCATAGTAGTCTGATGCACAACAATTAGCCCAATGGAAGAAGGATGTTTCAAAGGCCAGGATAATTCTTATGGAAGGTGTGAGAGACCATGTGGTCTCAAATATCCATGGAAAAGAAACACCATATGCTATGTGGAAGACACTAACTGAGCAATTTGAAAATAGCAGTGACCATATAAAATTGGCCCTAAAAGAAAAACTTCAAAACATTAGGATGTAGAAGAATGGTAATATTCCACAATATCTCTCCAGATTTACTCAAGTTTGTGATGAGCTTGGAGGGGTTGGGATGAATGTTGCAGAATATGACCTAGTGAGCCTAGCTCTTATAGGCCTTCAAAAATCCCAGCACAACTACTAGGACTCTATGAATGGAAGGGAAAAATTATCGAATTGGGAAACATTGTGGTCCGATTTGGTTCAAGAATATTTCAAGAAAAATACCAGAGACAAAACATCATCCAGAGCAGAGGATGAAGAAAAAATTTCACTAGTTGGAAAGGGGGAGAAGGGAAAAGGGAAGAAGACCCAAAGAAAACCTGAATCCAGCCAAAATAATGGAAGGAAGAAATACTTGAGGAAGATGAAATTTTTCCACTACCACGAATACAGGCACTATGCAAAAAAATATCTGCATAAAAAATCTAACAAGAAGCCTTCGAGAGGAGTGTTAAAAATAACAACAAGAAATTCCAATTTAATTTGTCATTGAATTAAATTGTGAATCAAAATCAAATTCCATTCTCAAAGCAACTTGTAAATAGTTAATTAAGTTAAATTGACTTAATTGACTTAGGAATTTCGAGTTGGAAGTCTATTTGAAGTTATCTAAGTGTGATTCCTAAATTTTAAGTGTCCAGGTTGAGTTATTTGGAGTTGTAGTTAGACAACTCAGTCTAACTGAGTTATATTCAGTTAAACTAGTTCTAACTGTTGGAGGAACTAGTAGAGGTTTAGTAGTGAGTTAGTGCACCAGTGCATCCTCAATGCCACACCAGTTAACTGAAGATTCACTCACAAATAATTCATGCATGTCAGTTCATAGGAAGACCCAATTGAGACTAGAGTGCAAGGACAATGTACTATTAGTTGTATGATTTTCCGAGTTGTACAGATCATGCATGCAATCAGTTGAGGACCTAAGTTTGGATTGCACAGTTTTGGAAGAAGGATTTCCCAATTAAATATGGGTTGATTCTCTTAGGAATTGCGTAAGGAAATAGAGGCTTGACAGGTAGCAAAATTGGCTAACTGTTGGCTAGAGCGCGCTTCTAAGGCAAAGAGTAGATCATACTTGTGAAAAGATTGTTCTAGTGAGAGCAAACATTGTATTTTCTTCTCATATTTATGATTAATGCAATATAGATAGTCGGTGTTTTGAGTAGTTTATTTCCCAAGAGAAATATTTTGTTATGGGTGATCGATATTCTTCCTCTTGGTGATTATTGTTTTCATCGATCATTATTGGTTTCCGCTATTGAAAGTAGAGTAGATTATTGTCTTATGTTTTAATGCATTACATGAGCTGTTGAATCTACCAAAAAAATCTACAAGGAGAAGGAGGTGAAGCACTGGCTTTACAATTCAAATTAGACTTCACTCTGATAGCATGCATGGCCAACACTGTTATGGGGAGTGTGTGGTACCTTGATTCTGATGCCTTGTTCCATATGATTGGCTGCAATGATTTTTTCAGTATCCCAGAGGAGAAGGATCTCCAAATGCATATCAAAATGGGGAATGATGGGAGGTACAATGCGACAAGAATTGGTACTATCATATTTGAGAGGGAGAAAGCCTCTCCTCTTCACCTCAAAGATGGTATGTTTGTACCTAGGTTGAAGAACTTGATCTCTATAGCAGTACTGGAGGATAGAGTCTATGATATTATTTTTAGTAAAGAGAAAGCATTTCTAAGATACATAGCTATCAGGCATGTGAAGCAGATCGAGCTTCGTGTGAAGAACCTATACAAACTTAAGGTGGGATATTGCACTGCATTGAGCAATAAGGTAGAAAAGTGCAGAGTCAAGACGTTGGAGAACTCTGGCACAAGAGATTGGGTCATCTACACCATGGTGCCTTAAAAATCATGTAGAAAATAACTACGGTCTCCCTAAAGGCTCCCTTGACCATCAAGATGTATGCAAGGGCTGCACATTAGGGAAATATGTCAAATCCACTTTCCATGCCCGAGATAGCAGAGTAGATGCAATCTTGTAGCGAGTCCACTATAATGTTTGTGGACCCTTTTCTACATCCTCCATAACAAAACATAAGTATTATGTTATTTTTATTGATGATTTTTCTAGAAAATGTTAGATCTTATTCATGTGGAAGAAGGATGAAGTTTTCTTAAATTTTGTTGAATTCAATGCATTGGTCGAGAAGGAGACTGGGAAGAAGGTGAAGGCTCTCATGAGTGACAATGGAGGTGAATTTGTTTCGCAAGCCTTCACGGATTTTTGTTGCAAAGAAGGTATTCAAAGAGAACTAATAGCACCCCATAACCCACAGTAGAATGGGGTAGCTAAAAGGAAGAACATAAGCATAGTGGGAGCAACAAGGGCCATGTTGCATCATTAGGGGCTACCATTACAAGTATGGGTGGAAGCATGCAGCATCGTAGTCTACTTGTAGAACTGGAGCCCTCATAGAATACTTGGTATGATCACATCAAAGGAAGTTTTTTGTGGGAGAAAGACTAATGTATCTCATTTCAGATTTTTTTGAGCTTTAGTTTATTGTCATGTCTGCAAGGATTCGAGGAAAAAAATTGAGCTTACAAAAGAGTTGGGAGTTTTTGTAGGATACATCGAAACTCCACACAATTACTAGGTGTATTTTCCTTCATTGAGGATGACAATTGAGAGGAGAGATGTCAAGTTCGATGAGGAGAAGGTTGTGATATGCTCTCTCGAATGAGAGATGATTATACCATTGGAGCATGAGCTTCTAGTTCCAAAGGAGAAGCCTCAGGAGGTTGTGGAGAAGCCACATGTAGTAGAGCAGATAGGAGGCAAAGTGGAGGCATCCACTCAACCATAATCTTCTAGAGAGGGGGGAAAGAGAACCAAAGAAGCTAATAGATTGTTGCGAGATGTTAGGGAGAATGTGGGAGACCCTACATCACAACACATGCAGAGGAGGTCACCTGATAAGTACAATAGTTACATGGATATCATGACAGGGCTCATCGAGACATAGCCTTCTTCATTGGAGGAAGAAGTTTCTCAACCTGTTTGGGATGATGTCATGGTGGGAAAATATGAATCCATCATGAAGAACAGTGTATGGGAGGTGTTGCAGAGACCAGAAGGGAAATAAGTGGTTGGTTCCAGATGGATCTACAAAGTGAAGCATGCAGTTGATGGAAGCATCGAGAATTACAAGGCCAAATTTGTGGCCAAAGGATTCTCTCAAGTAAAGGGAGTGGAATATGAGGAAAATTTTTCACTAGTTGCAAGATATTCCTCAATCAGATCCATTCTAGCATTGGTTGTGTAAATCAGGTGAAAATCCATCAGATGGATTTGAAGGCCGTCTTTCCAAACGGTGTTGTTGAGGAGGAAATTTACATAGAGTAGCCAGAAGGATTTGAGACATATGATCGGGAGTCACATGTGTGTAGATTTAGGAGAGCATTGTATGGTCTCAAATAGGGGCCCCGAGCATGGTACATTCAAATCGATAGTTATCTTAATAGATTGGGCTTCACCAAAAGTGAAGCAGATGTGAACCTCTATCATATTGTGGTAGATGGTAAGTTTCTTATTCTTGTTTTTTATGTTGATGATTTAATATTAACTGGTGATGAGAAGTTGATCCACTCTTGGAAAGAGGATCTTGCAAGGGAATTTGAGATGAAAGAAATGGTCTTAATGCATTACTTCCTCGGAATGGAAGTATGACAAGGTGATGGTGAATTGTTTGTGTCTCAGGGGAAGTATGCCTCTAAAATACTCCAAAGGTTTCACATGAAGAGGTGTAAGCCGATGGACACACCTTTAGATAGAAATTGGAGGAAAGAGAATGCCACTTCAGGTGAAGAGGTCGATGCTACTATTTACAGGTAGCTTGTGGGGTCTTTGATATATCTTGTGAACACAAGACCCGACATGTGATATGCAGTAAACTAGCTTATTCAAGCTATGGTGAGGCCTACCAAGTTGTATTGGAAGGCAACAAAGCATGTGTTACGGTACCTCAGAGGCCCTACCGAGTATGGATTATGGTATAGGAAGACAAAGGGAGTGAAGCTTCAGGGCTTAACAGATGCAGATTGGGCAAGGATTTTATCAAACAAGAAAAGCACTTTAGGTGTTATATTTAGTGTTGGGTCTGTAGCTATTTCCTGGTATAACAAGAAGCATAGGTTTGTGGCATTAAGCTCAACAGAGACTGAATACATGGCTACAAGTCAAGCAACATGTGAGGCCATATGGATGAGGAAAATACTTGTGGGTCTTTTCAGTCAGGAGATGGCTTTGACAATGATATATTGTTATAATCGAAGTTGCATTAATCTCTCTAAGAATTTGGTATTTCATGACAGGTCCAAGCACATTGATATCTGGTATCATCATTTGCGGGACTGTGTGCAGAGGAGAATTATGTTGCTACAGTGCATTCCAACCGAGGAACAAGCTGATGACACCTCAACGAAGGCATTGTCAAGAGGTAAATTCGAATTCCACAGGTGCGGAATAGGGGTGGTGAATAATCCCTTTCTTGCTAAGAGGGAGAGTTAAAAAATGTAGCAAGAAGGGCTTAATTTGACTTTAACCTTAGTCAAATTGAGTAAATCAAATTTCCTTATTAGTAGGACAACTTGGAGGCAGTTAACTAATGTGACATGGCTCTTGTCACTTAGTTAGCTTAGTAAATTCGAGTTAGGGGCTTGGAGTTCAGTTATGGATGTGTTGATTGCTAAATTTTAGCAATCTAGTTCAGCTATGTTCAATTGTATTCAATTAACTGATCTCTAACCATTGATAGAGTCATATGAAGGTCAGTTATACAAAGGGACAACAGTCTGACTCAAAGATTTTTTAGTTAACTTATCAATCATCCCATAATAACTCATGCATACATGAAATTCGAATTACTCAGCTGAGGTGGAGGAGTTAAGGCTAGTGTAACATGATTTGTATACTAATATGAGTGTAGAGTTGTTGCATGTAGTCAGGAGATCAATCCTTCGGAATTACGGCAAGCAAATAGGAGGAAATTCCTACATTTTAGGAGCTAATTTCCTCAGGAATTGCATAAGAAAATAGGAGGCTAGATGAGAAAATAATTGGCTAAGTGTTGGCCAGAGTTTCTCATTAAGAAAAGAGAACAATTATTCTTTTGCAGTTTGTGCTTAGAGCTGGAGCAAGCAATTGTAATAGTTTCTTTATTCAACTGAGTAATGTAAAGAGGCTTGAGGGGTTTTTCCCAGTTGGGTTTCCCTAAAAATCATTGTGTACTTGTGGTTTTTCTTGTTGCATGTCTATGCATGTTGTTCTAAATTGTGAGTTCCATTCCGCATATCAGTAGAGTAGAATTGTGTCACTTGTTTTTCAGTTTGAAATCTTGAGCAGTTACAATTTCTATCAAATTCAACAAAATAAAATTAAAAACATAAAATTAATAATTATAATTAATAATTAAACTAGCCTAGATCTATTTTTTAACTCTTGATCTACCAAACCTTAAGAGAGATCAAATCTCTTTAAATACAATCCTCTTTTAAAATGAAAAGAAATTTGATTCTTCTCAAAGCTTGATAGATCTGGAATTAAAATAGATCTTTTAAAAATTTCAATAAAAATTATATTTCAACATAAATAAATACAACACTTTATAAAAAGTTCTCAATAATTTTCATAATAAAAATGTAGAAACTTTTTCTATAGTATAATTGAGTGTTACAAATAACCATATTTAATTTTTTTTTTCATAAATATAACTAAAAATAAATTGATTGAATTATTCCATTTACACACTGGGATAGATTTTGTTATCCTATAGTCCATTAAAACAATTGGTAAAATCTATCACCTTACTACTTTTATTATTAAAATATTCCCAACCCACTTACTCATCATTATATTTTATATCACAAATGGTGAGTTATCACATTTCTTATCTCCAATGGATAACATCATTATCTTCTGGCGCTTTTTATCTTAATATTAAATTCAAGGCACATGTAAATGCATCAATAAAATGTGTAAAATGGTTGGACCACCTAACCACAAACCTCCATATTTGGTTGGTCTTTCCTTCACATTAATCCACAATCAGTACCAAGAGCACAAAAGTTTATGATGAATCGTTATCATCATCCTATACTTGTCCAATTCTCAAGAAAATGAAAAGATTGAAATATATATTTTTCAAAATCTTGATCAGAGATTATTTAGAGTGATAATTCTGAAGAAAATGAAAGCACTCAAATGTATATTTTTCAAAATCTTGATATGAAATTAGAGATAATTTAGAGTGGTTACAAATTTCTCGCAATTCTTAATGGAGTTGTCTATAATGCGACTTTTTGGAGATTCCGGTGACGGAATCCGGCGGAAGAAATTGAGGTTAAATCTTGATTTGTTGCAGTTAAAATGGTTTTTTAACTGCATATTTGGATTCAGCACCCTCGAAAACCCCTGGGACGCTTTCATTGTGCAGAAACTAGCTATCAAACTTGCGATTCCAATAAATTCCTGCCGGATTTCGACTGGAAAAACCCGCCGGAAAGGCTTTCAAAAAGTCGCGTTATAGACAACTGCATTCTTAATCACTTTACTTTTTTTTTTTTAAATATGAAAATTCTAGAAGTTTTATTAGAAGGGTGGAATCCCAAGGTGGTCACTCAAATTTGTTACAACGTATACTTAATCGATGGATTGTTCATTAAGTTTGCAACTTGCAACGCGCGGCGGCTAATGAATGTCACGTGGGAATTGGGAGTAGGAATATGTAGCATTCCCCACGATGATTCCCTGGAATATTCCATTATTTATTGTGCACCAGATGTTTTAATGAAACATGATACCCTTTTAACACACCCCTAGAAAAAAGCAAATTGCTCCATGTGAGATGATCTTTAATTCAAAGGCATTTAAAATGAAAAACGGGTTGTGGGGGCAACAAGTCCCTGTTTTGAGGGCAAGTGGTCGATTTGTGGCTCTGGTTAACAGAGTTGACAAAGGTTTGACAATTTAAAAAGCAATGTCAACAATATGTATTATGTTCACCTCTGTTTATTATGGAGGCATGTTTTCACTGTAGCTTAACAATCAATATTGGACACTTACAAATAATTTTAAGCCAAACAGTCAACATTGATAGTGATGTTCCTAGCTTGAGAACTAACTCTAATCTGGCTAGTGAGTTAGTTGATAATCTAATGGTTCATGAATTGGTATCAACCATGCCAACCACGCCAAATATAGATCTTGCATTCAATTTTGGTCCATGGTGCTTTGAAAAGACAATGGGATGTGGAGTTGTCAACCATACTCTATTTTGATTAGTTGCACTATTGAATGATGGGTTGTGGACATCGTCTACAACCTTCTTGGTCCAAATAAGTCAGATTGGTCATATCATGTACTTGAGAGCACTCAAGTTAAGAGTGCTTCATGCTTTTGGCATCCATGACAGCCATGTCCATATCACCACTAGATTTGATATCAAATAGGAATTCTAGTTGGGCTTCCATGTGCCTACATTGGCAACAGGGTATGCACACTTGAGTTTGGCTTCAATGTTATCAAGCTCTTGACTTGTGTCTAGAGCAACACAACCATATTAAGCAATACTAGATGTCATAAATACTAATCATTTGTTTGAACTCAAAATACCCAAAGGTCACTACCAATTCTACCGTTTGACATGTTATTACAATGTAATTGGAAGAAGAAGCATATAATTATGCTAGATAGATATTAGACCATTAACAAATACATTTATTGGCCTTTTTGTTATGTCTTTCTAGTTAACTGTTGTGATGGTGATGAGCATTTGCTTGTGGTTAAATACATGCCAAATGACACTCTAGCAAAGCATCTCTTCCACTGTATGTATCTCTTGAACTAAAGAACATTTGTTTGTTACACAATATATGTTATAGAAACGAAGAAAAAGAAATGTGATGCTTATAGGATATTAGAAATCTGAAGGTGTTAATGGAGGTGTCTTAGATTCATGATTGGTAATCATATATGAAATGGTTTCTTATATAAAATATTAATGTGGAATTTAGGTTGCTCTTGTTAATGAGAAACCAAAATAGTTGAGAAATAGAGAAATTTGGCCTATTGGAGTATGTTTTTAATGTGTAATTTAGGTTGTTCTTGTCAATGAGAAACCAAAAATGTTGAAAAATAGAGAAATTTGGCCTCTTGGAGGAGTATATAGAGTATGTAATGAATTCTTTGTGTTATAAATCATTTAATCAATATATAAATTTTGTTCTTCTCATATAACTCTAGTTGACTGTGAAATATATGATTTACAGCCAGTAATAGATTCACAAGGTTAGGGTATACAAATTAGTAATTGAAAGTCTTCACAAGGTTAGGGTATATGAATTAGTAAGTGAAAGTCCCCTTGCATAAAATAAGATGACAATAAATAATCACCAATGTGTAACCTTGCATTTGAAGTGTACACAATAAATAGACTTAATATAGATAACTCGAAAAGATGCAGCGTATTTAGCAATGAAAGTGAAATACAAAGAGCCATTTCCTATAAGAATTTCATTTGCAAACTGAGATGATTATGTAGGGCATGAATTAATGTTCTTTGCCATACGCCCCTCTTGATTGAACCACTTCTCACTTCAACACTAAGATGCCAGTTGGACAAGGCTAGTCATATAAAAAACATCTTGGTGTCATCTAAGCAACCAAAGATCTTAAATGAAATTTAGAAAAGGTTGGTTTGTACTAAACTCAACGTGTCAATAATGCATTTGCATACATTATCTAATCGTTATTTTTTTGAGCTATGGCTTACTACTATTACTTATCAAAATCCAAACTATGTTAAATATTATCATGATATTGATGCCAAGATTCATCAAGTATTTGCTTCTTAACAGTGATACATATGGAAAAAACTTTCATAATAATACATCTAGTCTTGGAATTTGGAGACAATATCATAAGGGAATTGTTATTAGTTTCTCCTAAACCGTGTGTTCAATGATATTTATTTTCTAATATTGAAAGTAACATAAAGCTAATTAACAAAAAAAATAAGCAAAGCAACAACTAATATACTTGGCATACCAGTAAAACAAAAGATTGTGTTCAATAAGAAAGCAAGACATACTAGTAAAATGAGTGTTTTTTCACAAACAGAGGCCAAAAATTCATTCACGGCAACATTATGCAGATCAATTAAGCATTCAACTTTGTATTATATAATAGGCCCAACACTATTGTTGTACCGTGAATTATTGTGTTTGTTAGGAATGTGCTTATTGGTCTTACACAAAGAAATTAGTTCCTTATGATGAATATGTTGAAAACCTTAATTAGTTCCTTATGATGAATATGTTGAAAACCTTAGTAGAGATGAAGGATTAGGCATGCTTTTCTAATCATATTTTGAGTCATGTTACATTTTTTAGTTACCACATTAAGGGGAACTATACAAGTTGGTGTAATGTCATGAGAAGAAAGAAAAGGTGAAGCAACAACAAAATTGGAAGGGAATGTGAAAGCTTCGAGAGTGAAGTAGGTTGAAGTGGTGGAATAAGGGAAGAGGCCTGAAAAGATATGAGATTTTTTGGAGAGATAACAAATTGATTATTGTAATTGTATAAAATTAGTGTTCTATGCAAAGCTAACAGATTTACTATTTGTAATTGGTTGTCATGGATGCTAAGATGAACCATAAAATGGGTTATACCATGTGTCAATTGTAGGCAAACGATCTAAGAATGTTATGGAATGATAGGGAGAGCACGGTGAAAGGAAAAATGTAGGATCTACAAGGATATTGGACATGGTGCTCTATATTCTTTTATGGGTGATTACTAAGCAAAAACTCTCCTTGGACATGAGCATGTTATCTAATGTCAAAGCACAACTTTCATACTCGAGTTTGCAAGTATCTTGAGTTAGCGTCATCTTCCTCAGCAAGATATAAGTACAAGTATGATAACTATATTTCAAAGAAGAAACCACATTGAAAGTTCCATCTACATATACTTAAAAAATGGCTGGAGTATTTGAAACCAAGCTAACTATGAAGGGAATCTTGTTCCTAGACCCTATTCCAGTGAGATTCTCTACGATCTGTTGTATTTTCATTGTTTGTATTTAAACAATTTTTTAGAAACAAAAAGGAAAAAAATGGAAAAGATTTCCTATAGAGAGAAACAATTCTGGCCAATTACATGTGCATAGTAACAACTAAATTTTAATTATGTTAGCTGAGTAGTTGTGAACCTATAAAACATGGATGGGAACCCATTGATATTGAATCATGGTCATTGTTAATGGATCATGGTAAGCAAATTTGCACTTACAAACAATAACCTAGGATTATAGGTATTTGAAAAACCTGAAAGTTTCATTCAAAACAACAAATCTAATCATTCTAATTTGAAAACACATACTCATTTACAACAATTGTTGATGACATTCCCTTCTTTGATACAATAAAGATCAAATGTGCAGATTCCAAGGCCATTTATGATACAACTCTTGAAATAGTTCCAACACATAAGAACTCTAAGTATATTTCAGTGTCTCTTGACAATATCAAAATATGTCTATCTACACATGTACATATAAAAGCATAAGTAATAATTTATCGAAAGCAACAGGTTTTGATGAAAAATATTTAAAACCTGTATTTTATAAATTAGCAATACTTTTGTAACAATGCAAAACAAAAATACATTTGAAGTCAGGTAAAGGAAACATTGGAATAGGTATTTTTATTTATTTAAAATGTGTGGTGCCTAGTTTTTTTCAACAAGAGAGAGAAATTTTCCTTATGTGCAAAACTATTTTAGCAGATATGTAATTGTATTTTCAATGAAATGATGTATGACATAGATAAAAGAAAGCAGCTTAACAAGAAAAAAACCATAAATATGGTTTCTTCTAATCGTATTTTATACTCATACAATAATCTCCTTCTGGGACTTGGTCAATGGTAGAGATAGGTAGTACTAATGCCATAGGATCCATATAGAGATCATAGGTTAGTGTGCTTCAGCTATACTGATTTATGTACATTTAGTGAGTGTTTGTTGCTTGATTTTTTAGTGTAATCACCAAAAAGTCTTCCTTACTCAACTTCGATCTGATGTGTTCAAACAAATATCTACTCAGTTCCTAGTGATGTTCCTACCTAGAAATATTTTCACCATAGTGCAGAGACTTTTAAGGATCCACAAATATTTGCATTCAGTTGATTTGATTAAGGGTTCTCTTAATTCCTAAATGTTTAAGGACACACCTTAAGATGCAACACATGAATTCAAATAAGATTGTCATGCTTAAATAAACAGTACCAATTAGAAAAAGACATGAAACAATGAAAATATATATAAGTTCTTCAGATTTAATTCATTTAACTGAGTTATTCTAGTGTTGAGGAAGTAGGGTTTGTGGGGAAAAGCAGCAAATAACTATAGTTGAAATGCATGGGAAGCACCAGATTTTCTCTTCAAAGTAAATATATAGAACACACAAACTTTAAAAAAGTCAACAAATGATAAGTTTTTAGCAAATATGTGCTAAGAAAACTTACAACCAAGGCCAAACCAAGTATCTTCTTTCTATTTCAAGAGTGAGTCTACCATTTTTGAATGCATCATTTTCTATCTAATTAGCAAGGGGAAATAGTGAACAAGTCCATATATTAGAACTCTGGTTCCAAATCAACAGGGGGATATAGTAACTATCGTTTGGGGTATACCCCATATATTCCACCTAACTTGCCAAACCATTAGGCCAGATATGTGCTAATATGATGGTAAGAAAGGAAAGCTCAGTGCCCATTAGTTGTGGTGATTTGAGAATGAGGAATGGTGTCATTTAATGTGAGTAATATGAATAAATCAAGTCTAGGTGTTTCGAACGTAGGATATTTGTAGTTCTTGGAAAAATAAAGAGAAAGGGGTGCAAGAGAAATGAGTGAAATTGCAAGTTGAGTCCTGGAAAATTGAGGGTTTGCATGTATAGTTATTTTCTTTGAAGAAATTAATAAAACTCTGCTTTAGACTTTCCTAGCCTTGAAGAAGTAATGTGAAATATGTAGCGATATTGTGAATGAAAAATATTGAGAATATTGGTGACTTGGTGGTAATGATAACTTGCATGTAAATGAAAAGCTAGAAAGTATCTAAGATAGTAACATCACCACAACATCCACCGATAGCAAATGTAGAGGCCTAACATTGAGTTGAACTTCCCCATATTCAACAATGGCAACAACTAAAGAGAGGTTCCCAACACCATCAACAATCTATGCACCGTGAATATGGAGTCAATGTTATGCAAGATGAGCAACCTTGCTCATTTCTTTAAATTAATTAATAAATAAAATTAAATATGAAAATAATAATTTAAAACAAACGTTAATATTATAGACAATAAATAAAATTAATATGAAAAACATATGAGATAGGCATGTGGCCTTGCATGCCGCCTATGTGCACCCTATGTTCACCTCTACTAAATCATGAGCATAGATTTCGACTTCCAAAGCTGTCGTTTGTTAGCTTCTTGGTTGGTAGTCTGCATGTGGAGGCCAGGGTTATGAAATCCTTTAAATATGTGAGCACTCAGTAAGGATCGAGTTTTCGTTTGAATAAAGCACCCTCTACCCAGGTTCTGTAGCTTCCTTTAAGGGCTTGTATTTAGAGATCAAAGGTACCGTAATAAAGACTAATATATATAGCAATGGTACGCTTCAAAGAAGCAACTATAGAAAATATGGATCTTGGCTCCTCCCCTTGTAAGAACATTCCTAAATATGGATCTTCTAGTATGAGTGTTGGATTTGAAATGAGATTAATTGTGTCTAAATTTGTTTCTGCTCCTATATGAGGAAAAAACTGAGGACAATTTAAGAAATATAGCTTCTTTCTCGAAAGGGATCCTAGTGTGAAATTTATACATCATGTGATGTATTTCTTATGTGTGCAACTGTGATAAGTGCCTATTTTGTTTTGACTATGTGCAACCAAGGAATAGGGATATGCGCAGTGAACAAAAAGGTGCTGCAAACAGGTGCTACCCGGAGGCGTGCAGAAGGAATATGGGATTTTACGAGGTGTGCAAAACAACAAGAGACAAATTCAACTGCTTAGCTTGAAGCGATTGATGATTTAGAGCTACCAAAACACTCCATTTCGTGGCCAAGTGGTTTCCACAGAAATGGAAATGGTAGTTCATGAGTCAGTCTCTAGCCAACCCTCCAAGTTGTACCTTCACCAATAGACCTAACCCATCCACTTTATCCCTTATAACCCACCAACCAACAATCTAATTAATCCTAGCTACCCCACATAGTTGGCCTGCTTAGCTCTCTTCCTGCTCCCTCCCTTCTTAGCTCCCTTCTTTCTATGTGAATATTGCCTCCTCTGTCTCTTTCAGCTTCCAGACTCAGTTACTCCCACAAAAAAAGGATTTTCATATGCTCTTGATGCAGACCTACCAAGCTTCATGTAGAAATCGCTAATTTCATTAGGAACTACTGCTTGTTGAACTTCATCTCATTCACCATTTTGGGTACAAGACGAATTGAACCTATGATTTTTTGATCTCAATATCAATCTTCCTCTATCATGTAAGATCCCATATCAATGGAGTGTTCTTATTAATAGTACACACCTCGCTTAAGTTTTATAGATTAGCTTATGTCACGTAATAATTAGAGGGTTTCCACTATTAATCAAATTTCATATTATGCCCAAAAAAAGTGGCACCATCGAGAATTTCACTGGTAATCAATAGAAGGAGTGTTCATTGTGCCTCTTCTCACAGACTAGCGTCATCAACAATTGAACCCAGCAGAGTAGTAAAACACAGTCTCAGCTATGGACCCAAGGAATCTCTATATATAGAGAGTTATCAACTCATTGACAGATCCATATTGAGTACCACCATTAGTTGATCGAATGGAAGCAATTGGGTCAGTAGCGAAGAAAGCAACGAAGTTGAAGGAATACACATTAGTCCATATGAAAACAGAAGATCTACCAGCTGGCTGCTTAGTATTCTTGTTTTGTAGACACTCATGCACACAACCATATGCCCTCTTCTACTATTTCTATAGTTAGTCTTTCCTATAATGGCATAACACTTAATACTTACTAGCTAATACTAGCATTAGTTTGTAGTTATGACATACAAATGAAACAAATCCAAATCCAATATTGTACATGGTTATAGCCTCTCTGCTTCAGGAAGAGGCCAAATAAGATGACTGGTAATTTTATTGGTCCTTAGAAATCAATATGAAAATTTGACAAGCTGCAATATGGTCGGTGTGGTGCAAGGGCTAAAAACTTTAGCTTATTCTGACATGAACTAATGCTGCAAAAAAAATGCAATCACTATAGTCCCATTTCGTCTGATGGTAGGGACTAATAAGAGTGAAGAATGATATAAGAGGAGGAAGTTAATGATATAGGAATAGGAAAGTGATTTTTTATTATAAATTTGATAAAAAAATTATAAATTTTTTAGCAGGGTTATATTTTTGGAAAATGAAATAATGTTTATAAGATTTTTTTTAAATTATGAATTAATTTAGATATTTAGTAAGTTAATCAATTTCATAATCTAATAATAAATGAAATGATCCTTTTCCAATTTGTTTTTTGGTTAATTTTCAAAATTTGGTATACATTTTTAAAAATCACACGTTTAACTTGTTTACTCTGCAAAGATTGAGTGCCTCGGTGGTTTTTAAGGGTGTTGAATCCATTTGTGCATTCAAAAGTGAATTTTAAACAACAAAAATTCACAATCTTACTAAAAATTGTATTTTCGGATTTCATCCAAAAAGTCATTTCATCTATTAGTTAGACTACGCCTTAGTCAATGTTCAATAATGAAATTTTTTATGTTTTATGTTATTTAATTTGATATCTAGATGGAAGTTTGTTATACGATTAAATGAATTTCAAATAGACATGTAGAATTAAGCATCTAATCCCTAAGTTATAAAAACTCATAGTTGTTATTAGGTTTGATGCATAAATAAACTTTGAAATCGATAAGGTTAATTGAACTAGCATAACTCCAATTGGTTGATGTAGGTAAGTTCGCGATTATCTCTAATGGAGTGGCACTAACACCTACAACTTGAGTCTAGTTTTGTATCTCCTTAACATATAAAACAATTGGTATATTTAAACATAATTGTATATGTATTGTGGACCCACACCCTAATTTCTTCACTCCCTTAGTGCTAAACTCAATATTAAATGTCAACAACAAAAGCGAACATTATTGCAATCTTGAAACCGGGATGAATAACCGAGTTAATAATATCCTCCTTACACATTTAATTCTTGGACTTAAACAATTATAAGAAGCAACTTTCTATGTTGTCACATTGAGTCCGTATAATTTTTTGCAGAAATGAGTTGTCATTGTTCCATATAGACATGAAAACAAAAAATATCAATATTTTTTTATTGATAATGTGATATTTTTTTATTGTAAAACGAAGTTCATACTAAAGGAAGTAGTCTTCAAAGAATTAATGAAAACAAAAGAACACAAGGACCATGATCACTTCAACCCTAAATCAGATGACGAAGAAGCTGAATTCGTGACAAAGTTGAAAAGTGGATCTAGAAAATATGAAGGTAAGTTACCATTAAAATGTAATTTTAAGTGTGGTAGAATAGGTCATTATGCTTCAAAATGTCCAAAAGAAAAATACGAAGATAGTGATGATGAAAAAAGAATATAGAAATAGAGGAAAATTTCATAAAAGGGAAGACGTCTCAAGAAAAAAAGTTTATATTCCAAGGAAGATCATAGCTCATCAAAAGATAATGATGAAGGTGCATCTAATGATGATAAAAAAGAATGCCAACTAATGTCCTTAGTAAATCAGAACGAGAAATTAGATGTAATGAAATCTATCTCAAAATGAACTAGAAAAGGCAAATGTAATCTTCCACTCTATTTTAGTTGGGGTAATGAAGTTCATTTTACTTCTAGATGTCCATATGCAAAATATGAAGGAAATGGTGATGAATATGATTTTCTAGTCACAATTTACAAATTGTTGCTTAATAAATAAATATAACTAGGAAGAAAAGGCAAATGAAAAGGAGGAATTAAAGGTAAGAAATATTTTCAAGGTGAGCTCTTTGCTGCTTTAGAATAGATAAAGATATTCACAATAATAAAAAAAAGTCAAAAGGAGCTATTGCAGGAGTATGAAGATAAGGATCATGATGAAATAGAGAAAATGGTTTCCATCCTTAAAACTCAATTAGAAGAAGCAAGGAGAATGAAAGAAGTGGTGACAAGCCAACTGGAATAAAAGGAAGGACATTGTGAGAAACTAGAAGCTAAGATTATTTCCTTAAGAAATGATCTTGAAAAGGAAAATAATCAACTAAAGTTTGGAAGAAGTTATGAGATCTTGGATAATTTACTCAGTAACTAGAGATCCCCTTTTATTAAAACAGGTATTGGTTTTAAAGAAGATAATGAGATGTTCAAATGAGAATTAATCTCAAAGACACCATAAGAAGAAGAACCTAAAAGCTATGTCAATGTGCTACAAGAATTAAGAAAAAATGTAAACAAGTTTAGAGCTGAATATAAGGATTAGCAGAGACATGATCACATTATAAACACATATGGAAAGAAGAAAGAAGGAGATAACTAGCAAAGATCTAATCCTCAAATGAAAGAAACTAGCACCAGGAAAGGAAGTACAGACCAACCAAGACCCAAAAATGGATTCGGTAGAATTGCTCCACCAAGAAGGCTCATCATATCCACGTATCAAAATTTGTTTTATGGCCATTGCTTTTCATGCAAATATTTTTGTCACAAGTAAATAGATTCCAGAGCCTATGTAAGAAATTACTATAGTATAAATAGAAGTGGAAGATCTTATAAGACCCAGTGAATAACTATGAAGGCAACAAATCTAGAAATTCTTAAGAAGGTGGTCATAATTCATTTAATTCTTTATTGTATTATGTTAAAAGTTACAAATGCAATACCTATGGCCACAAAGAGGGTGGATGTAAAAACAATCCAATAAAGATTATCAAGCAAAACAAGCAAGAAGATCCACAAATATTTGGGAAAAGAAGAAAGAAAGACAAGTAGAGTGTGGATTTGTGTGATATGCTCAAAACCAAGGAAATAAATGATACATTGATAGTGGTTTCTCAAATTGTATGTATGGAGATAAGATAAATTTTCTATCTCTAAAGAAAGACAAAGGAGGAAACATTACCTTTGGCAATAATGCTCTAGCAATTATAATTGGAAAATGGGATAGTTGTTGTAGACAAGGAAAGGACCTAATATTAGAATGTACTATATGTTTATGGTATTAAACATAATATCTTATGTGTTAACCAGGATATGAGGTCCTATTTTCTTTAGATGGTTGTGAAGTAAAGAAGGAGGATTAAGCTAAAACTATTGTGAAGGAGATTTGAACCTCAAGAAATGAATATGTACTGGATAGAGGAAAATAAAGTTATTACATGGGGAAAATGATGAGAGTTGGTTATGGCACGAGAGACTAGGTCATATTAGTTTTAATCAGATTGTCAATCTACGCAAAAGGGATGTTGTACGAGATGCCCAAAATTTCAAAACCAACAAATATAATGATCCAATATGGATCACACCTCCACATTTTGAGAGGCTTTTGGTACCCAAAATCTTTTACTGAATGGGGTGAGGAATTTTTTCCTCCACCTTCTATTTGGTGTACCATTTAGATTTTCTTGGAAGTTGTCCTTTTAATCCAATTTTCCAAAGGTCATGCTGCCCATGTCTTGTAGTTTTGGAACTCTTCTGCAAAAATATATCTTCTATCAACTCTGCCTGAGCGTCTGGTGCCAAATCCTCCACAAAAGGTAGGACATGTTCCTCTTCTTGGTCTAGTATGGAAGGCTCGTAGAGTTTCAAATTATCTACATTCACAACTGAGTAAATGTGCATATATGGTGGTAAATTGAGTCGATAAGCATTATCACTCGCCTTTTTCGGTATATCAAAGGGACCATACCTCAGAGCCTTGATTTTCTTACCAAGCCCCTACAACCTCTCCTTATTCAACTGTAGCCATACTTTGTCTCCCACATTGAATGATTTATCTATTATGTGTTGATCATGCTTAGCCTTATACTTCTCATGTGACTTCTGCAGTGCGTTATGTACTTATAGATGGATCCGAGTGATCTTCTCTATAATTTTTTTCAGCCCCCAAAGCGTATCCTATAAGATATTACCTCACTCCTCCTTGCTTCCCATATGAAATATCCAAAGGTGAAGGTGGAAAATATCCAAAAAAAAGTCTCAAATGGGGACTTTCCTATAGAAGTGTGGACTGCTATGTTGTAATAATGTTGTATATATACCTTTTTTTCATCCCATATCTTCGGATGCTTCTAGTTGTATCCCCTTAGAAGTTTCACCAAAGTCCCACTGACTACTTTTGTCTGCCCATCTATCTATGGGTGGAATGTTGTAGATCTCTTCAACTTTGTGTCCATCTTCTCCCACAATGTAGTCTAGAATGCAATGAGAAATATTGTATCCGTGTTTGAAATGAGGCTCTTCGGTATCCCAAAGTGCACCATACCTATCCAAAGAACAAGTTCGTTTCTTCTTAACCCATGATGTTCTTTTTACAGGGCATCATAACACACATCTTGCTGAACCTATAGAATACCATGAACAGGTAGTCATGTCCCTTCCTAGTTGTTGGTAAACCTCCCACAAAGTTCGTGGAAATGCTTTCCCAAGGATGAGTAGGTATAGGTAAGGGAGGTGTGAGCCTCTATAATTAGTTGCAATTGCTCACCTCTAGGAAAACATAGCTTATCCAATCTATAGAGTAACTCATCCTGGAGATGGTAGTCAATCGTGTTATCGCCATCATGCACATGACTCTGACTCTACAACTACTGATACACCTCCTTGAAGTCCGCATCTTTTGAATAGCCTCTTTGTATGCATAATGGGTGAATGGCTCCATGTGCATAAGAGTCCCCAAAGTTGTGATCTTTAATGTGGGTGGCCTTGAAAGCATGTCAACCAACTTTTTTGTGCTTCCCTTCTTATACTTGATCACGAAATGAAACTATTGTAAAAACCCGTACACTTGTAATGCCTAGTCTATTGTACCTAACTCTGGGCCTACAAGTACTATAATGACTATGATCTGTGTGGATTATTGTCTCCTTTCCCATCACATAGTGCTTCCACTTCTTCATAACTTGCACCACGGCGTAAAGCTCCTTGTTGTAGGTAGGGTAGTTAAGGACTACCCCATGAAATACTTCAGAATGGTAGGATGCAGGCCTTCCTCCCTACATCAAGATAGCTCGCATAACATACCCACTCACATCTATCTTCACTTTAAAGGCTTGTTGTAAGTTTGTTAATTCCATAATTAGTGCTTGGCTTATCTTCTTCTTTAGCTCTTCCAAATCCCTCTGCTGGCATTTTCCCCACTGGAAACTCTTGTCACTTGCTGTTATGGCATGGAGAGATGTTGCTACTACTGAAAATGAGGCTATGAATTTCCTTATGTACTATGCTTCCCCAATGAAACTTCTCACCTCAGAAACATTAGTAGGAACTGACCATTTCATGATGGCCTCCATCTTAAAAGGATCTATCTTCGACTCTCCTCCACCGATAACATATCCCAAATACACTAAGATTTTTTCGCAAATTCACACTTCTTGAGATTTTATAGCAGTTGGTGCTTCTTCAATATTTCTAGCACCCACGTCAAATGTGACATATGCTCCTCCCAGGTAGCACTATATACTAATATATCATCCAAATAAACAATAATAAAAGAATATATAAAAGGGCACAGTACATCATTCATTAATATCATAGCTGTAGTTGGTGCATTATATAGGCCAAATGGCATAACTAACCACTCATACAAAACTTTCCTGGTTTTGAAGGTAGTCTTCCATGTATCTTCTTCTTTGACTCGAACTAGTGATATCTAGACTTCAAGTGAAACTTGTTGAAGTACTTTGCTTGTTGTAACTGATCTAGTAGATCATATATCCTGGGTAGGGGGTATCTATTGTTGAGCATGGTTTTATTCAACGCCCTATAATCTATACACATACGCCAAGTCCCATCCTTCTTTGTCACAATGATGATCGGTGACCCACATGGAGATGTACTTGGTCGAATGACACCTTGTTCGAACAACTGTTGCAACTATTTCTTCACCTCACTTGCTTCTATAACAGACTGCATATACAACCCAATATTTGGAAATGGGGAGTCTGGAAATAGTTGGATCTCATGCTCCACTTCTCTCTTAGTTGGTAACCCTTTAGGCTCTCAGAACACATCCCTGTATGCATGTAACAACTCCTCCAATTGTTGTTTGTTTCGTAGTACACCCCTCCAGGGATGCCTTGCCTCTTATTGACTCCTCTTCAGACTTACCTTCTCTTAAAAATAATAAAACATACTTCTTACTAGAACTGATCAATTTCTTGGCTTGGTTGACGCTTACCAATGAGATTTTTTACTTTCCTTTGTGTGCATTGATGATGAATGATTTTCTATCCTTCATGAGACGATACTAATTGGCTCTCCTCATGAATATTGCATCACGCATGTACATGTATGGACTCCCAAACATGACTCCACATGCATCAAAGGGAACCAAATCTAGATCTACTTCATCAATAAAATTAGCACTGATAGAAATTCTAATTTTACACAATTGTCACCTTCAACTCTGCATCCTTATTTACCCATCTTAATGGATATGGGTTTGGATGAACATGAAATTCCAGCCCTAACTTCTTGAGTAGCTCTGCTACAATGAGATTTCATTGTGTCCTGAGTAAAATATAACATCAATTTTGTCTTCCTGACCTGTATCTTTATATGGAAGAGTTTGGTCATTTCTTTCTCTTCCTGTTGCTGAAGGCTACTTAGATTCACCTTCTTCTGCACTAATGTACAAAGGATGTTCTCATCCAAGTCTGAGTTGCTTTCAACTTGGTTTCTCAAATCAACGACCATGCGATTCTTCTTCTTGTTATATTTCTTCTTGTTCTTCGGGTTTAGCTTTGGATGCAACTTCCAACACTTCTCCTCTATATGGCCATCAATGTTGTAGTGGTTGCTAGGATATTTACATTGGTGCACTGTGGCTGTCATATTTTTATACTTTCCCCCTTTTTTCTTCTTCTTCCCCTCCTTAGAAGCTTTCTTTTGTTCCTTCTTCTCCAGTCCACTTGATTGCGCTCTCTTACGACCTATGTTCTCCAGGTATTGTTCCTGTACACATGTCTTTTCCATCAATTTGGGCTTGAAAAACATCACTTTCTCACACAGATGGTGGTGCTCACCCCCCAAATACTTGAGGAGTGCATCTGGTTTCTTTGGAGAGATACCCAACATTATAGCCACCTTCCTGAATTTTGTGGTGTACTCCTGCATGAATTTGCTCAACTTTTTCTTGAAGTAATGCCACTAGATCCATTGGTCCTCCATGTACCTAATGGCATAAAACTGTGACTTAATGAGGGCTTTGAAATCCTCCCACTTAGTCACTGGAGGTTCTCCCTCCAACCTCGGGGTTTCCATGTGGCTCTCCCACCAAGTCAGTGCATGGCCCTCTAATTTCGGTTGCGCAAGTGAGATCTTTTGCCCTTCCTCGATCTTGTGGACACTGAAATAAACTTCCTGTTGCTACAACCAATGGTTTAGCTTCAAAGTGTCGATCTCAATGTGGTATGGCTTGATATCAACTTTTGCTTCCATTTTAAATAGGGACTATGATTGGTTCATGGAACTCGAACTGGGTTGATCTTCTTCGGGTCCTTTCTTCGACTGGTTATCCATTTCTCCTTGATCTTCTAATCCCCACTCTGATTTTTCCTCTGCATTCGAACCTCCATCTTCTCCAAATATCCCCAACTTGTTATTCAAGGTTGCCATGAGGAGGCTTACATTTCGGTTATTAGAAGCTTGTTATTCCAACCACATAAACCTCACCTTTGTAGGATCACAAGGTTCATTTACAGATTTGTCGGCCATTATCAACATTTTACAATTTTCGGCCTTGCCGATCTAAATCGTTGAAATCTCCACAAAATATCCAAAGAAACCTGCTCTGATACCAAATGATCCGTAAAATTCCGTGGATATTCCACATGATAGTTCATCACAATAGATATGATAATATTATATTAAAAATATGAGATTCTACACTATTATAGTTCTATTAAAATTTAAAATCTATATATTTAATTATAGTTCTATTAAAATTTAAGATCTGTATATTTAATTGTAATTAGTACATGCATGTGAATGGAAATTATGCAGAAAAGTACAAAATGACAAAATAAGTTCACACACACACACATAAGACACAATATATGTTATATGGGAAACCCACATCAAATATCATAGCTGTGGGGACCCTTATGCACATGGATCCATTCACCCATGATGCATACAAAGAGGCATATTCAGAAGACAAGGACTTCAAGGAGGTGTATCAACAGTTGCAGAGTTAGAGTCATGTGCATGATGGCGATAGAATGGATGACTACCATCTCCAAGATGGGTTACTCTACATGATGGATAAGCTATGCGTTCCTAAAGTTGAGCGATTGTAGTTGATTAGAGAGGCTCACATCTACAAGGTTGCAAGGCACTTTGGTGTAGGGAATATCGTGGCTAACTTGCAAATGTATGTGTATTGGCCCAAGATGCAAGAGTAAGTAGCCAGGTTCATAAGAGGATGAATGCTTTGTTGTACAAACAAGCCTAACAACAGGAAACATGGTCTATATAATCCCACACTTGTACCTACTCATCCTTGGAAAAGCATTCCCATGGACTTTGTGGGAGGTTTACCAACATCCAGGAAGGGACATGACTACCTGTCCATGGTGGTTGACAAGTTCAACAAGATGTGTGTTCTGATGCCCTGTAAAAATACCATTAGTAGGAGAGAAGCAAAAAAACTTGTTCTTTGGATAGGTTTGGATGCACTTTGGGATACCAAGGAGCATCATTTTAGATAGGGATATAATATTTCTCAGTGCATTTTGGACTACATTGTGGGAGAATATGGACACAAAGTTGAAGAGATCTACAACATTATATCTACATACAAATGGGCATACAGAAGTAGTCAACGGGAATTTGGTTCAACTTCTAAGGGGATACAACCAGAAGCATTTGAAGATTTGGGATGAAAATATGGTACATATACAACATTCTTACAATAGAGCAGTCCACACTTCTACAAGAAAGTTCCCATTTGATACTTTTTTTGGATATTTTCAACCTTCACCTTTGGATATTGCATATGGGCATCAAGGAGGAGTGAGGGAAGATCTTATAGGACATGCTTTGAGGGATATTTTTTTTAGAGAAGATCAGACAAATCCATCTATAGGTACAAGACACACTGTAGAAGTCGCGGGAGAAGTATAAGGCTAGGAATGATCAACACAAAATAGAGAAATCATTCAATGTGGGATACAGAGTATGGCTACAGTTGAATAAGGAGAGGTTGCAGGGGCTTGGTAAGAAAATTAAGGCTCTAAGGTATGGTCCCTTTGAGATACTGGAAAAGGTGGGTGATAATGCCTATTGACTTAGTTTACCACCATATATGCACATTTACTCAGTTGTGAATGTGGAGAAATTGAAACTCTATTAGCATTCCATGCTAGATTAGGAAGAGGAATAGGTCCTACCCTATGTGGAGTATTTGGCACGAGATGCTTAGGTAGAGTTAACATAAGATACAATTTTGTAGAAGAGATCCATAACTACAAGACAAGGGAAGCATGACCTTTGGAAGATTGGATTGAAAGGACAACTTCCAGGCAAAGCTAAATGGTACGCCAGAGAGAAGGTGGAGGAAAAATTTCCTCACCTCATTTAGTACACGATTTTGGGGAAAAAATACTTCAAAAAAGGTGAGGTGTGATCCGAATTGGATCATTATATTGTTTTTCATCCATCTCGATGCATTCAGAGTGGAAAAACCAGAGGAATCAACTCATTGGACCATTTTTACTGGCGGGACCCAGTTTGGAAAAACAAGGTTTGAAACCTCCCGAGAGCATTTTGAGGCTTAAAGCGATGTTCTATGGGGGTAAAAATTTTCCACTCTAGTGCGGCACCATTTCATGCTATTCTACACACAGGTATTTTTCCGATGACGTAAGAAGTGCATCAATCAAAGTCCATATGCAAAATTTATGCCACTCAGAAGTTGACTTTCTTGTTTTCACACTTATAGTTTGGGAGGATGTTGCGTCAAACCCCATTATTCATGGAAAAGGGGCTATCCACGTGATTATGATGTAAAAGAATCTAGAAGAGGCTATATTGTAACTCTAGTTAAGAGTTGATGTAGTTAAAATTAACCACTAGTAGGCTATCGGGCTATGTTATAATCGGGCCACTAGGAGGAAGAGGCATTCCATTCTTTTGAGAGAATTTTTTTCCATAGTTGAGCGAAGATGGCCATGCGAGATAGGAGGTAGATCACACAGAGAGGATTTGTGCACTATAGCAGCCCACAAGCTACAAAGATTACTTCTTTGTACTTGCAACCATATTTCTAGACAGAGAAAGAGAGCAAAGCGGCCTCACCTTCTAACTGGGTTTTCTCCTGAAAGGGTTTCCTAGAGAGCATATCTTGTGTCTTATGTGTGTGTGTGAGATTACTTTTTCATTCTCTACTTTTCTGCATAATTCTCATTCACACGCATTCACTAATTACAGTTAAATTCATAGATCTTAAAGTTTAATAAAACTGTAATAGTGTAGAATCTCATATTTTTAATATAATATTATCAGATTTGTTGTGATGAACTATCGAGTCGAATATCTATGACAATTTATGGATCATTGCAATTCATGTCAATTTATAAATCAAACATGAGTTTACTTCAAGGAAAAGGAGCATTGAACATCCAAAACTTTAGAACTTATTCATATAAATCTTTGTGGATCCATGAGAACTCAATCTCAAAGAGGTGAAAGATATTTCATGCTCTTAATTGGATATTATACTATAATAACATGGGTTTGTTTGCTAAAACAAAAGCCTAAAGCTTTTGATAAGTTCAAGATCTTCAAATAAATGGTTGAAAATGAGATGGATTTGAAGATTAAATGCTTAAAATTAGATAGAGGAGGATAATTCATGTCCAATGAATTCAATGACTTTTATGAGAAACATGAGATTAAAAGACAATTCTCTACAACTATAACTCCTCAATAAAATGGTGTGGCTAAAAAACTAAATAGGAATGTGCAAGAAATGGCTAGAGCAATGCTTGATGAGTCAAAAGTGCCAAATAGTTTTTGGGGAGAATCAGTTCAAACAATAGTCAATATTCTTAATATGGCTCATATTAGAGTAAATAGAAATAATATTCCATATGAGCTATGGCATGGTAGACCAAAAAAATTCAAAGTATTTCGAAGTAAATGTTATATCAAAAGAAATGAGAACAAATCAGGAAAGTTTGATCCCAGAGCGAATGAAGTAATTTTCCTTAGTTATTCTTCTAGGAGTAAAGGCTATAAATACTAGAAGAAAATACTTTGCAAAATAGTTGAATGTATTGATGTGAGAATAGATGAGGCGTCTCTTCAGACAGGTAGATAGAAGAAGCATGAAAAATTTGATGATCTAGTCAACTATGAGCCCCAAGATGATGAACTAGAAGAGAAAAAATGGAATCAAGCATAAGAGGAAGAGGAAGAAGAGGTAAAAACTCCAACTCTAAAGACTCCCTCAAAGTGTGTTAAGAAAGTTCACTTAGAAAACCAAATTCTTGGCAATAAGGAGTTGGGGATTCAGACCAAAAGGAAATGACAAGAACACTCGGGAATGTCAAATTTGCTTTATTGTCCATGATAGAACCCAAGAAATTTATTGAAGCCTTTGAAGATAAACATTGTTATAGAGGAAGAGTTAGAAAAAGTTAAGAAAAAATCATACATGGGAAATTGTTCCTAGACCAAAGAGTAAGAATGTAATTGGGACTAAGTGGGTCCCCAGGAACAAACTAAATGAGGATGGACATGAAGTAAGGAATAAGGCTAGATTAGTATGAAAAGGGTATGCTCAAGGTGTGAATTTTGAAGAAACTTTGCTTATGTAGCTAGAATTGAAGCTATCATAATGGTTTTGGCATTTTCTTGTTTAAGAAAGCTCAAATTTTATCAAATGGGTGTCAAATCAACCTTCCTAAATGGTGATTTAAAGGAAGAAGTATATGTTGAACAACTAGAAGGATTGGTTGTTAAGAAATCAAAATGATGGCTGTAGATTGAAGAGAGTAATGTATGGTGTAAAGAAAGCTCCTAGGGCTTGGTACTCAAGATTTGACAAATATCTACAACAACAAGGTTTCAAAAGAAGTGCAACATACTACAATCTCTATATCAAAATTGATAATGATTTTTTTAAAATTATTGTGGTATATGTAGATAACATTATTTTTAGAAGTGATGATGATCTATTGAGTCAAAAGTTTGTGGCAGAAATTTAAAATGAGTTTGAGATGTCCATGCTATGAGAACTATCATTATTCCTAAGATTGCAAGTGACTCAATCAGACAAAGGCATATTCATCTCTCAAAAAAAGTATCTAAAGGAAATATTAAAGAATTTTTGCAAGGAAAATTGTGCATTGGTAAACACTCCTATGGTCATAAGATGCAAGTTGAGCAAAGAAGATGAATCTTTTGCCGCAAATCAAACTATCTACAAATCAAGGATTTGCAATATTCTTGATTTGTCAACATCAATACTAGACATCATGCAAGTTGTTAGTTTTGTTGGAAGGTTCCAATATGCTCCAAAAGAGAGTCATGTGTTAGCTATGAAAATAATATTCATATATTTGGAAGGAACCCTGGACTTCAGCGTATGGTATTCACGAAGCAAAGAATTCACTCTAATAACATATACAAACGCTGACTAGGAAGGTAGTGTGGATGATAATAAAAACGTCAATGGAGGAGAATTTTACTTAGGAAATTGTTTGGTTTCTTGGGTGAGTAAGAAATAAACTTCTATCTCTCTATATACAACTAAAGTAGAATATTTTGTAATATAAACTTGATGTACTCAATTTATTTGGATGAAAAAACTTTTCAAGATATGAAGGTAAATCATGATCAACCTATTCCCATTATCTGTGATAACATAAGTGCTATCAATATGCTAAAAAATATTTCTCTAAACTCAAAGAATAGGCACATCCCCATCAAATATCACTTTCTTAGAGAACACCTAGCTGATCATAATGTCAAGTTAGAATACATTACTTCAAAGGAACAAGTTTCATATATCTTTGCCAAAGAACTACCTATAGAAGCTTTTGAGTATCTTGGAGACCTATCCTCATTTTTCTTAGTAAAAGGAAAAACATCCAACTACATTTCACAAAGTGCACTGCAAAAGACAAAAATGTTGTTCATATAGAACAAAATCACAAAGGGAGAAATATTAGAAGCATATAAGAACAAATGTTGCATGCATAAGGAAAGTCTTGATAGGGGGATCCTACTATCGGACAAGTGAGAAGTAAGAAATCAGAGGAAGTAATTGTTTTGATATTAATATCTCAAAGGGGGAGAATATGAATAAGAGATAGGGGGAGTAGTTGTCGTCACTAATAAAAGTTTCATACAAAAGAAGAGTTAGAGATAAGTATAAGAACAAGTTTAGAGGGAGAATATCTTTTCCATTGATGTCAAATAAGGAGAATTGCAGATTGCAGAGAGAAAAATTTAGGGGGGTTTTTTTATTTTGGTTGGTTGAATATTTTTCTAATAGATCTTTGACTATGGATCGCCCAATTTATTAAAAAAAAATAGTTTTAAAACCAATAGCCCATGGAAATTTGATAAGAGAGAGTTGAAAATTTCAATTCGCCTTGCAAAATTCAAAGTAGACACCCTCATTCGCTCTATTTTTTTTGGTAATGGTAACTATCATGATATATTTCACCCTAATTTTATGAGAATACAAATTATTTGGAGTTATTTCACATTATAGAATTCATTTTCACTCTATTATTATTTTTTCATGCCCGATATTTGTTTAAATGTAGTTATTTATGGTAAAATTTAGCCAAGACTTCACCCTAATTTTATGAGAATATAGATTATTTAGAGTTATTTCACATTATATAATTCATTTTCACTCTATTCTATTTTTTCATGCCCGAGATTTGTTTAAATGTAGTTATTTATGGTAAAATTCAGCGAATACCTCACCCTAATTTTATGAGAATATATATTATTTAGAGTTGTTTCATATTATAGATTTTATTTTCACTCTATTCTATTTTCCATGCCTCATATTTGTTTAAATGTAGTTTTTATGGTAAAATTTAGCCCACTTCATGGAATCTAGGTTTTATAGAGAGAAGTTCCATCCCTATTTAAAGGACCATGACAAAGAAGGTTGAGCCAAAAAATAGATCAGTTTTTCAATTATTTGTGGGTTATTCAACATCTAGCAAACACATGACTATTCAACCTTCTAAATTTTAATTTGGTAAGCACCCACATCCATGTTCTTTTTCAAATGAAGAATGAATGTGATTATTAAAATTTTACATTGTGAAAAAATATTTTGAGCTAAATTGTTATGATTTTTTCTTATTCTAAAACTTTATATAAATAGTAGGCACCACGCCATCTAATTTTATGTCCATAAGAAGATGGAGTTGAGTCTTGGCCAATCTATTGAGCTCTATATTGGTGAATGATTCATCAACTTTTACTAGTAACAATATATAAATACATGTGTTGACACATATATCAGCATATATTTTATATCTTCTCCTTCCTGGATACCAACCTAAGATGATCAAATGCTCTATTTTCTTTGTCCTATGAGCTTGAGTTCAGGCATAACATTCTGGTAGTTGTCAGGTTGGCACATGCAATCTTTTAAAATGGTTATATTTTGACTATGACATTTAACTTTATTTTTTTTGTTTATAATATTATTAATAGATATTTGTTCATATCGATTTAGTTTTTAAATATGTACAAAACAAATCGTATTTAATTTTAAAACACTAAATATTAAGTTGTAGAAAAACAATTATTTATTCTTTAGGGTATACGTTTCTTCTTCAAACAAAGCCACAATGTCCTTGAGTTTATGAGGAATTTTAAGAAGTAAATCACATCATATATATTATCTTAACTATTGTGAGGGTAAACTAAGAAAATAATATCAAAGCGATGAAATGATAAAAAAAATAAAGCTAAATAATCCGAACAACATTTAAAACTAAAAATCATTGATAACAACAACTATTGGAAATGACAAAACCTCGCTCTTGTTAATGGAAAAACCTTATAGATTATGCTCCAAATGTCTCTTTCAATGCAAGGGCTCCCTTGTACAATCAATCTTCCACACTATCATATTTTATCTCATTCAAATTCGACATGGCCTCCTACACTAAGATATCTATATTGGTGCCCATTAACTATTAGTTATATAGCTAAAATAAAAATTTCCTTATAATATAAATATTTATAATTTATATATACATAATTAGATTTTTATTTAAATCTACCAAGAAAGTATTAGGTGTGCCTAACTGGTAAATAATTCAACATTTTCTCTATCATTAACTTTGTGCACTAGATAACAAATCCTTGCTTCAATACAAAAACCTTGAGCAACAATGAACTAAGATAAATTGGAAATATTGTTTTAAATTGTACTATTTTCCATGTATAATGTGTTTTGCTAGTATGTGCATTAACATTGTCTCTGTGGATATAATGGGAGTGATATTCAATTTATGACCATTCTTCTCACCGTGTGGAATAACATGTGCTTGGCACATGAAATTTTCTTCCCACCACATGGAGTAACCATCACGTGCCATGAATGTTACTTATTTACCATTAAATGTTTTTTTTACCATCTGGTACAATAACTCTGAAGGACAATGAAATTAATTTTCGATATGTTTTTTTTTTACTGTCTCGTACAACAACTCTCTGAGAGACGCTGAAATTAATATGAAATTAATTTTCTATATGTTCTTTTTATATGGCCTGGTACAGCAACTCTCTCATGGACGATGAAATTAATTTTTTGTTTCTTTCTTTCTGTGATATGGTTTATTTGCTTTCATTGGGGATTGATATTTTGCAACCCTAAACATAAATGGCTTTTAATGATCACATTTTAAAATAAAATAAAATTTACTAATATAAATATAAAATATAAAATAAAATTTATTAATATAAATATAAAATTTAAATTTATTAATATAAATAAAATATTATATTCAGATGAATTTAAAGTCAAACAAAGAGTAATTAAATTAAATAAAAAATAAATCATATACATTAAAATAAATTAAATCATTCATTTTTTTTTAATATTCAAATAGTTTTTATTTTTTTTATAGTAAAATAGTTTTTATATGTTAAAATGATATTTACATTAAAAATAAATAATAAAATTACTAATGTTACCATGTTTAATGTTATGCAAGACTAGTGTAAATTTGAGTCCCTATAATATATGAAATTTCTTTTTAATTTACTAATATAATTGATATTAAGGAGTTTCTAGTTGTAAAGATGATGTGATTTTAATATAATGCAATAATGAATAATATAGTTGATATAGAATTTCATGTAATAAATAATACTTAATGTATTTTATTTTTTATTTTTTATTATGGAATAGATTGACACTAATAATGAATGTACTAATAATATTGTTAATGATATAGAATTTTGACTACGTATTTGTTAGTGATGTAGTTGTGATTATACAATTTCTTACTATGTTATATATATATATATATGCAATATTATATAATGACCATATGTTCATATAACTAATGCAACCATATAAATTAAATGATTAGTAAAGAGTAATAGGAATCAATCCATGATAAGCATCAAAACACTTGCTTTATGATACATCTCCCATTGTTAAAATTTTAAAAATGATTGAAAAAAAAATATTATTATTATTATTAATTATGAAAATAATTAATATTTAAATTAAACGTATATTCATTTAAAAAGAACATGTAACAACACCCTCAACCATGGATATTCATCTCCATTTTATCATGGAGATTCTTAATGTGTGAAAATGTTTTGTTAAATATACCTACTATTATTATTATTAAAAGAATTAATATATAAATTAAACATATATACATTTAAAAAGAACATGTAACAAGATTCTTAATCATGGATATTCATCTCCATTTTATCATGGAGATTCTTAATATGTAAATAGGTTTTGTTACAATACCATGGGCCAATACCATAGTTTATTAATACCACATGCCTAAAAAACCATAACCCACTTCATATGACACTTGTTCATATCACATTTTAAAATCAATTAATTTAATAAAAATGGAAAAAAATGTCATAACCACTTTGGAGATAGATATTAAGCTTTGATATATGGATATTGTTAAAAGTATTTTAGAATATTGCATGGAGGTTAAATCCCTATCATCCACTTCCTTTTATTTTTTGTCAAGTTGTCCAGGCTTGACATGTGGCTTGAGAAACCGTGACCTAGGGGCATCTAAGCTGTAAAAGTCACCCGGGGATCACACCTGGCCTGGGCCACACTAGCCCTAAGCTGACTGGATTTTAGCGTGTCCCCTCCCCCTAGCACGAGCGCAATAGCCTCCGTGAGGTTTGATCTTGGGTTGCCTTGCTAACGAGATCCATCCTCAACTAGTTGTGCTAGTGGGACTTGACAATCCCTACCTCCCACTTGGCTGGTAAGAGCGGAAGAGCGAAAAAGTAGAAGATCAGAAGACCAGGGTTGAGGGTTTTTGCTCACGTTTTTCTCCATGGACGATGGTCGAGGAGGGAGCTCCACTCCCTCCTTTAGAGAGGTGTGGTTAACAAGGGCAAGACTCACACAGAACCAGGCAGAGGTAACAATATGGAAGGAGGAAAAAATAGGGAAGAGGAAACAAAATGTAATAAGAAGAAGGAGAATGAAGGCACAAAAGACAAGGAGGAAAATGACAAAAAGGAACAAAAGACAGGAAACAAAAGGGACCGTGCAAACCTAAAACTAAAATCACTTTGAGAGTTATCTTAAATAATCCAGAGCTACAGGCCCACAGGGAGCACATGCATACTTATGCAATCATATGCAAATTCATGGGACTATGGCCCACCGAAAAGGCTTTACAAACATAGATCAGATACCACCGGAAGCCTAAAGGAAGCATCGATCTTCATCTAGGATCCAAGGGTTTTTTCACTGTGGTTTTTGCAAACATTGAGGACAAAGACAGAGTGTTTGAAGGTGGGCCCTACTTCTTTGTAGCAGCATGGCTCTACATGCGGCCGTGGATGATGAACTTTGTGCCGGAGCGGGAAACCTTTACCTCAGTCCCAGTTTGGGTAAGACTCTATTCGCTACCTCTGGATTTGGCAAATAGAATCACTAACAGCCATAGGCAATAAATTAGGGAGGTATGTCAAAACTTCTGAAGCTACAAGAAGGGGTAAATACACCTCCTTTTCCAGGATCTGTGTAGAGATGGACCTATCTGGAGCACTTCTAGATGCAGTCATACTGGAGGTTCATGATGAGGAATGGGTGCAGACTGTCGACTATGAGCATATTCCATTTAGATGTCGAAAATGTCATGAACACAGACACCTTCTTAGAGACTACCCTCTCAGCAAGGTAGAGAACAAAAGCAAACCTAACACAATGAATGAAACAGATGGATTTCACAAGGTAGCTCATAAAAGAAAAAATGCAAAAAGAGGGCCAAATCAATACCCAAGAGAAGACCAAAAAGGGAGGCCGAATCAGTTCCATGTTCTTGAAGAGGAGGAAGATATAGCAGTTGAAAATCAAGTAATGAAGGAGGGATATGATAAGCAGGAAAAGGAAGAAGAACAGGATCAGGAACAGGTAAAGGAAAAACAGAAAGGGATCATGATGAGTGAATCAGAGATGTATATGGATCAGGAAATGACTCAGAGCGAGATAGAACTAGAAGATAATGAGTTACAAGAGATTCTTGACAGAGAAAACCTAGATCTAGAAGGGTTCTTGAGTAAGGGAACAACGAGTGGGGAAGAATCTCTACCACAAGAAGAATGCAATCGAATAAAGCATTTATTCTCATGGAAAACACAGGTAAAGAGCTTGGTAGAAGATAACAGCATTGAAAGACTGGGAAATCATGGAATGAAAGTAGTAAAATCAACTCCAGGATTAGCTCTAAGAAACCCGGGGAAAAAAAGGGGCAAAAAAAAGCAGAACGAACTTTTAATGGAATGTGGAAAGCTCATGATAGACTCAGGTAAGATGAAAGATCTAACTAGTTACTCCCTTACCAATCTATAATTATGAAGTTTACAACTTGGAACGTAAGAGGTCTAGGAAGCAAAAGAAAACAGAGAATGCTGAATAATAGAATGAAACAGGTAGCTCCAGATATAATTTTTGTCCAAGAAACGAAATGCTCTGTTCAAAAGATAAGACAAATCCATAGTAGGTGGCTCAACAGATATGATTTTATAGAATTCAAAGCAGAAAATACAACAGGGGGTATTCTCATCCTTTGGAACCCCCAAAAAATAGGTATTATTGATGCGGAGGCATCAAGAAATTATTTATCAGTTGTTATACAGCCTGTAGGAGACAGGGACACATATCTTGTAACGAATGTTTAGGGCCCTCAAAGGTTAGATGACAAAATCAAGTTTATTAATTCCTTAATGGACCTTCGGAGCATATTCGCAGGGTTACTGTGGGTTATAGAGGAGATTTCAACATGATTAGATCTCTCTCGGAGAAAAAAGGGGGTACAAGAGCACTAAACAAAGATTCCTCAGCTTTCCATTGTTTTTCAGAAAACATGAAGCTGGTGGACATTGAGACAAATAATGGTCTTTACACATGGAACAACAAAAGAGGAGGGGATTCCTAGGTAGCTTCCAAGCTAGACAGATTCATGATCTCTGAAGAGCTCCTGCTTCTAGACAAGGAAATAATAGCAGATATTCTTCCTTTTGGAGGCTCAGATCACTAGCCGATTCAAATGGAGATCAAGGGTATTGGCACCCCAAGAAACAAACCGCTCAGGTTTGAAAATATGTGGCTTTCACACATGGATTTCATCAGCAACATTGGAAAATGGTGGGCTGAAGACCTACAGATTCAGGGATCATCTATGTTCCTGTTACATAAAATATTAAAACACATCAAGCAGAAGCTAAAGGAATGGAACCAGAAGGAATTTGGCAATATTTTCACAAGTAAAAAAATCATGGAAATCAAAATCCTAGAGCTCAATCAAGCTTTGATCAAGAATGGCTTTGACAAAGACAAAAATGATCAAGCAGAGAAATACCACCAAGAATGGGAAAGGCTGTGCAAACAAGAAGAAATTTTTTTGAAACAAAAATCTAGAGTTCTATGGCTAAAAGAAGGAGAACGCAATACTAAATTTTTCCACAAATCTACCATTGCTAACAGAGCTCACAACAGAATCTCTTCGATCAAGGATGAGAATGGCCAAATTCATCAAGCCCATGAGGAGATAGAAGCAGTGTTAGTAAAGCATTTTCGGGACATTGCCAAGGAAAACTTTTCAGGAAGAGAACCTTTCATTAAGAATTTAATTAAACACATACCTAAATTGGTATCCATAGAGGATAATGGTAATCTCAATAGACCTGTAACTGAAAAGGAGATCAGTGAGGTCCTCAAGGAAATGAAAAATGGCAAGGCACCAGGCCCGGATGGATTTAATATGGATTTCTTCAAAGCCTGCTGGAATATTGTTAAAAGGGATATTGTAGAGATAGTAGAAGACTCTAGGCGGAACAAGACCATTTTTAAAGCTCTCAATACTTCCTTTATTGCCCTTATTCCAAAACAGGATAATGCTCAAACACCAGAGAGATATAGGCCCATCACCTTATGTAATGTTGTCTACAAAATAATCTCCAAGGTGGTGGCCAATAGACTCAAACCCTTGTTGCCCACGCTTATCTCAGGGGAACAAACAGGGTATGTAGAAGGAAGACAAATTCTAGACAACATAATTCAAGCTCACGAGGTGGTTCACTTGTTAACTGGCAACAAGAGAGCGGGAATGATCATGCAACTGGATAGCCAAAGCACATGACAAAGTGAATTGGATATACATAAAAAAAGTGCTCACAGTGTTTGGTTTTGATCATAATTGGGTCAGATGGGTCATGGCCCTTGTAACTTCGTCTAGGTTTTCAATTTTAGTGAATGGCTCTCCTTTTGAGCTTTTTCTCCCTTCCAGGGGTCTAAGACAGGGAGATCCGCTCTTTCCCTTTCTCTTCATCCTCATGATGGAAGGGCTGGGGTGGTCCATCAAGCATGCAAGAGTAACGGGAAGAATTCAAGGACTCCAACTTACGGAGAATGGGCAAGTTCTGACTCATCAACAGTTTGTAGATGACCCCATGTTACAGGGAATTCCCATAGTCAAAGAAGCACGTGCTTACAAACAGATTTTGGACGACTTCGCGAAGGCCACAGGTATGGAAGTTAACCTTACCAAATCAAAAGTCTTTTTCTTTAACACTCATATTGCCATCCAGAGAAATGTCTCTAGAATTTTAGGCTTTCAAAGAGAATCTCTTCCCTCCAAGTATTTGGGAGTTCCACTTACAGCTAAACCCCAACACAAGAGTATATGGGATCCATTAATAACTAAAATGCAAGATAAGGTCAGGAAATGGACAAACAGATCTTTAAATTTAGATGGTAGACTGGTTCTTACTAAAGCAGTTCTCCAAGCTATCCCAATCTTCATGCTATCAGCCCTCCCAGCTCCAATAGAAGTCTTGCAACAATTTCGGAATATTCAACGAGACTTTCTGTGGGGCAAAGAGGAAACAAGGAAAAAATGGGCTTTAGTCTCTTGGGAAAAGATCCGCAAACCCAAGAACCAAGGAGGTCTGGGTTTAGACAACCCAGAGATTCTCATAAGGCTCTAGGAGCCAAACTTTGGTGGAGGTGGGTTAAGGATCCTAAAGCTCAATGGGCAAGCATCTGGAAGGAAAAATATGCCAATGCCTGGCCGGATTCAGATATCATACGTATGACAGGAACAATGAAAGGCTCCCCCATATGGAACAAGGCCTGGGAGAACAGAGAAGTGGTGCAAAAAAATAGTTTCTGGGAAATCAGAGAGGGAGATCTGGCACTTTTCTGGGAAGACAAATGGCAACAGGAACCAAATCTACTAAAGGAAGAATTTTTAGGCCTCAAGCAAGAGATTGACAATCAAGGATTAGTAAAAGTGAAAGACTTTTGGGAGAACTCACATAATGCAGGAAAGTGGAGAATCTGGAAAAAAATTGAGGGCAGAGAGGATAGAACCCTCAACAGTAAAGCAGAATCCCTTAAGAGACTGCTGGATCAGAGAATAATTTTAGTAACGGAAGGGCAGGACCAACTGAGATGGGGTAACAACAAAGAGGGCAACTTTAATATCAAGGAAGCTAAAGGTTTTCTCCTTGATCTGGAACCCCAAGCTCCTAATAAAACTTGGCAGAAGCTTTGGAAGCACAAAGGCTAGATGAAAATCAAACTTTTCATGTGGTTAGTTCACCACAGGAAAATTTTAACCTGGGACAACCTTAAAAAAAGGGGCATGCTGGGACCCTCCAGATGTCAACTCTGTGAGACCCAAGAGGAGACTATAGAGCTTCTTCTCAACAGCTACATTTTCACTAACAGGATATGGGAATTTTTTACCAACATCTTCAAACAGTCTGATAGAGACAAAGAAAGTATTGCCAACACTCTAAACAACTGGAGGAATAATTTTTCAGATAATGAAATTCTCAACTATGTCTGGAATATTCTGCCGAGTTTCATTATTTGGAATGTGTGGAAGGAAAGGAACAAAATAATATTCAAAGAGGAAAAGTTTTCCTCACTTAGCCTGGTGGAGCTGATCGTGAAACAACTAAAGGAGACAGTGGGCACCACGGTTAGGAATCTCCCCAAAAATCCTCCCTCAGTTGGAGAGTTGAGAATCCTCCAGCTGTTAGACTTGCAGGGGCTTATTCCTCAAGGTCTAGACAGGATAGCAAGCATGAGAGAAAAGGTGGAGGAATTCTGGCATCCCCCCCTGAAGGTTTTTTAAAGTACAACATTGATGGAGCTTCCAAAGGCAACCTGGGGGATGCTGGTTTTGGGGGAGTTCTAAGGGATGATACAGGTAGCATAATCTCCCTCTTCCATGGTCACTTAGGAAAAGCCACTAACAACATGGCAGAACTAATGGCTTTGGAACAATGCTTATAATTTTCGATACAGAGCAATTGCCAAAATGTCATAATAGAAGCGGATTCAAAGTTAGTCATAAACGTTGCCAAGAGAATCAGTAATGGAACAGGGCCGGAAAAGGTCACAAAACGCTGGAGGTTAATTAGAGTCCTTTAGAGAATTCAAGTGCATCTACAGGAACTTCGTACTCTCAGATTTATTCATGTGAGGAGAAAGGCCAACAAATTGCCTGACATTCTAGCCAACCAAGGTGTCAGCAGCAAGGACAGAGCAATCTTAAGGAGGTGGAATACAATGGCGCAGAGTAACCTGAAAAACTTTGCAATAACCAGGCGGAGGAGGACAAAGAAGAGTACAGAAGAAAAATGACATAACCCAATTAGTAATGGTCAGCGGTCAGAGGGCTACACCAAGTGGGACAAAAAGGTGCACAATGAAAGGTAAGCCAAGGTTAGAGGTAAAGTGGACCACGATCAGGAATATTCTCAGTGATGGGCATCAGAGCTTCCCGGACCGAAGAAAGCAGCATCAGAAACTTCCGCATCATCCTAATTTTTCAGTGACAGAAGTCAAAACAGCCTCTGGGTGGTTTCGTAGTGATCGCACCGCTCTCATGTTAAAAGTGCTTTCAGATTTTTGGCAGTGATGCCATAGAAAACATGCCACATGGTGGAGGGCCCGGTCCAAAAACCACTCTCACCACACCCTAAAGGTTGATGACTTTGGGCGTGTGATTTTCTGCTCTGTCTTCTGATGGCGCAAGGTAAATCAATGCTCAGGATCCATCGAGCAGTTTGGTGGGGCTCGAGGGTTTGGTGGGGTAGGCGGTTTCGTAGCGATCACACCGCTTTCATGTTAAAAGTGGTTTTAGTTTTTTGGCAGCGATGCCATAGAAAAAATGACACGTGGTGGAGGGCCCGGTCCAAAAACCACTCTCCCCGTGCCCTAAAGGTCGATGACTTTGGGCGCGTGATTTTCTGCTCAGCCGTCCGATGGTGCAAGGTAAATCAATGCTCAGGATTCATCGAGCAGTTTGGTGGGGCTCGAGGGTTTGGTGTGGTCTGAGGATTCATCGAGCAGTTTAGGTGGTGTGATACTTCGGGTGTCATCCGTTTTCGTGGGGATGTGTTTACCATCAAATCTGTTGATGCTTTTTTAATGGGGCCACGTGTCTTGATGGGCTTTTCGCTTAAGTTACATGGACGTTTGTTTGTCGTAGATCAGGCTTTTGTTTTGAATGGTTCATCCAAAAGTATGTAATGAAAGATTTTGCTGTTTGTTGTAGCGGGGTGACACTTTACTTTGGCATCATGCCCTTTGTTTCCCTATCACCTCTTGGAATTCAGGGTTTTTGTATATTCTATAAATTTATTCTCGATATTATGAAATAGAAGGAACTACTCTTGCTTTAGCAAAAAAAAGACAATCCCTACCTTCCACTTGATTAGTATTCACAATTGAATTAAAACTTTGGAAGCCCTAAAGGGACTTTATTAAGGGGACTTTATTTCTCTTCGAACTTCATAGTAGATGGATATATGATAGTATATATAAGTGAAGAAATGTTATAATATAAGAATTACTTATGTAAAAATGTCAAGTTGTTAGGTATTAAGTTATTGTTGGATGATTGTTTAGATAATCACTCAGTTAATTCATCTCTAAAAATAATAAGTTTGACCCTTGAGGTGTAGATGAGTTGGTGATAGAGTACATTATTAAGGAAATATTTGTGACATCATTGGTTCAAACCTTAAATATCCATGAGCACCATATGAAGGAGGTTGCCATGGTCACTACAAGCAAGGTGGTTCGGTCAATTTTTATGAATTATGTGAAGAAATTGACAACTAGAATGGAGCAACATTCACAAGAAAAGGACACCTTGAGTTGAGAAGGAAATGGCCATTCTAGAAGGATAAGTACGAGTACGAATGTATAGGAATTTGACTTATTCCAAATCCATCGTTGGATATATAAAGATAAATTTATAATGAAAGTATCTGGATAATAAAATTTCCATTAAGAGAAATGTATGAGGGGGATTTCTACTGGATAAACATTTTCTCATTTAGACAAGTCAAGAGGAAGTTAAAGATAATTTTGGAGGTGTGTCCAAATCAAATAGAAAAAATAAGGCACATTAAAGTTCAAGTGAAATCAATATTATTGTAATTAAGTTGTAATTGGCAAAGGCATCATAAAAAGTTCACGTCATAAAGTTGAAATGGTCAAAGTAATGACATCCTTGTGTAAGTCAGTGTAATTTTTTTTAAGCCCAACATAAGTGGAGATGGAGAGTAAGTGTCAATGTAAAGTCATCATCATGCTTTATTTTCCAACAAGGTGACCTTTGACACATTAACATAATACTTTTATCTTCTATAGTCTCACTCATAAATGAGGAGGAAAGTAGGGACACTTTCAAACTAAATGGGGGCGAGATTATATGATGTATGAAGATATACAAAGTAAAGCCTTTCTAGTGATGCACCATAATACTATATCCTAGCCACTCTTGTAATTCTTGAAGTACATGCATCTACTTTTTTTTTTTTTTTTATTAGTCTACTATACATTAGTTATTTAGATTTTTTAATTTCTTTTAGCCTCAACCTACATGCATGCATATATTAAAGGAATTTGTGGACACACTGAGAAAATATAAAAGCCCATTAGGTATGATAAATAAATACAATTAATTTTTCTTTATGGCATTCTTCGTATTTTCTGTTTATTTCTCATGTTTCTATGTTAATATCACACTTAAATATTTTACAATGTGCTTACCTTCTCGGCTCTAGTATTTTAGCTTAAAAATGTTTGAATTTTCATCACATGGATTTAGATGTAGAGAATAAAATAGATCCTATGGATAGAATATTTGCATTAGGACTCAAATAATGGTAAAATTCCACTATTTGACATTTCAAGGAAGGGTATCATTACCTAAGCCATGCTTCAAGGTAAAGGGTTACACTAAATTCTTGCTTAATACACCACATGTTCCCTATCTTATTTTTGTGCTTCCCTTTCCAGATCTATTGATTGTTGAGAACAACTAGAGAAAACCCTTATCTTTATATGGGTATAAATTCATGGCATAACTAATCAAGCTATACCTCCCTAGGAAATGGAATTTACTTAATTAGTTTAATTAGGAAATTCCTGGTAGAATGAAACTATCTCTTTAATGTTCGTCCTTTATAATATCTTTGTACTAGCATCAAAATGTAAAAAAACCATATATAAACATTAACTTCACACATTCATATCAAAATCAAGTATTACATCATTAGGTTATTTGGTTTCTATTAATAATATTAATATTAAGGCTTACTAATAAAGTTTTATTATTAATAACTTTTAATAATAAGGTTTAAGGTTTAATAATAATATTAATATTAAGGTTTATGACATTAATGTGACTATTAATAATGTTAATAATATTTATATTAGGTAAACACTAACTATTTCTTAGTAAGGTTTAATAACATTAATAATATTATTTAAACCTTAGTAACTTTATAATACTAGATTAATAATTGTATATCAATACATTTATCTACACATAATAACACACTAATAATATATTAATATATATAATAACACATGTCAATCATGGTTGACATGGTCAACCATAATCAACATGGACATCATGCTCAACCATGATTATCCATAGACACCATAGACATTAGGTTTATTAATAATAAGGTTTAATAAGATTTATTAATAAGATATAATAATAATAAGGTTCTATTAATAAAATTAAGGTTCATTTTATACTATTATTTAAACTATAATAGCTTTAGAATAATACATTAATAATTATGCATCAATACATTAACACATTAATAATATATTTATCTTCACATAATAAGATATTAAGATATACATTAATATATTAATATATATATTAACTCATGTCAATCACTTGGTTTTAACCATAGTCAATATCGACATAAACATTAATATAGTCATTACTCTTAATAACCTTGACTTTAATAGATTTAGATAACAAATTTAATATAGGTTTAATATTATTTAATATTTTTCAACATTTAATTTTTAATATAACTTTAATAACTTTTCGCAACCATGCAACTACATTCACCATGGTGAAACCAATTCAACAATTTGTTAACGCTGCAAATTTTCGCTGCGCCAACAAGGGGAACTAACCTGATCACAGACCCTAATTAGATCTGCTTCATTTGCAGTGGCTAGTTCCAACGAGTTTTAAAGGATCCCGTAAACTGTTATAGGTGTTGAAATATTACTTCTTGGAGGAAGACTTAAATTAAATCAACAAAAGAAACAACTAACCTATATGTATCAAATCCTATCTACACTAATTCTAACTACTTATGCTAGTCCTAACTATTCTAATATGCAGGAGCATAACAAAAAGAGGTTAAACATCATATATAGATTCCAAGTCCAAATGAATCAATTACTGGTTCACGGATGAACACGGTTGTATTAAATCTTAATTGCAATCTAATTACTCATACAGGAATACACATTCCTTTCCATACAAATAAAACTTGCAACTGATGTTTAACAAGGTTTCGAATCAACAACCTTTCCTGAATGAACCATGGTAACAAATTATATTTGAATAACCAAAACTAGTCACGAACTGTCTATTATCAATATGCACAAAAAGAAAACATATTTATATTTATGCCAGCAACAACACCCTGATTCTAAACACATGAAAGAAGAGGAAAATAAATCTGAAAAAGGCTCCTTCTTGACCCAAACAGTCTTCTTTATTAGCACAATAAATCAAAAGCTATTATGCCCAAAAAAAAGTCCTCTACCCATCTTCGGAGGTAATAATTATGCAGAAAAGAATGACACTCCATCTCCCTCTTTGACTTTCCACCTTCCTGCTCTTTTCCATATACACATTAAAATATACAGACATAGAATCGATCGGTGAGACGGCTGACACGTAGAGGGCATATCTGTTGGAGTGCTTCATTTCCTAGGGAAATGAATAGATGTTGATTAAAAGAGAATGACACGTAGAGGGCATATCTGCTGGAGCGCTTCATTTCTTGAAGAAAACTGAAGACACTGCATTCATCAACCCACATCTGGCATGATTGAAGGTGTGTTTGGAGGTAATAACATCTTGATGGATCAGCGCTGTCATGAGTGCTTCCTCTTGACATAGAGCATGCCTCCATTATGCACTATGGCGGTTCGTATCCCTTTCTTGCAGAGTATGTCTTTGCAATATCAACATCAGTGGTGTAGAGGTGTCGTCTTGATATAAATCACATTTATCCATTACTGGGTCCACTCGAACTCGCCTTTCTTCTCTTGGTCCTCGCCTGCAGAAATAGTTCATATTAGCTATGATTATGAGAAATATAACAAACATGCCCACAAAAAAACCTTGCATTTAGTCATAGTTTCTATTTAATCTCGCAACGTAGAGCAACTATAATTATTAAACCACTGAACCTGTTGTAACATGTATTCTCGTTGCCCATAATATTCATTTTTATTCAAGAATCACTTGATAATGCTTCAAAAGTGGACCATTCACTCTATTGGATTTTCTTTTAAAAACCCGGACCACAACACTTTATTGGAACACATGGGAATACACGAGAAAACCCGCAGCCGAACCATAAGGCTGAACTTCAAATACTATACACCCAGATCTATAATTATTGTCGGGTCCTCTCATCACCCCTTTGCATATTGCATGTCGCTTCACTTTCTCTGACTACCAATTGCGATTTGCGATTGGCCGGACCCGAAAATATATAAGTTACGTTTAATAGTCCCGGTGGGTACACCATATCGCATCGCTCCTTATGTATAAGCCTTGGGCTCCGCCAATTGTGATTTGGCCGGACCCGAAATATATATCGTTGCGGTTAATAGTCCCGGCGGGTCCACCATATCACATCGTGCTTTATGTATAGGCCTTGGGCTCCGCCGATTGCGATTTACGATAGGCCGGACCTGAAATATATATGCGCTGCGGTTAATAATTCCGGTGGGTCCGCCATATCGCATTGCGCTTTATGCATAGGCACTGAACTCTGCCGATTGCGATTTGCAATTGGGGAGGCGGACCCGAAAAATATATGTGTTATGTTTAATAATCCCGACGGGTCCGGTGTATCACGGTGCACCTTATGTATCAACATTGAAAGTGCCAATTGTGATAAGTGATGAAGGCATGCATTGAGAGATGTGTAAAGACCGAGGAAGCACGAAAAGGGTAAATTATGCATATTTGTATAGTATTTCTATTATCAAAGCATTGATATAGAAATAAGGACATGATAGGAGGTTTTGAGGGTTGAGTCCATATACACCCATAGTAAAGAGTGGGGGTTGGTTATATGTGTGGGCATAGAGCACCATGAAGGTTTATGAGGATTGAAAAAGTCTTGATGAAGGATATGAATGAAGGGCTAGACTGGGTTATAAATGAATCATGCTGTAGAGATTCATTCAAGGGGGTCTTAACCATTGAGAATTGAAGATTTGACTCTGTAGAGAGTTAAAATCCCTGGGACAAAAACAGATCATTCGGAGAAATAAAAGATCAAACTTCTAGGGGACCCATTCAAATTTGCTACCAGAGCAGGTTTTAATAGGGTGGTGGTTGTGGCCATAACAAATGGTGAACCACTGGGCGAACCAGTTATCTCTGTTACTAAATAAACTTTGGATCAGTAGAACATCAGGGTGTTAAGATAAACTCGAAATGAAAAATTTATAGATGGATAGGCATGGGTTCCACTTCAACATTAATAGCTTTAGGCGGGATAAAGACAAATAGCTTCTACTTACTGATAGGGTTTTGACAGGCATTCTCCAATGGTTGTATTATGGGATTTATTGACCTTCCTTTACCTGTTTTCTACTTTCAAAATCCTTTCGGGGACATCATCGGTCTGTCAATACCTGTTTAGATGTGTACCTTAACTCTTTTCTCGCTCATCGAACTTGATGTAGATATGTTTATCTACACTTTATGTAAGAATTTTAGTGCTATACTTTTGTATGATTGAATGGGGCGCAGTCATGGATCATGCCATATTTTTAAACTGCTTAAGCAAGGTTGGGCTTGCTGTGTCAACCGATACTTTGAGTCTAGCAATAGTCCCTACTCCAACCGGCTTCCCAAACAACCTGTCCTTCCAGATTGGCACAAGGACTCAACATTTCATTTTATTTTACATAAGTCCTTCCAGTTTTAGGCACAAGGACTAGAGCACAATTAAATTTTCCAAAGGATATACAACAACGAGCTTAGCCCATGAGAGGAGGTTTACTTGTAGATGACAGATATTGGAAATTTTAGTGTGGTGGGTGGAACTAATGGAGAATGACAACAATCCTCATAGACAAGTCTAGGCTAGGTCTAGATGGGATTTTAAAAAAGCAGCATTCGCCATGCCAGTGCAGCTGTGTTTACACATTTTTCGTTTTATAAAGATGCCCCTACATGCTCTGGGTATCCAGGTTATCAACAGATCCTACCTAGTTCCCAACATATGCTAATGAGTGGATTTGATTTTAATTTCATCGCTAATTTTCCAGTTCTCATAGGCTCATTGAAAGTTTGCTTGATTCGCAAGGTAACAATGAATTTAGGATTGGCAGACTCATCAGCAGGTTACTGAGGGAGGAAAATGAAGGTGGGGAATGAGGGCAATATGAAGAGAGTTATAAAGGTGAAGACGAGATTGAAGGACCAAAATCAATTGGCTGAAAAGGACAAAAATTCAAAATAGAAGGAAAATAAACTTTGTGAAAAAAACAGGAATGGACGGGACGAAAATATAACTTAAGCCAACAACAAAAATAAAATGAATCCTAACCTACTCAGGAGGTAACCACCATGTGGTGGCTACTAGAAGTATCTCTTAAGATGTTGGCCATTAACAGGTAGTTTTTCAATTTCTCCCTGTAAAGTTTTCAATCTATAAGTTCCCTCACCAATTTTTTCCTCAACTTGGAACTGGCCCAGCCATAAGTGTTGGAATTTCATGTGCTTACCTTTTGGCTCACTCAACTTGTCCCATTTCAAGACTAGCTCTCCTACTTGGTAATCTTTATCTCCTGCCAGATGGCAATCAAACCATCTCTTCACCATAATTTGGCAATTTCTAAATTTATTTCTGGCTTTATCTCTCAATTCCTCCAACCTCACCAGTTGGTTGATCCTTTTTTGAAGTAAGGCTGAAGGGGTCCCTCTCGAAGCTTGGGAGAGTTGTAAAGAGGGAAGGGTAACGTTAAGAGGCAAGATGGCTTCTTGCCCATAGATGAGGAAGTATGGGGAGTTTCCTAATGCTACTTTTGGGGTGACCCTATTGGCCCAAAGGGCGTTTGTTAGAGTGTTGTGCCAATTCCTCTGGTTGTTAGCGACATATTTACGGATTATGCGGATGAGGTTTTTATTTGAGGACTCTACAACTCCATTTCCCTAGGGGTAATAGTTTTATGCATACGTTATGCAAATTGATTTATCAATAGCAAATTCAGTCAATTTTAGTGATGAAAAGTAAGAAGCATTATCAAATATGAGAGCGTCATGGATGCCAAACCTGTTAATAATAAATTTCTCAATAAAAGATATTACCTCGTCTTCGTTAACCTTCCGAAGCGGGATGGCTCTGGTCCATCTGGTGACGTAGTCGGTTGTTGTGAGTATATACTTATGTTGCTGTGAAGAGTTTGGAGTGATCTCACCTATGACATCTAGGCCCCTTGTTGGAACGAGCGAAATCATAACGGGCTTGAGGGGAACGACTGGCTTTCTTTCTCGTCCTGTGGCAGTTTGACATACCTTGCATTTCTGAGCGTAGGCATGCGAGTCTCTGAACACTGTGGGCCAATAATATCCAGCTCTTAATATTTTGTGAGCAGTGGTCTCTCCTCCATAGTGACCACCTACTGGGCCATCATGCATTTCTTTCAAGACATGATCGGCATCATCCTTTTCCAAACACCTCAGCCAAACTCCATCATAATTTTTTTTGTATAATGTGTCATTGGCCAAGTGATACTGATTAGATTTCAATCTGAGCGCTCTCCTTCGTGATGCATCCATGTGCTCAGGACATGATCCCCATGTTAAATAAAAGCATATGTCGTAATACCACGACTCAGGGTCCAAAGGGACTTCCGACATTTCATGCTCACACATCAGTGTCTCATTAATCCATAGGGGCTCCTCCCTGAATTCTACTTGTGCATTCTGTATGCTCTGCGCTTCTGGTTCTTCGGACGCCCCTTCTTTATCCGCCAAGGCTTCTGCCACGAGCTCACACAATCCCTGCCCTCAAACTATCTTTGTCGACTTAATCTCGAGGTCATATTCTTGAAGGGCGGTTATCCAATTCCCTCTCCATTCACCCATTTCTTTTTGCACGAAGAGGGCTCTTACAGCAGGGTGGGGAACAATTACTTTAGTCCTGACCTTTAATAAATAAGGGCGGAAATGTTTTATGGCTTTAAAAACCGCAAAACCTTGTTTCTCCATGTCTGGGTAGTTCAGTTTTGCTCCCTGAATATTAGAGCTCATATAAGAAATAGGGACTTCATTGCCATCATCATTTTTTTGGGTGAGGATTGCGGCATATGAAACATCAAAAAGTGTACAAGAAGAATTCTTTGTCAAAATTGGGGTTGACCAATGCAGGAGCTTCTGCGATGGCCTCCTTAATTCGCTGAAACGATTTCTTAGCTTCATCGCTCCACCTATACACAACGTCTTTCTTCATCATTAGCTACATGGGACGCACTATTTCTGCAAAACCTTAAATGAATTTCCTAACAAAATTAATTTTCTCGAAGAAAGATTGCATTGCCTTTTTATTTGCAGGGGGTTGTATTCTCATGATGGTCTCTATTCTTTCAAGATCAATAACAATCCCTTCTTTAGAGAGGATATGACCTAGTAGTTTCCCTTCTGTAACTGTGAAGACGCTCTTCTTGGGATTCAACGATATTCTGTATCTTCAACATCTTTTGAAAATCTGTTTCAAGTGATAAATATGATCCCTTTTTCAATACGAATACACAGTAATGTCATCCATGTACACTACTACTGATCTGTTAATCAATCCTCGGAAAGCTATGTCCATAGCTCTCTGAAATGTGGCGCCTGCATTAATAAGTCCAAACGACATTTTACGGTATGTGTAAGTGCCCCATTTAGTGTTGAAGGTTGTCTTAAGCTGATCTCCATTCGATACCAACACTTGATTATATCCTGAAAAACCATCCAATAGGGACAACATTTCAGACCCAGAAACGCACTGAAGAATGTGTTCCATAGAAGGGACAGGATAGTTATCTTTCTGTGATGCTTTGTTCAGGTTTCTGAAATCAATACATAACCTGATGTCTCCATTTTTCTTTCTTACTGGCACGAGATTGGCTACCTAGCAGGTGTGTCTGATAGGAAAAATGATTTTGGCGTCCAGCATTTTGTTTAATTCCTTCTTCACCAACGATTCCAGGCTTGGGTGCATCTTGCGAAGCTTTTGTTGGTATGGCCTAACATCCTTATCCAACGGAATCACGTTGCATAACGCTGGTATCAAAGGTTTTTAAGTCGCCATATGTCCATGCAAATACATCCTTATACTCTTTAAACAACTTAACAAATGCAACCCTTTCTCGTGGAGAGCATCCCAATCCCAAATTAACAATTTTTGGATCTTCTTTGGTTCCAAGGTTGACCGATTCATACTTCATGGATGAGCTATGCATTTTGTAGTTAGTCGGCTTCTTAAATTTATCATGCAGGTCATACAAGTGCTCCATCTTGACAACTGACTTGGGAATTATATTGAGCTGCTCCTTTTCCTCATCTTCACTCCCATTCATAAGCTTTTCATGCTCTTTTTCATCAATGACTGCATTTTTGAATGTTTTTTCACCATGCAGGAACTCAAGGATTTTCTCATCACCTTCGAACACCTACCAATTCGAGATGTTATCAGGCACAGATGGTCTGAAAATCAATTCAACGTAACATTTATTCTTGTTTAGTCTAAGATCAGGCAAAAGTTTCACAGCCATACCAGCCATCAGATCGGCATCTTGGTTTTTCCCTCGAGGTATGTATGTGATATTAAAAGAATCAAAATTGTCAATTAAGCTCCATACCTCATGTTGGTATCTTACCAGGTGTGGCGAATTGCAATGTATCCTTTTCCTTACCTGGTCCACAATTATCTGTGAGTCACCAAAAACTTTAAGATTTTTTACCTTCATATCAATGGCTTTTTTTAGGCCCTGCAGCAAGCCTTCGTATTCTGCCGTGTTGTTGGTGCACGCGAACTCCAACTGGTTGGCCATCAGATGTTGGTTCCCTTGTGGGTCAATGAGAATGCTCCTAGCACCTGCACCTTCAAGGCAGTTAGAGCCATCAAAGTAGAGTGTCCAGAAAATAGAATCTAATGTTACATTAAATGAACTGCTTCCTACAAAATTGGTTCTATCATCTACTATATTACAGGGTGGCTCATCAGTTGGACTACGGGGGAGAGCTTCCAACTGTGTGTTTGTCACAGTTTCTTCAACTGTCTCTGCATGGAATTCTCCGAAACAGGTTTCGATGGCACAAACATCGAAACTATAATTCCCAAGGATAGAGTTGGTAAACATTACAGGTTCATTGGGGCCATTTAGTTCCGTCACCACATACTTCATGTATCTTTCTCGATCAACTCTCAGCATATCACCTTTTCCCTTCTGAGGCAGCAAGAGATGGGACCAATCAGTTGAGAAATATCCATTCAGTTTTGCTGACTAGTCCCTACTAAGCAGCATTCCATAAGCCTCAGGTATGTCGACTACCACTATGTCAATGACTTGTGTGTACTGTGGTTTGGTAGCCATCTGAATCAACACATCTTTCAATTCCCCAATTACTTTCACATTCATTCTGTCCAATTGCATAATTCGAGTTCCAGTTTTCTCGGGTATCGCATGAAGTCTTTTAGCAACAATGTAAGGCATAACAGTGGACAAGGCACCAGAATCTACCAAGAAATTGTGTATGTTCATGTTGACGATTTCAAATTTGATAAGGAAAGGTGGAGTCATGGATTTCGATTTCCTTCCTATCATGGCTGCACTGACATCTTGGGGGGTTCGATTCATTTTTGACAGAGTGGCTTCCATAGCTGATGGTGTTTGGGCTATACTGGGGGTACTAATAGGTCTGGACGCTGACTTCTTGATTTGGCTACTTGGAATGGTGGGAGATTTTCAATTCCATTCATTCATAGCTTTCAAGAGCAGATCTCTTTGCTGCGTTAATTTTAGCAAATTGAAGTATGTGATATTAGCTCGATATTTCTTAAGATCATCCACAATGTTGTATGTTATAAACAGGGTAGGGTAGACTAAACATACCGATTTTGCCATTCTTAGGTGGTAGTTTACCATTTTGAGTCGCCTTCGTTGCAGTCGGATATGTATTATCTTTCTCTGGATAGTTTGCAACTGGAGTACTCTTGGAATCACCACTAGGTCTACCCTTCTCAATAGGAACTTTGGGAGAGGATGCCTTCAAAGGGAAAACATCTTTCTTTGTCTGGTCTACAGGCTTCATCACGCTTGCAAGTGTCTCTTTACTTCATTTGTGGATTTCATTAGTGTGGATTTCTACCATACTATCTCCTTCATCGTCATCATTCTCATTTTTATAGAAATCCCACAGTACATTGATTTGAGATTCCTCATCCAAGGGCTTTCTACTTGGTATTCTTCCTCATTTTCTTGTTCTGGCTCTAGCTCTACTATAGGTTCTTCTTTGGTGAGGAGCGATCTGATAAGAGCGAGCTCTTCTGTATTTAAAATCCCTTCATTGGGTGGAGTAGGCAGCACAAGTTGGCCATGACCACCTTCTATCTTCTTATGATATAAAGGTTTGAAGGATTTTCTGTTGCTATAATCTCCCCCATTCCCATTTGTACTTTCTCTAGAGTTCCTTTTCATATCGGTGACTGTGTTCGTCAATTTCTTAATGATCCGATGCAAACCTTCCACATCTGTGGTATCCTTTTCTTTGACCTCAACCACTTTTTTATCACTCCCATTATTCTTCTTGGATGATTGAGGGGCTTTCTTTTCTTCGGTTGTACGATGACATGCTGTGAGACTGATCATTTGATTCTCGACTTTTACTGCTTCATCAATAGCACCCTGTAAGGTTTGTGCGTTACTCCTCTTGACCCACATCGCAGTAGGGATAGGGAGAACAGTGATGCAGAATTCCATGAGCACCTCATCAGTAGGTCTATCATTAGCCGAGATTCTGTTGAACAAAGTGTTGAACCGGATGTTAAAATCCTTGACCTTCTCTTTGGTTTCCATTTTCAAACGGGATAATTCTAAAACTAAGGCCGCATGTGTTTTGTCATCGCCAAACTTGTCTAAAAATGCCTGTTGAAAGGCACCCCATGAGGTGATCGATCCAATTCTCAAGCTAAAGTACCATGTGGAGGTCGCACCAATCAGAGTAAAAGGGAATAAGCGACATACTACATCTTCATTGGCTACCCCCAACATGCGCACGACTAGGAAGAAAGAGTGAATATGGTTATCAGCAGTGTCTCCCTGCTCAGGGTCGAATTTAGGCAATACTCTTTTTGCATTCTTGGGTAAGGCATGCTGCTGCCCAGGTACCGCTACGGCATCCTGAGCGAGCCAGGGAGGGAGTGCTCCTAGAGGAGGTGGGGGTTGATTCCCACCTAGAGGAGGCGGTAGAGGCGGATTCCCACCTAGAGGGGGAACGTTAGCCATATTATGGATAGGGAGGTTCTGGTTGAAGGTTTCTTCGAGGTGTTCTTTGTTAGGATTTTCCAAATCAAGCCAGGGATTACCTTTAGAGGGGGAATCCTCAGGAATTTCTTCCCAAGGAGTGTCGATACTTTGCAAGGACTCTAGCACAATATCTTCAAGAGAAGGGGTTGCAGATGTCTCTTCGCTTATGGTAAAGATCCTTGGCCTTCTTTTAGTTGTCAGAGGTAAAGAGTGAAAGATGGGGAGTTGAGAGAGGGAAAAAGTGTAAGCCCGAGTAAGTACTCTGACTGGTTGTTCTTGAGTGACAGGATACTCCCACAGTCTCTCTTCTTTGGGTGACCCAAACACAGGACTTAGAGGGATCTCTGCTTCTTCGAAATGAGGCTCTTCCAAATGTGCGAAAGGATCTTTTCGACCTTTACGATCCATACATTAATCTTTTCGAATCCATGCATGACATTTATAGATGAAATCCTGAAAAGCTGTGGATGGCGGTTCAGGCCCTCCTTCTAGCGCCAGTTTGTTAACGTTGCAAATTTTCGCTGCGCCAACAAGGGGAACTAACTTGATCGCAGACCCAAATTAGATCCGCTTCCATTTGGAGTGGCTAGTTCCAACAGGTTTTAAAGGATCCCATAAACTATTATAGGTGTTGAAAGATTGCTTCTTGGAGGAAGACTTCAATTAAATCAACAAAAGAAACAGCTAACCTATATGTATCAAATCCTATCTACACTAATTCTAACTACTTATGCTAGTCCTAACTATTCTAATCTATCTTGTAGAAGCATAAAAAAAGAGGTTAAACATCATATATAGATTCCAAGTCCAAATGAATCAATTACTGGTTCACAGATGAACAAGGTTGTATTAAATCTTAATTGCAATCTAATTACTCATACAGGAATACACATTCCTTTCCATACAAATAAAACTTGCAACTGATGTTTTACAAGGTTTCGAATCAACAACCTTTCATGAATGAACCATGGTAACAAATTATATTTGAATAACCAAGACTAGTCACGAATTGTTTGTTATCAATATGCACAAAAACAAAAATATCTATATTTATGCCAGCAACAACACCCTGATTTTAAACACATGAAAGAAAAGGAAAATAAATCTAAAAAAGGCTCCTTCTTGACCCAAATAGTCTTCTTTATTAGCACAATAAATCAAAAGCTGTTCTGCCCAAAAAAAATTCCTCTACCCATCTCCAGAGGTAATACTTATGCAGAAAAGACTGACCCTCCGTCTCCCCCCCCCCCCGACTTTCCACCTTCCTGCTCTTTTCCATATACACATTAAAATATACAGACGTAGAATCGATCGGTGAAACAGCTGACATGTAGAGGGAATATCTGCTGGAGCGCTTCATTTCCTGGGGAAATGAATAGATGTTGATTAAAATAGAATTACTGTGTGTCATCTCTTCAAACCTATATTGAGAGGACGTTATTCCCTATCATTTCCTAAAGGAAACTGAAGACACTGCGCTCATCTTCCCACATCTGACATCATTGAAGGTGTGTTTGGAGGTAATTACATCTTGATGGATCAACGCTGTCATGAGTGCTTCCTCTTGACATAGAGCGTGCCTCCATTATGCACTATGGCGGTTCGTATCCATTTCTTGCAAAGTATGTCTTTTCAATATCGACATCGGTGGTGCAGAGGTGTCATCTTGATATAAATCGCATTTATCCGTTACCAGGTCCACTCGAACTCGCCTTTCTTCTCTTGGTCCTCACCTGCAGAAATAGTTCATATTAGCTATGATTATGAGAAATATGACAAACATGCCCACAAACAAACCTTGCATTTAGTCACAGTTTCTATTTAATCTCGCAACGCAGAGCAACTATAATTATTAAACCACTGAACCTGTTGTAACATGTATTCTCGTTGCCCATAATATTCATTTTTATTCAATAATCGCTTAACACTGCTTCAAAAGCAGACCATTCACTCTATCGGATTTTCTTTTAAAAACCGAACCACAACACTTTATCGGAACACATGGGAATACACGGGAAAATCTGCAGCCGAACCATAAGGCCGGACTTCAAATACTATACACCCAGATCTATAATTATCGTCGGGTGCGCTCATCGCCCCTTCGCATATCACATGTCGCTTCACTTTCTCCAACTGCCAATTGTGATTTACGATTGGCTGGACTCGAAAATATATAAGTTGGAAATTTTATTCTTACACCTTTCCAATTTTATATGACACTCCCTCTAACTCCATAAGAATGAGGATATTTGAAAGATTTATTTAGGATGAACCATCTAAAGTACAAGTAGGATGAAACAACCAGTTTTACAAGTTAGCCCCATAAGTGAATGTACAAAAACTATAAATAAATGGCATATGACTTCATTTTAACAAGAATTCGTTCAAGAAGAGATTTTAGGTCACAAGAGGAGTTGAGGAATAACTTTTGGGGTGATTCTTGGAGTCTATAAGTGGAAGAAAAAATGTGATTTATGGAGTGAACAAGTCATATTGGAAATTTCACTATATCTTTTTGTTTGGGATGTTTCAGGATGTGAAACTTGGATAATTTTTCTAGAAGATCATAATGTACGTGTGGCTCAAATTATAAACCTTGGTTCAATACAATTTTGAATATATACTCTAAGGAAGTTAGGCTTCTTGGATGCTCCTCAAATTTTCTTCAAACATGGTAGCTTAATATTTTTGCTATATCTTTCTTTCTACGATATTTCATAATATGAAATTTAGAGGACACAAAGGAGAGATCCAAAAGGTATCCATGGTAGCAATTTCAGAACTATATTTGTAAAATTATAATCATGGCGTGTTTTACAAATTAATTCTTGGGAAGAAGCTAAAAGCAACAAGTTTTAGGAGAAGTAGACTTGGTGAAAGAAGAAGTAGCATGTAGACCTAGTGAAGGAGAAAGTAATTGACAAAGCGAGTGAAGATAGAATCAATAATTAGACTTGGTGAAAGCATAAGAAACTAACAAACATTGTGAAGAATAAGAAAGTAGGTTGTTGCCTATGAATATTTGTAGTAGTGTGGATTTGTATCACAAATAGTTTAGTTACTACAAAGTAGCAGAGGGGTTTGGTGTTTCCTACAGATTGGTGCCTACAAAGCAATAAAGGGGATCAATGTCTCCTACGGGTTAGTGACTACAAAGAAACAAAGGGGAATGGTGTCTCCTATAAGTTGGTGCCTACCAAGTAGCATAAGGGATTGATGTACTAGTAGGTTGGTGCCTACAAAATATTTCATATAAAGAAGTTTTGAGGTTTTCTCACATAAGGGTTTCCACATATATCCTGTGTTACCTATTCAATTTATGAGATTGATGTTTTATGATGTTTAAATAGCTTTAAATAAATAAAAATTGTCATTATAAGATTCATCCCCCCTCTCGGTATAATTGTGAATTCCAACGATCTTAGTTGTCATGATCATAATCTCATGAATGGATATATCATGGGAGGGGCATGGAGATTGGATTCCCCTTTTTTGTCCTTAGTAATACTTCTTAAAGTTGGGGTCCAATGTTAGCCAAGAAATTGACATCTCCATTATGATCCCACAAGACTTTCTAATATAAAATGATCTCAAACTATTGAGCCATAGTCAAATTTTGTTGAATCAAACATTGCAAGTAATAAATTAAGTGGAGAATTTAAAAGGAACCTAATGACAATGGAGGAGTTTCCAATAGTTGTTGGCTATCAAACTCAACAATCGTTTAGTCTAAGAAATCCCTAAAACATTCTCAATGCCCTAGATTCATTGCTTATGGCAATACTTAAACCCTAGGCAAAGAAACTTTCTATGTTTCCTCCAAGATCAAAGAGGATTCTATAATTATTATTCAGTAATAGAAATGTAATTGCATCCTATTGTTCAGTTCATTTCCTTGTGGTTATTACAATGTCTTTAACATCTACTCGACATCCCTTTACATATAAGGTTGTAAAATTAGGGTTAATGTTATTATCACTTAACCAAAAGTGGTCCTATTAACTTTGTTGATTTTTGTAAAGGTTCCTTTAATATTATTATTTTACCTCCTAACGTAACTCATGATACAACCTCTCACTTGCATCATATCCCACTTGGTACAATTTCACCAATTCTTGTAGTTTTAAGGTTTTCGCTATAACTACAACTCATAATTCCACAAAAATTTGCATCTATCATTAACTCGTTAAGTTCATATTATATAACCATTTGTAATTCTAATCCTTATATTTATTTGATTATCTATTTTAAACCTCTCTTTCCTAGCACCTTTCAAAACCCTTATGTTATTGCCCTATTGAGAATGTGGTTCAACTGGTTGGCCCACTATTGTACACCTGACATTGCTATCCATATGACACATGATCTTGCTCTATGTGAGGTCACTTGACTCCTTGCACTTGGCTCCATTCGACAATTGAGATATTTTTTATCAAATTTGACGGAGGCGATCAATTAGGGTTACTCCAAATCCATCTACCCTCGTCTAGCTAGATTCATGCAAGTTCATTCACATTTCTAGTTCTATTAGAGTGTTGCTCTATAGTTTGGCGAAAGGTCATCTCTTAGACTCAGTATGACCCTCTAGCCACCAATCCACTTAATTTTTCATTACGAGCAAATGCTTGTACTCTTGGTTTTAGTTTCAAGCTCTTATAAATTCCTTAGGTACTTTGTATTTACATTTCTTTTTACATTTTGCTCATTTTTTTCAGAGATTTCCAGTACGAGAGCTTACATGTTTCCTCCGTGACCTTCAATTTCTCTTAAAATGGAACCACGATCTCACTTCTGGAAAGGGATAGCCTCCACTGAGTTGTTAGTATTTCAATTCCTTTTTAGAGGTAGGGTTCCAGTGAGCCACTCTATTTCTATTAATGGGTTTTCACTATTATGTGTGTGTGTGTGTGTGTATATAATGGGCACCTCATCACCAATTTTTTTTACATCGTACAGATTTACAAATGGAGGAACCCTCTATATTTCTATGCCTCGAACGAGTTGTTAAAGAGGTAAAATATCGTTTTAATCCCTTCTCTGTCACAACTTGTATCGATTTTATATTGGATTTTCTTCCCTGTTTTCAATCTATAGTGGTCATCATGAAAACCCATTGGGAATTATAAGCATTGTAGGGATTTTTGGATTTTCCCTTTTTGGTAGGTTTTAATTCTGAGTCAATGGTTTCCAAGAGTCATTAATGACTAAAAATATTTCAGCTAATTACTTGAAAAGTTATTATAAAATTTCCTTTGTTATTTTATTTTGTTTCAGGGTTGTATTGAAACCCTAGACTTTACCTTCTATTGTATTTCCACATTATAATACAGTATGTTGGTTACTGCTCTTTATTTTATAGCCTAACTTTTTTTTGTAGTTGTGAGGGGCGCAACTCGAAGTAAGGGGTGTAGCAGAGTTGTACATAGGTATAATTTGCTCGATCTCCATTTTATTGTTTTTTTTTGGTTTATTATATTTACAGTATGGAGGGTCAAGATCTAACCCTTGCCTTTAAATTGTCTATTTCATGCATGATATTCAATAGGCTCATTAATTTTCACCAGTGATTTTGCCTTTTTTTTCTTCTGGTTTCAAGTGGCCTCTGATAACTCGCCTCAACACTTTGAATTGTTTTCCTACTTCCACGATCCTCATGCCGTGTAAATTTAATTGCAAATGATTTCTTTTGTAATTGATGTTTATTGACCCTTACAGGGTGATATACCGTCTCTTATGTATTAATCTCATGCTTGTTATAGAAGCCCTTGACATATTTCTTGGTTGATTATTGTTTATTTAATTCTATTTGTAACAACCTAATTTAGATGTTATTCCACATAAGTAATTCTAACTCTATTAGAGCATGTATAGCAGTTTGATTTCTATGGAATGTAGATCATTTTGAAAAACGACTTATTACCTATCCATGTCCTTATGGACTAGCATTTTCCTTGTTGTAACTCTAATGGAATATAAATAAAAGTTTATGTTAGCCATTTTTGCAAAAGGAAAATATTGCTCGAGTTGCATTTTAGTGGTTGACTCTCGAACTATATGTCTTTCTAGATGATTTAGTTGTGCTGTAATTATCAAGTACACATAGCATGAGTACTCTATTATTTTATTCTAGAATATAATGCGTTCATTTATCTTCTTGGCTTAAGGAAAAAGTAAAAAATTTCATTGTCTAATGTTTTTTCTTTTAGTGAGTAACCACTTCACAGGACCATTTACATAAGGACTATAAAAAAAAAGCACCATATTCCCTACTAAATTCAATTAGAACTGTGAACATAAATGTTTGTTCGATTACCTTATATGAATATTATAAATATCTCGTGTCTTATTCTCATCATAAATTCCACTAGCAACCTATTTTCTTTACAGAGGATTTAGATGCAATCAGGTAAAGTTCAAGCTAGTCAACTATATAATGTAACAACACAATTACATTGCTACATGTTATCGTATAATCTTTTGATTTAATTACTATATCAATGAAATTATACGTAGCCTATGGTGGTAGCTAAAGGATTTCATTTATTCCATTGTATTACGGTTTGATCACCGAATTTTCCAATGATAGTTAAAGAGACAATTCTATGACAAGTTAATAATTTGTGCGAGCCTACCTTTGTATCCTTAGCTAGTTAAATATTCTTCTTAAGGGATCATAAATCTATATTCATTCCTTATCTCTAGTGGAATACTTTTAATTGGTACAAGTCCACATAGTTCAAACCCTAAGATCAATTATCTTTTATACAACCAACATTAGCCTCTTCTATAATTCATATCATGTTTCTAAATCTCTACTCCATTCGTGAGTTCATATCAAATAATTCCAACCCCTCATCATCTGATCATTAAAAATTTGTCTAATATGCATGCATGATTTATTAAATGTATAAAAATCCTTTCTCGATACCACGGTTTCATGTCATGCTGATTAGCAATTTATTTTTAAAAATTCTATCTTACATTCATGCATATAGAAGATTACACAATTCACAATATTATATAGAGAATAGATAAATCATGCATACTCAACTCTATTATATACCAATGAAATGCATATATGCATTAATTCTTATTCTTCTTTCACTTGTTTCATACCAGTTCAAAAATACAAACACTAAACCAAAAAATCATGAAGGAACATAAATACAAAATTCACGATTAAGGGATCACTTGACATACTCAATTTTCATGGGAGAAGCAACAAATGTAGCTTCACAGACTGACAACATTCCTTTTTTCACTCATTTACTTACTCTTTTTGAGTTTTTGTAGTTTATTTTGTATTTCAAGTTATTAATGAAAGTTTTGGTTGTTTTTCTTTCATATATAACCATGGGCCTCTTCCCCTTTTCATTTCTATACACATCAACTACTTCAACACTTCTTTTAATAATTAGAACAACTCACATATATATCTATGTTAAAATCCTTTCTCTATAGTTATGGTTGTACCATTCAGTCATAAATTTTTCATTATGACCAAGCTATCCCCTACCAATTTTATTTTCACATTTCCACCACCCAAATTATGGATGTTTTGTTGGGATCTCAAACGTGATCTTATTCAAAATTTATGCTTGGCAACCCACCTACATTTGCATCAAAAGTATCATACATAACAACATCTATCAGGACCAAAGAAATGGCAGACGAAGACCCTTTAGGTTGATCATGAATCCAATGGTTGCTACAATTGCAGTAAAAAATGAAAAATGAGGTGAGGCATTCCACTTGTTTATCTTACTCCAAGAAATTTAATCAACATTTCCAGTTTGTTGAAAATAGCAACAAGAGATGATAAAAATAAAATGCTAAAAATAGCATTGCTATAGATAGCATTTGAGGATATATTCCAATTTTAATTAGTCCCTGAATTAAAATTCGGATTTAGTCTCAAAAACTGTTTGAAAAATAATTAATTAATTCATCTTGAGTTAATTAGTTGGAGAAAATCAAACATGAAGTCTTTGTGAAGACATGCAACAATTATTACTTTGATTAAGGAAGTTATCCCTTAATTAAGGAGATAAGGATGATTTGTATTTGAGTTGTAATTAGTTAGCTCAGTTAACTGAGTTAAGTCCAGTTAGATTAGTTCCAAATAGTTTGTGGAACTGATTGTGAGTTCAGTTAGTTAAGGCATGCATGCATGCAACTAGTGTACTCTAGATAACTGAATATTCTCTCATAAATAACTCATGCATGTCAGTTCAGACAGAGACCCAGTTGAGATTAAAGGAAGGGACATTATACTATCAGTTGCTAGAATATTCCCACGTGAATATCTCTTGCATGCAGAAGGAATTCATTCCTTGAGGATTGCGCAGTTACTAAAGAGGTCTGAGCAGTGCGTGAGGTGAGAATCACACAGGTGGCAGCTGGAGGACCCAGGAGAAACTGCGCAAGGAAATAGGAGGCTTGGAGGACTGAAGGAAGGCATATGTGTTGTCTATTCTGTCTATGAGCAACAATCAGGGATTGTACTGAGAGCTAGATAGCATGAGAGCTAAAGTTTTATGTAATCCTGAGATATTTCCACTTGTATGATAATACAAATAGTGGGGTTTTTAGCTGAGGCTTTTCCCAGAGTATTCTTCTATGTTTCATGTGTGATTGAATCTTCTTCTCTGTTATATGTGTTCTGGTTGATCTTGCTCAAAATCGATTAAGCTTTCACAAGTTTGATTGTAGAAGTAGATTAAGTATTTTGCTTTAGTACATTGCATAATTAGTTTAATCTACAGTGAGAATTTCTACATGGTATCAGAGCAAAGGTGATCAAAGCAAAGAACAATATACAAATAAGGGAGAAGTTCGAAGTTTTTAAGTTCTTGATTGTAGGTGCAGAATCGATTTCTTATCACATCTCAAAGTTCACCAATGGCATTCAATGGCTTGAGACTCGAGTATGCCTTGGATGGTAGCTCGAATTACATAGCCTAGAAGGATCGCATGGAAGCGGTATTAGAGGACAACAGTTTGAAGGACTTCATTGATCAAGAAGTCCCCAAGCTAGCAGCAGCTAATGCCCAAGAATTGGCGGAATGGAAGAAATGTGTGGCGAGAGCGAGGAGGATTCTTCTGGAGGGAGTTCGAGACCATATTGTCTCGAGTCTCCATGGGAAGGAGACACCGTTTTCAATGTGGAAGACATTGAAGGATCTATATGAGAACAAAAATGACCAGAGGAAGCTGGTGCTGAAGGATAAGCTTCAGAAAATCAAGTGTGAAAAGGGTGACACGATCTCTACATATCTGAACAAGCTCACCACTTGCACAGATGATCTTGGAAGTGTAGGAATCACGACAACCAATGATGACATGGTGATTCTTGCTCTCCTCGGTCTTCCTAAGAGCTAGCATAGCTACCAAGAACTCAGTGAATGGAACAGAGAAACTACCAGATTGGGAACAACTGTGGTCGGATCTGATGCAGGAGGAGATCAGGAGAAGCACCAGAGATGGTTCTTCATCAAAGCATGATGATGAAGAAAATCTAGCCTTAGCAAGTAAGGTGAGGAAAGGGAAAGGGAAGGCTTCTCATTCCAAATCGAGTTCTTCCCATGATGGGAAGAAGATTGACAAATCTAAAGTGAGATGCTTTAATTGTCATGAGGTGGGCCATTATGAAACTAATTGTCCATTGAAGAAATCCAAGAAGGGATCCTTGGAAGGATCTGAAGGTGAGGCCCTAGCCTCTCAGTTCGAATTGGATTTTACCCTCATTGCATGCATGGTTTTATCGATGATGGGTTGTGGTTGGTTTCTTGACAATGGAGCCTCATTCCACATGACCGACGATAAGAATTTATTCATTACCTTGGAGGAGAAGGACCTCCAACTGCGCATAGAGATGGGTGATGATGGAAAGTACTGTGTTTCAGGTGAAGGTACGATAGTGTTTCAGAGGGAGCATGGAGCTCCTCTCACCCTGACTGATGTGAAGTATGTGCCTGGACTGAAGAAGAATTTGGTATCAATCGCGATGATGGAGGAAAAAGGCTATGATGTTGTCTTTAGTAAGGGAAAGGTTTTCCTTAGACACATCACCATGGGTCAAGTGAAACAGATCGGTTCACGGGTACAAAACCTGTATGCTCTTGAGGTTCAAGATGCATGCAAGGCCTTGAGGAGTAAGGAAACTATTAGAGACTTGGTGGTTGAGAGGGAGAGTACATTACCTCTCAACATGCAGCCTCATAAGAAGTCTCAGACAATTGTGGAGGAGCCACAATTGGTGAAGCAACTTCAGGAGGTTACGGAGTAGCCACAACTCGAGAAGCCGAGAGGAGATTGAGTGGAAGCATCAACTCATGTAGAGACCTCCAGTAGGGGGAAATTTTGAGCCAAGTACGCAGAGGGATCACATGCATCCATACCTCCAGGTGTGAGGTGGGGCGATGTGAAGAGAGAGTCCCAAGAAGGATGAAATAGGGGCAGGATCCTTGAGGTACTCAGCCTCTTTGATTAGACCTTGCTATGGGAGCCTCGATGAGGAGTAGCAGGACTAACTGAGTGGGTAGAGACAGATGCGGATGGAGTGGCAGAGGGAGCTTCAGCATCAGAGGGTGTTTCTAGCCCAACAGAGAGGCCAGTTGGGAGATCAGTTACTTACTTCTCAGTAACTGAGTTGCGGTGCAGCAGTGGGCAGCACGATGCAACATGATGAGAGGAGGTGCAGTGCAGATGCAGTGCTGGGAGATAGGACCAGCAGCAACACGGATGCAGCAGGAGGAATTAGTGTGATTGATGCAGTTAGAGATCAAAGTGACAGAGGATAGAGCAGTCAGATACTGAAGAGCACAAAGGTGCAGAGTTTTCAGTCGACAGAGGCAATAACAGTCAGAGACTTTGATGACAAGGGCATCATCCTGATTCAGGTTGGATATTTTTTGTTTCTGGAGTTATTGGAGCAAAACACTAGAGAGAAGTGTTGCATGCAGAACATTCCAAAGGTTCAGTATCGGGTTCGAGTTGAATGCCTTTCTTGTTGAGAGGGAGTGTTGAAAATAGCAACAAGAAATGATACAAATAGAAATGCTAAAAATAGCATTGTTGTAGATAGCATTTCAGGATATATTCCAATTTTAATTAGTTCCTGAATTAAAATTCGAATTTAGTCTTAGCAGTTGTTTGAAAAATAATTAATTAATTCATTTTGAGTTAATTAGTTGGAGAAAATCAAACATGAAGTCTTTGTGAAGACATGCAATAGTTATCCCTTTGATTGAGGAAGTTATCCCTTAATTAAGGAGATAAGGATGAGTTGTATTTGAGTTGTAATTAGTTAGCTTAGTTAACTGAGTTAAGTCCAATTAGATTAGTTCCAAATAGTCTGTGGAACTGATTGTGAGTTCAGTTAGTTAATGCATGCATGCATGCAACTAGTGTACTCCAAGTAACCGAATATTCTCTCATAAATAACTCATGCATGTTAGTTCAGACAGAGACCCAGTTGAGATTAAAGGAAGGGACAGTACTATCAGTTGCTAGAATATTCCCATGTGAATATCTCTTGCATGCAGAAGGAATTCATTCCTTGAGGATTGTACAGTTACTACAGAGGTCTGAGTAGTGTGTGAGGTGACAATCACACAGGTGGCAGCTGGAGGACCCAAGAGAAACTGCGCAAGGAAATAGGAGGCTTGGAGGACTGAAGGAAGGCATATGTGTTGTCTATTCTATCTATGAGCAGCAGTGAGGGATTGTACTAAGAGCTGGATAGCTTGAGAGCTAAAGCTTTGTGTAATCCTGAGATATTTCCACTTGTATGTAATACAAATAGCGGGGTTTTTAGCTGAGGCTTTCCCCAAAGTATTCTTTTGTGTTTCATGTGTGATTGAATCTTATTCTCTGTTATATGTGTTCTGGTTGATCTTGCTCAAAATTGATTAAACTTCTGCAAATTTTATTGTAGAAGTAGATAAGTATTTTGCTTTAGTACATTGCATAATCAGTTTAATCTACAGTGAGAATTTCTACACAGTTTATCTAGTTGCATCACTCCAATCCTAAAAAAAAATATGCTTTACGAAGTTTCTACCCAAATAACAACACTAATTTCTAATGCCTTACAATTAGAGACCATTTTATCTTTAGGATTAATGCTAAGTCAAAGATTCCTTTGCCCTTTTTAGGTCTTTTGCAATTATTCTTATGAATTTCATATTTTCACTTTTGATTTTAGTCTTAATTAATTTTATTCTTATCCATTTCTATGTAAGGCAAACAATTTTTGCATCTTTTCTACATTTACCCCTGAGTACCTTCATGTATTTCCAATTTATGGTGCGGTTAAAATGTCATCGTTACTATTATTTTCAACGTAATAGTCTCCAATTGTTCTACATACTTTGTTATTTTCGTGATTAATTCAACCACAGTTTACAGTGATATTCTATCTCGTCCCGCATATACATCACATATTTAGCAGGTCCTTCATATATGCGCTTGTTCACATATTCCTAAGGTATCTTTTTGTCATTCAATTCTCTTGGTTACAATTTCTTTACTGTATTTTTTTCATATTCATATTTACAAGAATGCTAACATAAATCCTTTATCAGGTAGGTTTGAATCTCAAACTTCCATTTTATTTATTTATTTATTTATTATTATTATTAAGTATAGCATAACAGAATGATCGACTAGCAGGCAGGGATATGAGTTCCAGAATCGTGATTGTTTTGTTTCACTATTAAAGTTTTAAGATTTTGTATGTTTCTCCTAGAGCATGCTACTAGTTCCAAAGTCCAAACTCCTTTTTAACTAGTTACATGAACTTAGAGATTTTCCAATGAAACTCTGAAATATGTGTATGCACCCAATTCGAAATTAATTTGCATAATAATACTTTTTAGCTGCTAACTTTTATTTATTTATTTTTATAGATTTGTTTTAGTACACACACACACACTTCATATTTGCATTGGCTTACTAGTGCATAAGACTTACCACAACATTTTTGTCGATTTACATTTCAATTGTATGCTTGTGGGTTCCCAACCCTGGTTTCTTTGTATTTATATAATGAGAATTGTTTTTAATTTTCTTTTCACAACCTACTGAGCTACACGTCCAATATTTCATCCCTTCAAAACGCAAATTCAATAGAATGAATTCAATTTAGCCTAAGTCGCTAATAATGAATTCCAAGAATAGAATTGTTGTGGTGAGCTTTCCAAATCTTCCTCATGAAGTAATGACAATGACTCTTCTATAATTTGGTAGCAGCCTAATAAAATCCATTATTAAATTGGCACCTCCAATTTTTTTTTTTTAATTATTTTGTGCCTTGCCTCCCAATCTGGGCTTATTCCTATGGTTAATTCCCTCAGCAACATTCAAACAAAACCTCTTCAATTTCAAATAACACCTAAACTTCTCAAAACATTCTCATTAGTGCATGGTCCATCTTTCCGGGATGAAAATATTGAATATAATTATGTACGACCCATAAGGAGCCTTATCAAATCCACATGTTCTATCTTGTATATAGTAATGAATTTCCACAACAATCTATGTTGACAGAATCAAACCCAAAAATATCACGTGAAATAAGTCAAACTAGAAACCTAAGATAGGTTAGTACATCATATGCAGACTACTAAATATCCACAAATTCCTTTCACTTCCAATCATAATAAGAATTCAATCATAATCATAATCCTAAGTGTACCCTTATTATCATAATTATTTTCTCAAGAGTCATTCGTTTACAAATAAAAATTTTTAATTTCTTCATTACACCATATTTATGTAGTCTCTAGTATGCTTACAAACATAGACTGTGAATTCACTGTGATGGTTTGATAGAATAATCATATGACCTTAGAATTTGTACTCCGTAAATTTCTACTCTTTGATTAGAGTAATTTTTTCTACAATTTAATACTAGAATTATTTGTTACATAATGCAAAGCAACAAATAAATGGAAACACCTTATGACACCCACCTCAAAATCTTGAGTCATCTTTTCCCATTGAATAAGGATATCCTTACTATTAAACACCTAACTCAGGTAGGGCCACAACTTTACCATAATTGGATTCTATTGTTTTCTTCCAGGGCATACACTGGTCTTGAGAACACATAAAGAAGTGAACTTTCCCATATTGATTATTGACTTCTACATTTAGTTATGAATCATATATGCTTTCTCAAGACCTATTTTTTGAATTAACACCTAATCATTGTATTTCAACAGAAAAATGTCTTACTTCAAATTTTTTGTTCAACATATGACATTCATCGTATCACATTTTTTTCTTCCTTAGTTGTGTCATTTTATTCTAATCTTATTATCATCATATAAGGATGAAATTTCTTACCTTCTTGTTCTTCCTACAAAATACATAATTGCAATACATTTGTATGACAATAGTATTATTATAACTATCATGAGAGGATTCATTGTTCCCTCAATCAAGTGTTTTTTTTTTTTTTTTCTCTTACCTACTTACTTATTTCCTAACCAAGGATTGAGTTGCTAGGGGTGTATCTTCCCCTTCCAACTCCACCTAAAAATATCCTCCTTCAAACGGAAAACATTATGCACTTTCCTTGTTGCTTGCTTTAGTACTTTATCACACAAAATATCACATCAGTTTACACATCCCATAATTGTTTCTACAATTTCCTTTTTCGTTGTGGTTTTCCCTTAGGCTTAGTTTTCAAACCTATAGCTATGATACCATCTGTAACATAACTCTAGTTCACACATTTTTTTTTCATTTCCTACTATTACTAAATAACAATTATCGCAGGAAATGAAAAAAAAAAATGTATGAGCTAGAGGTATGTCACAAATTACCCCACATCTACCACTCCTTACAATTTGAATATCAGTTATATTCATGGGAGTAAGTGAACAAGATCAACCTTTCTAGTGAGTTTATTTTTTTGTTGAGGCAACACTAAAGCCCCTAAGATTAGAGATCCCAAGTCAAAGTTCCTATGAAATAGGTGAAACTATAACTATTCATTTTTTCAAAATTTTGACAAAATAAGTTGTCTTAAAATAGGCTAACGCCCCTAATATTAGAGATCCCTAGTCAAAGTTCCTCTAAAATGGGTGAAACTATAACTTTTGGTAATTTTTGCTAGATTTAAAGAAAAAATTTAATTTAAAAGAAATTATGTCTATCCACTACTTAACTCACTATATACTTTTATAATTTACCTTATAATTATATTAAAAATGTATGCTTAATTACTTTAATATATTATTTAACTTTAAAAGATATTTTTTAATTTTTACTATTTTAAAAAGTGGACATTTTCATCCATGGAAATTGAAAATGGAACATTAAAAATGCATTACTATCGGTAAATATTACTATTATTATTTATTTTTGTTAATTAAATTTATCATATTTTAAATAATTGATCTTTATATAAGAATTTTTTAACAATATAGTCTAAAATCATTTAACTCTGTTTATAAATATTAATTGAAAATTTAATAACAATATATAACCATATAAATTTATGTAAGTAGTATTATAAAATATTCTGTAAATGATATGGTTTAAATTTAAAATTCCTAGTACACTGAAACTCCTTTTTTTATAATATAAATATAATTTATATAATAATAATACATCTATATTTAATAATAATTTTGATTATTATTTAAAATCACAAATATATAAATCAATGACTATGTTTTAAAAATAATTTTTGAAAATATTACTTCTACATATGACTCTTATGAATTATGTAAATAATGGTGCTTCAATCACTTGTGTACTTAGATGAGGTTTATCTTTTTAATTATTTAATGGGAATAAATTATTCGGTGGATATAAATTATTCATTAATAAATTATTTAGTGAACATAAATTCATAAATTCTTTATAGTAAATCATAAGTTATATGAAGAAGATTTATATGAATTTTTATTATTAAAATCATTAATCGCTGAATATGTAAATAATGATGCTCCATATGTTTATTCTTTTGACATGAGTGTTATCTTTACAATTATTTAGTGAACATAAATTATCCACCAAATCATAATGAAGAAAAGTTATATAATTTTTTTTATTATTAAATTAGCTAAAAATAATAATTTGTCATTTTTACGTAATAAGTAAATAATGGTACTTAGTCACAAGTTGGTCTTCATTTTACATGATGTTTACCATGGCATTATTAACGTGATTATTAGGGAAATGGAATAGGTGATATGTCTTAAATTGTTTATATTTTCTAAGATTTTTTATTTTACCAAATAGAGTATGTTTTTGGAGATTTGAATCTGTTAGGGCAAAAAATACAATAGGTACATATACCATTTGAGGTCAATTCTTTAGACTATATATTTTTAAGAATTTATTATATATAAATAAATCACAAGAAGAAAATATAAATAGATATTAATTATTAAAATAGATTATTTATCAATTATTTATTTTTATAAATTATTTGTTAATTAAATTATAATTGTATTAATTAATTATTAATGTGAGAAATAATTTAAATAAATTTTAATTATTAAATTTAGTTGGTTGGTTTTTTTGTGTTTTTTAAGTTCTTAAGTTGTGGGACTAGTTTTGGGTTTAAAATATTATGATCTAGGGGTATTTAAGCTATCAAAATTACCTAAAGATTACATCCAACTCAGGCCACACCAACCCTTAACATGGCTAGATTTTAGGTGTCTCCTTATTGGTGTCTTTTCAATTCAGGAAAAAGAGTCAACCTCCTAGGGTATGTTTTCATGTTCCTTTTCCATTTTTATAGAGGTGACATTCCTCATTTTAATCATTCAGATATTCAAAATAAATCAAGCCTAGAAATGTGATCATTCAACATTTTCACTTGTGATTGGACTAGGTGTTTTAAAAGGAAAATAAAATAAGAATATCACATATAATTAAAATTTGACGATGCAGTCCATGGAACACATCCATTCATACATTATGAAGAAAACATATTTGAAGCAAATCAATGGATAGAAAATAGAGAATTAATCCAGATATTCAAATAACTCTAAAATGATTTTATGCTTCCAAAGCTCATGGACAATGATTAGAGAATATTCATGAGATTCCTTTGCTCATTTAAAGCCTCGAAACCAAAAATGACTCTTTGTGAGAGTAAAATAATAATTTTATTGACTTTATGTTTTGAATAAAGTGTGTGCCTAAACTTTACAAAATACTGATACTTAAACATAAAAAAAAAGTAAAGGTGTTCATCCTTAATGGACTAGGATTGGGCTCCTGTGGACCAAATAATATGAGGTTTCCTAAAAGAAAAAGAGAAACTATAGTTACTGATCAATTTTACAAATATATAAGACAATTCATAAAGTTGGATGATCAAAGGCTAGGGAGAAATGAATGGAATTGCTGCAAAACAAGATAAATAACACTCACAAAATTGCAGAAGGACAACTTGTGGAATGCGTTCTCTCTCTCTCTCTCTTTCAGTATTTGTTGTAAAAGTTTATATTAGTTTTTGAAGGTCTATTAATCTAATTTTTGAGATAGCTATTCAGGATTAACAATTTCATTTAAAATATTTTTTAAGTGTACTCCATCGATGGGACAATTATATATTTTTTTACTCTTATCATTTCCTCCTTTATGTCCATTGATAATTGATCATAGTTGCTTAGTTGTTGCTACTTGAGCTCCATTGTCATTAGAAAATGTAGCCAACCACTTCTTGATATCTTCTTCTAGCAAATCGATCAAGTTGTCGAAATCTCTGACTCATGATGCTTTGATAATATTCAACTCTTCTTGCAGCATGTCTTTTGGAATTAACATTGATTCTCTAATCGTTTTCGGTCCTTGCAACTCATTGACAACTTTTATAGCCGTGAAGAAATTATTTCTCTTGCAGTCATTAATAGTAACATTCAAAAATAACATCTTCTAACATTTTAATCCTTATGTTGTTACCCTTCATCACTTATGAAAAAATGTTGAGAAGACAAATTCAAGACTCCTAACTAAAAATTATTTAAATTGACTATGGGGGAAACTATCAAGCCCTAGCGCCATGGCAGAAGAATATAAGGTTAAAACCTACACTCATGGAGTCCCTACAAGTTAAGCGCAATAGGCTAAAGGATGATTTTCGAACAAGCGCATCCTTTCAGTTAAATTTCGAGCAGGTTAGGGGTGGATCACCATCCATCTCTGCTCGACTGCCCCTCGACAGTGTTTTGGGGGGTAACCTACATGGGTGATAGGGTAGCGCTACACCCCGGAGTTGAAAAGTAAACTTGGCGGGCCCGCCGACCCAACGACCTAGATTGATTCCAGGGGGTAACTGATGGAGCCAGCCTCCCGCTCTCTTACACATCGGAGGATGGTGGGGACCACCTTCCAGGTTAATCAACTCATCGGTGCCAATTCAAGCGAGCAGGGAATTCAAAATTTAAACAGCAACACCTTTTCCCCTCGCTCTTGTCCACCTATCATCTAGCACCGCCCAATCCTCCTCTGTCACGCATCCTCCCGTGACTTCATCCCACATCAGCTGACCGTTGTCCTCTCTTTGTCTATAAAAGCCATCCTTGCCTCAATTTTTTCAAAGTTTTGTATTATTTCCCCGTGCAAACGCCTCCTGCCTTTCGTCTTTTTTGTAAATGTCCTTCGATTACTCAGCCAGTCCGGAACCTCCACCTGATGTCGTTTTCAACTATCTCTAGGGAAACTAGGTAACCAGTCAGTCCCTTTCACTTGCCATTTATTTGAATATTCATTGGAGCATGAATAAGGTGACCCCTAAGCCCTCTAAATCCTTTGAGGTTAAACCCTCCTCTAGTGTCAAGCATCTCATGGACATGAAGGTGCAAATTGTTGACTCCTCTAGTGCCCACCATCTTGCGAACCTTTGATTCAACTTGTATGGTAACCACGTCAGAGGAGAAGACCCGTTTAGGGTGGTGGACTGAGGCCTATACTACCAAATTGCACCCTCAATACACTATTTCCCTAAGTTTATCTTATGGTTAAAAACAACTTACAGAGATGAGAAGAATTATTTTGTCTCTTCAACTAGGGTCAAAATCCTTGAGGCAACCACAGAGTTAATTAAAAAAATCTCGAACTTACCTAAGCTCCCCTGAATTTCAGCAGTTTACAGAAACCACATTGGTCTACCATTACACTACCCTTCCAGCTAATGAGCAATAATCCTTTCTACAAATCGTCATAATCATTGGCCTATAGTCTCTACCTATTGTTGACAGTTTCCCAATAACCCTTTTTGTAGAGCTTGTTCAGCCCATCATATTCCTAATTGGTCATCTGTTTGGGGATGACGATACCAATATAGCTACTAAATCCTCTCTAGGGTTTATAAGGAAAATGATGCAGCTTGACCATTTGTTCAACATCCCTACTTACCTAGATGAGGCGATAAGATTATAGCTGCACCATTTCCCCACACCTCCTATTTCAGATATTATTCACTGTTGTTCTTATTATTTGTGCACTCATGTGGATGAGTTCGAGTACCTGGGTCTTAGTTTGGTGGCTTCCAACAAACAAAGAAAGTTTTTTTTTTACTGGGACATTGCTGCTAGGAAGAGACCAGATGCTGAGGGTTATTCCCAGTTTATATCCTCCTATATGGCCATTACCTATAAGATCATTCATGGTGTTTCCTCTCCTTGAGTTCTCCCTGAGCAAAAATAAATCTACCAACTTAGCAAGGATACCAGGGTGGGAGACTGGTACCTATTTGAGGATTTCACAGAAATTAGGGTATATGGGTGTGAGCTTCCTCCTTATCGCCTATCTGTATTTATGCCCATGAGGATTTTCGCTCTGGAATTCATCAGAAAGAGCCTTAATGTAGACAAAGTTCACTTTGTCCCTACTAAGAAGGGATATATGTTTAAGTTGGCAAAAATTGTGGGACCCTTTATTGTCAATTCTAGGCAGGCCCATAGGGAATTTGAGGAACTACTAAAACATATGAATTTTGATCTAGGGGAGGTATGGAATTATGATCCTCATGATGTCATTTCCAAGAGAAGAGAGAGCATAAAGTCTTTGACTTATGAACATGAGGATAGGCCCGATATCAAATGGAAAGCTAACTTTGATTCGTGTCTTATTAATACAGAGATGGAGATCGACACTCCAACATCGAAGGACAAGGAACATAAAAGGACCGTTGACCAAATTGAGGATGTCGAGATGGAGGATGCACACCTCAGTAAAAATTCAAAGACTTAAGAGATATATGAAGAAGAAATTGAAACCAAGATAGTAAAGACAAGACCAGATCAAGTAGGCTTCCAGCTGACTTTGGGAGACCCATTACAAACTACTACCTCATCCTCTTCAAAGGGAGTTGTTTTAAGTTCAAGAGGAAGTGCAACTAATACCAATCTAAGATAGACTATTGGAAAGGCCATTGAAGAAAGAAACAAGAATCTAAGGGTAGAGATGCAACATCAAATGGCATCTCATTCAGTCCCATATCAAACTAGACTTCTGGCTGCTATGGACGTAGAAAGAAATCAAATGAAGTTCTCGCTATAGTACCCACTAGCACAGTCATTGCCTTTGGGCTCTCAATTTAATGCCTTGGACATTTCATTAGAATTGAAAATCATCCCTTTGCCAGATAAGATCAACTTTCACAGGAAAGTGGGGGAGATTTTGTACATTGAGCTCAATAGAAATGCAATGACCATCAACAAGGATGAGAAGCTGTTAGAGAAGGTAGCAACAAGGTTAAAATAGGAGAGATAAATCCAAATATCTACACATGCTAAATGAGAACTTCAAAGAGTTGATTGTGAATTTGGGGGTAAATCCAAAAGACAAAGATGCATTTGAAGCCCTTCTCCAAAGTTCATAAGAAGAAGTACAAGAGCTAAGGCACAAACTAAAGATGCCAAGTAGTGAGCATGTGTAATCTAAGGAACTTGCATAGGTGGAAGAAGAGAAAGAAATCCTCGCCAAAGAATTGATAGAAATAAATAATGAGATAGTAGCCCTGAAGAAGCAGGCAATGAAACTTTCGTTGAGGATAGACACACATGTTTGTGCATTGCTTGTGCCCGAAAAACCCCAAAATGCCACAGAGCAACTCACCAAGACACTCACTGAACTCCAGCTTTCAGAAGGGGAGCTTAAGAAAGTCTTTGGACACAACCCAAAGAAACCTAGCATAGAAAGAAAAAAAACTTAAGACCGCCAGGACCAATGCAGACCTAATTGGCAAGAACCTACAAGCAACAAACCAAGAGATTGTTGAGCTAAAAGGAAAGTTGAAAGGAAACATGTCTCTCCTGCAGGCCAAGCAACTTGTTTGGGATGAAATCATAGCAGAAATGAAAAGCAACTAGGAGTACATAACTCTGATGGATGAACATAAGATTGTGATCAAGGATTATGAGTTTTTCATCCTAGCTGCCAAAGAATATGGGGAAAATAACTCCCATATTTCCAAGAAGTTCATTCATTTTGTGACTGAAATGTCAGTTAGTGAGTTGAGGCCAATAGATGTAGTGGATCTAAGAGTTTCTTCTATCATGGAGATCTCTAAAGTTGTCGAGAAGGAGGAAACCAGAGTGAAAGCTGAGGAATTCCTAGGGGTGGTACAGAATGATGTGGCCACTTTCCATGCTGAGTTTGATGAGAGAGCCTGGGCAGGGATGCTTAGCTGCTGGGATCTTGTCGGAATGCTAATCCCATGGAAGCAATACAATCAGATGCTAGTGGAGGCCAAGAGCAAGGTGGATTCCTCTCATGAGAAGATTGCCACCCTTAAAGGTAAAACAATGGTTAACTATCTCAAAAAGGAGTTTCAGATGTGGGGGTTGGTAAAGACCTTGTTCTTCCCTAGGTTGGACTATAAATTGGTCACAAATCTAAATATTACATATTAGTGATTCTTTAACGCTCCTCTACCAGCTCCAACACTATGGCAGAGGTGTGAACAATTTGTTAATCCTCATGTGCTCCAGATCATCAATCCAATGACACTGCCTTGAGAACTCGTTTATCATGACTAAGGATACTTATGATCGTGCCAATTGTGACATTTTGATTTTTTGTTTTATGTAAATATTGTATTTCAGAAGAAACAATGTCAGTTAGTAAGAATTGTTTTTGTACAACTATGTCATTGAACATGCAGATATTTTCTTATGATGATTCATTGCAAAATCAAGAAAGAATATTTTGTAACGGGATCTCCCTCTCAGGCCTTATAAAAATAGTTTATGATATAGAACCAGGGGTTCAGATGTAACACCCTCCTCCCACATATACCGAAGCCACTGGCTAGCTGGGGTAAACATGCAACGAGAGGTCACTATGATATGATTTGACCTCCTAAGTCATGTTAAGGAAGTAGAACCCACAGAAAGACACCATATAGACATTCAAAATCATCTTCAAGACCCTCAGGAACAAATCCAACACTTTAGACAGCTTGCCTTTGGGTCCCACTGAGCTTTTGGATAACTTAAACCTCCGCCGTTCTCATGTTATAGGCATGATAGCATCTAGAAACCTAGAGTCAATCTCATAGGCTTGCCTTCCAGTGTCCAGAGACTCATTTAGTAAGTGTTATGCCAACGTCCCTGGGATTTGAGCCACTTTTTTAGGCCCAACATCCAGGTCAGTCCCCAGAATTGAACCATCTCTTCAGAATAGAAAAATAACATGGAAATGACAATACTAAAACAAATACGTTTTTAAGACCTTGATTGGGGCCCTGCTAGCCATGATAGGCATTTCGTCAAACATATCATGAATATGTAAACTACAGGTGTAAATAACATATATGAGCATAGGGGTCTCATACTTATCTGAGATTCTCCATGAAGAATTGATGCCTTATCACATTAACTTCCATTCCATCCATTAGTCCATAGATACCTTGATCATTTAATTACAATTAAAAACATGATGAGAGCCATACATAGTTGTTGTCATAAAACATATACATAACCAACATAATAGGGACATAAATACCATTGAACTAACTGCCATATAAACCTCATGTAATCCAGTATAATACTCATATAAATACAAGAAGAAATAACCTATTATTGATGATGCCAAACCCAACACGGAATGAGACTTCCATGTTCCAACCCATCATAAAATGGCTGAGCCAAATCTCTTTTCATCCATTCACCCTCGTGCCATATTTCAAGCATGAATGTGGGACTCAAACCAAAAGAACCAACCAAGGCATATCGAGGCTAAACCACCTCACCCTCGTCAATAGAAACCAGGCTTTACTGTAATCCATCCTAGATCACTAGGCCAACACAATAAATGTATCATAACAAGATTTACCATGATCTCCACCCAATCACTGGGCCAAAAAATCATGGATGCCATCGGATTTCTCCACCTACACCGTGAGGAATTTTCTTGCCTCCTAGTCTCTCAGGCTTTACCACATTCCAAACACGGATCACTAGGCCCTACACTGAGACCCTAGTCTCTTAGGCTTTACCGCAATCCACACTCGATCACTAGGCCCTAAACAGAGACCCACTCTCCAAGATTTACCACATATTCCAAACCCAGGATTACTAGGCCCAATGGAGAGAAAACCACCTCTAGGCTTTATTGTATATCCCGCCATTCACTGACAAGGATTCCTAGGTCAGCTGAGGCAACACAAAATCCAAAATTACCACAACCCACAATCTGGTTCAGAGGTTACTAGGTCATTTGTTATATCATTTTGGAGATCCATCTAACTCAACTTCAAATCAATCCGTCCATCCAGCTCAACCAAAACATGAGAACCCCATGACACCATGGCTATTCGAAAATGGCAAGGCTAGTTTGAAAACATTGTTACACCTGGAAAAACCCATGCCATAACAACAAAAGAATCACATGCACATCAAATATAGCAAGGAAAATGCACATGCAAATCAATACCTACAAGGAATCTTATTGTAGCTATTTGATCTTGCCTTTCCTTGCTTGCTCCTTTCTTCTTCTTGCCTTCTTTGCCTTTCTTGATCCCATGCATAACCATAGCAAAATCTTGAGCCAAGAGCTTACATTGACTAGGAGCTTAACACTGACTAAGCTTGAGCCAAGAGATTTACATTTTCTAAGAGCTTAACACTGACTAAGAATCTTGCCAAGTGATCCTCAAAAGCCCTTTTATTAATGAGGCCTCTAGTTTCTTCATTTTCAATTATTTTCCTTCAATTTCCTCCTCACATGCAACTTGTGACCTTTCACCTTCCTTTTCTCCTATTTTCCATTATTTTTATAAATAAATCTACCAAAAATGCCATTGTGCCTTTCCAAAGCCTCAGTGATTTCCTTTACCAATTCCCTTAGCCATAATGAACTGGATCAACACCCACTAGGATGTTTCTCCCACCATTCAGCTTGGAATATGTGTCCCTTCACAATTGCCTTATTTTTCTTTTATTTACATTATTACATTAAATTTTCACGAGGGTTGTTATAGAACCCTCCCCCTTGGGGAACACCGTCCTCGTTTTAAACCACACCAAGACCTCAGTGAAACTACTGAAAAACAAACATACTACCCATGGATATTTATAACTTAGCTCGTTGTAGTATTTACAATGAATGAGCTGCTCAAAAACAAAACGTTATGACAACATACCGCATACTGAAGTTTTATAACATAGCTCATTACGGTATTTACAATAAACACATATACAAATATGTGTTACAGATCCATTTGGGCACATCACTCCCATCATCCAGATCAGTGTTTTAGGGCTCATCAAACCCTAATTCCAGTTGCTACATGCCCTAAACAAGTCACCCTTTTGAATTCTTCCTTCCAGACAGTTTCATGACCTGAAGACATCCTGAAATGACCTCTAGAGGGACCAGCGCAGGTAGGCCCATGTAAGGGTGCGCTACAGAGCAGTTAAGTCCATGCCAGGGTGCTCTATAGAGCACTTATGACTCCTTTCACCTGCGTTGGGTGAGTTTGAGCGAAATTCACATAGGGTGTGGGGAATATTCTTATCTTTTGGAGTCATCTAGAAGGTTCCCTCACTTATCAACTCCTATGAGCTCGAAAATGGATGAGGAATGAATTAAGATGCATCCTATCCTCTCATCCCTTCCTCCATGGAACTAATTCTAAGTATGGAAGGCAAATCAATACCACCATTTATGACAAAACCTCCTTCATCTCCATATAAATTGACCACTCATCTAAGTGATCAAGGGTTGGACTATGTTGAATTGCAAGGAGATAATGTTGCTATGAGAATTGGATTTGAAGCAAGTATTGTAATGCTACAAGTTTGTCATGCTTTTGATGTGATGTGGATGGGATCCAAGCTAGAGGAATGCCTTTGAATCAAACAAAATGGTTGTAATTACTTCTTCTATTCAATAAATTATTTGAACCTTTCTCCCATATGTTTGTATTGTCTTATGATGCTTATATGTGTGAAATGTATATGATTCCATTCACTTGTATTCAATAGATCTTTTGCTTTGATTGGTTCTTTGTCTTTTGTTGGTGTTTACAAGTACTTCTCAAGCGTGTTAAGTAAGGGAAGGAGCGACAGGATCGATACAAAGGAGACAACAGGAAAGCAGAACTACAAGTAGGTCTTCTCATCTTCTTTGTCTTATCTAATGCTTATAGGAAAAGGCTAAAATGCTTTAAACTGTTGTTCTAGATATGGCTACTTATCTAGGGAATTAGTATTTATCCATAGATACCAAATTCTCCAAAACAAATTAGCGACTCCACTGGGGAAGATCATCTTTCCTAGTAGCTTATCCACCTCCTAGGACATTCTTGTAGACCCTACTTGTGTTCATTGATTGTATTTCATCTTTTTCTTTTTGAATTTTTCGTCAAAACTGTGTCAAATTGACTTTTGAAATGGCTCACTGTCACCAGCGCAGGATTGTGAGGGACACAATGCACTGTAGAGCACCCTTGGCTTAGGGATAGTGCTTTGAAGCGCACTGTCTCCCATTCAGGGCTGCGCTGATTCTCCTAGGGCAGTTTCACACCTTTGGAATGAGTTTTTGCCAACTTTTCTCTATTTGTTTGTTTGCTGATTGATTAATGACTGTCATGTCTTAGAGAATAAGTTTCTATCTCCTTTGCTAGCCCTACTTTGACTTGATTGATTAATGTTTCTTAAATGTTTTCTTTGTCATTATTGATCCATAGTCAAAGTTAGAATATATTTGATTAATCTTTGTTCGAAAGAAAGTGTCGTAAAAGTCTTCTTTTCCTTCGAAACAAAACTATCGTAAATTCTTTGTTCTTGTTAAAGATTGATTGATTGTATGCGCATAACTTTCCTTTTTGTTTACATTCACATTAAGGAAATCGAAAAGAAATACATGCATGTCGCAATGGAAAAGTTTGTGTGTGCTCATAGGAATAGTTTATGGAAATTGCATTAGATTGTGCTCTTTGCTCTTTGATTGAAATAAATTTGATTGCTCTATCCCTGGTAGCTTGGATTTTCGTTGTTAAATTGAATGGAAAGAATGCTTATCGTGATAGTTTCATTCCTAGGAATTTCAAAATACATCACGTGGTGAACTTGAAAGGAAAATTCCTAAGCAAGATCAACTTAAAATTAACATCAATTTACCTAATGGAGCATTGTCATTAACGTAAAACATTTAGTGGTTCTAGGCTAGAGACAAGTTCAGGGATTGTAAAACAAAGCAGATGTTGCTAACTTGTCTGCAATACATCCTGAGTGTGATACCTCATTCCACTTACGTGAGTATATCATAGCTCGTCCACATACCTTTGGGTATATAGGGTGGTGTTACAGTACATAAAGTATATGGGAATGCTCTCACTATGCGGTTTTGCATTAGACAATGCTTATACGGATTGGTCCTCCACGTACCTTCGGGTATATATGGGAGGACAACACTAGGTTTTATCCATCCTTAGGTAACCGAGTCGGCTACCTTGTACAGTGTGATACACCAAACACAGCATTCGGGGAGATTGCCTGCCCATACTTCTTGGTTCGCCAGGAGGTATTCTGCAGTTCACAGTTGCTTGGTAAACCTTTTTCCTAGCTTACCCCTTTTTGTTTATTTCTTTTTTGATAATAAAATTAATCAGCAATCGTGGAGGAACATCAACCCTTACCCCGTCATTTGCGGAGAACAACGAGTAAATAGCCTTTGCCACTCGAAACTACACCTATTCGGTTAAAGTAGTCTTTCTTAACTGAGTCAAGTACATCAATAACTCCTGGTTCTTCATCTGAATTACCAGAATCATACATTTCGATAAGTACTGAGACTCCAGTTACTCCAACTATTTCTAGTACATTTGTTTCTGAAGAAGAAGTTTCACAATTATTTGAGGACATTATTAGTGATCCTAGTGAAACAGTAACAGAAGTTGTTCAACAACAAGTTGATCATCAACTTGAAGTTGCTCAACAAGAAATTACTTCTAAACTTGAATCAGTTCAACCAGAAGTTAATCTAGAACCTATCATAGTTCAAACAGAAGTTACATTTGAACTTGAAGTTGTTTAGGAACCTCTCCCTGAAACTGTTGTTCTTTTACCGGAACATCTGGACTTCGAATTTGAACATTCAGAAGTTGTTACTTTACCAAAATACGATCAATTGGTTACCCCTCAGACATTAGTAACTACTGAAACTTCCACTTTATCAACACCAGAAGTCTATTACAGATGAGATGATGAAGTTCTTCCACTTGGTTTAATTGTTGTCGAGGAAGAATTGGAAGAATATTCTATAGCTGGAACCCCATTCCATTCTGGAATTGGTCTTTATCTTTACCGTCATACTCCTCATTTTATTGCTCCTTTTGATCCTGCTTCTTTTCAAGTACCCGTTGATTCTTTAGGACAATTTTTGGGTCAGTTAACTATGGTTGAACAACCGTCAACATCCCAGACTGTATCATCTGATGCAGCTGCGGCATAATATTTTGTCGTAACCTCTTCGATGTTTTCTACTACACCTAAGTCACATCTATATGGTGAATCGTCCATCTTGGTTGGTTACTAATATTTATCTAGAACCCACTCAGGGGTTGCTTCTACACCATGGTCATAACCTAGGTCGGCAACCAGAATTCTACCTGGTTCTTCTTTAACGGAAACTCAACAGTTTGACCTTTCATATCAATATCAAACTGGGAAATCTAGTCAACAACGACCCATGTATCCATTACATACTGGATTTCTGCCATATGGAGAGCAATGCGCTTATTCACCTTATCCTCCATATCCTAGAGGACCATCATATGGTAGTATCCCACAGTATTCAGGTCAACCTGGAATTCGAGTTTGTTAATGGCAACCAACAATGCCAGTTTAACCAAGGCTTGTTTATCCAACACAACCAATGCAAACTGTGTTAGCTATTCCTACTACACCTGTTGTTACCACTGTACCACAGTCACAAGTTCAAATAGTTATATCTCAGCCTATATAAACTGGTCCTTCTACCTCACAACCACAAGTTTCGGGTTAAGAAGTTCAAGTTTCTCAATCTGTTATACAACAACCACTTGTGTCTGGGATCCAAAAACCTCAAGTTAGTATACCTTTATCCGGAGTGACTCAGGCTTACACTGGTATAGTTTATTCACAACCTGGCCAACCTTTCATTGTTGGCCAACAACAATCATTAAATAAAAACATGTTGTACCAACAACAACAACAGTTGATGCAACAACCGTGGCAACCCCAATTTCAACAACCTCAATTCCAGCAATTCCAACCCCAATTTGGACCTGTCCATCAGGATCAACCTGGGTTTGGACAATATCAAGCTTACCAAGGTCCTGGTCAACAAGGCTTTGCTGGTTATGGGCAGCCACAAATTCAACCTAGTTATCAACAACCACCTTCTACCGGATTTGTGCAACAACCACCTTATCAAGGTTACCAAATGTAGATGCCCTATGTTGGTATGCAAAGACCTATTACTCTAGCAATTCCATCATATTCTGGGTATGCTCAACCTGACTTGAATCGATAGTTTCTGTTTGTAGCAACTCTATAATTACCAAATTTAAATTGGCTTACTAATGATCCAATCTTATATGCACCTTGGTAGCCGGTAATTCCACATAAGTTACCTTCTGACATTCCAAAATTTAATGGAAATCCTGGAGAATACCCATCAAATCATGTCATGACCTTTCATTTGTGGTGTTCATCAAACTCCTTAAATGATGACTTGGTTAGACTCCGTCTTTTCCAAAAAACGCTTACTGGTCCAGCTGTGAAGTGGTACATTTAGTTACCACGAGCTTCTTTCGACAACTTTACGAATTTAGCCACTACATTATTGACCCACTTCCAGTTACCTATCAGATATGAGATTGGAACGGTACTCCTAACCAACTTTAAACAGACTACTGCTACTCATATATCAGATCATATTCATGATTTGCGGCGTCATTGTCGAATGGTTAAGACATATGTTCCTGATCAACTTTTGGATAAGTGGTTCATAAAATCCTTGTTGCCATCAATCACCGAGGATGTGGAAAAAGGTGGAGTTGTCACAGAAGAGAAAGTAATTTCTTGTGCCCAATATTTTGATTTGATCTATACATAATCTAGCACACTCTACGACAAGATTCCCAATGCACCCCGACCAGCTTTCACTGTTCCTCCTCCTCCATAATTGAGTAAGGACTCTCATGTCGGCGATGGTGTGATCGGTTCTTCGAGCACGAAAACGACAGGAAGACCATTTGGTCAAACTCTTGCCATTACCAATCAAACTATTAATGCACCAGAAAAAACTCTTGCTTCCAAAGTCAATGTCGTGTCATTTGACGAAGGAAAAAATCAAAAGCAACCTAGAGGCAAGAAGAAGGGGAAAACAAGAAGAAACAGGATAATCCCCCTCAAGAGAAATCATCTGATTCCTCTACTTTGGCAAGGAAAGCTCATTATCCATGTCTAATCTATAATGATGAGCATTTTACAAGAGATTGTCCACACCGTTCAGAAATCTCTAAGCTTCTAAAGACTTCTAACACATCTGCAGTGTTGACTGATCCATTTCCAAACCTAGAGACACATTTGGTTGCGACAGACCATGCTTCCACATCCCAAGTACTTATGTTATCCATTACAAAGCCACAATTTTTTTTTTGGTGTCAACAAGAAATAAAGATTATGGAAATCCACCGTCATCGTCGAATAATCAGGCCACTGATCAACATAATCCTTTGACTTCGACTTCATCTGAAAATTTTCCACCACCTATTGCACCAAGATTGACAATAAAACCACCAAAGGGAGTTGTTCATAAATCGACATTTAACCCTCAAGCTCAAGCAACTCAGAATTATAACATAGTAGAAGATCTTGCTCAATCACCTTCTGCTATGTTGACACTTGAGGTGTTACAAAATTGTCCCTCCTAGAAGCAGGCTAACGTGTTAGCAATTGGTGGAATTGATCCTACATATTCCAATCTTGTGGTTTTTAACCATGCGGGATATACACCACAGTTACTGGCACAATTAGCTTTCCTAATACAAGTAAAATCTCTCAATAAGAATGTTCACTGAACTATTATTGACGAGGTGGAATCTACTTGCATTATGCAAATGAGCTATTGGAAAACACTTGGTTCACCGCCATTGTCACGATCACCAACCACGTTAAAAGCTTTTGACGAATGAACATATACTCCTTGTGGGATTTTGAGTAACCTGCAAATTGAGCTAAGGGGCAAAAAAGTTACTGTTGAGGTTGTGGTAGTTGATGGACCCCTCGACTACAACATTTTACTTGGAAGGCCATGGGTATATGCTATGGTTGCTGTGGTTACCACGTAATTTCGTACTATTGCATTCCCTCATAAGGTTGGAATCACAGTTATCGATTATCTTGCCTTCTTTGCATCGAGTTCTCAGGATATGGGAAGCATTTCATTGATACATGGACCCCCGCTGTCACTTCAAAGTGTTGGTGTAGGTCTCTTTAAAGATCCTTCCCTAATGGGTACTTTTACACTACCGTCACCATCTGATTTGGCGGAAGTGGCAAGAGTAGAGACTTGCAACATGATTTCCTCCACCTCATTTGATTTAAGGAGGATTACCAACAATTCTGAAGTTGATAGTAATACTGAGGTTATGCCGCTAAGCCCCATTGAGCTTGCATAGCAATCAATTTTTCTGGCTTGTGCGACAAACCCAAATCCACTTTCACCAATTGTATGGGTAGACCGTTCGTTAGAATATGGTACTTCTTCATATCCTTTTTCACGTATACACTCTATAGATGAAGGAATCATCCAATCAATGATGATATGAGAAGAACCTTGGGAAGATTATCAACATCGCTCCCATTTTCCAGATGACATCGAAGATTATTCAAATGAACTAAACCACCCTTCAGTTCTTGATTTCCTTTCAAATTTAGTTTTCATAGACACAATAGATTCTGAGCAAAATATGTCAAATATTGAAGAAACGATTTCTATTAATATTTTGACCGAGCCTAATATTGTAGAAAACATTCAGGTCAGAAAATCATGCTCTCCATTAGAACTTGATAATTACCATACTCTCTTTCGTGAATTTAGAGATATATTTGCATGGTCATACAAGGAGATGCCAGGAATTGACTCTAGTATTGTTGAACATGAAATCAAAATGTACCCTGATGTCAAACCAGTACGACAGTGGGTTCGACTTGTTCATCCAAAGAAAGTTGTTGCCATTAAAGTAGAATTTGAAAAGATTTTGCATGTTGTTTTCATTTATCCTGTACCTCTTACTAACTGGGTTTCCAACATTGTTCCTGTCATGAAGAAACAAGGGACAATTCGAGTGTGCATTGATTATAGGGATGTAAATCAGGCATGTCCAAAGGACAATTATCCTACTTCGTTTATTGACCAGATTATTGATGAATGTGTCAGATACGAAATATTCTCATTTATGGATGGTTTTTCTGGCTACAATCAAATCAATAGCCGCCCATAGGATCAATCTAAAACTGCTTTTATTTTTCCATGCGGCACATTCGCGTATAGGAAACTCCCATTCGGTTTGAATAATGCAAGGGATACATTTCAGAGGGCAATGAACTATGCCTTCCATGACATCAAGCACATTGTTCAACCTTACCTTGACGATTTACCTGCTTATTCACGAAAGAAAATGATCACCCGCAACGTTTGAGAGCAATATTTTTACGGTGCCGACACTACAAGATACGACTCAATCCGCACAAATGTGTGTTTTGTGTTGTTTCTGGTCGATTGCTTGGAATTATAGTGTCTAAAGATGGAAAGACTTGATCCATTAAAGGTTCAGGCAATTCTTGACTTGCCTCCATCTTCAAATCTTTTATAGTTACAGAGACTCCAAGGGAAGGCTAACTTTCTAGGGAGGTTCATTCCCAATTATGCTGAAATGGCTAAATGTTTTACACGTCTTTTGAAAAATGGGATAACCTTTCATTGGGATCAGGTTGTGCAAGCTTCCTTTGATGCTCTTAAAGATACCTTAATTAGAGCGTCATTAATGTATTCTCCAAATTATGAAAATGACTATTACCTGTATCTCGTCGCCACAGATACAACCATTGGCATGGTTTTAGTACAAGAGGAAAATGGGATTGAACATCCGATTTATTATTTGAGTCACAATATCAATGATACAGAAAGTAAGTACTCTTATGTCGAGAAACTAGCTTTGGTAGCTGTGCAAGCTATTAAGAGATTTCGCCATTACATCATGCTCCGAAAGACCACCATCATTTTGGATTGCAGCCCTATTACATACATTCTGTCACGTCAATTGGTGGGGGGAAATACTTAAAATGGATAGTCATTTTGCAGGATTTTGATCTGGATTCATCAATTCCAAATCAAAAAATTCTCTCGTTTTCGCTGAGCTACTTTGTGACCTTCCCTTGACCTCCATTGATTCAACATCTGAACCATCAATTTTGGATGAGTCTATGTTTCTAATATCGTCATCTGACCCGTGGTATGGAGATATACTGATCTATCTCTAGACCCAAACTTTCTGTCCTGATACCTCTCGCTCACAACAACGATGTATTCAATACCAAGCCAAATATTATTTGATCATTGGCAACACTCTTTACCATCGTGGTATCGATACGATTTTAAGGAGGTGCCTCACACATGAGGAAGCCAAGAAAGAATTAAATGATTTCCATTCAGGTGTCTGTGGTGGACACTTATCTGGATATGCTACCGCACAGAGAATTCTCCATGCAGGTTACTTCTCGCCAACTATATTCAAATATTGTATTATTGCCATCATAAGCTATCATGCATGCCAGATTTATGACCGAAAAACTAGATTACCACCTACACCATTGCATCTAGTCGTTGTTGTTGGACCATTCGCCAAATGGTACATTGACTTCATGACATGTAACCCCACCTCGGCCAAGGGGCATGGGTATATTATAGTTGTCGTTGACTATTTTACCAAATGGGCCGAGGCAATGCCAACATTAAACAACAGTGGCGAAACGACTGCCCTTTTCTTTTTGAACCATGTGGTTGCCCGGTTGGTGTACCACAAGCCATAGTTACATATCATGGGTTGCATTTTCGCAATCACATGATGACTGAGTTGACTGCTAAGTTAGGACTGTCACATGATAGTTTTACCCCTTATTACCCGTAAGCGAACGAACAAGTTGAGGATATCAACAAAGTCCTGAAGCGGATGTTGCAAAGAATGATAAGGGTTCATAAAAAAAATTGGCATTTAATCCTATACTCTGCCTTGTGGGCATATCGAACCTCAGTGAGAAGTGCAACTGGATTCACAACCTTTCAGTTGGTGTATGGTTTAGAAGCAGTCTTACCGATACAATGCGAAATTTCATCTCTCAAACTCGCGATTGACCTGTTACCCGACACTTCTAATGAAGAAGCATGTTTCTTGGAACTAATCCATCTGGATGAAACTCGTCGTGATGCCGCATTGGCTAACGAAGCACATAAGAAATGAATCAAGGCGCAATATGATAGAAATGTCAAGCCTCGTATCTTCTTAGAAGGAGACCTGGTCTTGCTTTACGATCAAGAAGCTGATAAACTTGGAGCAGGGAAATTTGAACCAATGTGGATGGGTCCTTATATTGTCAAGCATGTTTTGGCAAAAGGTGCCTACAAGTTAGTAGATTATGATGGGATTCCATTATCGCAGCCCTGAAATGGGTTGTACCTGAAACGCTACTATTCTTGGTTGAGTGTAGTAAAACTCACTGTATATATGCTTTCATTGCATGTGTGTGTGTCAGTGTGTGCCTTTTAGAGTTTTTTATTTGGTTAGTAATCCACTTTGCATTTGTTACAGATGTCAGAGTCTTCGGAACCATTTTTTGGTTACGCCGATGGTGCTAGTCGTAGTACGCATAACCTATCTTTTGCAGCATGGGCTATTTTCACTGCAAGTGGCGAGTTAGTGAGTTTTCAAGGGATTTGTATCAATCGATTGACGAACAACATCGTTGAGTATAGCACATTGATCAAACTTCTCTCTGATGCCATTTCACTTGGCATTTGCTGAATCATCATTAGGCTGGACTCACAACTCATCATACTAGAACTTACAAGTGTGTATATTGTCTGAAACCCAACAATTCTTCGCATGTTCCTTAGAGTTCGTATCTTGGAAAGGTATTTTGAATACATTCAATATCAACATATTTCTAGAAACTTTAACACATTAACTGATTCTTTAGTGAATTATGTGTTAAATAGACATTTGCAACACATGTAAAAGTAATATTTTCAATTCACATCATCAGTTGAATAAGATTGCATATAGCCATAGAAAACTCTGAAAGTAAAATAGATAGGTGTTTTAAAAGTTTTTACAAAATTTGTGTCCAAGACATGTTTGGTCATCTTACCCAAAAAACTCAAAATGCATGCAAAACATCCTAAGTAGATCTTGTGGTGCTCATGATAACAAGTCACAGCCTGTGCTATCATGAGCAAAAGCCTCATCTAGTAGCTAGGGACACCAATAGTGTGGCATTGCAACCTCATAAGTAAATCCTCGATCTGGACATCTAGAATACCAAGGGTTAATCCCTCTATGTGATCTTGCAACTCTGGAAAGGTCTCGGCCAAATCCAAGTCCTGGAGAACTGCTCTCCCAATGTTTCTCCGCGCTGGCCCACCTGCACCCTGTTGGTGTCCCACAGGTTGAATAGTACCCACATCTGCATGCATGAGAATGATTTTAGTTTAGTCTTGGAAACATTAAAAACATAAAAAACATGTAGAAACTTGAAAAATAAAAAAACACTTTGTGCAAACAATTTACCTATAGCACTCCATTGTGCTCCAACTGGTAGAATCAAATCTAGATCTCCATAGAAATCCATCCCTGAGTATGGATGCTCCTCGATGAAAATATGTTGTCGATCGAGGAAACTAAAGTATGCAGTGGAAAAAATGATTTTTGACTGACCCACATGTCGAGCCATTAATTCAACCCACCTCTGCATACGTGGATCTCTAGGACTAGCTACACCCAGTGATACATGTTGTGGTTGCATCAATGAGATTCTCTCTAAGGTAAAAGCGATTAAGATCGAACCATAATAGAAATTATTTGTCTTACCACTCTTTACCTTGGTCAGTTGTTCTTTCAGTGAAGAAAGCACGACCTCGCACCAATTGAATACTTTTGGCTCTAGACACTCAAGTGCATACTGCATATATGATTTTTTTGCCAAATGTAGTGTTACACTACCAGCCAATTTTGTGATTGTGAAGAGGATTGTTCTCAAAGGAAAATCACCTACATCCCTGATGTTTATTTTCCCATCCTTGCTAGGCTGTGTACCTAGCTGACAAAACTATAGAATTTAATTGCTCACTAATTCACCTCCACAGGCAAATCCAGAAAGTGAGATGGGGGCACCTCGCCTCGAAAATCCGTAAGAAAGTAAATGTCATCAATGGTAATAGGGACCATATTGTTGAGAATGAAACAAGATGATGGAGCTTAATGGAAAGGAGTCACCTTCACTAAGTGGGTCCACAGGCAAATTATGGCGCAAAGTCTATTTTTAGACATATGGATCATGGTCTATGAGTTGCAGGATGTTGTTTATGGATGATTGGTCATGTTGCGAAAAAATAGATGGACTTCTATTTCTAGTTCACAGCGGAGTGATCAAAGTCTATTTTTAGACTACTAGGCTAAAAATAGAAAAGTAAAATATTATTGTCTCATAATAATATTTAGACTATAAGCATTATCTTATCCTCTTGGAACACTTCAGTTTGAGCTACAGATGTTGCACATGCAGCTGTTAGAAGGAAATACGCTTTTCTTATGAGTCAGTTGAGCTATTGCATGCAGGACATCAGTTAGAACTCATGCATGTGAGTTCTGTGGAGTTGATGGAGTTGTGTTCAGTTTGACTTGGTTAAACTGGTTGTAATTAGTCTAACTCCAAATAGACTAGTGATGAGTGATGTGAATTAATTGAGTAAATTAATTCACTAATTATTAACTCATAATGCAACTGAAGAATACATCAGTTAACTCAGTGCATGTACAGTTCAGTGGAGACAGGTGTTAGAGGTTGAGATTGCTATCAGTTGTGACTATAGTTGTGCATGAGATCTTGCACAATCAAAGGATTAAGTATGCCCATGAGAATTGCTCAGTATATGCCCAGTGAAATAGCCTGTGCTCAAGTGATTTCCAAGGTGAGTGATTTTCACATGGTATTGTGTGCAATAGAGGCAGGCAAAGCAGTGGAGAAGATTTGAACCTGTGACTTGTTCGGATTTGAGCTAGTTTTGTGTGTAACAGGTAGAGATAGTGTTGGATACTTGAGAGGAGTATTGTAATATGCATTGTTACATGTTCTCAATCATTAATATACAGATAGTGTGGGGTTTTCAGTTGTAAGCTTTCCCCGGGTTACATACTGTGTTCATATGTGCATGCGATTGATGTTTCATTATTTTTGATGCTGCTAAATTGATGATCAACGTAGAGGAGGTTATGTATTATGCATGTATTCCGCAATAGTGTATAATCAAGATAATCTCTGTTGAATATGTGTTTATTATTCAAAATTTCTACATGGTATCAGAGCTGTTGATCATCAGATCTACTATTCAGGAAGCGTTTACATTCTATTTCTTCAGGTAGAGTCTGTAATCGGGCCAGGTAGCCTCTGGATTCATCCTTCCTTTGGAAGGTGAGATATCCGGTAAAAGTCCATACAGTCAATCTCTGTACAAGAAATACCTTGTTCTCACGAATCTTAGATCAGAGGCGGTTGAGTTTGGAGCTGGTGGAATTCGAATTTGCAGCAGTGTTTTCTTGGTATCAACGTGGCAATGTCTTTCAACGGATTGTGATTGGAGTATGCTCTTGAGGGAAGCTCAAACTATATTGCATGGAAGGACAAGATGGAGGTAGTGTTAGATGATAATGGGCTAAAGGAGTTCATAGAGGCTGATGTCCCAAAGCCTACTGATGCTACACAGGTTGATGCTTGGCAAAAGAAGACAACAAAGTGTCGAAGGATTCTGTTGGAGGGCATGAAGGATCACATTGTGTCCAGCCTGCATGGTAAGTCTTCTCCATACTTGATGTGGAAAGCGTTGATAGATCTATTCCAAAGAAAGAGTGATAAGAGGAAGCTGGCGCTCAAAGATAAACTCAGGAACATCAAATGTGAGAAGGGAGACAATATGCCCAAGTATCTCACGAAGTTCACTCAGTGCAGAGATGAGCTAGGAAGTGTGGGGGTGACTGTCGATGATGAGGAATTGGTGAGCTTGTCTCTCCTTGGTCTTCCGAAGTGTTGGAATTCCTATCAGGACTCTGTCAATGGGCGGGAGAAATTGCCAGGATGGGAGAGACTTTGGTCAAATCTTGTGCAGGAGGAGATCAGGTGGAATATCAGGGACGGATCTTCATCAAAGGGAACTGATGAAGAAAATTGCACTTTGGCTGCCAAAGCAAAGAAGGGGAAGAATAAGAAAGCTTCTCAGTCTGGTGCGAAAGGCAAGAAGCAAGATATGTCCAAGGTGAAGTGTTTTCACTGTCACCAGCATGGACACTATGCCACTGATTGTCCGCAGAAGAAGAAGAAAAAGCAAGCTGTTGGATCTGTAGCAGGAGAGACTCTAGCCTCGCAGTTTGAGCTTGATTCTTCATTGATCGCATGCTTGGTTTCAAGTGTGATGCGATCAGTGTGGTTCTTGGACAGTGGTGCGTCTTTTCACATGACAGGAGATTGAGATTTGTTTTCTGATCTGGAGGACAAAGATCTTGGAGTGCACATCGAGATGGGCGATGATGGTAGATACAGTGCGACCGGTATCGGTACCATTTCCTTTGAGAGGGAGTCTGGTAAACCCTTCGTATTGAAGGAAGTGATGCATGTTCCAGGATTGAATAAGAATCTTATCTCTGTGGCGATGTTAGAAGACAAGGGATATGATGTTGTTTTCAGTGAGGGAAAGGCTTTCCTGCGCAGCAAGACAACTGGAGAAACCCGGAAGATAGGGGTTCGAGTGAGGAACCTTTATCAGTTGCATGTAGATGGATGTGCAGCAATGGCATGCAAGGTAGAAGGATTAGTGAGCCGGGATGATGGCGAGCTGTGGCACAGGAGATTGGGTCACCTTCACCATGGAGCCTTGAACATACTGCAGCAGATCACTATAGGGCTTCCTAAAGGCACTCTTGCGCAGTCAGATCAGTGCAAGGGGTGTAATTTGGGAAAGTTTGTGAAAGCCACCTTTCACGAGAAGGATAGTCACGCCATGACGATCCTTGAGAGAATTCACATAGACGTGTGTGGACCTTTCTCAGTAGCTTTGATAGCAAAACACAGGTATTATGTGATTTTTGTTGATGATTTCTCTCGTAAGTGCTGGATCTTCTTCATGCAGAAGAAGAGTGAGACATACTCAAAGTTCTGTGAGTTCAAAGCACTGGTTGAGAAGGAGTCAGGGAAGAAGGTGAAGGCTCTTAGGAGCGATAATAGTGGTGAATACATCTCTGGCGAGTTCAAGGACTTTTGCAGTGCAGAAGGGATTCGAAGAGAGCTCATAGCTCCCCATAACCCACAACAGAACGGGGTTGCTGAGCGGAAGAACAGAACAATCGTGGGTGCTACATGGGTGATGTTGCATGATCAGGGCCTACCCCTTCACTTGTGGGTGGAAGCATGCAATACAACAGTTTATGTGTAGAACCGTTGTCCTCACAGGATACTTGGCATGAGTACACCCGAGGAGGCTTATTCTGGTAAGAAGCCTGATCTTTCTCATTTGAGGATTTTTGGTGTTAACGTTTACATGCATGTGACGAAGGATGCCAGTAAGAAGTTGGAGCTGACTGCAGAGGTTGGGATATTTGTGGGGTACACTGATACGCCCCACAACTATCGTGTGTATTTTCCAAACAGAGGTAAGACTGTTGTGCGACGAGATATAAAATTTCAGGAGGAGAAAGCCATGAAGTGTTCGCTTGAGAGGGAGCTACACTTGCATGCAGATGAGGAGCTGATAGTTCCTAAAGATGAGCTTCAGGACGTGGATCAACCATACGACGAGGTTCATGGAGTGGAAGAGACCACTCAAGCAGTGCCAACCATCATAGGGCGAAAGCGCTTGACAGAAGCTGAACGACTGGCTCAAGATGTAGAGAAAGTTGTAGGACCACCTACAGCCCAACGCAGGCAGAGACAGTCACTAGATCGGTACATTGGATACATGGCTCTTATGAGCAAATGTGTTGTGACTGAGCCATCCTCTTTCGAGGAAGCTGTGGAGGATCCCGCATGGGTAGATGCCATGGTGTAAGAGTATGATTCGATTGTCAGAAACAGTGCATGGGAGATTGTTCCTAGACCGGAAGGGAAATCAGTGGTGGGTTCGAGATGGATTTACAAAGTTAAGCAGGAAGTTGATGGGAGTGTGGAGAAGTACAAGGCAAGATTTGTTGCCCGAGGCTTTTCACAGATAGAGGGGATTGATTATGAGGAGACGTTTGCACCTGTCGCAAGGTATTCTTCCATACGGACGATTCTTGCTCTCTCAGTGCAGATGGGGTGGCACATTCATCAGATGGATGTAAAGATTGCATTCCTCAATGGAGTCATTGAGGAGGAGGTGTACATTGAGCAGCCCGAAGGTTTTGAGATCTTCAGCAGCGAGTCGCATGTGTGCAGGCTCAAGAGAGCACTGTATGGTTTGAAACAAGCACCATGTGCTTGGTACACACGGATAGACAACTATTTCACCGGACTTGGATTCTCCAAGAGTGAGGTGGATCCTAACCTATACCAGATTATGGTGGAGGGTAAGTTTCTTATCATTGTACTTTATGTAGATGATTTGATTCTAACGGGTGATGAGCTGTTGATACTTTCATGAAAGGATGATCTTGCTAAGGAGTTTTAGATGAAGGACTTGGGCCTCCTTCATTATTTCCTGGGATTGGAAATTTGGCAGCGTAGTGATGGACTATTTGTTTCTCAGGGTAAGTATGCTTGGGAGATACTGGAGAAGTTCAACATGCATGGCTGCAAGCCTGTTGATACTCCTCTTCCTGGAGGTTGGAGGAAGGAGGATGCCACTTCGGCAGAAGAAGTGGATGCCACTATTTATCGACAGTTGGTGGGGTCACTTATGTATCTAGTCAATACACGACCCGATATATGCTATGCTGTTAACCAACTTTCACAAGCTATGGTTAAGCCTACCAATCTCTTCTGGAAGGTGGGAAAGCATGTATTGTGTTATTTGAGAGGCACATCGGGATATTTTTTGTGGTACAGACAGGAGGATGAGGTGAAGCTATGTGGCTTCACGGATGCAGATTGGGCAGGGAGCCCAACGGATAGAAAGAGCACATCAGGAGGGGTCTTTAGTATCGGGTCGACAACAGTTTCTTGGTACAGTAGGAAGCAGAGATCCGTGGCACTCAATTCAGCAAAGGCCGAGTATATGGTAGAAAGTTTGGCTGCATGCGAGGCTATATGGATGAGGAAGATTCTGGTCAGTTTGTTCGGTTGCCACTTGGATCCTACTGTGATTTAATGTGATAAACAGAGTTGCATTAAACTCTCAGCTAATCCTGTATTCATGATAGATCTAAGCACATTGACATCAGGTACCATCATATCAGAGATTGTGTGCAGCAGAGAATCATGTTACTTTCATACATTCCAATGGAGGATCAGGATGCTGATATCTTGACGAAGGCGCTCACCAGGAGCAAATTCGAATACCATCGAGGCAGGATAGGGGTTGCTGATAATCCATATCTTGTTGAGAGGGAGTGTTGAGAATGCAACAAGATGATGGAGCTTAGTGGAAAGGAGTCGCCTTCACTAAGTGGGCCCGCAGGCAAATTATGGCACAAAGTCTATTTTTAGACTATGTCTATTTTTAGACATATGGATCATGGTCTATGAGTTGCAGGATGCTGTTTATGGATGATTGGTCATGTTGGGAAAAATAGATGGACTTATATTTTTGGTTCACAGCGGAGTGATCAAAGTCTATTTTTAGACTGCCAGGCTAAAAATAGAAAAGTCAAATATTATTGTCTCATAATAATATTTAGACTATAAATATTATCTTATCCTCTTGGAGCACTTCTGTTTGAGCTACAAATGTGGCACATGCAGCTGTCAGAAGGAAATACAGGACATCAGTTAGAACTCATGCATGTGAGTTCTGTGGAGTTGATGGAGTTGTGTTCAGTTTGACTTGGTTAAACTAGTTGTAATTAGTCTAACTCCAAATAGACTAGTGATGAGTGATGTGAATTAATTGAGTAAATCAACTCACTAATTATTAACTCATAATGCAACTGAAGAATACATCAGTTAACTCAGTGTATGTACAGTTCAGTGGAGACAGGTGTTAGAGGTTGAGATTGCTATCAGTTGTGACTATAGTTGTGCATAAGATCTTTCACAATCAAAGGATTGAGTATGCCCATGAGAATTGCTCAGTATATTCCCAGTGAAATAGCCTATGCTCACGTGATTTCCAGGGTGAGTGATTTTCACATGGTATTAAGGCAAAGCAGTGGAGAAGATTTTAACATGTGACTTGTTCGGATCTGAGCTAGTTTTGTGTGTAACAAGTGGAGATAGTGCTGGATACTTGAGAGGAGTATTGTACTATGTATTTTTACGTGTTCTCAATCATTAATATACAGATAGTGTGGGGTTTTCAGCTGTAAGCTTTCCCCGGGTTACATACTGTGTTAATGTGTGCATGCAATTGATGTTTCATTGTTTTTGATGCTGCTAAATTGATGATCAACATAGAGGAGGTTATGTATTATGCATGTATTCCGCAATAGTGTATAATCGAGATAATCTCTGTTGAATATGTGTTTATTTTTCAAAATTTCTACACATATTGTCCCTTTTGTGAAATGTCTGATCTATTGGATCCCATGCATGAACAAGGAAGTGCAATAGTTCTATTTGTTGCCTCATTCCGGACAACTTGAAGTATTTGAGTAACCCACAGTTCTTGAGGGCCTCAAATGTACCCAAATTGTTTAGGGCAACCATGTCTTGTTATTCATGCTCCCTTTCTTGCCATGTAATTGACATTATGATCCAAAGAAAGCCTGAAACACAATCATAAGCTTAGTTAGGATCCTTTCCATGCAAAAAACAAGTCAAATTTTGGAGCAAACAACTAAATCAAACTTGGGAAACTCACCCAGCACAACCCAGGCACAAAGACAGTGCGCTGCAAAGTGGGCATCCTTCTATCTGGGTGCTCTTCAATGTAGTTTTCGATGTGAAATCCTGTGTTGATCCCAGGGTGAGAAAATGAAACCATAGAGGCCCCAAAAAACCCTAAAAGTTGCATGAAATGACAAAAGAATGACCTAAAAAGAAAGAGGAGGGGTAGATCTCCCACCTAGTCTGGATGGCACGAGAAATGGTCCATAGAATCTCTCGCTATCAACTGATGAAGTTCGAGGTAAGAAACTAGCCCAAAGCACAAAAATGAATGGTAAGTTCCAAATGGTAAAAATGCCATGGTAAAAACTTGTTTTATGTTTATTTCATGTTCATTAATCGAATAAACATTAGTATTTGCCTATTTTTGCCTATGAAACAGGTATTTTTAATCCATTTGGTGGTGTTTTTAGCAAGTTTTATAGCTGACTTACAGAATTTGACGTGCTTGATTGTAAATTGTACCTTTGACCACAAAGCATACTTTTATCTCTTTTTCGAGCTCTGTTAAAAATGAAAAAGGAACCCCCTTGGAGTCCTCTTTAAGCTCTTTTCAGACTCTCTAAACATGAAAATATTGCCAAGTGCTTGTCCTTTTCAGCTCATTAATGGATTGGAAATGACATCTACTCGGTATAAGTTTAACCCTTTTTCAGGCTGAGATAGATTATTTATGAAAAAGGAATACGTTGATTGAACATGGTCAATAGGTTCTCTCTCGTATTGTTTTACTCTTTTTCGGGCTTGAGAGACAAATCAATGAAAAAGAAATTGTGGAGTTTTCTTTTTGTCCCTTTTCAAAATCTTTAAACATGAAAAGGACCTAGTTATCTTTGTCGTTAAACTTGTTAAAACATCAAATAGCAATAAACTTGTCCATCTAGACAAGACCGAGTTTCACCTTCGCTACACTCGTTAAAACATCACATAGCGATGGATTAACTCAAAGGGTGGAATTATACAACAAGTATATGTTATCCTCCTCAAGCTTGATAAAAATAAAGAGGTACTGGTCAACAATGACTGGGGAAAATGGGAAAAAGGGGAAAGCCACTTTATGGTAGCAGGTCGCTCTTGAACATGACACTTTCACTCCATCACGGTGACTATTTGGGTTGGGTTATCAGTTTTATGGTTATTATACCATTGGTCTATCATACCATCCATCACTTTGTTTTGGGTCAATGCTACCAATTCATTTTAGTGTCGCCGACATGTTCAAGAGAAGTCATCTAGTCAAAATTCATCCTTTGCAATACCATAAACCTTCATTTTCATGACCACCATTCTTGAACTTTGTGTCGTCAGTCAAATTACATCTCCAAAATCACTATACTCATTTCGTGTCGTTGATGTGGGATACATCAAGGCCCTCCTATGACAAGTCACTTCTTGTCAACATCAGCTCATTATCCAAGAAGTTGACTTAGAAACACCCTTCCAGTACCTTGAGGCTTACATGCATCAATGGTAGGTTTCTCGCTTCTGGCGGTAGGTTGACATCAATGGCCTTCGACCGAAAGACTTTGTATGGTGTTCAACATCAAATCATTCATTCACACCGTGCAGAATGTACTGCAGTACCTTGAGGATCATTATCATTATCGGTGATTTCTCTCCTGCCTGTTAACAACTTACATCATTGGCTGGTAATGAGACAGTGTCTTCCCATGTTTGACTTCGGATCATATATTCACATGGTTAGACTCGTACTTGAGCAAACGATTGAACAAGATAAAAGACCCCAGATCTATTTTCATCCATCCGGGCTATGATTTCAAGAGTACTAAATCATATGTACAATGGATTTACATTGATGGTCATTCCAATCATGGTTCTATATCTATAGACAACTGCTTATATATATGTAATGAAATTTTATAAGCTAAGCATGGGTATGCCTTCCCTCAACAATTCATGTAAAAATCAAAAATCATGATATATGTATTGTAATTGATGCAGATCGCCTTCCACTTTGAAACCTCCTCATCACATCATAAAGCATTTCATTTGACATTTGCATTTTTTGACTTCATGCTTTAGGGGGCAGTTGTTACATATCCATTTGGGCACATCACTCCCATCATCCAGATCAATTTTTTAGGGCTCATCAAACCCTAATTCCAGTTTCTACATGCCCTAAACAAGTCACCCTTTTGAATGCCTCCTTCCAAACAGTTTCATGACCTGAAGACATCCTGAAATGACCTCTAGAGGGACCAGCGCAGGTAGGCCCATGTAAGGGTGCACTGCAGAGCAGTTAAGTCCATTCCAGGGTGCTCTGCAGAGCACTTAGGCCTCCTTGCACCTGTGTTGGGTGAGTTTGAGTGAAATTCACATAGGGTTTGGGGAATATTCTTATCTTTTGGAGTCATCTAGAAGGTTGCCTCACTTATCAACTCCTATGAGCTCGAAAATAGATGAGGATTGAGTTAAGATGCATCCTATCCTCTCATCCCTTTCTCCATGGAACTAATTCTAATTATGGAAGGCCATTCGATACCACCATCTATGACAAAACCTCCTTCATCTCCCTATAAATTAACCACTCATCTAAATGATCAGGGGTTGGACTATGTTGAATTGTAAGGAGATAATATTGCTACGAGAGTTGGCTTTGAAGCAAGTATTGTAATGCTACAAGTTTGTCATGCTTTTGATGTGATGTGGATGGGATCCAAGCTAGAGGAATGACTTTGAATCAGACACAATGGTTGTAATTCCTTCTTCTATTCAATAAAGTATTTGAACCTTTCTCCCATATGTTTGTATTATCTTATGATGCTTATATGCGTGAAATGTATCTGATTCCATTCACTTGTATTCAATAGATATTTTGTTTTGATCGGTTCTGTCTTCTGTTGGTGTTTACAGGTACTTCTCAAGCATGTTAAGTATTGGAAGGAGCGACAGGATCGATACAAAGGAGACAAGAGGAAAGCAGAACTACAAGTATATCTTCTTTGTATTATCTATTTCTTATAGGAAAAGGCTAAAATGCTTTAATTTGTTTTTCTAGATATGGATACTTATCTAGGGAATTAGTATTTATCCATAGATAACAAATTCTCCAAAACAATATGCACATTTTCTAAACTAGAAAATAAAAGGATATGATGCCTATATCAATCAACAAGTGAATCTAGAGGATCACACCTCCACCCTCAAAGTAGTACCAGGATTCACCTCCTTCCCAAGAAGTCCATAATTCACTGGCACGGTCAAAGCTGCATCAAATGTCTAACACTACATGTCCCCTTAATGAATAGTTATCGGCTCATTGTTCCAGGGTGCATTCCCAATGTGCATCTGATTCCATCTGGTATTTCTAATGACCAAAAAAAAAAGTGACCTTCCCTTCTTTGCTATACAGTCCCTCAGGAAATCTGGTCACCCCCTTCCGTGTAGTCACTCACCTTCCAAGTTCCTCAGCATCCCATATCCTAGGCGATCCATCCCTTGGCAAAGCCTCCTCACATCAGAAGAGAAAACAACCAAGGCATATACCTGCCTCAACCATCATATCGGTCATAGCATGCTCATGGAAATCAATGGACACTATTGGGTACCAATGTCCCATAATGGCCCTATTCCTAAAGTGCTTTACCAACATACTGCTGCATGTTCCAATTTCTTTTTCTGTTGTTGCCCACTATTGCAGTCAATTTCAACCACCCAACTGGGCATGTTCATGCATTCCCTTTCTGAACACATAATTTCCATTAGATTTAAATAAATTGAAATAAATTCACATCATACCTCATTGGTAGCTTGTCAATGAGGTACACTTGCAATCCTGTTAGCTTCCTCTCAGAATAAGTCAAACTACCTGTTTGACCAAAACATCATGTATAAACATGTCACATCTGGTTAGCTAAAAACATAACCATTATAAATCAAAATCATAAATCACATGTAACCATCATAAACCATGATCATAGCGATCGAGGTGGATATTGATGGCCACTCACCTATTCCACCTAGATCTCTAGTGGGTTTCATTTGTTTCCTTGTTTATTTCATCATTTACTAATTTTAGCAATTTTTTGGGTCCCAAACTTTCAGAGCAGTTTTGATCCCCTAAATGACGTTTTTTTAGGTTTGTTGTAGGCCCATAGCCACAGGTAAGGGCCTGTGGAAAAATCTGTAGTACTCGGAGAGACCTTTCCAACATGGTATCGTACGTGCCAAATGGAGATAATATGACCAAGTTATGACCCCGGGAAGTTGGTTGTCCAACTAACCCCAACGGGGCCCACAAACTCTTGGTGTTACATCTCCGGGGGTTAGGGTTATGGTTGTTTAGGTTTTTCTCATGTTTTTCAATAATAAATAGGCCCTCGAGCCTCATTGTAACACAAGTCAGAGGATGTAGCCACCATATTTATGGTTATATCTGTAATTTGTTGCATTATAGAGAAGATTTTTTGGTGAAAATCACATCGTAATTCATTTGTCGACATGTTTCAAACAAACAAGTGTGGTTCATCGTCAGGACGATTTGAAGAACCAGATGATGGTAGCCATGATCTAGTTCTTCAACTTGTCCTGACGATGAACCACACTTGTTGGTTTGAAACGTGTCGACAAATGAATTACGATGTGATTTTCACCAAAAAATATTTTCTATAAACTTGATATGGATCACATAAGCCTAAATTCAACAATTTTTTGCATTCCTGTTTAAATTCAGATCACATAGATCACATATAATCATCATATACCATAGTCGTAAATCACATGCATAATAAAATTGAAATAAATTGTTGATACTTATCCTTTCATCAATCCTTAGCTTCTACCTCTATCTTTATCTCATACGCACTCCCGATTGGTTGCCACACTATAAAAACACCCAGTGCCTTCTCCTCGACCATGTGCACATACACATAGTATGCTTCACACCCATACAACCACACACGACATACATCACCATGCAATACATGCACCTAGTATTGTGTGCATTCAACACAACATGTATGACATGTGCATAATACCACACATACTCTAGTACCATATGTACAAAGCACCACTAGCACAACATGTGAAAAACATCACATGTACACAACACCACCTGCTCAATGTGTACATAATTCCATATGTACACTGCACCATTGTACAACGTGTACACAATACCGCATGTACATAGTACCATACACACGACATATACGCGACACCACATGTACACATCGCTCTCTCTATTTAACCTGTAGCCATGATCTGGTTCTTCCCCAAATCAATTCGCAAGAATCAAAACACAAAAGGTAATCCCAAGAAACAACCAAGAATAAAACCATGAAAACCAATAACAACGCGACACTACAATAAAGTGGCATAACTATGTACTAGACACACGCAAAATCGCAACTCAAGCGCAAAAATCGCAAAAGACCAAAAGAACAAGACTAACAATAGACACCATGACTCAGTCCCCATGGTTCCCAAGGAAAGCTCAACCTGAGCCTTCTTCATTATTTTAGGGTAGTTGCTTTTTCCATGCAATCCACTGCATCATACTACTATAAACACATAACTGTCAGTGCATAAATAAATATAACAATACACCAGATACCTTATCTTTTTATTCCAAGCATATTTCCTTGTAGTTGAACACATCCATGCCATTTCTCAATGGACTCCAATTCCCTTGAAAAATCAACTTTTAACTAAAGACTAGCTAATATACTTGTTAATTACATGTTCATGAATATAGCATGTATCCACATAATGTCTGAAAATATTAAGGTTAAGAAGACTTCCTGTGTGCAAAGTACTCATTCGTTTGGAATTAAGGTTTCCAAACATAGCCAAAGGAATTCTTGCCCAATTCCTTTCCTTTACCGTTTTACCTTGCTGCAATCGAGGCTTACTAACTATCACATCACCCAACTATTAGTTATATAAACACATCAATTATTACTTGTCATGCTAATACCAAGCATGTTTCCTGCAACTTCTCACTCGTGTCAACCAGATGTTTCAAATATCAAGACAATGATATCTATCAATTTGAAATCAATTTTTACAAACAATCATGTCATAACCCATAGTCAACTCATAGTCATTAGACATAATGCTACAATTGTCAACTACATTCAAGTACATATCAATTGTCTTAACACATATGTGTTAGTACAATCATCTTAAAACAAGATCACTGGAACGCATACTCACATTATGCAATTCATCAAACATTCAACCAAATTGCAAGCATATCATGTTAAATAAATCAATTACCAAACATTCAAACACCAAATAGATGCCATAATCAAACAATCAAACACAAGGTAGATGGCATAAACAAGTTCATACCTTAATTTATCTCAGGGGAGGCAATATTGCCTGCACAATCAATCTACTTAGTGGGATATAGCTTCACAACATATCAACTCAAACATAAATAAGACCATGATATCCAAAATAGTCACAAGCTAACATGTTTCCATCATAACTCATACACAATTATCATTCACACATATGCAAAGTCAATCAAGATTAGTACAACACCATATCACAAATATGTTGGATCATACCAGAATGTCATAACCCTAACCACGTGCATAGGCCAATCCAATTTAGCATGATACATATGACGTAAAGATCTTAATGAAATAACCCTAATCATCAAGTTACTAGCATATAACAACCATAAGCTATATATCATGCTCATCAACAACATATAACTTAAATATCAAGATAACTGTCATATAACAACAACAAGTTAACCTATAACATACTCATCAACAACATATAACATAATCATCAGGTTATCTATATAAAACAACAATAGAAATGCATACAACTATAGGTTACTATCATTCTTGACTATCTGACACATGTGCATATAGATACACTAATCAACTAACAACGATCATGAATGTAACCATAACATCAAAATGCATGTACATAAACCTAATGTACATAACCCTAATGCATATAAAAATTCTTAACTTACATACATTGCATGTCAACATACAATACCTGTATGACGACATGCTCTTACCCCAAGGCCTAATGTTGCAACCTCATTATGATGATCTGCATCGCCTACTATATCTCAGCCAACATATTCACATCATAATGTACCAATATCACCCTGATGAACTAAACCACATACCATGACTTCACAAGGCATGTTTGACCTACTATTCATGCATAACTATAACCAAGACCACACATGCATAACGATTGCATATAGAAATATAACACACGAGTACAAAACCATATACATATCATTCTAGCTAGAGTCCAGTCATAAATGAATGACCATTTCAGCTTCACAAACCATGACCTCATGCATGACAAAAACCATTACTCCATTGTACACATTTCTCATGCAACTATCGATATGCATAAACAATGCCTAATCAACTACACACGCATTAACACATGTAGTCAAGCATGAGCGATCAATTCTTGTAAACACCTACAATACCGATACATGTAATCAAACATAAAATAATGCAACCTAGCATATAAGGATGTAATCAAGCAACATATAACAACATATAAGCAACATATAACAATATGTAACCAGTCATATACTCATGACAATGCATTCCACAAAATCAACATCAAGTTCCTCATGACCACCTTACTACAACCATGATCAATCATTATGCAATGCAACAAGCACATGGAATGCAAGTGTAAGAGACACACATGCAATTGACATGCATGCATGACCAAGCACCTTCACCCAAGGAGAGTGCAACCACGCTCTGATACTCTGTAACACCCTCCTACCACATCTACCCAAGCAACCAGCGAGCCAGGGTAAACATACGATGAGAGGAAATTATGATATGATTTGACCTCCTAATTCACATTAAGGAAGTGTAACCGATAGAAGCACACCATACAGACATTCAACATTAGCTTCAGAACCCTGAGGAACCAATCCAATACTTTACACAACTTGCCCTTGGCTCCCACTGAGCTTTTGGACAACTTAAGCCTCAGTCACTTTCATGTTATAGGCATGAGAATGTCCAAAAACCCATAGTCTCTCTCACAGGCTTTCCTGCCAACATCCAGAGACTCATTTAGTCAGTGTTATGCCAACGTCCCTAGGATTTGAGCCACTTTTTCAGGCCCAGAGGCTAGGCCACTGCCCAAAATTGAACCATCTCTTCACAACAGTAAAATAACATGGAAATGACAGTACTAAAGAAAATACTTGTTTAATACCTTGACTGGACCCCTACTAACCATGATAGGCATTTCCTAAAACATATCACAAACATGTAAACTACAAGTGTAAATAACATATCTAAGCATAGGGTTCTCATACTTATCTAAGATTTTCCATGCAGCATTGATGCCTTATCACATTAACTACCATTCCATCCATTAGTCCATATAGACATTGATCATTCAATTACAAGTAAAAACATGATGAGATCCATATATAGTTGTTGTCATAAAAAATATACATAACAAACATAATAGGGACATAAATACCAATGAACTCACTGCAATGTAAACCTCATATAATCCAGTATAATTCTCATAGAAATACAAGAATAAATAACCTCTTATTGATGATGCAAAATCCAACCTGGGATGGGACTTCCATGTTCCACCTGACCGTAGAATGGCTGAGCCAAATATCTCTTCATCCATTCACCCTCATGCCATATTCCAACCATGAATGTGAGACTCACACCAAAAGAACCAACCAGGGGATACTGAGGCTCAAACACCTCATCCTCGTCAATAGAAACCAGACTTTACTGTAATCCATCCTAGATAACTAGGCCAACACAATAAACATATCATAACAGGCTTTATCGTGATCTCTACCCGATCACTAGGCCAAACAAGAATGGATGCCACCGGATTTCTCCACCTACACTGTGAGGAATTTTCTTGCCTCCTAGTCTCTCAAGCTTTACCCCAATCCAAACTTAGATCACTAGGCCTTACACCGAGACCCCAATCTCTCAGGATTTACCACAATCCACACAGGATCACTAGGCCCTAAATTAAGACCCACTCTCCAAGATTTATTGCATATTCCAAACCCATGATTACTAGGCCCAACGAAGAGCAAAACACCTTTAGGATTTACTGTATATCCCGCCATTAACTGACAAGGATTCCTAGACCATACGAGGCAACAAAAAATCTGGATTTACTTCAACCCACAATCTGTTTCAGGGGTTACTAGGCCATGTGTTATATCATTTCAAAGATCCACTCCACTCAGCTTCGAATCCATCCATCCATCCAGCTCAACCAAAACATGAGAACCCCATCACAACATGGATATCTAGAAATGGCAAGGCTAGGATGAAAAAATTGTTACACCTAGCAAAAACCATGCCATAATAGTAAAAAAGCCACATGCAATACCATGCATGATAGAGCTAGCAAGGAAAATACACATGCAAATCGATACTTTCAAGGAATCCCACTGTAGCTGTTTGATCCTGCCTTTCCTTGCTTGCTCCTTCCTTCTTCTTGCCTTCTTTTCTTTCTTGATCCCATGCATAACCATAGAAAAATCTTGAGCCAAGAGTTTAAAATGACTAAGCTTGATTCAAGAGATTTACACTGTCTAAGAGCTTAACAATGACTAAGAATATTGCCAATTGATAGCAGAAGCCTTTTTATTAATGAGGCCTCTATTTTCTTCATTTTCGATTATTTTCCTTCAATTTCCTCCTCATTTGCAACCTATGACCTTTCACCTTCCTTTTCTCCTATTTTCCATTATTTTTATAAATAAATGTGCCAAAAATGCCATTTTTCCTTTCCAAAGTCTTATCCATTGCCTTTGCCAATTCCCTTAGCCATATTAAATCGAATCAACACCCACTAGGATGTTTCTCCCACCATTCATCTTGGAATATGTGTCTCATCACCATGGCCTTATTTTTCCTTTATTTACATTATTACATGAACTTTTCACCAGGGTTGTTACATCGGAATTTTGGTTTTCCAAGAGAGAGAAGCTTTGCAAGTTTTCAATGAAATGTATGCTTTTTGGAATATTAATAAATGTCTTTCGTGATTCTAGCTCATATGAATGTGTAGTATGTATTCCTTCTTGTGTTTGTTCCATATGTTCTCACTCTTCTTCTCAGATTACATGTAATAGCAGCTACTGGATATGTGTTCATAAATTTATGGATTCATCTAGGTCTAATTCTAATTAAAGATGCCTATAATTGATATGAATTTTTATCCTTAAAATGCGCTCCATGTATCTTAGCGCTTTAGTTAAACATCCTTATCATATGTTTCACGCTGAACTTCAATGAACAATATTCTTAAATTTTAAGCCATGTGCATTGGTTTTCTTTCTTCTTTTATTCCTCTTTCCAATATACTACAAATTACCTATAAAATTGCATGTGCATATGATGTTGGATCGCTAGAGCCAGATATTAATGTTTCTGTGAGTTATATTTGACATTCAACTTTGTATTTCTCCTCTTAAGGAAGGTTCTAAATCAATTTCATCTCAAATATGTTAAATGATGGGTGTAATAGAAAATACCAGCAGATCCTTGAAGCAATCATCAAGATGTCTTAGACACTGATCTCCTTTCAACCTAGAGGTTGTCTCTAGGAGCTACAACATCTTCTGGTACCGTTGTCAGGGACGGATTAGAAAATTTTCCCTGGGTACGACATTCATACACCCTTGAGTAAGGTGAGAAAAAAGGGGTGTGGATTGTATATCTCTCACCTTGGTGACTCCACTATCTGAATTTCATTTTGAGCACCATGGCTTTAAAAATGCCACACACTCATTCTAATACCTCACAACAAAGAACCCCTCTCGTGTTTGACCCTGAAAATATAATATCTAGGAGAATATGGAAATAAATAAATCTTGTCACTGTAGCGTTTGTGACCTCTTTTCCATATGTATCATCCTCCGACTCTTAATAGGCCGTGATAAATTACCCTGAGTCTTCCTTGAAAGTCTTGGAATATCCTAAGGAGAGTTGTACACTATTTGGACCATTATCCTCAAGAGTCAAAATCAAATAAATTCATATATTCTCTCCTCCTTTCACTTTTTATACCTTTCTAGAACCTGAGGAGGTTAAAGACATTCTCATAAACAGTCCAACATAGAGTGCAAATAGCATTCCGACTCAGCCCTAGTCAGCTGCAATCTAGACAACTCCTCAGCAAGTCCCTATGATAAACCTCCTACTACCTCCTTTGTAAAACATGGTTGTCCCTGGTTTTCTCCTAAATAAATATGCCCCATTGGAGTTTCCACAACCCCTAAATGGTATGCTGCAAGACTATCTTAAGCTCTTTCCAAGATTCACCGGAGAAGCTGATAGCTTAACATAGAGACATATAGAAATGTTCTATGCATCTGTAGAAAATATGAATGTAGAACACTTGGATGTGGTGCTAAAATTTTTTGTTCAATATTTGGATGGGGAGGCAAGGAAATGGTTCTAATCCCACCCAAACGTATCGATAACTACCTAGGAGGAGATGGATATTTCTTTTATGAAAAAATGCAGAGATAAAAGATACCATGGGTACATCATTATTGAATTTAATGAAATGAAGAAAAAACATAATGAAGATGTTTCAGAATTCATTAAAATGTTTAACAAATTATATAACAGTCTTCCTGTTGAAATCAAACCTCCACAGGCTACTTCTAAAGTGGTTTTTGCTGGGGCTTTTGAACGTGAATTCAGATTCACCCTTAGAGAAAGAAAGTCTCGTACCCTGGACCAAATTCAAATAAATGATTTAGAAGTTGAAGCAAATTTTACCTCCATCGGGAAATGGAGAGGGAAAGATGAGTATGGTGATAGGAGAAGAACCAACTCTTTGAGCCATGGGAAGGAAACCCAAGAATAAAAGCTTGAGGATATGAATAAGTTGATAAGAAATTTGTCTAACAATCTTGTAAAAATGGAATTAGAAGAAAAAAATCATCTTCGGCATAATCAACCAACTCCTAATTGAAATTGTAATCCTCGGTATAGGAGACCACCATTGCATCTCTTGCAAAGGGGGAGAAAATATCAACAAGATCACATCCAACCTCCTTTGTATTTGAAAGATGATCCGGAGGAACATGTTGAATAAACCATGGAAGTTCAAGAAAACTAGTTCTCCTCTCTCTCTAAAGAGGAATATGAAATTAAAGCACATGAGGAAGAAGGGGATGAGTTGGATGCCCCACTAGATGATGGTGAGATCAACAACTATTGTAGATAGTTTTTCGAATTCATGCAAGCTCAGTTACATAGAAAGTATGACCTCAGATCCTCCAGGAAAAGGTCAAGAATGCAAGACCAAAATCATGACACCCCCCCCCCCCCCCACAAATTATCCCAAATCAACAGAGAAAGGAAAGAAGTCTCTGGACCAAGTCTCGATAAAAAAGAAAGTGTCCTTAGATTCCATTCTTCAAAAACCTGGTTTTTCTAAAATAGAGTACTCACCCTTACCATCCAAAACCGTCTGTGATAGGGAGAAAGAGCCTACTAAGGTTTCCACAACTGATAGGAGCCCCTTTGCCTTTAATCTTCAAAAATAGTTGGAGAAGGTCAAAATATTTGTTCCCTTAACTGAATTGTTGAAACAACCAAGTTAAAAATCTCAAGTATCTCAGTTCATGTGTCCACCAACCACAACTCTTATGCAAGATAGCCTGAACCTCAAAGAAGAAAGGCCCATGGTTGTATTTGGACCTCAAGTTGAGGAGAAAGACTCCTCCACTTCCCCTTTCTATGTTACCTTGGTTATTCATGAACTTCTTTTACATAACTATATGCTTGACTCAAGAGCTTCTCACAATCTGATGCCATTTTCTGTGATGGAGCAGTTGGGGCTAAAAGTAACAAAACCATATAAGGATTTGTACTCTTTTGACTCTAAGAGAGTAAAATGTCTGGGGCTGATTAAAGATTTGGTGGTCAATTTAGCTCATATTCCTGTAAAAAGTGTAGTAATGGACATTGTGGTTACTAATATCCTTGCAAAGTTTGGTATGCTCTCGTCCAGGTCATGGGGGTCTAAGATTGGAGGATCTATGAAACTAGATTTAAGATATGCTACCATCCCTATGTTCAGTGGAGAATAAATATGATTGTATAGATAATTGAGATTTGTAAAGGCAGTTACAAGGGTTGACGGTTCAACAAATGCTCTTGTGTATGGTAAAGGGAAATATTTCTCCTGTTTTCTATCAGAGGAAAATGTTCTAATCCTGGATGAAACATAGGTGGAGTGTGATAAAGTATGGAAGCTATACTTTGATGGTTCTTATTCCAGGGAAGGAAATGGGCAGGTGTATTGTTGATGTCTCTAGAAGGTAGCTTGATTCCTCTTTCACTCAAGATAGAGTTTGAAGCTAGTAATAATGTTGTTGAGTATGAAGCTCTGTTGTTAGGACTAAAAGATGCTAGGAATATCAATATTGGGTGCTTGACAATGTTTGGGGACTCAGAGTTTGTGGTGAAGCAAATAAGAAATCAATTCCAAGGTAAGCATCCAAGATTGAAGGCTTACCAAAATGAGGTGCGGGATTTGGTTGACAACTTTTTATTAGCTTTTAATATCCAATTTATGCCTAGAGAGAGAAACCAGATGGCTGGCTCCTTGGCTATAGATGCTAGTATTTTTAAACCTCCTCAAAAACCATTTATTAGATATTAAGTTGAGGTTAGGTATAGACCTTCGGTGCCAGACACTGTCAAACATTGGCAGGTGTTTAAAGATGAGGAAAAAATTAAATACTTCATGGAGGTTATTGGAGAGTTTTCAAACTTGAACATTGACCAAGAGGATAAGGAAGTAATAGATGAACAACAAGTTAGTTGGGGAGAAACTATTATTGGACACAAGATTTTACAATTAAAAGGTAACACCATCCCCAGGGGATTGGTCCCATTAGAAAGGTTGTTTAAACCAAATGATGTGGCTTCCAAACATATTGGGCAAGAGTTGGAAGAAAATGTATAATATTGGAACATTGGTGTAGACCAAGACCCCAAGGTGATAAAATTGGGAAAAGGACTTCCTGATGAGTACAAGCAGAATTATTAGGACCTTTTTAACATTATATGAATGTGTTTTCTTGGTCTTATTATGACCTAAATACATTTGATACTACTATCATCCAACATAAGATACCTTTAAAAGGCAGGGTGAAACCACATAAATAGAATCTCAAGAAAATTAATCCTCTATTACTCCCATCAATTGAAAAAGAGGTAAAGAAGTTGCTCTAGGACAAAATCATTGTACCTTTGAGATATTTAGACTGGGTGGAAAACTTAGTCCCCGTCAAAAAGAAGAATGGGGAAATAAGGTTATGTGTTGAAAAAAAATTGAACAAGGCTTCATTAAAAGACAATTACCTGATGCCTAAAATGGACTACATTCTATAGAATGTGGTAGGCTCAGCCCAGATGTATATGATGGATGGTTTTTCTTGGATACAATCAAGTGGCTATCAACCTTGAAGATCAGAAGAAAACTGCTTTCACCATGCTGTGGGGAACATTTATGTATGCCAGAATTCCATTCAACCTCATAAATGAAGGAGCCACTTTTCAAATAGCCATGGATATAGATTTTGTGGGAGAGAAGGCAAAATTTGTGGTAATTTCCCTGGATGACATCACCATTTAAAAAAAAAAAGATGAAGAACGCATTGAACATCTAAGGCTCACTTTTGAGAAATGTAGAAAGTATGGTATGTCTTTAAATCCCAAAAAATTTAGTTCACTCTAAGTGAGGGAAAACTGTTAGGGAACATTGTGGAAAAGGAGGGGGTGAAGGTTGATCCCAAAAGGGTGGAAGCCATCAACAACATCCCATTATCAAGAAATAAAAAATAAATCTAGGTCTTTTTGGGAAGAATCAACTTCTTAAGGAGATTCATACCAAATTATGTTGAGATAGTCAAACAAATTACAGAAATGTTGAAGAAGGATGAGGAAATGAAGTGGAATTTAGAAGCTCAAGAATAATTTTCTAGAATCAAAAAATATTTCGCAAAAGCCCCTGTATTAGTCAGCCCTAAATTATTTAAAACCATTTTTCATTTTTTCTTTTACTTCTCCTCACACAGTGGTTGTTGTCTTATTGTGGAAGAATGATGAAAGGCACGAGTAACCAATTACATTTTTCAGTTAGGTGCTAAGATATGTTGAGCTAAAATATAATATTTTGGAGAAACATGCCTATGCCTTGGTCAAATCCCTGAAGGATTTTATAATCTATGTCTTGCAATCAAATATAACTACCTATGTTCCTACAACTATTGTGAAAGATATCCTGGTGCAAGGTGATAGTGAGGGAAAAAGAGGCAAATGGATTGCTAAAATATAGGAGTATGATATGGATATCAAACCTACCAAGCTGATCAAGGGGAAAGGGCTAGCTAAAATTCTGTCTGAAGCAAATTTCCAAGCATTGGGCATAAACTTACTAGCTAGAAAAGATGGAGAAAGTGAAAAATTGGAGCAACAACAAGGGATTGAAACCTCAACTCAGAAAATTTAGATGAAATACATTGTGTCCCACTGGTATAAACATATTTTCCATTATCTACTTTTTCTAAGGTGCCCAATAAATTTTGACAAAGTTAAGTACAAGGCTCTAAGGCTGCAAACCCATAAATTTGTTATCTCAAATGGCCAATTGTATTGGAAGGACCCAGTGGGGATTTTACTCCTATGTTTGGTTGAAGAATAAATCCACAAAGTAATTGATGAATTCCATAATTGTGTCTATGGAGGACATTACAACTAGAGAGCTACAACCCACAAAATCCTCAAGGCATGATTTTATTGGCCTAAGTTGTTTGGCGAGGTGCATACCTATGTTTAGGCCTATGATAAGTGCCAAAGGTTTGCAAAAAAACAAAAGCTAGCAACTTTTCCTTTAATCCATGTTTTTGTGGAAGAACCTTTCAAGCAGTGGGGGTTGGACTTCATTGGGGAAATACCCCCACCCTCCAGCAGTCAGCACAAGTGGATACTCACAGATACTGATTACTGCACTAAGTGGGTAGAAGCAACCCCAACCAGAAACACAAATGATGTTGTAGTCATTAAGTTCATGGAGGAAAACATCCTTGCCAAGTTTGGCTTCCCTAAGAAGATTGTCACTGACAATGCTTGGGTCTTCAAGTAAGCCAAGTTGATTGATTTTTTCCAAAAATACAACATTATAGTAGGCCATTCTACCACCTATTATCCACAAGGAAATGGATTGGATGAATCTTAAAAAAAAACCTTGGTAAGGATTCTAAAGAAAAAAATATTAGAAAATTAGAAGAACTGGGATTCACAGTTGAAAATTGCCTTATGGGCCAACAGGGTTACCACCAAGAGGTCCACTGGGAAGTCCCCTTTTGAGTTGGTTTATGGGAAGGATGCAATCTTCCCCATGTAGTTAGCTATGCTAGTAGCTAAAATCTTACAAGATGTTGAGGAGGAGCCAAATTCTCTGACCAAAAGGATAAATCAGTTGGTAGAACTTCAAGAGAGCAGAGAATAGGTGAATTAAAATTTGATTAGTTATTGGGAAAAATGAAGTCCGTATTTGACAAAAGGGCAAAAGGCAGGTATCTACAACCAAGATATTTAGTACTTAGATGGGATGTTAGAAGGGAAGATAAAGGAAAACATGGCAAGTTTGACCCTCTATGGTTTGGACCTTTCAAGATTGTTGAAGCAAAAGGGAATAATACCTTCTTGCTGGAAAATTTATATGGTGAAGTGCTTGAGCTGCCAGTGAATGGATAGTTTCTCAAGCCTTACTTCCATCACTGAATAAATCCACTCTCATCCACTGTAAATACTAGTGATACATTGATAATACTAGCACTGTTTTGTGGTTTTCAATATTGTTTTTTATTTATTTATGGAGGTTTAAATAAAATTACTCCATACCCAGGGAGTAAGACACTAATTTGCAGGTTCAAAATGCATTTTAAACAATACACTATCCCTAGTTGGAGCCAATGTTTTTTCCCTTCATCACTTTTGAAAAAATGTTGACAAGACAATTTCAAGACTCCTAACTAAAAAGTTAATTAAATTAGTGATGGGGGCAACTATCAAGCCCTAGAGACATGGTAGAAGCATATAAGGTTAAAAACCGCACTCATGGAACCCCTACCAGTTAAGCGCAACATGATAAAGGAGGAGTTCTGAACAAGCGTTCCCTTTCTGTTAAAGCTCAAGCAAGTTAGGGGCAGATCACCATCCATCTTCGCCTGACCAGCCCCCTACAACAATTCGGGGGTGGGGTATCCTACACGGGTGATAGGCCAGCGCTACCCCCTGGATTTGACAAGTCAACTTGGCGGGCCTGCTGATCCAACGACCCAAATTGATTCCAGGGGGTAACCGATGGATTCGACCTCCCACTCTCCTACCCACTGGAGGATGGTGAGAACCACTCGCCAGGTTTATCAGCCCGCCAACGCCAATTCAAGCGAGCGGGGAATTCAAAAACATAAATGATAACATCTATGCCCCCCTCCCGCTCTCGTCCACCTATCATTCGTCACCACCAAATCACCTTCTACCACGTGTCCTCCAGTGACGTCATCCCACGTTAGCCGACCATTGTCCTCTCTCCACCTATAAAAAGCATTCCCCCCTCAAATTTTTCAAAGTTTTATATTTTTTCCCAATGCAAATGCCTCTTGCCTTTCATCTGTTTTGTAAATGTCGTCCGATCACTTAGCCGGTCTGGAACCTCCCTCCAATGTCATTTTCAACTATCTTCGGGACAACCAGGTAACCGGTGAATCCCTTTCACCTGTAATTTAATTGAATATTCATTGGAAGATGAAGAAGGTGGCCCCTAAGCCCTCTAAGGACTGTGAGGTTAAACCCTTCTCTAGTGTTGAGCATCCCATGGACATAGAGGCGCAAATTGTTGACCCCTCTAGTGCCCATTACCTCGCATACCTTTGATTCAACTTGTATGGTAACCACGTCAGAGGAGAAGACCCATTTCAGGTGGTCAACTTAGGCCTGTACTACCAAATTGTGCCCTCAGTACGCCATTTCCCTGAGTTTTTCTCCTAGTTAACAACAACTTACATAGCTGAGAAGAACTGTTTTGTCTCTTCAACTAGAAGTTCAAGAAGGGAGAAAATTTCTGGAAGAGTTGATGTTGAGTAGTTCCAACTAATTATTTTCATTTTTCTTTGATTAACAAGATCGTCCTAAAACCCAAATATTGATCTAAGATCATTTTTTATCATTGGGCAATTATCTTGGATAGTCCACCCATGAGAAGGGTGTTGTTAGAAAAAAATTCACGATTGGCTTCCTTGATACCTTGAGCTATGCTAATGTTGAGAAAGGTGCCATACTTCTGGCAGATTCTAATTTATAACATAAGCTTTCAGCAACTAAGAGATAAAGGAGAGGTGACATGGGACACCCATGATGAAGGCCACGATATGCTCTAAAAAAAGAAGTTGGTCGACCATTGATTAAGGGGGCTATCCATGGAGATCCAATAGATGCCCTTACCTATTGATTAAATTGAAGACAAAATCCAAATTTTTCCATAATGGCATATAAAAAGGAATGGTTCACTCTATCAAAGTTGTTTTCCATATCTAATTTTTTGATCGTCCTTGGCTCCCCATTAGTATTTCTCGTGTGAATTGCCTCTTGTACTAGAATGATGTTGTCTATAATCTGTCTATTTTGCATGAATTCGCCTTGGTTCTTAGACAATAAGTTGGAAGGATCTTCTTCAATTGATTGGAAATAACTTAATAAGAATTTTATATGCAGAGTTGCACAAAGGGATAGGTCTGAAATGAGTAAAGGATGTTGGAATTGCATCTTTCCAGATCAATGCTAAGAAGGAGGAATTAGTGGTGCCTCCCAGCTTAGCCTTAGTCTGAGAAGAATTGAGCATTCTTAAAAGGTCCTTTTGATAAGCATCTAGAAAGACCTGAAGAAGCTAATTGAGAAGCCATCAGATCCTAGAGCCTTGTTAGGATCCAAAGACCAAATTGCATTTGCTATTTCATCCTCATCAATTTCTCTACATAAGAGGGTATTGTCTAAATTAGAGATATTTTGGGGGAGGCTAGAAATGAATTGATCAACTTGTACAACATCAAATGTACTTGATTCAAAATATAGAGCTTGAAAATGCCTAAAGGCTTCCCTTTTGATTTCAGGCTAGGATGTAATTTTTGGCTTACCTTTAGGAGATATCTCCTTCACGTGCTTTCATATTTCTTGAGCTCTAAATTGCTTATGGAAGAAAGTAGAGTTCTTGTCACTTGATTGTAACCATAAACTTCGAGACTTTAACTGCTAATATTCCTCCTCCTGTCAGCGAAGTTTGTGGATTTGTTGAATTAGCTCCTTCTCTTTAGTTATATGTCGGCTTTCCACAGGATCGATCTCCATTATGTGTTGGATTGATTCTAGCTCTTGAATGAGAGATTGACAAGCAAGCCCAAGGGGTTTGAAGTGAGATCTAGCCCATGAGCCCAAATCTCTTTTGACCAAGCAAAGTTTTGACTCCCAGATGAAAGAAGGCGAACCCCAAACCACAGAGGACCATGCTTGGGAGATCAAATCTACGAATCCTTCCTCTTGTAATCAAAACGGGTTGAAATGAAATGGCAGAGGACCTAAATCCTCTAGAGGATCAATTTCCAAATTTATTGGACAATGATTAGAGGCCCCATGAGGAAAAATGTTGGAGATGCAATCAACTCCCTTAAGCAGCCAAGAGTTTTTTCAAGAGAAAGCGATTTATATGGGTTGCAATATGATACATCCCACATCTTCTATTTGTACAAGTAAATTGTTCCCTCTTAGGGAAGATGTCAATAAGATCCCAACTTGAAACTAAATCGTCCATTCTTTCACGGAATGGATCTCTCACCACAGTACCACCTTTTTTTCTTTATTCAAGAGAATGGTATTGAATTCCCAACCAATAATGCAGTCAATGTTCCACAAACCCTCCATCAGATTGATTAAATAATCCCAAAACTTTTTCCCCATATGTTGTTGGAGCATAAACATTGATTACAAAGAGTTTTTCCATTGTATCTGTTTTCTCCAACAGTACTGCTATCCAATATCGATATTTTTTGCTTGATATTAGAGAAAATTGTGAGCAGGCCCAAAAATTTTCTATACCTCTTGAGGCTTCAACCAATCCTTGCAATATCCAGATACATTTATCCAAAATTGATTTGATAAATCTAGTAGCTCATCTTCTCCTAATGTTGTTTCTTGTAGAAATAAAAGGTGTAGTTTTTCCTATTAACCAAATCTTTCACAATGTGGGACTTTACAAGATGTCTCATACCTTTATATTCCATGAAATAAACTTCATCAAGTTTTGGGAGCTTGAATGATGTTACCTAGCTTTCCACTTCCCTTTTCACCCTACAAGTTATTTCGAAGAAATTTTGTGATCTGAGGTTGTGTGTCGAGTTTTATGTTTTTCTCCGCTTCAAATTCTCGATGCTCTCTATTGGACTTATCTCATTTTCTATTTGTAATCTCATCTTCATGGCTTGTAGACTCACCTTCAAAGAACCCTTTTTTCGATACACTCCTTGTTACAATTTTTCCGCTTTGTTCGCCACCATCCCTGCAGCGTGCATAAGGGATATTTGAATGGATTTAGACCGAAGGATGGTCCTATACCATCAAATACTTCTGATAATTTGGACTATAGTTACCAACATGAAGTCCCTTTTGGTGACCCTAATGATTTTGGAAAGGACTCTTCAACCTGATGCAAAATTTATGGATCCTCCTCATCTTTCTGCTCTTGATCCAAAACTTCTTCATCATTGTTTTGGAGGACCTCAAACTAATTTTTCGAGGTGGAGGCAATGTTGGGATTTGGACCAAAGGAGTTATAGTTTGTAGTTTTCATGCCCATATTAGATCCTCCCTTGTGCTTCTATGTTTTCTAGGTTTCTCCTTGTTGAGGGGCCTTATTTTCTTCTTTTCCATCAACTAATTTTTTGTAGTCCCTAGCAAAATGTTTGTATTCATGGCATACCCAACACTTTTAGGGGTTCTGCTCGTAATCAAGAATCTGACAGTGCATCCACCCTTCTTGTGTCATGTTGATCTCCATTGGAAGACCTTTCTCCATATGTGCTTCAACACAAACATTGGCATAGGGAAATTGTTAATCTTTGGATTCAACTTAATCTATGTACTTACTGATTCCTTGTCTGGTTGCTCTCAGGAAATTGTCACTCCAGCAAGCCAGAGGTATTCTGGGTAATTTAACCGACACAGGAACTGCAGTAGGCACATCTTCATCCTGATCGAAGTCTAGTGACCAAGGGTTAAGGTACATCCCTTGACATCCCAAAAAATACAACCCATTTTTGAATTTGATGTCTCTATCCTCGTTAAGCTCAAAGAGAAAAGAAAAATAGTCATTCCCACAAGCGATAAAAGTTATTTTCCGTTTCATTTTTGGCCTCCACATCTTCTCAATGCAATAATCAATTGACTTCGAAGACGAATAAACTTAACTACTAGGGAACACTCTATGTAAGTCAATAATGTTCGACGAAATTTAGACTGTAGCACCACTGAAGGATTTTCTCCTTCTTTTTGGATGAAGTGAGAGTGTTGATCCTTGGAGTGGGGTTTCTCCCAAAGCAATGCCACCATAGATCTGAAGGCCTCAGTATCATCATGGAAAGGGGTCAAAGCCCCCCTGGAGTAGCAGCCATGTGCGTGTAATCAAAACCTTCGTGGTGCAAAGGCTAGGGTTTTAAAGATATTCAATTGCTTCATGTTATTGGTCACTACTCTACAGGACAAGCACTTTTGTTAATTGGTGTTTTCTTTGTAGTGATTGGACACTTTCTTTTTGAAGGATCTTCCCCTACTTAGCTTTTATATCAGGAGCTCAAGGTATCATGAAAGCCATTAGTCTTATTATCCTCTGATAGGTTTTATGGAGATGGTGCCTAAGCCTGACTTGTGTATTTTAAGGTGGAAAGTAGGTATATTTTCTTTTGTCTCTTTAAATTCGGTGTAGTTTAATTGTTCGACATTTTTGCCTTTTTTGTCAAAATTTAGTGATAAAATTATTGCCAAGATTGTAATTTTTCATTGTTTATATTATGTTTTTGAATGCATAAATGGATTGAATGCCCTGAAAACCTTTGGAGCACTTGGATTGTGTGGAATTTTATAACTCAAATTTGCAATCCAACAAATCTTCGCTGAATTTCAAATAAAATTAACCAATTAAAAAAAAATTCAAAGCAAAAGAAAAGACAATTAAGCTACACTTTTACATTTTAATAACACCCTAAATTGCTTTAAACCCTTTATCCACTTATAAAAATATAAAATTATATATTTTATGAAGAAAACATGAAATTAATATCTTGAGATTCCATCTAATATTTTGTTGATTTTTCCAAGTTTGTTTGAACCTTAGTGCTTTGATATATGAATGTTTATATATCTTTTTCCTAAGGGTTAATGAAACAAATTAAAATTGTACATGAATGATTATTTTTTAATTATTAATATTTAATTAATTTAAAAAAAAATTGTATTTATAATAGAAAATTTAAAACGAGTATAATTATATTAATAAATATAATAAATATATGTTGCTCATTATTTTTTGTCTTTTAAAATTAATAAGTTGATTTATATGATGCCATTTATTTGATAATTTGTGTGGTGATTTCATAATTGTATTAGATAAATGTGAAAAGATAAATACCAATATACAGAATGTCATTTGTTATTTGATAATTTGCATGATAATTTCATAATTGTATCAAGTAAATGTAAAAAGGTAAATATGGATTTAGAGATGAAGGTAGTTAATATATGAAATTTCATTCATTAATGTATGGGGATAACAATAATATGTCAATATTTTTCATTTATGACCATAAGATAAAGATTTAAATTAAAATATAAATAATTTGCTCCTAGAGGCACTCTCGAGCTTAGTATGGTAGAGATGTTAACATTTTAGCTATGTCAAATTACATAAAAATAAAAATAAATAAAATAATAATTATTCTTATCAATAAACATTTTGACTAGCTCAAATTACATAAAACTAAAACTAAAAATAAAATAAAATTAAAAACATAAAATTAATAATTATAATTAATAATTAAACTCGCCTAGATCTATTTTAACTCTCGATCTACCAAGCTCTAAGAAAAATTAAATATTTTGAAATACAAACTTCTTTTAAAGTGAAAAGAAAATTGATTCCAATCTGAAATTAAAATGGATCTTTTAAAAATGTTCAATAAAAAAATATGTTTCAACATAATTAAAAACAACCCTTTATAAAAAGCTCTCAACAATTTTCATAATAAAAATATATAAAAAAAAATATAGTTGAATATTACAAGTAACAATTTTCAAATTTCTTTTATTATTATTATTTTATTAATATAAGTAAGGAAAAATTAATTAAATTCTTAAGTAAAATCTATCACCTTATTCCCAACCCACTTACTCATCATTAAGTGTTACATCACAAATTATTAATTATCACATTTCTTATCTCCCAGGGATAACATCATTATCTTCTGCTTCTTTTTATCTCAAGGCACATGTAAATGCATCAAGAAAACGTGTAGAATGGTTGAACCACCTAACCACAAACCTCCATATTTGGTTGGTCTTTCCTTCCACATTAATCCTCAATCAGTGCCGTGCCGTGCCATGCCAAGAGGACAAAAGTTTATGACGAATCGTTATCATCAACATATACTTGTCCAATTCTCAAGAAAATGAAAGAACTGAAATATATATATTTTCAAATCTTGATATGAAACTAAAGATAATTTAGAGTGATAATCTCTTTTATCACTATGAAAATTCTAAAATTCTAGAAGTTTTATTTGAAGGGTGGAAGTCCAAGGTCGTCACTCAAATTTCGTATAATTTAAAGAAGTGGAGGTAAATCCAAATTATAATTGTTAAACTTCAAAATTTTAGGTGTTTTAGAAGTTTTTGATCGTGCTGAATCTATTTCCACTATCAAAAACACTATTCAAATACTGCATCTACAAGATTTTTTGAAATTTTTAACCCGAATTCCAACCACTTTTAACGTCGAGACAATTCCTCCACTCCCTCGAATTTGATACAACGTAAACTTGATCGATGGATTGTTCATTAAGTTTGCAACTTGCAACGCGCGGCGGCTAATGAATGTCACGTGGGAATGGGGAGTAGGAATATGTCGCATTCCCCACGATGATTCCCTGGAATGTTCTGTGGGACCACATTATATCTATTCGATGCCTTGGGGATGCCATGTATGCATGTATGGATGAATATGATTCTTCCATGCCATGCCATTCATATAAAGAATGCGCGTAAAGAAAATAAAACATATTTTTTTAAGACAGTTCATGCCACGTGGTATGGAAATAATATTTGACTTCGTGCCGGCGGTGGTGTAGTAACCGCGTTCACATGGATATAATGGGGTCCACATTCTATTTAATGTCCTTTGGGTCCCTTTCATCTTTAAAATTATGATGAGAAAAACATTTAAAATACACATTCTACCTTTGCTACCTCCCAATTTCTTTCTTTGCCTTTGGTGTATCTAGGTAGATATTTACATTTTCCAATCAAAATAGAACAAGTTTTATCATTAAAAAACAAAAGCATATCATAGACACTTAATTAATATCTTATTACGACGAGAAGCTTTTGGATATTAAACTCTTATTATAAGCATCCCCTTAACTTAAAGCCACGTGTCAAACCTAAGCAATTTACACAAGCTTTCAACAACGACCACCACTAAGATATGGGAAAATTTGATAAACTCAAACCTATGCATACTTCATAAAGCGAACATATTATATCACACCACCATAATCTATTGTGCACTAGATGTTTTAATGAAATATGATATCCTTGAACACACCCTAAAAAAAGCAAGTTGCTCCATGTGAGATGATCTTTAATTCAAAGGGATTTAAAATGAAAAAGGGGTTGCGGGGCATAAGTCCCTGTCTTGAGTGGGCAAGTACTTGACTCGTAGCGTTTGTTAAAGCAGATGGAGTAAGGTTTGACAATTTAGAAAGTAATGTTAACAATATGTACTCTGTTTATTATGGACGTAACGTATGTTTTCACTGTAACTCAACAATCAATACTAGTCATGTACAAATAATTTTCAACTAGCTAGCTAATATTGTTAGTGATGTTGCTAGCTTGAGGACTTACTCCAATCCGACCAATGAGTTAGGTGATAATCAAATGGTTCATGAATTGGTATCAACCATGCCAAATATAGATATTGCATTCAATTTTGGTGCATGGTGCTTTGAAAAGACAATGGGATGTGGAGTTGTCAACCATATTCTGTTGTTGATCAATTGTACTATTGAATGATGGGTTGTGGACATCATCTACAACCCGCTTGGTCCAAATAAGTCAGATTGGTCATATCATGTACTTGAGAGCACTCAAGTTAAGAGTGATTTATGTTTTTGGCATCCATGATAGCCATTTCCATATCACCACTAGATTCGATATCAAATAGGAATCCTAGTTGGGCTTCAATGTGCCTACATTGACAACAAGGGATGCACACTTGATTTTGGCTTCAATGTTATCAAGCTCTTGACCTTGTGTCTATAGCAACACAACCATATCAAGCAATACTAGATGTCATAAATACTAGTCATTTGTTCGAACTCAAAACACCCAAAGGTGACTACCAATGCTACTGGTTGACATATTATTACAAAGACATTGGAAGAAGAAGCATAGAATTATGCTGGATATATATTAGACCATTAACAAACACATTTGTTGGCATTTTTGTTATGACTTTCTGGTTAATTGTTGTGATTGTTATGAACATTTGCTTGTGGCTAAATATATGCCAAATGACACTCTAGCAAAGCATCTCTTCCATTGTATGTATCCCTTGAACTTAAGAACATTTGTTTATTACATAATATATGCTATAGAAACGAAGAAAAATAAATGCGATGCTTATAAGATATTAGCAATCTGAAGGTGCTAATGGAGGTGTTTTAAATTCATGATTGGTAATTACATAAGAAATGATTTCTTATATAGAATATTAATGTGGAATTTAGGTTTCTCTTGTCAATGAGAAACCAAAATAGTTGAGAAATAGAGAAATTTGGCCTGTTGGAGTATGTTATTAATGTGGAATTTAGGTTTTTCTTGTCAATGAGAAACCAAAAATGTTGAGAAATAGAGAAATCTGGCCTGTTGGAGGAGTATATAGAGTATGTAATGAATTCTCTGTGTTGTAAATCATTTAATAAATATTTAAATCTTGTTCTTCTCATATAATTCTAGTTGGATGTGAATTATATGATTTACAGTGAGTAATAGATTCACAAGGTTAGGGTATACAAATCAGTAATTGAAAGTCTTCACAAGGTTAGGGTATACGAATCAGTAAGTGAAAGTCCCCATGCATAAAATAAGATGACATCAAATAATCACCAATGTGTAAACTTGCATTGGAAGTGTACACAACAGAGAGACTTAATATAGATAACTTGAAAAGATGCAACATATTTAGAAATGAAAGTGAAATACAAAGAGTCATTTCTTGTAGGTAGTTCATTCGCAAACTGAGATGATTATGTAGGGCATGAATTAATGTTCTTTGCCATAATCCCCTCTTGATTGAATTAATGTTTTGCATATGACTAGCATTGAGTTATGGCTTATTACTATTACTTATCCGAATCCAAACTATGTTCAATACTATCATGACACTGATGCCAAGATTCATCAAGTATTTGCTTCTTAGCAAGCATACATATGGACAAAACCTTCATACATACATCTAGTCTTGGAATTTGGAGACAATATCACAAGGGAACTGTTATTAGTTTCTCTTGAACTACGTGTTCAATAATATTTATTTTATAAGATAGGAAGTAACAGAAAGCTAACTAACAATAAAAAATAAGCAAAACAACAAATAACAGACCTGGCATACGAGTAAAACAAAAGATTGTGTTCAATAAGAAAGCAAGACATACGAGTAAAATGAGTGCTTGTTCACAAACATAGGCCAAAACTTCATTCACAACAACAATATACAGATCAATTAAGAATTCAACATTGTACTATATAATAGGCCCAAGACTATTATTGTACTATGAATTATTTTATTTGTTGGTTATGTTCTTATTCGTCTTAAATAAGGACATTGGTTCCTTATGATGAATATGTTGAAAACCTTAGTAGAGATGAAGGAAGAGTTTTGAAAATATATGATCTTTTTGGAGAGATAACAAATCACTTATTGTAATTGTATAAAATTGGTGTTTATACAAATATCACTGATTTACTGTTTGTAATTAGTTGTCATGGATGCTAAGATGAAGCATAGAATGGGTTATACCATGTGTTAGTTGTAGGAGAATGATCTAAGAATGTTCTGGAATGACATGGACAACACGGTGAAAGGAAAAATGTAGGATCTACAAGGACATTGGACATGGTTCTCTATATTCTTTTATGGATTATTACTAAGAAAAAATTCTCCTTGGACATGAGTATTTTATCTAATGTCAAAGCATAGCTTTCATACTTGAGTTTGCAAGTATAATGAGTCAGTTTCATCTGCCTCAACACGATATAAATACAAGTATGGTAACTATATTTCAAAGAAGCAACCACATTAACTTCCATCTACATATACTTAAAAAATGTTGGAGTATTCGAAACCAATCTAACTATGAGGAGAATCTTGTTCCTGGACACTATTCCAGTGAGATGCTCTATGATCTATTATATTTGGATTGTTTGTATTCAAACAATTTTCTAGAAACAAAAAGGAAAAAACTGGAAAATATTTCCTATAGAGAGAAACACTTCTGTCCAATTACATATGTGTAGTAACAACTAAAGTTTACTTATGTCAGCTTAGCAGTTGTAAACCTATAATACATAGATGGAACTCATTGTTATTGAACCATGGTCAATGTTAATGGGTCATGGTAAGAAAATTTTCACTTACAGAAAGTAACCTAGAATTATAGGTAATTGAAAAACTTGAAAGTTTCAATCAAAACAACAAATCTAATCATTCTAATCTAAAAACACATACTTAATTACCGTGACTGTGGAGGACATTCCCTTCTTTAATGCAATAAAGATAAAATGTGCAGATGCTAAGGCCATTTATGATATAGCTCTTGAAATAGTTCCAACACATAAGAACTCGTGTCTTTTTGACAATCTCATATGTCTATATCTACACATGTACATATAGAAGCATAAGTGGTAATTCACTGAAAGCAACAGGTTTTGAGGAGAAATATTTCAAACATTTATTTTATAAATTAGCAGTATTTTTGTAACAGTGCACAACAAAAATACATTTGAAATCAGGTAAAGGAAACATTGGAGGAGGTATTTTTATTTATTTAAAATGCATGGTGCCTTTTTTTTCTGCAGACAAGAGAGCAAGAGCAATCTGCCTAATGTGCAAAACTGTTTCAGCAGATATGTACTTGTATTTTCAATGAAATGATGTATGACACACATAAAGCAAAGCAGCTTAGCAAGAACAGAACAATAAATACGCTTGCTTCTAATTGTATGTTATACTCATACAACAATCTCCTCGTGGGACTCGGTCAATGGTAGAGATAGGTAGTACTAGTGCCATAGGATCTGTATAGAGCTCATAGGTTAGTGTGCTTAAGATGTACCGATTTATGTACATTTAGTGAGTGTTTGTTGCTTGCTTTTTTAGTGTAATCACCAAAGAGTCTTCCTTACTTGACTTCGATCTGATGCGTTCAAACATATATCTTCTTAGTTCCTAGTGATGTTCCTACCTATAAATATTTTCAACATAGTTTAGACACTTTAAGGATCCACAAATATTTGCATTCAATTGATTTGGTTGTGGGTTCTCTTAATTCCTAAATGATTAAGGACACACCTTAAGATGCAACACATGAATCCAAATATGATTTCCAGGCTTAAATAAATTGTAACAATTAGAAAAAAGACATGAAATAATCAAAATATATATAAGTTCTTCAAATTTAATTCATTTAATTGAGTTATGCTAGTGTTGAGGAAGTAGGGTTTGTGGGGAAAAGCAGCTAATAAATATAGTTGAAATGCATAGGAAGTACTAGATGTGCTCTTGAAAATAAAGATACAAAACTCACACAAGCTTTAAAAAAGTCAGCGAATGACACATTTTAATAAATCTATGCCAAGAAAACTTAGTGTCACGGCCAAACTTGGTATCTTATTTCTATTTCATTAACAAGTCTACCATTTTTGAATGCATCATTTTCTATATAATTAGAAAGGGGAAACAACCAATAAGTCCAGAGATTAGAACTCTGGTTCCAAATCAACAGGGGGATATAGTAACTATCATTTGGGGTGTACCCCATATCTTCCACCTAACTTTCCAAAATAATTGGGCCAGATCCATGCTAATATGAGAATGAGGAATGTGTTGGAAAAAGTAACTACGTTCAGTCTTCAGTAATGTACTTGAGTCATTATGTAATGTACTTTTCAAAAGAATAAAGAAAATTATTATTATTATTATGACTTATTAAAATATGGGTTTCATGCTTGGGTCACCATGTTTTAGGTAAAATTCCCCATTGAGGACTTCTAGGATTTATTCTGAGTCTATAAAATTATTGTACATTTAAAGAGACCCTTCTTGGGCTTTTGAATCATGTAAAAAGGTTATGTATTGAGTCAAATATGATTTGTGTAAAATCCACACTATGTCGGCCTAAGAGAAGATCAAGTCGGCCTAAGGACCCATTTGACCCCACAAGAAGCCTATAAAAGGAAGGACTTCGAATTCATTTGGTGCATCACTTCTCATTCTCTCTCTACTAGGCAGAAGTGAAAAAATATATTTGCTAGGCAGAAGTGCAAAGTAGGAAGTTGGAAAAGCCTATTGCTGGGAAGCCAAAGTGAATGTGAGTTTGGGGGAGTCTAAGGACTCAAGGAAAATCGAAATTTTGGTGGTGGTCTCTCTCTATTTCATGTTTTCAATTGGAATAATGAAGTCTTCCAAGTTGGACTGCTGCCGGAAATTGTTAGTTGTTTCATAGTCAAAGTTGTTGGGAAGAGGCCAATCTTTTGGAGGCTGACTTGGTGTGGAAGGAAGGTCTATTCTTGGTCTAGGGTGAAGAGTCTCAAAGAACACTATTGAAAGGAAGAATTACTTTGATTGGGTTTTCCCCTTGAGGGAGGTTTTTCCCTGGCATGTGCCTACATCTTGTGTCCATTATTTTATGTACTGCTACTTTTGGTAATTGATTGATGAACTAAAGAAATAAGATATAAAGAATCACAATAATAAGAAACATCACAAGTAATTATCAATATCGAGAAAATATTTACTGCCTTTCTAATTTTCCAACATGGTATCAGAGCTTTGGTTAAGAAGGAAGAAAAAGGCAGATCCATTCACAAGCACTATCTCAGGGAAGGAATATATTATATTCGAAGAGGATGTCTAACTCTATCAAGTGTGAGAACAAGCTTGAAGGAGCATCTAACTTCATATCTTGGAAGAAGAGGATTGACCTAATCCTCAATAAGAACAAGGTGCTAGACTTGGTTAAAGGAAATGTAAAGAAGGCTATAGAAGAAGCTAGTGATGCCAACAAAGTGAAATTCAGGGATCTAGAATTGGTGGATATGACTCTAATGGTAGAAGGGATAAAAGACAATATTTTCACATTCATAAATAACATTGATCATGCTCAGGAGATGTATGAATCCCTATCGATGTTGTTCACTATTAAGAACATTGGTCAAGTAGCAAGCTTGAAGAATGAGATGAGGACTACCAAGATGACTAAAGAAGATATTGTGGAAAACTTATTTGTGAAGATAGATAGACTCAGGGATGATATATTGGCCATTAATGAGATTGTTCCATAAAAGGATAAGTATCTCATGTATTTTTAGTTTTGGGTTCATGAATTCATTTAGTTTTGATTATGTTAAGTACTAATCACCATTCTCCCTCTATTTTCTTGATTAGGGAAAACATCTGCAAGAAGGAGGATCTCTCAAGACAAGGTTAGTTAAGAAACAAAGGAAAACATACGAAATAAGGAGGATCTATCAAGACAAGGAAAACATCCGAAAGAAGGGGGATCTCTCAAGACAAGGTTAGTCAAGATTCAAAGGTATGCTTTGAATACATTTATTGAAGGTATTATTCATTTGATGATCTACTACCAACTTTGTTATGACTAAATGTATTGAAGCTTAGTGATTCTTATTTGCGTTATTCATTTCTTGATAAATCTACCCACCCCACTCTTATCTGATTTGGTAGAACGCTATACAAGTTCTGGAAAACCCTAACTGAAGGGTATGCTATTGTGAATGTCTGAAACCCTAAACTAATTAGGGATATTGTGAAATGCTAGTTGAAGTATTTATTGATTATTTCATATTTGGGATTTTGGTATGATTGGGAAATCCTAACTTGTTAGGATGGAATGATAAGATCTAAAATCCCGGAACCTTTGAAGTTTTGGTAATATAGGGTTTTCTATGTTTCCACATTAGAACCCTAGCTCATTGGGGTTTGGTGGAATGTGTGTTCTACATTGGAACCCTAACTGATTAGGGTTTGGTGGAATGTGTGAGAAAGACCCTTATATTGTCTTATAATTGATTTACTTGGTATGTGTGTGTTGTTTGAACCCAGTATAATCAATATGTTTGTGTGTCTAACTCTTATTGATATTTATGAAGTTGGGTTTGACTATCTCATGATATAAAATGTATTTGAATGGTGATGAAATATAGGCATATAGAGATATTTCCTTTTGGTTGAATCCCTATCTTGGTCTAGGTCAGATGTATTAATGTTATTGGACATATGATATGATTATGTATGGTTATGAATTCCTAGATATGTGTTTTGACCTAGTCATTGATGGTCATGAATCTTAGGATTTAATGAAGTCCTTGTCTGAGATTCTAGGATGTTGATGTTTGGAAATCTAGGGTGTTATAGCTAAACCCTAGTGAAGTTAAAATTGCCTAGTATGTGTGATATAACATTCTAAAATATAATAGATGATTGTTGAAAATGAAAATCTAGGGTTTTGCAATTAAATCCTAGAAGTGACATTGTCTAGTGTGAAATATAACAATATGATTTATGCATGTAATGATTCTTGAGATTGGAAATCTAAGGTTTTGGAATTAAACCTTAGTCAAAGTAAAATATCTAGAATATGATGATTTGAGATTTGTATAAGATTGTTGAATTTGTGAAAATGGAATTCTAAGGTTTTGGAGTCAAACCTTAGTCGAAGTAGAAATCTCTGATGAATGTTGACTATATGATAATTTGAGATTTGTGAAGAAATTGTTGAAATTTGAATTTTTGGTTGAGTATGATGATTGCTCAGAAATATAGGGTTTGCAACTAACCTTAGTAGTAGTTGGTCATGTTAGTGATTGATTGATGGTTGATTGAAAATATAGGGGTTTGGAACTAATCCTAGAGGAAGCTAGTCTTGTTAATGACTAAGTTGTGATTGACTTTGATTGATTCTTTTGTATGAAATCTAGGATTTGTATGAATCCCTAGTGAGAAGTCTAACACATGTATTTTGGAAGGTTGTTAGATGATTTGTAGATCCATATTTGTGTGAATGGTTTCTAGGATTTTCTATATGTTGTAGTAAGGTATGTCATACCTTTGGAAGACATATTGAAACCCTAGATGGAATGAGTGTTGTTATGAAGTAGTCTAGGGTGTATGACAAAGTCCCTAGCAAGATGTTGAAGAGTATATGTCTCTTGTTTATAATTAAGTCTAGGTATCTGATATGAATAAAGTTGAAATGCTTCTGTGTTTTTTGATATGGGTAACATCATGCTTCTATAGTTTTGGTTGTGCTTTCTATCTAATATGTGTAGGTACACAATCTTCAACTTGGTGAAGATGCTCGATGTGACAAGCAAGGTGTGTAGGTACACAATCTTCAACTTGGTGAAGATGCTTGATGTGATAAGCAAGTTGTGCGGATACACAATCCTCAACTTGGTGAAGATGATTGATGTGACAAGCATAATGACGTTGATGATAACTGTGATGAAATGCTTGGAATCCACAAAAAGATTCTCCTATGTCGAAAAATAAGAAGTTGATCTCCCAGAGGAAGCATGAATAGAAGAGATATCCCTAAGATTAAGAGGGAGTCTGGATAAAGAGGTGCTTCCTGGTTGAGAGGGAGTGTCAAATATGGTTCTCTGCTTCATGTGTCATGCATTAGACCAAGACTAACAACCGTAAGTCTAAGTGCAAACCATGGATAGGAAAAGGAAATTGGAGAATGCATTTTGAAGTGCTACTGAAAGAAGGAAAGCATGATCTGACTAAAGAATATGTTGTTGCATATGAAGTAGGAAGAAAAATGTATGATTGAGGAATCTTCTATCAAAGATTTGGTTGATAGTCCTACTATGGAAAGTTGAGAAGAAACATTTGTTTCTTGGAAGACCCAGAGGTTTGTATTTGGTTATGTACATGAAAAAGTATATTATTGATTGGGGTTGTGTTTGTACAGGTGAATCTCTCGAAGGAAAGCATGCTGGTTACCAATCAGTTTGATTGGGAGAGATTGGTCATTCTTGATCTACTGGATCAAGGGGTGTTGAGGCTTTGTGAGTGAAGCATTGCCTCAGAGGACATCTAGTCGGCACATTGTGTTGATGTCTAGAAGTTGGAAAGGTGGTGTTGATCATTGAGCTCTATTTTGGATACACACCTGGATTTTTGGGTTGATGGTTAGCAAGTAAGCCTGATGGTACCTAGAGGGGTTGAAAGCTTGAGTCCATCTTAGTCCCACTTGGATAGATTTCCCTGGTCAGGAATCTAGTCCATGGCATTGCGGTGCCTAAACTATTGAGTGACTGGTTGGATAGATTGCCCTGGTCAGGAATCTAGTCCATGGCATTGCAGTGCCTAAATTGATTTTCTGGTTGGATATATTGCCCTGGTAAGGAATCTAGTCCATGGAATTGCGGTGCCTAAAGTTCTTCATGGTTCATATATTTTGAGATGTTCCATTGTATATGTACTTGTTGACAGTGCTGGACTCGCCAACATTTAGGGGATCTCCCCGGTATGAAGTCCCAACTAGACCTCACACCATTTGGTGTAGGAGTCTCGTCCGATATGATGGTTCAGTTTCCATTGTCTTAAATATATGCCTTGGCTCTTGCTTGTTAGCATGTGAGAGTGGTTTTCTTTGTCATCAAACATTGAGGTTCGCATGTCTGGTGAGTGCTTAGTGCCACTTGTGTCAGAGTTCTTTCACTAAAGAGGGAGAGGGTGGAAGTGAGTCTCAGGTTGAAAGGGAATAGTCCCAACTCTGCGAGAGACACATAACACAACAGGACGTGCACATCTTCGGCAGAGTAGTCCACACAGATGCGGTAGTCACAAACACAAGGTGAATAGCTAACACATACAACGCCCAGCATAATATTCCACTTGAGTGTGACATGTGTTATAACAAGTTTACAAGAATGAATATGTTGAGTGTTTGGAAAGATAGCCCACATGGGCGAGAAAATGTTAACAACTTATACAACATATTTTCATAAGCATATGTATTAGAACAACCGAAATAGTTCAACTGTCTTAATACAGGTTAAAACAACATGCATTACAAGTGTCCAAAGAGTAGTCTTACAAACAAATATAATACATGTGTGAAAATGTGTTGGCCTGTTAACAAGCCTCTGAATTAAGCAAAAGTTCCAAGACACATCCGAACACCATTACATCACTAACCCCGATAGCAGGGCATTGGAGCCACTTCTCACTCCTCAAAGAAAAGATTACAGATTCTCAAGGCTATGTGGGAGGAGCCAAGGTGAATTAGTCTTTTGCAAGTACAAATGAGGGGTATTTATAGACAAGGGTAAAACTGGCCCTTGTGAATGTTCGACTTCCCTCATGACTGTTTGACTTACATGACTCTTCAACTTTACATGATTCTTCAGATTTACATGTGGGTCTCTTGGAATTCCACGTTACATTACATTTATTACAATAGTGTGGCCCACAGTAGTGATGTGGCCGAGATGATTCATGACATGACTCAACACGACAAAGTTGGTATGTTCATGATGTTGGTGGTGTGCATGTCGAGCTGCAGTGCTACTGAGTAATGGATGTGCTCTAGGTGTATCATAGCTTTCACCGCCACATGGCAAGGTGTGAGGAGTCTTCGATGGTCTTGGTGTTCACTTGATTTTGCATGTGCACGTCGCTCCTTCGCTTGTACTTTGGCATGCTTCATGTGTTCGTCCATTCATGAACAAATATCCTCGCATGCATTCCTTATTCATCCGTTTGCAAACAAATCTCCTTGCATGCTCCCCTTATTCATCCTATTCATCATCGCGCCATGTATCATCCATGTACCTGTATTTGCAATCATTCATGATGAGATGACATCAAATCTAGAGATCCCCTAGTCTACCATGATGCATTGTCTTTCAATTTCGGATGTAGGTGACTGGGAGAGAGGACAAGGCTTTGAAACTGCGCAAGGAAGCTTTCAAGTTGGGATGCGGGCTCCAGGCACTGTTCATGAAAATTGTGCAGAGGTCACTAGGAGGCTGAGATGGGAAATCCAGATTAGTAGTGACTATCTGCGGGACCTGGCTCGGCTGGAGAGCAGATATAAGCAATTTTTTCAGGGAGACAGTGCAGGCAGCAAGGGGAGATTAGCAGCAAAAATAGCGCAATTTCTCCAGTGAGTTGGCTGCGGGCTACGGGAGGCTGCTCACAAAAATTGCACAATTTTTCTGGGGAGCTAGCAGCGGGCTACTAAAGCCTGCTGGCAAAAACTGTACAGAGCTGGGAGGCTAGCTTGTTGGACATCCCTACGTAGTTTTTGAGTTGAGCGGGATGCTGGGAAACTAGGAGACTGCTCATGAAAACTGCAAAATTTTTTGGTTGAGCAACAGGCTGGTTGATTAGGTGACTGGATGGAAAAACTATGCAATTCTTGAGGGTAATGCAGTGATAGACACAGGGTGTCTGCCTGACATGTCTGCGTAGTATCTTCAGTCAGCAGAAGTGGGCATGCTTTGCAGCTTCTGTGCAATGTTTTGGAGGAGTGAGGCTCAGGGTCACTGTCCAGTCAAACTCTCTAATTGACCAGTTGGAGGCTTGGTTGATGTGCTTGCGGGCAGTGCAGAATTAGATGGCTTGATGGGAAACGTTTGCACTGTTCTGGGTGATAGTTAGTTGAATCGATTCCAGGATTGCGCATCGCAGACTGCCTAGGAGGTGGCCTCAAGCTCTAATCAATTTTGGGTAGTAGTACATGTTCACTGAGGGCTGAAACTATGTAGTGTAGCTCAATGGAGGTCTGGTTGTTGGGGTTGGTCTGGTCGACATAGCTTCAACAAAATGACTAAGTGTGTGAATAAGTAACTTCGTACATGCATGACCTCGCGAACACAAAATCAACATGACTTGATGACAAGACAACTCAAACCATCAAGACAACATACGCTCAGTGTGACGGACCGACGATGCGAGCGACAAGTGTGACACTTGTGATAGATCGTTGAGAGACTACGATGACACTTGTGCGACATTGCATACAACTTCGTGTGTGAGTACGATGGGTGTTTACATAGTGAATACAACTCATACACATAAATACAAACCTTATGCATAGCCAGAACATGGTTGCAAGCATAACATTGTGCATAACATTGTGACCAACATGCAAAAGATGTTTGATGAACGGTCAAGAGAGGAGGGTGCAAACACTCAACACGGGCTCACGGGATGAACCCAAGTGATTACAAAAATCAAGGAAAAGTCCAAGGAAGGATATGAAATTGGATGCAGGCCAAAATTTTTGAGGGTGTTGCAGCTGCTACAACCCTTGGCAACACACTGGTTGAATTCCCACTTCTCTATTTTGGTCCATTGACATAACAGGGCCTTGGTCTTTCAGGGAGTATTGAATCACTGTGTGGGTTACTTCGGCTTCCCCACTTACCCGATGTACATACATGGTTCACCTTTCGCTAGTTTAGTCAAACACAAAACAAGTTTCCACTTGATCACAGTGTTTCGAAATTAGCAAGGGTAGTTTTGCTCGCGAGTTAAAATTTTTTAGAGTATAAGTTTTCATCTCTGGTGTTGCTCTGCTACCAGCAGGCCAGTACCCTGATGGGGTCACGTAGGAACACACACATTGCTCCATTGCCAACGAGCCTAGTTAGTACCTTGATGGAGTTGTATGCTTCACCTCTCTGTGTGAGAAGCCTTTCTCTTCTTTCACCTTTGTATTTTTAAGAGGACTTTTCATATGCACTTATTTATTTTTGGGGCGGAAGAGTGATCCTGACTTATTGAGAGTAGAAGAGTTTGTTCCTTCAGAGAAACATGTAAGACCTTTGACATAGGTTTTCTTGTTAAGATTTCCCCTTCTCCATTTCTACTAGTTGGATGAGCTTGAACACTGTTGGCTTAAGGGGGCCTGACTTAGGTTCAAAGTTATTTGTGCCAACCAACAAAAGCTTAACTATTGGACCTTTCGGCAATAACCTTCATAGCGTAGGCTGTAGTCTCACCCGAAGCAGTATTGGGAGATGCTAGAATTAGGTTTTGCATCAAGAGGCCTATGTGATGGTTTCCTAAGGTTCTTATAGCTTAGATCTGCCTTCGTGCAAATCTATTCCTTCCAATTGTCAACCACTGTAGCTCTATCGAATTGACCTTCAGACCTTCGCGAGGGTACCTGATAGTACTTAACAGACATAAAAGACACAGATTCGCTACTTTTGCGCAATAAACTGTATATTCTGAAGCTTTTATGACCTAGATTTGCCTTCGTGCAGATCTATCATTTCCTAGCAGTTAACTACAATGAATTTATTTAACAACTTACTGAGCTCTAAAAAGGAGGTTGATTATACTTATTATGCATAAATATTAAAAATCTATTCGTTCCGTGCAGAAATAAAGCATTAATTCACATAAAACAGATTACAGAGTGAAGATACATAAACATAAACAAAAGTAAATAAATGAGGCACAAATGCACAAATTCGGCTGAAAACAGTCTTTATTAAGATGTGAACGTTCATATACAAAATTCTTATCCCTGCACAGCTAGCTGCAGGGGCCCGCGCACTCAACTATGGACTTACCAAGGTCTCCACACACTCAACTGTAGGAGCCTTCCCCTTTCACCTAGACTTTTCCTGAATTAGCACCTTTCCCTTACAATTATTCTATAACAAAAGTTATCCTTTAGACTCACTATGACTCAACTTATATATCCTTTTCATTACAATACCATGGCCTGCAGACCATGGGTGAGTCTCAAAACTGACCTATCACCTACCCATATGAGGGACTAATTCCCCTTTGACTCTTTCTTAGATTTGCGCTCCACTTCCATATTTCACGGATACTTTAGATTCTTTCATAAAAACTATTACAAAACTTGACTTTGCTGACAAAATTTGATCCTAGGGATCCCATCCCAACAGGCTCCCAACACAAATATCGTGACTCGCCCTCAAGTCACTTAGCTGGCTTCTCCACTTTGTGGTGGAGTTCATTGAACTCCATCTTCAAGACCTCAAGATCCACTATGCTCTGTATGGTGGCCTACTGCACTTCTTTAATGAGCTTCTTTGTATTTGGCCCCTCCATCGCGAGGCGCATGGTCCTTTACGTCTGTTGGAAAGTCTTCAGCTTCTCTTGGATAGCCAAAGTAATCTGGCTCGCTTCCTCTGTCCATGATTGAATTTGAGCCTCTAAAACTTGTTCTTTGCACTACATCTCCTCAACTTGTGCCTGCAGCATCTTCATTTCTTGTCAGCACACGAAACACTGGACTGGCAACGAAGTGCATGCAATCGCCTTAATCTCATCAACTTTCAGTTATGCCTCTTGGATCTTTATATGATCTGGATTTAAACAAGAACACAACAAATTATAGATATAACCATAAATACAAATATGCAGTAGAAATAACACTTCATTTCATTAATATCAAATACTGAAATATGCTTACAACAAAATGGAAATAAGACTAGCTCAGGCAATGGTAACTTATCTCTGAGAAGAGATGTGGAGGCTACATGCCTTTGAACTATGTTACAATGAGGCTCAAATGCCTATTTATTATTGAGAAACAATGGAAAACCCTAAACATCCAAAAACCTAACCCTAGGAGATGAAGCGCCAAACTCTGGGCCCCGTTTGAGTAAATTGGTACATCAACTTCCTGGGGTCGTAACTTTGGCATGTGATCTCCGTTTGACATGCACAATACCTCCTTAGAAATATCTATCCAAGGAATACAAATTTTGAATGACCAACATATGCCTAGAACTCATGTTGGTCTCGATTTTCCCAAAAAACATTGTTTAGGGCCTCAAAATGGCTCTAGAAGTTCAGGGCCTGAAAAAAAACTGCCAAAAATAGTAAATTGTGCTACAAATAAGGAAGGAAAACTGAAGGAAAAAATGGTGGGGGTCCAATTGGAATAGGCAGGTGGTCACCAATATCCACCTGGATCATTCCTCTCCCCTTATGAAGAAATGGTCCCCATTGCGTTGAGTTCCTCCATGAGATGAGGAAACTTAAGTTGAACTTGGTCCCTGGTGAGCCACTTGCCCATGTGAAGGAGTTGGCCTGCTTTGAAAAATTGATATAGTTGGATCCTTTGCTGTCGGGTGTTCTTGATCTGTTGTCCATGATCCGATCAGTTATGGCTTGTTCCATGCAATCATGATTTAACTCTATAGGTGTAAGCTGTTCTGCAATGTCTGATGTGTCTAGCAATGGTGGGAAGTATGGTCGAAGGTGGTCCACATTGAACACTGGGTGTAGGCCAAGGAATGGGGGAATGTTGAGCTCAAATTCATTGTCTCCCACAACCTTGTTAATGGTGTAAGGACCATATTGGAGTGGTCTGAGTTTCCAATAGGATCCGGTAAGGCATTCCTTCTGCAAATGCAACCAGACTTTGTCACCCAAATGAAACTTGTGTGGCACCCGATGTTGATTATGTCACTGCTTGTATTTGGAATTTGATTTCTCCAGAATGTCGTGGAACTGCTGGCGGATATGTTGGATGTGATCAATGAAGCTGTTTACCTTTTGGGCTTCGGACTGGTCATGAGCCGAATCTGCCTGAGTAGCTACAAATGGTATGGCCACATCAATGGGACATAATGGCTAGAATCCCAAACCCACCTGAAAAGGGCTGTGGCTAGTTGAGCTGTGGAGATCCCAATTATAACTGTGATGGACATAGGGGAGGCTGTCATCCCATGTGCGTGGATGCTTTAGTTGTACATGCGTAAAATGTGTACGATCATCCTGTTGAAGACCTCTGTCTGGCCATTAGTTTGAGGATGGAAAGTTGTGGACTTAGTGAGCTTGCTGTCCAGCATCGACCAGAGACTGGACCAAAATGTACTAAGGAACCTACTGTCCCAATATGATATGATATACTATGGGATTCCAAAGTGTATCCACACTCGTTCGAAGAAGATTTTAGTAGTGGCTTCTGCTGTGATATTCTTCTTACAAGCTGCCATAATGGCCATCTTTGAAAATCTGTTGACGACCACAAAAACAAAGTCATTTCCATGCTTAGTAGAAGGAAGGCTCAACATGTAATCCATGGAGATAGATTCCCAAGGTCGACTAGGGGTAGGAAGAAGAGTATAAAAGCTTTGCTTCTTGATGGTCGGTTTGGTAATGGCGCAGACAATGCAGGATCTGATGTACTTCCCAACATCCTGTTGAAGATTTGGCCAATAGAAATAATTCTGTAGTACTACCACCATTTTCTTGACCCCAAAATTCCCAGTGGCCTTACTGTAGTCGGCTTCCCAAATCATCTTGGCATGCTCGCTTGAAGGAACACAAAGGTGCCCCAAGTGGCATAACATGACATCCTAGAGGTGAAAATCTGGAACATGCTGACCCTCCAAGAGCGTTTGGTATGTGTCGCTGAATTCCGGGTCACTTTTGTAGAGAAGTTGCCAATCAAAAGTCTCATGCCAACAAGAGTTGAGCATGGTGGTTAATGCCATGATCGTTGGTCAGTTGAGGTAGTATGCAACATTGTTGGTGCTGCCCTTCTTATACTTGATATTCAAATGGAACTGTTGCAGGTATGTGGACCACTTCTGATGGTGATCATTATGAAACTTCCCTCGCATCTGTATGAACTTTAGGGGTCAATGGTCTGTGTGGATTACTGTTTCCTTCCCCAAAATGTAATGCTTCCATTTTCGGCATGCCCGAAAAATGGAATACATCTATTTTTCATAAGTGGGATACTTTTGGACTCTGTCTGAAAGTGTCTCACTATGATATGCCACTGGATGCCCTTGTTGAGTAAAGACTACCCCAATAGCATATTTAGAGGCATCTATCTCGATCTCAAATGGTTGTTACAAGTCTGGTAATGTGAGCATTGGTGCAGAGCAGAGGCGGTGTTTCAACTCTGCGAATGCCTTCTATTGAGATTGAGACCAAAAGAAATTTTCTTTCGCTCCTCCCTTGGTGACTTGAATCAAGGGCCAAGTGATATGAGAGAATCCCAAAATGAACCTGCGGTAGAAATTGGCAAGATCAAGAAAGTTGCGGAGCTCTGTCAAAGTGGTTGGGGCTAGCCAATCCCAAATGACTTAGATCTTGGCTAGATCCACATGCAACCCCCTTTCATCAATAATGTATCCCAGATACTAAACCTGGGTCATTCCAAAAGTGAATTTCTCCAAATTGGCACACATCTTGTGTTGCCACAGTGTTTATAGAACCTATCAGATGTGGTGGAGGTGCTCTTCCCAACTCTGGCTGAAGATCAAGATGTCAACCAAGTATACCACTAAAAATAAGTTGGTGAATGGCTACAAGATGTCATCCATCAGCCTCATGAAGGTCGCAGGAGCATGCGTCAACCCGAAAGGCATAACCAACCATTCCAAAAGGCCCTCCTTGGTTTTGAAGGTAATCTTCCACACATCGGAGGGTTCGATTGGTACCTGGTGATATCCAAACTTCAAGTCAATCTTGCTGAACTATTTTTCCCCCTTGAGTTGGTCCAAAAGGTCATCAATCTGTGGGATCCGATACCTATTCCAGACAATGATCTTTTTCAACACCCGATAGTCAACACAAAGTCTCCAAGTCCCATCCATCTTTTGTACCAACACGACTGTGCTCCCACAGGGCAATGAACTTGGCTGCATGTGACCTTTATGTAGTAGCTCTTGAATATGCCTCTTGATTTCATTGTTCTCCAGAATGAAGTGCCCATAGATTGGTCCATTGAGAAATGAGTCACTTGGGGTCATATCGATGGAATGCTTGACCTCACAGTGTAGAGGCACCCCTGCAGGGGAGGTGAAGATGTCCTCGTACTCATCTACGACCTTGTCCATCTATTGTTGTCGTGTGGAGGGGCCCAATGTGGAGGTCATGGCCACCGTCTTCTTCTTTCCCTGAGGGCGTATCATCGGGAAAACAAATTTCCCGATTTTGGAAATGAGCTTATTGCATTGCTTTGTAGTAATCAAAGATATGGCAGTCGGCGGTGCTACCTCTGGTATCCTGTACAACATATTTACAAAAGTAACAATAACATCGTGGGGCCTTGACTCATATGCAACATGTCACTTCCACAAGTATGGTTGGCCTAATATTACATCACAAACATCAAGTGGAGAAACGTCACATAATACCTCATTTGTGAAGGGCTTGATGCTGTATGGAAGGTGGAAGTGCTGGCTCACGCGAAGATCCTGTCCTTGGTGAAGCCACTCGATGGTGTATGGTTGTGGGTGTGTTGTGGTCAGTAAGCCTAGCCGCTTCATGACCTATGCCGAAATGAGGTTCTTTTGGCTCTCGCCATCAACAATGAACTGTAGCGGGGAACACTTTACCCACATATGGGAGTGGAAGAGGCGCTTCTCCTCTGGATCTTCAGGTTCCTCCTTTTGGATCTTCATGGTGGAAATGATGGCATTGGGCTCTGCATCAATAATCTACTTCCCTTTGTCATTCCCCTTGTCAGGTTCTGACTCAGAGTCGGAACATGTATCTAATTCTAAAGCCTTCAGCTCGGCCACCAGTGACTGTTTGGCTCGACACTCACTTGTGTTGTGAGTGGAGCTCTTATGGAACTCACACCACTTTCCCATGTCCTTCTTCTGCTTCGCGGTGTTGTTCTTTGCTTGCAACTTTGGCGAGTTGTCTTGGGCTACCTCACCTTGGCTTTGTCCTTTGTTCTATGGTTTGGGGCACCTTTCCCTTGCTTTGGATTCACATATCCAAAGTCTTGCTTCTTCTATTTAAACTTATACTCTATCTTGATGGTGTATCAGTACGCCGTGCCGAGTGAGGAGATGTCCATTAACTCCACCTCGTCTTGGATGTACCTATGTAGACAACCATGGTACTTGAGTGCCAAATGTTTCTCAAAATTCTTGATACCCAACTTCGTGCAAAGGGTATGAAAAACATTGGTAAAATATAGCACATCTTGGTCCCTTCCCTGCCACAACGTTGTCCACTTTATGTATTTATCCTCATAGCTCCCGACAGGGTAGTACTTCTCCTTGATGGCATCCTGGAACAAATTCCAAGTGGGTGCGGTTGAAAACAGTGAGGTCGTACTTTCACCCTTCTACTCATAGTGGGTTTCCTACCAGTCCTTGACGTGGGGGGTGGCTTTGAGAAGAGAAAAGGTAATCATTTCTCGACTAGAGGAATCATGAATAGAAAAATATACTTCTAGTAGATTTAACCATTTAGCTATGACATCTACATCTATTTGGCCCTCAAAAGTGGGAATGTCAAAGTTTACTTGTACCTTAAAAGGAGTGGAGCCTCCGGAGTGGTTGTTGGATGTGGATGCATTGTCGGTGGGAAACCATTGAAGGATCTGGGAAAGGTTATCCATCATCGTGTTTCTTTGTTTATCGAGGGCCTCCTTGAGCAATATTTTGATAGGATATCCTCCCCCCTTGTCTTTCTTTTCTTCCCCCATGGGAGACCATCTGGGTTTGCGAGGTTGAACTTGCAAAAGTTCAACCAGATCAAGCCCTAACTTCTTATATCCCGACCTCGTTGGGGACATGCAAAGAAAAATAGAGAAAGAGCAGACCGCTTTGATACCACTGATCCGGATTTAAACAAGAATGAAACAAATTACAGATATAACCATAAATACAAAGATGCAATAGAAATAACACTTCATTTAATTAATATCAAATACTGAAATATGATTACAAACAGAATGGAAATAATACTAGCTATGACGATGGTAGCTTATCTTTGAGAAGAGATGTGGTGGCTACATGCCTCCGAACTATCTTACAATGAGGCTAAAAGGCTTATTTATTATTGAGAAACAATGGAAAACCCTAAACATCCAAAAACCTAACCCTAGGAGATGAGGCACCAAACTATGGGCCCCATTTGGCTAAATTTATACATCAACTTCTCGGGGTCGTAGATTTGGCATATGATCTCCGTTTGATGCGCAAAATACTGTCACACGGAATTGGTCAAGGGTGCGGACACGGCTGACCTTCCTAGATGTCTAAGACATTCTAATGACAAACAAGACAAAATGGAGTGATCTTTCTCTAAATACACCTTTTATAACATGAAAACTACAAGTGTTTAGGCTTACCTTATTCCAAAATGCTGTTGTTGAGGTCCGTTCTTGACGATCCGGATGAGCTCCTCCTTCAAGTCAATTCCTGCAACCACAAACAGTCAAACAATTACCAAGCACTTGCATTTCATATAATAAAACATATATTCAACATGCAGACCAAGGAACACATGAAATAACTCATTAACACAAGCTATTGAGAAAAATAAACCAGTTTGTATTAATAACGAAACAAAGAAACTCTTACAACCTGGCCTTGGTGTTGTGCAAGTTCCTCCCAGGGTCCATCAAGGGTTTTCCTCTACTTTGACAAAGCTCACCCTCTTCCAAGTAGAATCAAGTAAAGACAATCTCTCCTCACAAAGGCTCTAATGGAAGACCTAAATCCTGCAGCATTTACCCAAAGAAAATGTATAGCTCCAACCTCTTCTCCCTCTGGCTCAATGTCTTTATTTATAGTGCTGTAAAGAGGTTATTCAGGTCCACTATCAATGGGATCATCCCCCTCTTTGGGTGGGATAGCTCCCTTATTGATGGGATAAGTTCCCCCTTAATAGAGATACATGAACCAACTGGAGGCGCATCCATTTCATCAAACCGACCTCTAGAATGTTCTAGAAGTAACCACAAGTAACTTTTTCAAGATAAAACTCGCGCATTTTGCCTTTTACAGAGGGACGCACCTGTCCCTTAACATACAGAGCGTCCATGGACGCAGATTTTGTGAACATGGTCAGCGTCCCCGCAGGTAAGGCTAGAGAGAACCTGCGACCCCAGAGATAAACATAGTTTTTACAAGACTTTCTCTCTTCTTTGAGTTTAAGATGGATAACAGAGGCATGAGACTTGCCCAAGAGGGTAGCATGACTGTTGATTTGAGCCATACTAACTGTAAGTAGTCAAGGTGACATTTTTTAGTGTAACAGATTGCCCCCTAAAGTGCGAAGCCTGGAATAGAGTAGGGTTTTGTAATTCTAGGAAGGGTGAAGCGCTTTATCATTTCAAGGATTGTCTTGTGGATGGCCTGGTTGGAACCTGCAATTTTCAACACAAAATACCTGGATAAGATTATATCATCACTGAGGTAGGCATTCCCATACTCAGATTCAAAACTTTAACTAATGGACTAACTATTCTGATACAGGAATGATCTTGCAGTACATCATTTTTATAGACTTTTTTAGACACAGTATGGACGCAGCCATCTGTTTATGATTAGTCTACATAGATAATGAATACAAAACTCCTCGCAGCCTGGATGGTAGAAACTAGATCCAGGGTCTTCACTTCTACTTCCCGAATTGGTACGATTCTAGCCATGTGATTAAATGATTCGATGTCGAACATGTTAGAAACCACTTGATTACCAGTCGATGATGCAAACTGTTAACAAGCGTGAGAGCAACCACCAGTAATGTCAATGGTTCTCAAAGTACCAAGCACAACCCGTGAAATGTGAATAGATGTTTTGATGTCGAACACTTCACGGAATCCTTTGATCGAAAGTCAATGATGTAAACTGACGTCAAAGGCGAGAAACCTGCCATTGATGCATGCAGACTTCAAGGTACTGTCGATTCCTAAGTCATCTTTCTAGATAATGTGTCGATGTCGATAGAAAGCGACCCTTTGCAGGTAAGCCCGCAACACGAAATCATTGTTCAAGTTGAAGAAATGTTGCTGTAAGGACTGACTCAGGGATGGTCAAATGGATGACAAGTATTTTGCAGATGAAAGTTTTTCTTGCAGACCTCTTGAACACATAACGACACAACAGATGGCTTGGTGACGAATAACTCAAAGTTAATCCCCGAAACCCGGTTAAAGACTTTCAAAGTGGTTTGGTCAACTGTGAGGTAAAAGATTTCCCAACCCAGGTGAATGAAAAGTGTCGTGTTCAAGAGTGGTAATAAAGTTTCTTTTGAGACAAAAGGTGACAAACAGGTTCATTCTTCTCTCTTTTCCCCCACCATTTCTGGCAAGTACCTCTTTATTTTTAACAAGCTTGAGGAGGATAACATATGCTTGATTATAAGCTCATCCTTCGGACGAGTCCAACCTAGTTTAAATTCGAACCCTAGGAAGGAGTGGTTCGTTCCTGTTTGTAATTGAACAGGTCCTCTACTGTAAAAGTTTAACGAGCCCAGTATAGGAGAAACTCGGCGTTTTTCAATTTTAGAGAGTCTGAAAAAACTAAAGGAGACTCCACGTTGAACTTTTTCGTATATTTGTGTCCCTCAAGCCCGAAAAAGTATAAAATAATACCTGGGGGAACCGCTTGATCTTGCGACCAAGGAGTACTTTCATAATAGTGTCGTTGACCTGAAAAGTAAAAAGCGATCAAGGACACGTCGTTTTATTTCCTTATCGAGTTCGAAACGACAAAAACCCGGCAATCTTTTCCTGATTTTGCGGTCAGAAAAGAGCTAAAAGGGGACCGTCTTTTAATTCCGTTTTAATGAGTGAAAAAGAAACACTCGGCGATCTTTTCATGTTTTAGGAGTCAGAAAAGGGCTTAAAAGATGACTCTGATATTTTTGTTTGTGAAAAAATTACAATTTCCCTCGAAATCCCTTTGTCCTGCACAAAAGCAACACATTACTCATACCTGTTTAAAATAGGCAAAAATACATTCAAAAACATCTTTTCATGGTAAAAAATGAACTAATTCATCCAAAAACCTATAAAAAGACCTTTTACCATGTCATTTTTACCGTTTCACTGTTGAGGTTGAAAAAGGAGCTTTTGACAAGAAACTTCCCGTGGTCGCTGCGGAAAATCTGACCGTCGGAATCGAACGCCGTCTCATCCAGGTATTTTACACATCCTACTCTGCATTTCTATCCGTTTAGAATTAATTTTTAGGTCTTAGTTTCATTTTTTGGGAGGGTTTTGGTTTTGGAATGCGCCTCTCGGCGGACGCAGGTGCCCTTCGGGTGACCTGCGTCCCCCGACTTTTTCTCATACGGGAAAACGGTCGGAAGACACAGGCCGCCTTCAGGCCAGCTGCGTCCGAGCGCCCTGTGCTACGAAGCCGGGGTGCATCTTCCGAGAAACGCGCATTTCAAAACCCCAACTCTCTCAAAAAACCACCAAATATTCCCAAATCAATTTCTAATTGCTATTTTTGATATGCAGGGCATTAATCATGTTAGACTGGAGAGAAAGAGAGCATGTAGAGGAAGATGAAGCTGCAATAAATCATCAACCTTCCCTGGATGCCCTAAGAGCATGCGGATTATACAAATATTGGACCATACCGGGCATGAGGGGCCAGGTAAGATTCTTGGAATGGCTGGTTGAGCGATGGAACGTTCAAGAACAATGCTTTTACATAGGAGGGCACCAGCTCGAGATAGAGCCCTCGGATGTATACTTTCTCACTGGCTTGCCAAACAGAGGTGAGCAACTCAGTCTTGCGGGGACTAGGCCGGGTGGCCAATCCCTTGATAGTCTCCGCGAGGATTGGTGCACACGTGGGGCTCACCATTCAAAAGGCATAGAGATAAAACACATCACTCTACCGGAACTCAAAGTCATAGCGTTCACGGTTACCAGAATTTGCGGCGCGGCCGCTTTACACATTGCTTCCGGATCCCAAATGCGGATGGCAATTGACTGTTACCAAGGCACCATTTTCAACTGGTGTGAAGCTGTGTCGGCTCATATGAAGAGCCAACTGACCAAGGCAAAGAACGGACGACTAAAGACTTTTGGATATGGGCCTATAGTCGTGAGCTTTGCCTTGGAGAGAATTCCAATGCTGATCCCTCAGCAACTCACTGTTGATATCTTGGGTCCTCGGCAGCCAAAGCTGATACGATGGGTTGCGGTGATGGCCCGGCATCCTGACGAGGGCGCGACAGTAGTTCGATTCTCAGATAGTTATTTTGACTGGTTAGAGGGCCAGCTTTTTGTGATACAGGACTTTCCGTATGCCGGAATGGATTTCAGAGGTGATCCGGACATGGTTCTTCCACAGGGAGAACAATGGGACGACAGAGGTACTTTTATTTTCACAAGTTTCTTAATTATGTATTTTTTGTATTTTTTATATATATCGTCTCAAAACTAATAGTAAAACTTTTTCAAAATGCAGATGTTGGTCCACAGCGTCCAGCCAACCTCCGGCCTTATGATAGACTACATCCAGCTGCACCGGTACCGGTCCCGCAGGACGCGACAGCAGAAGTACTAGCTGAGTTGGAGCATGATCTAGAGCGTCTCACGGCAGATATACCTGAGACTACTATGGACGACATTCCTATCAGGCTTCAGCGTTTCGTAGTCGCGGTCCCTGGACCGTTTAGGAGATTTTTGCGTAAGGTAGCCCGCGCAGTGGTGTCGTACAGAGAGCACCACCAGTGATTGACTAGTCACTTTTGTAGTCACATGTGACATTTTGACTTTTTGTACTATCATTTTGCCGATCATAAGGTGTTTTCAACCTATGATCGAAGACGATGTATATATTTTTTGACACACTTCTATCTATATATATCACTATTACCGGCTTATCTTGTTTAACATATGATGAAATGTTTTTAAATTTACTTGCATGATCATTATAAATGTCTGTCCAACACTCGAGAAGCAATTGCATCTGCTAATGTATTCAGGGACCTTGGAATATGTTGATATTCAATGTAATCAAATTCACGTTCCAAGAGACGCACTCTCAAAAACAACCTTAATAACACAGGATTTCTAATGGCATAAACTCTATTAAGCTGTAATACAACAAGTTCAGAATCTAACCTCACTATCAAACGTCGAATTCCAAATGAAATAGATTCGGATAATAATTCAACCACTGCACTGTATTCTGCAATGTTATTCGTTGTTTGACCGAGGCTTACCCCATGCATAGAAACTAACTCGTCAGAGGGCGAATAGATAACCCAAGCTGCGGAAGAGATATTCCGTGTATTACGACAAGCACCATCAGCAAATCCAATGTATGTTTGGAGAGGCGTCGACATCTACAATATCAAGAGTAAAACCAAGATAAGCCAGAATAATGACGAAAAACCACACTCGCTAAGCTAAGCACACTGACTAAACTAACACACTTGCTAGCTAAAATGGAAATCTAACCTATCTAAAAATTTCTCCATACCCATCATTTTAAGCATAATACCTCTTTAGGTAAAGTCCATTTCTGGGTTTACCCAAAGAGTCCCCATCAAAATCAACTAACTCATAAGCCCCTTTTGCTAGCTTTCGCTTTACAATGTAGGGCCCATGCCACATGGGAACGAATTTTCCGGCACCTAGCTTATCGTTAGCTTGATCATATAATAGTACTAGGTCTCCTTCCGAAAAACTTCGAGGGGTTACATTTTTATCGTACTGAGCTTTCATTCGTTTCGCGTGAGTCTCGATAGCTAAAGTAGCGTCACGTCGAGTCTCATCTAATTTAGCCAAGTATAATAACCGTTTCTCCTCTTCGGAAGTAGCTGGAAGTAATTCGACAGCCATTTGAAGTGATGGGATTTCGCATTCAATAGGTAACACAGCTTCTAAGCCATAAACTAGCTGGAAAGGGGTGAAACCTGTTGAATTTTTCACTGAAGTTCGATATGCCCATAGCGCCGAAAATAACATGTTATGCCAATTCGTTCGATGGATACCAATGATCCGTCGAATCATGATGACTAGAACTTTGTTGATTGACTCAACCAAACCGTTGGCTTGCGGATAATAAGGAGTAGAGCTATCGTGGCGCAAACCAAGCTGGCTTGTAAGCTCAGTCATCATGACGTTTCGAAAATGGCTCCCATGGTCAGTAATGATTGCTTGTGGGACACCAAACCTAGTTATGATATGATTGAATACGAAAACTGCAGCTGTCTTGCCGCTTGCGTCGAATGTAGGCATCGCCTCGGCCCATTTTGTAAAATAATCAACCGCGAGGATGATATACGCATGCCCCCCGGCCGAGTGAGGGTTACAAGTAATAAAGTCAATACCCCATTTGGCGAATGGACCAGCGGCAATTATAGGGTGGAGAGGAGCAGGTGGAGCGCGCATCTTTCGATCAAACACTTGACAGTTGTGGCATTTTCTGACGGCAAGGATACAATCTTTAAACATAGACGGCCAGAAATAGCCAGCGCGCAACACCTTCTGAGCTGTGGCATACCCAGACATATGACCGCCACATGCTCCAGAGTGACAATCATTCAAAACTCTCTCAGCCTCTTCGTGAGTTAAACAACGTCGAAAAACTAAGTCTGCCCCCCGGCGATAAAGTGTATCTCCAATAATTCTGTATTGCTGGGATCGAAACCGAATTTTTCGACGGTCTTCCTTGGAAGCTTCAGGCCGAAAGGTTTGGGTTTGGAGATAGATGATTATATCCCCATACCACGGATCTAAAGTGCTAATAAGAAACAAAGATTCGTCCGCAATGGACTCCTCTGCCACAGTCTCTGTGTCAGCACTCGGGAAATCACACATCAATTCCGCAAAAACTAAAGATTTCTTAGACTTGGACTTCTCGAACTCCAAGTCGAACTCTTGCAGGATAACAATCCATTTAGAGTACTTGCCCCCTAGCAGTTGTTTTGTCAAAATATAAATCATAGGGTTGCAATCCGAAATAACCGTAGTTTTGCGAAGAAGAATGTAGTGACGAAAACGCTGGACAGCTTGAACGGCTGCCAGGGCCAATTTCTCCACATGCGAATATTTTAACTCAGTGGGATTTAAGGTTCTACTAAGATAATATATCACATGCTCTGCTCCGAATTCATCTTCTTGAACTAACACCATTCCAATGGTGGAATGCGAAGCTGCGAGGTATAAGAAGTAGTCCTGGTTGTAGTTGGGAGGATGCAATAACGGTGCATGGGTCAACGCGTGTTTAAGTGCATCAAAAGATTGTTGGGCAATCTCGTCCCAAAAGAATTGTGCGTTCTGTTTCAACAACCGTGTAAAACCTTTAGTGACCTCGGCGTAGTTTGGGATGAATCGGCGTAAAAAGTTCGCTTTCCCTTGCAAACTTTGGAGTTGGCGCAAACTCGAAGGAGGAGGCAATTTGATGATAGCCTCGACTTTCGAGGGATCGACGCGAATGCCGGCTTTTGAAACAACAAATCCCAGCAATCGACCTGTTTCTATACAGAAAACACACTTGTGGGGATTCAACCGAATTCGATAATGCCTACACCTCATAAAGATTGCTCGTAGGTGGACAAGGTGATCAGCTCGATGTAAAGAATGAGCAGGCAAATCATCGAGATAGGGTTGCACAATGTGCTTGATGTCATGAAATGCATAAGACATCGCCCGTTGAAAAGTGGCCCCGGCATTCTTAAGCCCAAAAGGTAATTTGCAATAAGCAAATGTCCCCCATGGACAAATGAATGCCGTTTTTGGTTGGTCGGCAGGTAGAATATTGATTTGATTATAGCCTGAGAAACCATCCATGAAGGAAAACATCTCACTTCCGGCACAATCATCAATAATTTGATCGATATAAGGCGTAGGATAGTTGTCTTTTGGACAAGCTCGATTGATATCCCTATAGTCGATACAGATTCTTATTGTTCCTTGTTTTTTATTGACGGGAACAATATTCGATACCCAATCCGTTAACGGGATCGGATAAATGAAACCTGCTTTCAACAGCTTTTCGACTTCTGCTTTAATCGCAGCCGCTTTTCGAGGGTGAATCTGACGCAACCGTTGCCGAATGGGTTTAGCATCCGGGTAGGTTTTGATTTCATGAACAACAATGGCAGGATCAATTCCCGGCATTTCCTCGTAAGACCAGGCAAACACGTCGCGGAATTCTTGGAATAGGGCCTTGTAAGTTTGGATTTCTTCTTCAGTACATGCGGCACCTATATGAATGTTCTCCTCGATTCCGGGCTTCACTGAAATATCAATGGGAATAGTACGAGAAATATTCCCTAAATTCAGCTCTGAATCAGAATGTTTCGTTGGATCCTGAGCGTCTTTGACATATTCAGCGGTAAAGATAGATGAAAAATCATTTTCAAATGCATCGCCCTTAGGTAAAAACGAAGATCTGTGATGGAGATCTTCCCATGGTAGATCATCTACACTTAGGATTTCGCGAAGTTGTTCGTCAGATGACACTTCTTCGGGAAACGTTATCCGTTCTAAGGGTGAGGTGAAAAGTGACTCTTCACTGACCACATTCATTTGGTCGGTTCGGTTGAATGAAAATCGGTAAAAGACATAAGAGCTTCATAAGCAATCTCATACGGACTCAACGGCATAACATCACCGAGTGAGTCTAGCTCAGAGTCAGATGGAACATACCAAGGATCATCATAAATAATGTTTTCTGACGTGATCATATGAATCGTTGCAAACGAAGGGTCTGCATTGAGTGGAGGGAGAGGAAAAGTTCCCAGTAAACCGGAATCCTTAACTAAACCTACACCAATGTCCCTATAAGGGATTGTCGTTTTACCAACATGCTGAATACTCTCTGAAGAGGCTGGGTCGGATGAAAAGTATGTCAGCTGATCAATAGTCACGATCTTACCGTTATGTGGAAACTTAATGACTCTGAAGACCGATGAAACGACCGCTGTCATAGCATATGACCAACTTCGACCCAAAAGAAGGTTGTAGTCTAGAGGGGCATCAACCACTTCCACATCCAGACTAACGGTTTTACCTTCGACCCCTATAGGCAATTCTTGTAGAATACCAAACGGACGGAACCCACGGCCATCAAAGGCCTTAAGGATGGTGGGGGATTGGTTCAACGAAGGAGAACCAAGCGATCTCCAACATTGAATCGACATAATACACGTAGAAGCTCCCTCATCAATCACAGTCCGATGAATAGGCCTGTTTTTGACTATCACTGGAATTTGGAAAGCCATTTGATGGGGGAGACGCGGTGTACTATTTTCTAGATCAAAGATCATTAGGTTCGGGTCCTGAACATCGACAGCTCCGATAGCCGACAAAAGCAATTTTCGTTGCGCTGGACATGATTGCAGCACTTCGAGTGCCGACATTGCTGAAGGTGAAACAGCTAAGTCTTCAACAATGTTGTAATTCTGGGCTGCTCTCGCATGTGGATTGAAAGCAGACCTTCGAAGTACACCCTTGGCGGGCGGCTTAATCACTAAGTCTGGGTTAGGTTTTTCGATCTGTAGTGGATCGGAACCAGGAGCTGAGGTTGATGGGTTAGAGTGAGAAGATTCTGCTTCCTTACCATCAACAGGAGCCTTACTACCATAATCTTGCGATCGAGTCGCAATCCTGACATGAGACATCATCAAAATGGGTTCTTCACTGGCATTCGAAGAAGAACCTATCATCTTATTCTCCTGCTCTGGAAATGGATTTTTTAACACAGCAGGAGTGGGAGAACCTTTGACTATTTTCACTACCTCGGCCCGATGAGGGCAGTCTCTCGTAAAATGATCTTCTTCACAAATGAGACAAGGATATCGAGGTTTGCGTTTTTCGTCATTGGTTTCCGACTTTTCCGTTTTCTCCTTTGGAGCCTTGTCTGCTTTGGCCTTCTTCTTTCCTTTCTTCTTTCCACCGTTTTTTGGTTTGGCCGTAGATGACTCTACAGCGTGAATGTCGGCGGTAAGTTCAGGAGAAGACTCTCCTGTCGGAGAATCAGGCAAAGTGATAATTGGAGTAGTTGAAGCCTTGGAAGACTTCTTCTTACTCTTCGTAGTCACGATACCAATCATACCATCAGCGGCATGAGATCCCGAAGGAGCAGCAGCGATTTGGTTTGACTTTGGAAGATCCGGAATTTTCTCGTGTAACGTACCCGACTGAGTGTAAACTAAGTCAAGGTATTGTGCCTGAGCAATGACTTGCTCCTCAGTAACTACTCCGGCCTTAGCTACATCTTCAGTAATTTTGGTAATAATGATTTGACAAACCATTCAGCTAAGATTTGGTCCGGGATAAAAACTTTCACTAATCTTCTTCGACGTCTCCACTCATGGATGTGATCAGAAATGTACGTGGATGTCGATTGTTTTAGCGAAGTTAATAATTCTGTACCATTATCGTATCTGACTGGTAACTGAAAATGAGTTAAGAACGAGGTAGCTAACTGGCTAAAGTTGTAAAAAGAGGCCCGTGGTAACTCAATGTACCACTTGGCTGCGAGACCAATGAGTGTACGCTGGAAAAGACGTAAGCGGATGGAATCATCTGAGATGGAATTTGAGGCACACCAGAGGTGGTAAGTCATCACGTGATTAGACGGATCCTCTCCAGACTTACCTTCGAACTTGGGTATATCGCTGGGCAACTTATTTGGCATTGGCGGCCAGAACTGAAGATATTGAATTGGATCGTTCGTTAGGCGCGTCAAGTCGGGTAAATCTAAAGTCGCAATAAACGGTAACTGCCGGTTAGGATCTCTAAAACTCTGAGTCACAATACCAGCCCCAGGAGGAGGATATCCAGGATAACTAGGAACAGGAGTCGCATTTGGGATATTATATCCTCCTGGAAAACCAGGATTAACCGGACCGTACTGGGGTTGCTGAGGTTGTTGATAAGTGTACCCAGGATACGGTTGATACTGGTAAACCGGTTGTTGGGCAGCTTGCCCAGGTTGATACTGTCCCTGGTACGGAGGTTGAACAAATTGAGGTTGAGTAGTAACAACCGTACTTGTACCAGGTTGGCCTGCAGGCATCTGGACTGTGGTTTGAACCGTAGGTCCAGACAACGGTACAGATGTCTGAGGAGTGGTTACAGGGACAGTAGAAACCGGAGCTGCCGATACTCCAGAAGTAAGCATGGTAGATGAAGCGGTAGTTGCTGCAGCCGTGTGAGGTGGAGTACCAGGTGCAATTGGCGGCTGAGTAACTACGGAAGTTACAGGGGTCTGAACACTTGACTGGACAGGTTGCGGTTGCTGGGGTGGACCAGGAACTGCAGGTTGTCCTGCTTGAGGTACCGACTGTATACTTGGTTGCGACATCTGTTGACCCTGTGACGGATCCCATGTTAACATTCCAGGGTATTGACTCGTAACAGGTTGAGGATACTGAGATCCATAGCCGTATTGAGGATAGGGTTGATAACTGTAAGGTGCAGTCCCATATGATTGCCCTTGAGGTGGTTGATAACCTTGACCAGGGTATTGACCCGTAGGTTGATAACCTTGAGGTAAATACGAGTACTGGGGTTGACCTTGACCTTGGGTTGGTATCCTTGAGGTTGATACCCTTGGGGTTGATACCCTTGGGGTTGCCATCCTTGAGGTTGCCATCCTTGAGGTTGATATTGATACTGAGGTTGACTTTGGGGTACATATTGAGGCTGGGGTTGATACCCTTGGGGTTGATACCCTTGAGGTTGCCCCCCAGTCACGAATGAAGTACCTTGAGGTTGCCCCCCAGGCATTAACGAAGGTTGCCCCCCAGGCGGTAATTGGCCACCTTGAGGTTGGTTAATGGGAGTTGAACCTGACATCATATAAATGTCACCTATACTCAATGGTACATTACCACTGTTTCCAACTAATAACCCATGATCAATGGGTTGAGGAGATGCTCCCGCAAAGGTACCAGAAAGTGATTGATACCCAGTAGGAACAGAAGGACCGCCATGTAAAAATGATTCAGGACTTTGTGAAAACACAGATGACTGACCAGACATATTTACAGGAGAATGAATTCCTCTAGGTGGAAAAGGAGTACGAGGTGTAGAAAAACCTACTGAGTTGTCTAAAAAATTGGTTAATGCAAGGTACCAAGATTCACTTCTAGGAGGACTGTAAAAGATGGATTCACGCTCCCTTAGATCAAGGGTAATTAGATCTTCAGAATCAGAAACGCCTATTTCTTCCTCTGGAACAAGTTCTTCTATAGCAATTAATCCAACAGGAAGATTTTCGGTGATAATTCTTTCTATTCTTGGTGAATCAGGAACACTAGGAGTTGGAGTAACAGGTTCGGAAATTTCAGGTTCTTCGCCTGTTTCACTGGCAGATGAAAAACTACCAGCAAGCTCGGAAACTGTAACAGCTTCGGGATTGTAACCTGTTTCTAAACTTTGGTAATCTGGATGGACTACCAAGGAAGATTCTCCTTCTTCAGGTGAACCTACTCTACTGTCACTAGGAGGAGTTACAAGGACCTTTAACCCTTCTAAATTACCTGGGTCGTCTCGAGGAGGGGATCCCCTAAGTCTACGGGATCTTCTCAACAATTCGGCCACAGAAACAACTTCAGGAGACTGGCCCGCAATTCGACGGGACCTTCTCGGTAATTCCGCCACAATTAAAGATTTTTAACTACAACACACGAAAACAAAGTAAAAATTTCAAATCAAACCACCTAAAGTCTTCTAAAGAAGCAAACAAATTTGAAGCACACGCCTAAATAATCTAGAGCGTCAAAGCACACACAAACAGTAGTCTTCCGGACCAAAAGCGCTAGTTGGTGATTAGGCCCAACCTCGCAGGATTCAGTACAGAAATGGCGGGTGGAACAGTTACCCCGGCAACCTGCTTAATGAATAGACTGGCACAAGTTCCTCCACTTTAACCGTCTCGAAGTGAAGTGAACCCCCCAGAAAATCCAAGTGAGTATAACCGACGTCTGCTCCAGGTACAGTGGGACCTTCCCTCCACCGTCACCTCGGTAGAACCCTAAAGATTATGGTCACTAAAGTTACCAATCACAACAATTACACCTGGGGGAACAGTCTAAACTCCGACAGCACGCAAGGGCAGAGTAACAAGCTCCAATCCCCTTACCGGCTCCTTGACAACAATCCAAGGTTTACCGATAAGTGACCCCTGGCTCCTCGACAATGGTTAATCCGAGGTTTACCGTTTGTAATACGTACTGTCTGGCGTCGTTCCCAACGAGGGAGGAATGATCCCCTCACTGGTTCGGACACGAGCTCGTGCTTCTCCTTTAAGAGGAGCTTTCCCAGAGTGTAACTGAAACAATTGGATTTGTCTACTCAAGATAGACTATCTGTTTGGTTTTGTAGTCTTGGAGAGTTAAGTACTCACCTACTCCAAGACCCTAGCCTAAGCTATGTTGGTGTTCAGAGCCCTAGAAAAATAAAGATTACTAGATTGATTTTAATTTAAGCTTTACTTTTAAGGTTGTTTCTTAAGTCAAAAGGTGATGGAAGTGAAACCAGTGGTGTGTTGACTCGACTCGAAACCACTACAAAATGCACCTAGAATGATTTATCCACTACTTTACTTTTTCGATGAATTGCTTAACTAAAAAGTTGAGAGAATGCAATCTTTATAAAAGCAACTTCTTAATTGAAGACAATCAAAGAAACAATTCGTTTTTCTTTTCCAAGCATAAAAACATAACCTCTCTTTACATGCACGAAAAAACTCTTTTCTTCTTTCAAAAACAAAAAGCTACTTGAAACAAGACTTTTAAAGAAGATGTTTTTGTATTTTTCTTTTAATAAAGCAAATAAATCTAATATAACCAAAAATCAATCTTAACAACTATTAAAATCTATGAAAATCCACTCATAAGCAAACTAAAAGCAAATTTATTCTAAGCAAGTTTAACGAGGCCAAAACTAACAATGATTATTCTAAGGTGTTTTACTTGATCACAATCAAATCAAGGACTAGCTTATTGCAGAACCAAAAACTAGCCAAAACAAAACTCTAATCTTTTTGTAAAATGGAAATCAATACTTTATAAACAAGCAATTCGAAATTTGACCCAAAACAACTTAAATGGCAAGCTGCTCACACAAGGAGACTTTACGACAGGCCCGACTTCTAAGAAGGTTGACTAACCAGAGAGATCTAAGGCTGGACAACTTTCTACTATCAAAGTCACTACAAAACCTATCCAAAAATCAAACCCTAGGTCTAAACTTCGTTGAAAACCACTAAAACACTCAAAGCTCACAAAACAAGTTCAGGTGAAAATTCTTGACAGGGTACTAAAGGATCTGGGCAGAAAACACTAAGGAAAATCAAAATCTAAAAGCAATTTAAAGCAAAAATGGAATTTTCTTAAAGTTTACAGGAAGACGCAGGCAACCCGTTACAACAGGTGCGGGCCCGCTCTGTGCAAACGGCAACAGCGCGTCCAAAGACGCACTGTGCAGTACTCAGAGGGTGCGTCCTTCTGGAAAAATGAAGAAAAACCAAATCTAACTAAATCTAAAGCTAAGCCACCCAAATACTAATTCTCACAGTCAAAAACCAGAAAATAAAAATGATTTTCTCAAAGCAAAGTTCACATAAAGGAAAAGACTCTCTCATTAATGGAGTCCCCAGTGGAGTCGCCAATTTGTCACACGGAATTGGTCAAGGGTGCGGACACGGCTGACCTTCCTAGATGTCTAAGACATTCTAATGACAAACAAGACAAAATGGAGTGATCTTTCTCTAAATACACCTTTTATAACATGAAAACTACAAGTGTTTAGGCTTACCTTATTCCAAAATGCTGTTGTTGAGGTCCGTTCTTGACGATCCGGATGAGCTCCTCCTTCAAGTCAATTCCTGCAACCACAAACAATCAAACAATTACCAAGCACTTGCATTTCATATAATAAAACATATATTCAACATGCAGACCAAGGAACACATGAAATAACTCATTAACACAAGCTATTGAGAAAAATAAACCAGTTTGTATTAATAACGAAACAAAGAAACTCTTACAACCTGGCCTTGGTGTTGTGCAAGTTCCTCCCAGGGTCCATCAAGGGTTTTCCTCTACTTTGACAAAGCTCACCCTCTTCCAAGTAGAATCAAGTAAAGACAATCTCTCCTCACAAAGGCTCTAATGGAAGACCTAAATCCTGCAGCATTTACCCAAAGAAAATGTATAGCTCCAACCTCTTCTCCCTTTGGCTCAATGTCTTTATTTATAGTGCTGTAAAGAGGTTATTCAGGTCCACTATCAATGGGATCATCCCCCTCTTTGGGTGGGATAGCTCCCTTATTGATGGGATAAGTTCCCCCTTAATAGAGATACATGAACCAACTGGAGGCGCATCCATTTCATCAAACCGACCTCTAGAATGTTCTAGAAGTAACCACAAGTAACTTTTTCAAGATAAAACTCGCGCATTTTGCCTTTTACAGAGGGACGCACCTGTCCCTTAACATACAGAGCGTCCATGGACGCAGATTTTGTGAACATGGTCAGCGTCCCCGCAGGTAAGGCTAGAGAGAACCTGCGACCCCAGAGATAAACATAGTTTTTACAAGACTTTCTCTCTTCTTTGAGTTTAAGATGGATAACAGAGGCATGAGACTTGCCCAAGAGGGTAGCATGACTGTTGATTTGAGCCATACTAACTGTAAGTAGTCAAGGTGACATTTTTTAGTGTAACAAATACCTCATTAGAAAGATCTACCTGAGGACTACAACTTTTGAATAACCAACATGGTCTATATCGCATGTTGGTCCTGGTTTTCCCAAAAAATGTCGTTTAAGGCCTCAAAATGGCTCCAGAAGTTCAAGACCTGAAAAACTGCCAAAAATAGTAAATTGTGCTACAAATAAGGAAACTGAAAAACTGAAAGAAACAATGGTGGGGGTCCAAGTGAAATAGGTGGGTGGTCACCAATATCCACTTGGATCACTGTACCTAATCTCTGCAGGTTTGATTCCTCTTACAAGGTGGTCCATAGCTCCATTGCATGTTCAAAGAGACAATTGTAGCCCATCACTGCATTATCCAAGGTAGACATGTGTTCTCGGATGGCTATGCCGCATTGCTCCCTGACCTCTGGTAGAGTAGTCAAATACAGTTTCAATTGCAGTTTTGAGATCTTCATCTGAAAATCAAAAGTAACTCAGCCTACCTCCTCCTTAGACTGTTACACTACAGTGGCCAATTTCCGAACCTTTGCTAAAGTGGCTGCATCCTCTAGAATGTGTAGCTCCGATATTGAATTACATGCTTGTGTAATTTCTACTTCTAGGCTCTGGATTCACGCTGCTAGTTCTTCCTTTTCCTTAAGAGCTTGAACCTTTTCGGTGAATATCTATTCGTTGCTCGCTTTAACTTCGCTAATCATCAATAGCACATGTTGTTCTCTGATCTGAAGCTCATCTGAGACCCCCTGATGAAGCGCGTGGAGGGTCTAAAGAGGCAATGCAGCTAAATTCATATCCAATCCCTTGATCTTTTCGAGTTGAGAATTATTTTCCTCTGACTCGGCACGTAATTATCCTTCTGGCAAGGGAATGGCTCCGAGGTCCAAAGTCCATTCTATTTCCATTATGATCACGCTCACTTGAACCTTGCTTGCTTGGCCCATGCTCATTTGCATCCGACCTGTCTATATGTGTAGCTCGTGTAGATCTTTCTGCATGCTTTTGATTGATTTCTAGAACTGCTACTCGAACTGTTGCCACAGTTCCATGGTTGTATCTCAGACCTTGTCCTTGATCTCATCCAAGTCCCCTTCAGTGAGGACTAGTGGATCTACATGTGCCTGTTTGTCCAATTTTTGCTTTTTTGTTGGTCCAGTAGTTGTCTCCTTTTGTTGCTTTGATAGCTTGAAGGGAGTGCTCTGCTTGTCACCCCTGCCTCCTTCTAGCTCGAACTGTTCCTGCTCTTCAGTATGATGGGAAGCTGATGCTTCAACTTCTATTATGCCCTCTTTTGCAGCGTGCTCTTTATTGGCAGCTACTTAGCAGCAACTGCTTTGGCAATGAATTCTTTCTTCTTCTGCTCGGCTAACTCCCATGTTGTTGCTTGTGCTGCTTCTTTCCATTTCTACACAGCTGTGGTCTGCACAGAAGAACCTTCACCACCTTTGCTCGTACCTACGCCTAGATATGTGGGTTTTTTCCACTCCACTGGCCATGACCCCACAATCTCCTGTACATCATCCTCCATTACTAGGTATGGAAACATGTGCCATATCTTCTTAGGGTCTGGCCTCGCGTGAATAGATACATTATGAGAATCGGCCTTAAATTCCTCGAAGGCTCGCAAATTATTACACGAGGTTGGAGAAAACCTTAGCCTCTGACTTATCACTATGCAGAGGTCAATCTCAACCAATATCTACAATGATTTTGACTCTGTGATCCTCTATGGATCCTTTGTTGCCCATAGCGAAGCGAAATTCGCTGCCTCTGGTAAATCCTCATCCTGCGAAGGGAACTAACTATCCTTTGCTAGTCTCCATGGAACTAGTACAATCAGCAGCAGGAGCCAAGCATAATGAAATGCCTTGCTTTCCTCCTGTACTTCACGACAATTAGCTAGAAATTCCTTGTAGAGGTATTGCACCGAGTTATACAGTACCCCCTTTGTGCACTGTGCAGCCAATGAAATTACTGGCGCCAGAACCTCGTCCACGCAACATTTTCTCATGACCTTCCCAGCCAGAATTTGAGTGGAAAACTACATTGGTGGGTCTGCAATAGAGCGGATAGAGTATCCACACGGCTTCTTTACCAATCCATATTTAGTTTTCATTTTATCTGCAAGTTCCTTCTCCTTGCTTTTACCTCCAAATTCCTTAGTTGGATCCACCCCTTTATAGGGCAACTTCGTAATTCTATGGATCAACATGTTTTTTATGGGGATGGGTTTGCCTAACCACAAACACCCATCATGCACTAGCGCGAGCAATTGGTGCACACAGAAGGTATTGATAATTGATCTGTGAAAGTGTGGCACACACAACATATGGGGCAACCCAGCCTGCTTGACGCCTCTTACCCATTTCATCGGTTCCAACCTTGTGACCCTAGTCTCTTCATAGTAAATCTTGGTCATGTACTCATTGGTGGATAAATGAGGAAATTTCTCATGGTCGACGAGATCCCAATCCTCCAATTTTAACAAAAGGATACATGCTAAGAGCACGCCTTCAAATACCACTTCTTTCGGCAGTAGCGGTGTAGAGATCATGAACTTGCCCAAATCTGGGTCCTTGGTTACCTTCTCTTTCCCTTTCCTCACATAATTCTTCTGCGTCCAAATCCACAGGGTTCCTCTGGCTGCTTCACCTTGTCATTTCTCTCTTTCTGTCGAACCTTTGCGGGGTTCTTCCTTGGTGACTACCTCACCGGTATAGGTTGTGGTTTCTTTTGCTTCTCCTTAGTAGTTGATTTCTTTGGCCTAGGCGACCTTACCGTTGTAGGCACAAATAACATAGCTTCCATTGACACAAATTCAGGGGCCTCTGGTTGAGAGACAATGGCTTCGGAACTTACAGGCTCAGCCACCTGTTCAAGGATAATCTTTTGACTATACTCAGGTAGTTTCACGAATGCTAGGCTTGCAATGAAATCCTTCCAATTTTGCCGATCCATAGAGAGAAAACAAGAGGGATTATATGTAACTTTTAGAAAGAAAAGTGTTCTTTGACAGACCAGCATGCCAGATTTATAGGCAATTTCGAATTCAAATCCAACTGTTCCCTCCATTTTCTGATCACCAATGCGTCTTTGGCAGTATATCTCCAAATATTTTCGCCCTAAATGTCACCTACCCGCTCCTCCTAACGAAATTTTTGTTATCCAATCATAAACAGTGACTTCAACAGCTACTTTTGGACCTGGCTACACGGCACCAACCCCCATGGCACATCTCATCCATCACAGCTTCTTTTGTCGCACCTTCTCCTATCGCGCTGCTCGCTTTCCTTGTGCAGCCCCCTTACTATGTTTTCCTTTTCTTCGGGCAATGTAGTTTATAGTCTCGCTCTCCCTTGTAGCTGCTTGGAGTGCTAAGACTGTCTTGCTACCATATAGTCATTATGCAGGGGCAGGATCCCCTGTATACAACTTCAACCGACTTTAATTCACCCTCCTAGGGAATAATTCACCATTCATCTTCGCGAGCTGAACTGTGCCACCATGCGTGATTTCCTTGACTACATAGGGTCCCAACTAGTGCATTTGAAATTTAATTGGAAACTTTGTGAACTTCCTATCATATAGAAGCACGAGATCATTCACCTTGAAGGTGCATAGCTTAATATGCCTATCATGCCAGGCCTTCTCACGTTCCTTTTGCACTTGCTAGTGAAATCCTGCAAGAAACCGGTCTTCTTCCAACTCCATCAACTACATGAGCCATTCCTCCAAGGTCTCGCAATCCTTCATCTCTGTCAAAGCCACAATGCGCAGGCTTGACAAAATATATTCCATGGGCATCATTGTCTCGACCCCATAGACCAACATAAATAGAGTTTGGACTGTCTACTTATTGCACATTGTCCAATATGCCCATAGGACTGCTAGTATGCGCACATCCCAATCGTTCCTCTTTGCATTACAAATCATTGTCAATGCATTCTCCAGAATCTTATTGAATTATTCCAATGTACCATTGGTGTAGGGATGATAGGGCATACTCTTTTGATGGTACACCTGGAATTCTTTGAGTGTCGCGCTGATTGTTTCATTCAGGAAATGTGTACCCTTATCACTCATCAATACCTTAGGGAATCCAAACCATGTTAAGACATATTCAAACAGGAACTTCACAATGGTAGAAGCAGTACAATCCTTCACTGGCTACGCTTCCACCCATATGGTTAAGTACTTCGTCGCTGTAATGATGTACCTCGTGGCTGTCTTCCTTCCTGGTGGTTGTATCGGACCTACAAAATCAATTGCCCATTTGTCAAATACTTATAACGAAACTTGAGGGTTTAAGGGAAGTTCATCTCATTGCAAAGGCTTGCCCATCCTTTGGCAAGCATCGCATGCTTTACAAAATGCTGTAGAATCTTTATGCACTGTCAGCCACCATAACTTTGTACACAAAATCTTCTGTGTAGTCGCTCTACCTGCATAGTTTCCTCCCGCCACTCCTCCATGGGCTTCGACGAGGATACTAGCGCGCTCAAACTCCAGAACATATCAACGCAATATTTCATTTGTTCCCATCTTGTACAATTGTCCCACTATAATAGAAAGACCAGCAGCACGGACCACCCATTCCTTCTTCTATTGAGTAGAATATCCTTCTGGAGCTATTCCAGTAGTTAAAAACTGAATTATATATCTAAAATGATCATCCACAACGCGCACAGTGAAGAGCTATGCATTTGGCAATCCCTCTTCCAAATTGGTTGGTTCTTCGCCTATCTCAATCCTGGATAGATGATCTTGTCCCGCATTCAACCGTCTAGGCTTCACAATCACTTAAAAATCATATTCTTGGAACAACAACAACCACCTACAAATCCCCCCCCCCCCAACACAGGGTTTTTGACCAAGTACTTGAAAGCGGAGGGATCTGTGTACATTTTGAAGTGTGCACCCAACTAATAATGCCAAAAATTTTGCAACGCCTAGACCATCGCCAACCCTTCACGCTCTATAGTGGAATAGCTATTTTTGGATTTTTACAATTTCCTACTAGCAAATGCTATTGGATGATCAATATCACCTTCGCTAGGCTGGGTCAATACCACACCTAGTGCAATACATGAGGCATCTACATGCACATGGAACTCTTTCTTCCAATCCGGAAATACTAAGATGGGCATAGTCACCATCTTGTCCTTTAACACATCCAGACTCTGTTGACACTCCTCATCCCAACAAAAAGTCACATCCTTCTTTAAGATTTTCTCCATCGGCGTAGTTATCTGGGCATAAGACTTGATAAACTTCCTATAGTAGCTTGTGTGGCCCAACATTGCGCGCAACTGCTTAACATTCTTGGGAGCTTCTAAATTCACAATCACTGCTATCTTCGTAGGGTCCACCATCAATCCTTGCTTGCATACTACATGGCCTAGAAAAATTCCAAAAGGCACACAGAATATACATTTCTTCAAGTTCAGCATGATCTAGTATCTACAACATGTATCCAACATAAGGCGTAGACTTGCAACATGGTGCTTTACCAATCTGAACACAGTCCAGTCATCAAAATATACCTCCAAGAATTTATGAATAAATTCCTTAAATGCCGCAATTACTACCCTAGAGAAGATCATGGGTGCATTCTTCAGCCTGAATGGCATTACTATATACTGAAAGCAACCCCACTCTGTCGTGAAGGTTGTCTTGCTGTGGTCCTCCGATGCGATCTTAATCTAATGGTATCCTGAGAACCCATCAGTGAATGAATAAGCCTCCTATCCTCCAACATTCTCTAACACTTCATTTGTAAATGGTGTTGGAAATGGATCATGCACACTTGCATCATTCAACTTCCTCAGATCTACGCATATCCTAATTTCACCCTAGTGCTTATTTTCCTAAACCACCATGGGGCTCACCCAATCAGATTCTTCAACTGGCTCAATAATTCTGGCTTCCAAAATCATATCAAGATCTTTGCGCACTTTTTCTTTATACTTTGGATTGAGCCGATAAGGTCTCTGCTTTACAGGCTTTGCATCAGGTTTCAAAGTAATTTTCATAATGCCCAAGTCTCCTACAATACCCTTCAGGTCCAAGAACTTCGTTGGGAATAGATCCTGGTATTCGTGCAGTATTTCGACCACCTTATCGATTGTATCTTCATCCCAATAGTATCCTATTTTCACAAACTTAGGCTCTGCATCAGATCCAATATTTACTTATCGGGTTTTCAACAGCTCTATTACATCAGGGTTCTCTGTCTGAGGTCCTTCAACCTCGTGCTGACCTTCAGTTTCTGGAATGTTGATTTTTCTTGGATCATCCTCCTCTTCTTCAGTAGTCATATTGTAGCATTCGAGTGTGTGGCGCAGCTGTGTACTCCAGTCTGGCTATACCCATTGCACAGGCTCTTCAAGCATTCTAAAAACAACAACCTTCATTTCTTGTAGTGCCTCATCAATGCATTCAAATCCATCCTCAAAGTTGAAAGTTAATAAGAAGCTTTCCCGTAGAATATCTCATTCAATCATTCCATGGCGTAGCTCTGTTTCCAAATACCAATTCATGGGAATAGTGTCTAAGGTATGGCAGAAAACATGAACCCACTTTGGTTGAGGTTCTTCACCCCAAGATTTAGTCCACCACACCAGATGTTTGTGGAGGTCATTCTTCCCACTGTACTTCCCATTCTTCTGTGTGTTAGCATATCCAAACCTTAGCTTCATCATCCATTTGTATTCCTTCCAATCATCGAAGCTCTCCTTGTGCATACCCCACCATCGAGCAGGCGTAGTGCGGAGTGCCAATTCTAGTGCCTAGAATCAATGTTCCTTGGGCACCTCCTTTTCAAATTCATCCAAAAATATATTAACATCATTCAAACCATCATAGTGCAGAAGCTTTTTTACCTCTATGGATACGCACCACAGTGATTTGGTCATCATATTGCAACACAATGTAGATACTTCATGCAACTGATTCTGCCAATGCTTGAGTTCTTCATCTGAGTTTGAGGTACAGGAACTATCCCTATCCCACGTAATTTGTCCATCGGCCGTAGGATTGATCCAATCTTCTTCGCGCACCATGATATTGTATATATGGTATAGATCATCATCATCCTCGACAAAGTCACGAACATGCTCAGTATAGCGTGCTCCTTTAGTAGGGTCTAGTGGCACAATAACCCAAAGTGCCTTTCTCTCAAATGTCATCTTCTGCTTCTTCAAATTAATAAACGCATCCATGTCAGAGACCCAATCAATTCCTAGTAGCACACAATACATGTCAATGTCATCTACTATTTCTATACTTCAAAATTCGCCAAAGCACTTGCTCCTTCAATATCAATTGTTACCCCATACAAGTGCCCCATAGGAATAATCTTCTACTGATTGGCCATGCATAGCTGTATAGGAGACCATTGCAGCGCATGTCTCCCCATCCTTTCCCAAGTTTATTTAGGAAGCACATTTGCATCAGACCCTAGATCTAATATTGCTTGGTCCATTTTATACTCTCCTATCTGCACGGTCAGCCTCATCTCGCGCCCTGTCTGCTTCTTATGCTTACCTAGCTTCCTTACAACGCATTGTTCTGAAGGAAGCTTAATCTTACCCACACAGTTGTCTATTAGCTCTTGGAGTCCTTCTACTACCTTCTTATCACACAACAACTTCATACATTTTTTCAGGGAAAACTAGTGTCAATTCGAACTTCTAGTCCCACTAAGATGGGTAGCTATCTTAGAAACAAACAATCAAAGCAATTTGAGATTTCCTTTAGGTGTGATAGATAAGAGGGAAGAAAATAGGACCAACCTGGATCCTCCGCTTTGATCCTTGCTTGATTTCTCTTTCCCTTGATAGAATTTGCCACTCTTCTCCTGCTTGTCTCACTTCAAAGAGTACCTGTAGAGTCAAAGTAACAGAAAACCATCAAAGCATCTGTATCTAAAACATCATAAACAATGCAGAATCAGAAACACATTGACCATATAATTGCATCCATAAACAATAAGATTCACAAATACACGATTATATGGAGGAAAACTCAAAGAAATTTATTAATAGTAGAAGAGAGGATTACAACCCAGCTGTCTGATCCAGCATCATCCTCCCTACATAGAAGCCCTCTTCACCTCATGAAAAGCAAGATCACCCAACAATATAATGTCTCTTCTCACAGATAAACCAACAACACTTCCTTACAAATTACAAAATTCTAGCCTCTAGATCTCTCAGATGAGGGATCCATTTATAGATGTCTTGCAAGGGTGTGAGTCAGCTTTGGGTTTTTGATTAGTGTCATTCCACTGATAGTTCTTGGTTCCACTTGGATATTTCATTGATCTCTTACTCAACCCTGGGCGAATTTAGAGAGACAAGTGTCATAGGAGAAGTTTCTTGAAGATTCCATGATCATCCACTTAACAAACTGTCTCTGCCATTTGTCTAATCTCACTCATCGCACCCTACAGAAGGCAATTTTAGTATGCATCACACCTGGCTAGTGTGGCAGCCAGTATGCATCGCACCTTGACCATGGGGCAGTCAGTATGGTCTAGTTTTGGCCAGTTCTAAGTAGTTTTTCAGGTGGAACTTCTAGGAAATGATGTAGTCAGTTGACCATGATACTTTAGGGTATGAAACAACACTTTTAGGGACTAATGAACCCTTGATTTATGGACATATGAGTTTGGGGTTGTAGTGCCCAAATATGTCTATAACAACTACCCCCTAAAGCATGAGGTCGTAAATCTTCTAATGTCTGGTGAAATGCTTTATCACGAGGATCCGAGGTATTTGAACTGGAAGGTGACCTGTATAAGATACAGTACAATACATCATCATCATATTATTTTCATGATCTAGTTGAGGCGGGCATTCCCATGCTCAGCTTCATAAATTCATTTTCATGTACATAGGACAAAGTGATTCTTCATATGAAGAGTCGTCTTCTTTTGCTTAGATGACTATCTGTGTAGATTCTGTGCACATTTGATGTCTTTATGTTCCTTAATATATCACAGCCCGGATGGATGAAACTAGATCTGGGGTCTTCAAAATCGTTCAATCTTCGCCTGATTGTACAAGCCAATCCATGTGAAAAGATGTTCTGAAGTCGAACATGGAAAGACATCGCCTGATTACCAACCAATAATGTAAGCTGTTAACAGGTGCGAGAGGAATCACCGATAATGATAATGACCCTCAAGGTACTACAGTACAATTCATGTGGTGTGAATATATGAGCTGATGTTGAACACCACGCAAAATCTTTCGGTCGAAGGTCATTGCTGTAAACCTGTCGTCAGAAGTGAGAAACTTGCCGTTAAGGCATGCAAGCTTCAAAGTATTGAAAGGGTTGTTTCTAAGTCAACTTCTTGGATAATGAGCTCATGTCGACAAGAAGTGACCTGTCGTAGGAGGGCCTTGATGTATCCCACATCTACGACGCAAAACAAAGCAAATGATTTTTCTGGAGGTGAAAACAATCTGATGATATAAGGTTCAGGAATGGCGGTCATGAAAAATGAAGGGTGGAGGTCTTGTAGTGGATGAGGCGTTTGCTGGATGGTGAATTATCTGAATGACTTCTCTTGAACATATCAATGACACTGATATGAACTGGTAGTGTTAACCCCATGGATGGTACAAAGGACCAATGGTGATAGTGAATGGAAAAACCCAACCCAACTCAATCATGGTGATGGAGTGAAAGTGTCATGTTTAAGAGTGACCTGCTACCAATAAAATTCTTCAAGTTTTCTTCCCTTTTTCCCCAGTCATTGCTGACCAGTACCTCTTTATTTTTGTCAAGCTTGAGGAGGATAACATATGCTTGGTCTATAATTTGTGCTTCAGGCAAACCTGTCACTCTGTTTTTAGCGAGCCTAGCGTCATTGAGACTTGTTCTTGTTTGGGTGGACAAGTTTGTCGTTATTGTTTTAACGAGTTTAACGACAAAAATAAATTGGTCCTTTTCTTATTTAGAGAGTTTGAAAAGGGACGAAAAGGAAACTCCAATAGTCCCTTTTCATGGCATAATCCCTTAAGTTCGAAAAAGTATAAAATAATACGAAAGGGATGACTTTTGATCGCTTTAACAAGCCGAAAAAGACAAGTGCTCGATATTTTTGTTTGATAATCCCTTAGGTCCAAAAAGATTAAAATATATGGGAGAGATGGAATTCCCCTTACTTTAACGAGCTGGAAAGGCCAATGGCTCAACAATCTTTTTATATTTAACGAGTCTAAAAGGAGTTTAAAAGGGACTCGTTTTTTAGGAATGAGTGATATTTTCAGGTAGCAACTGGTTCTAGGCAAGTTTGGAACTTCTCAAAACATGGCAGTGTGAAGAGGGTGGCAATCAGAATCACTCGTCACAGCTGTTCCTCAAAAGGGTAAACAATCAAGTGGAAGCGTATGGTCGGCCAAATGAATGGAGCTGACGGTAGGAACACAACCAAGGTTCAAAAGGCTGATAGCAAGGCGATCACAAAGGTTATTTACCAAAGGTGGTTTCATTTTTTAATGAGCTTGAACCAGGAGAAACTATGCTCAGTGGCAGGTTTATTTTTTAACGAGCTTGAACCTTATGGGAACATTGCTCTTACCAGTCTTTTGAAGATGTCTCTTGGTAGATTTATTTTTTAATGAGCTTGAACACTACTATAACATGTGCTCATTGCCTTTTTATGTAGGTTAGAAACGACCAAGCTACGAGGTTAAAGGGTTGAGAACCTAAAAACTAAAAAAAATCAAAGGTCATTTTTCACTTGCATACAAAGGTTTGCATGCCCCCAGGTGTTTCAGAAAAGGAGAGTTTCCAGGTTACCAAATGGAAGTCCCTGCGGTTAGGCAGGATTGTTTCTGTTGGCAGACAAAAACTCTTCCTTGGCTTTGTCCATCGAAATAGACGAAGGTGAATGGTGTGAGCTTCCAATCACATAACATACAAGGAAATATTTGTTTCAAACTGATCACATAACCTACACAGGAATGTTTCTTCAGTCCAATCATTATGACCTTCAAGAAAATCTCTCTTTTCCTCTAGGTTCGCCTGCCAAAGCGGACTAGGGTGCATGCCCCCTAAACTTCGTTACATTCACCAAACTACTCGCGGTAATTAGGTGGATGGAATGAAGGTTGAAGAGACATTGTTAACACGAAGATACCATTTAGGGATGATGATTGATTCATAGCTATGTTTGAACCAGGAAATGAAAGCTGGTCAACAAGTTGCACTAGTTTGCCTTCATGTGGAAAACACATCACTCGAAAGAGTGTAGAAATAATAGCTTCCATCCTATATATATAGTCACGTCCAAGGAGTAGATTGTAATCTAGTGGCCCTTGGACTACCATGACATTCAAATGAACGGTTTTCTTTCTCAAAGTTATCGGTAACTTTGGAAGGATCCCTAACAGTCGACTGGTTCCTTTGTTGAAGCCTGACAAATTTTGTTTTTTAGGCAACAACGATGGTGAACCAAGTGCTTTCCAAGAAGTTGAGGAAAGGATACCCACTGAAGCCCCTTCATCTATGATAGTTCCAGACACGATCATTTTGTAAAATTGTACTATGATTCAAAATGGTACATTAGATGGAAGGCGGGGTTTTGCTAGTTGATTCCAATCAAAGAAAATGACTAGACTGCTTGGAGGAGGTACTGGATAAACGGCCGGATAAATCTCATGAACTGGGGTGTTTCTTCCTATTGTAAAGGAACGGGTGGATTTCCCCGAAGTTCATTAGACTCTGTATCGACAAAAAGAATTTGAACGGTGTCGTTCTCATTCTCTTTGGAAATTGTATCATCCGAAGGTGGGCCTTCTGAAGGCAAGACTGGGTCGACTGCCATCTCGACCAGTTGACTTTGGTCCGGTATGGACTCAGAAGGTTCACTTTCAATGATAGGTGATTCGATTGACAATTGAGTTATGTCAATCGGGTTTTCAACTAGCGAAGGACTTGGCAAGAGTTTCCTATATCCAAGTGCAAGTCGCTGCGGTGAAGTAGGATGATTATCCAAAATGCTTTTGGCTTCGTCTAGAAAAGGAAAATGGTGAAGAGTATGATTACCTTCACATAACCTACATGGAAATTTCACTTTCCATTTTTGTCTATTGACTTCGTTTTCACTAGTCGATGGTGTGTTGTGAACCTGACTGCTAGAGGTTGATGACACAAAATGGTGAAAACGGGGAGACCATTCTCTCAAGATCTGTAGAATGCAAGGGCAATCTCGATGGTAGTGGTCTCCCTTGCAAATTACGCATGGATATTTTGGTTTTGAAAGTTTAGTGTGCGGATTTTCATCGGATGATGCATGGTTGTTTCCTTTTTTAGCTGGATTCTTATTCTTCTCCTTCCCTTTCTTTTTCTTCTCAGCTACTTGGTTTTTAGTGTCACTAGTTTCACCAAGCGAAGAGAATTAAGGGGAAGGAGAAACAAACGAAGTAGAAGGCGAAGGGGTAACTTTAGTATCATCTGGTTGCTGATTAGATTGTTGAGGAATTACGGTGTTTTGAACAACAAAGGTCGAGAAAATCCATACCGGTAGGCCGATTGTGATTCCTAGAAGGGACAATGTAGCCATATATGGAGAACCAATATCTCCCCAAGAGGAAAAAGGACTAGGATTCCCTCCAAGAGGGATTCCTTGATTGGTGGACTCCATTATCTCAACCTCAGTTCAATGAAGGAACAGGGATGTTATTCCGATTTAAATAAATTTTAAAGACACTATGACACAACTTGCTTTTTCAATTTTTAAGAGTCAAGAAAAAGCTAAAGGTGACTCTAGTCGCCTTCGATTTTTAATAAGCCTGAAGTGATAAGTGCTTAGATGGACCTTTTCTTTTAAGGAGTCAAAAAGGAACGAAAGTGACTACTCTAGAAATCTAGACAGAGGGATTACCAAACCAATTGTAAAACTGCAAAATACACCTTGGTGATAAATGATAGAGAAATTACCAAGGACTTATGTATGGCAGTCAATCTTCCCGAATGCTGTGTTCAATGCATTGCGATTGATAGGGCGGCAGACACTGCTTCCTAAGGATAAAGGATATCAACCTATTGTGGTCTCCCAATATATACTCGATGGTACGGGGAGCACAAGTCCATATTGGCACTTTTCGTATCAAAGAGGAGGAATCACCCAACCTTCGATGAAAACGATAGTTACCAGGTTTTACGACGCCAGAACATGTCTATAGCCTAGACTTATAGATGTGTTGCGTAAAGCATTTTTATGTTCATTGAGATTTATTTTAGAGTTGATCTTGCTTAGAAGTTTGTCTTTCAAGGTTCACCACGTGATGTTGATGTAAAATTCCTAAATATGAAATCTAAAATGATAAACAGTCGTTTATTTTCTTTTAGCAATGAAAATCCTAGCTACAAAGGAAAGAAGATTATGATTTTTTTCTTTCAGCAGAGAGAATAGAGCACACACTAAATGCACTTTCCTAAATCATATTCCGCATGCAGTCAAAATGCAAATGCACATGCATGTATTTGTTTTCTGTTTCCTTAATGTGTGAATGCTAAAAAGGAAAGCTAAGTACAGATCTAAACTATTTCTTTTAAAGCGACATTTTTAACAATTTCTTTTCAAAACGAAAGGAAGACTAAGATGGCACTTTTTGATTTCGAATTGAAAACTACTTTCGACACTTCAAATATTAACAATTCAAATCAAGTACAATGACAAAAGTACAATCAACTATCTAGAAGAGGAAGACTTTACAACACTCTTCTTTTGATTCAAAATGACAATTACGACACTTGCATAAAAAAATGACAATTCTATTAAGATACTCTTGACAAAGGAAGATTGTAAATGATTTACAAATACACAAAAAACATTTACAATTCCTAACTAATGGAGGCTGAAATATGTGAAGGAAGAAGGTTTCAGCAAGAAGATACTGATCATGAATAGCAAAACTACTGAATAAAGCTGAAAACAAGGAGAAAAAACCAAATTTCAAAGAGAGAAAGCAGTATCACTCAATCATCGCACCTACAACACAGGGAAACAAGGATGCATCTCACCTGCAACACACGGGAGGTGCGATGCATACAGGCTGCCCAGTTACAGACAGTGCGATGGACTAGGGAGTGAAACTGAGCTTGGTTTTTGCTCAAAATTTGCAGCTAAGTTCAGTGATTTAGGCTGAGTTATGATGGACAGTGAAAACAAAGTATATGGGTAAGATCTTATGAGGTTATTGAGCTACCATAGGGGCATTTAGAATGCTTTGTAAGTCAGATGTTTAGTTCATAAACCAACCTGGAGATTGACTGAAGCAACATTCATCTACTTCGCAATTGCATCACAAAGGTGTTTCGAAGGCTAGCTGGATAACTTTAGGCTCCGCCTATAGTTTATAAAGCAAACAATAAACAGAAAAAACAAACTATTCGATCCCCAGTGGAGTCGCCATTTTGTTTTAGAAAAACTAGTGTCGATTCAAACTGTTAGTCCCACTAAGATGGGTAACTATCTTAGAAACAGACAATCAAAGCAATTTGGGATTTCCTTTAGGTGTGATAGATAAGAGCGAAGAAAAGAGGACCAACCTGGATCTTCCACTTTGATCCTTGCTTGATTTCTCTTTCCCTTGATAGAATTTACCACTCTTCTCCTACTTGTCCTGCTTCAAAGAGTACCTGTAGAGTCAAAGTAACATAAAACCATCAAAGCATCTCTATCTAAAACATCATAAACAATGCAGAATCAGAAACACATTGACCATACAATTGCATTCATAAACAATAAGATTCACAAATACATGATTATATGGAGGAAAAATCAAAGAACTTTATTAATAGTAGAAGAGAGGATTACAACCCAGCTGTCTGATCCAGCATCATCCTCCCATCATAGAAGCCCTCTTCACCTCATGAAAAGCAAGATCACCCAACAATACAATGTATCTTCTCATAGATAAACCAACAACACTTCCTTACAAATTACAAAATTCCAGCCTCTAGATCTCTCAGATGAGGGATCCATTTATATATGTCTTGCAAGGGTGTGAGTCAACTTTGGGTTTTTGATTAGTGTCATCCCATTGATAGTTCTTGGTTCCACTTGGAGATTTCATTGATCTCTTACTCATCCCTGGGTGAATTCAGAGAGGCAAGTGTCACAAGAGAAGTTTCTGGAAGATTCCATGATCATCCACTTAGAAAACTATCTCTTCCATTTGTCTATTCTTGCTCATTGCACCCTACAGAAGGCCATTTCAGTATGCATCTCACTTGTCTAGTGTGGCAGCTAGTATGCATCGCACCTTGACCATGGGGCAGTTAGTGTGGTCCAGTTTTGGCTAGTTCTGAGTAGTTTTTCAGGTGAAACTTCTGGTAAATGATGTAATCAGTTGACCATGATCCTTTAGGGTATGAAAAAACACTTTTAGGGACTAAAGAGCCCTTGGTTTATGGACCTATGAGTTTGGGGTTGTAGTGCCCAAATATGTCTATAACATACATGTCTTTAGAAAAGTGGCTAATAACAAAGGATCCACATATTGCATTTCATTGTTCCCACTTGATTTCTCTTGACTTCTAGACGTAGAAGCTTCAGTGAAGTTATTTTTAGCCTCCATAAAAGTTTCTTTATCTTGGCTGAGGTCAAACCTGACTTCCTTTTCAGTGGCCTTGTGTACCCATCCTTCGGTCTCTAGCTACTTCCCCTTATCTTCACCCGTGGCCATACCACTGCGCGTTACTATATTAAAACTGTGATATTCTTCACACTGATCCACCCTCATCATCTGGATATTCTGCGTAGGCTGTTGGGTCTGCATCTTCTTTTCTTGCATCTTTGTTATAAGAATCGGGTAATATTATATCACATGATCGAATTGCCTGCAATATTGACAAGATGGATGTGTTGGCTTCTGACAATCACGTGCAAAATGTCTAGCTTCACCACAATTATAGCAAATAACTTGTCCACACCATCTTCCAACCCCTCCTCCTCTTCCACGACCTTGGAATCCTCCACGTGCTACACATGCGCCTTGATCTGGAGGCCGTGTTTCTACCTGCATTCGATAGGTAGGGGTTCTATCCATCATCAATTCATAAATTCGACAATGGCGCTCATCATGACCTACAAATTTGTAGAAATTGCAAAATAATTGCTGAGGGGTCTGTACAAACTTTTGTAGTAGATGAAAATTGTCTATTGCATGTTATCTTGTAACCTGACAAATAATGCACCATGGCACTGCTACTGTGGTTGGCCTAACATTATTTTTCAGCTTTAAGGGGACAACCCCCCCACCCCCCAATAAGATAGTTCTGATAAAACTCAGAAATGGTCCTTATCATGTCCATGACGCTTGCATTTCAAGTAACAAAATTCAGCACGCACCTCAAGTTGGGCTTCCTTTCCCTTCTTCAGGCTCTGCAACTCCATGTGCAGACTTTCCAGCTACGAGTGAATTTGTTTTACTCCAATGTTCGTATCTTGTATTGGTGAGGCTTCTAACCTCATCGCAATCTCCACAACTTCTTCTTGTGTTGCTATCTTCTACTGTGATAATGGTAATCTTAAGTGGGGCAACAACGAAGCAATGTACCAATCTTTGTGTTGCTCATCTTTGATGTTCATATTAGCCTATCGAATCATACATTTTAACCTTTTATCAAAATCCCACGAGGATTCATTCACCACTTGCTTTATCTCCTTAAACTCTGTAACAACTGTGCCTGAGATTTAGGCATCTTAAACTCGCAATTCAATGCTTGCTAAGTATCTGCCAACATCACGATAGGGTGATCTTGATAGTACTTGATATACCAGGTTAGCGCTCTATCTTGCAATGCTGTGACCAATTGTGCTTTCTTCATATTATCATCAGTGATCTATTGTGTTGTCCACACAACATTTGCAACAAACTAGAACTATTCGGGGTCTTCGCTTCCTATCCCTTTGAAGATCAACATCTTCATAGCGTTCACCATGTTGAATGGTGGAAGTGGAGGCGGAGGTGGAGGTGAAGGTGTAGGTGTATGCAGTGGAGGTGGAGGTGGAGGCAAAGTGGATGGATGAGGTATCCGCGAGATACCCTAACTTACCATCTGCAGTGCACTTTGCGGTGTGTTCAAAATCATTCCTTCATCGTCACTTGACGAGGATCCCAATAGCAGACTATATTCAGAGCCTGATTCTCCATTCCTTCTGAAGGGTTTTCCGCTTCGCGTAGTCCCCAACATCAAGGTAATGACATAACTCGTTTTTCACACAACAACATCTTAATCCAAGTTTACAGAGATCATAAGTACTTAGCTCATGGTCCTTTGAAGAGTTTGCGCTTTGCTTCACTGTAACTGACAGTTGTATCGATTGTGAACTCAGTCACAAATGCTTTGAGTGTTCGATTAATCCAGTGATCGACGACCCACATGATGTTGTTTTCTGAAGCTTCCAAGCAGCTCACCAGCTCTGGAGTCCACACAATAGGGACGTCAAGTCTCCAAGTACACTAACTGTCTGCCAATCTAGACAGCCACTCATGCAATTCGCAAGGGAAAAAAAAAATCAGTTTCGTTTGAGTATAGGTTTCTACTCAACCACTACTCCTTGGATTATCACAAATTTATGTTCTCCTGAGCTGCAAACGTGTGTTCCTTTCAATCGAGCCATTTCTCAATTTCTTTCTTGGCAGGGAACCACTTATTCGACATCACACATTCCTCAGATTGATCCCAACCCTAGCAACGAAACCATTTGTTGGCTTAAGGGGACCTGACCTAGGTTCAATGTTATTCACGCCAACCAATAAAACCCTAACTACTAGCCCTTTCGGAAACAACCTATGTAGTGTAGGTTGCAATCTCATTTGAAGTAGTATTGGGGGATGCTAGAACCAGGTTTCTACATCCATAGGCTTGTGTGATGGTTTCCTATGGTTCTTATAGCTTAGATCTACCTTCGCAAATCTATTCCTTCTGATTATCAACTACTGCAACTCTATTCTCTAAATAATCTATATTCTTATAAAATTAGGGGGTGATGTCATGGCTAAATTTACCATAAATAACTAAATTTAAATAATTATCAGGAATGAAAAAAAAGAATTGAGTGAAAATTTATTCTATAATGTGAAATAACTCTAAATAATCTATATTCTCATAAAAGGCTAAATTTTACCATAAATAACTACATTTAAACAAATCTTGGCATGAAGAAAAAAGAATAGAGTGAAAATGAATTCTATAATGTGAAATAACTCCAACTAATTAGTATTCTCATAAAATTAGGGTGAAATATATCATGATAATTATCATTAGCAAAAAATAGGGCAAATGGGGGCGTCTACTTTGAATTTTGCATGGTGAATTGAAATTTTCAACTTTCCCTTATCGATTTTACATGGGCTATTGGTTTTAAAACTAATTTGTTTAAATAAATATTGGGTGATCCACAATTAAACCTCTCTTTGCAAAATCTTCACCCAACCAAAATAAAAAACCCCTTAATTTCCCCCATGGGCGAAATGTCTCCCCTAATTTTTCTATGTCTGCAATTCTCTTTGTGCGTGCAAATTCTCCCCATCTGACATCAGTGGAAAAGGGATTCTCCCTCTAAACTTATTCTTCTCCTTATCTCTGACTCTTCTTTTGTATGCAACTTTTATTAGTGACCACAAGTACTCCTCCTATCTCTTATGCATATTCTCCCCCTTAGAGATGTTAATATCAAAACAATTACTTCCTTTGATTTCTTACTTCTCATTTTTTTGAAAGTAGGCTCCCCCTATCAAGACTATCCTTATGCATGAAACATTTCTTCTTATATGCTTCTAATATTTCTCCCTTTGTGATTTTGTTGTATATGAACAACACTTTTGTCTTCTGCATTGCACCTTGTCAAATGTAGTTGGATGTTTCTCCTTTTACTAAGAAAAATGAGGAGAGGTCTCTAAGATACTCAAAATATTTTATAGGTAGTTCTTTGGAAAAGACATATGTAAAATGTTCCTTTGAAGAAATGTATTCTAAATTGACATTTTGATCAGCTACTTGTTCTCTGAGAAAGTGATATTTGATGGGGATGTGTTTGTTCTTTGAGTTTAGAGAAACGTTTTTAACATATTGATAACACTTATGTTATCACAGATAATGGGAATAGGTTGATCATGATTACCTCCATATCTTGCAAAAAAAAATCATCCAAAGAAATTGCGTACATCAAGTTTCTACTGCAAATTATTATACTTTAATTGTAGATAGGGAGAAAGAAGTTGATTTCTTACTCACCCAAGAAACGAGACAAATTCCTAAGTAAAATTCTCCTCCACTGGTGTTTTTCTTATCATCCACACTACCTTCCTAGTTAGTGTTTGTATATTTTATTAGAGTGAAGTCTTTGCTTCTTGAATACCATAAGCCAAAGTCCAAGGTTCCTTTCAAATATATGAAGATTATTTTCACAGCGAACACATGACTCTATTTTGGAGCATATTGGAACCTTGCAACCAAACTAACAAATTGCACGATGTCTAGTATTGATGTTGTTAAATCAAGCATATTACCAATCCTTGATTTGTGGAAAAATATTCATCTTCTTTTCTCAACTTTCATCTTGTGACCATAGCAGTGTTGACCAATGCACAATTTTCCATGTCAGATTTCTGTAATATTTCCTTTAGATACTTTTTTTGAGAGATGAATATGCCTTTGTCTGATTGACTCACTTACAATCTTAGGAATAATGATAGTTCTCCTAGCATGGACATATCAAACTTTTTTTACATTTATTCCACAAACTTTTGACTCATTAGATCATCATCACTTATAAAAATAATGTTATCTACATATACCGCAATAATTAAAAAAAAATCATTATCAATTTTGATATAGAGATTGTAGTCTGCTGCTCTTCTTTTGAAACCTTGTTGTTGTAGACATTTGTCAAATATTGAGTACCAAGCTCTAGGAGCTTTCTTTACACCATACAGTTCTCTCTTCAATCTACAAACGTAATTTTAATTTATTGACAACCAAAATCCTTCTAGTTGTTCAACATATACTTATTCCTCTAAATCACCATTCAGGAAGGTTAATTTGACACCCATTTGATAAAATTTTATCTTTCTTAAACAAGAAAATGCTAAAAACATTATGATAGCTTCAATTCTAGCTACATAAGCAAAGATTTATTCAAAATTCACACCTTGAGCATACCCTTTTCTTACTAATCTATCCTTATTCTTTACTTCATGTCCATATTCATTTAGTTTGTTCTTGAAAACCCACTTAGTCCCAATTACATTCTTACCTTTTGGTCTAGGAACAATTTCCCATGTATGATTTTTCTTAATTTGGTCTAACTCCTCCTCTATAGCATTGACCCAATGCTAATATTCAAAGGCTTCAGTAAATTCCTTGGGTTCTATCATGGAGAGTAAAGCAAATTTGGCATGCCCCGGCGTGCTTGTCATTTTTTTTAGTCTAAATCCCCGTCTCCTTATTGCCAAGGATTTGGTTTTCTAGGTGAAATTTCTTAACATATTTTGAGGGATTTTTTGGATGTGGAGTTTCTGCCCCTTCTTACTCTTCCTCTTATGCTTGATTTCCTTGTTTATCTTCTAGTTCATCCTCTTGGGGCTCATAGTTGACTAGATCATCGAATTTTTCGTGTTGCATCTATCTACCTATATGAAGAGATGCCTCATCTATTCTCACATCAATATATTCAACTATTTTGCAAAGTCTTTTCTTATAGTATTTATAGCCTTTACTCCTAGAAGAATAACCAAGCAAAATTCCTTCATTTTCTCTGGAATCAAACTTTCATGAGTTGTTTTCATTTCTTTTGATATAAAATTTACTTCAAAATATTTTGAAATTTTTTGGTCTACCATGCCATAGTTCATGGGGAATATTATTGTTATTTACTTGAATATGATCCATATTAAGAATGTGACTATTGTTTGAACTGCTTCTTCCCAAAAATTATTTGGCACTTTTGACTCATCAAGCGTTGTTCAAGCCATTTCTTGCACATTGCTATTTAGCTTTTTAGCCACACCATTTTTTGAGGAGTTCTAGTTATAGTTCATTGTCTTTTAATACTTTGTTTCTCACAAAATTCATTGAATTCATTAGACATGAATTATCGTCCTCTATTTGATCTAAGCATTTAATCTTCAAATCCATCTCCTTTTCAACCATTTCTTTGAATATATAGAACTCATCAAAATCTTTATACTTTTGTTTTATAAAAACAACCAATGTTATTTTAGTATAATCACTAATTAAGAGCACGAAATATATTTCACCTCTTTGAGATTGAGTTCTCATGGGTCCACAAAGATCTATATGAATAACTTCTGGTTGTATCCCCTTAGAAGTTGCACCAAAGTATTGTTGACTACTTTTGTCTTCTCGTCTTTTTGTGGATTGAATGATGTCGATATCTTCAAATTTGTGTCCATATTCTCCCACAATGTAGTCCAAAATGCACTGATAAATATTGTATCCTTGTCTGAAATGATGCTCCTTCATATCCCAAAGTGCACGCAAACCTGTCCAAAGAACAATTTTGTTGCTTCATTCCCACTAATGGTATTTTTATAGGGCATCATAACACACATATTGTTGAACCTGTCAACTACCACGAACAAGTAGTCATCTCCCTTCCGAGTTGTTTGTAAACCTCCCACAAAGTCCATGGAAATTCTTTCCCAAGGATGAGTAGGTATAGGTACGAGATGATATAAGCCATGTTTCTTGTTGCTAGGCTTGTTGGTACAAAAAAGCATGCATCCTCTTATGAACCTAGCTACCTGCTCTTGCATCTTGGGCCAATACCCATACCTCTACAAGTTAGCCACGACCTTCCCAACACCAAAGTGCATTGCAACCTTGGAGGTGTGAGCCTCTCTGATAAGTTGCAATCGCTGACCTTTAGGAACACGTAGCATATCCAACCTATAGAGTTACCCATATTGGAGATGTTATTCCACCATGTTATTGCCATCGTGCACATGAATTTGACTCTGCAACTACCGATACACCTCCTTGAAGTCCTCATCTTCTGAATATGCCTCTTTGTATGCATCGTGGGTGAATGCCTCCATGTGCATAAGAGTCCCCAAAGCTGTGATCTTTGATGTGGGTTTCCCAGAGAGCATATCGTGTGTCTTATGTGTGTGTTTGTGAGCTTATTTTGTCGTTCTCTACTTTTCTGCATAATCTCCATTCACATGCATGTACTAATTACAGTTAAATCTACAGATCTTAAAGTTTTATAAAATTGTAATAGTGTAGAATATCATATTTTTAATATAATATTATCAGATCTATTATGATGAACAATCCAGTGGAATATCCATGGCATTTTATGGATCATTTGGAATTAGAGAACTTTTCTTTGGATATTTTGTGGATATTGCAAGGATCTAGATTAGCATGGCCAAAAATTGTAAAATCCTAATCATGGTTGACGAATATGTAAATGAACCTTGTGATCCTACAAATTTGAGTGTTATCAGCCTATTTTAGCCCTCTAGGTTAGTGACCCTCAGTACTTGAGTCTGATTGACTTTTTCCAAACTTGGGACTCTTTTTCTTCCAGTTTGACCCAAAGTCGCTCACACAGAAGCCTATGGGAGTGACTATAAGCTCACAGTTGCTCCCAGGCCCACTCTATGGGAGTGACCAGGGAATTTTGTTCCCCTTTCAGTGCCAATGACTAGGGATGTCTTCTAAAGTGTCTTAGTCCCTAGGAGATCAGTTCGATTTATCATCTATTCGAGTTGGCCAGGACTTATCTCTTAGAAGTTTCTATTACTTCTCTTTTTCCTAAGAGTTTAGATACATCCTCCCGGGACCTCTCTTCTGCCTATTTATACTAGACCATCTGAGAGGGCCAACTAGTTTTGGAGAGCTAGGATTGAGACTCAGATCTTGAGATTATGCTTCTATATCTTGTGAGGTCTTTTGCCATTGGTCTACTACTCTTCATGCTCATTTCTCGAATATAGTGGGGAAACTTTGTCGGATTGTGGAGAAGAGGATTGGAGGTGAAAGTTTAGTGTTGTATTATTTACTTTCATAATTAATGGAAATGTATGTTCCCCTCCTTACATGAATTTGTATTCAGTGTGTTATATGTTGGTATCTATTGTTTTTGATCTAACGATCTTCCGAGGAATATCACTTATTGTCTTCGTTAAGTCATGATTGTGTGCAGAGATAGAGATCTGGTGTGGATGTGTTGGACCAATCGAGTGGAGCAAAATATTTGCATCGAAATCAAAACCCTTCCCCGACATGTGAGGATTCCAGGTGCGATCTCCTATCCTCATAACATAGATTTGACTATTTGCTGCACGATTGGGCATTTGGGATTGGAATTGGCTTATTGTTCAATTGATTATATTCTACTCTGTTTGGGGATCTGATTTTGACACAAGATCATGGAGCAACAGATCCTTGCATATTTAGCTACAAGAGACGTGGTGCTTTTAATGAGAGAATACTTGATTTGTTTTTGTTTTTCCTTTGTCTTTGATTGATTCATCTCTGATTTGTTTTTCTGAGTTTTTATGTTTGTTTTGACTTTTCTAGGTTATTTTTGGGGTTATTTCCTGTGCGTTTCTCTTGTTTCTCAACCTGGGCATGGAATTTTATTTGATTTTTTCTATTGTTCGCTCTCATAGAGAGTCATCTGTGTGACCGGGATCCATAGTCGCTCTCTTGCTGATGCTCTAAGAGCGACCATAGTCGCTCTAATCTAGTCTTGTGCCAGCAACAAGACTTTTAAGCCCTAGAAAAGGCCCTGATTAGTTCTGAGTTTCTTCACCCTTGTTTCTTCTCAGTTTGGGCCATTGTTCATCTATTTTATTTGATCCATATATGTTGTTGTTTTTCGGTTTCCTTTAGATCAGTCACTTGTTATCAAGGCGAGTTTTTCGTCTTTGATTGGGCTTATGCTCTCTTATTATTTGTTGATCTAATTATAGGATTGTGTGATTTTATGGTTTTTTGTTACTGATCAACGACTGCATGTCTCTGGTCTGATATTTTATGTACAAAGTTTTCCATCGCTTTTATTCCTTTAAATTGTCTTTGAAGCTTCTTTTGGATTCTTTAGGTCGAGGCTTGATTTTCGCCTCTAGGTCTCAATTTCAAATTTGATTGGATATTATTAGCGATTGTTTAGGCTTGATCCACATCTTATTAATAGACCTTTGTCACTTCCATTCATTATTGTAGTCTCTTGTTGAGCAATTTTTTTCTCTTATTTGGGTTATTTTGGTCATGTTTGGTGTTGTTGTGGCCATTTGTGCATTGGTCATCGAAAAAAGTTCTTTTGAGTGTGTTTTAATTGTTTTTGTAGCTCCCTCATTTGATCTTGTTTAGGCCTTTTTTGCCTCTAGGGTCAGGTTGTGACCTTTATAGACCGTTGACCTTGGTTAGTCCATTGTATTAGAGCCCTATCTTGATGGCATTTCCCTCCCTTTTTCACTTTTGGCTTTCGATTTGATTGCTTTCAATGTGTTTCTTTGATTAGGCTTTGTTTTTCTTAGCTGTGACGCTTTTGGAGTGCTTTTCATAAGAGCTTGGGATTATTTTCCTTTGGTTTCTTTTCAATTGTTTTGGTTTTCCTTCTTGCTTTGTTTTGGGTCATTAATTCACAAAATTTGGGATAATTTTAATTTAAGAAGATTTAGTGAAGAGGTGCATCATAATAGGCATTAGTGTGTTAAAAGGCTCTTACCCTCTTGTAGTCAGCATTCATCGAATTGAAAATAAAAAATTTCAAATAGCTACATTAGGCTTACTAACTAAGATTCATCCACACCATCTCAGTTTCATGCTACATCCCGCATGTGTAAACACAACCACTAAAATTAATGCGATAATAAAATTAACTAGATTCGTCTTTTACTTTCACTGGTAGTACACCAACACTAGCTTAGGCTAGGATCTCGGAGATAGGAGTGAGTTAACTGATCCAAGACTTGAAAATAAACTTATTATCTTATGGTAGGGAGTTAAATTCATTTGTAGTAGTGCAGTTTGGGAAGCCTTCTCACAAGAGGGTTAAGCATGAGGTCACACTTGGGCTAAGCGGGGTGACACGACCCATTTCTCTTAGTTTCTGGTGGCGCGAATAGAAAAATCTCCACACATACAAATAGTGTCATTATCACTTAGGGACCACTTGGGAGGCAACTCTAAAGGGGGTTTCAGTCTTAGCTCCTTTTGGGGGTTAATTTTTCTATTCTTGCATCTGGATTTGTCCTTTGATTGCCCCCCATAGGTCATGTTATTGTAGGTGGTGACCATAGTGGCCTATCTTCTTAGGGCTCATACATAGGTGTAGGGTTGGGTTCATATTTTCTGTACCTAGGAAATATATTCGTCATAGTCTCTTAGTCCTCTCAGAGGGTGCCCCATGGCTAATAAGGGCACTTTCACTGAGTTTGCGAATATAAGGACCGAGAAGCAGATCGCTAGTATAACTGTTCCACATCCAACTTCTTTGTATTTTGGTTTGTGTGTGTTATCATCTAGGACGTTTCTAGTGTGTGATATTTGGTCTAAGTCATTGATTTTTTCCTTAGGGTATTTGCACTAACATAATTGTATTTAAATTTTAAGTTATCACCCTGGATGAATTTATTCATTGGCGGTCATGTTGTATTCATGGTTTCCCTCCTGAACGAGGTGGACTTGTTACCCCTACACAGAGAGTGCCCATCAGTGCTCAAGACTTAGACCAACACATTGTATTGGAATATATACCTGGTCCTTTGGATAGTGACTTAATTTCTATCGATACTTTGGCAAACGACTCTAACACCCCTCCCAATCCACCGTTGACTGAGCCTTTAGGATTGGAGTTATTGTGGCTAAATCCTGACGGTTCCACACCCACTTATACTCACGTGCCTTTGTCTATACTTTACCCTATGGTGGAGTCTCATACATCATTGCCTTCCACATCAGTAGTATCAGCTGCCATGACATCATTAACACCTCTTAGTGTGGCTATACCCACACGCCCGTCCACACCTCTTACTTTTTCTTGGGGCATTCCACCAATTTCTTCTATGACTCCTCTAAATTTCATGAACCTTTCCATGCCCACACCATCTCCTATGTCAACCATGGTGCCTCAACCTAGTTAGCGTGTAGGTTTAGGAATATTTTCACTATAGTTTTCCCAACCAACCATTCCTGCCCTTGAGTTACGCACAATTACTTCTAGTAATATGTGGGGGAATCACTAGTTGTCCCTGGTTAGCCCAGGGGCAATGTTGCTTCTAGTATGGCACAAGCTTAGTACAGTTTGCTTTTTGGAGGAGTGCCACCTACCAATACTTTTACTGGGGGGGCTAGTTTACCTAGGGGCAACCCTGTTGCTAGTATCATTTCTCACACGAGTTATCCTCCTTATGTATGTCCTACTACGCAGAGTGGTACTTCTTCTATCCCTGGGTACAACCCCATCATAATTCATGCTTTTGGGGATCCTTTGCTTTCTGGCGGTACTTACCCTAGGGGGCAACCTCCATTTACCATCCATGCTGGCCCGCAACAGTCCTATGTCAGGGCAAACCCTTTTCTTCACCTGTAGGTGCATCACTCCACTCTTTATATGGGGGGACCATATGGTTGGTTAGGGGTTTTTCCCACCTATGACCTATTTAGTTAGCTTCAAAATCCTTTTTTATCTTCTCTTGATTTACCGGATTTGGTGAAACTGATTAATGACCCCATTCGTCATGATCTTTGGTGGCCACAGATGGCGGCAAAATTACCATCCGATAATCCCAAGTTTGAAGGAAATCTTGGAGAGAATCCATCCACACATATTACCACTTATCATTTGTGGTGTTCATCCAATTATTTGGTGGATGATTCTGTTAAACTTCACTTATTCCAACGTACGTTCACTGGGGATGCTATAAAGTGGTACATTGAGTAAGATACTGCATCCTACGGTGACTTTGCCTGTGTTTCTTAAACTTTCCTGACACACTTCTAGTTACCCACTCGATATGATATCAACTCTGACCTCTTGCCCAATTTCAACCAAGAAAATTGCACATTAATCTATGATCATATTCATGAGTGGCATAGTCACAAGAAGTTAGTAAGAACCAAGTTACCTACTGAGATATTACGTAAATGGTTCATTCGACCTCTCTGACCTCATATTTCCAAGGATGTGTCTATGTTTTGAGTTGTTACTGAGGAACAAGTTATTTTAGCTACCCAACAACTGGATCTCATTTATTCACAATCAGGTACACTTTACGAAGTATTGCCTAATGCCCCTAGGCCTTCCATTGACCCTCCCAAGCATGTTCCTGGCCTACATGCCGATGGTGTGATCGGGTCCATTTCCAATTCTATGAGCCAACTTGTTGCCCAACTTGGGAAATTTATTGTTACATCTTAGGCCCCAGCAAGTGCGTCTGGCTCTGCTAAAGCACACCCACCTAAAACTCCATCGATTTTCTCATGGTGAAGTCCACTCGACCGAAGAACAACCAACAATCCAGTGGTAAAAAGAATAATAAGTGAAATAAACAAAAGAATCAAAATTCTCAGGAGTCTCAACCCAACCCTCAGATTCAAGGAGGGGGAACTAGTGAACATCTTCATAAAGTCAAGTTCCCCTATAAAATTTGTCAACGTGACCACCTTACTCACGGATTCTCTCAAATGGATGAAGTCCATAGGCTTCTTTCACCACCGTTTACTCAAAAACCAACCATTTTGACTCAACCATTCCCTACACAACCCTAGCAACATATGGTTGCTCAACCTTCTCGACCTCTGTAAGGGGGCAATGAGGGGTCATCTTCCCATTCTTCTCATAACTCATCCATCTTCATGTGCAAGGAAGATGTCAATGCGACTAAGCAAGTAAAATCTTACGATGTTCTCGATTCGATTTCTACCTCTAAGGACTCATCAACTCCACCTACCTCCACTGGACCTCTCACTTTGGATAAGCTTGTGGAACCTGTTTATCATCCTCCCAAGGGTGTTCACTGGAAGACGACACACAATCCTTCTACTAGGGCCACTCAACATTACACTATTTTCAAAGATCTGGCCTAGGCTCCTTGTGCCATGTCTGCCTTGGAGGTCCTGCAAAGTTGTTCTCAGCAGTGCAAAGCCCTTTTGTCTACCATTGGTGGAGTTGACATGTCTAACTATAGTCTCATTTGCTTTTAACATCGACAAAGATGTTCCTTGCCTTTCCCATCATATTTATTTTGAAATCATTATTTGTATTTTCCATCAGAATATTCATCACTCTTTGGTGGATGAAGGCTCTTCCACATGTGTTATGTCTATATCCTGCTGGAAGGCTCTTGGATCTCTGGCACTCACCATGTCCAACGCGACTCTCCAAGCCTTTGATGGACACCCTAATTTTTCCATTGAGTTAGGGGGGGAAACTGTTCATTTTGATTTCGAAGTTGTTGACGCCACATTAGATTACAACCTACTCCTTGGCTGTAGTTGGCTTTACATGATGATCACTGTCGTCTCATATGTTTTCCATCTGCTTTTCTTTCCTCTTGAAGGTAAGATTGTCACTATCAATCAACTTGAATTTTGCGTGCCATCTCCCGAGGTTTCCACTATTGGGAATTATGTACCACTCGTGGGAGATAACCCTAGTCTGTATGAGAGTGTTAGCGTGGGCTTGTTTAATATCTCATATCTTACTGGAGTGTTCCATCAATTACCACCGCCCAATGCTCCTTCTACTTCTACCACAACTCCTATGCATATGATCTCTTATAGCACCTATGGACCCCATTGACTTCCTGATCCTTGGGTGGTGTCGCCTGTTATTATGGAAGTTGATCAAGCTAGTGATCATCCTCTGCCACCTCTTGTGGAAGAGATTGCTTCTTTGGTAGTCCCGTTAGTACCTCCTAACATTGGTTAGAAACTCCATCCCAATATGGAATATGATCAGGTTATTTTTCCCACACAGGTCGTCTCTCCGCCTATTCCACATGACTCCCTCAATGAAATTCCTCCTTGGCAAGACAACTTGGAGGTCATGGATCTAGCCACTGATAATCATAGGGAGGTTATGCCTCTTTCTGCCTCTAGTCTCCCCGATTTGGAACATGTAGAGTTCAACAACTTAAATCTTTAACCAACCCAGGGGGAACCTCCTTGGCCCTCCTTGGAAGTGACACCCATGGATCGAGTCAATTCTTGGGCTTCGACTACCAAACTTGCCATCGAATTTCCCTCACCACCTATCGATGAGTGCCTTGTACCCCCTTTATGTCCCCAGGTTAATTTTGAGAGTGTGACTATGTTAGAATGTCGTTGGCATTGTCAACCTTTCCAAATTGGGTAGTTGATTACCTTTGTCATGGCACCACATTGGCAAGCGATATGGTTCCCTCACCCTCCATAAGTTCGTGTATACAAACCCTTGGCCTGTGCCTAGTTCTGGGCACACAATAGCATGACCTGTTGGATTGTGTTGCACTTGTACATGCTGTACATAGTAGTTTGATGCTTTACCACTTTTTGGTTTGGCGAGTGATGCGAATATTTGTTATGCCTTATTTATGCCAAAAATCCAAAAAAAATATAAAATCAAAAAATAAAAAATATATGGTCTTGTTTTTAACTTATCCATGTTTATTTCTTTCATTATGTGACTTAACCATGGATAGAGTCTTTCTGGATAGTTTTTACAGGACAGGGTGCCATTTCTATTGCGACATCCATTGGGTCATAGTTATGTTTCCTCGTACTGGCATATATGGGTAGGTCATATATCACCATCACTGATGCATTATTGACCATTAGTGCCATATTTATGCCTTAGGTATGACCCCTTCAAGTTGCGATTTTCACTATTTCCTTTATGCATGTCGTAGCTTAGTGGTAGAGCTTACCCACTCATGGATACCCTAGTTAGCAACTTTTTTCCGAGTTGGTGTCCATAAAGCCATTTTTTACTCCTTTTTGGAATTCCTCCTTCTGACCCACCATGACCTAGAATCTGAGCCACATGTTCTCTTCTTTGTCTCATTTCTGGATTTACCCTAGGAGGATTCCACCCTTTTCATCACTTGTGATTATCAATTTTTATCAGCCTACTTCTGCACGATGAACCTTGGTTTCTTTCTTCCATCATCATCATCTCGTTTGCCTATTATTCGCTTTCACTTGGTGTTTTACCCTTTCTTGGAGGAATCGGTATGATGAGTCATCCTCTTAGCCAAAGTCTTGTCCTTCTTATGTCATGACAAGTTCAAACATTACCGAAACTAGTTTCTACCCTCTATACCACTCGTTCCTCCAAAGGGATTCTTCTTTAAGCTCTTTTCAGACTCCTTAATTTAGAAAAGGTTGTCGAGTGAACTTGTCTACTTCACGCTTGTTAAAGTACCTGAAGTGTCATCTACCCAATATAAGTTTAACCCTTTTCCAGACTGGGCTAGACTAGTTATGAAAAAGGAATACCCTAGTCTATTTTGGCTAGGAGGTTCCCCCTTGTATACTTTTATCTATTTTTCAAGCTTGGGGGATAACTTTACGAAAAAGGAACTTATAAAAAAGAGAAGGGAGGGAACATATTTTTCCATTAGTCATCAAAATGGAAGCATCGGTTGTGTCACTCTTGAACATGGTACATTTCTGTCTCATTATCTCACAGTTGGGTTTTAGCTTGCCTAGGAGCCGTACCATCCATATGAGTCTCTTTACTCCTCCGACTAGTTACTCTTCTAGTCATATGGAGCGTGCTTCGATGCCTCCTGTGGCGTTGACTGATATCACATGGTACTCATTAGTCATGCTACCAAGTCACTCTTATGTCGTGTCGCTATGTGTTCAAGGGAAGTCTGAGCCTGGGTTGACCATCTGCAGTAGCCTATCGACCTTTTTGAGTCGGCCATCCTCGTGTTAGCTGTACTTCATCGCTTCATGACTTCATCCATACATCAAATCATCCTTGTATGTTCCATGTTGATTGATGAGGAATAAATTAAGGCCCTCTTTTGATGGGTCTTCTCTTGTCAACTTCATCTCATTGTCTAGGAGCCTGATCTAGGAGTCGATAGTACCTTGGAGCTTGCAGACCTTAATGGTAGGCATCCTTGTGATTGAGAGTGGGTTTACATCATTGACTCATGATTGATCGAGTTCATTGGTGTTCGAAATCAGCTCATCTATTCACACTTAGTGGAATATACTAGGTACCTCGAGGTCCATTTTCATCATTGGTGGATACCCTCACATCTGTTACTAGTTTACCTCATTGGCTTGTAATAAGGTGGTTTCTACCATGTTCGACTTCAGCTCATTTATTCGTGTGATGTAGATTTGTACATCGGGGTTATGTCGAAGACCTTGGGTGAGGGACATCTCACTCTTATATGGCATCCTCTCTAGGTTGCATTGGAGTTATGTATCATTTATGTACTGTGAGGACTATCTGGGACACCCCTTTGTCTATCATGTGTCCATAGTGCTACTGATGTATACTGTGACATAAATCCATGATTGTATTTGTTAGTAGCTATGCTCTATCTAATGAGTCACATGGATATACTATGTATGGCTACGTGGCCATGTCCCAACATTTCATTTCATGGATCCACAATGTACTTAGGGCCACCATGTTCAGTGTTTTCTTATGACCAAGGATGGGTATCCTCGCTTGGGGGATGTTATCAACACATATGAGAATTCATCTCCAAATTTGTCTAATCCATAGTCCTGGCTTTGTTTCCTCACTCCCATTTTGACCTTTGATTTTTATCATAATGTATTTTTGCCATCAGCATCTCTTCTAACCTCATACATTAGGGGGCATCTGTTATTAGCCTATTTTACCCCTCTAGGTCAGTGACCCTCAGCACTTGAGTCTAATTGACTTTTTCCATACTTAGGACTCTTTTTCTTCCAGTTTGACCCAAATTCGCTTACATATAAGCCTATGGGAGTGACTATAGGCTCACAGTCGCTCTCATGCCCACTATATGGGAGTGACCAGGGACTTTTGTTCCCCTTTTAGTGCCAGTGACCAGGGATGTCTTCTAGCATTTCTTAGTCCCTAGGAGATCAGTTGGATTTATAATCTATTCAAGTTGGCTAAGACTTATCTTTTAGAAGTTTCTACGAATTATCTTGGTCCTGAACATCCAGATACATCCTCCTGGGACCTCCTTCTGCCTATTTATACTAGACTCAAATCTTGAGATTATGCTGCTATAGCTTGTGAGGTATTTTTCCTTTGGTCTACTATCTTCATGCTTATTTATCGTATATAGTGGGGAAACTTTGTCGGATTGTGGAGAAGAGGCTTGGAGGTGAAAGTTTAGCATTGTATTATTTCCTTTCATAATTAATGGAAATCTATGTTCCCTTCCTTACACAAATTTGTGCTCAGTATGTTATATGTTGGTATCAATTGCTTTTGATCTAATGATCTTCTGAGGATGATCACTTCTTGTCTTTGTTTAGTCATGACTGTGTGCATGGATAGAGATCTGGTGCAGACGTGTTGTATCGCTCGAGTGGAGCGCAAGATCTGCATCAAACTCAAAACCCTTCCCCAACATGCGAGGATTCCATGTGTGATTGCCTATCTTCATAGCATAGATCTGAGTGTTTTCTGCATGGGAATTTGGGATTGGAATTGTCTTATTATTCCATTGATTCTATTCTACTATGTCTGGTGATTTGATTTGGTTACAAGATCACGTGGGCAACAACTCCTTGTAGATTTAGCTAGAACATTGAGGTTTACGTAGTTGGAACAACAAGTTGTAGATATCAAATGCAATGTATGCCTCTTCATGGAGGACTTGAATAACAAGTTGGGGATATTGGGAGAATATGGGGATTCGAATGCATAGGAAAAATCAGAGGGGGGATCAAAATATTGGGGAGAAACGGAGAACTCGTCGAAGAAAGGACCCAAAAAAATTCATCCCAGTTCAAGGCTTGTGAACCAATCACAGTCCCTGTTTAAAATGGAAGAAAAATTTGATATCAAGTCGTACCATGAAAATATTGACACTTGGAAGCTGAACCACTGGTTACAGTAACTGGAAGTTTATTTCAGTGTCCATCAGATCAAGGAAGGGAAAAATATCTTATTCATGCAGCTGAAATTAGAGGACAATGCACTAACTTGGTGGGAGATCCACACAGAAACCCTGAGGTTGGAGGGAGAGCCTCTAGTGACTAAGTGGGAGGATTTAGAAACCCTCATTAAGTCACTATTTTATCCCATTAGGTACGTGGAGGGCTAGTGGAATCGTTGCCATTACTTCAGGAAAAAGTCAGGCCAAAGCGTGCAGGAGTACACCATGGAATTCAATAAGATGGCTATAATGTTGGGTATCTCTCCAAAGAAACCAAATGTACTCCTCAAGTATGTGGGGGGTCTGCACCGCCATCTACGTGAGCAAGTGATGTTGTTCAAGCCCAAATTGGTGGAGAAGGCTTGTGTATAGGAACAATACCTAGAGAACATAGGCCGGAAGAGAGTGCAATGAAGTGGATCGAAGCAAAAGGAGAAAAAAGAATCTTCTGAGGGGAAGAAGAAGAAAAAAGGGGGAAAATATAAAAAGACGACAACCACATTACACTAGTGTAAATATCCTAGCAATCACTACAATGTTAATGGCCACATAGAGGGGAAGTGTTGGAATTTGCATCCAAGGCTAAACCCGAAGAACAAGAAGAAGAAACTCATGGCCACTGATTCGAGCAACCAAGTTGAAAGAAAATCAGACATGGATGAGAAGATCATTTGTACATTATTGTAGAAGGAGGTGAATCTGAGTAGCCTTTAACAATAGGAAGAGAAATAAATTACCAAAGTCTTCCATATAAAGATATAGGTCAAGAATACAAAGATTGATGCTCTATTTGACTCAGGATCACACACAAATCTCATTGCAGTAAATATGGTCAAGAAGTTGGGGCTGGAATTTTGTGATCATCCAAACCCATATCCATTGGGATGGGTAAATAAGGATGCAGATTTGAAGGTAACAAAACAATGTACAACTATATTTTCTATTAGTGCTAATTTTATTGATGAAGTAGATCTATATGTGGTTCCCCTTGATGTATGTGGATTCATGTTTGGGATTCCATACATGTACATGTGTGATGTAATATTTTTGAAGAGAGCCAACCAATATTGGCTCATCAAAGATGGAAAATTTTTCATCATCAATATGCACAAAGGAAAGTCGAAAATCTCACTGGTAAGTGCCAACGAAGCCAAGAAATTATCAGTTCTAGCAAGAATTATGTTTTATTGTTTTTAATCGAAATTCAGTCTAAAGAAGAGTCAATAAGAGGTAAGGAATCCCTAGAGGTTTTTAATATGAAATAGAAACAACAATTGGAGGAGTTGTTACAATCATATAGGGATGTGTTCCGAGAGCCTAAATGGCTACCACCTAACAGAGAAGTGGAGCATGAGATGCAGTTATTTCCAAACTCCTGATTTCCAAATAGTGGGTTGTATAAGCAGTATGTTATAGAAGAAAGTGAGGTGAAGAAACAATTGCAATAGCTGCTGGAACAGGGTGTCATTTGACTGAGTACAACTCCATGTGGGTCACCCATCATCATTGTTCCAAAGAAGGATGGGACTTGTCATATGTGTATAGATTATAAGGCGTTGACTAAAATCATGCCTAAGAGTACATAACCCCTGCCCAGGATAGATGATATATTAGATCAATTGCAACAAGAAAAGTACTTCACCAAGTTGGAATTAAAGTCTAATAATCACCAAATTCGAGTCAAAGAAGAAGATACTTGGAAGACCACCTTCAAAACTAGGAAAAGTTTGTATGAGTGGTTAGTTATGCCATTTGGCCTATGCAATGCACCAACTACATTTATGAGATTAATGCATGATGTAGTGAGCCCTTTTATAGATTCATTTGTTATTGTATATCTGGATGATATACTGGTATATAGTGCTCCCTAGGAGGAGCATATGTCACATTTGATGCAGGCGCTAGAAATATTGAAGAAGCACTAGCTACTAGAAAATATCAAGAAGTGTGAGTTTGTGCAACAGTCTTTGGTGTATCTAGGATATGTTATTAATGGCAGAGAGCTGAAGATAGATCCTTATAAGATGGAGGCCATCATGAAATGGTTGGTGCCTACTAATGTTTCTGAGGTTATGATTTTCATTGGGACAACACAGTACCTAAGGAAATTCATATTAGCCTCATTTTAATCAATAGAAGCACCATTCCACGCCATAACAACAAGTGGCAAGAGTTTCTAGTGGAGAAAAGGTCAGCGAAGGGCTTTGGAAGAGCTAAAGAAGAATATCATCCAAGCACTAGTTCTAGCATTACCGAACTTACAACGACCCTTTGAAGTGGAGATAAATGTGAGTAGGTATGCTATGGGAGTTGTCTTGATGTGGGGAGGAAGGTCTAAATGCTACCATTCTGAAATATTTCATGGGGCATTCCTTAACTACACTATCTATGACAAGGAGCTCTATGCAATGGTGCAAGATGTGAAGAAGTGGAAGCATTATCTGATGGGAAAGGAGACAATAATCCACATAGATCATCAGTTGTTACAGTACTTGCAAGCCCAAAGTAAGGTACAATAGACTAGGTATTACAAGTGGATGGGGTTTTTACAGTAGTTTCATTTGGTGATCAAGTATAAGAAGGGAAGCATAAACAAGTTAGTTGACATGCTTTCAAGGCCACCCACATCAAAGATCACAACTTTGGGGACTCTTATGCACATGGAGCCATTCACCCATGATGCATACAGAGAGTCATATTCAGAAGATGAGGACTTCAAGGAGTTGTACCAATAGTTGCAGAGTCAGAGTCATGTGCATGATGTCAATAGAATGTTTGACTACCATCTCTAGGATGGGTTACTCTACAGGTTGGATAAGCTATGTTTTCCTAAAGGTGAGTGATTGCAGGTGATCAAAGAGGCCCACACCTCCCTTACATGTACCTAGTCGTCCTTGGGAAAGCATTTCCATGGACTTTGTGGGAATTTTACCAATAATAAAGAAGGGACATGACTACCTATTCGTGGTAATTGATAGGTTCAACAAGATGTTTGTTCTGATTCCCAGTAAAATGGCCATCATTAGGTAAGGAGCACAAAACTTGTTCTTTGGGCAGGTCTGGGTGCACTTTGGGATATCGAGGAGCCTCATTTCAGACATGGATACAATATTTATGAGTGCATTCTGGGCTACATTGTGGGAGAAGATGGACACAAAGTTGAAGAGATCTACAAGATTCCATCCACAAACAGATGGTCGGACATAAGTAGTAAACAAGACTTTGTTGCAGCTTCTAAGGAGATACAAATAGAAGCATCTGAAGACTTGGGATGAAAATCTGGTATATATACAACATTCTTACATCAGAGCAGTCCACACTTCTACATGAAAGTCTCCATTTGAGACTTGTTTTGGATATTTTCCACCTTCACCTTTGGATACTACATATGGGAAGCAAGGAGGAGTGAGGTAAGATCTTACAGGATATACTTTGAGGGTTGAAAATTTTATAGATAATATCATGTATATCCATCTATAGGTACAATACACATTGTATAAGTTGTGGGAGAAGTATAAGGCCAGGCATGATCAACACTAAATAGAGAAATCATTCAATGTGGGAGATAGAGTATGAATACAGTTGAATAAAGATAGGATGCAGTGGCCTGGTAATAAAATCAAGGCTCTGAGGTATGGTCCCTTTGAGATACATCAAAAGGTGGGTGATAATGCCTATTAACTCAGTTTACAACCATATATGTGCATTTACTCAATTGTGAATGCATATAATTTTAAAATCTATGAGCCTTCAATGCTAGATCAGGTGGAGGAATAGGTCCTACCTTCTGTGGAGGATTTGTCACCCGATGCTCAGGCAAAGTTGAAAAAAGATACAGTTTTGCAGAAAAGGTCCAGAACTACAAGACAAGGGTAGCATGACCTTTGGTAGATTGGATTGAAAGGACAACTTCCAGGAAAATTTAAATGGTACACTAGAGAAGGTGGAGGAAAAATTTCCTCACCTCATTCAATAAAAGATTTTGGGGACCAAAAGCCTCCCAAAATGGGGAGGTGTGCTCCGATTGGATCATTATATTTGTTGGTTTTTAAATTTTTGGCATCTCGTACAACATCCCTTTTCCTTAGATTGACAATATGTTTAAACCTAAGAAGATCTAGTCTCTTGTGCCATAACCAATTGCCATCATTTTCCCCATGCAATAACTTTCTTTTCCTCCATCCAGTACATATACATTGCTTGAGTTTCAAATTGCCTTCACAACAATTTTACCTTAATCCTCCTTCTTTACTTCACAACCATCTAAACAAAAGAGGACCTCATATCCTTGGTCACACATTTGGTTAACACTTATATATTATGTTTAAGAACAAAAACATATAGTACATTCTAATATTTGTTCATTCCCTTGTCTAAAACGACTATCCCTTTTCCCATTATACTTGTTGGAGCATTATTGCCAAAGCTAATGTTTTCTCCTTTGTCTTTCTTTAGAGATATAAAAGTTATCTTATCTCCATACATACGCTTTGAGAAACCACTATTAATGCACCATTGGTTCTCTTGGCTTTGATCATATCACACAAATCCAAACTCTTCTTGTCTTTCTCTCTTCTTTTCCCAAATATTTGTGGATTCTTCTTACTTGTTTTGCTTGATAAGATTTATTGGACTATTTTTACGTTCACACTAGTTGTGGCCATAGTTATTGCATTTGTAACATTCAACATAATCCAATAAATAAGTAAAGGAATTATGACCACCATCTTAAGAATTTATAGATGTGTTTCCTTCATAGTTATTCATTGGGGTCTTATAAGATCCTCTACTTCTATTTATATTATAACATTTATTACATAGGCTCTGCAATCTATTGCCTTGTGACCAAAATTATTGCATGAAATGTAATGGCCATAAAAGAACTTTTGATACTTGGATATGATGAGCCTTCTAAGAGGAGAAATTCTACCGAATCTATTTTTGGGTCTTGGTTGGTCTTTACTTCCTTTCCTAGTGCTACTTTCTTATTTGAGGATTAGATCTCTGCTAGTTCTCTCCTTATTTCTTGTTGCCATATGTGTTGCTAATGGGATAATGTCTCTGTTGATCCTTAGCTTCATCTCTGACTTTGTTTGCATTTTTGCTTAATCCTTTTAGCACATTGACATATCTTTTCGGATCTTCTTCTTATGGTGTCTTTGAGATTAATTCTCCTTTGAACATCTCATTACCTTCTTTAAAACCAATACTTGTTTTAATAAAATGGGATCTCTAGTTATTGAGTAATACATAGGATCTCATAACTTCTTCCAAACTTTAGTTGATTATTTTCTTTTCAAGATCATTTCTTAAGGAAATAATCTTAGCTTCTAATTTCTCACAATGTCCTTCTTTTTCTTCAAGCTAGCTTGTCACCACTTCTTTCATTCTCCTTGATTCTTCTAACTGAGTTTTAAGGATGGAAACTACTTTCTCTATTTCATTATGATCCTTATCTCCATACTCTTGCAATAGCTCCTTTTGAATTTTGTTGATTATTGTGAGTCTCTATCTCTTCTAAAGCAGCAAAGATCTCACCTTGAAAATATTTCTTACCTCTAATTCCTCCTTTTCATTTTCCTTTTCTTCATAGTTGCATTTATTTTACTGAGCAACAATTTGAAAATCATGACTAGAAAATCATATTCATCACCATTTCCTTCATATTTTGCATATAGACATCTAGAAGTAAAATGAACTTCATTACCACAACTAAAATAGAGTGGAAGATTACATTTTCCTTTTCTAGTTCATCTTGAGAAAGATTTCACTACATCTAATTTCTCTTTTTGATTTACCAAGGCCATTAGTAGGCATTCTTTTTTATCATCATCAGATGCACCTTCATCGTTATCTTTTGATGAGCTATTATCTTCCTTGGAATAAAATTTTTCTTCTTGAGAGATCTTCCCTTTTATGAAATTTGCCTCTATTTCTATGTTATTTTTTCATCATCACTATCTTCTGATTTTCCTTTTGGACATTTTGAATCATAAGGACCTATTCTACCACACTTAAAATTACATTTTAATGGTAGCTTACCTTTATATTTTCCCAATCCACTTTTAAACTTTTCCATGAATTCAGCTTCTTCATCATCTGATTTAGGGTTGAAGTGATCATGGTCCATGTTTTATTTTGTTTTCATTAATCCTTTGAAGGCTACTTCCTTTAGTTTGGACTTTTTTTTACAATAAAAAGTCATCACATTATCAATAAAAAAATTATCGATATTTTTTGTTTTCATGTCTATGTGGAACAATGACAACTCATTTCTACAAGAAATTATGTGGACTCAATGTGACAACATATAAAGTTTCTTCTTATAATTGTTTAAGTCCAAGTATTAAATGTGTAAGGAGGATATTATTAACTTGGTGATTCATCCCAATTTCAAGATTGCAATAATGTTCAATTTTTTTGTTGACATTTAATACCGAGATTAGCACTGAGGGAGTGAAGCAATTAGGGTGTGGGTCCACACTACATGTACAATAGTGTTTAAATAGACCAATTGTATTATATGTCGAGGAGATACAAAACTAGACTGAAGTCGTAGGTGCTAGTGCCGCTCCATTATAGATAATCGCTAACTTACCTACATCAACCAATTGGAGTTGTGCTAGTTCAATTAACCTTATTGTTTTCAAAGTTTATTTATGCATAAACCCTAATGAAAACTATGAATTTTTATAACTTAGGGATTATATGCTTAATTTTACATGTCTATTTCAAAGTCATTTAATCATATAATAAAATTCCATCTAGATATCAAATTAAATAACATAAAACATAAAATTTCTCATTAATATTGAACATTGACTAAGGCATAGTCTAACTAATAGAAGAAATGGATTTTTGGATGGAATTCGACAACAAATTTTTAGAAAGATTGTGAATTTCTATTGTTTAAAATGCACCTTTGAATGCATAAATGGATTCAGCACCCTAAAAAAGCCCCGAGGCACTCAATCTTTGCAGAGTAAACAACTTAAACTTGTGATTTTTAAAAATGTTTGCCCAAATTTTGAACAAAATTAACCAAAAAAATAAAATTGGAAAATGATCATTTCATTTATTATTAGATTATGCAATTGATTAATTTACTAAATATCTAAATTAATTCATAATTTTAAAAAAATATCTTATAAACATTATATCCTTTTCCAAAAATATAACCCTTCTCAAAAAACTTTATAAAAAAAATATCAAATTTATTATTAAAAATCGCATTCATATTCCTATATCATTAACTTCCTCCTCTCATATCATTCTTCGCTTTTATTAGTCCCTAATTTCAAATGGCATGGGACTATAGTGATTGAATATTTTTTTGCAGCATTAGTTCATGTGAGAATAAGCTAAAGTTTTTAGCCCCTGCATCACACCAACCTTATTGCAGCCTGTCAAATTTTCATATTGATGTTTGAGGACCAATAAAATTATCAGTCGTCTTATTTGGCCTCTTCTCGAGGCGGAGAGGCTATAACCATGTACAATATTGGATTCAGACTAGGGAGGTATTCATAATGTGCTATTGTAGCGGCTGCAACACCCTCCAAATTTTTGGAATGAATTCAATTTCAGAGCCTTCCTTGGATTTTTCCTTGATGTTTGCAAGAAATCGACTTCATCCCATGAGCCCGTGTTGAGTCTTTTCACCCTCCTTGCTTGAGCATTCATCGAACATCTTTTGCATGCTGGTCACAATGTCATGCTTTCAACCATGTTCTAGCTATGCATAAGGTTCGTATTTGTGTGCACAAGTTATATTCGCTATGAAAACACTCGTCACACTCACACACGAAATTGTATGAAATGTCGCGCAAGTGACGTTGCAGTCGTTCGATGATCTATTGCAAGTGTTTCGCTTGTCGCTCACACCGTCGGTCCGTCACACTGAGTGTATGTTGTCTTGATGGTTTGAGGTGTCTTGTCGTCAACTCATGTTGAGTGTGTGTTTGCAAGGTCATGCATGTACAAAGTCACTCGTTCACACACTTAGTAATTTCGTTGAAGCTATGTCGACCAGCCCAACCCCAACAACCAGACCTCCGCTAAGCTACACTACAAAGTTTCAGCCCTCAGTGAACATGTAATGCTACCCAGAATTGTGTAGAGATTGAGGCTGCCTCCTGGGAAGTCTCCACTATGCAATCTTGGAATCAACTTGACTGACTATCAACCAGAACAACGCAGAAGTTTCCCAACAAGCCATCTCAATCTGCGCTTCCCATAAGCGCATCAACCAAGCCTCTAGCTGGTCAACCAAAGAGTTTGATCAGGAAGTGACCCCGGGCCTTACTTCTCCAAAAAATTGCACAAAAGCTGCTAAGCATGCCCACTTCCGTTGACTGAAGAAAATGTACAAACATGTCAGACAGTCACTCTGTGTCCTTCACTGCACTACCCTCAAGAATTGCGTAGTTTTTCCAACCAGACACTTAGTCAGCCAACCTGCTACTCACCCGAAAAAGGTGCAGTTTTCATGAGCAGTCTCCCAAATTCCCAGCGTCCCACTCAGCTCAAAAATTACATAGGCATGTCGAGAAAGCCATCCTCCCAGCTATGCATAGTTTTTTCCAGCATCCTTCCACAGCTCGCTGCCAGCTCCCCAGAAAAATTGCCCTATTTTTTTGAGAAGCCTGCTGCCAGCTCCTGAGAGAAATTGCACAGTTTTTGTTGCCAGTTTCCCCCTACTACTTGCACCATCTCCCAAATTGCGCAGATCTGCTCTCTAGCCAAGCCATGTCCCACGACTATCACTGCTGATCCAAATTGCCCTTCTCAGCGTCGCAGTGACCTCTACGCAATTTTCATGAATAGTGCTCGGAGCCCGCATCCCGACTTGAAAGTTGCCTTGCACAGTTTGAGAGACTTGTCCTCTCTCATGGACACCTACATCCGAAAGAGAAAGACAATGCATCATGGTAGACTAGGAGATTTATGGATTTGATGTCATCTTGTCATGAGCGATTGCAGATACAGGTACATGGATGAGACATGACGCTATGGTGAATAGGATGAACAAGGGGCGCATGCGAGGAGATTTGTTCGTGAACGAATAAACAAGGAATGCATGTGAGGATATTTTTCGCAAACGATGTTGGGTTATGTTATATTCTTTCCACGACTAACCCTCCTAGCTTTGGACCCATGGTTTTGTGCATAGTTTTGTGCATGGTTTTTGCACATGGTTTTGGGCACGATGGTTTTCGGTCCATGGTATTGGATGCTTCGACATGTATATATATGTATTGTAAAATTGAAAGGAACATGAAGAAAAATCAATCTGGTAGTCTTGGTTTTGGGATCCAGGGGAAAATCTTTGTGTATATTTGTTTTATGTGTTATGCTCTCACTATTGTTTATTTTATGTTTTTAGAATTCATATGAAATTAATTTCTGTACAGGGTTAAAACCTACATTTGGTATCAAAGTTTTTTTGGCTTCAAGGGGATGCCTTTGTTTCTTAGGGGTTTTGCTCGGGCCTGTGGTAGACCCTGTTCAGTGGGATATCTGCGGGATTGATTCTGGTGGTGAAAGAAGATGGAGAGCAGTGGAAAGATAGAGATTGAGAAATTTAATAGTCAGAGTTTTGAGTTGTGGAAACTCAAGATGGAGGATCTATTGGTGGACAAAGATCAGTGGATCGCAGTAGATCTGGTTACTAAACCAATGGGAGTGTCTCATGAAGAATGGAAGAAGTTGGATAGGAAGGCAAAGAGCACAATACGATTGTGTGTCTCAGATTCAGTATTGTTGAATGTATCAGGGGAAGCTATGGCGAAGGCTTTGTGGGACAAGTTAGGGACTTTGTACCAATCTAAGTCTATAGTGAATAAAGTGTTCCTATGGAAAAAGATGTATAACCCGAGGATGAAAGATGGAGAATCGGTGACAGAGCATCTAAATGCATTTAATATTATGGTAAGTCAATTATTATCTGTTGATATTAAAATTTTAGATGAAGATAAGTGCATCAAGTTTTTGTGTTCTCTACCAGATTCGTGGGATAGTCTGGTTATTGCAATAGGTAGCAATGCGACTACCTTGTATTTTGATGAAACAGTCTCATCCTTACTGACGGAGGAGATGAGATGAAAAAATTGTGAGAGACAGAATGGTGATGCCTTGTTTGTATGAGGATAGTCCCAGCACAGAAACAAAAATAAGTCATCGAGTGGGAGATCTAAATCTCCAGGAAAACCTGTAAAGGTGTGCTAGAAATGCAGAAAGGAAGGGCACTACAAAAGGGACTGTAAATCTAAAGCTCCTGACAAAGAAAATGGATTTGATGATGTTTCTTCTGTAGAGGCGAAAACCACCTTAGATGAAGGTAGGGATGTGTACTTGACTTCTTCTTCAAGTACACATGTAGATCATGAGGCATGGTTGATTGAATCAGGTGCATCCTTTCACTTCACTCTCCATAGGAAGTGGTTCTGCGAGTATGCGAAATATGATGGTGGTGATGTCTTCTTGGGGGATGACATGAAAGCTAGAGTCGTTGGTTGTGGAAAATTCAAGTTGAAGTTGCAAAGTGGAAGGACTAGAACACTTCCAGGTGTTCTGCATATTCCTGCATTAGCCAAAAATTTGATTTTTGTAAGCAAGCTAGATGATGCAGGTGTAAAAACAGTGTTCGAGAAAGATACCTGCAAGATGGTTCGAGGATCACTGGTATGATGCGGGGAGTTTGGATTGGAACTTTGTACAAGTTGCAAGGTAGCAATGTTATTGATGGGTACAATAGTTCTGTGGTTACTGAAAGTGGAGCAGAAAATCTAGTGGTCTCTGAAGAAAAGATCATGATATGGCATCAAAGGCTTGGACATATTGGAGAGAAGGGCCTTTGAATACTTCATGATAAAGGTATGGTAGAAGGTATGAATAATAGCTCTCTGGATTTTGATTTCTGTGAAAATTGTGTATATGGGAAGCAAAATCAGTTGAGTTTCCCCTCTGGTGGTAAGAGGGCGAAACAGATATTAGAGCTTGTGCACAGTGATGTGTTTGGACCTATGAAGTTTCCATCACTAGGTAAGTCTGTGTACTATGTAACATTTATACATGACTTCTCAAGGAATACATGGATATATTTCCTCAAGAATAAATCTAAAGTCTTTGACAAGTTTAAAGAATTTAAGGCTTTGGTGGAAAACTAGACAGAGAAGAAGATAAAGGTGTTGAGGACAGATAATGGTGGAGAGTTTTGCAAGAAGGAATTTGAAGAATAATGTAAGAAGTGTGGTATAGCACGACAGAAGACTACTCCATACACACCTGAGAAAAATGGAGTTGAAGAAATAATGAAGAAGACGTTGATGGAAAGGGAAAGAAGCATGCTCAGTGGTGTCAGGTTAGGACAGGAATTCTGGGCAGAGGTGGTGGAGACATCATGTTACCTGGTCAACGGATCACCTTCATCAGTGTTGAAGGATAAGACTCCACAAGAGGTATGGAATCGTAAGAAACCATCTCTTTCACATCTGAGGGTATTTGGATGTGATGCATATGTACATGTTCCAAAGGAGAAAAGAACAAAGTTGGATAGTAAATCTGAAAAGTGCATCTTTATTGGGTATAAGGATAGTTTAAAGGGTTATAAGCTATGGAACCCAGTAACAAGGAAGGTTATGTACAACCGAGATGTGGTGTTTAGAGAGGTGAAAGATGTTATTAAACATGAAGTCCCATCAAAGGAACCTGAAAAGATAGAGTTTTAGCTAAAGGAGGAAGAATCAAACTCTACAGCAGAAGAGGAATCAGAAGATGACGAGCCACAAACTCTAGTTTTGAGAAGATGAGTTCGAGAAAGAGGGCAGGTAGAAAGGTATAGTCCATTTGATTTCTATTCAAATTTTTCTTTATCTATTACTAATGATGATCCCAGAATTGTGAAGGAAGCAGTAGATTCAGAGGATGGGAAACTCTGGAAAGAGGCCATGGTTGATGAAATGGCATCTTTGCACAAAAATGAGGCTTGGGATCTGGTGGAGTTGCCGGCTGGAAGGAAACCCATTGGCAGCAAATGGGTGTTCAAGAAGAAGACCAACGCAGAAGGAAATATGGAGAAATACAAAGCTCGGTTGGTAGCAAAAGGTTATTCCTAGGTGTCGAGAATTGATTTTGGTGATATTTTTTCTCTTGTTGCTAAGGTAGCTTCTATTAGATTACTTTTATCTGTTGCTACTGCTTTTGATTTTGAGGTAGAACAGATGGATGTGAAGACAACATTTCTTCACGGGGATCTGGAAGAGGAGATCTACATGAAGCAACCTAAAGGCTTTGCGGTGAAGGGTAAGAAAGAACTAGTATGCAAGTTAAAAAAGTCTTTGTATGGGTTAAAACAGTCACCAAGGATGTGGTATCAAAAATTTGATATATTTATAAGGGGACTTGGCTTCACCAGAAGCAACGCAGATCACTATGTGTATTTTAAATTAATTGGTGGCTGTGTTTTTATATGGTCTTGTATGTGGATAATATGTTTCTAGTTGGAAATGACAAAGAAATTATCTAGGATTTGAAGAACCAATTGTCCTCCAAATTCGACATGAAAGATCTTGGGGCTGCAAATTATATTTTGGGCATGGAAATTAATAGAGATCGGGCAAAGAGGAAGCTCTAATTAAACCAAAGGAAGTATGTCGAGACAATACTACAAAGGTTTAATATGCAAGATAGTAAACCAGTGAAGGTTCCTATTCCTGTAGGTGTAAAGTTATCTGTTGAACAATGTCCCATGACACAAGAAGAGGAAGAGGACATGTCCCATGTTCCATATGCAAGTGCAGTTGATAGCCTAATGTATGCGATGGTCTGTACTAGACCAGACATTACACATGCAGTGGGAGTATTGAGCAGGTTTATGTCAAAACCAGGGAAGGAGCATTGGACAGCAATGAAGTGGGTTTTCAGGTATTTGCGTGGCACTAGTGATTATGGTTTGTGCTACCAAGGAAGACCAAGATTGGACATAGTTTTGGATATCCATGGCTTTGTTGATGTAGACTGGGTTGGAGATCTGGATTAGAGAAGATCTACAAGTGGGTATGTGTTTAACCTATTTGGAGGTGCAGTCAGTTGGATGTGTAAGAAACAATCTATAGTGGCACTATCAACTACAGAGGCAAAATATATGGCAGCCACTCATGAAATCAAGGAAGCAGTTTGGTTGCAGAGATTGTGTTCAAGTATGGGGTTAGTGCAGGGAGCTATAAGGATAGACTGTGACAGCCAAAGTGCAATTTCTTGGCAAAGAACCCTGCTTATCATTCAAAGGCAAAGCACATTGATGTTCAATATCACTTTGTGAGGGATATGATAGAAGACAAAAAGGTGTTGTTGCTAAAGGTGGACACTTTGAAGAATACTACAGATGCATTGAAAAAATATGCGAGGTCTGAGAAGTTCTCTTGGTGTAGAGAAACAATGGGCATTGCAGGGCTGGATAAATGACTAAGATCTGATGTGGCCTCTTGTGGAAAGAAAACAACAAGTGGGAGAATTTTGGGTTATGTTATATTCTTTCCAAGACTAGCCCCCCTAGCTAGTGGGATTTTTTTTTTTGGACCCATGGTTTTGTGCATGGCTTTCACACATGGTTTTGAGTGTGATGGTTTTCAGTCCATGTTATAGCTCCAAATCTCACTCTTATGGTTTGTGATGCTGCACTCATGGCCTAGGGCAACCCCTCCTTCCAGACTTGGTCCCAAAATTTAAAAAACAGTGTTTTTATCCCTTATACACGACATTGCCCTGAGTTAAACACATGTATACGCGGGTAGGCGTATACCCAACCCGTGTATATGTATTAAAACACTTAAAAAAATATAAAACTCCTTAATTTAGGGCGAAGATCGCGGGTTTTACCTGTTGATCACCTGTTAGTGCCCGTGGCCCAACTGTTCCCAACCAACTCCCAACTAAAAAACTACTTTGGGAGAGGTATAAAAAGACCTCAATGGGAAGGCCTAAGGGAGGAGAGAAGAGAGAGAAAGGTTATTATGCTGAGATTTTTCCCCTGACCAGGTCTGAAGACCCTTGTGCCTTCTACACTTCCCCCATTTGTACAGGAAACCCTTGTTTCCTTGTGTGTTGATGTTCATCCACTACTTGTGACATCATGGAGTAAGTCATGGAAGGAGTTTGTTAAAGGCTTGAGGCTGGACGAATCCGGAAGGAAGCTTTGCTTGGAGCCTGCGAAAGGTGACTCAGGTGAAATTATTCCTTTTCTATACTTTATTTGTCTATAATAAAAGAAACACATGTCTTGGTTCCTGATATAAATCTTCTTTATGTTTATGATATTCATGTTGGAATTCATATGTGAATGGTTGTTTAAAGTTCATAACTAACTACCTTTCTTTATAAAATGAAGATGGTTCCTTTGTAAGGTTTTGTCCATATACTGTTGTGTTCCTCGGAATTGGTTGTTTTGCAGGACAAAGGAGCAAAAGGAACTTGAAGAAGGGTTTGGACCCTAAAGGACCTTCTCAAACGTAGGACCTAAGGTACGCCCCCTTATCATAGAATTTGCTTATAATAGCATAATGGCTGTGTGAATGTGTGTTTCTCTGTATAGACAACTTTCAGTCTGCTAGGGTTTCAACCCAAAAGCCCTAGGGGAACATTTCCCTTAACAGAATTGGCGACTCCACTGGGGACAACACTCTTGTTGTTCCTAGTTTGGGTGTTTTCAAGCCAATCAGGGCTCAACTGCCTGTTTGCTTGCTGTTGCTGTGTGGTCTGTTCTTGAATTCTAAGTTTTGCCAGTTTCTTCAGTTTGTTTTTTATTTTTCTTGAAATCTTTTATATACGCTATTTTTCTTAGTTACAGAGGCGTATATACGCATGTTTCCTTAAGTAAACCCATGTATACGCAGGTTTCCTTAGGCACAGTCGCGTATACACGCAATCTGTACATAAGTACAGTCGCGTATATCTTGCAATTTTCAAAATTTTTAAATATTTTTATCTCTGAAGGTCTGTCTGATGGTTTGATTCAGTCTGAAACAGTCACTTTCCAGTATCAGTTGTTAGTTTTACAACAAGCATCTTGTTCCAAATTCTCGCTGATTGTAAGAAGTATTGGTCTTGTTTTTGTTGTTGCAAGCGTCATCATTTTTTGCTTAAGCACGCAAGTTTTCTTGCTTGGAATCTTGGCTGCTCTGATTCATCAGGGCAGGAAGATTGATCTCAATCTTTGTGTTAAATCTTGCTTTTGGTGACTTTTTGTTTGCTTGACAAAACCGCTTTTTGTGGCCATCCACTTCTTTGTTTCATGAAAGTTGTTGATTGCTACTTTCTTGAAATTTGTCTTTTTGATCTTTTTTGTCTTTGTTGCCAAAGCTTTCATTGTTGCTTTTGGTTGTTAAGAGCATCTTTAAACACATTTCTTTTTGTTGAGTTTTCATCCATTGGGTGGTGTCAACTTGCAAAAGTGTTTTTTGCCTATTGTACAATCACAAAGTTTCAGTCTTGTTGAGAGCATTTTTGAAAAGACTCTTTTGTTGTTGTTTTGGAAGAAAACTTTTTGAAAAACTTAGTTTTGCTTTCTTGAACTTTGTTTTCATTTGGTTTCCCTTTAGTGAATTAAAGTGCTTTTTGTTTGTCTTGAAACTTGTTTTTAGTGTTTAGACGAAATGAATGGTAGCATCTCATATTCCATCTAGACATTTTAAGTGGCAAAATAAAAATTGATAAGCAAGCAACTTTGATTTCTTGATTTCAGAGTAGTTTTGAATCTTGCATTAGCATATATTTGTTGCATTAGGATATATTTGCATATGTTTTTAGGCATCCATAGCCTTGTTAACTTTTGTGAGTGTGAAGCGTGAATTAACGAAAAGAAAAGAAAATTTTGTTTTATTAGAAGTTCCTCTGAACCCTGTAGAAATTGCTTTTCATCGAAAAATGAAAACAAGTGCATGTGCATGTAGTTAGGCTTTTATTAATTTCTTTTGCGTCAAAACACCACTAGTTTCACTTCTGTTCATCCCGTGACTTAAAGAACAACCTATTTTAAAATCAAGCGCTAATTAAAATTCACTAAAACTTTTTTTTAAGTTAGATACACCAACAAGTTTTAGGATTTTAGGGCCTTGGATTAGGCGAGTGGAGAGTTAACTCTCTAAGGCCATTTAAACTGTCAAACATAGGAGTCTGAATAGTGAGTGAAAATCCAATAGCATTAGGAAGACTAGGAAAGCTCTGGATCTGGGAGTTAAGCACGAGGGTCTGTGAAGACAAGGAAGAGAGATACCCCGTCTCCTACTTGTCCGAACTTACCTCACGACTGTTCCGCCTGCTTATGTGACGAGTTGGTATCCATAGTTGCTACTCCTAGGGATCTACACAGGTGGCTGCGGAGGGGAATCCCGTGGCACCTGAGGTCGACGTTGCGTCCCTCTCAACGTGACTACTGGAGGGCACACTTGCGAAGCTTGGGGGCTTGCACTGGCGCAGGCTGTTGTTACGAGGTCAGCGTAACTTCCTCTGTTACCTTCGCTGATAGGACTGGGCCCTCATCATCCCAGACTATCTTCGGAAGGCCCCTTAATTCACTTTCTTGTATTTTGGTGTCTGGTCCTAATCACCCAGAGCGAAAATACTTGGAAGTTGTTTGACTGGCTGATATCTTTAGGGACTTTATAGTGTGTGCTCTGTGCTCTTAGTTGGCCTAGCTTTCAATTTTTTGAGTCTTTAGTTAGATCATAACAAAAAATTCAAAGTGGCTGACCGATCACCTAGACGGTCTCAAAGACTTCGTGGTCTTTCACCACCAAGTTTAGAGCCTTCTCCTAGAATGCGCAGAGGTAATACTGCTGGTGGGTTTCGTCCCACGGAAGTTGACGCATCGGGGATTGATCCTCCTCTCGGGGGCATTAGTGTTCAAGCAAGGCGTGGCACTTCTGCAAAACAAGAGAGAGACACTTCGGTTCTTTCTCGAGTTCTCTTTCAAGCGGAGAATAACATAGAGATAGAAGAACTCTCAGAGTCGTTAGCGGCTCCGAATTCTCCCCTACCATCTAGCCATCCGGATGTATTACAATACGTTGGGACTTCGATGCATAGATCGTCAAGTCCAGGTTATGCTACGCACTTACCATCGATGACCACTACTGGAAGCATGGCTTCTACTACAAGTGCTACAACTATGCAGACTCCAACATCGGTACAGGGGGGAGGAACGATTTCCATCTCCTCTGCTTCTTTGTTTGGATCTTTTGCTAGCACGTCTTTAGTTGGGTCTACCTCCATTCCGTCCATGAGTGGAAATTCCCAAACCAATGCTTTTAGTTCTGGATTCTTCCCATTTGGCACCCACTCACAGGGTATTCCATCAGTTCCGTTTAGTGCCGCCACGTCCATGATGGGCGGATCGGCTTCATTCTAGGGTTTTCCTTTCGGAAGTGGTCATATACCACATTCCAACCTGACAATAGGATCCATGCCTTTTTCTTCTATAGGACAAAGCAGCAATCCTTTCCAAGGTTGGACTAACCCTGGGGTTGGTGGCGCGGGAACTGGGAATCCATTTTTCGGCCAATAAGGGAATAGGCCGTACTCCACAGTTAGTTCGTTTCAAATTATTCCTCCCTTAGCTTCAGCTTGGAATCCGTATCAGGGGTTATCAACTCCTTATAATCCTTTAGGAGGAAACTTTGTTGGTTATGGAGGCTTTGCGGCCGGAGTTGGTCAAACTCCAATTTTTGCTGGATCACAAGGCTTGCCTTTTGGTTCATCCAGTTCTGTTGGTTACTTCGGGCAACCTGGTGCCTTCCAAAATCCAGGCCAATCTTTTCAGAACTTTGGGAGCTCCGCCCAGTCTGGGTGGAATCCCCAAGGTCCTCCTAGGCTTCTGTTTCTGGCAACTTTGAACTTGCCATATCTCACTAAGTTAACAAATGATCCAATCAAATACAATCCGGCCTAGCCTCCAGTCCCAACCAAACTCCCTTCGGAGATTCAAAAATTCGAAGGGAAGAGCGGTGAAGACCCAGGTGACCATGTAACCACATTCCATTTGTGGTGCTCATCTAACTCCCTTATCGATGACTCGATTAGGTTGAGACTATTTCAACGCACCTTGACTAGTAATGCGGCCAAATGGTATATAGAGTTGCCAAGGGGCGGCTTTACATCTTTCGCTAACTTAGCTAATATTTTCTTAAATCATTTCCAGTTGCCTGTCCATTATGATGCCGGAACTGAACTTCTGGCCACTTTTCGTCAGGATAAGGCAACTCACATTTCTGACCATATTCAGGAATGGAGACGGAGAAAGAGGCTCATTAAAGCCGAAATCCCTCCGGAGTACCGTCTCGAATGGTTTTTGAAATCTTTACAACCCAAGATCTCTAAGGATGTCTCCATGTCTGGAGTCTATTCTGAGGAGCAAGCCATTTTTAGGGCCCAACAATTAGAATTGATCTACTCTCAGTCTGGGATCCTACAAAAATACTTGCCAGATGCTCTTGGGTCTAAGGTTGACATAGCCAAGTTGAAGCCAGGTCCCCATGCGGATGGTATCGTTGGGTCGGTAGACACAAATGCGGTGAACTTGTTGAACCAATTGTAGCAGTTGTCTTTACAAACTGCTTCTAACAACCAAGTCACATCGTCTAACCCTCCGGCTTCCCAAACCTCTTCGATTAATGCCGTCCAATCTGATAACCCCAAAGGAAATAAAAATTCCAATGGAAAAAAGAAAGGACGAGGTAAGAAAAAGAACCAGGATGGGAAGGCTGACGCAAATAAATCCGGCAATAATGCTGGTGGTGGTAGAAATGAGTCTAGAAAGAAAGTCAAGTTTCCATGCAAGTTGTGCAGTGGAGACCATTTAACTCACCTCTGCCCCAAGATTGAAGATGCTCAGTGCTTGTTAGGGTAGCAAGGGACTTCTAGTTCTCAGGCTGTGTTAACCAACCCTTTTCCCCAAGGGCAGCAACTTCTTGCTGGCGCGAGTTCAAATCCTGGTACCTCCGCAGGGGGCAACCAAGAAGGGGAAAAATCATCAAATGTTTTCATGATGGGTTCTAACGTCCATGTGGCTACTCAGTCACGTGATTATGGTGAAGCCGAAAATTCCAAGGACAAGACTGTTCCCGAAAATACCGACCTTCATATTAAGCGACCCCCTATCGAGACTATACCACAGATACTAAAAGGTTCCGCTAAACGCGCGAATATTAATCCTAATGCTAGGGCTGCCCAGAATTACTCCATTGTTGAGGATCTGGCCCAGAGTCTGTGCACCATGTCCTCTTTAGAGGTTCTCCAGTCGTGTTCGGCTCAGCGAAGTGCTTTACTTTCCGCGATTGGGGCAGCTGATCCAACTAACTCTTTAGTGCTCACTTTTGACATGTTAAAGCGACTCCCTCGTCATATGGCTTTCCAAATAAAGTCTACATACCGGAAAATTAACATTTTTCGTACCGTTATCGATGAAGGAGCTTCCACGTGCGTCATGTCGATGTCATGCTGGAAGGCTATTGGATCGCCTTCTGCTATTCCTTCACCTACCGTCTTGACTGCATTTGATGGTCATTCTCATAAGCCACATGGGATTATCCCGGCCTTTCCTATATGTGTTGGGGGAAGGTCATCAATATTGAAGTAGAAGTCATAGATGCTAACCTAGACTACAATATCCTCTTAGGAAGGAACTGGGTATATGAAATGGACGCCGTTGTTTCGACTCTGTTTCGTGTCATTTGCTTTCCTAATGAGGGGAAAATTGTTAAGGTTGATCAATTGGATTATTTTCAGGTCGATCCTCAAGCAAGCTCTGACTCTACTGTTCCCTTAGTGGATAACCCTCGTCCGCCTACTGAGAATTTAGGAGTGGGGATGTATTCCTCATTGATGGGTACCTTTGATCTTCCCTCTCCTTTCGCTAAAATCCATGCCGTTTCATCATCTAAGGAGTCTCCTCGAGAAGAGTTCTTCCAAACTCGTTATTTTTCAAACCCTTGGACCTTGCCTTCACCTACGACCACATTAGTTGAAGGACAAGTAAATGGAATGGCATTCCCTATATCTGTAGCTGAGCTTAGATATCAGTCTATCGTTAACTCTGTAGATGACCACTCTACTCCTTTTTCCGAAGAGGAGTTAGATGGTGATGTGGCCCCGGCCTGGAGCCTTGATTCTACCTCTGCCTTGGACTGCTTAGATTCAGTTTTACCTTCTGAAGAAGCAATCCTCGAAGCAATGATGGGTATAGATCGACCTTGGGAAGACTTACACCATCGTTCATACTTTCTTCCTCCATTGCAGGAAGTAGAATCTAGATTCTCCGAGCTCTTTACTAGTGATGTTTGTACGGTGTCAAATCCTTTGGCTCCAACACACGTTCGTGCCGAAGGTAATATGTCGGTGATCTCAAAAATGATACCTATAAACATCTCTAGGGACCCTAACGTGATTGAGAATCTCTTCATCGGAATTGAATGTTCCCCTGAAGAAATTCAAATTTACACCAACCTGTTCAAGGAATTTCGAGATGTATTTGCTTGGTCTTATGAAGAAATGCCTGGCATTGACCCATCTATAGTTCAACATGAGATCAAGACGTATGAGAACGCCAAACCGGTTCGTCAAAGGCTTCGGCCAGTTAACCCTAGGAAAGCAGCAGCTATCAAAGCTGAAGTTGAGAAGCTGCTAAAGGTGGGTTTCATATACCCTATTCCTCTTACTAATTGGGTTTCTAATCCAGTACCCGTGGATAAAAAGCAAGGAACAATCCGAGTATGCATCGATTTTAGGGACCTAAACAAGGCTTGTCCGAAAGATAATTACCCCATGCCATTCATTGATCAGATTATCGACGAGTGTGCGGGTAATGAGATTTTTTCCTTCATGGATGGTTTTTCTGGTTATAATCAAATTTCTATCTGTCCTAAAGATCAACATAAGACAGCCTTTATATGTCCCTGGGGTACCTTTGCATATAGAAAGATGCCTTTTGGTCTTAAAAATGCTGGAGCCACTTTTCAGCGGGCCATGTCATATGCTTTCCACGACATCAAACATGTCATCGAAGCATACTTGGATGATCTCGCTGCTCGTTCTCGAAAGAGAACTGATCACCCTAGTCATCTTCGAATGGTTTTTGAGCGATGTCATTTTTATAAAATCCGGTTGAATCCCAAAAAGTGCGTTTTCGCGGTTACGTCCAGTCAGTTGTTAGGGTTCATTGTGTCAAATGAATGGATTCGGGTTGATCCCTTCAAGGTTGAGGCAATAGTTCAGTTGCCTCCCCCATCCTCAATTTGACAACTTCAAAGTCTTCAAGGGAAGGCTAATTTCTTAAGACGGTTTATAGCAAACTATGTCGAGATCACTAAAGGGTTCATGCGTTTGCTACGGAAAGGAGTTCCATTTGTGTGGGACGACTTTGCGCAGCGGTCGTTCGATGCTTTGAAAAAGGCATTAGTCTCTGCCCCGCTTTTGAGTCCACCGAATTATGGTAGAGACTTCCTTTTATATATCGCTGCAGCAGAATCAACCATTGGTATGGTTCTCATTCAGGAGGACGATGCTCTCAACGAGCATGTGATTTATTATTTGAGTCGAGGCTTAATAGGTCCTGAACTTCGCTATTCTCCAGTTGAGAAGGTGGCCTTGGCAGCTATCCATGCTATCCAGCGGCTCCATCATTATATCCTGCTACGCAAAACTTTTGTCTTAGTGGCAGTCAATCCATTTCAATTTGTCCTCAGTAGGCAAGTGATTGGGGGAAAATATAATTGATGGATAGTCATTTTGCAAGAATTTGATCTCGAGTTCTTGTCTGCCAAGTCTAAGAAATCCATGGTTTTCGCTGAGTTAATTTCTGAGCTGCCTTGTGGAGAGGATACTGTTTATGAGGAAAGTTTTCCCGAGGAAAATTTATTCCTCATCTCTTCACTCGACCCTTGGTATGGAGATATCATTGTCTATCTCCATACTTCGAAGTTTCCCTCTACTTTCTCCAAGGATGAACATCGAAAATTACATCACGTGGCTAAAAATTATGTTATCATCGGTGACACATTATACCGTCGAGGGGTTGATTCAATCCTTCGGTGCTGTTTAACCTTAGAGGAAGCAGAGTCAGTGCTAAATGACTGCCACAGTGGAGCTTGTGGTGGTCATCTATCAGGGCTTGCTATAGCCCAGCGCATCTTACGTGCTGGCTATTTTTGGCTTTCACTCTTTAAAGACTGTGTGGAAGCGGTCAAACGCTAACACCCCTATCAAATTTTTACTTGGAAGATGCGTGCGCATCCAACTCCTCTTTTTCCCATTGTCACCATCAGTCCCTTTACTAAGTGGGGTATTGATTTTACAACTTGTAATCCGCCTTCAGCGGCGAATCACAGGTACATTATCGTGGCCGTAGACTACTTTACAAAGTGGGCCGAGGCCATGCCCACTTATAAAAACGATAGTGACATGGCAGCGTTGTTCCTTTTTAATTAGGGTATCTCAAGATTCGGTATCCCGAGAGAGATTGTCACTGATCATGGCAGTCATTTCTAGAATCAACTGATGTTTGAATTGGCCCTCAAATTGGGTTTCCGGCAGGAGCATTCGTCTCCTTATTATCCTTAGGCCAATGGATAGGTCGAGGCAGTCAATAAAACTCTTAAGAAGATCCTCCAATGAACAATCGACAAAAATCAGTCCAATTGGCACGTTATGTTGTATTCAGCTCTTTGGGCATACCGAACCTCCATAAAGACTGCTACTGGTTTATGGGATGGAATCTATCTTTCCGGTTGAATGTGAAATTCCATCTCTTAAGTTAGCTGTTGAGCTCCTTCCAGAGACTTCGAGTCTCAAAGAGCGCCTCCTTCACTTGGAACATCTCGATGAGCAGCGTCGAGATGCCGCCACGATGAATGAGGCTCATAAGAAAAGAGTTAAAATGCAGTATGATAAATCTGTCCGTCCGTCCTCGAGTCTTTTCTGAAGGTGACCTTGTCTTGGTCTATGACCAAGATAAAGACACCTTGGGGGCAGGCAAGTTTAAGCCTATGTGGTATGGTCCTTTCATTATTAAATGAGTTTTATAAAAAGGGTCGTATGAGTTAATCGATTTTGAGGGAAACAAGCTGGCGGAGCCCTGAAACAGGCTCTACCTAAAGAAGTACTTTGCTTAAGTAGAAGTTAGGCAATGGCTTCTTTGTACTTTATGTATATTTGTACATATATCATCGAGAGTTTTTTGATATCAACACTTTTTGTTCTCCTGTGGCAGGTGTTGATGGATGACTTGGTCCATTTTGGGTTCGCCGATGGTGCTAGTCGGCACACTCAAAATCTCGCTTCCGCAGCTTGGGTACTCTATTATCCAACTGGTCAATTGATGGTATCAAGAGGCGTATGCATCGGTCCCGCTTCAAACAACATGGCTGAGTATACTGCCGTCATTAATTTACTATCTGAGGCAATTTCTTATGGAATTGACTTGTTGGTAGTTTATCTTGATTCTCAATTGATAGTGTCACAATTAAACAACATTTATTGGGTAAGGGATCCATGCTTATATCGCCAGTATTTAAGGGTGAGGTTGTTGCAAAGATCATTTACTTATATTAATTATTTTCACATTCCAAGATCTCATAATTGGTTAGCTGATTCTATCGCTAATCAAGCATTAGACTGGCACATCAATCATTCATCACAATAAAATTAAGCATCAAAAAGTCGAACTGTATATATAAATATATATCATAAAGCATCTCGAGTGTACATATGTTTGTCCAAAAAATATACAAAATTGGGACTCAAATGCCCATAATCATGTCCGGCATATTTAATGCCCCAGCTCAGGATGAGCGGCTAAGTAGGTAACTATCGCATTGGCCACACGCCGAAAAGTGCGAACCCAGTCACATGGCATGCCAACCACATGACACTGCATATCCTCAGGAAGGTCCTCTATGGCAGCCATCGGTACTCGGCAGCTCAGTCTTGCCAAGTGTCACTAGACGTTATGTAGAGTTCCTTCTGTATCAGCTGCCGCCTCTTCGGCTCCTCGGCCGCGCCGTCCATGCCACGGGAACCCATCCGACCGTACCGGCCCAATATCTGGAACATGATCATCATATTAGTAATTTGAATCCCATCAAAAATATTTTTCAAAATTCATCATTATATTTGAAAAATCCAAAAAAATCAAAAAATCAAAAAATTATTACCAATGTCGCCCCATGCTGCGTTCAGTGGTAATGCTAGATCAGGATCTCCTCGAAAATCCAATCCAGCATAGGGGTAGTCATCTACAGTGATGATCTGCTGATCCCACCAGGTGAAGAAGTCATCGTCAAAGGCAGTCCTTGGGACCTCCCCACCCCCTAGACGTTTCATCGGGTCAGCCAACCGGCCCATGCGTGGATCTCGTGGGGTGCTCATGGAAACTGCTACCCTAGGGTGGAGTGCGGGAACCTTCTCGAAAAAGAAAGAACACAGGATAGTCCCATATCCAAAGTTTTTGGTATGTCCCCTCTTGATAGAAGTGAGCTGGCCCTTCATGTTGGCCAGAAGAGGAGTACAAGAGTCAAATATAGTGGTGAGACAATCAACTGCAACACTCATGGTTAGCCATGATGCCTGATGCAGAGAGGCTGATCCGTTCACTCGAGCTATGGTGAACAGGATTATCCTCAGTGATAAACTCGCCACATGTGTGATGGAAATCTGGCTCCCAACCTTCTTGGGATGTCTCGGGCAATATATTTGTACGTAGTCCTCGATCGTGAGACTGCTTCGTGTCCTGCCCTGGGAATGTACTACCTCTCCCCTTTGGGAAAGGCCCGTGATGAAATAGATATCCTCCACTTCTATCCTGAGTGGCATCTGGTCAATCATAAAGGCTTCCTCCTCGACATCCCAATAATCAATGAGCATCTCAAGCAGACGTGTGTTTGCTTTCATATTTGGCAGTTTGAAGAATTTAAGCAAACCACATCCCCGTAGGGCTTCTTTGGCAAACTATTCAACAGTGAAACATCAATTAAAAATCTTAAAACCAGCCACAATCAATTGCAAGCTAAGTATAAGAGTTACCTGGAGGTTTTTGAAGAATTTGAACGGTTGAATTTGGCGTACGGAAAGTTTGCTCCTTTGGCTCCAACTCTTTTCTCTCAAACTCAAATGATGACAATGGTGAGTCCAAAATCCCTTTTATAGGTTTTGAAAATGCAAAATTTTTTCAAAATTTTATTTTGTTTGGCCTCATGTGACTTGTAACTTGGGAGCTTGGAATTTCGAGAATGGTTTGTTTTTCAGGACATTTTGGACGTTTTTTCGACAGTTTCGAGACGGTTCCATGACTGCTGACCCATCATGGCAGGTATCGTTTTCTCACTGGCATATAGGTTAGGGACACCATTTTTCCGTTGCATTATGCATACTAGCCTCCATTTGCCGATACATCTGCCATAGGGTCGACCCCATCGTGTTATGGTTCGTAATCCATATTCACTCGCCGGATCTTTAAATCATGACATGATGGTGGAGCCATCCTTTACATGGGCATCGTAGTTAGCACCTCACTGACATTTTTTGCCCATGCTGCTCCGATTTGAGTAGGCTCGGGAGTCCTCTGTAGTCCCACCATGACTTATGCGTTGAAGACTCATTCCTCTTTGCTTCTTCGCTTCGTTCTGGCCTTATACCCTAGAGGCTCCTTTGTGTTGAGTTCTACTGCTGCATTGCATGTTGACCACTTGCACCTTTTGGCCTATAGCCGGCTTAACTTGGACTCGTGTTTAAGCCAAATTTTGACCATGACGACTGCAAAATCAACCTTGCATACCTTTGGCTTTTGCAGCTTGACACACCTTGACCCGTGGAAGGAACGCACCTTTGAATGTCACTGACCAGTTTTCACCTCCCTGCATTGAACATAGGAACGTTCCATTCCCAGGAACTAGATCATCTGTTTCACCGACACTCGTTCTTTCCACTATACCATAGCATTCTTTTATTCTTTTTCAAGCTTAACAGAAAAAGACAAAAAAATTAAATATTCCAAAAAGAGCGGGAACGGGACAGTATTTCCATTTATTGTTGGCAGCTAGAGTCAGTCGTGTCGCCCTTGAACAAAGCACTCAAAGCAAAGTCTCCTCCATTTGGGCGGGATTTAGTTTGACTTAGGTATGTCGTAACCTTGTTATTGAGTCAATTCTCCCCCGATTGGTTATCTCTTCCAATCATATGGAGGGTTCGTTCGTGCCTCCTGCATGACGAACTTATACAGAGTCATCATATGCTACCACATAGTCACATTGAGTCGTGCTTTTGTTCAAGGGAAGTTAGCCTAAGTTGGCCTCTCTGCGGTGTCTTTTGACTCATTTTTCAGTCGGCCATCCCTGGTTGTCAGTATCATATCTATCATCACATCAGCTATATTGGTCCTTTACTTGTGCCGATTTGAGAAGGTCTCCATTGACTTCTTGTTGGCGGGTCTTGTCCTTATCGACGACGACATATTGCTCTGAGGACAGGCCTAGAGCCGCACCCTGGCCCTATTTTCATTATTGATAGGTCACCTTGTGCTCAGCGTCGATCAGTATCATGGGTCTTTGACTGAGTGGTTTCCCTTGTGTTCGACATCAGCTTACATTATCACACATTGGGATTCATGCAGTACCTTGGTTTCCATTTGACCCTATTGGTGGATACCTCGCCTCTGTGTCAGCTTCCATTATTGGTTGGTTTAGAGGGTTTTTGTCGTACGCTAGCCACATCTTGTGTACGCCGGAAACGTACTTCGGTTGGGTTACTACATCTCTTTTGTCCGATTCCTTCCACATTATTGGCCTACGGGTTACACTCGCGCTAGATTGATGAAGGATGCCTTAATGCCTTCCTTCTAGTGGATCTTTCCCTATCGACTCCGACTCATTGCTCTGGGGCAAAGATCTAGAGTCTGTTTGGCAGTACCTTGGGGTTTGCAGTCATTAGTGGCAGATCCTTCGCTATCGACAGTGGGAAACCATCATTGTCTCCTGATCGATAGATTCTTACAGGTGTTCGACTCCAGCTGATCTATTCACACTTGTTAGATTGTACTGGGTACCTTGACGCTCATTATCATTATCGGTGAGTAGTCTCGCGTTTGTTAACAATATACATCAATGACTGGTAATCAAACGATTTCTCACATGGTCAACTTCAGATCATTTATTCCCATGGCGTAGAAATGTACCACGGCAGTCGGTGAAGACCTCAGGTTGTATCAGCATTCATTGGTTCACTTGACAGTTTCTCTTGTTGCTGCTAGTTGATACCACTCCACCTTATATGTTGCAGTCAGTCATGGCGACATTCTATATGCTGGCACCTGAGTTTGCAGTGTAGTACCATCCTATTCCATCATGTTCAGTTGGTACCTTTTGGGATCAGTCTTTGATATCAGTGATCCGTTGCATCTTTCAACATCATTGACAGTCTTATATGTGATATTCAGACATGTACTTGTTTGATCGTGATCAGATGATCCATTATGTATTTTCCAGTCATTTATACTTGTGTACTTAGTGGATCCATTTGTACTTGATATGTGGACATGCTTTACTTTTTCTAAGCATGGGTATGCCCGCCTCAGACAGTGTTTCTTTTTGATCTCCTTTTGTGGCTTGGCAGGCTAATTCTGGTGAAGTCCTCCTCGATTTTTGACAGATTTCCTTTCCATGTACTTGCTTAATACATTTCGGCCATCATGTACCCCTTCTGACCTCATATATTAGGGGGCATTTGTTATAGCTCCAAATCTCACTCTTATGGTTTGTGATGCTGCACTCATGGCCTAGGGCAACCCCTCCTTCCAGACTTGGTCCCAAAATTTAAAAACAGTGTTTTATCCCTTATACGCGACATTGCCCTGAGTTGAACGCGTGTATATGCGGGTAGGCGTATACCCAACCTACGTATATGTATTAAAACACTTAAAAAAATATAGAACTCCTTAATTTCAAGCAGAGATCGCGGGTTTTACCTGCTGATCACTTGTTAGTGCCCGTGGCCCAACTGTTCCCAACCAACTCCCAACTAAAAAACTACTTTGGGAGAGGTATAAAAAGACCTCAATGGGAAGGCCTAAGGGAGGAGAGAAGAGAGAGAAAGGTTATTATGCTGAGATTTTTCCCCTGACCAAGTCTGAAGACCCTTGTGCCTTCTACACTTCCCCCATTTGTACAGGAAACCCTTGTTTCCTTGTGTGTTGATGTTCATCCACTACTTGTGACATCATGGATTAAGTCATGGAAGGAGTTTGTTAAAGGCTTGAGGTTGGACGAATCCGGAAGGAAGCTTTGCTTGGAGCCTGCGAAAGGTGACTCAGGTGAAATTATTCCTTTTCTGTACTTTATTTGTCTATAATAAAAGAAACACATGTCTTGGTTCCTGATATAAATCTTCTTTATGTTTATGATATTCATGTTGGAATTCATATGTGAATGGTTGTTTAAAGTTCATAACTAACTACCTTTCTTTATAACATGAAGATGGTTTCTTTGTAAGGTTTTGTCCATATACTGTTGTGTTCTTCGGAATTGGTTGTTTTGTAGGACAAAGGAGCAAAAGGAACTTGAAGAAGGGTTTGGACCCTAAAGGACCTTCTCAAACGTAGGACCTAAGGTATGCCCCCTTATCATAGAATTTACTTATAATAGCATAATGGCTGTGTGAATGTGTGTTTCTCTGTATAGACAACTTTCAGTCTGCTAGGGTTTCAACCCAAAAGCCCTAGGGGAACATTTCCCTTAAAAACATGAACATACCAACTCTTTCTTGTTGATTCATGTCATGAGTCATCTCGGGCACATCACTACTATGGACCACACTATTGTAATCAATGTAATGTAACGTGGAAGTCCAAGAGACCCACATGTAAATTTGAAGTGTCATGTAAAGTTGAAGAGTCATGTAATTGAAGTAGTCATGAGGGAAGTCAAATAGTAATAAGGGCCAATTTTACCCTTGGCTATAAATACCCCTCATTTTTACATGCAAAAGACTTTTTCACCTTGGATCCTCCCACATAGCTTGAGAGTCTATAATATTTTCTTTGAGGAGCGAGCAGTGGCTCCAAGGCCCCACTGTCGGGGTTAGTGATGTAATGGTGTACATACATGTCTTGGAATTTTTGTTTAATTCATAAGCCTGTTAATATGCCAACACGTTTTCACACATGTATTGTATTTGTTTGTAAGACGACTCTTTGGACACTTGTAATGCATGTTTCTTTAGCCTGTATTAAGATAGTTGAACTATTTCAGTTGTTCTAATACATATTCTTACGAAAATGTTTGTATAAGTTGTTAACGTTGTCTCGCCCATGTGGGTTATCCCATAGGACACTCGACAGATTCACTCTTGTAAACTTCTTATAATGCCTGTTGCACTCGTGTGGACTATTCTGTTGGGTGTTGTACATGTTATCTGTTCACCCTGTGTTTGTGACTACCGCATCCGTGTGGATTACTCCACTGGAAGTTGTGCATGTCCTATTGTGTTCTGTGTCTCTAATAGAGTTGGTACTATTCCCTTTCAACCTGAGACTGACTTCCACCCTCTCCCTCTGCAATGAAAGAACTCTGACACAAGTGGCACTAAGCACTCACCAGGCATGCAAACCTCGTTGTTCGAAGAAAAAGCAAACCACTCTCACATGCTAACAAGAAATAGCTAAGGCATATATTTAAGACAATGGGAACTGGGCCATTGTACCGGATGGGACTCCTACGCCAAACAGTGTGAGGTCTAGTTGGGACTTCATACCAGGAAGATCCCCTGAATGTTGGTGGGTCCAACACCGTAAACATTTTTGGCACTAGATAGAGGGCCAAATGACAAGCTGAGCCCATTACGTTTGGTTTGAATCTCTTACCAAATGGATCATACACAATTCGTGCTCCCGGAGTGTTTCTCTCATTTCTCCCTTAATCAGTTATCAATCCCCGGTGAGCTTCTCGATGAATTGTCCTTGTTAAAGTTTGACGGTGAGGACAGAGTGTCCGCAACCAAGCATATTTCTGATTTCTTCATTTCTGCGAATCTCATGAAATCGGCAGTGAAGAGCTCGTTTGCGTACTTTTCTTCCTCACCCTTGAAGGTCATGCTAATTGGTGGTGTCATACCCTGCCACCTGCTTCCGTCCATTCCCTTCTCACTCTCCTCAAGGAGCTCCATCAAGCCTTCAACAAGTATAACCACCAAGATGTCCATGAAAGAATCTCTCGTTTGAGAATGAAGCCTGACGAATCAATTGAGGACTTTGCTACCCGCTTCCTTCACCTCTATCACGAAATTCCTAAATGGTTTTTGGACCTTGACTTCATGATCCAAGAGCTAAAACGCATGGTTCATGTCTCCCGAAATGGTGAACCTCCTGGCTTCCCTTCTTCCTTTACTCTTGTGATTCATGAGACCCCTCATTTTGCAAATGAGGTGTCCAACACCCTATTTGTTCCCTGTCCTCCTCCCTTTCTGGTATCAAAGAGGGTGCCCCCTCAAACAGCTACAAAGCTAAGAAATATGCGTAGCAGGTACCCCCTCGCAGCGGTCATAAAGCTAAGAAATCTACGCAGCCTGTTCCCAACTCATCTTCTCAACTGTCTCTCGCTCCAATGGAGGGAATTCCAGAATGGCTCAAAAAGCCTATGGAAAAGACCCATTCCTCCATTCCGCAAGAGGACCTCACCATTCATAACCCAAGTCTCAAGTCTGATCTACATCTATGTCATCCTCCATCATTGCCATGAATCCTTGTACCATGACTCGCTTGCTCAGTTCGCTTCACCAACTAGTTGTGCGCATTCACTTGATTCTCAAGTTGTTGGCTAAAATTGTGGTCATGTGCAAGGAAGTCTCATTATACAGGCGAGGGAGTAGGAAGGTGAATACATAATCAATTCCCCTACTATGTTTCAAAATGTTTCACATCAAAACATTGAGCTTCCATTTTTGATTGATTCTCAATCCGTGAATCTTGGTGAAACATCATGCACAATTAATTATCTTGATCAACCTCTATTCTTGGGTTGTCATCACTCCCATGCTTCCGTATGTTGTGATCAACACCCAAGCACATCATGTGATTTGTTTTCATTTCATGTAAACTCTAACTCAGATCTATAATGTGCACTGGTCAAAGCAGGCGTCCATATCGAAACTTCCTTCACACCTCACTTGCCTGTGTGTCCTACCATTCACGGTGCATCTACATGAAGCAGAGATACTCCATGTTCTCTTGCTTCTTCATTTGACGGAGTATCTCCTCGATTGGTACCAGGTAGTGAGGATGCCCATGATGAAAACAGTCTCAACGCACAAGACTCTTCCCACTCGCCATAATCTTGTGTGTTGCATGAAGACAACTCGTCAAGTCAACTTGCTGAAGCTGGTAAATTTGATGAAGCCTGTGATAGATATGGTTTCCATCCTATGATAAGTTTTGAAATCAATGAAAAAAACCATCCTCAAGCCATGTGTGAATTGGTTCACATCTCAAAATTCCATTTTTCAATTCTGGAAAGTTTCAGGATGTGTCAAAGAGTCGAGGCACTTCAACGTCCATTAATGGTTATGTCAAGACCTTGTGACTCTGGTATTCCCATCGAACTAAATCAAATATGGTTTCTCATGCAAAATCCATCTATCTTCATGGTTTCACTCAACGTGGAACCCATGTAAAGAATATTTACTATTCCGGGTGCGATATTTCAAAATTTCAAATTTTCACTAATGATCGAATCCATGAGTCTGTTACAGCATGTCCATCTTCATGTAGTTCTCTTACATTCAATTCGGGTTGGGAGTGTTTGTCCCTCATGCGATCATGGAATAGTGAAGTTGATCATCTCAAAGGCTATCTTAGTCTGGAATCATACTTATCTGTCGTTCTCCCTCATGATCAACTCCTTTGTCTTCTTGCCAATTTTTCACGTCAAATCTTCCTGCTTATCACACCAACAATCTCCGTATGTGATGATGATCGCACAACCCATCACGCAAATCAAGTTAATCTAATTTCACCACACCCCAATTGGCTTCACACATTCACAGTGTTGACATCCTTTCTACATGATGCCTGTGCAATTTTTCACTAGTTGTAGGTGGGTGTTCTATCATATCTAGCGCATAGTGAACTTGGTTCCCTTATTTAGAGCGTTTGCAAGATTGTTAAAAAATTTTCTTTGTTCATGTCAAACTAGGAATCTGGCATCTCGACCAACTAGTCTAATTTTTCTTCTATCTTGGGTGGTTGTCATGCAGTTTATCATTTTCCCAACAATACATCCAATGACAGTCACTTCGCACACTATGATCTTCACCGTGTAACATCTTTCTCCTTAGACTTCTGTCAAGTAGGTGAGGCACTTTAGCCTGTGCTGATGGCTATGGAAATCCCTCACTATCTTGACATGACCGATGATAATGATTAGATCTATCTATCCATACTATATTCCCATAGTTATCCCCTCTCTCGAATCAGGAATCCATCTTTTCAAAGATCACGAGTCTTTCAAAATAGCTATCACGAATTTTATGTTCCAATCGTTGAATGGTTGGAACAATATTACTTGGCGAGTCATGTTGCAGGTAACAATATTCAATCCTTCCTCGAACTCACTAATAAAATTGGTGCAGAAAAACACACACTCGCGAGAGGCCTTCGAGGTTTTTTGAAACATGGTAGTCACTAAAGAGGTAAGCATGTGTTTTGGGTGGTTGTGACACATCTTTCTACCCACAGGTGAGACCTTCTCTCTCGTGTGCAATTTTGTCAAGTTTTTGTATTTTTTGTTACACATTATTTTTTATCTGTTTTAATTGCCTATATCTTTATGGTTGCAAGTCGGGTATGCCTACGGTGGCTTCACTGGAAATTTCATTTCACATAACCCTGATCGTTTAGCGTAGGAGTAGGAGTAGTGTTTTCTTTCTTTCCTATCTTTTCTTTATGTCTTTCATGTTAGTTTTCTTGATAAATTGGTTTGGTTTTTTTTCTTGCTCCCTTTGCTTGCTTGTTGTCTTTTCGCTTTACATTACTATTTTTGCATTGCTTTGTTTTGTTTTCTTAATATCATGTTATTTTTTGTTTTTGTAAATAAGTGTTTCCCTCTACTGAGTTCTAGATTTTGAATGAGTATGTGGCTGAGATCTAAAGAGTATTGTGACACTACAACACTTGGTCAGTGCCGCGTCATTCTTTTCTATGCTTGGTTATAACCTTCGACCGATAAAGTCTGAATGGAAAATACAATTCGTCTGCAAGGGAAGCTTGGGTCCAACCATGAACTTGTGTCCACACTGGGAAACCCCATGCCTGTACTCAGCCTTATGCTCTATGCTTTTTTTGGGATGGGATCCCTAGGGTCAAATTTTGTCAGTAAAGTCAAGTTTTGTAATAGTTTTTGTAAAAGAATATAAAGTCTCTATGAAATATGAAAGCAGAGCGTGAAGCTAAGTAAGAGTCAAAGGCGCATTAGTCCCTCGTATGGGTAGGTGATAGGTTAGTTTTGGGATTCACCCATGGTACAAGGGCCATGGTATTGTACTGAAAAGGATATATATAGTTGAGTCATAGTGAGTCTAAAGGATAAATTTTGTTAAATAATCATTGTAAGGGCAAGGTGCTAAGACAGGAAAATTTGGTCTCCTGTACTTAGGCGAAAGGGGAAGGCTCCTACAGTTGAGTGCACGGAGACCTTGGTAAGTCTGCAGCTGAGTGCGTGGGACCTTGCAGCTGGGTGCACGTATCTAAACGTTTACTTCTTAATAAAGATTGTTTTGAGCCGAATATGTGCATCTGTGCCTCGTTTATTTACTTTTGTTTAAGTTTATGTATATTTGATCTGTAATCTATTTTATGTGAATTAATGCTTTATTTCTGCGTGGAATGAATAGATCTGTAATATTTATGTATAATAAGTATAATCAAGTAATAGGATTCAAGGGACTTTATTAAGGGGACTTTATTAACGATATAATATTGTTAACGATATAGAATTTATAATACCTATTTATTGGTGATGTAGTTGTGATTATAAAATTTCTTACTATGCTATGTATATGAAATATTATATAATTACCATATGTTCATATAACTAATGCAACCATGTAAATTAAATGACTAGTAAAAAGTAATAGGACTCAAGGGACTTTATTAAGGGGACTTTATTTCTCTTAGAACTTCATAGTAGATGGATATATGATAGTACATATAAGTGAAGAAATGTTAGAATATAAAAATTACTTACATAAAAATGTCAAGTTGTTAGGCATTAAGTTATTGCTAGATGATTGTTTAGATAATCACTCAGTTAATTCATCTCTAAAAATAATAAGTTTGACCCTTGAGGTGTAGATGAGTTTGTGATAGAGTACATTATTAAGGCAATCTTTGTGACATCATTGGTTCAAACCTTAAATATCATGAGCACCATATGAAGGAGGTTTCCATGGTCACTACAAGCAAGGTGGTTCGGTCAATTTTCATGAATTATGTGAAGAAATTGACAACTAGAATGGAGCAACATTCACAAGAAAAGGACACCTTGAGTTGAGAAGGAAATGCCCATTCTAGAAGGGTAAGTATGAGTATGTATGTATAGGAATTTGACTTATTCCAAATCCATGGTTGGATATATAAAGATCAATTTTATAATGAAAGTATGTGGATCATAAAATTTCCATTAAGAGAAATGCATGAGGGGAATTTGTATTGGATAAACATTCTCTCATTTTAGACAAGTCAAGAGGAAGTTAAAGATAATTTTGGAGGTCCAAATCAAATAGAAAAAATAAGGCACATTAAAGTTCAAGTGAAATCAAGATTATTGTAATTAAGTTGTAATTGGAAAAGGAATCATAAAAATTTCACATCATAAAGTTGAAATGGTCAAAGTAATCACATCCTTGTGTAAGGCACTGCATATTGTTTAAGCCCAATACAAGTGAAGATGGAGAGTAAGTGTCAATGTAAAGTCATCACCATGCTTTATTGTCCAACAAGGTGACCTTTGACACATTAACATAATACTTTTTTCTTCTATAGTCACTCATAAATGAGGAGGAAAGTAGGGACACTTTCAAACTAAATGGGGACGAGATTATATGATGTATGAAGATATACAAGTAAAGCCTTTCTAGTGATGCACCATAATACTATATCCTAGCCAGTCTTGTAGTTCTTGAAGTGCATGCATGTACTTATTTTTTTATTTTTGTTTATTATTAGTCTATTATACATTAGTTATTTATATTTTTTAATTTCTTTTAGCCTCAACCTACATGCATGCATATATTAAAGGAATTTGTGGACACATTGTGAACTTATAAAAGCCCATTAGGTAAGATAAATAAAGACAATTAATTTTTCTTTATGGTATTCTTCATATTTTCTATTTATTTCCCATGTTTCTATGTTAATATCACATTTAAATAGTTTTACAATGTGCTTACCTTCTCGACTCTAGTATTTTAGCTAAAAAATGTTTGAATTTTCATCACATGGATTTAGATCTAGAGAATAAAATAGGTCCTATGGATAGAATCTTTGCATTAGGACTGAAATAATGGTAAAATTCCATAGTTTGACATTTCAAGGAAGGGTATCATTACCTAAGCCATGCTTGAAGGTCAAGGGTTACACTAAATTCTTGCTTGATACACCACATGTTCCTCTATCTTATCTTTGTGCTTCCCTTTCCAGATCTATTGATTGTTGAGAACAACTAGAGAAAACCCTTGTCTTTAGATGGGTATAAATTCATGGCATAACTGATCAAGCTACACCTCCCTAGGAAATGAAATTTACTTAATTAGTTTAATTAGGAAATTCCTGGTAGCATGACACTATCTCTTTAATGTTGGTCCTTTATAATATCATCAAAATGTAAAAAAACCATATATAAATGTTAACTTCACACATTCATATTAAAATCAAGTATTACATCATTAGGTTATTTGGTTTCTATTAATAATATTAATATTAAGGCTTGCTAATAAGGTTTAATACAATTTATTAATAAATTTTAATAATAAGGTTTAAGGTTTAATAATAATATTAATATTAAGGTTAATAACATTAATGTGGCTATTAATAATGTTAATAATATTTATATTAGGTAAATAGTAATTATTTCTTAATAAGGGTTAACAACATTAATAATATTATTTAAACGTTAGTAACTTTATAATTGTATATCAATACATTTATCTACACATAATAACACACTAATAACATTTTAGTATATACATTAACACATGTCAATCATGGTTGACATGATCAACCATAATCAACATGGACATCATTCTCAACCATGATTATCCATAGACACCATAGAGATTAAGTTTATTAATAACCATCATAGATCCATCTTAAAAACGGATCTAACATTTCACGTGCAATTTTTTTATGAACAAACATTATTTAAATATTTTTGTATAGTTTATTATTAATTTTGTTTTTTAATTTTTTAATTTGGGGAGACATTTCAACTTTGATCGCTGACGGGCAGAGTTACACATCATACTGGGTTGTAGAATGACCCTCTCGGCTCAATAAGGTTTAATAAGATTTGTTAGTAAGATATAATAATAATAAGGCTCTATTAATAAAATTAAGGTTCATTAATAATATTAATATTAAGATTAATAACATTAATGTGGTTATTAATAATATTTAATATTATATTAAGTTGTAGTAATTATTTATTAATAATGTTTAAGGTTTATTAATAATAACATTTATTAGTATATTAATGAGGTTTTTAAATAATTTTATACTATTATTTAAACTATAATAGCTTTATAATAATACATTAATAAGTATGCATCAATACATTAACACATTAATAATATATTTATCTACACATAATAAGAGATTAATAATATTTTGTCTACACATTAAGATATTAAGTTATACATTAATATATTAATATATACATTAACTCATGTCAATCACTTGGTTAACCATAGTCAACATCGACATAGACATTAATATAGTCATTACACTTAATAACTTTAACTTTAATAGCTTTAGATAATAAATTTAATATAGGTTTAATATTATTTAATATATTTTTTTCAATATTTAATTTTTAATCTAACTTTAATAGCTTTTCCCAACCATGCAACTACATTCCCCAAGAGTTTGAACAACAACATGTGGCTTAATGGAAGTTTCCATTATTTGTAATTGAAAGTTTGCTTCCTTAATTTATCTCTTGAATGCTTCTAGTTCTCTTTTGATGTTTAATTGAAATTTTTGTTGTTACCTGATTGGTTTCATCTATTTTTTATTGATTTAAGGGTTTGGGTTAAATTTGAAGACCTTTTTTGAGTGAAGACATCCTTTGTTTATTTTTTGTCATGTTTATTTGAGAAAAATATGATATTATAATTAATATATGACCTTAACTCTTCTATAGGCATTTAATGTGTTTATCTAAAGCCAAGGAATTAGAGAAGTATCTAGCTATTAGAGAAGAAATGTATAAGAAACCAAAAGAATTTGATGTAAAGATTCATGATTTTAAGATAGTTATTCATAGACATTATTTTCATGTGAAGCCTCTAGAATGTGAATTACATAGAATATGACTGAGTTTTTTGAATGTGTTAAGATCCTATTTGAGCAAAAGAACCTTTGCAGTTCAACATTGTACACTTTTGGGAGTACCTCTCCAACTAGTTGCCCCTTGGGAGGTAATAAGACATTTGTGATAAAAAATGATAAAATCATACAAAGAGATTTGCAAGAGTTTATAATAATAAACTTCACAAAAATAACCCATGATGTTTCTTTTCTCAAACATGGAAAATGAGTATATTATAGTTTAAATAATTATTTTTATTCTTGTTATATATGATTGCATAGATTATGAAGTATTATCAAGACTTTATAGTGCTTTAGGGGGTCTCTTAAAATTTTCCATGATTGCAGATAGGGGGAGTTCTATAATATTATTGCAGAATTGACTAAGGGTCACTATCAATGACAAAAGGGGAGATTATTGGAAATATTGTTGTTATTGATGTCAAAGATATGGGGAGCATACTTATGTCTAATATAAATATTGGAAAATGAAGATTGTTGGGAATGTTGTTTTGTATTTTTGATGCCACATTTGGATACCCTATCTTTGAATGCATTTTTACTCCAATTACCTAGCTCGAATCGGAGCATAATATATATGGTTGGAAATTTTATCCTGACACCTTTCCAATTATATATGACACTCCCTCTAACTCCATAAGAATGAGGATATTTGAGATATTGATTTAGGATGAACCATCTAAAGTACAAGTAGGCTCACCCAACTAGTTTTACAAGTTAGCCCCATAAGTGAATGTACAAAAACTGCAAATAAAGGGCATATGACTTAATTTTAACAAGAATTTGTTGAAGAAGAGATTTGAGGTCGCAAGAGGAGTTGAGGAATAACTTTTGGGGTGATTCTTGGAGTCTATAAGTGGAAGGAAAATTGTGATTTATGGAGTGAACAAGCCATCTTGGAAATTTCGCTATATCTTTTTGTTTGGGATGTTTCAGCATGTGAAACTTGGAGATTTTTTCTTGAAGATCATCATGTACCTATGGCTCAAATTAAAAACCTTGTTTCACTGCAATTTATAATATATGTTGTAAGGAATTTAGGTTTCTTGAATTCTCCTCAAATTTTCTTCAAACATGGTAGCTTAGCATTTTTTCTATATCTTTCTTTCTATGATGTTTCAAAATATGAAATTTAGAGGTGACAGAGGAGAGATCTCAAGGTACCCATACTAATAATTTCATAACTATATTTGCAAAATTAGATTCATTGCATGTTGTACAAATTCATTCTTGGGAAGAAGCTAAAAGTAACAAGTTTTAGGAGAAGTAGACTTGGTGAAAGAAGAAGTAGCATGTAGACCTAGTGAAGGCAAAAGTAAATGACAGAGACGGTGAAGATAGAATCAACAATTAGACTTGGTGAAAGCATAAGCAACTAACAAACATTATGAATAAGAAGAAAGTAGTTTGGTGCCTTTGAATATTTGTAGTAGTGGGGATTTGTATCACAAGTAGTTTAGTTACGACAAAGTAGTAGAAGGGTTTGGTATTTCCTATATATTGGTTTCTACAAAGCAAAAAAGGGGATAAATGTATCCTATGGGTTAGTGCCTACAATGTAACAAAGGGGATTGGTGTCCCCAGTAAGTTGGTGCCTACAAAGTAGCATAAGGGATTATTGTAATAGTAGGTTGGTGCCTACAAGATCTTTCATGTAAAGAAGTTTTGAGATTTTGTGCTATAAGGGTTTCTACATATATCTTGTGTTACCTATTCAATTTATGAGATTAATGTTTCATGATGTCTGAAGGGCTTTAAATAAATAGAAATTGTCATTATACTAATTCCCACCCCCCCCATCTCAATATATTTGTGAATTACAATGATTTTAGTTGTCATGATCATAATTTCATGAATGGATATATCATGTGGGGGGCATGGATATTGGATTCCCCCTTTTTATCCTTAGTAATACTTCTTAAATTTGGGTCCAATGTTAGCCAAGAAATTGACATCTCCATTATGATCCCACAAGACTTTCTAATATAAAATGGTCTCAAACTATTTAGCCACACTCAAAATTTGTTGAATCAAACATTGCAGTAATAAATGAAGTGTAGAATTTAAAAGGAACCTAATGACAATGGAGGAGTGTCCAATAGTTTTTGGCTATCAAACTCCACAATCATTTAGTCTAAGCAATCCCTAGAACATTCTCAATACCCTAGCTTCATTTCTCATGGAAGTACTTAAACCGTAGGAAAAGCAACTTTTTGTGTTTCCTCCAAGATAAAAAAGGATTCTGTAACATACCTCCAGCTCACAGATTTTTTTCTTCATTTCCTGCTATAATTGTTATTCAGTAATAGTAATGTAATTACATCCTATCGTTCAGTTCATTTCCCAGTGGTCATTGCAATGTCTCTAACAACTACTCAACATCCATTTACATATAAGGTTGTAAAATTAGGGTTAATGTTATTATCACCTAACCAGAAGTAGTCCTCTTAAATTTGTTTATTTTTTTAAAGGTTTCTTCAATAGTATTCTTTTACCTCCTAACACAACTCATGATACAACATCTCACTTGCATCATATCCCACTTGGTACAATTTCACTAATTCTTATAGTTTTAAGGTTTCCCCCTATAACTACACCTCATAATTCCACAAAAGTTTACATCTCTCATTAACTCATTAAGTTCATATTATATAACCATTTGTAATTCTAATCCTTATATTTATTCGATTATCTATTTCAAACCTCTATTTCCTAGCGCATTTCAAAACCCTTATGTTATTGCCCTATAGAGGACATGTTTTGAATGGTTGGCCCACTACTGTACACCTGGAACAACTAGCCATAGGAAACGTGATCTTGCTTCATGTGGAGGTCATGTGACTCCTTGAACTTGGCTCTGTTTGACATTTGAGATCTTTTTTATCAAATTAGAGGGAGGAGATCAGTTAGGGTTACTCCAAATCCTTCTACCCTAGTCTAGCTTGATTCATGCAAGTTCATTTCACATTTCTAGTTCTATCAGAGCATCGCTCTATATTTTGGTGAAGTGTCATATCTTAGAATTAGTATGACCTTCTGGCCACCAATCTGCCTGATTTTTCATTACCAGCGAACGTCTATACTCTTGGTTTTAGTTTCATTCTCTTACGATTCCTCAGGTACTTTGTATTTACATTTCCTTTTACATTTTGCTCATTCTTTTTCAGACATTACCAATATGGGAGCTTACATGTTTCTCATATGACCTTCATTTTCTCTCAAAAAGGAATCACGAGGTCACTGCTGGAAAGGGAATAGCATCCACTGAGTTGCTAGGCTTTCAATTCCTTTTTAGAGGTAGGGTTTCAGTGAGCCCACTATATAATTGTTAATGGGTTTTGAATATATATATATATATATATATATATATATATATATATATATATATATATATATATAAATATAAATATATATAGTATTACAATTTATGGTCACCTCATCACCGATTTTTTTCCCATCGTACCGATTTACAAATGGGGGAAGCATATATATTTCTACGCCTCAAAGCAGTTGTTAGAGAGGTAAAATCTTGTTTTAATCCCTTATCTATCGTAACCTATCTCGATTTTATATTGGATTTTCTTCCCTATTTTCAATCTACATTGGTCATCATGGAAACCCATTGGGAATTATGAGCATTGTGGGGATTTTTGGATTTTCCATTTTTTGTAGGTTTTAATTCCGAGTCAAGGGTTTCCAAGAGTCATTCACGACTGAAAATATTTTAGGTAATTACTTGAAACGTTATCATAAAATTTACTTTGCTATTTTATTTCGTTTCAAGGTTGTATTGAAACCCTAGCCTTTACCTTCTATTGCATTTCCATATTATAATACAGTATGTTATTTAAGCTCTTTATTTTATAGCCTAACCTTTTTTTTTGTAGTTGCGAGGGGCGCAACTTGGAGCAAGGGTTCAATAGAGTTGTACATAGGTATAATTTCCTCGATATCCATTTTATCCATTTTTTTTGGTTTATTATATTTATAGTATGGAGGGTCAGGGTCTAACCCTTTCCTTTAGATTGTTTATGTCAAGTATGATATCGATAAGGGCTCATTAATTTGCACTGTGATTTTTCAATTTTTTTCTTCTGGTATCAAGCGGCCTCTAATAGCTTGCCTCAACACTTCCATAGATCGACACTTTGAACGGTTTTCCTACTTCTGCGATCCTCATGGTGTTTAAATTCAATTGCAAATGATTTCTTCTATAATTGATGTTTCTTGACCCTTACAGGGGGATATGCCGTCTCTTATGTATTACTCCCATGCTTGTTGTAGAAATCCTTGACATATTTCTTGGTTGATTATTGTTTACTTAATTATATTGGTAATAGTCTAATTTAGATTTTATTCCACACAAGGAATTATAACTCTACTGGCTGCAATTTTATTTGTATGGAATGTAGATTATTTTGAAGAGAAAAAAAAGACTTATTACCTATCCATGTCCTTATGGACTGGAATTTTCCTTGTTGTAACTCTAATGGAATAGACGATTTAGTTATGCTATAATTATCAAGTACAAATAGCATGAGTACTTTGTTATTTTAATTATGAAATAGAATGCCTTCATTTATCTTTCTTGGCTTATGGAAAAATAAAATTTGTCGCTGTCTAATGTTTTTTTGTTTTAGTAACCACTTCACATGACCATTTACATAAGGCCTATAAAAAAAGCATCGTATTCCCTACTAAACTCAATTAGAACTGCAAACATAAATGTTTGTTCGATTACATTATATGAATATTATAAATATCATGTGTCTTATTCTCATAAAAAATTCCACTAGCAACCTATTTTCTTTACCTAGGATTTAGATCCAATAAGATAAATTTCAAGCAAGTCAACTATATAATGTAACCACACAATTACAGTCCTACATGTTATGGTATAATATTTTGAGTTAATTACTATCTCAATGAAATTATACGTAGCCTATGGTGGAAGCTAAAGGATTTCATTTATTCCACTGTATTATGGTTTGATCAATGAATTTTCCAATGATAGTTAAGAAGACAATTCTATGACAAGTTAATAATTTGTGTGAGCCTCCCTTTGTATCCTTAGCTAGTTAAACATTCTTCTTACGAGATCATACATCTCTATTCATTCCTTTATCTCTAGTGGAATAATTTTAACTACTACATGTCCACATAGTGCAAAGCCTTAAATCAATTATCTTTTATACATCCAAAGTTAACCTATTCTATAATTCATATCTCATTTCTAAATCTCTACTCCATTCATGATTTCATGTCAAATAATTCCAACCCCATCATCATTTGATCATTAACAATTTGTCTAATATGCACGTGTGACTTATTAAATGTACAAAAATCCTTTCTCAATACCATAGTTTCAAGTCATGTTGATTAGCAATTTATTTTTAAAATTCTATCTTACATTCATGCATATAAAAGATTATACGCAATTCACAATATTATACAGAGAATAGATAAATCATGCATACCCAACTCTAGTATATACCCATGAAGTACATATATGCATTAATTCCTATTCTTCTATCAAAACCGAGTCATTAATAAATCAAAATCCACATTAATAAATAACATATTTTCATCTAACCGTAATGGTTGCATGGGGTACATTCAGGAATTCAGGCACACTCCATCCAACCATTAAATATCTTAGATAGTCCCCCCCGAGCCAAGACCTTCATGTCTTCCAAAATCCAACAACCTTTTGATTCTTAGGTGGTTCGTTTTATATATTTCTTCCCAGTATATTTTAGCAATGTCTTGCTTTAATGTCTACTAGCCTTTTTCCTAGGCCTTTTTTTTCAGTTTTTTTTTTCGATTTTTTTTTTTCCTTTAAAGCACACCTTTCTCTGCTACAGTGTTTTATTCCACCCCACTTAGTATTTATCTCCAACTAAGTGATTGACATAATATTTCTCTCTCATTATGTTAATTTAATTTCTTTTAACTATTTTCTCCTAGGGATTTTTAGGAGACTTTTAGGAAAGGTCCACCATATGGACTTAACCACCACCAACTTTTCATAATCTGGACAAGTCTATCGTGAATATTTCCATGAAACTTATTTATTACTTCAATAATAATAATAATATTTGCATCATCCCATTATGGTTTCCATAGCCATTAAATCCAATAATGGTTCAAAATTCTAAAAATATGAAATGTCTAGAAAAACAAGACATAAGGATGTTATATTTTCCCCCCCTTCAAGTAAACAACTTGCTCGGTGTTTCCTCAATCCCATATTTTCTAAAGATAAAGAGGAAATGCCTCTTGCATTTTTTTTTTCATTTCTAAATTAGTTTTTTTGTGCTAAAGTGCTTCTAGTGCATTTCTGTTTTGAGCGATGGCATGATTCCACAGTAAATTCTACTTTTTTTCTTTATTTAGTGCTCTTTTATTAGCATGTTTGCGTACATGTTGAACATGCGCCTTCTATTCTCATGTATGCACCTCGAAAAATTCATCAACCTATACTCAACAAGGTTATTCACATGCACCCAACAATGTCAACAATATCAGTATAACATCTCAACAATAACAATGATGTCCTATATTGCACCCTTAACTACTAGTTGTGCCAAGTAATATGGATTCCATTCAATATTTTTGTTGCAATACTTGCAGACATGTAATTTCCAATTTATTTTCATGTCATTTACTCAATGGAAATACAATTAAATTCTTAGTTACTTAGTTTTCTACTTTTATTGGCCACAACTAGTGACCTATTATATCATATATCGTTCTATGATATTCTATTGACATCATAATCTCAATCATGCATTTATCATACTAAAATGTAGGACAACCTACTATCTCTACCATTTCCAAGGTTGTTATATTATTTGTCAATTCCACCCCTAAGTGGACTTAGTCAAGTTCATCTCAGTTATTCTTTCACTTATTTCATATTAGTTCAGAAATACAAACAGTAAATCACAAAATCATGAGGGAACATAAATACAAAATTCATGAGACCCACATAGGTAATTAAGGCATCACTTGACATACCCAAATTTCATGGTAGAAATAGCAAATGTAGCTTGACACACTGACAACATTCCTTTTTGCACTCCTTTTACTCACTCTTTTTTATTTTCGCAGTTTATTTTGTATTGCAAGTTATTAATGAAAGTTTTGGTTATTTTTCTTTCGTATATAACCATGGGCCTCTTCCCCTTTGAATTTCTATACACATCAACTACTTCAACACTCCTTTTATTAATTAGAACATCTCACATTAATATGTATGTTAAAATCCTTTCTCTGTACTTATGGTTGTACCATTCAGTCATAACATTTGCATTATGACTAAGCTATCCCCTGCCAATTTTATTTTCACATTTCCACCACCCAAATTATGAATGTTTTGTTGGGAATGATCTTATTTAGAAAAAAATATTGGCAACCCACCTAAATTTGCTTTAAAAGCATCATACATAATAACATCTGTCAGGACCAAAGAAATGGAAAAGGAAGACTTGTTTAGGTCGATCACGAATCCAATAATTGTTGCAATTGTAGTAACAGATGAAAAATGAGGTGAGGTATTCCACTTGTTTATCTTACTCCACGAAATTTAATCAACATTTCTAGTTTATCGATTTGCATCACTCCAATCCTAAAAAAAATATAGTTTGCGAAGTTTCTACTGAAATAACAACACTAGTTTCTAATGCCCTACAATTTGAGACCATATTATCTTTAGGATTAATGCCAAGTCAAATATTCCTTTTCCCTTTTTAGGTCTTTCAAAATTTATGAATTTCATATTTCCACTTTTGATTTTACCCTTAATTAATTTTATTCTTATCCATTTCTAGGTAAGGCCAATGGTTTTTGCATCTTTTCTTTTTTGCATTTATCCATGAATGCCTTCTTGTATTTCCAATTTATGGGGCAATTAAAATTTCATCGTTACTATTATTTTCAACTTAATAGTCTCCAATTGTTCTACATACTTCGTTATTTTCGTGATTAATTCAGCCACAATTTATAGTGATTTTGTATGTCGTCCCACATACACATCATGTATTTAGCAGGTCCTTCACATATGTGACTGTTAACATATTGCCAAGGTATCCTTTTGTCATCCAATTCTCTTGGTTACAATTTATTTATTGTATCTTTTTCATATTCATATTTACAAGAATGCTAACATAAGTCCTTTATCACGTAGGTTTGAATCTCAAACTTCCATTTTATTATTATTATTCAATATAGCATAACAGAGTTTCATTAGTCCATGAGTTGTCTTTCCAAGATGAAAATATTGAATATAATTATGTACAACCCATAAGGAGACTTATCAAGTACACATGTTCTATCTTGTATATAGTAATGAATTTCCACAACAACTTATGTTGACAAAATCAAGCCCCAAAATATCACGTGAAATAAGTGAAACTAAAAACCTAAGGTAGGCTAGTACATCATATGCAAACTATTAAATATCCACAAAGTCCTTTCACTTCCAATCATAATCAAAATTCAATCATAATCATAATCCTAAGTGTACCCCTATTATCCTAATTATTTTCTCAAGGGTCATTAGTCTACAAATAAAGTTTGTTTTTTTTTTTCCCTTCATTACACTAACTTTATGTAGTCTCTAGTCCGCTTATAGACATAGACTGTGAATTCAATGTGATGGTTTGATAGAATAATTTTATGACCTTAGGATTTGTAGTCCCTAAATTTCTATCTCTTTGATTACAATAATTTTTTCTACAATTTAATACTAGAATTATTTGTTACACAATGCATAGCAACAAATAAATGGAAACATCGTATGACACCTACCTCATAACCTTGAGTCACCTTTTCCCATTGAATAAGGATATCCTCACTAACAAACATCTAAATAAAGTAGGGCCACAACTTTACCATAATTGGATTTTGTTGTTTTCTTCCAGGGCATACACTTGTCTTGAGAACACATAGAGAGGTGAACTTTCCCATATTGATTATTTCCTTCTACATTTAGTTATGAATCATATATGCTTTGTCAAGACCTATGTTTTTTAATTAACACCTAATCATCATATTTCAACATAAAGACCTCTTACTTCAAAAAAATTATTCAACGCCTGACATTCATCATATCACATTTTTTTTCCTACCAATTTGCAAGTTCTTCCTTAATTGTGTCGTTTTATTCTAATCCTATTATCATCATATGAAGATGAAATTTCTTACCTTCTTGTTCTTCCTACAGAAATACATAGTTGAAATACATTTGTATGACAATAGTATTGTTATAACTATTGTGAGAGGGTTCATTCTTCCTTCAATCGAGTGTTCCTTTTTTTTCCTCTTATCCACTTACTTATTTCATAACAAAGGATTGAGTTGCTAGGGGTGTATCTTACCCTTCCAACTCCACCTAAAACTATCCTCCTTCAAAAGGAGGCCATTATGCACTTTCCTTGTCGCTTGTTTTAGTACTTTATCACACAAAATGTCACATCAGTTTACACATCCCATAATAGTTTTTGCAATTTCCTTTTTCGTTATGGTTTGCCCTTAGGCCTGGTTTTTGAACCTACGACTATGATACCATTTGTAACATAACTCCAGTTCACACATTTTTTTTTTTCATTTCCTACTATTACTGAATAACAATTATAGCAGGATTTTTTTTTTTTTGTGAATTGGAGGAATGTTACTGATTACCTCACATCTACCACTCCTTACAATTTGAATATTAGTTATATTCATGGGAGTGAGTTAATAAGTGAGCAAGATCAAGCTTTCTAGTGAGTTTTCTTTTTCGTTGAGGCAACGATGTACCTCGATCTATTCATTTTTTCAAAATTTTGACAAACTAAATTGCCTTAAAATGGGCTAAAGCCCCTAAAATTAGAGATCCCAAGTCAAAGTTCTTATTAAATAGGTGAAACTATAACTTCTCGTGATTTCTACAAATTAATTTAAAAGAAGTTATATTTATCCACTAATTAACTTACACTATACTTTTATAATTTACCTTATAGTTATATTAAAAACATATTTAACTTAGTGTATACTTTTCTAATTTACCTTATAGTTATATTAAAAATATATGCTTAATTAGTTTAATATATTATTTAACCTTTAAAAAATAATAATTTTTTTTTTTTTGTTTTTTAAAAAATTGATAATCTTTATTTTTTATTATTATTGGAAATTGAAAATACATTACTATTGGTTAATATTACTATTATTATTTATTTTTGTTAATTAAATTTATCATATTTTAAATAATTGATCTTTACATAAAAAGTTTAAACAATATAGTCTAAAATCATTTAACTCTATTTATAAATATTAATTGAAAAAATTTCATATATATTAAGTTTATATAAATAATTCAATTAACAATTATTATGTTATAAAATATTAAGTAAATTATATGATTCAAGTTTCAAATTCCTCATAGAACTCCTCTATATATAATATAATTATAATTTATATAATAATAATACATCTATATTTAATAATAATTTTGATTATTATTTAATATCACAAATATATAAATCAATGACTATGTTTTAAAAAATATTACTTTTACATATGACTTTTATGAAATATGTAAATAATGGTGCTTCAACCACTTGTCTATTTAGATGAGATTTATCTTCTTAATTATTTAGTGGGCATACATTATTCATTAAAAAATTATTAAGTGGATATAAATTATTCATTAATAAATTATATAGTGAACCTAAATTATCCAATAAATCATATTGAAGAAAATTTATGTAATTCTTTTATTATTAAATTAGTTAAAAATAATAATTTATCTCTTTTACGTAATAAGTGAATTATGGACTTACTCACCAGTTGGTCTTCATTTTACATGATATTTACCACGTCATTATTAAAGAGGCTATTGGGAAATGAAATAGGTGATATGTTTTTAAACATTTATTGAATATCTCACTTGATGTTTATATTTTTTTAGAATATTTTTTTCCTTGTTTTCAAACATTTATTGAACATCTCATTTGATGTTTATATTTTATTTTATTTTTTATGTTTATTTTTATTTTTTACTAAGTAGAATATGTCTTTGTCATGGTCAAAAACATATTATGTATCTCTACCATTTGAGCTCAACTATTTTGACTATATTTTTAAGAAATTTATTACATATAAATTATATATAAATAAATTATAAGAAATTTATTATATATAAATTATACATAAATAAATTACAAGCATAAGGAAGAAAATATAAATATATATTGATTATTAAAATGGATTATTTATCACGTAATATCGAAATATGCAATTGAGGAAGCTCTGCGCGCGTGCCTGCTAGGTTTCTGTCTTCGACCTCTGTATCAGCCTTCGACCCTTGGTGTAAGGTCCTGCGGTTCCGCCTGAAGTGCGACCGTGACCGGACGGAGGCACGCGGTTGGAAAGTTAAACGAATAGCAGGGCGAGCTTGACTTGGTTATGCGATGGAGATATGTTATGCGCATAAAGGTTGGGCGAGCTACTTATATGCGTGGTGGCATGGTGTTAAACCTTATGGAGGCCGACCACACTTGGAGACAAAGGCCAACATGAAGTTAATGGCTTTGCGATGAAGTGTGGGCGTGGGGAGGTCAGCTAGGCAAGCCACGACCTCGCCCTACGGTCAGTATATATTGGCATACGATGGAGCTCATTTGGACAAGCTCTCAATGCACAACATCTTTGCTCAAATAAGATAGACGCAGGTCGAAGTGCGTGTCAGCAAAGGAGATAGGCGCAGGTTGGATATGCACCCGTTCTCGGGCAAGGCCGCATGGTAGCAAGTCGTTTGTCTTGGTGTTGGGTGAAGGGCGCAGGTAGGAGTGCCCGTCGGTTAGAGTGAGGCGTGCACGGGTGTGTGGCGCCCGGTTTGTGCGACGACTTGGCACGGGTTCTTGGGTGACTCGGGTGAGTGCCCGCCCATCGTGCAAGTGTGCACAGTGACTTGGTGAAGTAGAGATTGTGAACGGAGGTGTGTCTCAGGCAGAGGCACCCATGTGTGGCGACTTGGAGGCGTGCCCAAGTTGGGAAAACGACACGATCGTGCGACGAGGTGAATGAAGGGTTGGTGAGTTGTACGGCGACCGTGCGGAGGTGCCGACGAGCTGGGCAACCGAGTTTTCCGAAGTTGTGAAAATTGGCTAAGTGTAAATTTGGGGTTTCCCAAGATTTAACTTGTACTTTGTAAAAGTGAAGATTGTATAATATATTGATTTGGGCAGACTCCTATTGCAGGGACTTGCCCCTCCCTTTATACTGTTGTGCATTTCTCTTGTCTAATGTCGTTTATGTGAATGTTATGGGCTTTCACTTGTATAAAGGAACACATTAATAATACTTGGTAACGGAAATAAAACTAAGTATGGAATGTTAGGCGTAGTCTACAATCGTAAGTATTGGTGAAAAGAAAACGATTGGTAGGGCCGCACCTCGCTATAAGCGGTTGAAAGACTACCACAGGTGTAGGGGCGTGACAGGTGGTATCAGAGCCGGTCCAAGTTTTGCAGGAAACTTGGTGAACTGAATCAAGGAGCTGATTCTACGAAGACCAAAGACTTGGCAGGGAGCTCAAGTTTTGCAGGTGACGGGTGGAATATCAGGGTGATTCAGGTGAGTGGTGAAACAGGTTTAGCAGAGGTGAAGCTTAGTGCTTGGGCCAAGCTGAATGATAAGGCATGGTAGGTTTGGAAGAATGTGAAGGGAAGCTCTTGCTTACCTTATACAGGTTGAAGTGGATGAAAGAAGAGAACCCCCAGATTCGAAAGGAACTTGAAGTCTTGGAAACGAATGTTGAAGATGAACTTCTTCAACTTAGTTGGACAATGGAGCAGGATGAAGTTGCAGATTGTGCCGACAAGGAAGAGGAAGCCGTGATGATTAAGGATGTTGCAGATGTGACAACGATGGAGGATGAACTTGAGATTGATCAAGTTGGACTAGGATCGTGCAATTTGCAGACATGGATGGATGAGGATACTCATATGGAGGAGCCTCATGATGATAATGTAAGTACTATTGATACTTGTGTTTCATTTGAGCATTTGGTAGATGGACCGTATGCAGGAAAGGGCAAAGTCAGTTTGCCAATGCTAGGGAGGATCTTACCATGGATGTCTATGATGAGACCTTGTATGGAGAAGCAAGGATTGTTGATTGTTGCAGGACCTGTTGGGGTTGTTTGTGACCTTATGGCAGAAGGTACAAAGGCCTGTGACAAGGGAGGAACATGATGATCATTGCGGTGGATTGGGTCATGCTTTAGCCACATGGTAAATTGGCTAAGTGCCCAGCATGACTCATGGACAGATTGGAGGAGGGCACACACTTGAGGTACGATGATGCTTGGGTGGACTTCTCATGGCCGAGACCAAGAGCAACTCTTGGTGGAACCTTCAGTGGAGGAGCCATGATGGAAGGGACTCATGATGTGATGATGATGATATGGTTGAGTGACCGAGTTCACTAGACCGAAGATTGCAGACTTGGATGAGGATGACCGATTGTTGTGATGGGTCTACTTAGTTGGACTACATGGGCAACTTAGTCATGGACATCAGGTTGGAGACATGGAGCATGGCAGTCTTATGCAGGGACATGATGCAAGAGCACTTGTAAAGGTGTCACTTATGGGCATCCAATGAGGAGTGCCAAGGCAGGGATGTTGTGCAGATGGATTTGCTGGTGTGACATGGAGACTTATTACTTATGAGCCAATGGAGAGGTTGTGCACTTATGTACAACAAAGCCATGGACTTGGATGGAGTTGTGAGTAGGCTATGGAGCATTCCTACTACATGGAGAGCTGAGGCATCCTACAGAGACCTTTGGGCCGAGACTTGTATGCTTGCTAAGATGTTGGTTGGGGATTACTCATGGAGCTCATGATGACATGAGGTTGTGACTTTTAGGGACTTCATATATGGTGGACTTGGAGGATCTGATGCATTGAGGAGCTGAGGTCAGAGACTTTGATGCAGGATGGGGTGCATACTTTCGAGCACATGTATGGGTGTGGGTTGAAAGAGTGACTTGATGTGGAGGATCGATATGAGACACTTTGGAGTGATGGAGTTACAACGATGATGATGCCTTGGTGGAAACACTTGGGCATGGGTTGAGCCGAGGCTTAACCACTTTTGACACATGGGAGCTGATTGATCTATGATCATGGGCAGCACATGGATAGATGAGATAGGTGTATACTTGTTTCTATCACAGACTTGAGGGATGGCACATTGCAGATATGATGGAGGTTGCTTCATGGACCTAGATGTGGCACATCGAGAGTCAGGTTGATGAGGAGGTCTCTTCATATTGAGGAGATACACACATGGATGATGATGTGGGGGTAGATGTGGCTGATTTCACGCAGAAAATTAGTACCAGACATCATGGACAACATGTTGCAGATGAGATGAGGGCTACTTCATGGACCTAAGCATGGCTTACACTTATATGGAGATGGATTCTTGATCGAGTTAAGGATGTGACAGGATGTTCTGAGATACGACTGATGGTGGCATGAGGATGTGCATTCTCATGGTTTGAGCGTGACAGTTGGATTAGATACCCAACTAGTTCAGACATGGGGGACGTCAGTGTACAGAGATGTGTTAGCATTTGTTGGAGTATCATGGCAGCAGTTCACATGAGGACGACACATGATGAGGTCGACACGAGATGTTGCAGGAAGCATGTAGCTTGAGATGGAAGGGCCAGCCTTCTAGGATGGGGAGCAACATGTGGAGATTGCAACGAGATGGTCGATGGTCATGGATTGAGATGATTTCCAATAAATGACATACCGATTGGGGTATACCTTGGTATGGTGATCTTGATGACAGATGGTTGCCGGGATGAGATATGATGGAGACGGTGGTTCTACATATGATGCAGAGATGTTTGCAGTATGTGGAGGAGTTGACATCATGAATGAGATAGATATTGATGTTGATCTTGGTGGATGGCTACCAGGATGGTATGTTGTCAGGGACGACAACGACTTCAGGTGGAGGAGGATGTAAGGTCCTGCGGTTCCGCCCAAAGTGTGACCACGACCAGACAGAGGTGCGCGGTTGGAAAGTTAAACGAACAACAGGGCGAGCTCGACTTAGGTATGCGATGGAGATATGTTATGTGCATAAAGGTTGGGCGAGCTACTTATAGGTGTGGTGGCATGGTGTTAAACCTTATGGAGGCCGACCACACTTGGAGACAAAGGCCAACACGAAGTTAATGGCTTTGCGATGAAGTGTGGGCGTGGGGAGGTCAGCTAGGCAAGCCACGACCTCGCCCTACGCTCGGTATATATTGGCATAAGATGGAGCTCATTTGGACAAGCTCTCAACGCACAACATCTTTGCTCAAATAAGATAGACGCAGGTCGAAGTGCGTGGCAGCAAAGGAGATAGGCACAGGTTGGAGATGCGCCCGTTCTTGGGCAAGGTCGCATGGTAGCAAGTCGTTTTTCTTGGTGTTGGGTGAAGAGCGCGGACAGGAGCGCCCGTTGGTTGGAGTGAGTCATGCACGGGTGTGTGGCACCCGACTTGTGCGACAACTTGGCACGAGTTCTTGGGTGACTCAGGTGAGCGCCCGCCTGTCGTGCAAGTGTGCACGGTGACTTGGTGAAGTGTTGAGATTGTGAAAAGAGGTGTGTCTCGGGCAGAGGCGTCGGTGTGTGGCAACTTCGAGGCGCACCCAAGTTGGGCAAACAACATGATCATGCGACGAGGTGAATGAAGGGTTGGTGAGTCGTATGGCAACCGTGCAGCAGTGCCAACGAGCTGGGCAACCGAGTTTTCTGAAGTTGTGAAAATTGGCTAAGTGTAAATTTGGGGTTTCCCAAGATTTAACTTGTACTTTGTAAAAGTGAAGATTGTATAATATATTGATTCGGGCAGACTCATATTACAAGGAGTTGCCCCTCCTTTATACTGTTGTGCATTTCTCTTGTATAATGTTGTTTATGTGAATGTTATGGGCTTTCACTTGTATAAAGGAACACATTAATAATACTTGGTAACGGAAATAAAACTAAGTATGGAATGCTAGGCATAGTCTACAATCGTAAGTATTGGTGAAAAGAAAATGATTGGTAGTGTCGCACCTCGCTATAAGCGGTTGAAAGACTACCGTAGGTGTAGGGGTGTGACACTTGGCATGGCCCCTCTGGAGGCTCCACCAGAGGAGGGTGCTCTTCAACAAGCTTTCTCTGACTTGGTCAGATCTTTATCGCCTCAAAGACCTCGCCCCACAGTTTCTAAGTTCGTGAAAAAAATTGATGGCTTGCAGGAATTAACTTTACCTCCAACCTTACCTCACATGGATGCTCTCGCTTTAGCAGAATGGGGTCTCATTGTGCAATTTACTGGACTCTGGCCTTCACCAAAAATAGTACAAAGATGTGTGGAAAGGAATTGGTCTGACAAAACACAAGGGAAAATATCCATTAGATTTTGTGGGAAAGGGTATTTCACCTTTCACTTTGAAACAAAAGAAGATAAGGACTTAATATTCCGTAACAGACCTTATTTCATGGATTCCAGAGGATTATATCTCAATAAATGGACTCTAGAGTTTGATCCAAAGTTGAACATACCCAGTGCTATTTCTGTTTGGGTCCAGCTTCCTCACCTTCCCCTTCACTGCTGGGGAGATGAATCAGTTCGTGCTTTTGGAAATGTCGTAGGAAAATACATTGATCGAAGTGAACCTAAAGACAACATGTAGGCCTGTGCTCGCATCTGCGTAGAAGTCGATCTGGGCAAAGGACTACCACAAGCCATCAAACTCAAGGTTGACGATTGGACTCATATCTAGCAACTAGATTACGAGCAGATTCCCTTCAAGTGCAAGGTATGTCACGAATACAGCCACTTTGCAAATCATTGTCCTAAATTACTTGATGTTGAAAACACTTCGCAAGAAGAGCAATGGGAAACAGTAAAAAAAAATTAATAATATTCTACCCCTAACCCCAAACCAAATCCTGAAGCTGGTCCTTCTTCTCGTGCTCCCCCCAATCCCCCATCCCCCTCATCCCTCCCTTATCTCAACCTTGATCACCTGCCTGACCCTCAACCCTCCTCTCCTTCCTCCAACCCCTTCCACATCCTCTCCCTTCCTAAGGATACTCCCACTCCCGCGATCCAATCTGACCCTTCAGAATCCCCCCTCCCTCTGATCATCTCTTCCTCCTTTCCACCTGATCCTCCCCCTCCCAGAATCACCAGAAGCAACTCTAAGGAGCATGGGGCTACTCTTGAAAATCAAAATAAGCTTGGAAGAAAATTGGCAAAACAACATAGAGATGAAAATGCCCAGAAAGATATAGCAATGGGTATCCAGAACCCCATAGAGTCCTACATCTTAGGACAAATTGACAAGGAATTAGTAAACAAGGACCAAGGAGGGGGAGAAACTCCTCACAACCTTCATTTGAAATGATGAAAGTACTCTCATGGAATAGTAGGGGAATAGGGCACTCCTCCAAAGAAAATGCCTTAAAAGACCTAATAAATCAAGAAAAGCCAGATATTGTTGTAGTTCAAGAAACAAAGCAGGAACGGCTAGAAATGAACAAAATTATTGCACGGCATAAGCAATATAAAGGAAGTGTTTGTGACTCTAGAGGAGCCTGTGGAGGAATTGTTATGCTTTGGCACCAAGAAAACTGGAGTAATACAACAGAAATAGTAGAGCAGCACTAGATAAAGATTGTCTTGAAGAACAATTTGAGCAACCAACAGTTAGTCATCTACAATGTCTATGCTCCTAATCATTATAGGGACAAGGAGCATTGTTGGGACTCTCTTAGCACAAACATAGAGGAAGAAGATAACGGCAACATAATTTTAGGAGGATATTTAAACCTCATTTTGCATGCTAATGAAAAACAAGGAGGCAGCTTCTCCCCAAATCCTTTTAGAAATCAATTGGAGAATATAATGTAGCACTGTGATCTTGTATATGTAACTCCTAAGAATTGCAAATTTACCTGGAGTAATCGTAGACTGGGGAAAAGCAATATGATGGAAAGGCTTGATCAAATTCTGGTGAATGTAAACCTCCTATCCACCTTCTCTGTTGTTCACGCCTCCATTCTACCCTTTGCAGCCTCAGACCATTATCCCACCTCATTGACTCTCGAATCCCATTGCCCTCTGGGCCCTCTTCCCTTTAAATACAGTTCTCTATGGAATGACATTGCAGAAGCCAAAGAACTGATTCAGCAAACCTGGCGATAGCACATTGAAGGTTCTCCAAGTTTCATTTGGGAAAGCAACCTTAGAAATGTAAAACACACTCTTAAGGATTGGGCAAAAACCCACTACAAAAAGCTGGAAATGAAGAAAAAAAGAAGCAAAAGTTAAGATTGAATAACTCCATCATAAAATGGAAAAGAGAGAATACCTCTATAGCCAGCTTTATAGCATTAGAAGGGAAGAGGAACAGAAATGGAGGATTAAATTGAGACAACTATGGATGAAGGGCGAGGACAGGAACACGGCTTTCTTCCACAAGCAAGTCACAGTTCAAAAAATCAGAAATAATATAACATCTATTACAGACAGTAAAGGAAATCAACAAAATAGTCAAGCTGCCATCAAACAAGCTGCCTCAGAACATTATAAAGAACTCCTAACTAAAAAAGGAAAAGAAGAAGACTATGCAGACCTTTTACAACATCTGCCAAATAAGATCACTGCAAAAGTAAATGAAAGTCTGAACAAAGGGATAGAAGAAGAAGAAATCAAAGGATCCATCTGGGCCCTTCAACCAAACAAAGCACCAGGACCAGATGGCTTCCCAATTTGCTTCTATAGAGAGCATTGGGAAACTGTTAAAAAAGATCTCATCAAATTAGTGCATTGGATCTAGTGGAAAAGTAAAATGGGAGGTTATACAAACTCAACCCATTTAGCTCTAATACCCAAGGAGAACCGACCCTCCAACTTCTCTTGTTTTCGGCCCATATCCCTTTGCAATTCTTCTTATAAAATCTTTACTAAAATTCTTGCATCCCACCTTAAGCCTTTGCTACGAATGATCATATCTGAAAATCAAGGTGGTTTCATGGCAAATAGACAAATTTCATGCTCCATCCTCCTAGTTCAAGAAGTTATTCACCCTAGCCACTCTAGGAACGAAAATGGATTCATCCTGAAGTTAGATTTGGCGAATGCCTTTGATAGGGTCAGACATTCTTTTCTATTTGTTGTTCTTCAAAAAATGGGCTTTGCTACTCCTTTTATTAACCTCATTAGAGCTTGCATCACTGGACCCTAGATAGCCCCCCTTATTAACAGCCGGCTTGGACCTACCTTCCAATCTTGAAGAGGACTAAAGCAAGGATGCCCTCTCTCCCCCTACTTATTTATCTTGATGACTGAATCCTTTAGTTGTGCCCTTGATCATAAGCGGCGGGCTGGTCTCATCACTGGCATCAAATATGAAGATGGAGTCAAAAACATCAACCATTCCCAATTTGTTGATGACACCCTGTTAATAGGAGGATCATTTGCAATTATAGCTCGAAGATTCAAAGCTATTTTGGACAAGAACATGAGATATTCTGGAGGCATGATAAATCATCTCAAAAGTTGCATATATGGCTGGCATGCCTCAGCACAAACACTTCAAAACATAGCCAACATCTTTGGGGTGCCTTGCAAATTAAATTGGGATCATTTCACCTATTTGGGAATGCTAGTGAGTATAGGATCCACAAAAGCTGAAGTCTGGAATATAACTCTTGATAAATTAAAAAGAAAAGTTTAGCAATGGGGATCCACTTGACTTAGTCCGGCAGGCCGATTGGTTCTCCTCAAATCTGGTCTCTCTTCACTCCCTCTTTATCAGTTCACCCTTATTCAGGCCCCTACCACTTTTCACCACAAAATGGAAAGTATCCTCAGGCATTTCCTCTAGCAGGGAGGGAAAAATGATAAGAAAAAATTTAACTTGGTAAGCTGGAAGCAAGTTATTCAATGCCAGGAAAGAGGAGGACTTGGAATCACATCTCCTGAGCTTACAAATTTAGCCTTTGGAGGCAAGATAGTTTGGAGATTAATTGATGAACAACAAGCTTGGTGGAAGAGAGTTCTTGAAGCCAAATACCTCAGCAGCCCAAGGTTAAATGCCCACCAAAAGCAGCACAAGAGTTTGGAAACTTTGCAAAAAAGTTATCCCCTTCATGGCACAAAATATCTCCAAGGTTCCCATAGGTGGCAGCAAAATCAATATTGGAGCAGACAAGATTATGGGGAACCAACCAATTAGTAGCCAGCCAGGTGTAGATCAAATTCTCCTCTTTCTTCACAATAAAGGAATATATTATTTGGACCAAATTTTGCAATGGGACATAAATACTCAGGCATGGAAGGGATGGAGCTTCCCTCCCATCCCTAGAAACCTCAAAGAGAGCATTGACAGTCTTCAGGTTCATCTTCACAACATTGCTCCAATCATTAAAAATGGCTTTGATGGCTTTCGATGGGACCCCTTAGGATCTAGTTACTCAATTCAAGCTGGCCATCATTATTTGTGTAGTAGGGACCATCCTGCCCCTCCCTGGATGCATTGGAAAACCGTTTGGAAGTCTGAGGCCATCCCCAAAGTAAAATTTTTCATATGGACCCTCCTAAAAGGGAAAATCCTTACCTCAAACAATTTCAAAAGAGGGGTATTGTGGGGCCCTCCTGATGCCAAAATTTCCATGGGGCAGAAGAAACTATCTAGCACCTATTCATTACATGCCCCTTTGCAACCTCTTGTTCGAAAGGTATCTCCCCTATTGGCCCGCTCACCTGGATCTCTCAGCTCTCTATTGGGGAGATCTTAAACAAATGGAAGAAGAGCTACCCCTGGCAGCACAAGAAAAACAACATTGATAAGAGGGTGTGGGATGCTCTCCCTTATACCCTTCTTTGGAAAAGCTGGCTCGCTAGGAATCGCAAGATTTTTACAGATCAGGAGACCTTTACCAGGAAATTATGCAGCAAAGCTAAAAGTCTAGCGATTGAAACCATCACTACTAAGAACACAAAGAAAATTGACACTGCCAACCTTTGTGTAGAAGAAAGAGACTTCATCAGCAGCTTGATAGACAACAGCAGGGGCCTTCCAACAACAAACATATACAACAATCATTCTAACATTCCTAGTCACAGTTGGAAAATCAGAGTTAAACATGATGAATTTACAGAATGGCTTCGGAACAACAACTCTCACTCCCTCTTCTTTGATGGAGCCTCCAAATCAAATCCGGGAGCGGCAGGGGCAGGGGGAGTAATTTATAACCCCAATGGAGATCCAATTGTATCCTTTGAGTGGGGATTGGGAAATCTATCCAATAACAGAGCTGAAGCGTTGGCACTCTATCAAGGCCTTATCCAGCTCCAAAAACTTGGTCTCAGGAATGTGATGGTTTTTGGAGACTCTGCTGTCATTATCAGCCTTATGAACAGCAAGCGTAAAGCCTCCAATATTTTCATTCAACAAACTATAAGCAGATGTCAATCCTTAATCCGCCAAAATTGGGACCTTCGCTTCTTCCATATTCTTCGTGCCATCAACAAAGAAGCAGATAAATTGGCCAGCCAAGCATGCAGAAAATCTAAAGGGAATGTCCTTTGCAACAATGTGGATCATTATCAATACCTCCCCTGATTTTCTCATGATTTGTGGAAATCCTCCCATATTTGACCCCTGTCGTAACTTCAAGGAATTCCCTGACAATTAGATTCAATACAATCTCGATGCTGTCACTTCACTGCCATCGAATTTCTTGCCTCTTAATCTCGCAGCCTTATCTACTCTCTTGATATTTGGTCACCCTCACGATCTCCGTGATCCCTCCCCCCTTCTCCACATGATCTTGTCCTTCCCCTCTTGTGGCTAGCTCCCCTTAAATCCCCTTCGCCCTCTGCATATCAGTATGCTTAGACCTCGTGTCCCTATCTTCTTGTTTATCAGAGTGCTATCTATTACCTCTGCGAACTCCCTCTTTCATAGCAATCCCTCAGCTCTTTGCCCTTGGGTCTCTTGCATCACTCATCCCCCTCATTTTCATTCTTCACCTCTGAATATCCATCTCTGCCTCCCTGTCTTTCTGATCGCTGTTTGTATCGATGTTCTTATCATAGATATTATGCATTCAGACTGTCGTTGGTCTCTACTTACTGCTCTGCAAATCATCAACTTGTCCTTTATATCATCGTTCCCCCACTTGCATCACAGAAGTCAGCAGTTGAGGACCGAAACTCATATGTTTTAGTTTCATTTTTTGTCCATCAGTAAGCTTTCTGTTGCCTCTGCTATCTCCCTCCTTTCCAGCAGCTCATCTGCTCCCTCTATTTGTGCCCTCTATTCTGGAAGTCTTCTTTTCTCTCCTCTCTTTCCTCAAAAATCTTATATCTCCCCCTCCCCTGTTTTGATTAACATTAGTTCCAGCTCCACTTCTGTTTTAATAGTTGAAGCAGTTCATTGTCGTAGTAGGCCCCTACCTCCCACGCAGTAACAAAACAGTGCTAAGGATTCAAAGATGGCTCAGAGTGAAGACTGTTTACATTGTGCAGACCTCCAGGCAGAGCTGGAGCAGATCAGAGCACACCAAAGAGTTCTGGATGCGAAAATTGAATCAAACACTCGGATGACCAACGCAAAATACGAAGCTGATCTCAATCTTTTTCTCCATAGGGTCTCCTTCCTACAGGAGCAGTTCAACAATATTTCCAATCAGTGTGCCCACACTCAAGAATCAATTAAAATTCTCAAATACATGATGGAGAAATGCAATGCTCCTAACACTAGCTCTTCCAGCTACAAGAATCCAAAGTGGACAGTAAACCAGAGGATTCAACGGCTCGCCAGATCAGCCACATTAGTATAGACTAGGATGCATTGTAAATTTTGTCTCCTTTTATTCTAGTTTGTCAAAATCTACAAATGTATTTGCTTCCTCCAAGTCAGAAATGACAATAGATTAGGTGAATTTTGTAACTCATTCTAACTCCAAGCTCAGTCTATGAGCTTCGATTTTGTAACTCAGGAGCTTAGTCTCCCAAATATTTTTGGAATATAATCTGCAACCGGCTATGTTAAAAAAAAATGGATTATTTATCAATTATTTATTGATTAAATTGTAAATGTATTAATTAATTATTAATGTGAGAATAAAATCATAAGTCAATAAAATTATTCATTCAATCTCACAAAGAGTCATTTTTTGTTTTGAGAATTTTAAATGAGCAATGAAATCTAGGCACACACCTTATTCAAGTTTAGGCAATATGATCATAGTTTCTTAGTTGTTGATGCTTGCTCTTCATTGTCATTAGAAAATGTAGTCAACCTGACAACCACTTCTTGATCTCTTCTTCTAGAAAATCAGTAAATTTGTCGAAAATCTCTAGCCCATTATGCTTTGATAATATTCAACTCTTCTTGCAACATGTCTTTTGGAATTAACATTGAATCCCTAATCATTCTGGGTCCTTGCAACTCATCGACAAATTTTATAACCTTGAAGAAATTATTGCTCCTATATTCATTAATACTAACATTCAAAAGTAACATCTTCTAACATTTTAATCCTTGCATGCCATCCTACCTTAATTTTCTTGATTCTCTTCCCTGGAGGAAAACATTTTTAGCTATTTTGTATATCACTAAGAGTATTAATTTTACTAATGAAAGTCATCAGAGCACTTTCAACAAATTGTTGATCATGCTTTATTTAAATATTTAGTAAATGAATAAATTATTTAAGATAAATTTCTCTAATACAAAGAAATATTGTTTATTTATGTTCATTACAACATAGGATTTGATAATACTTAAAAACTGTACTATTTTTTTAATCTTTTGGGGTTTTCTGGGTGTGATTATTTTGTAGCTTCATGTGCTTAAATATCTATAGGGATCATGAATAGAGGCATAGGACTAATAACTTCTTCTAAGTCATTTATCTTTCTTTTCAGCCTCTATTTTCTACCTCTTGCTTGGTGACAAAATGGGGAAGGGAATCCCTTATAGTCATGCATAATTTTAGGAGTCATGTATGTCCTTCTCCTAAAACATCAACTTAAAACTCCCATTTATTAGTGTTTTTCTTATTTTTCATACAAATTTTCTCAAACTACAACTTCTTACCAACCTTATCATAGTTGGAGTTCAACATGGCCAAATATTATTCTTCAAAAATCGTTGCTCTTTAACAACTAGCTCTTCAACTCAAATCTTTGACTCTTGGCCATACATAATGCTAGCCAATCAAGAACAATAGCACAATCTACCTCCATATACATGGGTCATTTTGCTTGTTTCAACCCTTTCTTGCTATAACTCTTGTTTTTAGATCAAGTGAAAATGTGAGACCTTTCCACATTACTCTCTTGTCATACTGTAATGTGGTCATGTCTTCTTAAACCATGGAGGAACACCAACGATCTTGTGGCACTGAAAATGGTTGAGAATTAGAGGGTTTTCCTTCTTTGTTTGATCCATTCTTAAGATTTGGTACTTACTTTCATTACTATATCATACAATAATATTGTTGTATCCTTCTCCTTTAATATGTCATCTTGAGTTTCTCCAATTTCTTATGAAATCCCTATGAATGAATTTCCATACTTCATAGATGCCAAATGCTTTGAGAAATATCTTTAGGATCAAATCCTTTTACGAATTCAACTTCAACCAAATTGAAATATTTCATTAATTCATAAATTTCTACAAGATGTGCAGAATTCCTTATTGTGAGATCTCCCATAGTAATTGGTAGTGAGATAAACTGCTTTTTATTTTTCTTGTAAAAAAAATTAACCAAGAATGATATTGTCTGCAATTTTTTTCAACAAAGTAATTATCTGAAACAAACATAGGTAGAAACAATGGTTTATATTCATAACTATGTAGTCTGATATATGCATAGAGACTTTTGATTTTTTGAAGATATTCTTTGGGGCTTGTGGCCTATTAGCATATGCAAGATTTTTTTAACAAATTAATCTTTGATTAAGGAAAAAATGGAATGGAGCCTTGTGTCTCCATAGAAAAGGGTATCATAACTATATTGGTTCTATCTTAGTATTCATATTACTTTTGTGGGATAAGCCATGGAACAAATTGTAGGAAACAATAGCCATCACAAAGTATATTATCATAAGAACTATTTGGCTCTTGTGAAAATTAACCAAGTATAGTATATACATAATCAACCTAAGTATATTAGCAGTAAATTAATGCCCCAAAATGCAAAATAATAACTAGGAGAAATATTTATAGGGATTCTCCAATAAAGTGATATCAATGTAAGAGAGTTTGGATGGGACTTTTAGAGAATGCAACATGTAACCCTGAATGATATTCATCCTGCTACCTTGAGAATCAAGAAAGGAATTGGCCTCAAACAATTTAACATGCTTTTTTGGTTCTAGAAACATAAAAATATTTTTGAAAACCTTTAGGGTTAATAGAATTGAGTTACTATTTAGACCAAGCTTGATATTCTTAGTCTTTGGCTCAAAACGACTGGCACACCAAAAAATGATTTCTTTGAATTCAAATACCTCTTGAACATATGCAACATTTGTTGAGAAATCTATAGGGAAATATTTAGGATGATTTCTCTTATACTTCATAACTGCTTATGATGTCTTTTTACTTTTTTTTTTTCATAATTATTAGATTCTTATTGTATTATTATGTTATTCTTATCATCAAACAACTATCAAAACAAGAAGATCAACAATACACAAGAACACAGGATATAGGCTGCAAGCCAGGGCCAAAACCTCTCCACTTGAGAGGAAAATGCACAAATCTCTTATCTTCTTATAAATTCTTCAATTGAAGAATTCTAAGACCTCTAGACCAATATCAATACCCTTCCAGGACCAAGTCTGACCTTATTAACAATATGCTTCATTTGTATAATTCAAACCTAGTTAAATATCTTATGGCAGCACAACTTCTAAGCCTAGCTATAGAATTTCAGCCTCTACTATAGGTCTGAAATTTTCGGCCCTTCCAACAACTACTACCTTCAGACACTTTCAAGGCTTCTTAAGACCTTCGATTGGGTTTCTACTTCTTCTAGGGCTTGAGGATGAACTAATGAGCCTTCCTTTGACCTTATTTCTACACTTTCTCCAAGTTCAATCATGCAACAGAAAAATCCTAACCCAACAATAGAAACCCTAATCTCCTTCCTCCGCACATGTGAAGGGAGAGAGAGAAATAACCCAATAACTTGATCTTCGTCCTTTCTCCTTCTCCACTAGCTTCCTTCTTCTCCTTCACTTGCTTGATGATATAATGCATTGTGTACATAGGAGGTCAAGTTCCCTCCTATATATATGCTTCCAAGGTGGATGAAGTGCCCCAATTTAAATCGACTTCTTAGCTGGAAGGTCAACTGGTCTTGGAGGGTATTTTAAAACTGCTAAATAAAAAAATAATTATTTTTACAAGTTACAATGTGCCTGATGGGGTCTTCATCATACGGAAATGACTCTTTTGACTTCTTGACCTAGGACAAACCCTAGAAGCACTCAATGGGTACTTGACCTCTAAAATTAAAATACCTTGAGCATGAAACCCATGCTTCATAAAATAGCAATAATAATTTTTCTTTTATTTTACAATATACAAGACTCAAAAGTACCTTTCATATTTATGAAGGTTGAACCTAGTTACACATTTTTTAACACTCCCTCTTAACTAGGGAGGTATTCATAGATGATACATTGACATTCTCAATTTGAAGAGATCTCAGAAGAAGAGTTAGATTGGTAAGCCATCTATTTAACATCATACTAACTAGCATTGTCACATATCAAGGCCTTGACTAACAAATTTATCTCTCCACAAGATCAGAGCAGAATAGTGGCATGACTAATGATTGATAGAAACCATCATCATTGTCTATCAAGGAAAATACCCCACCCGGGTGTTCACGGGGTATGTCCATCTAGGACTATTCTTATCTTGGATTCTCAATCCTCAAAGAATATCGGTCCTCTATGACTACTCTTACCTTGGATTCCCTACCTTATCGTCAAAGAGTAGCAGATTCCATATTCTTACCCATTCCTCCATTATTTCTTCATGAATTGAAGACAAGAATGATTTTTCTATCTCTTCCTCTCAACTAGGGAGGATATATCAACCATTCCAAGCTTGTCTGTAAAATACACAAGCTTCTTGTTAGGAAGAGATTTTTTCAAGATGTCAACTACCTGTTCATCAGTGGAGATATATTATAGCTGTAACACTTTATTCTACACCGGATTTTGAATGTAGTGATACTTGTTATTTATGTGCTTTCTCTTTCCATGAAACATTGGGTCTTCAAACAATATTATACGACTGGTGTTGTCAAAATATATTAGCTTAGCATCCTTTGGTTCTTCAAACAAGTCAGATAGGAGCTTCCTCAACTAGAAAACTTCTTTTCTTATTTCACAGGCTGCAATATATTCAGCCTCAGCACTACTCAAAGCAAATGATTATTTCTTTCTTCTCATCCAAGAGACCATGGAGGATCCCAAATTAAAACATCCTCTCGTAGTGCTTCTTCCATCCTGCTTACTTCCTCCCCAATTGGAATCTATATATCTAATAAAGTGGAAATCATTCCTCTTATCATACTTCAGGGAGTAGTGGATTGTTCCTTGTAGATATCTCAGTATATTCTTGGCTGCTATCAAATGATCATGCTTGGTCTCTACCTACAATTCACTGAGAACATTCACTGCAAAATAAATATCTGTTCTATACCTTGTTAAATCCACCGAGCTTTATTTAGAACTTCTTAGCCTTTTCAAGTTTGTGATCATAGGTGTTGTCATAGATTTTCAATCCATGATGTCAACCCTGTTTAGCATCTTGATCACATACTTTCCTTGACCTAGATAAATATCACCAGGTCCTTTCCAAACTTCCAACCCTAAATAATATTGCATCATACCTTGATCCTTCATATCGAATTATGCTGCTAGTTGCTTCTTTTATTCTTGAATATGACCTTCTACACTTGTCATGAGATGAGCATCTACATATAGAAGAATTCTTACAGGCTCATCCTTCATAACCTTGATATATAGATTCATATCAGTAGAACTCTTCGAGAAGCCCAATCTTTGTAGGTATGCATCCATCCTTGCATACCATGCCCTTGGTGCTTTCTTAAGGCCATACAATGCATTCGTTAACCTGTAGACATATGTCTCTCTATATTTGAATTCAAATCCCAAGGGTTACTCTATATAGAATTATTCATCAATAATGCCATTCAAGAATGCAATCTTGACATCCATTTGATTCATGTTTCATCCCATCGATGTTTCTAAAGAGATTAGTGAATGTATAGTTGTATACCTTATTGTAGGTGCAAATGTCTCTTCATAATTGATGCCTTCCTATTGAGAGAATCCGTTATCCACAAATCTTGCCTTATATTTATCAATGCTTCCATATACTACATGTTTAATCTTATAGATCCACTCGGAAGTTACTACAGATTTGTCTTCAGGCCTAGGAATGATCTCCCAAACTCCATTCTTCATTATCGACTGATACTCTTCATTCATGGCATATTTTCATTCTTGATGTTTGACAACCTCTTCAAAGGTGGATGGTTATGATTTTATTAACATTGTCATATCTTGAATGTTAATTTGGTTTCTCTATGTCCTTCTTCATATAGAAGGGTAGACTTCAACCAATTTGGTCTCTTTATGCTTTTAGGAATGATTACTAATTGCACAGGTTCACCGGGACCTTCATCTTCATGATTTAAGTTTTCTTCCTCCCTTGAGAATTCTTCCTCAAATATGGGAAGTTCTTCATCATCAGAGTCCATCGGGAGGTCCTTTGATTTCTCGAATGAAATACTTTCATCAAAGATTACATCCTAGATTACTTCTATTTGGTGTCCTTCCTTTATGTAGATCCTATATGCCTTTGAAGTATTACTGTAGCCAACAAATATTCCCTTCATGCTTGTAAGATCCATCTTCTTTCTCTTATACTTCAAAATGTGAATATAGACAGGACAAATAAATATTCAGAGATGGTCCACACTTGGTTTCTTCCTAGTGAATGCTTCTTCGGAAGTCATGTTTTCTAATGATCTGTGAGGACTTCCGTTTTGAATGCATAAAACAATCTTTGTAGCTTCACCCCACAATTTTTTTGAAAATATTGATCACGTAACATGGATCTTACACTTTATCCAATATATCAATTCTTTCATTCAAAAACTCCATTTTGTTTGGGATTGTACAAGGCTATCTACTCCCTCTTAATCATAGCCTCCTTACAGAAAGCTATGAGCTCCTTTGAATTCTAGAAATTTGTTGAATGCTTCATCCTTGGTCTTTAGCAGATAGACCCAAGTTTTCCTTGAGTGGGCACTAATGAATGTTACATAATATATATGACCTCCAAGAGACTTTGTAGACATAGGACCACAAACATCAGAGTGAATGAGATCCAAGATTTCTTTTGACCTTGAAGCACTTCTTCCAAATAGTCTCTTGATATTTTTACCTAATGCACATCCCTTGCATACTCCTTCATGATCCTCCTTGAGTTCAGGCATGTCATTCACCATAGAATTTAGAGTTGGTAATATTTTTGTAGTGAAGGTTACCAAACCTTCTATGCCAAATTTCACATGGACGTACTAGAATGTGAACCAAAGCTTGAGAGAGAGGAGTCAAAAATATGTAGGGTCTTCCTTCATGAATCCCAATCATCTTTGCATTTTTGATGCTAAATTTTTTATCCCATACAACAACCTTTCCATCTATAAAAGCAACATTATCTCCCTTATATTCTAGACATGAAATAGAAAGTAGATTCTTTTGCAAACCTGGAAAAATAGAATGTTGTTGAGAAGAATAATTCCTCCATTCTCTAGCTCTAGCGAGGTTGATCCAATGCCTCTTACAACATATCTCTTCATGTCACCAGGCTCAACAGAGTAAGATGATTTTCCTCTTGATAAGGTATTTATTTTCTTTTTTTCACCTGTCATATTTATTGATGCTCCACTGTCGATTACCCAAATATTCTCATCTTCAAATGTCTCAGTAAGTGTTGAGAATAAACCTTCATCCTTTATAGAAGTCTTGATCATATTATTCTTGATGGATAATGAGAGATTTCACAATGCCTTGATACTGTTATTGAGATGAATTTATACCATAGAGAAATTCTTGAAAGACTTATTTAAGGATGTAGGGATCTTCATCATTCCCTTAGACAACCTTAGCTCTGATACCATGTTGCAAAATCTACAAGGAAATAGTTAGGATGATTTCTCTTATACTTGATAACTGCTTGTGATGTATTTTTACTTTTTCTTACTTATTATCTTATTCTTGTATTATTATGTTATTCTTATCATCAAACGAATATCAAAATAGGAATATCAATAGCACACAAGAACACAGGATATAGGATGCAAGCCAGGTCCAACACCTCTCCACTTGAGAGGAAAACCCACAAATCTCTTCTCTTCTTATAGATTCTTCAATTGAAAAATTCCAAGACATATAGACCAATACCAATATCCTTCCAGTACCATGTCTGATCTTCTTGATAATATGCTTCCTTTTTCCAAGTCAAACCCAGTCAAATCTCTTCCAACTACACAACTTTGAACCCCAGCTACATAATTTCGGCCTCTATTGTAGGTTTGAAATTTTTGACCCTTCTAGCAACTATTGCCTTCACACTGGTGAACAAACTTAGCAATTTCAAGGCTTCTTATGAAATTCACTTGAGTTTCTCCTTCTTCTAGGGCTTTAGGATGACCTAATGAGCCTTCCTTCGACCTTCTTTTTGCACTTTGTCCAAGTTCAATCCTGCAACATCAAAACCCTAGCCCAACATTAGAAACCCTAGTCTCCTTCCTTCGCATGTGTGAAGAGAGAGAGAGAGAGAGAGAGAGAGAGAGAGAGAGAAATAACCCTGTTATCACTCTAGGAAACTCTCCTAGGTTGCAGCTCAGAGATGCCTGGTAATCTTCAATATTGTTCTCATAACTATTGGAATGGATGATGGTTTGGATCAAGTCAGATAACCATTTCACCTCTATTCTCACTCAAGACATGCATGAACACTCTCACCAATACAAGGCTTTAGACCACTAATGCTCAATAATTTGTAGATTCTATGAACGGATGGATAATACTAACCATACCAGCAAATGCATACATAAACATAAATGAATGGCTAGCTACAGGCAGTAAAGAAGCTTGCAAATCTAATTTATCAATGCAGAGATAAGATGACAGTTATCTGGCATTAAACACAACAGAAAACCTGAATAACCTATTCAAGTGAAAGCATAGAATAACAAAGAGAGTGGACATTGAACATATAATAGAAAAAGAAGCTTGTATTTCTAGAATGAAGATGAGCAGCTTGAAGGTACAGAGGAGGAACAATCTCCAGAAGTTGAACCTCTATTACATCTTACTTTCAGCTATTTATAGCATGTTTACAATGCTCCTGAGCTCTCAAAGGCTCGAAGAGTCTTAATCTGTCATATCTGTCTTGTTAACTGATTGATTCCCTCGATAGGAAAACATGGCTTGGAGGTTTTCTCCTTTTGACAGAGGAATAACCACCTACAGATATTTTGGGTAGTTTGTTGCGCTATTTGGGAGCTCTCTCGTGATAGAGATTCTCCATGATCACTTGTTGGTTTTGGATAATTTGTGCTATTGATGCCTCATGATAGATTCTGTTTCGGGTTGTGCTGTGCTGAAGATGCCCATGATATTTCTGTTTCGGGCTGGCTGTGTTGGGCATGTTGTGTTGCGTTGTGCCCTTTCAAATGTTAGAAATGCATGCTTTCTGTAAATATAGAGCAATGCTAGCATACTGTTTCTATTTTAAACATAAAACACAAGAATATTGAGAAATCCCGCCCCTAAGGTTTCAATGATAACAAATCAATGCCTTCCTGTAAAACAAAAATCAAATCTTCCTTCTAGTCTTCCATTGGGCATGGAGTCTTTTTTGTAATAAAATAAAAACTGGAAAAACATATTTACAATGATGAGGCTTTAAAGCCTTAAACGAAATAAAGTTTCAAGAACCGCCCATTTACTGGGCTACCAAAAGTATCTCCTCCTTCCAAAGTGTGCAGAATGAATGTATTGTTCTGTTGAATTTGAGTGATGACAAACAGACCTATCCATAACGAGTCAAAATTGCCATGATTACCTTTCTTTTCCTTAAATGCATCCCATTTAAGTACCCAATCACCAACTTGGAAATTTTCCACTTTTGCCTTCCTGTCAAAGGTTTCCTTGATTTTCTTCTAATGAGCCTTTGAATTCTCAACCAGCTACTCTCTGATTTGTTGTAGTTCAACCAGGTTATTCATTCTTCTTACCATGTCATTCTCTTCATTTTTTTCTTCTTGCAAGAATTTAGCCACAGGGAGAATCAACTGGATAGTGAAAATAGCATCAACACCATAAACCAATTTAAATGGAGAATTCCCTATGGACTTTTTGATGGTAACTCTGTCAGCCCATAGTGCAAACTTCAACTTGGAATGACAACACTTTTTGTTGTCCTCTAACAATTTTTTGATTACCCATACAAGAATCTTGTTAGATGATTCTTCCAGGCCATTGCCTTGAGGATAATATGAGGTAGAATGCACCACTTGAATGCCCATGGATTCAATCATGTCCGCCAATTCTTTTGCCTTGAAAGCTGCTGCATTATCAGTGGCTAGTATGGTTGGGCAACCAAACCTAGTGAAAATATTCTCATTCAAGAACTTTATGACAACTTGATGATTGGCATTCTTAGTGGGTATAACCTCAATCCACTTGGTGGAAATAATCAGTGGCTGCTAAGATCCATTTGTTTTGGCCACTGGAATGTGGGTTAATCTCACCTATAAAGTCCAAGCCCCACTGTTGGAAGGGACCATTGACATGTACTGGCTTCAAGGGTAGAGATTTTACCTGTTGTCTTCCTAAAAACCTGTGACACTTGTCACAAGCTTTCACAAAAGAAAACACATTAGAGAAAAGAGTAGGCCAATAATACCCAGCCCTCAGGATTTTGTGGGCTGTGGTTTTCCAATAATGATGCCCTCAACAGATGCTAGAATGGAACTGGTGTATGACTTCCACATCTTGTTCTTTATCTAGACATCTTAAGAGGATTCCCGATGGCTCTTTCCAATAAAGCAGATTTTTATTTATGCAAAATTTGGCTGATCTGAGTTTAATGGCCCCGACTTGACTTGAGCTAAGCTCTGGAGGGACTTCTAGCTTTTGTAGAAATTGAACTATGCTGGAATGCCATTCACAGGTGGCTAGATTTTCAGCTAGAGACTGATTCTGTGTTTGTTCTTCTGCTGCTCCCTCTGTCTGCTCATCATCTGAATTTAGACCTATGGAATTTATGTCTAACAAGCTGCAATTTTGTTTAGCCATGAGTTTAGCCAAGCCCTGGCCCTTGACAAGCTTTTTGGGCTTCACCTCTATGTTAAACTCTATGAATTTTGCAATCCATTTAGCTCTGTTTCCATCAATATCTGGCTGAGCTAAGACATCCTTTACTGATGTTGGAGGTACATATGCAAATACTTTGGAATGCAGAATATAAATTTTGAATGCCTTTAAAGATTTTTTGAGAGCATAAGCTTATTTTTCAATGAGGTCATAACTTAGTTCAACATCCCTTAAAGTTTTGCTGAAAAAGGCCACAGGTTGCTCTATGCCTTCATCATTTTTCTGCAACAAAACTGTTGCAAGTGTATTGTAAGAGGCAAAAGAGAAGATACAAAACTCCTTAGTGTAATCTGGGCTGATTAGAGTGGGAGCTTCCATGATATACTGCTTGATGGCTTCAAAAGAGCTTTTTGAAGTATCTGTCCATTTTATTTCTGATCCTTTCTTCAGCATGGAAGTGATGTGCTTTACTAACTCTGCAAAGTTTGGAATGAACCTCCTTACAAAGTTAATATTACCCAGGAAGGATTGAATGTCCCTTTTTGACCTTGGGATGGACAATGTCTGAATGGCTTGAACCCTGGCTGGATCAATCTTCACACCTTCAGCAGAAACAATATGTCCTAGAAGTTTACTTTCTTCTAGAGCAAACTGTGACTTCTTTGGGTTCACTGAAATTCCAAATTGTCTGCACTTTAGGAAAACCTTATTCAAATGCCATAAATGGTCTTTATGGCTGCTGGAGAGTATTGTTATGTCATCAAGATAAATAAGGACAAACTTGTCTTTCTCTCCCACAAAAGCTATGTCCATGGCCCTCTGAAAAGCAGCCCCAGCATTCATCAGTCCGAAAGGCATCTTGGAGTACATGAAAGTGCCCCAGGGAGTAGTGAAGGTAGTATTTTCCTGATCTTTAGGATGTAAAACAATCTGATTGTAACCTAAAAGTCCATCTAAGAAGGACATGACTCTAGCCCCTGAAACTCTTTGCAGCAAGTGTTCCATTTTAGGCGGGGGATAGTTATCTTTTTTAGAGCACTTGTTCAGATTTCTGAAGTCAACCCAAAGCCTGATTTATCCATTTTTCTTTCTTAGTACCACAAGGTTAGCTATCCACTTTGATTGCCTTAGGGGAACTATGGTTTTGGCATCCAACAGCTTCCTAATTTCTTTCTCAATCAAAGGCAATAAGAGAGGGTTGATAGGTCTTAATTTCTGCTTAAAAGGGGTAGTGTTCCTTTTCAGTGGAATCTTGTGCTGAATGATGTTTGTATCATAAGTTTTAAGATCACTGTATTCTCAGGCAAAAATATCAGCGAATTGCTTCATGAGGGTGCAATACTAGGAATTCTGGGTAGAAGACAAATGAGTGGACAGATTGATGTATTTCGGATGGGCTGGGCTCCCTATATTATGTTTACAAACAACAGACTCATTTTCTGTTTTGGCAGGCTTATAAGGCACATCGTTATGGTCGAAAAATTTCTCTAGAGGCACCAATCCTTTTCGTATATGATTACTAGGCAACTAGATGATGCTTCCTCATCCGACCTCATTTTTTAGCTTGGAATGGTCTCATTCTTCCATGGTTTCATTTTCTTGGTCAATGTGTGTTTCAGCAAATTCCTCGATGACTTGTAAAAACCTGTTAATTTCCTCATTATCTTCAAAAACTCTCCAATATTTGACATTGTTAGGCAGAGACGGTCTATATTTTACCTGAACTTCGTATGTCAATTTAGGAGGCAAATGAGGAATAAACGTGCTAGAAGACACAACAAAAGAGTTGGCAAGTTGGTTTTTCATTCTTGGAATATAAGAAATGCTAAAATTATTAAAAGAATCCTTGAGCCTCCATACCTCATCTCTATATGCTTCCAACTTTGGATGCTTTGCTTGGAGCGTTTTATTGACCTGTTGAATAATGAGGTCTACATCTCCAAACACTTTTAGGCCTTTGATACCCATTTCTTTAGCAACGCTTAAGCCCAAAATCAAAGCTTCGTATTCTGCAATGTTATTTGTGACCTGAAAGGTTAATTTGAAAGATAAATGAATGTATTCCTGTGTGGGGGACACAAGGACTACACCTACCCTAGCAGCTTCCTTAGAGCAAGCTCCATCAAAGAACATGTCCCAAATCTGTGGGCCTTCTTCCTCAGCGATTTGGCAAACTGGTTTTTTAAGCTGTGTGGAGGCCAACTGGGATTCTTCAATATGAAGAATACATGCTCCAAAATCAGTGTCAACAGCATATATGGGATGATTAGTAGGGTTCTTCTCATCACTGATGATATAAGCCAACTGCGCCTCTCTGTAAAATATCTTGCTCTCACCTCTGAAAACTGGGACAATAGCATAAGATCGATCATTTTGTAATGATCCACCTAATCTCTTGATCCAACCTCTAGAAAGTAACATGCCAAACTTGTGGGGTACATCTGCTACCACAATATCCATCATCATGCTCTTCATAGGTAGCTGAGACAAAGTGATGGCTAGGTCATTGATTAACCCCAGGCATTTCACTTTTCTAGAGTCAAAATAAAATAGGTCATCATAAGGTTTGGTGATGTCCAGACCCAACTTATCCATGACAACTTTGGTCATTAGATAATAGCTGGCTCCAGTGTCCAAAAGGTAGTTGTGAAGTATTTTTTCATGAATAGTCAGAGAGACATAGAATGATGGGGAGTTGTCTTCATAATTTTCAATCATTGGGCTGAGAATAATAGCTGGCTTGTCATCTTGCAGATCTACATAGTCAGCGGAGGCTTGGATGGCTTTAGGCTCAAGGGCCTTGAGGATGGATCTTTTGAAGGACTCATTCTTCACTAGTTCAATCAGATGCATAGGTATTCTTAGCTTCTGAATTTTTGATTGAAAAATGAAAGGAGAAGGAGACTTGTCAAGGTCTCTTACCTCATGAGATGGAGCTTTGAGGATGATGGGATCAGCTACCGGTTGCTTTTTCTTATTATCTTGTTGTACTGTAGGGACAAAAACTCCTTGAATAGGAGTTTCCTTGGCATTATTCATCTTTGACCTCAGATTATATCTGTGCTGATCTTCAGTTCGCAGAATAGCTTCCCCATCCCATTCTTGGCTGACCTGGTCATTGAATAATGACTTTCCATAGGTAGCTAAGGTAAAAAAGGAAGCATTACCTTTGTCTTCCAGATAATGGATCTCATCATATTCTTCAAACTGCTCTTCTTCCATGACTGCATTTTGAAAAGGAGCCTTCACCCTTTGGTCTTCATTGGAATCTTTGTTTCTTTTCAAAATATGCAACTACTCATTAGTTCTTCTATATGGATTTGGATTTGGATTTCTAGGAGTAAAGGTATTAGGAAATGTTCCTTTCCCTGAGTGCTTCTCAACCTTTAATTTGGAGATATCAGAGGCTAATGACTCTATCATTTTGGACATTTTATATATCTTCGGATTAGAGGATGATGAAGACTCGCCCCTCTATCTTCTTCTATCAACATTTCCCTTGAGCTTCTCTACAACCATGATGTTTGATTCCACTTCCAAGGCTACATCTTGCATGTTAGCCAAAGTTTCACATCGCCTCTCCCTCAATAGTAGGTAGAAGTTAGAATCAAAAGCACTGGCATAAGTGATTTTAGCAGAGGTAGTAGTGGGTTTTACTTTAGCTGGTATCTGTTGTACATACAATTAAACCTCTTATTAAAATCAGACAGCAACCCACCATTTTCTTTCTTTAAGTTCCCAAACTCGGTGTGGTAGTAGAGGAGATCCTTCTTATCCCCCCAATGCTTTAAGAATGCATCATCTAAAGCTTCAATATCTGCTATAGATCTTGGGGTTAGTTCTCTGAACCATTTTCTAGCCTCTCCATCTAGGCTATGGACAAAGACTCTCATCCACACATCATCTTCACTAATGTCCAAATTATCAGCATAGCTATAGAATGACTCAAGATGTTCTTCAGTAGTCACACCTTCAATCCCAGTGAACTTAGGCCTATATTTCTGATATTCTCCAGTAGGCATGGCATTCAAAGGAGTAGGCAGTATTAGAGGTCCATACCTAGCAGCTATGATTCTTTCCATTTTGGTAGGTGTTTGTGGACTTGCCATAGCTGTGGTGGCTAAAAGAGTACTGGCAGTCTGAATGATAGACGGATGAGGAGTGATTGATAAGACTAAAGGAGTATGATGGATAGGAGGTGAGGTTTCCTTTGGGCTTAAAGCAAAAGGAGAACCTAAAGAATAAGGAGCTTTATGAATCTCTGAGAGTTTTTCTTCACTACTAGTATTAGATGCTATACTCTCAACATGTATTTGTTCTATTATAGGCCATTCTTGAAGAGATATAGGAGATTGTTTAGGTTTACCTGAACCTAATGCTCCTTTCTGCAATACCTTTCTCTCTTTGATGATTTTTTTAGGGTCAAGTACTGGGTCAGCTTGTAGCTTCTAAGTATTTCTCCAAGTATGCCTCACAAACTGAGCCATAACTATGAAGTGGAGTCACTAAGAGGTTTGGCCTCCAGTAGAGTCACCAGATAGATGATTACAACCAAAAAGGTGCCCAGACTTTGTCTATCATCAAAGCTGGATCTATATCGTTTCCCAGGGAAGTTGAGCTTTAGTTTCCTCTCCCCGACAACGATGCCAATTATGTTATCACTCCAGGAAACTCTCCTAGGTTGCAGCTCAGAGATGCCTAGTAACATATAATCTTCAATATTGTTATCAGAACTATTGCAATGGATGATGGTTTGGATCAAGTCAGATAACCATTTTAGCTCTATTCTCACTCAAGACATGCATGAACATTCTCACCAATACAAGGCTTTAGACCACTAATGCTCAATAATTTGTAGATTCTATGAATGGATGGAGAATACTGACCATACCGTAAGATGCATACATAAACATAAATGAATGGCTAGCTATAGGCAGCAAAAGAGAATACTGACTATCCCAGCAGATGCATATACCACCGCATATGAATGGCTAGCTACAGGTAGTAAAGAAGCTTGCAAATCTAATTTGTCAATGCAGAGATAAGATGACAGTTATCTGGCATTAGACACAGTAGAAAACCTAAATAACCTATTCAAGTGAAAGCATAAAATAGCAAAGACAATGGACATTGAACATATAATAGCAAAAGAAGCTTGTATTTCTAGAATGAAGATGAGAAGCTTGAAGGAATAGAGGAGTAAAAATCTCCAGAAGTTGAACCTCTATTACATCTTACTTTCAGCTATTTATAACCTATTTACAATGATCCTAAGCTCTCAAAGGCTTGGAGTCTTAATCTATCTAATCTGTCTTGTTAACTGATTGATTTCCTCAATAGGCAAACATGGCTTGGAGGTTTTCTCCTTCTGACAGAGGAATAACCACGTTTAGATATTTTGGGTAGTTTGTTGTGTTGTCTGGGAGCTCTCTCATGCTAGAGATGCTCCATGATCGCTTGTTGGTTTTGGATAAGCTACGTTGTTGATGCCTCATGACAGATGTTGTTTCGGGCTGGTTGTGTTGGGCGTGCTTTGTTGTGTTGTGCCCTTTCAAATGTTAGAAATGCTTGCTTTTTGTAAATACAGAACAATGCTGCCATATTGTTTCTGTTTTAAATAGAAAACACAAGAATATTGAGAAATACTGCCCCTCTGTGTCCTTTTCGGACTTCAAAGTCCTCAAAAATGGTTTATTCATCCATCGGGTCTGCCCTTGTCACCATCGCAAGTCGCAAAAGGCCTGTTCTTGTGTTTTTCCTTGTATTTCTGAAATACGTGAAAAATGCCGAAAAAAAATTTAAAATGGGTTTCTTCGGATTTGAAAATATATACAATTTCATTCCAAAACCCATCGGGTCCGCCTTGTTGCCATCACAAATCGCATTTGGCTCGTTCCCTGCTTCCCTTTGTATTTCGTTAAAACAACGAAAATAAGCGAAATACATTAAAAATGGGCTTTTGCGGACTTCAAATTATATATATTTTTATTTTGAAACCCTTTTGGGTTCGGGTTTTATCGCATCGACGCTGTCCCTTGTTCCTTTTGTATTTCGTTAAAATAACGAAAATCTGTGGAAAACATTGAAAAATGGCTTTCTTCGGACCTGAAAATCTATGCAATATGGTGTATATAACTATCGAGTTCAGTTATCGCATCTCCCTTATACTTGTGCATAGGCCTTGCCCCTTGGTTAGCACTGATAGCGATATAGCGATGCGACTTGTCGCAATCATTTATCGCTCATGCCTAGGGCCTTTGCTTTAATCGTCGATACCCCGCCAATGCGATCTGCCGATCCGATCATTGAAGATTGCTAATCGGCGGTGTCTTGCGCCCGTCCTTAAGTCATCCTCTCTGTAGCACCGATTGCGATTAGCCGCTTAGATCTGGGCCATTGATCGGCCAGATCTAACTGTTGTTGTTCTTTTGGACTGTTAACCCTGTGGTTTATGGTTTTCATGGTTTTTTTTGGTTTTTTACCTCTCGATAGTGTATTTCCGCCCTTCCAAGGGCTTTGCTCTTGTGTTTTTTTTTACCTTTGGATGATTTTGGGCAAATGCTGAAGATTTCAAGAGCTTTCTTCGATCCCTTGGGATGATTTTAAGCAAATTTGGAAACTTCAAGAGCATAAATGGATCCAATTTTGGGCCTTTTGTCAGTGAGGCTAACAAACCCAATCACTTGATCTTTATCCTTTCTCCTTCTTCACTAGTTTTCTTCTTCTCCTTCACTTGTTTGATGAGAGAATGAATTATGTCCATAAGAGCTCAAGTTCCCTCCTATATATAGGCTTCCAAGGTGGACGAAGTGCCCCAATTTAGGTCAAATTCTTATCTGGAAAGACAGCTTGGTATTGGTGGGTATTTTTATACTCTTAAATACAAAATAAATCTTTTTACAAGTTACAATGTGCTCGATGGGGTCTTCATCATATGAAAATGACTCTTTTGACTTCTTGACCTAGGAAAAACCTGAGAAGCACTCATTGGGTGCTTTCCCTCTAAAATAAAATACCTTGAGCATGAAACCCATGCTTCATAAAATAGCAATAATAATTTTTCTTTTATTTTACAATTTACAAGACTCAAAAGTACGTTTCATATTTATGAAGACCGAAGCTAGTTACACATTTTTCAACATTATTAACCATGTACTCCAAAACTTATTGCCTTGTTTCTCTTATGGAACCAAATTCAAGTACCACTAATACACAGTTGATCAATGGAAGTTTTTATCTTGATGTTCTAGTGAGTTAGTTGTATACCCAAAAATAGGCTTCTTCTTCCTTTTAGTTCCCATATTGCTTATTTTTTCAATGTGCATGGATATACATGACAAATCAATGAGGCCTCAATGAAGCTCTTGACTATTAAAACCTTTAATTATGATAACATTTAATAATATACCAGTTCATCATGTACCATATTCATTGGGCCATGTGAGAGAAATAATGAGAAGTTAATAACCCATGGTATGTTTCTTAAGTGGTGTGTTGGTGGATACTTCAAGTAGTACAATATCAACACCTTTTCACCTTGGAGATTGGACTTTATTAAATGAGTTTTCAATTATCCATCAAAGGATCTAATGAGTAGTTTTCATTACATATTGAGTATAAGTGGAGAAGTCACTTTGATAGAGTTTATGTAATCTTATGTGCATAAACTTTACTTGTGTGGAAAGTTAAATGTGTGGAATAATGAATGTGCAGGGATATGTGGATGTGTTGGAGTATGGTTGTGTGAAAGGATGAGTGTGAAAAAGGATGGGCATGCATAAGTATGGGTATGCGAGCTTTCCACACACATAGAAAAATGACTATGGAATATTGGGGGGTTGTAATGTGTGAAGAGGGAAAATGTGTAGAGTGCAGAGATGTATGGAGTCTGGAGACATGAAATATTTCCATGTTGATTTTTGGGTATATACATGAGGTATTCCCTAGATACACAAGTCAACTAAGAAAGGAAATTTAATTTAATTTTAAGGTGCTCAAGTCAGCTCCAATTGGTCAGGTCGACCCCACCATGTAAATGGGGTGTGACCCTTGGTTAAACCTGCCTCTTTTGACCACTATAAATACCAATTTGACCTCCTCACTTGTACACTCATGTCATCACTCACACATTTCTTTCTCACATGTGGGAAGCAATCTAAGGAAGAGGCTAAAGATCTAAAGAACATAATTTCTGAAGTTTGGCCAACATTTGACCAATGTTAATCAAGATTTTTCTGAGATCTGTTTGACTAGCTTTGTCAGAGTGTTTCTAGGAACTTTAACTATAGTTTACCATAGGTTCGAGCTTACTTCATGCCAAGTTTTGGCCCCTTTAACCTATATTGACTTCTCTTCTTTGATCAGATTTTGACAGAGCATTTTAAGGCAGTTTGGCTGAGTTGATTTATTGCTATAGAATGTCGAATTTCATTATTTTTTACCAGGTTTGAACTATGTTGTGATTTTGGTTTGGGTTGAGCAAGTTTGACTTGAAAATATCAGATTTTACTTTTGTTGAATTGAACAATTTCTCCTAAAAACTTTTTTGTGTCTAATGTGCATGGATTTTCTATTGTGATATTTACTACTTCTATTACATTTACAGTTGAATTTTCCGGGTTTATTTGCTTAATTATATTTCAAAATGTGATAATGTAATATCATATATCATTGGAAGTAATTATCAGTTGTAGAAAATTGTGCTTGTCTAATTAACACTAGAAAATCAACATGATATTAGAGGATTGGTGAAGAAAGGCCATTGAGATCACCCCTTGAAGACACGTATTATTCAATTTGATATTTGACCAAATCCTTGACCAAGATGGCTCCCTCTATGAAGCCTGAAGATAGGCTAGAAGGTGCAACAAATTTTAATGTTTGCAGGACTAGGATGGAACTCATTCTTGAAGAGAATGATGGCATGGAATATGTGGAAGGCAAGATTACTAAAAATTAGGATGATGAAGGAAAGGCCAAGAACAAGAATATGGAAACTAAGGCCATGAGGATTCTCGTTGAATCCATCAAAGACACTTCAAAGAAAATATATGATGTCTAGTATGGTTGTATGCAGTCAACGACATTGGAAAGAAGATGACCTTAAGGAATCAAATTTGTGATATTCAAATGACTAGATATATATTTTGGCTTGCTACTTCTTGAGGATCTCACAGTTGAGAGATTACCTCAATACCATTGGAGAAAATATTGATGAATCATAACTTGTGACTGTGACCCTTAATGGGTTTTTGGATTCATGGGATTCATTTGTATCAAGAATTTGTGGCAGATGAAAAATTCCAAAGTTTGATCAGTTATGGGATTCCTATACCCATGAGGAGTATAGGCTAGTATCAAAGGGTAAAATTAAGAACTTAAGATGGTGAGTCCCAATAATTCTCAGCTCATACGAAGAATGGTAAAGGAAGTTTTTTTTTGGAAATTTTCATAAAAGGAATGCAGGTAGAAGACCTTCTCCCATTCAGGATAAGAAGAAGAAGGATATGTGAAATATTCAGTTTTTCAGTTGTCACAAGTTTGGTCACTATAAAATAAAGTGTCCTGAAGCGAAGAAATATAGGAAGAGGAAGGGTAAACAACATGCTTCAACAAAATACAATAATGATTATGAGCATACACACCAGAATAAATCTAGGAAGGGAAACACAAATGTTACATATTATTTCTTCTTTTCTACTCTTACATGCATTGTTGCAAATCACAGTGACATTTGGTTAGTGGATAGTGGTGCCTCTAAACATAAGAAATATGATTATCATAGTCTCACAGAATTGGTAGAGAGGAAGTCAACACAGAAATTGGAACTTGGTGACAATACCAAGTATGCAATTAAAGGTGTTGGATCAATATCTTTCCAGTTGGAGTCAGGAGAAAATATTCATAAAAATGATGTGTTATATGTACTAGGTTTAAGAAAAAACATAATATCTACTTCATCCTTGAAAGAAAAATGGTAGAGAGTAGCATTTGTTGATGGAAAAGTCCTTGTATGGAATAAGGTCTCAAGCATAGCTTATTCAAAGGTGATTTGTGTTCTAGAGGGAGGCTTATACATACTCCTGGGATGATCAACTCAAGCATTGGTACATCATAACACCAATATATGTGAGTTATGGCATCAAAGATTTTATCACATATAACACAAGGCTTTACCATCATTGAGAAAGATGGTTACATGTCCGCTAGAACTCAAGGTAGAGAATGAAGGAGTTTGCAAGGGTTGTGCACTTGGAAATAATGTCAAGGATCTTTTCCAAGAAGTGACAATAGGTCAAAGTAATCTTGGATCTAATACATTCAGATGTATTTGGACCAATTACATTATCATATTTGGGTGGTTTCTTATACTATGTGACATTCATTGATGATTTATCCCATAAAACATGGATTTTCTTCATGAAGACCAAGGATGAGGTCTTTAGCAGGTTCTAAGAGTTCAAGGCTTGGGTAGAGAACTTGATAGGGAAGAAGATCAAGGTTTTGAGGTCAGATAATGGAAGAAAGTATACTTCAAAGGACCTCATTGCGTTCTTCAAGGAAGCATGGATTAAGAGGGAGTTGATAGTTCCTTACAATCCTCAAAAAAATTGGGTTGCTGAAATAAAGGATAGGCCCATTGAGGGTGATATTAAGGTAATGATTCTTGATTAGGATTTACCCATGTTATATGGGGAGAGGCATCTAAAATCACAATTTATGTTTATAACATAATTCCCCACTAGATCTTGGGGAATAAGACTCCTAAAGAGGCTTTCATAGTAGAGAAACTAGGGGTCAGACATTTGAGGATATTTGGTTGTCCAGTGTACATTCATGTACCCAACGAGAGGAGGACAAAGATAGAGCCTTCTTGGAAGGAGGGAACATTTGTTGGATATAGAGAGACATAAAAGGCTTACAATATTTATGTTCTAGTACAATGATAGGCTAAAATCAATCGAGATGTTACCTTTGATGAGGTTGCAACTTACTGGATATCCAAAGGATGTCACCTGGATATTGATGTTGAGGAGAAGGAGGATCCCAAGGATGTGGGTTCAAGTCCTTCTAAACCTTTGGATATCCTTTAGATCATCAAGAATATCCATAAGGGCCCATCGAGCTAGTGCACCCACCTAGGGACGTTGCTCTGAAATCCTAGAAGAGGTCGACATGGATCCAAAGTACATTGAAGGATGCAAAAGGGAATGCAACTCCCACTAAAATTTTTAGGGAAAGTAAAAATCATAAGAATTAATTAGAATATGTAGCACTAAAGAGTCATATCATTGATTCTAAGCCAACCAACTATAAGGAGGCAATAGGCTAGCAAGTGTGGAAGGAAGCCATGGTGGAGGAATATTAGTCCATCACAAAGAATGATGTGTGGGAAATTATGTTGAGACCTAAGTGGAAGTTAGTGTTGACTTCCAACTGGGTCTAAAATATTAAGCATGTGGTAGATGGTAGCATAGAGAAGTACAAAGTGATATTTTTGGAAAGATGGTTCTCCTAGAAAGAGGGAGAGGAATATGAAGAGACAATTTTCCCCAGTTGTCAGCTACACTTCTATTAGAACTATTATTTTTGTTGCTTCTTTTATGGGTTGGAAATTGCATCAAATGGATGTGAAAATCAGTTTTGTCAACGGAGTGATTGGGGAAGAAGTGTATATAGAACAACCTTAGGGATTTGAGGCACATCAAAGGGAATCTCATGTTTGTAGATAGAAGAAGGAATTGTACAAACTCAAGTAGATACCTTGAGCTTGGTATTCTCAGATTGATGGATTGTTGATGAATCTTGGTTTCACCAAGAGTGATGTTGATCCCAATATTTACTACAATGTCATTAAAGGTGAGTCTCTGATCTTTCTTTCATATGTTGAAGACTTATTTTTGACATGAGTATAAAGTATCATTGATCAGTGAAAGAGGGAGTTTACCTATGAGTTCGAGCTGAAGGATCTAGGCTTGATGCATTACTACTTAGGATTATAAGTGTTGTAGAAGAGGAATGAGATCTTCCTTGGTCAGGGGAAGTATATTTTTATGATAATTCAAAATTTTCAGATAATGGAATGCAAGTCCATAGCCACTCCCATGGTGACCAATCTAAAGAAGTTGAGAGAATTTGACTCATATTTAGTGGATCCCTCTCTATATCGAAGATTGATCAAATCCTTGATGTATATGGTTAGTACCAAACTTAATATTTTATTTGAAGTGAACAATTTAAACCAACTCATGGTGGAATCAAAGCATGCACATTGGACTATAGCAAAGAATGTGTGTGAGATATCTTCATGGTACAGTAAGTTATGGACTAAGATATGTCTCAAATGGTGAAGTACAGTTGGAAGGGTACATAGATTCTGATTGGGTAGGAAGTGTCAAAGATAGGGAGAGCACATTAGGATGTTGCTTCAGTTTAGGTTCTGTTATGATATCCTGGATGAGAAAGAAGCATAAATATGTCACACTCATCACTGCAAAGGTTGAGTATATTGCAGCTAGTCTGGCAAGTTGTGAAGCAGTGTGGCTTGAAAAGCTACTCCTAGGATTGGTTGATTAGGTGTTGGAGACAACCGCGATACATTGTGACAATAAAATTAATGTGAAGCTTTCATAAAATCCAATTTTTCATGACAAGTCGAAGCACATTGAGATCAAGTACCACTACATCTGAGACATAGTGCATAAGTGAGTAGTGAGGCTCCAATATATTTCTATAGATGAGCAAGTTGCTAACAGTCTCACAAAGATTCTATCTCAAATGAAGTTTGTATACTTCAAGGAAAATGTTGACACCTAATCCGAAACGGATGAGGTGAAGCTAGACAGTCATCTAGAAGATGAACTGATCCGTTGTGTATATGTATAAATAAATAAGTGTCTAATGAATAAATCATCCAGTTGTTTCTTGCGCTCATTAATTTCTGAGCTAACCTGGCCTGACATGGTATCAGAGCACAGGTCCCAGAAATAGCTCCTGCCTCTGCCAGGTTTCTACTGCCTCATGAAACCTACCTCTGTCCTGAGACTGCGTGCTTCTGGCGGTGATCTGAGCGCCCCTGGACTGACATGACTGTCCAGCTCTATGCGTTGATGAGTGGAATGCGCTGTTGAATACTGCGTTTTTTAATGGTAACTGCAATGGTGACTGTGGTATCACTCAGTTTTTTTACCTCAGTATTTATTCGCTCAGTCTTTTATTCGCTGCGTTTTTTACTGCAACAACTCTTCTTCCTTCCATCGTATTTTCGCTGGAAACCCTGCGTTGTTTGTATTGAGGCCTGCGTTTATGTAATAGTGGCTTGAGTTGGTATTGAGGCCTGCGTTTATGTAATAGTGGCTTGAGTTTGTATTGAGGCCTGCATTTATGTAATAGTGGCTTGAGTTGGAGTATATGACATGGAGGTTCCACCGAGAAGCTGCATTGAAGCTGCGTTGAAGCTGCATTGAAGCCTGCGTTATATTGTTTTTGTATTGAAGAATGGCTGACATTTTTGTATGCTACTTAATACTGTAAATGCTGTATCGATTTCCCAAGACGCAGCCCGTATTTCCAAGGGACTGTCAGTGCTGTACCCCTTTTCGAAAAACTTGAAGAATTGTTTTGAAAAAGAGTGTTAGTTTTTATGGAGGTATCAGAATGACTGCGTTGTATTGATGACATGAAGACTGCGTATTGATGGTGACTGCGTTTTTATTAAAGACTGAAAAGATGACTGTGTTTTTTTAAAAACTTGAAATGGTTAACTGCATTTTTATTTGAAGACTGAATGTTGTGGGTATATGCGCATTTTAAATGCTGTGGACTGCGTTTTTTTTAAGACAGACATCTCATGGTATTCGATACCTTTGTGGCTTCTGCACATCTGGAAAGCAAACGAAGTCGAGGCTGTGGTGTGGTGCCTGACGGTGTTTTGAGGGTTGTTTCTTTGAATAACCCGTTTGTAATGTGCTAGCAGCGGAGTTTATAGTATACTTGGAGCAGAGTTTTAATCTTGTTAAACAAATACAAATGCCTGGACCATCTCAGAGTTTTATTACGCTGTCCTCTTGAACAGTTTTTGCATTAATATATATATTGAAATGATATATGAGATCCCTTGAGCGCCTTCCTTTTTTCAAAACATAATATTGTGGCGGTGATATAAGAAATGATGTATGTTTGAAGAAAATAAGGCTATGGCATAAGGATTTTTTTGGCAGAGATATATATATATTTTTTTACAGAATGCATAAGGCTATGACATAAGATTTTTTTTCCAGCAGAAGTGTTGTTGTGGCATAAGATTTTTTTTCAGCAGAAGTCTTTTATCAACAGAAGTTTTTTTTTAGCAGAGATATTTTTACAGAATGCATTCAATCATTTCTATGGTCGGAATAGTTCTCACTGGCAAGGAGAACTATTCTGAATGGTCTCGGATGGTGAAACACACCCTCATCTACAATGATCTGTGGAAAGGAGTGTGTGTCGGAGAAGAAGACAAAGACCCTGTGCAGCCCACATCAGACAAAGAACTCGCCATTTGGGAAAACAAGAACAGCAAAGCCTATGCATTGATCGCAGCATCTGTAAATGAGGAAGTAAGTCGTCATATTTCATCCTATTCCATTGCCTTTGAAGCTTTACAAAAGCTGAAAGAACTCTATGATACACATTCTGCACTTGAAGTTGTTCAACTAATGATTAAACTCTTCACTCTTGAACTGAAAAATAATGATCCTCTTGCTCTTGCATCTGAAATAAAGTCTATAATGCATGATATTAAATCCACTAAAATTGAGCTGGATATCTCTCTTATTACCTTTCTCAAAGCACTCTATCCTACCTACTCCAATTATCTTGAGTCTTTACAAGCAAATGGAAACCTTAAAGATATAACCTTTGACTCTCTTGTGAAAAAGTTTGTTGAAAGAGAGAAAGCCTTTCGAAAGAAAACAGTCCCTGAATCTTCTGAAGAGACTGTTTGCCTTGCTCACAAAGAAAAGCATCCTGCTCAAGATTCTGCAAGAGGAAGAGGTGGACGAAGAGGAAGAGGAAGATACTTCAGAGGCAGGGGGGGCAGACATTCCCAAGCAGAAAAGGTAGATCTGCATTGCATTCGCTGCAAACGAAATGGATCACATGATGCTTCTACATGCAAGCTACCATGGGACAAGGTTGAGCAGAGAAGAAACCAGCAGAAAGGTAAAACTGATGACACAGACAAAGGTAAAGCACCTGAATCCGCTCACTATATTGAGGCACAATGTAACATTGGAGTAAATGAAGATTTGTTTAATGCTTCACTTGCTTCTTCGAAAAATGACTGGTTGCTTGATTCAGGAGCAACCTGTCATATGACTTATAGGAGAGATTTCTTTGAAGATTTCACTGACAATGTTGATGGAGCAGTATACTTTGCAGGTCAGTCAAAAATCAAGCCATCAGGGCTTGGCACAATCAGGCTTAAACTGCCTGGTCTTCCAGACTTTCTTCTGGATCATGTTCTATATCTCCCACAGCTGAAGAGAAACTTGTTGTCCCTGGTCCACATCCGCCAGCAAGGTCACTCCATTCACATGTTTGATGGCAAGCTTGAGGTAAGAAAGGCATCTGACCACTCACTTGTCATGAGGGGTATAGAAGAAGAAAGACTCCTTAAACTGCAAGGAACCTCTGCTCATGCACAGCATTTCTCATATATTTCTCATCATGAAGAAGGTGCACTTCCATCAAGTTTATTATGGCATGCTAGATTTGGACATTTAAACTATGATAGTCTCCGCTTGTTGAAGAAAAATGGTGTTGCTGGTTTGCCTACAATTCCTAGAAAACATAAACAATGTGATGCTTGCATTCTAGGAAAGCATAGCAAACAGTCTTTTCATGATTCACATTCAAGAGCACATAGGAAGCTTGAACTTATTCATTCAGATTTATGTGGTCCAATGCCTGTTCCTTCTGCAAATGGAAATAAATATATCATGACATTTATTGATGATTACACCAGAATGTGTTGGGTTTATTTTTTGAATAACAAATCTGATGCTTTTCAAACATTCAAGAATTTTCATAAATGGATTGAAAATGATGCACAATTTCATATTGGGTCTATTCGCACTGATAATGGAAAAGAATATACATCAAATGAATTTGAACACTATCTTCGCCAACATGGGATTAAACATCAAACAACTGTGCCTTATAATCCGCAACAGAATGGTGTAGCTGAAAGAATGAACAGAACAATTTTGAATATGGTACGATCCATGCTTTTCTTCAAAAATGTAAAGACAATGTTTTGGGCTGATGCTGTTCTATGTGCTGCATATATAAAGAATAGATGTCCATCTAGTGCTATAAGAAACAAGACTCCTTATGAATTGTGGTATGGACATGTTCCTTCGGTAAAACATCTCAGGATTTTTGGTTCCACCTGTTATGCTTTAATACCAAAGGTACATAGAAACAAACTTGGTGCTAGAAGTCGTAAGTGTATCTTCCTGGGGTATTCAAACACATCTAAAGCATACCGCCTTTATGATGAAGTAAATATAAAGTTTGTTTTATCTAGAGATGTCATTTTTCTTGAATCATCCAAATCAAACAGTGTTGTTGAGCGGCAACTTGATCGCTTGGATAGATTCACAAAACCGAAATCATTCCAAGAGTTTGATAATCAGATTCCACATTTTGAAGGGGGGATTCCTATACTAGATCAACATGTGGAATCTTCTTCTGAAGAACAATCTCCCCTGCATGACACTTCAACAACGGATGATGCTTTAAGTGATGTAATTGATAGAATTGGGAGACTCAATCTTGATTCAGACCCAACTCAATCAACAGAACAGCCTGGACCATCTCAGAAAGGTCCCCCAAAGTGGCTGACAAAGACACTTGAAAGTGTTCATCCTGATGAAATTGGAAAAACAGGAACCAGAAATACAAACCGACAAGATGGAGGTGATGTAGATAACTCTAATTCACCTGTTGATATGGATATTACTTATGATTGTGAATTGAACTTGTCTACAGATTTTGAACCAACTTCCTTCAAAGAAGCTGCTTCTCATGATGAATGGAAAGAAGCGATGCAGAAGGAATATGATGCCCTCATAAAGAATGGCACTTGGAAGCTGGTTGATCCTCCATTTGGAACCAAACCAATTGGCTGCAAGTGGGTCTACAAGAACAAGTACAAAGCTGATGGCTCACTTGACAAGCACAAAGCTAGGCTTGTGGCAAAAGGTTTTGCACAGAAGGAAGGGGTCGATTATGAGGAAACTTTTGCTCCCACAGCAAAATGGGCCACTGTTGTGGGGAAAAGTATCCGATGCGGATGACACTAACCCTTTCTAAAGGTGACAGACTTTAGCAACAACTGAATGACAAAGTTTTCATGTTCATCTTTATAAAAGCACAGAGAGAATAGAAAGAGGATCAACCAACCTGGTGTCTTGCGCTTAGTCGATCCTTGTCCTTCTCGCTTTGTATCCCGTTCCCAGCTCTTTACTCTCCAAGCCGATCCAGCTACACACAGAATCTGCACAACAAAAGGGAGCAAACTACGAGATACAAGCAATCATAATTGAAGCATGGATTAGGTTGCATCAAATATACATGTAAACACAAAAGCATCTATGTAAAACAAGTATATAGAAGAACATGCAAACTTTATTGATAGAAAGTAACAGGGTTCCAGAGGAAGTTACAACCAATGATGTTGGCCCCAATCCAGCAGCACCTCCTCGGCAGCAAGAACTCTCTTCTTCACCTCTAGTAAAACAATCACCCAATAATCCTGGCAGTATACCAACAACACCTCCTTGCTTATACAAAATTCCAGCCTCCTTAGACCTCATAGAAGAGTTCTATATATAGGAGAGAAGAGGAAAGGATGAGTCAGCTTGAGACTGACATGAAGCTGCCTTGTGTCCTCTCCATCTTCAGTTAATCTTCAGTTCCTGTGTCCACTTGGAGATCCTTGCTTACACATGGTGATCAAGTACCTCTTACTCATCACAGGGCGAATCTCATGACCCAAGTGTCAGTTTGGAAGCTTCCTGGGCAATTGACACCTTGCAGGATGACTGTGCCACTTGGCCAATCTCGCCCAGCGCAGGTAGCCTTCATTGTTTTTGACTCCTAGCGCAGGTACAGAGTGGGACAGTTGCAATACAGCGCAGAAGCTCAGTTAAGTAGCTGACATGATCCAAAATAAGCCTGTTCTGAAGTGTTTTCAGGTGGAGAACTGATTGAAAGTGCTGTTGATTGATGACCTTGCTCTTATAGGGGTAAGAACAACATGTTTAGGGACTGAGGATCCCTGTAATTATCGACATTTCCTGCTCCTTGACGCGAGGCACAAAAATGACTATAACAGTTGCCCCCTAAAGTATGAGGCCGTTAATCGGGTGAAATGCTTTAGCTAGAGGGTCCGAAGTTCGTTCCAGTGCTGAGGAGAGTGCCCTGTAATACAATACAATACAATACATTATCTTTCATTCATCATTATTCTCATGATCTAGCTGAGGCGGGTATTCCCATGGTCAGCTTTCTATAAATACATTTTGGTACATATGACAGACGATCGTCTGAAGACAGACTGATAATCTTCCGCTAAAATTATCATCCTTTGAGGAGGATGATCATCTGTTGCAATGATGTACATGGCAAATGCTTTTATATTTCCTGAATATATATCGCAGCCCGGATGGATGAAACTAGATCCGGGGTCTTCAAACTCGTTCGATCTTCACTCTAAGTACAAGTCGATCCATGTGAGAATTACGCTGAAGTCGAACATGGAAAGACATCGCTTGATTACCGGTCAATAATGAAAACCGTTAACAAGCGCGAGAGGAATCACCAATAATGACGATGACCCTCAAGGTACGGCAGTACAATTCACGTGGCGTGAATAAAGGACTTGGCGTCGAACGCCACGCAAAATCTTCTGGTCGAAGGTCATTGATGTATACCTGTCGCCGGAAGTGAGAAACTTGCCATTGAGGCATGCAAGCTTCAAAGTACTGATGGGGGTGTTCCTAGATCGACTTCTTGGATAATGAGCTGAAGTCGACAAGAAGTGATCTGTCAAAGGAGGGCCTTGATGAATCCCACATCAATGACACGGAACGGAGCTAATGATTTAGTGGAGGTGAAACAAACTGTGACATATGATTCAGGATGGCGATCATGAAATGGATGAAGGAAAATGTATGGTAGTGGATGGGACACGGTTGACACTTTCTGAATGACCCCTCTTGAACATATAACGACACTGATGTGATGGATCGGTAGCATTACCCCGAATGGATGGTGTGGCGAGGACCATGGTGATGAAACCGGTGAATGAGACAACCCAACCCGATGTGATACAGAAGAAAAGTGTCATGTTCAAGAGTGACTTGCTACCTCTAAACTTTGATGTTCTCCCAATTTTTCCCCAGTCATTTCTGACCAGTACCTCTTTATTTTTGTCAAGCTTGAGGAGGATAACATATGCTTGTTCTATAACCTGCCCTTCGGGCAAGCCCATCGCTAAGATTTAACGAGCCTAGCGATAGGGAAACTCGTTCTCGTCTAAAGACAAGTTTGTCGCTATTTAATCATTTTAACGAGTCTAACGACAAGGAAAACTCGGTCCTTTTCATTTTTAGAGAGTCTAAAAAGGTACAGAAAGTCAACTCCATAATTCCTTTTTCGTCAGCTAATCCCTTAAGTCCGAAAAAGTATAAAACAATACAGAAGGGATGGCTGTTCGGTATTTTAACGAGCTGAACCAGGCAAGCGCTCGATCCTTTTGTGCAATAATCCCTCAAGTCCAAAAAGATTAAAATTTAGAGGAGGGATAGCGTTCTGGTCATTTTAACGAGCTGGAAGGCCAAAACTCGGCAAACTTTTCATATTTTACGAGTCAGTGAAAAGAGCTGAAAGAAGACTCGTCTTTTGAGGAACGAGTGATAAACAGGGATAGCTACAGATTCCAGGTACAGGTTGGAAATTCCAATCACGGCAGTGTCACAAGGATGGCTAGATGAAATCACTCTTCGCAGCTGTTTCTCAAAAGAGGTAAACACACCAATGGAAGTGAATGATCGGCCAAATGAACGGTGGAGGTGGTGGATGAAAACACGATCAAGGTTCTTATGGCTAATGAATTTACGATCTCAAAAGGTTATTTACCGGTTCATTTTTTCCATGAGCTTGAACTCTGGGGGAAACATTTTCTCACACTTTTCTATTTTTTAACGAGCATAAATTCAGGCCTAAAACTACTCGAATTTTGCGTTTATTTTTTAACGAGCATGAACTATATGCTAAAACTGCTCGATATACCAGTCATAAGAATGCCTCCTATAAGGACCAATTTTTATAGAGCTTATGCCTTACTACAGCTATGCTCTTATTTTGGCAAATTTTACTTCTGCCCCACAGGCTTTCTTTCATGCAAGTTTGGAAACGGCTAATCTTAAAACCAGATAAATAACCGCCCCTAGCTTGCACTCCAGAAAGTTTGCATGCCCCCAGGTATAGGATAGAATTTCGAGGTTGCCCCTCCTCTCTTCTACTTCTGCTTTTCTTTGGGTGTTCACAGTTATTTGTCATCTTGCTAATCTAATGCTAACGATACTTGTCTTCTCGTTATTTTAAGGGGTCTTACGCAGTACTCAGACTTCCTGTCGGCCCACTTTTAACAAACAGCTATTGTGACAATAGAAGAACACTACTCAAAGATAAAACATTGGTATTATCGAGGGAGGCTTGCCTCTTTCTTATTATCCGAAGAGTGGTTCTATTCACTGCCGCAAATCAATCTCTTTCTTCGGCGGTGTCTATCATTGGGTTGTCCAAAGATGGTTACCCTCTGTCACAACAATACGGTCTCCTTCTTAGTTTACTGCCCCTGCTTATCCTTCAAAACATATGTTTCGATGGGCGAGGCTTGAATTTAAAGATGGTGACTACTTGTTATAATAAGGGAATTCCTACTTGGGCATTGCCCACTTTTTTAGACAAAGGTGAATGATTCCCAAACACATAACTTTAACAAAAGATCATTATTCCAGAACAACCCCACTTCCTTCGGACGGGGTACGGACTAGTCATGTTCTCCTGCGGAAATTCTTCCTTATACCCGGAGTTTTTTCTGCCCGAAGCAGACCAGGGTGCATGCCCCCTGGGTCCTAGTCTTTCTTTCCGAATTACTCGCGCTCATCGGGAAGGAGGACTGGGGGCGGAGGCGAATCTTGAGTGAACAGACCATTTAGGATTGGTATTTGACTATTTGCGATGCGAGATCCCGAAAATGAAAGCTGGTCTACGAGCTTGACCACCCTTCCTTCGTGTGGAAAACACATTACTCTAAAGAGTGAGGAGACTATCGCTCCCATGCAATAAATATAGTCGCGTCCAAGGAGCAGGTTATAATCCAAGGGTCCTTGAACTACCAACACGTTCATCCTGACGGTCTTCCCCTTCAATGTAACAGGTACATCGGGGAGGATTCCTAATGGTCGACTGGTTCCTTTATCAAAACCTGAGAGATTTCTCAACTCAGGTAAAAGCGCTGGGGAACCCAGTGCTTTCCAAGCAATAGAGGAAAGGATACTCACAGATGCCCCTTCATCAATGATAGTACCAGCCATAACCATTCTATAGATCTGGACAATGATTCTAAATGGTGTACTGGCTGGTAACCGGGGTCTGCCTAGTTGATTCCAATCAAAGGATACAACCAGGTTGCTTGGTGGTGGGACCGAATATACGGCCGGATACGACTCAGATGATGTTCCTTCCTGCGATAAAGGAATGGGCGCATTGCCCGGATGCTCGTCGGAGTCGGTGCTGATAAAGAGAACTTGGATGGTGTCATCCTTGTTCTCATCAGCGAGGGTGTCACATGAAGACGACACTTCGGTGACGGTGTCATTTGAAGACGGGTCTTCAATGACGGAGTCATTGGACGATAGAACCTTTGAAGGAAGAACCGGGTCAACTGCCGTTTCGACCTTTAGACTTTCGTCTGGTCTAGATTCGGTAGGTTCACTCTCAATGACTGACACATCAGCTGACCACTTGAGTGGTTCAACTGGATTTTCAACTATCGAGGGATTAGGCGCGAGTTTTCGGTATCCAGGCGGAAGTTGCACCGGTGACACCGGGCGATCTTCCAAAACTCTCTTTGCCTCATCTAAGAATGGACATTTGTGGATGGCATGGTGACCTTCACACAATAGACAGGGTGATCTTGGTCCCCTTCTTCGTCCTTCACTCTCGCTAGTTGAGGGAAAGCAATCAACTTGACAACCAGAGGTTGATGCTACCGGATTGTGCAACCTCGGGGACCAGTCCCTTAGTATCCGGGGAATACAAGGACAATCACGATGGAAATGGATCCCTTTGCAAATGACACATGGCGATTTAGGCCCGGTCGGTGCAGTGTGTGGGTTTTTGTCAGTTTTCTTCTGCTTGCCCCCAGTCGCCTTCGCCAGAGGCTCCTTCTGCTTCTTCCCTTTCTTCTTCTTTTCCTTCTTCTCCTTGGGAGGCTGACTTTTTCCGGCTCTACCCTACGAAGATGAAGGATCAGAGGAAGTATCACAAGAGGTAGAAGGCTGGTGGGTAGTTCTAGATTGTTCTGACAGTTGATTCGACTGCTCAGGATTAGTGGCGATTTGGACAACATTAGTTGAAAAGAGCCAAACAGGAAGGCCGATTGTCAATCCTGGAAGTGACGATGTAGCCATATGAGGCGCACCGACATCTCCCCAAGAGGAGAAGGGATTTGGACTTCCACCAAGGTTACTTCCTTGGTTGGTGGGCTCCATACTTTTCAACTGAAAGATCAACGTGGGAATAACAGGTGATTATGTTCCGCTTTAAAATAAGTTTTATTTACGACGCTTTTAGACACAAACTTGCTTTTTCATGTTTTAAGAGTCGAGAAAAAGCTAAAGATGACTCTAGTCGCCTTCGATGTATTAACGAGCCCGAAGTGACAAATGCTCGGTTGGACCTTTTCAGTTATAGAGTTTGAAAAGGGCCAAAAGAAACTGCTCTGGAGATCTAGGCAGAGGGTGTGCCAAACCTTTCGCGAAACCACAGAATACGTTTTACGGTATGGGTGGTCGATCTTCGTGAATGCTGTGTTCACTGCATCGCGATCAGTAGGGCGGCCGACACGGTTTCCTAAGGATAAAGGATAAAAGCCTACAGGGGTCTCCCAATATACGCGACGGTACGCGGGAGCTCAAATCCGTGTTAGTGCCACCGACTCTCAGGAGGAATCACCCACCTTCGTAGAGATCGACAGTCACTATGTTTAACGACGCCGGAACACGTCTCTACCTAGACCTCTAGATGTTTGCGTTAAATTCCAAAGCGTTGTTATGTAAATTGAGTTTATTTTAATGTTGATCTTCCTTAACAGTTTGCCTTTCAGGTTCGCCACGAGATGTATATATACAACTTCCTATATGCAATCTAAGAATGAGAAGCAAAATCTTTTCAATCTTCCAACTTTGAAAAAACCTTAATCTACTTGAGGAAAGAGCAAGACACAACTTTTTCCAAAGATCAAAGAACACACACTAAAATGCACATTTTCCTAAATCGTCAAGCATACAGTCAAATGCAAAATGCACAATGCATGTATTTCTTTTCGTTATCCTTAATGTTGATGCTTAACAAAAGGAAACTGTTGCATGATTTTTGAATCAACTTTCAAGTAAAAATAAACAAGCTTGTCCACAATCAAAAGAACACCTTATGAAAGACTTGTTTTAAATACAGGAAAGTATAGATTCAAACCATAAAGTGAGAAGCAAACCAATCCAAAACAGCTATGAACAGCAATAACACTAACTCATAAGATCGCAATCTAAGAGGCCACAGCTACTAGGTTCGCTTTTCACAATGGGAAATTGTAACTGAAACAAGAAATACTGAAAGAACGTTTACAATTTCATCACACAACTGAGGCGGAATAATGTCAAGGAGATAAGGTCTACAGCAAATACAATAACCAGCAAGCAATCAGCCAAAAAACAAGTGCAAACAGGGCCAAGACACAAAGGAAGAGCTGAGCTAGACTAAGGCCAACTGGACCAGCGCAGGCACTGGTCTGCCAATCTCACTCTCAGCGCAGTTCCCGAAGGGAGCACCTGCGCTGTAATGCAGACTGCCTGTGGACAGCCTGCACTGACTTGCGAGAGTTACGTCTGCTAAGAATTCCGGGTCATAAAAAGCTCAAAAATGTACTGTTTTGACTGAAATAAAATGCTATGGGTTAAGTACAGGCTAAGGGATGATCAAGAGGATAAAGATCTATCACAAAGAGTAAGAATTCGCCTGTAGATTAGCTCTTTAAATCTTGAATTTGCTCAGCAAAGGAGCAAGACTAGCAAAAACCCTCTACTTCGCTTTTGATAGAGTCAAAAGCTTTTCGATTCGGTACTCCTTTCTTCAAGAAATGAATAGCAAAATACTACAACAACAAGATACTAGGACCTCCCCAGCGGAGTCGCCAGTTTGTTGTGGGGAAAAGTATCCGATGCGGATGACACTAACCCTTTCTAAAGGTGACAGACTTTAGCAACAACTGAATGACAAAGTTTTCATGTTCATCTTTATAAAAGCACAGAGAGAATAGAAAGAGGATCAACCAACCTGGTGTCTTGCGCTTAGTCGATCCTTGTCCTTCTCGCTTTGTATCCCGTTCCCAGCTCTTTACTCTCCAAGCCGATCCAGCTACACACAGAATCTGCACAACAAAAGGGAGCAAACTACGAGATACAAGCAATCATAATTGAAGCATGGATTAGGTTGCATCAAATATACATGTAAACACAAAAGCATCTATGTAAAACAAGTATATAGAAGAACATGCAAACTTTATTGATAGAAAGTAACAGGGTTCCAGAGGAAGTTACAACCAATGATGTTGGCCCCAATCCAGCAGCACCTCCTCGGCAGCAAGAACTCTTTTCTTCACCTCTAGTAAAACAATCACCCAATAATCCTGGCAGTATACCAACAGCACCTCCTTGCTTATACAAAATTCCAGCCTCCTTAGACCTCATAGAAGAGTTCTATATATAGGAGAGAAGAGGAAAGGATGAGTCAGCTTGAGACTGACATGAAGCTGCCTTGTGTCCTCTCCATCTTCAGTTAATCTTCAGTTCCTGTGTCCACTTGGAGATCCTTGCTTACACATGGTGATCAAGTACCTCTTACTCATCACAGGGCGAATCTCATGACCCAAGTGTCAGTTTGGAAGCTTCCTGGGCAATTGACACCTTGCAGGATGACTGTGCCACTTGGCCAATCTCGCCCAGCGCAGGTAGCCTTCATTGTTTTTGACTCCCAGCGCAGGTACAGAGTGGGACAGTTGCAATACAGCGCAGAAGCTCAGTTAAGCAGCTGACATGATCCAAAATAAGCCTGTTCTGAAGTGTTTTCAGGTGGAGAACTGATTGGAAGTGCTGTTGATTGATGACCTTGCTCTTATAGGGGTAAGAACAACATGTTTAGGGACTGAGGATCCCTGTAATTGTCGACATTTCCTGCTCCTTGACGCGAGGCACAAAAATGACTATAACAGCCACCATCCGGACACTCTTTGCACTAGCTGCTCAGAACGGTTGGAAAGTCCATCAAATGGATGTAAAAACTGCATTCTTGAATGGAGATCTAAAAGAGAATGTTTTTATGTCCCAGCCTGAAGGATTTGCTATGAAAGGACATGAACACAAAGTATGCAAACTTGTGAAGTCCTTGTATGGCCTCAAACAAGCACCACGAGCCTGGTATGAAAAACTAACTGAGCATCTTCTGAAACTCAACTTCAAACATTTTGATCTTGATTATGCAACTTTATTTGTCAAGAAAGTTGGCAAAACAGTTGTATATCTTGTGGTATATGTAGATGATCTTTTAATGACAGGGAACAATGAAAGCTATATTGCATCCATAAAGAAAGAATTAGGAAAAAATTTTGAAATGACTGATTTGGGCTATGTTCATTACTATCTTGGCATTGAAGTAACCCAACATCCAAAGTCCATATTTCTTTCTCAAAAGAAATACATTGGAGATTTGTTAAACAGATTTGGCATGACAGAGTGCAATCCCCTTTCTACTCCAATGGAACAAAACTTGAAGCTCACATCTATTGAAGGAAAGGAATTTGAGGATGCAACAAAGTATAGACAGCTTGTAGGAAGTCTCATCTACCTCACTACTACCAGACCAGACATTTCATTTGCTATTGGAATCCTCTCCAGGTTTATGCAAAAGCCTTGTGAGGGACATTGGTCTGCTGCAAAAAGAGTTCTAAGGTACTTGAAGGGAACTCAAGACCTTGGAATCAAGTATACACAGGTGGACGACTTCAACTTGATTGGATACTCTAATTCAGACTTCGATGGAGACAAAGAAACTGGGGTATCTACTTCAGGATATGCTATGAGTCTTGGATCGAGAGCTGTCTCCTGGAGATCACGCAAACAATCAGTACCAGCAGATTCCACAACAGAAGCAGAATACGTGGCAGCAGCTGAAGCAACGAAAGAAATTGTGTGGCTCAGGAAAATTCTTGAAGATTTGCAAGTAAAACAAATACAATCTACTCCACTCATGATTGATAACACCTCTGCAATAAAGTTGGCCAAGAACCCAAAGTTCCATGATCGTACTAAGCACATCAATACTAAATATCATCTGATCCGACATCATGTTGAGGCCAAAACAATCCATCTCCGTCATTGTTCCACAAACGAGCAAATTGCAGACATCTTCACCAAAGCGCTTGGAAGAGAAAAGCTTGAAAGATTCAGAATGATGCTTGGACTCACCAACATCCCTTCAGATTAAGGGGGGGAATGTTGACACCTAATCCGAAACGGATTAGGTGAAGCTGGACAGTCATCTAGAAGATGAACTGATCCGTTGTGTATATGTATAAATAAATAAGTGTCTAATGAATAAATCATCCAGTTGTTTCTTGCGCTCATTAATTTCTGAGCTAACCTGGCCTGACAGAAAAGATTGGAGCGATTGATATGTAAACTGCCATGGATATTCCATTGGACAACTCGTCACAACAAATATGATAATATTATATTTAAAATCTAAGATTGTACACTATTACAATTTTATTTAATTTTTAGATCTGTAAATTTAACTATAATTAGTGCATGCATGTAAAAGTAAATCAAGCAGAAAAGAAGAGAATGAAAAAATAAGCTTACACACTCATAATACACAAGATATACTCTCTGGGAAACCCTTTCAGGAGAAATCCCAACTGGAAGGTGAGGACACTTCACTCTCTTTCTCTGTCTAGAAATATGGCTGCAGATACAAAGAAGTAATGCCTGTGGTCCATGGGCTGCTACAATGCACAAATCCACTCTATGTTCTCTACTTCCTATTTATCCTAGATATATTTTCTCAAGTATGGAACAAAATGCACTCGAAAGAATGGAATTCCTCTTCCCCCTAGTGTCCCAATTATAACACAACCCGATAGCCTACTAGTGGTTAATTTTGACTACATCAACTCTTAACTAGAGTTACAAAATAGACTCTTCTAGATTATTTTACATCAAAAACACGTGGCTAGATCTTTTTCAATTAATAATGGTGGCTGACGCCGCATCCTCCCAAACTATAGGTGTGAAAATAGCAAGGTCAACTTTATAGTGGCATAACTTTTGCATACCGACTCTGATTGACGTGATTCATGCACCGTTGGAAATCTCTTTGTGTGTAGAATAACATGAAAATGTATTGCAGCAAAGCAACAAAGTTTTACCCCAAAAAAATGTCATTTGATGCCTCAAAACACTCTCGGTGATCCAAAATGGATTTTAGATAGACTCCTAAGTCTAATTGTTCCTCAATGAGGAAAATGAAAGTCCAAGGAAGTTCTTGGAACTAGCCCCATTGCAGAGATCGTCTCATTCTGAATTTGCTGCAACTTGAATGGGCAAAAACTGACTTAGGATGCAGAAGTTATCATAAAATGAAACTGCCTCTATCCTTTGAAAGAAGGAGCAAAATCCCCTAAAAAGGGATCCTAAAAACCCTCTAAATCCTCAAATCTTCTAAAAATCCAAAAACCATTGCAAAAGGAGAAGTTTTGGAAAAGGTGGATAACACTATTGGGCCTTAAGAACATGAGAAAACAACAAAAAATCGAGCCTATCGGAGGTCAAAAGGGACAGTGAACAGTAGTCGTTGGATCTGGCCAATCAACGGTTTAGATCTAATCGACAATCGCAATCAGCGGTGGCTATCGGAGGATATCGGAGCATAATACATGGAAATTGTGATCGCGAAATCGCAATCGACAATCACAATGGAGTGCACATTAAACGGCCTGAGGGTATGTGCGATTTGCAATTGCGACAAGTCGCATCGTAATATTGCATCGAAGTTATTCAAAGGAGCAGGGCCGATACCATATGCAATGCGATATAGCCGCACCCGATGGGGTTCACTAATGGAAACACATATGTTTTGAGTTTTGGGAAATAGAGTTTTTATGTGTATTTCGTGTTTTCGCTAAATAAATCAAACACAAGGGAAATGCGACTGATGCAATATGCCCGAAATCGAAAGGGTTTATGAGTGTGAATACATAGTATTTCAAATCCGATAAAGCCTTTTTTTTTGGATTTTTCCATGTTATACAAAATTTTTAAAATATGAAGGGAAACCTTGGAACAGGGCCGAAGCAACTTTCGATAGCGATTTTAGGTGGACTCAATAGGGATATAGTGTGCATTTATGAAGATTTGAAGTCCGGTGAACAGTGTTCTCTACGGATTTTTCCCATGTTTAATGTATTTTCCTATGTAAGCCAAGAATGTCTATATTTGGGGATTTCAAGCACTGATGCACTCTCCCGTTACAGAATAGGTGGCATCCATCCCTGAGGGTGTTTAACAATGATTTCTAACGCTCAGATAGGGGATTTGAGTGGACCAAAATAGGAAGACAGAGAGCCCAAGAGGGAAAATGAATCAACAGCACCAATTTTGTTTAAAAGCCATAGAATGACAGAGACAGGGATTATTTTTGGTTGTTGGTTGCTGTTGTTGATTATTGAGGGTTTGTTGCTGAAGGTAAAGCTAGAGCAGGAAGCTAAGGCAAAAGAGGTAGCGCAGAAGCAAAAGAGCAGCCAAGGGAGTCACCTGGAAGCCAAGTGAAAAGCCAAGAGGGTTGTAACTTGATAGGGGGCAGAAAGAAGCCAAAGCTGAAGAGCTAGAGAGCTAGAGCCAGAGCCAAAGAGCCAGAGTTAGAGCCAAGAGCCAGGAACAAGAGCCAAGAGCCAGAGCTTCAAGAGCTAGGGGATAACATGGTGTCTGAACCCACTGTTTTTGTGTAAAACAACAGGAGTTGAGCCAAGAGCTTTTAAAAAGGACCTATACCATAATCCCAGAGAGCCTAGTTGAATTAACTAGAACTCACGGAGATGTAGCCCAAAATTTGTGGGTGAACTTCTAATTAAATTGTTGTCTCTGTGTGATTGTTTACTGCTGAATTGTTTACTGTTCTATGCATTTATATATCAATTTAAGCACATCAACTTATAGTACTGACAGTAGATTTTAAAGCAAATAATAAGTTGAAAACAAATACAAGCATACACCCATATTTTCAAGCACATAGTTAATTCCGTACTAGTTAATCATTAGGACTTGGGAAAAATTTTAAAGCTTTGGAAGTGGGAGAGGTTCTTGTAAGTTAACCAAGAAGCCTAAGTGCCCCATTTTCAAATCAGGTGGTATCAGAGCTTAAGATTGATTAACAAAATCTTTAAGAAGGTTATATCAAAATGCTTGATTGACAAAGCAAAGATTAATTGTCTAAAAGGTGTTTGGGCAGTCAAGGATTGATTGTTTGATTGATGTAGCTTGTTGACAAATTGACTATTTTCTGAGTTTGCAGAGGTGAAGGGAAATCTATTGATAGCTTAGTCTAGGGAGGATAAGAAGGAGAAGGGCTGAAGGCATTCTTCTATCTAAAAGGACCCCAAAGCAATCCTTGAAGCACAAGAGGTTTGTTGCAAAAGGTTGCTTGAATAAAGCTCTTTGTTATTCTTGTTTGAAGTTCTTTTGTTCATTTTCATAATGACAACCTCTTCAAGTGAGTCCTCAAATTCTCCTTTCTTCACAAAAGTCTTTGATGAAGACATGAAGCAAGACTTCTTCATCATGATGGATATGGTGAGAGAAATGTATGAGGATGGAAGGAAGAGCAGCATGCTTAGAGAGCAGTTGAATTCCGTGGAGGAAGAGAAGCAGTTACTTTCTGACAAATTGCAAAAAATGGAGAGGCAACTTCATATTGAAAATATGACCCTGAAGAGGATGCATGAGTTGGAGTCACAACTCTTTGTTGCCCAAGAAGCCTTAGTCAATTATCAGCTTGAAGAAGAGGTAAGCCATTCCAGTTTGTCTTCAAATTCTTCTGAGAATGCTCATATTGGTTCCTTTGAAAAAATAATAGAGGCATAGGTTCCAAGCTAATGTCCAAGATGGGCTATGAAGGAAAGGGCTTAGGAAAGAATGCACAAGGTATTGTTGAACCAATAATGGTTGAGGAAAGGCCTAAGTATTTTGTTCTAGGCTATGGACAGTCTTATGGAGGGAGTTCCACAGCTGCCATGAAGGCCATTGAAACAGTCCCAAGGAGTTTCATTACATGTCCTCTACCTTAGAAGTGTGAAGGTTGTATTCAAGAGGAATGCAATAGCTTGAAACATCATTTGCAGGGTGCAGGTGTTCAGAAGCACAAACTTGAACAAGAGAGTTGTGGAAACTCTAACAGCCTTGAAGAGATTGATGGTGTTCCAAAGGGAGCCACTTCTTCATTTGCTTCACCTCCTCATGAAGGCAATAAAGGTGAAAGAGGTAGGTATAAATCTAGTCCTAACCATATTCCTTTTGATTTTGCAAAGCATGGTAAATTTCCACATCAGCATGGGGAAAGAGTTGCATGTTCCTTTTTTGGTTTGGATAACCATCATGCTTCTAGATGTTGGAAGAGAATGGCCACATACAAGAAAATTTTGAAGGAAAGAAAGCAAGCAACCAAAGGTCCATTGGACAAGGTAAATCATGTTGTCAAGAGGATGCACATGCAGTACACTTACTGCCATAAGCAAGGACATCTTGCTACAAAATTTTGGACACTGAATCCAACAATGCTTCCACCAAAGTTGAAGAAAGTGGAAAGAGAAGATGGCAGAAATGGAAAGGAAGATTCCATGAGTGATGTGTCTCAGAATGATTCACACGTTGATGCTGATGTGCAAACAAAGGTAGTACCTTTGAAAGGGATTGGTAAGAAATGGTTAGAATTCTTATCCGATTAATATTGCATGTCTATTGATGCATCTATTTGCATTTCTTTGTTAACGGAATGCAAGTTGCAGGATGTTACCAAGTAGGTGAATGCAGAAGCTGAGCACGAGACTCACTTTGTTGCTGCAACATTATATTTCATTTCAGCTTCGAAAGTACAGTGTGCTTAAGCGAAAGTTGAAAGATGAAATGCATGCATGAGCTTGATGTGCATGAACACAGGGATGTTGATGTTTCCTTATATTTGAACATGTATGTGTAAATAACTTGCAGTGTTGATTGCTTTGACAAGCATGTGATGTAATGTTGACTTGGGAGAAGTTAATGTAATGTTGACTTGGGAGAAGTTAACTTGGTCTCCTAGATGGGGATAATAATGAAATGTTTCATCTTTTGAAAAAGAGTCCAAATGGTCTTTTTCTATATGCTTGACTTAAGGGTCATTTGTTCGAAAGGCATGTTTTGTGGGCTTGTTGTATAGTCCATCATTTGTATGCAGATGTAAGACATGAAGGTGTTCACAAGATGTGAAATCTGTTTCTTTTGTTGAAGCAGGAGTTTAGGCCATCCAGTTGTTGTTTGTATTCCTGTTATTGTTAACAGTTGTTGTTGGCAACTTCTCAAACATGTACAAATGAAAGTTTCGTGGAGTACATTTACTTCACATTTGTTTGAGCCACCTTGGATAAATGATCAAGGTATAGAAGCTCAAAACTACCTTCTATAACCATTGTAGTAGGAGTTCTGCAGAAGGGCAAGGAGGAAGACAATTCTTCCGAAGAAAACCAGCCCATCCAGAAGGGAAGTGTTCAGAAACTTTGGTTCAGAGGCACTATGCAAAGGTAAGTGTAGGGAGGCTGAAAGAAGAGGGTGAGTCACTCTCCTTTACTGTTCAGATCAGTATATCATTCTTTTGGAGACCAAAAGTTCTTTTAGTGCGAAGGAGTGATCCAAAATGGATTTTGGATAGACTCCTAAGTCTAAGTGTTCCTCACTGAGGAAAATGAAAGTCCAAGGAAAGTCCTGGAACTAGCCCCATTGCAGAGATTGTCTCATTCTGAATCTACTGCAACTTGAATGGGCAAAACCTGACTTAGGATGCAGAAGTTATCATAAAATGAAACTGCCTCTATCCTTTGAAAAAGGAGAAATATCCCCTAAAAAGGGATCCTAAAAGCCCTCTAAATCCTCAAATCTTCTAAAAATCCAAAAACCATCGCAAGAGGAGAAGTTTTGGAAAAGGCAGATAACACTATCGGGCCTTAAGAACATGAGAAAAAAACAAAAAATCGAGCCTATCGAAGGTCAAAAGGCACAGCGAACAGGAGCTGTCAGATCAGGCCAATCAATGTCCAGATCCAATCGGCAATCACAATCGGCGGTGGTTATCGGAGCATAATACATGATAATTGCAATCACAAAATCGCAATCGACAATCACAGTGGAGCACACATTAAATGGCCCGGGGTATGTGCGATTTGCGATTGCGACAAGTCACATCGTAATATCGCATCGGAGTTATTCAAAGGAGCAGGGCCGATACCATATGCGATGCGATATATCCGGACCCGATGGGGTTCATTAATGGAAACACATATGTTTTGAGTTCCGAGAAACGGAGTTTTTATGTATTTCATGTTTTTGCTAAATAAACCAAACATAAGGGAAATGCACCTGATTCGATATGGTCGGACCCGAAAGGGTTTATGAGTGCGAATACATAGTATTTCAAATCCGATAAAGCCATTTTTCAGGATTTTTCCATGTTATAACATATTTTTAAAATACAAAGGGAAACCTTGGAACAGGGTCGAAGCAACTTGCGATAGTGATTTCAGGCAGACCCGATAGGGATATAATGCACATTTATGAAGATTTGAAGTCCGGTGAACAGTTTTATCCGCAGATTTTTCCCGTGTTTAATGTATTTTCCTGTGTAAGCCGAGAATGGCTATATTGGGGGATTTCAAGCGCCGATGCACTCTCCCGTTACGAAATAGGTGGCATCCATCCCTGAGGGTGTTTAGCAATGATTTCTAACACGCAGATAGGGGATTTGAGTAGACCAAAACAGGAAGACAGAGAGCCCGAGAGGGAAAATGAACCAACATCGTTGATTTGGCTTAAAAGCAATAGAATGATAGAGACAGGGATTACTGTTGGTTTTTGGTTGCTGTTTTTGATTATTGAGGGTTTGTTGCTGAAGGTAAATCCAAAGCAGGAAGCTAAGGCAAAAGAGGCAGCACAGAAGCAAAAGAGCAGCCAAAGGAGTCACTTGGAAGCCAGGTGAAAAGCCAAGAGGACTGTAACTTGATAGGGGGCAGAAAGAAGCCAGAGCCGAAGAGCCAGAGATCAAGAACCAGAGCGAAAGAGCCAGAGTTAGAGCCAAGAGCCTGAACCAAGAGCCAAGAGCCAGGGGATACCATGGTGTCTAAACCCACTATTTCTATGTAAAATAGTAGGAGTTGAGCCAAGAGCTTGTAAAAAGGACCTATACCATAATCCGAGAGAGCCAAGTTGAATTAACTAGAGCTCACAGAGATGTAGCCCAAAAGCTGTGGGTGAACTCCTAATTAAATTGTTGTCTCTCTGTGATTGTTTACTACTGCATTGTTTACTATTCTATGCATTTATATATTAGTTTAAGCACATCAACTTACAACACAGACAATAGATTTTAAAGAAAATAATCAGTTGAAAACAAATACAAGCATACACCCATATTTTCAAGCACATAGTTAATTCCGCACTGGTTAATCATTAAGACTTGGGAAAAATTTTAAAGCTTTGGAAGTGGGAGAGGTCTTGTAAGTTAACCAAGAAGCCTAAGTGCCCCATTTTCAAATCACCCGGAAGGTTTTAGACCCCGTTTCGCCAAACTGGGTTCCGCTGGTAAAAACAATCCGTTGAGATCATTCCTCCACGTTTTCCACTCCAAATGCATCAATATGGATGACAAAAAATATAATGATCCAATTTGGATCAATCCTCCCCATTTTGGGAGGATTTTGGTCACCAAAGATTTTACTGAATGAGATGAAAAAAATTTTCATCCACCTTCTCTCTAGTGTACCATTTAGCTTTGCCCGGAAGTTGTCCTTTCAACCCAATCTGCCAAAGGTCTTGTTGCCCTTCTCTAGTAGTTCTGGACCTCTTTTGAAAAATTGTATCTTATGTCAACTCTGCTTAAGCATCTGGTGCCAAATCCTCCACAGAAATTAGGACATATTCCTTTTCCTGATCTAGCATGGAAGGCCCATAGAGTTTCAAATTATCTACATTTACAACTAAGTAAATGTGCATATATGGTGGTAAAATGAGTCGATCGGCATTATCACCCACCTTTTCTAGTATCTCAAAGGGACCATACCTTAGAGCCTTTTATTTTCTGACGAGGCCCCTGCAACCTCTACTTGTTCAAGTGTAGCCATACTATGTTTCCCACCTTGAATGATTTCTCTATTCTATGTTGATCATGCTTGGCCTTATACTTCACCTGCAACTTCTATAGTGCTTCCAGTACCTATAGAAGGATATACTTGATCTTCTCTATAAAAATTTTAGCCCTCAAAGCATCTCCTATAAGGTCTTCCTTCACTCCTCCTTGTTACCCATATGAAATATCCAAAGGTGAATGTGGCAAATATTGAAAACAAGTTTCAAATGGGGACTTTGCTATAGAAGAGTGGGCTACTCTATTATAAGAATGTTGTATATATAATAGATTTTAATCCTAGGTGTTTTGATGCTTCTAGTTGTAACTGGTCAGAAGCTGGACCAAAGTCCTATTGACTACTTATGTCTGCCCATATGTCTGTGGATGGAATGTTGTAGACCTCTTAAACTTCGTGTCCATCTTCTCCCACAATGTAGTCTAAAATGCACTAACAAATCTTGTATCCTTGTCTGAAATGATGCTCCTTGGTATCCCAAAGTGTACCCAAACCTGTCCAAAGAACAAGTTTACAACTTCTTTTCCGTTGATGGTATTTTTATAGGGCATCATAATACACATCTTGTGGAATCTATAAACTACCATGAACAAGTAGTCATGTCCCTTCCTGGTTGTTGGTAAACCTCCCAAAAAGTCCATGGAAATGCTTTCGCAAGGACGAGTAGGTACAGGCAAGGGATGATATAGACCCTATTTCCTGTTGCTAGGATTCCTGGTACAACAAAACATGCATCCCCTTATGAACCTAGCTACCTTTTCTTGCATATTGGGCCAATACACATACCTCTACAACTTAGCCATAATCTTCCCTACACCAAAGTGCCCTGCAACCTTGGAGGTGTGAGCCTCTCTAATCAACTACAAATGCTCACCTTTAGGAACACATAACTTATCCAGCATGTAGAGTAACCCATCCTGGAGATGGTAGTAAACGGTGTTGTCGCCATAGTGCACATGACTCTAACTCTAAGCCTATTGATACACCTCCTTGAAGTCCTCATCTTTTGAATATGCCTCTCTCTATGCATCATGGGTGAATGGATCCATGTGCATAAGAGTCTCCAAAGTTGTAATATTTGATGTGGGTGGAATTGAAAGCATATCAACCAACTTGTTTGTGCTTCCCTTCTTATACTTGATCACCAAATGAAACTGCAGTAAAAACCATATCCACTTGTAATTCCTGGTTTGTTGTAGCTTGTTCTGGGCCTGCAGGTACTATAACGACTGGTGATCCATGTGGATTATTATCTCCTTTCACATCAGATAGTGCTTCCACTTCTTCACATCTTGCACCATGGCATAGAGATCCTTATCGTAGGTAGGGTAGTTAAGAACTACCCCATGAAATACTTTAGAATGGTAGCAAATGGGCCTTCCTCCTTGCATCAAGACAACTTCTATAGCATACCCACTTGCACCTGTCTCCACTTCAAAGGCTTGTTGCAAGTTTGGTAATGCCAGAACTGGTGCTTCACTGATATTCTTCTTTAACTCATCGAAAGCCTTCTGCTACTCTTTTCCCCACTTGAAACTCTTGCAACTTGTTGTTATGGAATGGAGCAGTGTTGCTACCGTTGAAAACGAGGCTATGAATTTCATTAGGTACCATGCTACTCCAATGAAACTCCTAACCTCAGTAACATTAGTTGGCACTGACCATTTCATGATGACATCCATCTTGGAAGGATCTATTTTTAATTCTCCTCCACCAATCATAAATGTAGTTGGCGCATTACATAGGCCAAATGGCATAACTAACCACGCATACAAACCTTGTCTGGTTTTGAAGGCAGTCTTGCATGTATCTTCATCTTTGAATCGAACCTGGTGATGTCCAAAATTCAAGTCTAGCTTGGTGAAATACTTTGCTTGTTGCAACTGATCTAGCAGATATTCTATCATGGGCAGGGGGTATCTGTTCTTGAGCATGATTTTATTCAATTCCCTGTAATATATACACATCCACCAAGTCCCATTGTTCTTTGGCATAATGATGATGGGTGAACCACATGGTGATGTACTCGGTCGAATGAGACTCTATTCTAGCAGCTGCTGCAACTATTTCTTCACCTCACTTGCTTCTATAACAGACTACCTGTACTATTGGGTCAAGAAAAAGGTATGTTTTCTCCTTGGTAATAGCTTTATTTAGCACTCATCCTCCCATGATTATCTATGTTTATGAATAAAAGTAGAGGAAATAATAGCTAGAGTCGAGTAAAAGTAATCAGTAGTAAATTAGATCAATCTAATCAGGAAAAACTGATTTTTACTATCTTTATGTGCAAAAGTCACGAATTGAGTGATAACTGTCCAATCGACAGAACATAAACATCTCATAAGGGAAAGCGACATCGTCAGAGGCAAGGCGTGACATTGAAAGATCGGGCAAACCAATGACTATTTTATGATAGAATCAGATAAAGTATAGTGAAATCCTCAGGAGCCCCTAATCGTGAGGATTCAATTTTATCTATTTACTTTCTAAATGTAATATATAAGGCCAAAAGGAAAAATTGCACGAAGTTCAGAATTTCACAGTTTGTAATTATTCTTTTTGACATATAATATTGTTATTTTGGATGTTGTAACTTGGTTATTTATATTAATGAAGAAAGTCTGCGTTTAACTCATACTTATATTCTGAGTATCTCTTAGCGGAGACTTCTAGCAACTTTGGGCCCAGTTAAGAGAAGATCTACTGCTTCACCAGTGTCATAATCTTTTCTATTTCATTCTTGATTTCTTGTTAATGTTAAGTTAATATTACTTTTGATTATTGTAAGGATTGTTGATTCAATTTTCTTTTGTTGTTCATTCGAGATTTAGATTGACCCGTGTGTTATATGCGAGTAATATTTTTAATTGAATTGGTTATGCTAGTTCCATCTTAGATCGTCGTTCCTTACAAGTAATGTTATCATAGATTTCAAAGATAGAATTAATCGCTTTATTCTTCGACAGTCATTTGATATTCAAACAACGTTTGTTATTCCTATATCGTTTGTTGTTCAATTCGGAATTGTTGTTCAATTCAGAATTGTTGTTCAATTCAGATTTGTTGTTCAATTTGGAATTGTTGTTCAATTCAGATCTGCTGTTCAATTTAGAATTGCTGCTTAATTAGGATTTGTTGTTTAATTAGGATTTGTTGTTTAATCACCACTGTTGTTAATTATTACAATTCTCTTGTTTAATTACCATTGATGTTAATTATTACAATTCTCTTTCATGAGTGAGCAAGTAAGCTTCAATTCTAGTTAAGACTGCTAAGTGTGATTCTTTGCAAGTTTTATTCAAATCCATTTGCTTTGATGATAGCTTAAGTAAAATCGCGGAGTTTGTTATGAATTTATTTTAGAATTTTTTGGATTGAGTTTGAGGAAGATAGTCATTAACAATTGCAATGATTTGTTATTAGTTAACCTCTGAATTCACTGCATATATAGTGCTAACACTCTTGAAATAAAAAGACTTACCTCAGGTTGACAATTAATGTAGGAATTAAGATTTCCTAAAAAAAGACATCTTAGTGGACCGACATTTTGGTGTTGTTGGCAAGGGAGTGTTCCAAAGTGATTTCCTTTTTATCTTGCTGCAAAAGAATTGGGTTTTAAAAATGGGAAGTAAGAACCTGCGTACCTAGAAACTAAAGCGCTTGCTTACCAGCCCTCTTTTTAGCAAAATCTTAGAGGTTAAATAGGAATTAGTTTTTATGAATGATTAGGAATAGAAATATAGAAAAAGAATAGAACCCCCCTCCAAAATCCACAAAACCCAAGGGATCGGTGAACCTTGGGAGAACGACCTTTATAGATGAAATTGTGAGAAAAGTAGAATCTCAAGCATCAGTAGGATTTCGAGCTATATCTGGAAAAAGTCCTACTGTAATCCCTCAAGCAGCAGGCTCACCATCTGCAGCTCACGCTAAGATTCAAAGCCAAATTGGAGGATCTGAACAGAGTCTTCAAGCTACAGTAAGCTTACATTCTGATCCTCTACAAGAGGGAAAATCGTGTAACTTAAGAGAAGGAGAAGGAGAAACCAGTGGAACTACTAAGGTAAGACCTCAGCTGTCTGAACAAGGGTCTCTTGTGATCCCAGGCAGGGAAAATTTTAAGAGCCCCCCCTAAATTTATAAATATAATAAATGGGCGAATCTCCATGGTATATAGGAAAAATGGAAGGCGATTTTTTCAATAATATAATATGTATATATAATTTTTTGGCGAATCTCTCACCAGGCATGGCGAATATTTTACTCAATTATAAAATCTGGTAAGATCTTGGCGAGTCTTTCACTAAATAATAAAACTTTGTAAAGTCCTAGTGAATCTTAGCATAGGCTACATGCTGGTTTAATTCCCCCATTTAAATAGGCTACATTCCAGGTGAATACCATGGGTCAATACCATGTGCCATTTTTATTTTTATTAGAATATTTTACTCAATTATAAAATTTTGTAAGATCTTGGCGAGTCTTTCACTAAATAATAAAACTTTGTAAAGTCCTAGTGAATCTTAGCATAGGCTACATGCTGGTTTAATTCCCCCATTTAAATAGGTTACATTCCAGGTGAATACCATGGGTCAATACCATGTGCCATTTTGGTGAATACCATGGGTCAATACCATGTGCCATTTTTATTTTTATTAATTCTAATATTAGGGTTAATAATGGTTTTTTGCATGGTATTAATAACAATCTAGTCCATGGTATTTGTCCCATAGTATTTTGGCCATAGGTTTCACCTAAATATAACCCATTTTTTGAGTGTTCGTAAATATAAGGTGACTTATGTAGTAAATATAAAAAAATGTTTTATTTGTTTACCATACCTCTCGTTTATTTATATTTTTATTAATTTACCATACCTCTTTTACAAATATGTTATTTGGCCCATAGGATTCACTTAAATAAAACCTCTTTCTTGAGCCTTCATAAATAGAACGAGGGTTATGGACTAAATATAAAAAGAGGTTTTATTTATTTACGATACGTCTAGTTTATTTATATTTTTATTTATTTACAATACGTTTTGAGTAAGTATAAAAAGACATTTTATTTATTTACCATACCTCCACTTTACTTATATTTTAATTTGTTTACACCCTTACATATATATAAGGTGACTTATGGAGTAAATATAAAAAATGTTTTATTTATTTACCATACCTCTCATTTATTTATATTTTTATTAATTTACCATACCTCTTTTATAAATATGGTATTTGGCCCATAGGATTCACTTAAATAAAACCTATTCTTGAAAATGGGCGAATAGATTCACTTAAATAAAACCTATTCTTGAAAATGGGTGAATGGAAGGTTGTAAGTCCTAATTTCAAGGGCTAAATTTACCTTTTTTACCCTCACCCTTGAAATAAGGTGGGCTATTTGAGGTGATCTGTAAAAATGTAATATGATACAAAATATTCGCCCACTAAAAATTTAAAACCCCTTAATTTCGCCAAAGGGCGAACATTCGCCCCTAAAATTATCCTTGATCCCAGATCTAGGCAGTGTTGCAAATCCATCTCGGGTTTTTAATCCTTTTCTTACTCGAGAAACACCCCCTGGAATCCCTGAAGAGTATTGGCACATCTTTGACCAAATGGAAAATCAACCACATCAAGGTCAAACCTCGACATTGGAATACCCCATAGTCGACCAAGTGGCCAATGCCCCCATGAAGGCTATTCCTCTGCAGAGCATCCCAAATTTTCATGGGATGATCACAGAGGATCCCGATGCCTTCCTGTTCAAATTTGATGTCCTTTGCAGAGGGTATGACTACACCGCTTAGCCCCAAAAGCTAAAACTATTCCCTTCTACTTTGAAAGGAGAAGCTTTAAGATGGTTCATGGGTCTGGGTGGATGTACTATTAATTCTTGGGACGATATGAAAACCTCCTTCCTCACAAGATACTAGGACTTTTGCAAGACTAGGGAGCTAAAGGATGAAATATTTAAGATGGTTGCAAAGGATAATGAAACTATAGAAGAATACGTCGAACAGTTTCATTATAACTTGCAGAGATCTCCACACACCACCCTACCAAAAGAAGTCCTAAGAGCCATCCTAATTAAAGGAATGAAAGAGGAGTGGTTAGAAAATCTAAATTTAATGGGGAAAGGAGATATTTCTCTAGAAGATTATGATGAAATCATTCGCTTATGTAATAGAGTTCAAGATTCTGTGATCCATATCAAGTTAAGAAAGATTCTTCGGCGAAAATCACATGGAATATCATTTGTCGACGCGTTTCGAACCAACCAGTGTGGTTCATTCGCTTATGTGTCTGGTGTTTGTGAGGAAGCTCACACACAGGAGCAGCAAGCCGAGATCCCATGAGTAGGGGAAGCAAGCCACAAAGTGGAGGCGTAACATGAATGGAAATCGACAACCTCTTGGAAGATTTCAACACAGAAATCCTAGGCATCCTCACAATGCAGTTGGATATCCTACAGGCTAAACAAAAACAAGATTTAGCAGAAAAAACTTGGTTCTTTTCTGTCCATGCTGTCGGAAGAAGCATAGCCAATGGGAGTGACCATTAGACATGGTTCAGACATGCGCTATCTGTACTAAGGATCACACCACTGAACAATGCCCATCACTCCCGAGGTTGAAAGCAGTGTTCAAATAAGTAGAAGAAGAGGCAGAGACAATATATCTAATGAACCAACATAGATAGTGGCAGGCAAAACCTCCAGGAATGTCACAAGATGCATCCCAATTCTTTCCTTCATAGTTTAACCAACAATAGAACCTCGGGGTAGCATGGCAAGGCCAATCACACTACTCAAATTGGAAACATCAGCCATTCCCTATGACACCATGGTCAACTCAATCCTTTCTGGGTAATGGCTGGCCAAATTCTCCTTTTACTCTTGTTTGGCAAGGCAATCCCTATCAATCCCAGTGGCCTGCCTCCACTTCTCAAAACCCGAATTGGTTTACAAATTGGCAGCGACCTTTGGGAATATCCAACACTCCTATGGGGACAGTTCCTCAACCTCAACCCATATTGTCAGCTCATTCTCCATTACAACAAAATCCTCAACCTCTTCTGTGCCCTCAACTGCCAGCCCAACTGAATCCAAATCCGAATAACAGACCGGTCTAGCTAGTGCAAATTGTAGAAAGGTCAGACTATGAGATTGAGAAAAAATAATGTAATGAACTTAGATTGAGGTCAGGACATATCATCATCCCTGAGGAAAATAGGGATCAACCATAAATTGAGATCGAATCACCATCTGTACATATACCACCACCTCTAATTGATACTAAAATGAAACGAGGAGAAGCGACAGATCAACAGAAAGATCCAGAGGAACTCATAGTCACTTATCCCCCATTCCCTAAAAGGTTAACGATACTTAAGCCGATTTTTTACCTAGATTTTTATCTTGGAGGGGAACTAAAAAATATTTGTATAAAAATTCTGCTCCTCCAGGCCATTCAGAACATTCCCATCTATGCTAAAACAATTAAAGAGTTATGTGTAAAGAAACCTATGAGGAAAGCAAAAACTTCACCCACCATTCATGTTGTAGGAACCTTATCTGATTTACTCTTGGGAGGGGAAACTCCGGTAAAGTATGAAGATCCTAGAACCCCATAGTGACAGTTTAGTTATATGGCCGCTAGTTGATCTAGGTGCAACCATTAATATTTGAACAATGGAAACCTGTCAAGCACTTGGTATTACAACCTTGGAACCGACCACCACCCTACTAAAACTTGTTCATCATTTGGTGGTAAGGCGAGAAGGAACTCTATAATATATCACGGCCTCTATTGAATCATGGGAATATCCAGTAGATTTTCTTGTTATAAACCCAAAGAGTCGATTGGATGGGCACCCTCTGATACTAGGCCAACCTTGGTTGGCAATAACTGATGCATATATAGAATGCCAGGAGGGCAACATGACTATTGCAAAGGGGGATGCTGTAAAAAATCTTGTTTTATATCCCCCTACCAAACCAAGTCTGCCCATTGTAAAAATATGTAAACAACCACCAGCATACCTGGAAGAAAGCATCCGTTCACCACTCATAGTAGCAGAGGCACTAGAATTCAAAGATCAGACTGAAGATGACGTTATCAACAATTTCATCAATCAACCAGCTAATGTGAGCAATGTAAAGTGTCAAATGCTAAAAGAAATCCTTGATAATGAAGCATTGGAAGATCCCTTGAAGGATATTGATGATCAACACATCCAAACGACTGTTGTTCATAACAGCAAGCTAGTGGAAATTGAACCAGGCAAAGTTTTAAACATTAATGATAGCTTGGATAGTGATCAACAGCAAAATCTCATTCAGATCTTGCAAAAATATAAAGGGGATTTTGCCTGGGATTATCCTGATATGAAGGGTATAGACCCACAGCTGTGCACTCATCACATCTATACCGAGAAGGATGCTCGACCTATTCGGCAGCCCCAGTAGAGATTGAATCCGCACCTTAAGGATATTTTTAAAGAAGAATTATAGAAGCTACTGGACGTGAATTTCATTTATCTTATTTCGGATAGCAAATGGGTTTCTCCATTGGTGTTCATCCCCAAGAAAAATGGGAAATGGTGTATCCGTGTAGATTACCAGGAAATGAACAAGGAAACACATAAATATCATTTCCCTCTCCCATTTATTGATCAAGTCCTTGATACCTTAGCAAGGAAGAAATTCTTTTCTGTCCTAGACGGCTTCAATGGCTAAAATCAGATTCAAATCGCCCCTGAAGACCAAGACAAAACAACCTTCATCTGTCCCTAGGGTACGTTCACTTACAGAGAATTACCATTCAGCTTATGCAATGCCCCAACCATGTTTCAAAGAGCTATACTTAGCATTTGTCTGACCTGATAAACAAAGGACTTGAGGTATATATAGATGAATTTACTCCATATGGGGATTGTTAGTGTCGGTATCTTCATCCCTCCATCAGTGATCAAAATACTCTTGTTGCATTGCATGTTAGATGTCTCATTTGATCATCTGCATTCCATTAGGATCATGGATCATCTGATGGTAGTGGCATATTATAAATTTTCCCTCATGATCTTTACCTGCTGGCCCATTTTCATGCATTCAGGTCATTTACAGTCACTTTTTGTCTTTACATCTGCAAAAGTCATTTTTAGGGTTTTAGGTCTCATTAGGTCTAGGGTTTTGTCAATAAAGTCTTCTAAAAGCTCAATAATGGTCAGCAGGCACATGAGGAGGTCAAATAAAGTCTCAGTAACAAAAATTTCAATAATCACATGCCCAGTCATTGATTTTTCCTCAAAACCCTGTTTTGAAAAAAACAGAGTTTTTTTATGTTTTATGTACAAGATTTCATGTAATTTCATTTTTCCTATATGTAATAATTCTGAGATGCAGCCCTCGTCACCTTGCCAAGCTCCTGCACTCCAATTCCTACAAAAGAGTCAAAAATTCAAAGTATTTAGTCCAACAAACGCAAAAAGCAAGTCAAACCGCCAAAACAGAGTTTTAAAAAGCAAGTGAAACACAAACATTACAAAGTGGGTTTTTTATAAGTGAAAAATTAAATTAGTGGGCATATAAAGTCTTTTTCATATTGAAGAAGTTCATTTGTGTCCAAAGAGTGAATGAGAACAAGAGCCAAGTCGTTTCGAGCCTAAGGAGTGAATTTGCAACCAAACTGTGAAAATTTTGAGGCGCGGCGCACCTGGCTAGTGCGGCACACACAACGCAGGATTTACATTGCAATTCTAACTGGCGCGGCACACCAGAGAGGTGTGGTGCACCAGTCTTCTGAGCTCAAAATTCATTCAAATCACCTCATCTGCCTTCAAAACTTGCAAATTCCTCTTTCCAAGTAAGTCAAATATCCCAAGTGCCATTGCAAGAGGTTTTCGTCAGTTTTTATGGTGTTTCAATAGGTAAAAAACAAAACCCTAGTTCCTTGCACAGTTAATTGTAAAATCTGCCTAGGGTTTGCAAAATTGCAGTTTTTGTTGTTTTATCCCCATATTCATTTTTCTCTCACTACACTTCACTCGTATCACTTTCCCTCTCCTCTTTCATTCACACTCACCTATCCCTTATCCCTAAAATTAAAAATCCTAATCCCTAATGTCATGCGGAAAGAGTCAATTTTTCGGACAAAACCGACCTCCCTAGAAGCTAAGGCTTTCTAGTGACAAACAAGACAATTAAGCATTATCTTTCCCTAAATATGCATTTAGAATACAAGCAATCAAGTGTTTAAAACATACCTTTAATCCAACGCTGTTTGTAGCAGTCCAGCCTCTCCGATCCAGATGAGCTCCTCCTTCTCTTCGAAACCTGCATTCACTAACAAGAAAATGATTACATAGCACCTGAATAACTCATAAAATAAAACATATTCATCATAAAGACCAAGGAGTATATGAAACAAATTATACATAACAACTTGTTGAGAAAAATGAACTTAATTGTATTAAGTGGAAACAAAAGAAACCATTACAACCAGTGCCTTGGTGTTGTGCAGGTCCCTCCCAGGGTCCAACAAGAGTTCTCCTTTACTTTGATCAGCTCACCCACTTCCAAATGAAGCTAAGAAAGGATGGGAATCTCTCCTCTCAAGCTCTATAAGGGAGTCCTAATTTCAGCAGCATCTACCCTTAGGAATGTTCAACTTTCAACCTCCCCTCCCTCTGGCCCAATGCCTGTATTTATAATGCTTTGGAGGAAGTTAATCAGGTCCACCATTAATGGGATAAGCCCCTCTTTGAATGGGATAGCTCCCCTCTTGATGGGATAAGTTCCTATTTCATAGGGATACATGAACCATCTGGAGGCGCTCAATACACGTCAAACCATCTTCTAGAATGCTCTAGATTCGACCACAAGTAACTTTTTTGAAGTAAAACTCGCGCCTTTTGACCTTTACAGGAGTACGCACCCACCCCTTTACAGACAGAGCGTAAAAGTACGCAGGTATTGTGAACTTGGGGTGCGTACACGCAGGTAAGGTTAAGAGAAACTGCGTAACCAGAGTTATTTGACTTTTTAAGGACTTTCTCTCTTTCTTGGAGTTTGACATGAGGAGCAGAGGTATAAGACTTGCCCAGGAGGATAGTATGACAGTTGATGGAGCCATACTAACTGCAGATAGTCATGGTGACAAATTTTAGTGTAACAGATTGCCCCCTAAAGTGCGAAGCCTGTAGTAGATTAGGGTTTCATATCATCTAGGAAGGGTGAAGTACTTTATCATTTCAAGGATTATCTTGTGGAGAGCCCAGTCGGAACCTACAAATATTCAACACAAAAAACATATATAAGATCATATCATCGCTGAGGTAGGCATTCCCATACTCAGATTGAAAACTTTAACTAACAAACTAACTACTACTATGATATAGGAATGATTTCGCAGTACATCATAATCATAGACTCATGTAGACACAGTATGGACGCAGCCATCTGTTTATGATTATTCTACTGTATAATGAATACAAAACTCCTCGCAGCCTGGATGGTGGAAACTAGATCTACGGTCTTCATTTCTACTTCCTGAAATGGTACGATTCTATCCATGCGAATAAATGAGTTGATGTCGAACATGGTAGAAACCACTTGATTACCAGTCGATGATGTAAACTGTTAACAAGTGTGAGAGAGACCACCAGTGATGTCAATGGTTCTCAAAGTACCCAGTACAATCCATGAGATGTGAATGAATGTGTTGATGTCGAACATATCACGGAATCCTTCGATCGAAAGTCAATGATGTAAACCGTCGTCAAAGGCGAGAAACCTGCCATTGATGCATGCAGATTTCAAGGTACTGACGATCTCTAGGTCATCTTTCTAGATAATGTGCTGATGTCGATAGAAAGCGACCCGTTGCAGGCAAGCCCACAACACGAAATCATAGATCAAGTTGAAGAAACGTAGCTGTAAGGACTGACTTAGGGATGGTTGAGATGGATGACAAGTATTTTGCAGATGAATGGTTTATTTGCAGTGACCTCTTGAACACATAACGACACGACAGATGGCTTGGTGACAACTGACCCAAAGTTAATACCTGGAACCGGTTGAAGATTTTCAATGTGGTTTGATCAACTGTTAGGCAAAGGATTTTCCAACCCAGGTGAATGAAAAAGTGTCGTGTTCAAGAGTGGTGATAAGGTTTCTTCTGAGACAAAGGATAACAAATAGGCTCATTTTTCTCTCTTTCCCCCACCATTTCTGGAAAGTACCTCTTTATTTTTTACAAGCTTGAGGAGGATAACATATGCTTGATTATAAGCTCATCCTTCGGATGAGTCCAACTTAGTTTAGATTCGGACACTAAGAAGGAGTGGTCCGTTCCTGTTTGTAATCGAACAGGTCCTTTACTGTGAAATTTTAACGAGTCCAGTATAGGAGAAACTCGGCGTTTTTCAATTTTAGAGAGTCTGAAAAACTTAAGAAGACTCCAGGGTTGAACTTTTTCGTAAATTTGTGTCTCCCAAGCTCGAAAAAGTATAAAATAATACCTGAGAGAACCGCTTGATCTTTACGACCAAGGAGTACTTTCATGATTAGTGTCTTTGACCCGAAAATTAAAAAGCGATCAAGGACACGTCGTTTTATTTCCAGTATCGAATTTGAAACGACAAAAATCCGGCAATCTTTTCCTGTTTTTACTGTCAGAAAAGGGCTATAAGGGGACCATCTTTTAATTCCGTTTTAACAAGTGTAAAAGAAACGCTCGACAACCTTTTCATGTTTTAGGAGTCAGAAAAGGGCTTAAAGATGACTCTGATGTTTTTGTTTGTGAAAAACGACAATTTTCCCTGAAAATCCTTTTATCCTGCACAAAAACCAACACATTACTCATACCTGTTTAAGATAGATAAAAAATACTTTGAAAAATATCTTTTCATGGTGAAAAATAAACAAATTTACCATTTATTTACCCAAAAAACCTATAAAAAGGGCTTTTACCAATTCATTTTTACCATTTTACTGTTGAGGAGAGAAAAAGGGCTTTTGGCAAGAAACTTCCCGTGGACATTGCGGAGAATCCGACCGTCGAAATCGAACGCCGTCTCATCAGGTATTCTACAACATCCTCCTCTTCATTTTCATCCGTTTAGAATTTGTTTTTAGGCCCTAGTTTCATTTTTTGGAGGCTTTGGGGTTTCAAGGTCCGCCTTTCGGGGTACGCAGGTGCTCCACTGGTGACCCGCGTACCCCGACATTTTCTCAGTTGGGAAAATGCCGGGCGTATGCACCTTGCCTTAAGGGAACCCGCGTACCCACGCCCTGTTCCTAAAGGCGGGGTGCATACCCTGCAAAACGAGTTTTAAAACCCCAATTTCTTCAAAATGGACCAAATTTTTTTGATTTCTTTGATTCTAACAGATGTTTTTTGGTGTGTAGATTTCCCACCATGCTTGATTAGCACGAGAGAGAGCACGAAGATGTTGATTTGGCCGTCATTAATCATCAACCATCCATTGATGCTTTGAAGGCATGCGACCTTTACAAATACTGGGCCATACCTGGCGTGAGGGCCCAGGTGCGCTTTCTAGAGTGGCTGGTAGAGAGATGGAACGTCCAGGATCTGTGCTTTTACATTGGAGGGAACCAGCTCGAGATAGAGCCCTCAGATATTTACTTTCTCACTGGTTTGCCCAAGAGAGGCGAACACTTGACTCTGTTCGGGACTAGGTCGGGTGGCCAGTCCATCGCTAGTCTCCGACAAGAGTGGTGTAACACTCAGTCTCAGGAGAAGGGAATAGAGATCAAAACTATATCCCGACCTGAACTTATGGTGATTGCTTTCACATTTACCAGACTTTGCGGGGCTGCCGCTTTACACATTTCCACTGGATCCCAGATGCAGATGGCGATTGATTGCTATCGGGGCACCATTTTCAACTGGTGCGATGCTGTGTTGGCCAATTTAAAGGGCCAACTGACTAGGACTAAAAACGGACAGTTAAAGACTTTTGGTTATGGGCCTTTAGTTGTGAGTTTTGCCCTAGAGAGGGTTCCGATGCTGATCCCACAGCAGCTCACTGTTGAGGTTGGGCCTCCCTGAGAACCTAAATTGATGCGATGGGTTGCGGTTATGGCCTGTCATCCTGACGAGGGCACGGAGGTTGTCCGATTTACTCCGGAGTATTTTCACTGGTTGGAGGACCAGATCTTTTCTATACAGGATTTTCCTTATGCCGGAGTTGATTTTCGTGGAGATCCGGACATGGTTCTTCCACCAGGAGAACAATGGGATGACACAGGTAATTCATTTTCACAAGTTTTTAAATTATCTATTTTTTTTTTGTTTTTTATATCGTCTCAAAACTGACAGTAACAAATTTTCAAAATGCAGATGTAGGCCCACGTCGTCCAGCCAATCTCCGGCCTTTCGAGAGGAGACTACCAGTTGCAGCGGCACCGGCCCCACGGGACGAGGCCACAGAGACCCTAGCTGAGTTGGAACAAGACCTAGAGCGTTTTACGACAGACATACCAGAGACTACTATAGATGATATTCCTATCAGGCTTCAGCGCTATGTAGTCGCAGTCCCGGGACCTTTTAGGAGATTCTTGTGTAGGGTGGCTCGTGCAGTGGTGTCGTATAGAGAGCATCACCAGTGATTGGATGGTCGTTTTTGTAGACACATGTGACATTTTGGTTTTTTGTACTTATCATTTTTGCCGATCATAAGGTGTTTTTCAACCTATGATCGAAGACGATGTATTTTTTGACACACTCCTATCTATATATATCATTATTACCGGCTTATCTTGTTAAACATGTGTGATGAAATGTTTTTAAATTTACATGTATGATTATTGCAAATGTCTGTCTAACATTCAAGAAGCAATTGCATCTGCTAATGTATTTAAAGACCTTGGAATATGCTGATATTCAATGTAATCAAATTCACGTTCCAAGAGACGCACTCTCAAAAATAATCTTAATAACGCTGGATTTCTAATGGCATACACTCTATTAAGCTGTAATACAACGAGTTCAGAATCTAACCTCACTATCAAACTCCGAATCCCAAATGAGATAGATTCAGACAATAACTCAATCACTGCACTGTATTCTGCAATGTTGTTTGTTGTTTGACCGAGGCTTACCCCATGCATAGAAACTAACTCGTCAGAGGGCGAATAGATAACCCAAGCTGCGGAAGAGATATTCCGTGTACTACGACAAGCACCATCAGAAAATCCAATGTATGTTTGGAGAGGCATCGACATCTGCAAACATCAAGCATAAAACCAAGATAAGCAGAATAACGACGAAAAACACACTTTCTAAGCTAAGCACACTGTCTAAACTAACAAACACACCAGCTAGAAAGAAAAAACCTAACCTAACTAAAATCTCCATACCCATCATTTAACCATAATACCTCTTTAGGTAAAGTCCATTTCTGGGTTTACCCAAAGAGTCCCCGTCAAAATCTACCAGCTCATAGGCCCCTTTTGCTAGCTTTCGCTTGACAATATAGGGCCCATGCCACATAGGAACGAATTTTCCAGCACCTAATTTATCGTTAGCTTGATCATATAATAGCACTAGGTCTCCTTCCGAAAAATTTCGAGGGGTCACATTTCGATCATACTGAGCTTTCATACGTTTTGCATGAGTCTCGATCGCCAATGCAACATCACGTCGAGTCTCATCTAATTGAGCTAAGTATAATAAATGCTTCTCCTCTTCGGAAGTCGCTGGAAGTAATTCAACAGCCATTTGAAGTGACGGGATTTCGCATTCAATGGGCAGCACAGCTTCCAAACCATAAACTAGTTGGAAAGGAGTGAACCCTGTTGATGTTTTCACTGAGGTTCGGTACGCCCAAAGCGCGGAAAATAACATGTTGTGCCAATTCGACCGATGAATACCAATGATTCGTCGGATCATGATAACTAAAACTTTGTTGATGGACTCAACCAGACCATTTGCTTGTGGATAATAAGGAGTTGAGCTATCGTGACGCAAACCAAGCTGGCTTGTAAGTTCTGTCATCATAACGTTTCGAAAATGGCGCCCATGGTCAGTGATTATCGCTTGTGGGACACCAAACCTAGCAATAATGTGATTGAATACGAAAATTACAGCTGTCTTGCCGTCTGCCTCGAATGTAGGCATCGCCTCGGCCCACTTAGTAAAATAATCTACCGCAAGGATGATATACGCATGCCCCCCGGCCGAGTGAGGGTTACATGTAATAAAATCGATACCCCATTTGGCAAAAGGACCAACGGAAATTATAGGGTGGAGAGGAGTAGGTGGAGCGCGCATCTTGCGATCAAACACTTGACAGTTGTGGCATTTCCAGACCGCAGTAATATAGTCTTTAAACAAGGACGGCCAGAAGTAGCCAGCGCGCAATATCTTTTGGGCTGTGGCGTACCCAGACATATGACCGCCACATGCTCCAGAGTGACAGTCATTCAGAACCCTTTCAGCTTCTTCGTGAGTTAAACAACGTCGAAAAACCAAGTCCGCCCCACGGCGATAAAGAGTATCTCCAATAATTTTGTACTGTTGGGACTAGAATCGAATTTTCCGACGTTCCGACTTTGAAACTTCGGGCCGAAAGGATTGGGTCTAGAGATAGATGATGATATCCCCATACCATGGATCTAAAGTGCTGATGAGAAACAAAGATTCGTCCGCAATGGGTTCCTCTGCCACAGTTTCTGTGTCAGCACGCGGGAAGTCACACATTAACTCGGCAAAAACTAAAGATTTCTTAGACTTATATTTTTCAAATTCCAAGTCGAACTCCTACAGGATAACAATCCATTTGGAGTACTTGCCCCCTAGCAATTGTTTAGTCAAAATGTAGATCATAGGGTTGCAATCCGAAATGACTGTAGTTTTACGGAGTAGAATGTAGTGATGAAAATGTTGGACAGCTTGAACGGTTTCCAATGCCAATTTCTCCACATGTGAATATTTGAGCTCAGTTGGGTTTAAAGTCCGACTAAGGTAATATATCACATGTTCCGTTCCGAATTCGTCTTCCTGAACTAAGACCATTCCAATGGTGGAATGGGCGGTGGCGAGGTACAAAATGTAATCCTGATTGTAGTTGGGAGGATGCAGCAATGGTGCATGGGCAACACGTGCTTGAGTGCATCAAAAGATTTCTGAGCTATCTCATCCCAAGAGAATTGAGCGTTCTGTTTCAACAACTGGGTAAAACCCATTGTAATCTCGGCGTAGTTAGGAATGAATCGTCATAAAAAGTTTGCTTTCCCCTGCAAACTTTGGAGTTGGCGAAGACTCGAAGGAGGAGGCAATTTGATGATAGCTTCTACCTTCGAGGGATCGACGCGAATGCCAGCTTTTGAAACTACAAATCCCAGCAATCGTCCCACTTCTATACAGAAGACACATTTGTGTGGGTTCAACCGAATACAATAATGCCTACACCTCATGAAGATAGCTCGTAAATGGACAAGGTGATCAGCTCGACGTAATGAATGAGCGGGCAAATCATCGAGATACGGTTGCACAATGTGTTTGATGTCATGAAACGCATAAGACATCGCCCTTTGAAAAGTAGCTCCGACATTCTTAAGCCCAAAAGGTAATTTGCAGTAAGAAAATGTCCCCCATGGACAAATGAAAGCCGTTTTTGGTTGATCGGCAGGTAGAATATTGATTTGATTGTAACTGGAAAAACCGTCCATAAAGGAAAATATTTCACTGCCGGCACAATTGTCAATTATTTGATCGATATAGGGTGTTGGGTAGCTGTCCTTGGGACAAGCTCGATTAATATCCCTATAGTCGATGCATATTCTTATTGTTCCCTATTTTTTGTTAACCGGAACAATATTCGATACCCAATCCGTTAACGGGATCGGATAAATGAACCCTGCTTTCAACAGCTTCTCAATTTCTGCTTTAATTGCAGCCTCTTTTCATGGGTGAATCTGACGCAAACATTGCCGGACGGGTTTAGCGTCCGGGTAAGTCTTGATCTCATGGACAACAATCGCGGGATCAATTCCTGGCATTTCCTCATAGGACCAGGAAAACACGTCGCAGAATTCTTGAAATAGGGCCTTGTATGTCTGAATTTCGTCATCTAAACACGAGGCACCTATATGAATGTGCTCAACAATTCCGGGCTTGACTGAAATGTCAATGGGAATAGTGCGAGAGATGTTTCCTAAATTCAGCTCTGAATCAGGATGTTTCATTGGATTCTGAGCTTCTTGGACATATTCAGCTGTAAAGATTGATGAGAAATCATTTTCAAAACGATCATCCTCAGGTAAAAACGAAGATCTGTGATGGAGATCTTCCCATGGTAAATCGTCTACACACAGGACTTCACAAAGTTGTTCGTCAGATGACACAACTTCGGGAAACGCTATTAACTCTGAGGTTGACGTGAAAAGTGAGTCCTCATGGACCACATTCATTTGGTCGATTTTGGTTGAACGCGGGTCGGTAAAAGACTGCACGGCTTCATAAGCAATTTCATATGGACTCAAAGGCATAGCATCACCAAATGAGTCTATCTCAGATTCAGAAGGAATGATCCAAGGATCATCATAAACAATGGTATCTGAAGTAATCATATGAATGGATGCAAACGAAGACGAGGCGTTGATTGGAGGAAAAGGAAAAGTTCCCAGTAAAACGACATCTTTAACTAATCCTACTCCAACATCCTTATAAGGGATAGTCGTTTTACCGACATGCTGGATACTCTCTGAAGAGGCTGGGTCGGATGAAAAATAAGCTAGCTGGTCTATGGTTACGATCTTGCCATTATGTGGAAACTTTATTACTCTGAAGACCGATGAAACGACCGTTGTCATAGCGTAAGACCAACTTCGACTGAAGAGAAGGTTGTAGTCTAGAGGGGCATCAACCACCTCCACATCCAGACTAACGGTTTTTCCTTCAACCCCTATAGGAAAATCCTGTAGAATGCCAAACAGATGAAACCCACGGCCATCAAAGGCATTAAGAATTGTCGGGGATTGATTTAGTGAAGGAGAACCAAGCGATCTCCAACACTGTATCGACATAATACACGTGGAAGCTCCCTCATCAATTACAGTCCGATGAATAGGCCTCTTTTGACTATCACTGGGATCTGGAAAGCCATCTGATGAGGTAAACGCGGTGTACTATTTTCTAGATCAAATATTATTAGGTTCGAGTCCTGAACATCAACAGCTCCTATAGGTGACAAAAGTAATTTACGTTGTGCTGGGCATGATTGCAGCACTTCCAAAGCCGACATTGCTGAGGGTGAAACAGCTAAATCCTCAACAATGTTGTAATTCTGGGCCGCTCTCGCATGTGGATTGAAAGCAGACCTTCGAAGTACACCCTTGGCGGGCGGTTTGATTACTAAGTCTGGGTTAGGTTTCTCGATCTGTAGTGGATCGGAACCGGGAGCTGAGGTTGATGGATTAGAATGAGAAGATTCTGCTTCTTTACCATCAACAGGACTCTTACTACCATAATCTTGCGATCGAGTCGCAATCCTTACATGAGACATCATCAATATGGGTTCTTCACTGGCACTCGAGGAAGAACCTATCATCTTACTCTCCTGCTTTGGAAATGGATCTTTCAAAACAGCAGGAGTTGGGGAACCCTTGACGATTTTCACAACCTCGGCCCGATGAGGGCAATCTATTGTAAAATGATCCTCTTCACAAATAAGACAAGGATATCGAGGTTTGCGCTTTTCGTCATTGGTTTTCGACTTTTCAGTTTTCTCCTTTGGAGTTTTGTCTGCTTTATTCTTCTTCTTACCTTTCTTCTTCCCACCGGATTTTGATTTAGCCGTAGATGACTCTACAACGTGAATATCAGCGGAAACTTCGGCAGAATATTCTCCTGTCGGGGAGTCTGGCAAGGTTATAATAGGCAAAGAATTCTTTGAGGATTTCTTCTTACTTTTAGTATTCACCGTACCAATCATGCCATCAGCGGCATGAGACCCCGAAGGAGCAGCAGCGATTTGATTTGACTTAGGAAGATCTGGGATCTTTTCGTGTAACGTACCTGACTGAGTGTAAACTAAGTCAAGGTACTGCGCTTGAGAAATCACTTGCTCCTCAGTAACTACTCCGGCCTTAGCTACGTCTTCAGTAATCTTCGGTAACAATGATTTAACAAACCATTCAACTAAGATTTGGTCCGGGATAAAAACTTTCACTAACCGCCTTCGACGTCTCCATTCATGAATATGATCAGAAATATAATTGGACGTCGATTGTTTTAATGAAGTTAGTAACTCCGTGCCATTATCATATCTGACCGGCAACTGAAAATGAGTTAAGAATGAGGTAGCTAACTGGCTAAAATTATAAAAAGAGGCCTGTGGTAACTCAATGTACCACTTGGCCGCGAGACCAACGAGAGTACGCTGGAAAAGACATAAGCGGATCGAATCATCCGAGATGGAATTAGAGGCACACCAGAGGTGGTAAGTCATCACATGATTCGACGGGTCCTCTCCAGACTTACCTTCGAACTTGGGTATGTCATTGGGCAACTTATTTGGCATTGGCGGCCAAAACGGAAGATAATTTATTGGATCGTTCGTTAGGCGCGACAAGTCTGGTAAATCCAAAGTTGCGATAAACGGTAATTGCCGATTAGGATCCCTAAAACTCTGGGTCTCGAGACCAGTCCCAGGAGGAGGATATCCAGGATAACTTGGAATAGGAATCGCGTTCGGGATATTGTATCCTCCCAGAAAACCAGGATTAACCGGACCGTACTGGGGTTTTTGTGGTTGTTGATAAGTGTACCCAGGATATGGTTGATAGTGGTAAACTGGCTGTTGGACAGCAGGCCCGTATTGGTACTGTCCCTGGTACGGTTGATAAGTGAATTGTGGTTGACTAGTGACAACCGCACTTAAACCAGGTTTTCCTATAGGCATCTGAACCGTAGTTTGAATCGTGGATCCAGACAATGGTAAAGATTTCTGAGGAGTAGTTATAGAGACAGTAGAAACCGGAGCCGTCGATACTCCAGAAGTAAGTGTGGTAGACTGAACAGATGTTGCGGTAGTTGCAGCATTCGTTTGAGATGGAGTACTAGGTGCAATAGGCCCAGACTGAGAAACTACCGAAGGTACAGAAATTTGAACATTAGACTGGACTGGTTGCTGGGGTGAACCAGAAACTAAGGGTTGTCCAGCTTGAGATGACAACTGTACACTTGGCTGCAAAACTTGTTGAACTTGTGATGGATCCCACACTATGTTCATTCCGGGGTATTGACCCATAACAGGTTGAGGATATTGAGATCCATAACCGGATTGAGGGTAGGATTGATAATTGAAAGGTACATTTCCCATACCTTGAACATAAGATTGACCTTGGGGTGGTTGATAACCTTGACTCGAGTACTGACCTTGGGGTAGATACCCTTGAGGTAAGTACTGATACTGGGGTTGACCTTGAGGTATAAATTGATACTGAGGTTGACCTTGGGGTACATATTGAGGCTGGGGTTGACCTTGAGGAATGTATTGCACCACGGGTACATACTGTCCTTGAGGTTGCCCCCCAGACGCAATTTGTGTACCTTGAGGTTGCCCCCCAGGCGGTAACTAGCCACCTTGAGGTTGAGAACTGGGAATTGAACCTGACATCATGTAAATGTCTCCTACGCCCAACGGTTTATTACCATTGTTTCCAGTTAATAACCCATGTTCAATGGGTTGAGGAGATGCTCCTGCAAAAGTACCAAAAAGTGACTGATACCCAGAGGGAACAGAAGGACCGCCGTACAAAAAAGATTCAGGAGATTGAGTAAACATGGACGACTGACCAGACATATTTACAGGAGTATAAATACCTCCAGGAGGATAAGGAGCACGAGGTGGAGAAAAACTTAACCCTGAGTTGTCCAAATAATTAGTTAACGAAAGATACCAAGTAGTACTTCTAGGTGGACTGTAAAAAATGGATTCACGCTCCCTTAGATCAATAGTAGGTTGATTTTCAGGGATAGGGACGCCTATTTCTTCTTCTAGAGCAAGTTCTTCAATAGCTATCAAACCAGAAGGAAGATTTTCGGTGATGACTCTTTCTACCCTAGGTGAATCAGGAGCACTAGAAGTTGGAGTAACAGGTTCAGATATCTCAGGTTCTTCGCCTATATCACTAGTAGATGAAAAACTACCAGCAAGCTCAGAAACTGCAATAGCTTCGGGATTATAACCTGTTTCTAGACTTTGGTAATCAGGATGAACTACCAACGAAGACTCTCCTTCTTCAGGTGAACCTACTTTACTGCCACTAGGAGTTACAAGGACTTTCAAACCTTCGTAATGACCTGGGACGTCTTCAGGAGGTTGGCCCCGAAGTCTACGGGACTTCCTCAACAAATCGGCCATGGTTACAATCTCAGGAGACTGGCCCCGAAGTCTACGGGACTGTCTCGGTAATTCAGCCACAGTTAAAAACTTTTAACTACTGCACACGCAAACCGCCTAAAGTCTCTAAAGAACCAAACAAATTCGAATCACACGCCTAAAGAATCTAGGGCGTCAAACCATACACAAACAGTAGCCTTCCGGACCGAAAACACTAGTTGGTGATGAAGCCCAACATCGCCGAATTCAGTACAGAAGTGGCGGGTGGAACAGTTACCCTGGCAACCTGCTTAATGAATAGACCGGCACAAGTTCCTCCACTTTAACCGTCTCGAGTGAAGTGAACCCCCCGGAAAATCCAAGTGAGTCTAGCCGACGTCTGCTTTAGGTACAGTGGGATCTTCCCTCCACCGTCACCTTGGGTAGAACCCTAAAGATAATGGTCACTAAGGTCACCAACAGCAACAAATATGCCTGGGGGAACAGTCTACGATCCGATAGCACGCAAGGGCAGAGTATCAAGCTCAATCCCCTTGCCAGCTCCTTGACAATAATCCAAGGTTTACCGACAAGTGACCCCAGGCTCCTCGACAATAATCCGAGGTTTACCGTTTGTAGTACGTGCGTATCTGGCGTCGTTCCCAATGAACGAGGATTAATCCCCTCACTGGTTCGGACACGATCTCGTGCTTCTCCTTTAAGAGGAGCTTTCCCAGAGCATAAATGTAACAGCTGGATTTATCCTACCACAAGATGAGCTACTTGTTTGGTTTTGTTGTCTTGGAGAGTTAATTACTCTCCTACTCCAAGACACTAGCCTGATCTATATTGGTGTTTCAGAGCCCTAGTAAATAAAAAGTTACTAAGTTAATTTTACTTTAAGCGTTAATTTTATGGCTTTTCTTTAGGACAAAAGGTAGTGGAGATGAAACTGATGGTGTGTAGACTCAACTCAAATCCACTAAAAAGATGCACCTATGATGATTTAAACTATTTTTCTTCTTTCAATGAAGTCCCTAGCTAAGAGAGTTGGAGAATGCAAAATTGATATAAAGACAACTTTCTTGGCAACGAAAATAAAAGAAACAATCGCTTTATCTTTTCCAAAGCAAACAACACATGACCACTAATTATTTCACGAAAATTCCTTTCTCTTTTCAAAGACTTCAAATTCTACTAAAACAAACTTTTCTTCAAAAGAGATTTTTGTATTTTTTTTATATTAACAAAGCATGTAAAACTACTTAACAAAAATCAAATTTAAAAAATCTATAACAATCAAATCAATTTTACCTAAAAGCAAATCTAAGAGAAATTCACCTAAAAGAAAATCTAAAGAGGCAAAAGCCTACAAAGTATAATTCCAGGATGTTTTACTTAGTCACAATTCAACCAAGGACTAGTTCATGCAGAATCATAAACCAGTCAAAAACAAAAATCAAAATCTTTTGTTCTTTTTCTTAAGAATGAAATTCACAGCTTAACCAACAAGCTTTGTCAAAATTCCGCAAAGAGACAACACAAAGCTAGGTTTCTCACACAGGTGGATTTTATGAAAGGTCCGACTCCTAAGAAGACTGAAAAGACCAGGGATATCCAAGGTTTTACAACTTCTAAAGCCAAAGTCACTACAGGACCAATACAAAAATCAAACCCTAGGGCTAGAACTTCTATGAATTTCACTAAAACCATTGATACTAATGAAACAAGCTTAGATGAAGACTTTTTGACAGGTAACCAGTGGATCTGGGCAGCAAAAACAAATTATGAACAAAATCTAAGAGGCAAAAAGGAAAAAATTGAAATTTTCTCAACTTTTGACAGGGTACGCAGGCAACCTGTTTGCATAGGTGCGTGTATGCTCTGTGTACAAAGCTGCAGTGCGTACAAGTACGCACTGTGCTTAACGCAGAGGGTGCGTACTGCTAGCAAAACCAAGAAAAATAAAAACTAACTTTAACCCTAAGCTATTCCACCCAAATTCACAGTCAATCAGTCAAAAACCAGAAATAAATCGACTCTTCTCAAATCAAAGTATCAATCAAAAGAGAAATCAATCAAATCCATGGATTCCCCAGTGGAGTCGCCATTTTGTCATGCGGAAAGAGTCAATTTTTCGGACAAAACCGACCTCCCTAGAAGCTAAGGCTTTTTAGTGACAAACAAGACAATTAAGCACTATCTTTGCCCAAATATGCATTTAGAATACAAGCAATCAGGTGTTTAAAACATACCTTTAATCCAACGCTGTTTGTAGCAGTCCAGCCTCTCCGATCTAGATGAGCTCCTCCTTCTCTTCGAAACCTGCATTCACTAACAAGCAAACGATTACATAGCACCTGAATAACTCATAAAATAAAACATATTCATCATAAAGACCAAGGAGTATATGAAACAAATTATACATAACAACTTGTTGAGAAAAATGAACTTAATTGTATTAAGTGGAAACAAAAGAAACCATTACAACCAGTGCCTTGGTGTTGTGCAGGTCCCTCCCAGGGTCCAGCAAGAGTTCTCCTTTACTTTGATCAGCTCACCCACTTCCAAATGAAACTAAGAAAGGATGGGAATCTCTCCTCTCAAGCTCTATAAGGGAGTCCTAATTTCAGCAGCATCTACCCTTAGGAATTTTCAGCTTTCAACCTCCCCTCCCTCTGGCCCAATGCCTGTATTTATAATGCTTTGGAGGAAGTTAATCAGGTCCACCATCAATGGGATAAGCCCCTCTTTGAATGGGATAGCTCCCCTCTTGATGGGATAAGTTCCTCTTTCATAGGGATACATGAACCATCTGGAGGCGCTCAATACACGTCAAACCATCTTCTAGAATGCTCTAGATTCGACCACAAGTAACTTTTTTGAAGTAAAACTCGCGCCTTTTGACCTTTACAGGAGTACGCACCCACCCCTTTACAGACAGAGCGTACAAGTACGCAGGTATTGTGAACTTGGGGTGCGTACACGCACGTAAGGTTAAGAGAAACTGCGTAACCAGAGTTATTTGACTTTTTAAGGACTTTCTCTCTTTCTTGGAGTTTGACATGAGGAGAAGAGGTATAAGACTTTCCCAGGAGGATAGTATGACAGTTGATGGAGCCATACTAACTGTATATATTCATGGTGACAAATTTTAGTGTAACACCTAATCCCACTACTCCCAAACCCTAATTGATATCTCAAAACCCTAAACATCATTCCCCAAACCCTTCCATTCCCAAAAACCCTACAAGCAGCATCCCAACCCCTCATTCACTGTCCCCCACCATCAATCCTTGTCATTTAGCAGCAAATACCTATTGTTCCTATAAAATCTCTTCATACTCATCTAAGAAACATCAAACAATGGAAAACTTGGAGTCAGATTCATCTTATGACAGAAATGAGGAAACAATAAGTGACTCCTCCAAAGAAATTCATGCACCAAGGAGACCTCACAAGAGTGGAAAACATATCCGGGAGGAGCCCACTACACTTACTGAGTTGTTGGCTTGCCCTCTTGCTGTAGCATGCTTCAAACATCAATCTTGCTACCAATTTTGTGAGATGGTGGAAAGAGTCAAATACCACCATGAGCTTGCCAGACTTTTTATGTTCTATGTTCACAATGGCCAGGTCAATTTGGAAGGTGTGACATTCACTTTGACACCTGAGACTATAACTAAAGCAACAGGCATTCCGAATGTGGGTGAGCAGTGGAACAAGGGACAACTAGCGGGCAAAGATCATTATGAGCCTTATATCAAGGCTGGTTTTCAGAGGCATATCAGTAGGGTCTTCCCTTTCAGGTACCTACAGGACACATATGCTGCCCTTATGAAACTCATAATCAAATATTTCAGCTGTGAAGGCAGATTTTCTCGCCTTAGTGCAAAGAAAACCTCCTCATCAGCAGTATAACAACATATATCACTTTGCATTGATCAAGATTGTGGTTTTGCATCAACTTAGTTTACCGAATGTTTCATGGGAGGATTTCATTTCACATGAGGTACTCACAAGCTCTCAAGTACCCCCACCAATTTTTCATGAGGCAGGAGAGCCTTCACATCAACAAGAGGTGCATGAGACTCAAACCACCAGTGTGCCAGTGTTTGTCACTTATCAGAAGGGCACAAGAAAGATTGTTTGTAGCAGCAAAACGAGTACTATCTCCACCCAAGGTGGAAGGGGTCTTGTTTCCTTCAATAGAAAAGAAGGTACAGGACAAGGGTAAACAACCATTGCATGATGAGGGGCCTTCTGAAGGTCAAGAGAGGGAGTTCACTCTCATTCAGGATGATGACACTGATTTGGGCTCCCAAAGCTCAAAGTTCAAGGAGATCATCCAGGAACAACAAGTTGACATTCATGACTTGTCTCTCAACCTAGAAAGAGCCAAGTGGATAACCAATTATCTTGAGCAAAGGAATAAGCATTTGGAAGATCAGCAAACTATCATGGAGCTCCAAAACATAAGAGAAAACCGCCAAGCTGCCAAGAGGAAGAAAATCAAGTTGACACCACTTAAATAAGAAATTGAAGCTGATCGTGAATATTGGCTTGAGAGGGAAAACATGCACTTGGAAAATATGTTGTAGAAGGCCAACAAAGAGAAAAATATGTTGAGGCAAATGGCCTATCAATATTTGGCGAGAAACAAAGTTTGCAAAGAGAGAATTAGGACTTTGAAGGCCAAGTTGAGGAAAGCTTTGAGGAGAAGGAAAGAACAAGACAAGCTCAAGATTTTGTTTCAGGCTTCCCTAGCCCAACATATCACTTGATGCAGGACAATCAACCCAAATTTCAAAAGATTTTGGATATTTTTTTGTCAATTTTGAATTTTTGGGGCAAAACACAGATTTTTTTGCCTAGTGCGCCACTCCACCTGGCACTTGCTTTTGCTAGGGACCTGTTTTGGAGGAAAACTCAGCATTTTTGGATTCCTCATGAAAAGATATGAATGCCCACAAATGGCCAAGAAATGTTTTCAATTTTTGAGCTTCCAAAAGAGTCAAAAACACCTCAAAAATGCCCTTTCTGCCCCTTTTGGGCCACACAGGAATCAGTGTTCGGAGAACTCACTTTTGGAGCGGCAAATGGACACCAAATTTAGATATTCCATATATTATGGAAACTAGATAGAAAGACCTTTCCAAAAATACCACTTGGAGAAAATTTGGTGCACGGGAAGGCCTCCAAAATCAGCTGCAAAAAGGCGCAACGCACAGGGACAGTGGCGCGGCACACATGATGGAAAATTTACTTTTTTGCCCAAAAAACTCTGTTTTTCGCCTAGTTTTTTCTCAATTTGACTTTTATCTCTCTCATAGTCAAAATCATGATGTAATTTGACATAAATGTGCTAAAATTTCACTCATGGAGGTAGATACATCATGAAAAGGTAGCTTGAAACTGAATGAATCAATTTCCTAGATTTTAGAGGCAAGTTGTTCCACTACCTACTTTTTAGTTCTTAGTTTAGATCTTGTTGAAACAGATCCTAAACTCATGAATTCAACCCCGAAAGCTTAGCATGGGTTGTTTTTTTCCTATATCTAGTAGTTTTCAGTCATTAGTAAAGGTTGGACTCTTGTGAATGCTTTGAGCATTATTATACATTCATCTCTGCAGTTTGGCAAAGGAATAGACCAGGGTTTGCAGAATTTTGTGGGATTCTTGTGGCAACTTGATTTGGTATTGTTTTTACTTTTGTAATGCAAGTTTACATGTGTTTATGTATGCCATCATCTCTTTCTGTTTATCTTAACTAAATGAATCAAGGATAAAGGTAGAATTCATTGATGTTGCAGTGCTCTACCTAGGGTTTGTTTAGTTATTCATGTTTTCAACTGTTTGAAGAGAATCCCTAAGACTTTCATGCCCTCTCCAACTCCTAACCAGTCTTAAGACTCTCCATCTCACTTATTTCAAAGTACTAAACCATTTTCCTACCTCGCCCCACAAAAAAATCTGCAAGACTGTGTCCACTCCCTAGACCCAAATCTTCCTTTCACATTTGAGCCAGCAAACCAAAACTAAACTCAATCAAATTCCTCTGAGCATATACCTAGCCTAAAATCAGTCTTTACGTTAGTCATCTCAAGCTCTATTGACCATATTATTCTGAGATTGACAAGGAGAGAGCCCTCTCCTGACCTAGTAGGGCTAGCTACCAGGTTAAGCATGGTTTGATGTTACCCTAGATCTTGCCTTTCTCAGCCTGAGCTAGATTTAAGCCCTAATAGGGATGACTTTGATCAACCACTGGAAACATTAGAAAAGGTGTTAGAACGATGCATTTCTACCAGGTTATGTTTAAGCAATGCCAAGTGTCACATGAAGATGACCGAAGGTGTAATATTGGGACATTATATTTCTGCAGCAAGGATATAGGTAGACCCAACAAAAATTCAGGTAATTATTTTACTGCCTACTGCATGTACTCAGATAGAGGTATGTAGTTTCCTGGGATATGTAGGCTATTATCGCAGGATTATTAAAACTTTTCACAAATTACTGCACCTTTATATGCTTTAACTGGAAATGTTGATTTAAAATGATCTAACAAATATGACACAACTTTTATAGGTTTAAAGAAGCTAGTCTTGATGGCACTAGTATTACGTGGACCAAACTAGGAGTTGCCTTTTCACATATCCACGGATGCATCAGATGCAGCTATAGGCGCTATCCTCGCTCAGGAGGAGGACATGAAGCCTTATGCTATATATTATATTAGCAAAAATCTTACTCCTGTAGAACGTAATTATACAGTAACAGAAAAAAAATTCTCAGCTATTATTTATGAAATAAAAAAATTTGGACATTACATAACTGGCTACCAAGTTTTTCTGTATATAATCACTTTTCCATTCGATATTTAGCTAACAAACCTATCACAAATGATCGAGTGACTCGTTGGCTATTGCTTTTGTAGGAATTTGACATTACTATTAAGGATCGTCCGAGGAAGGAAAACCCAGTTGCTGATTTTTTGTCTCAAATCCCAAAGGTAAATGATCCACTGGCAATGGATGACCAATTTCCAGATGAACATTTATTTACCGTGACAGTCAAGATGCCATGGTACATAGATGTGGCAAATTATCTGGCAGTAGGGAAGCCTCCCAAGAATTTGACAACGAGGGAGAGGAAACAGAACATTCAGCGTAGCGCTCGATTCTCTTGGATTGGTGGATATATTTTTCACACATGGTCTGACATATGTATACATAGATGCATTTGTGAGGATGATATTTATGACATCCTAAAAGCTTTCCATGATGAGCCCTGCAGAGGACACTTCGCAGATCGAAGGATAGGGCACAAGGTACTACAAATGTGCTATTATTGGCCCACTATTTAAATATGCTAAGAAATATGCCCAGGCTTGTGAAAGATACCAAAGGATGGGCTGACCTAGCTAATCTGATGAAATTTCGCTGCAACCCCAACTAGTCATAGAACCCTTCGAACAATGGGCATTGGACTTTGTTGGCCCATTCCATCTACCATCGAATCAGAAATCCTACATATTGGTTGCCACAGATTATGTGACGAAATGGGTGGAAACAATAGATTTACCAAGAGCCACAGAGGAAGCCGTGATTAACTTCCTCTTTGGGCTATTTGTGCGGTATGGTTTACTGCAGGAAGTGATAACAGATGGGGGAGGGAAATTTGTAGGACACAAGATTACTGCCACTCTCAGAAACCATCACATTACACATAGGATCACTTCCCCGTATCACCCACAGGCGAACGGGCAGGTCAAAAGCACCAATAAGGTCATTGAAGCAATTCTGACCAAAACAGTCTTGACACATCGGCAAGACTGGGCTGGTAGACTACTAGAGGCCTTATGGGCCTATCGCACAACTTGGAGGAATACTACTAGATACTCTCCGTACCAGCTCGTGTTCGGCAAAGAACCTATTTTTCCAATCAAATTCGAAATAAAGACTCTAAGAATGGCTCAGGAAGTGGGGTTGGATTTAATAGAAGCCCAAACCAAGCGACTTCAACAAATCAGTGAACTAGATGAAGCTCGACTACTAGCTTTGCAACGGACTGCAATTATTCAGCAACAAAGAGAAAAGTGACACGACAGCCTCATAAAAAAGAAGACATTTCAAAAGGGGGATTGGGCACTCCTTTACAACTCTAGATTCCAAGACTTTCCAAGCAAGTTGCAAATGAGATGTCTTGGCCCTTATGAGATTCAAGAAGTACATAACAATGGAACTCTTACTTTGACTACCATTGACAAGTCTGGCCATTCTTTGAAGGTGAATGGGCATCGAGTGCGTCTCTACCACAAACCACTCACCAAGGAGTCTTTCTGCCAGCAGGTATGCGAGGACCCCTCCATGTAAATCTTAGCTGCAGAGAGTGATGACCCTACAACTTTTTTTTCAAAAAACTGAGATTTTTTTTTAAATTGTAAATAATGTATATATTCTTTTTTTATTGTAATACAATTAGGTACCACCATGTAAATATGAGGATTTTTCTTTTTTTAAGTGCTTGGTAAGTCTTATTCAATCGATTGAATGATTGAAGTTCAATCAATTGAACAACACTTATGTTTGCATCATTGTTTAGTTGGTTGAACAATGAGTGTTCAATCAATTGAACAACACTTATTTTTGTTTATGGAAACTGCTTTTCAATCGATTGAACAACACTTTTTGCGTTTTTCATTTTTTACATTTTCGTTGTTCAAACGATTGAACGATTGCTATTTAATCGATTGAAAAACACTTTTTGGGTTTTTAAATTTTTGCTATTCAAATGATTGAACGATTGCTGTTCAATCGATTGAACAACACTTTTTGCATTTTTAAATTTTTTCCGTTCAAATGATTGAATGATTTCTGTTTAATCGATTGAACAACACTTTTTGTGTTTTTAAATTTTTGATGGTCAAACGATTGAACGATTGTTGTTCAATAATTTGAACAACAATCTTACATGTTTTCCTTTCGATTTTGTTGTTCAATCGATTGAACTATTTTTGTTCAATCAATTGAACAACAGTTTTGTTTTGTTTTCGATTTTTCTATTCAATCGATTAAATGATTGTTGTTCAATAAATTAAACAAAAATTTTCTTTTCTTTATGATTTTGTCATTCAAATGATTGAACGATTGTCATTCAATCAATTGAACAATAGTTTTGTGTTTATTTTAGGACAAATTGTGATTTCTTTTATTGATTCATTGCCAATCATGGTGCCATCTTATTCTTCTTTTATGTTTTGAATAAACACCATCTGACTGGATTTGTGCCTAACATAAAGAAAAACAGTAATGTCAACACTATTATGATTTATGAATCCTCTTGATGGTTATCTTTATCCAAAAGCTGATATGGTGCATCTCTATAATGACTGGCTAGACATGTTTTTTGGACACATCATAAAATGATTCATTATTTCAAACCATGCTGGCTTACTTACAACACTTTCAAATGGACAAATCCCTTCGAAATGATGAGATGGGGGTAAGAGTATAACCTTTCCTTAGCATCGTTTTACTTCTTACACCATCCCTGAATTTTAAGGAGCAAATGAGCCTCCCTATTTTTATGAAAACATCAAAAGATGAGAAAAATGAAAATAAAGAAATATGCAAATGAAATGAACACTGTTTTAAAGAGGATAGGGGGTCTCATCATGAGCCAGCCTACCATGATTATAAATATGTAACAAGTGACATTCCATTTTTGGTTACCAAACCAAGGTAATGACCTTCTTGATGATTAAAAGCTGTCAGAAGGATAGGGGGTCTCATTACGAGCCAGCCTGATCATTTTTTTATATCTTGTTGAATGGCACTATGATCATCTGGTCACCATGCCAGCATAGTCATCTCTTTATGGAAGAAAAATAAGAATCAGCTACATACTAAAAGGAGGACTCTGGCTCATTTGTGGGGTTAAAAAGCAACCCTGTCGAGGCTATGAACGCCTGGTGGCAACAGTGGCTCTGCTTATGGTATTGGGGTATTATCTTACACTGCCAAATGCTCTCTATTCTATTGCCACCTATGGATTCATTTCTAAGAAGATTTCCCATTTGAACAACACTCTTACAAGCTAATATGCATGGTAGCTTATGTTATATATTCATTATATTATATTTGTCCAATCAATTCATGGCAGTCATTACTGCTTACTGCCAAATATGCATCTATTACTAATACTGCTCGCGATGAACATCTTTTCACATAATAATGTAGATATTTTTTTTTTTTATCTTTTTTCGGCAATTTTTACTTCTGATATGTGTATGGCTTTAATTACTTTGTCATGAATTGCACCGCTTTACTGGATTGGTTGTCTGCATTTATGAATCCTCAATTCATGCACTTGCTTTTCACATGCTTGGCGGAAGTGGACGTCCTTTTTCCCATTGCAAGGGGGATGGTCTCCGTATGAACAACATGTGTGACAATTATGGATAATTAAATGCTAACTATTAAATTGATTTACGAGTAAAGGCTGCATGATGATTAGATATGCGTAATAATTTGAAAGGTATTTCCAATTGGAGAAATGACAATGACCATTATGGATGGCATGCAAATTGATTATGATCCTGCATCAAAAATGGTTGATGAGACAAATGACTTGATTGTATATGTTGTTGAATCCCAAATCAATGTCATTTTCCTGTTAATTGCCTTAACGATCTTTGTTGTTGTTCTAATTTGCGAAAGAGCAGGAGAATTCCATGCAGGAGAACCAGTCATAGGAACACAACAACCATGGGAGGTAGAGCTATCCGAAATGAGCCCACAATACTCATAATATCAGACCAGGCTCATGCAATTCTCAAGCACGCAAGATGGCTGCAATATCTGAATAAATTGCAGGGATTTCACGAAGAAATGACACTCGAATTCTTGCAGAATTTGCATAATGGCAACACCATAGTAAGAGGCATGGATATAACACTCTCTGAAGCAGTCATAGCCGAAGTCATTAGACTTCTGGCTGAGGGAACAAAGTGGACAGACAAGCACGTCCTTCTGCACAATGCGGTTGCAGTGTTCCAGGACCCAGATGAGGAATTAGCGCGAATAGGGAAATGGATTCACCCTTCAGTGTTAAGACAGCCATGGCAAGAGTTGGCAGTCATCGTGCAATAGTACATCACATGTGATGGTCGCCAGGATGTGGTAAAGCCCCGTCAACTCAAATTTTTAGCCATCCTAAAACATAAAATTTCAGTTAATTTGTCATTTTATTTGAATTCTCTATTGCATGATGTCGCTCAACGAGTTAGGAAAGCTAAGGACTCACACAACGTAATTAGTCATCACAAACTGATTAAATTGCTTATCATACATGGACTGGCCCAACAATAGTTAACATGGGACAATATTGTAAATCCTACTCTGGCCCCACCTCCAAAAAACCCAATAACAGAACATCAAGGGCCTAGAACCGCAGGTCCGAGAAGGACACTGAAGAGTAAAAATTCCTCTGTGCCTTTAAACCTAGAAAAACGCAGATGTTCTGCATGGGTGAATTCCCAATGACATACCCCAATTCAAACAAATGAAGTTGGCCCATTGCTCACACCACCTCCAAGTCCACAGAATACCCCTTTGCAAGACTATGAGGAAGAGGTGGCCACGGTATTGGAAAACATGGGGATGTTTGGCGAGGGAAGAGAACAATCTGAGAATGTTGAAGGACAGAATTGTACCCCCAACCAGTCTGCCTCTGTTGAAAGCCCAGGTTATGATCAAATCCTACCATTTACTGATTTCTTGGAAGAACAAAGGGAACTAGTCCCTTCTGTGGAAAAACCCCTTGAAGCTGATGGTGGGCTCCAGTATTGTAGCAATAATGCTACAACTCCTGGGGCTTCCTGTCTCTTAATTTTATCAACCCGGTAGTTCGTACAAACTTGGAAGCGACAGTGTTGTATGCACAAGTACTAGCTCTTGTCGCAGCTGTCACTTGGTCAGCTGGCACAAGTCCGCTAGGGCTCAAGCCAACTTCTATAGGCTCTCAGAAGAAGCTTGTTAAATGATGGACGAAAGCTAGCTCAAAGAAGACTAATCTACTTGGCAAAAATGAACTGAAAGCAAATCAAAACATGGAAACCCTAGGAAACCCTAATTTAACTAGTCTAACCTCTATGATGCAAAGAATGTGAAGGAAACTTCTACCAATGATGCCATTACTTCTAATAAGTGAAAATGCATGAATCTAATCTACTTGCATCTTAAAAGACATGTTTTTGTATTTTTTCTTTAAGTGGATGGAGTGATTGTGATTTTGTGCTTATTAGGGTTTGGTTGTGCAGATGTGATGCGGAAGGAAGGAAAGCTTGGGAAAGGTTGGGGAGGCTAGGAGAGGTCCCCAGAGATCCTTAGCATCAGTCCACAGAGGTTCCTCACGTTCAGAGGCTCAGCAACCGAGTGAGTGGCCTCCTACAGGATGTCTGCAGGGGATTCTACAGGAAACGCAGGGGTTTCTACAGGAAGGTCTGCAATTCTTCTACAGGATGTTCTGAAATGGGATGTTTGAGGATGGATGGTTGATGGAAGATGCATGGATGGTTATGGAGGTAGGATGGGGGTCTGAAGTGACCCAGGAACTGATGGAAGGAGTGGTGAGGTGATGTGGAAAGCTGACTTGGCTTGAAGGTGGTTGAGACAACAATGGGGAAGAAGGTAAGGTTACTTGGCAAAAGAGAAGATGGGAGATGAGGGAACAGACTTGGTGATGGAGGAGCTGATCTGAACGAGGCTCAGATGAATGAAGAAGTGATGAAGATGCCCTGCATAGTGTTTACAACTGAACCAACAAAGACATGCAAGAAAACGAAGATCTAGTTATAAAACCTATGACCTAGTTACTTCACTCTAATCTGACCTAACAGCAAAGGAAATGAACAGAAGTCTATTTGCAGTGAAACCATGTGAAACAACTATGAAACTAAGTGATTATAAACCTAAACATGCATCCAAACTGATATCGAGTTCTGCAAATGAGATTCAAACACTAATGATTGCATGGTGAAGCAAAGAAAGTGTTTTTGTTGGAAACAAGGTTACATTGGTCCCAGCTCATTATCCCACTGAGGGAGAGGTGAGATCCAAGGTACTTGATGGCCTTTTTGTAGAGCTTTTCCTTGTCAATATCCTATCAATACATGCTAACACAAACAACTACTTTAACCATCAAAAGAAATCTAAATAATAAAGCAAGATGTAAGTCTAAAGAGCAGATTTTATTTCAAGAACACAGCAAACACATAAATATAAACAAGGGAGGTACCTGGCGCTTGAGATGGGCCCAACCCCAAGAACTACAGCCTCGCAAGAGCAATTTAGAGTTGGTGCAAAGCTGGATCCATCTTTATTAATCAAGAAATGAAAAGTACATCAAAACTGTCCATAAGGAGAGCTTGAGAATGAGCTGAAAGCAAAGCTAATCCATGGCCTAAAAATTGAACTACAAGCTAGCTAACTAATGGCTAAAACAAAATGACTAACTAGCTACAAAAATGACTACCAACTAGCTAACCAAAATGAGGCCCCAAGCCTTCTTATTTATACAATTTGAGGACCCAACAGTCCTCCTAAAAGTTAGGGACTTGGCTGCCCAAGACCTGTAGTTAACAGCAGTCCAACTTGACTTTCTTGGCTACCCTTGTGCTCATTGATTTGGTGGCCTTTGAACTCCGAGCTGATGGTGGAGAATTCGAGGTAAGGGCCCATAAATGAGGGGGACACCTTCCTACAAATCCTCTAGCTTGTTCTCCCACGAATTTGGCTGCCAAGTGCTCATTAAGACCTTCAATTTTGTCTCCAAGTTGACCAACAAGGCTACACAAAGCACCCATTAGACTTGTTGGCATAATGACTAACCAAATTCACTATATTAACATAAAAATAATCAAAAACATGCAATAAACAAATGAGAATGGTGGACTAAGCCAAATTAGGAGGTTGAATGAGCCCAAATAATTGTACATTTTTGGGGCTCATCATCACCCCCCTACTGAAAGTGTTGCTCATCCTCTGAGCAACCAAATCTCTCCCCTTGTCTTTGATGGCCCTGGTGACTTCCTTGGGGCCGATTTCTCCTTTGGCTTCCCACTTTTCAAACTTTCCTGTAGAAACTGTTCGCTGGCTTCCTGTAGAAACAGTCTCTGTCTTCCTGTAGAAACAGACTCTGTCTTCCTGTAGAAACAGACAGCACCACTGTATCTTGCCAGCTGGGCTGTGGCAGCCTTCATCTTCTCCTCCTTTCTGCTCTTCTTCCTTACTGTCTGCTGCTTTTCTTAGTGAATCCTCAGCCTTGTTATGAGTGCACAAGTTTATGCAATCATATGGAAGAAATGGTGCCCTTGGCATTCCCTAAAACCTGCAACATGAGGGCACTCGTATGTCTTTTAACAAGAAAGTTGGTTAAATCCACAAGATAAGCCATGGTCATGTTTCCAAGCAACAGGAATATGATAAAGGTGTTTCCTTTCCTTATGCTTTGGCTTTGATACAAACAATTGGCACTGGCTTCTTTAACTGCGCACAACTAATCAATTTTCCCCTATTTGCCTCATGTTGACTAGATTCTGCATAATCAGTTGTAGGTCTCCACCACACCTCTTCTGTATCTGATGGGTTCTGTTTTGTATGTTTCTTTTCATCCAGATCACTAAGCATATGAATGGCCGACAAGGGATCCTTCAATGCTGATATATAATCTTCAACCCGTTTCATGCCCTCTGTATTATCACGTTCTGCATAAATTTTTGACAGATGTTCCTTGAGTTGTGAAAGAGAAATTTGTTTCTCCTTACCTTTATCTTGTTTAAGAGGAAACCTTATGTCCAAGAGCTGGTACGTTTCCTTCTGGACCTCAGTCAAGTGTGTAGGAATGATTTCCTCATGCGTCACTTTAGGGAAACTTATCTCCATATGCTGCTGACACAACCAGGCTCTGCACACAGGTACCCACAAAAGCAGGATGCATTGCTCAAGAAACTCATAAGGGAAGCCTTTGACTGCTTGCTCCCGGTGTCCAGTGATTACCAAAAGAGCCGAAGATTTTCTGATTAGTTTCTGATTTTAAACCCTTTGACCTCTGCTCCATAAATATATATATTTACTACACACAAGAAGACAACAATAACTGAACAGAATTCATCTGCGTGTGATGGAATTGACACACAAGTATTCCATTGCATTCATGGTCACTACCAATAAGGGATGACATGAATATTACTCAGTTTTGACACTTTCATGAAAGAAAATGCAGGGCTTCATTCTCTTCTGGATAATGGGAATGATCAAATAACAATTTTCACGAGTACACCAGCAAAAAGTCTCTTCGCACTCACAAATACACCCCATCCTGTTGTTAGAAGATGCCTCTTTGGCTGACCACGATAGATATGTCTGAATGTCCATGCATGGTTATGCAAATCTCTGGCCACAAGTTCTTGAGCTGGTGGTTGCATCGTATAATCTAGTGGTGGAAATGAAACAAGAGGTCCCGTGCAGGCATGCCAAAGTTCAGAATTAATGCTCCTCCTTTCCCCTCGTTTTGAGCTTGATCTTTTCTAAAAATCCCGTGGTTTCTTTCTGCAGGGCTGTTTTCTGCCTTTCCTGTAGACGACATCCTGTAGAAAACCTGTAGGATGTCTCTGCGCCTTTGAATGATCTTTGCATGCGGGAGAATTGTTAACAAGCCCAAAACTTGATGAAGGACGTGAGTTTAACATTTGCAAGTGTAAATGAACAACAGTTAGCAAGTGTACCTGAACAACAATTACGTGAGTCTTCAGCCGAGCGTTCCTTTATTCACTGCGTGATTTGTGGTGAGGTGGCAAAAAACATGCGTGCTGGCTTTTTCGAACTGAAGTAATGTCATGAACTGCTGTTGTTATCTATTTGTTCTCTGCTTGTATTCAATTCCATTAGTTGCACTAGAGTTTAGTTAATCCCCAACTGACTGTGTTTTGTTTTGAACTTCACGTGAATGGCTGATCCATGCATGCGTGATTTTTGCCTTGCTGAGTGCAATTGAACGTGGCTCCCTTCTTGGCTGAATCCACTCATCTCATTCATTCATGCAGTTCTCGAATTACATTCATGAAACAGAGGAATTAAGTTAGTCACGTACCTGCAAGTTAAACGGCTGATTGTGAAGCGTGTTGCTGCATGCATGTGTTGATCTTCATTCGCTGCATGTATGGTGGCTTGACTGATGATTTATGGCTGTTTTTTCTTGTGCAGGTGCCCTCTGGACGGATCTAAGTTGCACGCGTTCATTTCCACGTTCAACTCTGCCTGTTCAAGCTGTTGCTGCTGCATGGTCACAACCAGAACTTCTTTTTGCCATTTCTCCCAAACGGTAGATCAGTTTGATCTGAAACTTGGTGAGCATGTTCACACCATCATTATGCATCTCCCATAGCAAATTCGTGATCAATGGATGCATGGATTTCGAGAAAAATGGAAAATGGCTGAAGATTTCAGAGGTCCATTTCTCGGAAACCGTGCATCGAAATCAGCTGAAACTGCTTGGGTAGGCTACTATCACCCACGTGCATCTCCCCATGAAACAGGTTTTGAAACGGATGCACGGTTATGGAGAAAACGCAAAAATGGCTGATGGTGATGGAGACTGATTTCTTGGAAACCGTGCACCGGAATTGCATGAAACTGCTCAGGCATGTTGTCATCAACCTTGTACAAGCCCCCACAAAACAGTTTGTCAAATGGATGCATGGTTTTCAAGTTATGGCAAAAACAAATTTCGTTCTATGTCTTTTTGCTTCAAGGCTTCTTGCAAATTTTTGCATGGGATGACAAAATGAATTTTGGCTGTGATGCAGGTATGGAGATGATGGAGGAGGAGTTGGAAGATTGCATGAGGGCTTCTGAACCCTTGAGGAAGCTAGCATGTTCGCCAAACCACTTTTTGAAATGCATGCCTAGTTTCCCACAATTTCTACAGGAAGATCCTGTAGAAGCACAATGAGAAGCACAAGGAGGTGGAAAAAGTGATGGATGAAGGCAAGGGATGGACACACAAATGCTTGTAGGCCTAATCAACAGATTCCCACCATTAGATTCACTTTTGAAATTGTATTTGGCTCGTCCAAAGGTTCTACAGGATGTTTCCTGTAGAAATACAGAGCTTCCTGTAGAAGACACAGTTTTGAGGAAAGAAGCATAATGACATGAAAAAATGATGGGAAAGGGGTGAGGAATGGAAACAGGATGTGGGTAGGCCTCATGGACATATTCCAAGCCTTCAGGTCCTCCACGGAGATCAATTTGGCTTTTTTGTAAGCTTCCTGTAGAAGATACGAAACTTCCTGTAGAAGGCACAAAAACTCCTTTGTCTTTGTTTTGAGTGATCCACCTGATCTACAATGTCCTTCTTGCAACCTGCAATGTCACTGCTGCAACATGAAATGGAGATTAGCTTTTTATTTTTTCTTTTTTCTCTTTTTTTTTTGAAAAACAACTAGGGCGCCTCATGGAGGTTTTCACCCTAATTGCCTGCCTTGGGCGCCTCCAAGGGAGGTTTTCACCCAAAGATCTTATTCTCTTTTCTCTATTTTTTCCAACCCATTGACCGCCTCATGGAGGTTTTCAATCAATGAGCCAATCTAAGGCGCCTCCGAGGAGGTTTTCACCTTAGATTTCTATTTTCCTCTTTTTTCATTTTTTTTCTTTTTTCTTTTTTCTCTTTTTTCTTTTTTCTTTTTTTTCTACCCTACCCTACTTGAAAAACAAAATCATTTTCAAGTATAAGAATACTTCCAATGGAGCCATGTGCACATCGAGATTAAAGACAAGATGATGTAAAGGCTCGGAATGCATGCTTTGACAACTATCCAACTTTCAGAGACAACATGATCTGACTTTGAAAGTACAAAACATAGCTGAGGAGGAGAGTACTGCTGCAACTTAGTGACCTTCTGAAACCATATCTCAATATAGCTTTGATATCCTTGGTCATCTCGCTGATTTGGATCATTCTTCATGTCACCTTCTATCATGACCTTCTGATCTTCCTCTTGTTGTTGATTTTTCTCTGGAATACATGGAGGATTTGATGGTAACCATGAGGGAACTCTCTCGATCTCTGATTCTGATCTCTTTTCTTCATCAAGTGCAGCCCTTGGTTCTTTGATCTCCTCTTTTGAATCTTCTTTTGCTGGATGTGATCCTTCAATGCTTTCAAGATGATCTCTTTTTTGCATTACTTTTCCTGAGCTTTGGTGAACATCATTGAGCTCACGAGGAATCATTTGCATATGTTGTGCCTCAGATTTGCAATGGGGTTGAGCTGCTCCATTGTATGGCTTTGGAAATGGTACGGGTAGTTGAGTGGAGGTGTGTAATTGAGATGGAGGTGGATGGCATGGTGGTTGGATAGGCATTTGGGGTTGCCTTGGTGGAGGAGGAGGCGATGGTTGTGGATGAGTAGGTGGTGGAGGAAAATGAGTGGGATGAGAGTTGTACTGGGGCCTCCACTCCTGATAAGGTGCATTCCACTGAGGTTGGGGCTGAGCATAAGAGTGAAATGAATGAGCAACTGGTTGGGCATAATATGGATCTGTGAAGGAACAAGGAGGATATGACCAAGGAGGAGATGTAGACCAGGAAGGATGAGCAGGGGGATCCCAAGAAGGCATGAAAGTGGCTTGATAAGGGTCATAATAGGTCTCGGGTATCCCTTGCAGTTCCTGCTGGTAAGATCTAGGTCCATGTGGCCTCCTTTGGTTCATATAATAGAGTGATTCAGTGGCTCCCTTGGCTCTTTGATATGCAGCTTTGATTCTGGGCAAGGAAGGGCACTGATTTGTAGGATGGTATTCTTCACATACAAAACACACTTCTAGGGAGTGCATTGGACATTCGTTCCTAGGATGCTTTTTAAGGCACCTAGGACAAAAAATGACCAAAGCCCTCTTGGCTTCTTCTTGCTTCTTTTGGATCCGCAAGGTATCCAGTTGCATGGCAAGAAACTGCCTCATGTCACTCTTGAAATCTTCGATCTGACTTGCAAATTCATCTTTGGATAAGGGACTGCTCCCAACATTTCTGCTTGTAGCCATTTGCTTCAGAGGAATGTTTCTTCTTCTTCTCCCCTAGAGGTTCTTCAGATATGTCTTGATGTCCACCCAGGGGCTCTTCAATCACAGCCATCGAAGAAGAGAGAAGGCTGTGTGAAGCAGTGGGGGTGTTTTGCAATCATTTTTCTAACTTATCTCTACTCCTACAAGGCATGAAATGAAATCTTTTTGGTTGTTTTTTCTTTTTTCTACTTCTACTTGCAAAACTGAAATAGACTGAACTGCAACTAACTGTCTTGCTAAAATGAAAATGCGGAATTGAAATGAAAGCAGGAAAGGACTAATCTATTTTGCGCAAATGAAATTGCAGGAATGGAAATGCTAATCTACGCTTGCGAAATTGAAATGCTAATCTACGCTTGCAGAAATGAAATTGCGGAATTGAAATGCTAATCTATGAAAGCAAGAAATGCTAATCTACTTTTGCATAAATGAAATTGCATAATGGAAATGAAATAAACTACTTAGCAGAAGGTTGTAGTAAAAAATAGAAGAATAGCAACAATCACCAATACTCTGCCGCTTCCCCGGCAACGGCGCCAAAAAGATGGTGGGCTCCAGTATTGTAGCAATAATGCTACAACTCCTGGGGCTTCCTGTCTCTTAATTTTATCAACCCGGTAGTTCGTACAAACTTGGAAGCGACGGTGCTGTATGCACAAGTACTAGCTCTTGTCGCAGCTGTCACTTGGTCAGCTGGCACAAGTCCGCTAGGGCTCAAGCCAACTTCTATAGGCTCTCAGAAGAAGCTTGTTAAATGATGGACGAAAGCTAGCTCAAAGAAGACTAATCTACTTGGCAAAAATGAACTGAAAGCAAATCAAAACATGGAAACCCTAGGAAACCCCAATTTAACTAGTCTAACCTCTATGATGCAAAGAATGTGAAGGAAACTTCTACCAATGATGCCATTACTTCTAATAAGTGAAAATGCATGAATCTAATCTACTTGCATCTTAAAAGACATGTTTTTGTATTTTTTCTTTAAGTGGATGGAGTGATTGTGATTTTGTGCTTATTAGGGTTTGGTTGTGCAGATGTGATGCGGAAGGAAGGAAAGCTTGGGAAAGGTTGGGGAGGCTAGGAGAGGTCCCCAGAGATCCTTAGCATCAGTCCACAGAGGTTCCTCACATTTAGAGGCTCAGCAACTGAGTGAGTGGCCTCCTACAGGATGTCTGCAGGGGATTCTACAGGAAACGCAGGGGTTTCTACAGGAAGGTCTGCAATTCTTCTACAGGATGTTCTGAAATGGGATGTTTGAGGATGGATGGTTGATGGAAGATGCATGGATGGTTATTGAGGTAGGATGGGGGTCTGAAGTGACCCAAGAACTGATGGAAGGAGTGGTGAGGTGATGTGGAAAGCTGACTTGGCTTGAAGGTGGTTGAGACAACAATGGGGAAGAAGGTAAGGTTACTTGGCAAAAGAGAATATGGGAGATGAGGGAACAGACTTGGTGATGGAGGAGCTGATCTGAATGAGGCTCAGATGAACGAATAAGTGATGAAGATGCCCTGCATAGTGTTTACAACTGAACCAACAAAGACATGCAAGAAAACGAAGATCTAGTTATAAAACCTATGACCTAGTTACTTCACTCTAATCTGACCTAACAGCAAAGGAAATGAACAGAAGTTTATTTGCAGTGAAACCATGTGAAACAACTATGAAACTAAGTGATTATAAACCTAAACATGCATCCAAACTGATATCGAGTTCTGCAAATGAGATTCAAACACTAATGATTGCATGGTGAAGCAAAGAAAGTGTTTTTGTTGGCAGCAAGGTTACATTGGTCCCAGCTCATTATCCCACTGAGGGAGAGGTGAGATCCAAGGTACTTGATGGCCTTTTTGTAGAGCTTTTCCTTGTCAATATCCTATCAATACATGCTAACACAAACAGCTACTTTAACCATCAAAAGAAATCTAAATAATAAAGCAAGATGTAAGTCTAAAGAGCAGATTTTATTTCAAGAACACAACAAACACATAAATATAAACAAGGGAGGTACTGGGCGCTTGAGATGGGCCCAACCCCAAGAACTACAGCCTCCCAAGAGCGATTTAGAGCTGGTGCAAAGCTGGATCCATCTTTATTAATCAAGAAATGAAAAGTACATCAAACCTGTCCATAAGGAGAGCTTGAGAATGAGCTGAAAGCAAAGCTAATCCATGGCCTAAAAATCGAACTACAAGCTAGCTAACTAATGGCTAAAACAAAATGACTAACTAGCTACAAAAATGACTACCAACTAGCTAACCAAAATGAGGCCTCAAGCCTTCTTATTTATACAATTTGAGGACCCAACAGTCCTCCTAAAAGTTAGGGACTTGGCTGCCCAAGACCTGTAGTTAACAGCAGTCCAACTTGACTTGCTTGGCTGCCCTTGTGCTCATTGATTTGGTGGCCTTTGAACTCCGAGCTGATGGTGGAGAATTCGAGGTAAGGGCCCATAAATGAGGGGGACACCTTCCTACAAATCCTCTAGCTTGTTCTCCCACGAATTTGGCTGCCAAGTGCTCATTAAGACCTTCAATTTTGTCTCCAAGTTGAACAACAAGGCTACACAAAGCACCCATTAGACTTGTTCGCATAATGACTAACCAAATTCACTCTATTAACATAAAAATAATCAAAAACATGCAATAAACAAATGAGAATGGTGGACTAAGCCAAATTAGGAGGTTGAATGAGCCCAAATAATTGTACATTTTTGGGGCTCATCAGCTGAGATGCATGAAGAATAAGGTATTAGAGAAGAAAATCAGATAGAATATATCGGTCCAGTGGACCCCCCAGCTAAAGAAAACCCTGCAGATGAGACCCTAGGAGATGAAAATCAACCAAGCAATACTATTGTTTCTAAGTCCCCTGAGGATGAGGCCTACCCAGAAGAAAGCCTGAAAAATGATAACTTCTCAAGAGACACCATTGTATTGGGGTCTCCTGAGAGAAAAAATCATGTTGAAGAAGAACTAGAAGGTAAAGTTCCATTAGGAGATACAGTTCTAGTTGAAACCCTCCCTGATGCTGACACAATACCACCCAAGCATGAATAGGAAAATACAGTTGCACCACCACTGGTTGGAAGTCCTAGAATAAATAAGTCCTACAAGGACAGGCTCGGAAAAATGCTAAAAAAATATAGAAAATAGAAGCGAATAGTTGGGCAACTAAGACAATGGTTAAAAGAGGCCATCAGATCCAAAAAATTGAAAGTGGAAAGAAAGACCACAAGAACACATACAGAACATTGCTCTGGAAAGGATGCTGAAACCCAAACTAAGATTCTTTTGGTATGTTCAAAGGAAACTTAGACAGAGCCATGTCTTGTAGAGAACACGAAAATGCACACTGAAGACCCTTGTGTTTGTTCGCAGGAGACCCAAACGGACTACCCTACTGTGAACATTGTCATTCAGACTGATGCTGAAGAAAGCATCCCAATTGATTATTGCATAACTCAAGAAGCAGCCGAGGCTACTGTCCAAACTGAGCCTATGGAGACACAAGATAATGATGCCCAAACAGAGGAGACACCTGCTTATATTCCCTTAGTAAGGGAGGCATTTATTAGGAGACTGTAGAATGAACTACTGAAGGTTCAGCAGGAATTAACCCAACACAAGGAGGAGGTAGTGCCCCTATGTATACATCAAGAATTAAAGAAAAAGTTTGAGGCACTCACAGCGATTGAGGATGAGACCTTTGCTTAGTACAAGGCTGAACAAAAAAAGGTTGAGAAAGAATAGGACAAATTACAAAAGGATAAAGAGCAGTTGGATATTTTCTTCTCTCTTTATTCAGAGAATCTATCATGCAAAGCCCTTGCTACAAATTATACCCTATTCCTCCTGGAAAGATACCTCTTCCTAAAAATCAAAATTGTTAAGGCTGGGAAGTCTGTGGAAATCAAAACTACCCCAGACTTTGTCAAGTGTTTCAGAGAAAAGAACAAGCAGGTATGACGCCTCCTCTGTGAACTTTATATACACAATTTCATTCTGGAAGATGACAAAGACGACAACCCTGGCCCCTTTATAGGGGATGTATAATTCTAGGCATTTCTCTCTTTTGCTACTAACCAAATCAAGTGGGCCAAGGCTCACAATAATTTTAGAAAGCATGAAGAAGGAATCGACCTATGGGTTAGAGGGTCAGGCACAAGAAATTCATGAAGTGAGATGGTGTTATTGGCCAATTGGGGCCATTTCACACAGATATTATACAAGCTAGAAAGGAGTACTTCCAAGAGATTAAGGAGAAAGCCTTGTTTGCAGCCAGACAAAGGTGGGAAGTCTCTAGCATTATTGTTAGAAATAGAGAACAATTTGGATACCGGAACTTTAAAGTTGCCTCCTCTTGTTTCGATAAGTACAGTAACATGGTCTTAACCATAGGGCCTGAATGGATAGGATGTTAGTATAGAAATCCAATCATGTGGTATCCTCTAGATAAGTATCGTTGTGACTACACCTTGAGGGATCAAGACGTTAACCATGATTTTTCTATACCTAAGAAGAAAAATGGCTTTAGAATTTATAAGGAGGAGGTATATCCTGCCTATTCCCTAACTCAGCTACACCTCAACTATTTAATTGCATGAGGTCATGCAACAAGGTAAGCTGGGGAGTATGTTGGGTCAAGAAAAAGGTATGTTTTCTCCTTGGTAATAGCTTTATTTAGCACTCATCCTCACATGATTATCTCTATTTATGAATAAAAGTAGAGGAAATAATAGCTAAAGTCAAGTAAAAGTAATCAGTAACAAATTAGACGAATCTAAGTAGGAAAAACTAATTTTTACTATCTTTATGTGCAGAAGTCATGAATTGAGTGATAGTTTCCCAATCGACAGTACGACAGAATCTCATAAGGGAAAGCGACAATGTCAGAGGCAAGGCAAGAAAATGAAAGACCGGGCAAACCAATGACTATTTTGTGACTAAATCAGATCAAGTATAGAGAAATCCTCAGGATCCCCTGATCCCGAGGATTCAGTTTTATCTATTTACTTTCTAAATGTAATATATAAGGATGAAAGGCAAAACTGTACAGAGTTTAGAATTTCACAGTTTGTAATTATTCTTTTTGACATATAGTACTGTTATTTTGGATGTAACATGGTTATTTATATTAATGAAGAAAGACTGCATTTAACGCATACTTATATTCTAAGTATCCCTTAGCGGAGACTTCTGGTGACTTTGGGCCCAATCAAGAGAAGATCTACAGCTTCACCAGTGTCATAATACTTTCTATTTCATTACTGATTGCTTGTTAATGTTAAGTTAATATTAATTTTGATTATTGTAAGGATTTTCGATTCATTTTTCTTGATGTTCATTCGAGATTTAGATTGATCCGTGTGTTATATGAGAGTAATAATTTTAATTGAATTGGTTATGCTAGTTCCAGCTCAAATCATTGTTCCTTTCAAGTAATGTTATCATAGATTTCAGAAATAGAATTAATCGCTTTATGCTTCGACAATCATTTGCTATTCAGGTAATGTTTGTTATTCCTGTATCATTTGTTGTTCAATTCCAAATTGTTGTTCAATTCGAGATTGTTGTTCAATTCAGATTTGTTGTTCAATTTGGAATTGTTGTTCAATTTGGAATTGTTGTTCAATTCAGATTTGTTGTTCAATTCGTAATTGTTGTTCAATTCATATCTGTTGTTCAATTCAGAATTGTTGCTTAATTAGGATTTGTTGTTTAATTAGTATTTTTTGTTCAATTACCATTGTTGTTAATTGTTACAGTTCTCTTTCATGAGTGAGCAAGTTAGCTTCAATTCTAGTTAATATTGCCAAGCGTGATTCTTTGCAAGTTGTATTCAGATCCATTTCCGTTCATGATAGGTTAAGTAGAATCGTTGAGTGTGTTATGAATTTCTTTTAGAATTGTTTGGATTGAGTTTAAGGAAGATAGTCATTAACAATTGCAACGATTTGTTATTAGTTAACCTCTGAATTCACTGCATATATAGTGCTCACACTCTTGAAATAAAAAGACTTGCCTCAGGTTGATAATTAATGTACGAATTAAGATTGTCTATAAAAAGACATCTTATTGCACCAACATGTACAACCCAATATTTGGAAATCGGGAGTCTGGAAATAGTTTGATCTCGTGCTCAACTTCTGTCTTGGGGGTAGCCCTTTAGGCTCTCAGAACACGTCCGTGTATGCCTATAACAACTCCTCCAATTATTGTTTTTTTTTCTTAGTACACCCCTCTAGGGATGCCTTACCTCTTATTGACTCCTATACAAATTGATTTTCTCTTAAAAACAATAAAGCATACTTCTTTCTGGAACTAATCAATTTCTTGGCTTGGTTGGCACTTACCAGTGAAATTTTCAACTTGCTTTTGTGAGCATTGATGATGAATGATTTTCCATCCTTGATGAGCAGGTACTGGCTAGCTCTCCTCATGAATATTGCATCGCGTATGTACATGTATGGACTCCCAAACACGAATCCACATACATAAAGGGGAACCACTTCAAGATCTAATTCATCAATAAAATAAGCATTGATAGCAAATCTAATTTTACATTGTTTTGTTAACTTCAACTCTGCATCCTTATGTACCCATCCCAGTGGAAATGGGGTTGGATGATCATGAACTTCCAACCACAACTTCTTGACTAGATCTACTGCAATGAGATTTTCCTGCGATCCTGAGTCAAACAGAGCATAAATCTTCATCTTCTTGAATTATATCTTTACATGGAAGATTTTGGTCATTTCATTCTCTCCTATTTCTAAAGGCTACTCAGATTCACCTCCTTCTGCACTGATGTACAGATTATATTCTCATCCACATCCAAGTTGCTTTCAACTTGGTTGCCCGAACTAGTGGCCATGAGATTCTTCTTATTATTATCTTTCTTCTTGTTCTTCGAGTTTAGCTTTGGATGCAACTTCTAGCACTTCTCCTCTATATGTCCATCAATGTTGCAGTGGTTGCTAGGATCTTTGTAATGGTGTGTTGTGGTTGTCGTATTTTTATCTTTCCCCCTTTTTTCTTCTTCTTCCCATCCTTAGAAGCGTCTTGCTTCTCATTTTTCTTCGATCCACTTGACTGCACTCTTTTCAGGCCTATGTTCTCCAGGTATTGTGCCTGTACACAAGCCTCGTCCACCGTTTTTGGCTTGAACAACATCACTTGCTCATGCAGATGGTGGTATAGACCCCCCAGATACTTGAGGAGTACATTTGGGTTCTTTGGAGAGTTACCCACCATTATAGCTGTCTTTCTGAATTATGTGGTGTACTCCTACATGCTTTGGCCAAATTGTTTCCTAAAGTAATGCCACTAGATCCATTGGTCTTCCATGTACCCAATGGGATAAAAATGTGACTTAATGAGGGTTTTGAAATCCTCCCACTTAGTCACTGAAGGTTCTCCCTCCAACCTCAGGGTTTCCGTGTGGCTCTCCCACCAAGTCAGTGCATGGCCCTCCAATTTCAGTCACACAAATGATATATTCTGCCCTTCCTCGATCTGATGTACACTGAAATAAACTTCTAGTTGTTGCAACCAGTGGTTCAGCTTCAGAGGTTTGATCTCACCATGGTATGGCTTGATATCGACTTTTTCTTCCACTTTAAAAAGGGATTGGTTCATGACACTCGAAGTGGGTTGACCATTTTTGGGTTCTTTCTTTGGCTAGTTCTCTGCATCTTCCCGATCTCCTGATCCCCCTTATGATTTGTCCTCTGCATTTGAACCCCCTTCTTCTCCAAATATCCCCAACTAATTTCTTAGGGCCTCCATGAGCAGGTTTACATTGTGGTTTATATCTGCGACTTGTTCTTCAAGCCGCGAAACCTCACCTCTGCAGGATCATTAGGGTTTGTTTACAAATTTGTCACCTATGATTAGGGTTTTACAATTTTTGGCCTCACCGATCTAGATCCCTGCAATCTCCACAAAATATACAAATAAACCTACTCCGATACCAAATGATATGTAAACTACCATGGATATTCCACTAGACAACTTGTCACAACAAATATGATAATATTATATTTAACATCTGAGATTCTACAGTATTACAGTTTTATTTAATTTCTAGATCTATAAAATTAACTGTAATTAGTGCATGCATGTAAAAGTAAGTCAAGCAGAAAAGAATAGAACAACAAAATAAGCTCACACACACATAATACACAATATATGCTCTTTGGGAAACCCTTTCGGGAGAAAACCCAACTAGAAGGTGAGGTCAATTCACTCTCTTTCCTTGTCTGAAAATATGGCTGCAGATACAAAGAAGTAATGTCTATGGTCCGTGGGCTACTATAGTGCATAGATCCCCTCTATGTGCTCTACTTCCTATATCTCCTTGCTATCTTTTCTCGAACAAAATTCTCTCAAAATAATGGAATGCCTCTTCCCCTTAGTGGCTCGGTTATAACACAACCCGATAGCCTACTAGTGGTTAATTTTGATTACATCAACTCTTAAGTAGAGTTATAAAATAGAATCTTCTAGAGTCTTTTACATCACAAGAACATGGCTAGCTCCTTTTCCATGAATAATGGGGGCTGACGCGACATCCTCCCGAACTATAGGTGTGAAAACAGGAAGGTCAACTTCTGAGTGGCATAACTTTTGTATATAGACTCCAATTGATGCGATTCTTGCACTGTTGGAAAGCTATCTATGTGTAGAATAGCATGAAAATGTGCTACAAAAGAAGCAAAGTTTTACCTCCAAAAAACGTTGTTTGATGCCTCAAAATGCTCTTGGAAGGTTTCAGACCCCGTTTCGCCAAACTGGGTCCCGCCATTAAAAACGGTCCCCTAAGCTGATTCCTCCACTTTTTCCACTCCAAATGCATCGAGATGGATGAAAAAAATATAATGATCCAATTTGGATCAATGGTTGAGAATGCTTCCCTCATTGAGAGGGAGTGTTGATGTTGTAGCATCAGGGTAGACATTCACGCTAGGTCAAGGGTATTGACTAGGTGCCATGTAATATGGCTAGGGAGAATGGCCCAGATAGCATCATGACCTAGAGTGCTCCCCCATGTAGAAGGTTCTTACCATATTACCAAGGGTTACTTGGCTAGTGGGTAAAGTGAGTGTTCCAAAGCATCGAGCAAGTATTTTTACCATTATTGTTCCATGTGACGACATGGGGGAAATGGTAAATTGGCCCACGGTTTCACCATTGGTCAGGGAGAATTGAATTTGTTCCAAGTGACTACTTAGTTAGTTGGTGACCTAGATTTGCTTTACCCTAGTCAGGGGATACCTAACCATATCACCAAAGGGTATTTGGCTAATGGGAAACTAGATCCTTTGCATGATTCTTTCCACATGGTTCTAGAATAGAACATGAATTGGATGGATACATTAACATAGCAGGCTCATTCAAAATTTTCTTGGGATGGAGAATTTTCTCAGCAAAGTGGACATCTTAAGAACTTAAGGTGAATACATCCATAGAGAAGAGGGAGCGTTGATTTTTGGATAACTATGGGAGGTATTCCCCAGCTACACAAGTCAACTAACAAAGGAAATTAAATTTAATTTTAAGGTATTCAAGTCGGCCCCACCATGTGAAAGGGTGTGACCCTTGGTCAAAACCCACCTCTTTTGACCACCATAAATATCAATTCGACCTCCTCACTTGGAAATGCATCTCATCACTCATATATTTCTCTCTCACATCTGGGAAGAAATCTGAGCAAGAGGCTGAAGTTATGAGCATGATTTTTAAAGTTTGATTATCATTTTACCAACATTGACCAATTTTGACCAAGATTCTTCTGAGATCTATTTGACTAGCTTTGATCGCGTCTTTCTAGGAACTTTGACCATAGGTCTGAACTAGCCTCAGGCCAAATTTCACCCCTTTGACTTGCATTGACTTCTTTGGTTTGACTAAAGTTTGACCAAGCATTTCTGGGTAGTTTGACGTAGCTAATCTATCGTTGTAGAAGGCCAAATTTTGGCCTATTTGAATAGGCTTAACCAGTGATGTGATTTTGGTCTTGGTTGACCAAGTTTGACTTGAAAATATTAGATTGTACTTTTGGATAATTGAATAATTTCTCCTAGAAAAGATTGTTGGGTTTTCTCCTGAGTTTGGGTTTCCCAGGGAGAAATTTTGGTGTCAACTATGCATGGCTTTTCTATTATGATCTTTACTATTTCTATTGCATTTATAATTTAATTTTATGAGTGTAATTTCTTAATGGTATTATGGAATGTGTTAAAGTAATATCATATATCATTGGAAGTATTTATTAGTTGTAGAAAATTGTGCTTGCCTAATTAGCACTAGAAAATCAACATTCCACACACTACTTAGAAATAACTAAGTGTGAAATTTAGGGTAAGGGTAGGCAATACATATTAGTGATGATGGCATGTGAAAACAGATCGACACTCCTCCCAGTTATTGTGGATTTTTGAACCTAAGTTTCCTTACAAAACAAAGTCCTTTAAACTAATCTTACTATCAAGAATTGGCTTAATATGAGTTTTCTTTCATTTATTTAGTTAGCCCAACAACAAACTAGTTGGACTAACCTATGGCTTGAGAAAACATCTCATCTGGCCGAAGTCACACCAACCTATACTCATGGTTGGATTTGTGCCCACGTGGTTTTAAACCAATATCCTTTTCACTACATAGTGCCTTAATAGAACACCTTATCACTAACTTCTATACACCCCATGGAATTAAAATGAGTTATTTTAAAATAATTTGTGTTTAGGAAATGAATATGTTTAGGAAATGATTGTTTTATTAGTTATGTTGATATATGTCCCTATTTCAAAATTGAGGTTCCAAAATATAGATATTCATAATAAATATTAGATGCATTCCCAATATTTAATGAACTCCAAATACTCTACATCATTATCACAAATATAGGGATGAGATTAAACTTGAAATTTAATATTGACCATTTTTCCTTTGTTATTACATTCTTCCAAAATAATTTTAAATATTTATTATCATGGAAAAGTGTGTGGGTAGTTTCTATTTCGGTTTCCATTTTTCCAATTTCTTCCAATATGACTACTTTTCCTCTATTCTCTACTTATTCTCGTACTCACTTACTATTTATAGCGACGTTGATGTGGTCACTTCACTGCATAAGTTAACATAATTTGTGACCATTCTTAGCCTCAACTATTAAGAAGAAGTTAGGTACAAAATTACATTTCTTTGCATTTTTTTGTCTAACAGTACCACTTGTAGTTTTCCACACCATGTTACTTTGAGCCTTGAATTAAGGCTTATAATGATGAGTTCCAATGGAAGAAACCCTAATCCAATTCATTTGTTGTTGTTGTTGTTGTTGTTGTTGTTCGTGTTTGTTTATTATTATTTTTATTGAATACACAATATATATATATATATATATATATATATATATATATATATATATATATATATATATATATATATATATATATATATATATATATATAGTGTAAGTTAAGGAACCTTTTATTAATCACATATGCAAGATTATAGTCATAGATGCCCTTCTATCACTATGGTATGTCACTAGGGAAACTATACCAATGATGAAAATGAAGGGCTTTAGTCCAAAAATATACAAAAATTGAACATTGGCAGAGCCAATATCGTGTTATGCTAATACTATCTACTCTTTATAGTTGTTAAAACTACTTGTAATAAAAATTAAGATGCTCTATACATAGTTTGAAATTGCTGACATTATTTACTATGAAAGTTATGCTGCAAAAAGGAAACTAACTACATATCCAAAAACCAAGAACTAGTTGTACTAGTCTAAGAAGAAGTAGAGACATGAATAGGGTTGTTGGGGTTCTTGGAAAAATTGGGCCTTTACCATGAGCTAAGATGGCTTCTATGTGAGCCAATTGAAGAGTCATGTACTTGTGCTCAACCTATAAATCATCTATTTGTAGAATAAAATATACCTTGGCTTCTTTCCTCTTAAGGAGAATCTTGCCAAGGAGAACCTTAATGTGCCAATATAGTTCAGTGGTGCAGAGATATTGGTTCTAGTAGCCTCTTTTGTGGCCAATATATAGTACCCAGTTATCTAAAGAGGCTAAAATCTCTAAATCTGTGAATTCACCTTTATCAACCAAGACTTCAACATTAACTTGTTGATTTTTTTCTCGTATTTTGGAAGGAGTGTGCAAATGGAAGAGTTGAGTAGTGGTATGGGCTCAAGGATGAGTATCAGAGCTTCCCTCTACATGGATTAATGATATCCTCCTACTATGGATGTGGTAATGAGGAATCACAAGGGATATGCCAATTGAGACTCCAAGAGGGTGGGAGTGCACAAACACTGACATCATTGACTATAAAGAGAAGCTAGGAAAAATAAGAGTGAAGAGGAGCTCGAGCTCAATATTCAAGGGTTTGTGGAGGTCGATGGAGAAGTGGAGGTCTGAATGGAGTTGAGAGTAGCCCCTATAGAAGAAAATGAAAACACTGAACCTATAAATAAAATAAACCTAAGAACTTGATGAAGTAGATTCAAGTCAAAATATACACCACGGGTATGTAGAGAAAGGGTCAGCCACCACATTTGATAGATTAAATTGCTTGATGCCTAAGTCCATGTGCCCCAGAATAGAGTCTTCTTGTGCAACCTATGAAGATTTCTTTCCCACTCCTAGCCAATAACAACGCTCATGATTAGAAAGAAACCATGAACAAGATTTACAACAATGGGGGAGGTTGGGCCAAGGGGACCTAGTCCTTCCCCCAGAAGGAAAGGACTAGATACCTCCATAACTAGATGCTCTTGGATTACCACTGGAACCATCGAAGTTGAGATTTTAAAAATATAAAGGGGGGGCATGAAATTAAGCTTGGAAAGGATATGCAATTCACCCAAGGAGGAGGACTAGTCATTTAAGGCCCAAGGGGACAAAAAAATGGATTCAATAATGCAAAGAAGGATGAGAGAATAAATAGAATCAAATAAATAAGATGATTTGTGAAATATTTTGAGATTACGCTCTTTCCATGTGAGCCAGAGGAGGAAACAAGGAAGGAGATACAAGGATCAATTTATAATGGACTTAAGGAAGGAAAATCCTTGCTAGTCCTCAACTATATTCAGGATGTCTTAGCAATTATAATATGATTGGCCAAAGAGTTGGCCCAATTTTTTCCATAAGGATTCTAGAAATGTATAGGAGATAAATAGATGCTCCATAGCCTTCACATTTGAATGGTATACACAATAGAGAAATGTTTCTTCAATTCCTTTGCATAGGATTTTGGCCCAAGTGAGTTCTCTTCTTCTAGCCAATAATTGTAGGAAATGAACAACTTTGAGCTAGAGGTTTTAAGTCCATGTATTTTTAAAAATGATTTATGAGGGAGATTGATGGTTCCCTAAGACCATAATGTAAGCTTATTTGATAGTGAATGTTCCAACTGGTATGTATCCCCATCTAAACTTGTCAACACCCTCCATCACTAATATTTTCTTATTTTATAGCTCTTTCTGAAATTTATTACAAATTTCTGAAGAGTTGTTGGGGTCCCAATTTGTTGTGGTTTTCCATGTTCTCCATGGTGAGGCTTCTTCAGTGGGAGATAAAAATTATACTACCATGGTGTTGTGATGACTTTTGATAAGTACTTCTATTTCCACATAGTTGTCTATTCTTCCTAATATTGGAATTTGCTACAATGAATTATCCTAGAAAAAATTGATTATCCATCCTTGATCTCCCCAAAAAAATGTTTTTGAATGATGAATTTGTTCTTGTTGGACAAATTCTAGATGGAAGGTCCTCAAATTTATTATGACTTCATATTCCTAATCACAAAGACTATTTTGGATCCATACTTCATTTTTCAAGGTTTCTTCCAAAATCCATCTCCCACGAATCTAATGCCACCATAGCTTGGTGCCCAAGACTTGATTAAGGGTTTTGGATCTTTCAGACCATATTCCCCTTCTAACTTAGGAAGGAACAATTTATCCCAAGCCACTAGGATGATTTGTCTATTGAAGGGTTCCCCCCGAAAGGAAGGAATGATAAAGCTTCTTAATATAATGAAGAATTCCTTTAGGAGCTACAACATCAAAGATTTGATAAATTGGGAGAGCCATGAGAACAAATTTAAGAAGAACCAAGCACCTTGATAGATTGAGGGATCAAAATGTCCAATTGTTGTTAGAGATTTGAGGAGAAGTTCTTTCCAATGCACATAACGTAGGGAATTGTCTACCATTGGGGCTCCAAGGTATTTGGTTGGGAGAGGGTTATGTTGAAATCCTAAAAGTATGGAGATGTGGGATTGCATAGCTAGATAGTGTTGAATAAGTAGATCTGAAAATTTCCATGATTAATAGGGGTTCCCGAGGCATTCATAAATTCTTGTAGGACCTATTTGATAATATTAGCTTCTTTAACATTAGAAATTCCCATAATCATGGTGTCAACAAAAAACTGTGGATGAGATATTGGGGGACCAATGTAAAAATGTTTAATACCTCTAATCTTATGATGCCTTATAACTTCTTGAAAAGAACTCCCAATTTTTTTTCTACAGGAATAAATAGGAAAGGAGATAGAGGATCACCTTGGTGAATGCCTCTAGTTGATTTAAAGGTGCGAGTTAGAGAGCCATTAAGAAGGAATAACAAAAACGGGGAGGAAGAAAGAGAGCTTACCAATCTAAACCATTTATTTAAGAATCCAAATTCTCTAAGGAATTGCAGTAGATAGGATTGAATCAAATTTTCAAAAGCCTTAAAAAGGTCAAGCTTGATGATCATGCCAAATTTATGATACTTCTTAAGTGAATGTATAATTTCATGAGACACCACTAGCCATCCATAATTTGGCATCTCTCTACATAACCAATTTGTTCTTTGGAGATAAGGGAGGGAAGCAAGGGCTTTAGTCAATAGGCCATGATCTTTGTAATAATTTTATACATGATATTGTAGAGGCAATTGGGGTGAATGTCACTAGGATCAAGGGTATCATTGGATTTTGGGATCAAAGTGAGAAATATGGCATTGAAGGAAGGGGTGATAAAGGAAGACTTACGATATTCTTCTACCACTTCCAGTCTATCATGGCTGAGTAAGGATAGAAAGTTTAGAAAAAATAAGTGGTTAAACCCTCTTAACCCATGGCCTTGTTCATGGAAATATTCATAAAAACCTTCTCTACTTATGAGAGAGAAATTTCTCTCATAAATGATGCATTTTTCTCAACCTTAAAAAGGGAGGGAATGTTGGCATTAATATTGTTAATTTATTGGATTCTACTATGAGTATTCTCTTTCAAGAAATTAATGTAAGAATTTGTCAGTTATTTCTCAATATCCTTATGATTCCTTAGTATCCTTCCCTCATAGTCTAATGGGGACAAATCCTATTGTGATATATGTGTTTTATCATTGATTTGTGGAAGAATTATGTATCATTTTCACCTTCTTCGAGCCAATGGATTTTGGATTTTTTCTTTCACAATATCTCATATTGTAATTGGTGCTCCTCCAATTTGGAAAGGGTATATCCCTCTTTCTTGATTAGTTCCTCTATTATACCTTCCAAGTTTTTTTTTGTTGAATTTGTTCCATTTGTTCCTCGTACAGTTGCTTGGATTCGAGCACGTTTCCAAATTACTCCTTGTTCCATTTTTTAATGTGCCATTTTAGAATTTTGAGCTTCTATTGGAAGAAATGCATGATAGAGCTTCTTGTTACCTCTATTTCCTACCACCAACATTGGGCCTTTTCAAGATAGGAGTATTTAAACCAAAATCTTTCAAAGCAGAATGATTTGTTTTTGGGACCCACTTGAAAGTCAACCTTAAGATAGATTGACCAATGGTTTGAGACAACATATTGGAGGATAAAATCCTCCAAAAACATATTTTTTCTAAAAGTAATTCATAAGAAAAAAAAATTGTCTAAACGTGAAGTTATTTGATGCTTAACTCCTCATTTATTTTTCCACTTGAACTGGTCATTGACTGTGTCAATATTAGTGACTTCTAGTTCTTGCATAATGTCTTTGAATTAGGAAGAATCCATGTCAAGCATTTGCATTCTCCCTTTAATTTCATCTAAGGATTTAATCATGTCTAATTCTCCACCCAAAATCTCGATGTCATTTTAGTATAGATTTATGATATGTGAGAGATATTGGAGAAAGGTTTTCTTTTTAGAAGGCAAGTGAGGGCCATAAACTACTATGATGCATCAGGATTCTTCCAAGCATAGGAAATGAAACCTCCAAGAAAGGATGAAAGGTTGAGTAATCCAATATGTGAAGTTAATTTCAAAATGGTTCTAGAGAATTCCCAAACCCCCATCATGTCCCTCCACATCTAGAACCATAGATTGATAGCTTTGCCAATAATGTGATGTCAGGGTGTTGAGACATTTTCTTGGAAATTTGGTTTCTTGTAGCTTGACTATTAATGGGATTTCCTTTTTTATTCAATATTTAAGAAGCCTTTGCTTTGTGTGGAATTTTAGGCCTCTTATATTCCAAGAGATAATATTAATTGAGAGTGAGCTTGGTTGACATCTATCTTGGTAGGGAAAAAGGATCATCCTCTTAGGGTCCATTTATAGAATCCCTCTACATTTTAAAAGAGGTGGTTCTCCTATATTGAAAACAATCATACATATACAAATTGAATATAAAATATTAAGCATTCAATTCATGCACCTGTGAGTTGACTAGGTGTTAATTAGAGAAAAAATAAAATATGCATATAACATAATAAAATTAAATTCTCATAATTTCATTCCACATTGTCATCCATACGAATATGTGAGGAAACATATTTTAAGCCAATTCAGATAGGAAAAAAATAGAAATTATTGGTCTATATATTTATAGAACTATAAAATGATATCACACATTTAAAATCGCACAATCACAAGAAAACATTCATAAGACTCTTACTTCTTTAATGAGAATTGAAGTTTTAGAATCACAAATGAAGCACCTTCTCAAAATAACTTCTCTATGAGAGTCAAAGAATAATTTATGGACTTAATGTTTCGGAATAGAGTCAAGTTCCTAAAGCACAATCACATAATCCTATTTCTTAAGCATAAAAATAAATGTGTTTTTGGGCTCTTGTGAACCAAATGGTAAAGGTACAAATTGACAAAAGGATGACATGTGGAATGAGAATCTATTTGATATTGAATAAGTGTTTGGTTATATGGATACATGAAAGATCGTTATCCTAATTTCTTGGGAAGTTATTGAGGATTAATAATTTCTTGTAATATTTGGTGTAGCCATTCTTGAATATACTCTTTCATTGGAGGAATGATGATGTGTTGATTTACTCGTAACTAAAATATTTCTTCCTTGATTTCTTGTGCATTTGATCATAGTTGTCCATCCATAGATAATTGGTCCTCATTGTCATTGAAACAAGTAACCAACCACTTCTTAATCTAAGCCTCTAGAAAGTTTGTTAAGTTGTCAAAATTAGAGCCCAATATGTTTTAGTAATCTCTAATTCTTATTTCAATATATCCTTGGGATCCATCTTGAAATATCTTATCATTCGAGGGCCCTGCATTTCTTTAACAACATTGAGAATGGTGTTACTCCTACAAACATTGATACTTGAAACTCAACAATGGAATATTGTATCATTTTTATTATAGAAAACCATTTAACTTTGATTTTCTTTATCCTTTTGGGCTTGGAAGACCTTCCTAAGTTCTTTGGAAGTCACTTAGAGTATTGAACTTATTTACAAAAGTAGACAATTGATTATAAACAAATTGTTGATAATCTTGGATATCCTTCTTCAAATATTCAATAAATGAAGGAATCCTTTGGGATAAGTTCCTCAAATGAAATACAAACCCCACACTTATTCAATAATTTATGGTCACTTATTAATGTTGGTTGTGACATATGATCCAACACCATTCAATAGGTGTTCTTCTTTCTTAATTTTTTTGGGTGAGATGGGTGTAGTAGTTTCGATCTCTTATGCTTGAATATAAAATGGGGTCATAAAAAATGGAGCAAGATTATGAGCTTCATCAAGCTTGTTTATCCTCTCCCTGAGATTTAAATTATCTATTTCTTATTATGTGATAGAGTGTGTGGGAGATTCTTCTAGAGTTTGATGTTTATTTAGAATACCTGTGGTTCTAACTCCTAAAACATACAATTCAGACTTCCACCAACTAGTAATCTTCTTATTTCAAACCTTCACCTTTTCAAATCGCTTTCTCTTGGGAACAATTGATGTTATTTGTCATCCCATTAGTTGTGCAAATATCTAGGATAAATCTTTGTAAGGATAAAAAATTACCAAGATATCAATAAAAGTGATGTTAGGAAGGACTTGCACCAAGTGTGGAAAAAATTCTTGGATGATATTAATCCCACCACCATAAGAATCAAGAAAATCATTGGTTTTAGACTTGAGCTACATGGTGGGCTCTTGTAAATTAAATATTTTCTTAAAGACCTTGGGATTTGGGGGAATTGGACTCTTCTTGATGCATAACTTGATAGTTATGGTCTAAGGGTTGAAGTTCCTGGCACACAGATAAACCACTTTTTTGAAGTTGAACATTTTAGGAACAAATGCAGCATTTGTCAATGCCATGGTCCATTTTTTTTTGTTTTTATTTCTTCTAGGGCTATATTCAAATACCAATTGTATGTAGTGGAATAGTGAAAACTCTTATCTTGGTGGGTGAGTGAATTAGTTGTATCCTTACAAACTTCCTCCTTCTTTCTTTTGATAGCCATATGTTCAACATACTTAGAAATGAAAAAAATATCAATGAAACTTTAGTGGAGCTTAACTGTTAAATACTTATTGTTTTGTGCAATTAATATGATGTTACCTTCTTTCATACCACTTCTGTTGGTCCTTTTGAAGAAATAATGGGAAGTTAATGGCCATTCTATGCATGAGGTGGTGGGGAGTAATTCACATAGTATGATAACAAGCACTTGAAGAGAAATCCACATAGTAGCATATCAAGCACTTCGTTTAGCTTGAGGATCATACTTACCTCAATGAGCTTTCAATTAACCTCAAAATGAGAAAATGGCATATTTATTTAAAGGATGGAAGTAAATTTGGTGAGGTAGGCTTTGGATACATCACATATGGAGAAGTTTCATGCACAAGAATCAATGGATATAGAAGGAATGGGTGTGCGGAAGGTCCCAGTGTGCGAAAGACAAGGATGTGTAGAGGTAAATATGTGTGGAGGTTTGGTTGTGCAAGGAACATATGGAAAAAATCCTTCTGCATGCTAAGAATTAGCTAAGTATTAGGAGTGCATAGAAGATGTGGGTATAGTGAAAAATTGCATGGATAAAACTTGTATGGGGTTTCACCGAACAGACTCATAGGGAAAAAAAAAACTAAGTATGGAGCTTGGTTATAATGCATAAAATTGGGATAAACCATTGGTTGAAGGAAAATGCCTCCATGATTAACATCACCTTGTTAGAGTTAGCTAACATCTCATTCGGCTCTTGAATTAGATCTTGATTTCTATTCATGTACTTCTTCTTATACTCCTTATCTAATTTGGGTGGGTCTTTAAATGCATGGATCTGAACTCCCAATGTTAGGTTGGACAAGTTGGAGCATGAAGAAGATAATGCTTTTCGATTTCTAACCTTCAGAAAGGATTGGTGCAGTAACCACATCTATTGGTCTAGAATAGAGCTGGGGTATTTTTTCCATTCCATTCCTCAATCATGGATGAAAGGGCATGGCTCATCCAAATCAATATCCTTGGGATTGTTTTTCTCATTAGTTGTTTGGGAATCTAACATTTCACCCTATTGCAAGGGTATTTTTTTCCTTTTGAGATTCTAGGTTCTTCCTTTTTTTAAGTAAATAATTTTTCTTTGGGTCTATATTTCCTGTCGAAATTCTTGGGCCTTTGTTATTTCTAATTCTTCCTGATTAGGTGTTTCTAGTGCATAAAAGCTATTGTTGGACTTGTTGTAACATTTTTGTTTTTGATAAGTTAGTCATTAGTTGAAAAAATCAAAATGCCATTGAAAAATGCTAAGTTAGGATATGGATCAAAAACAAAATTGAAAATAAAAAATGTTAGTATTTATTATCATTTTAGGTCCATATCATAAAAAATGATAGGGTAGTTGCTCTAAAAAAAGGAAGGAAAATGAAAAAATGTTAGATAAGCAATAAAAGAAGAATATTTGCTTTAGAAAATAAAAATTAAGGTCGCTAGTTCAAATGCACCTTTGAAAATTGTTGTTTAGTTTAAATAATGCTTATACTCCTTAATCGGGGTTTAATTATTGTGATAAACTTGATCACCTTATTAATAGTCAATAACACTTGATTTTTTCATATGGACGGAAGCAACAAAACATCAAATCAGCGCCAAATAACCAACAGACACTTTTCAATAGATACAATTCACTCTGCCCGGATCAACAGTGGAGGAAGCATTTTGGCTCCCCTTCAACCGTTTCCCGTTAACTCGACGGGGGGGGTCTGAAAAGTAGTTTTAATGGCCGCCCTCTTTTTCTACGTGTCATTCCCGTAGCATTTTGGGCCCCCAAAGTGCAAAACCAAAAACTACCTCACCACCCCCACGAAATCCCACCAACGTTTTCCTCCCTTCCAACCGTTGACCTTACTCCCGTATGATATCACCCACTCGTTATCCCCTTCTCCATAAGGAAGTTGCCACGTCATAAATCCATTATCTCTTACCCACTCACAAACTTCCATGCCAAAAATCCATTGCACCATACGCTCCTATCCTGTTGCCAGCCTCATTTAACCGTTTACCCTCCCGTTAGACATTAATACCACTCCTATGTAATAAATTGCCTACGGTTAGATTTTAGACGGAAAATTAAGCCCAATTTCATTATCCTATGGCTCTACTCTTTACCACTTTTCTACTTCCATCCAATCGCTGAAAGCTTTATTCGCTCTGTGTATATTTTCCCCTATCATCGTCTTTCAGTTAAATCAGTTTCCAAATCCCCCCTCCCTGCAGCAAGATGGCTCCCAAAGTTAAAACACAGAAAACTGTCGAAGAAGGAAATCCATCTATAGCCTTACTCGACTTGGATCACCTTCCCCTTGTAGACTCCTTGTTCAAAGTCACAGACTGTGAATGCGAATTTGATTTCCATGAATTGCATTTGTGGCTTAAGTAGAAATATACAGATAAATAAGATCCCATTCGTTTTTGGGAGACACTTTTTCCCTTGTTCTCCTTTCCCAAAACTCATCATTTCCCTGATTTGATCACTTGGTGTCAAGCCAGGTATGATCCTGTGCAAAGAACAATGATGACTCAGGATGGAAAAATCTTGATCACCATTACTGCTCAGAGTATAAACCAAATGCTAATGATACCTTCATCTGACTCCCTCAGCTATTTCTCACCAGCAACTCTCATGGACCTTTACAATAAACTCACCTTCCCATAGAGAGCCCTTATCTTTGAACTTTTTCTGCCAAAAGATGTTGAATTACCCAAGAGAAACCCACCTTATTCATCTTCTATGTTCCTTGAAGCCACTAGACATATCATCTCCCTATTATCATACCTCCTAGGTTATGAAAATGATCAACTTGTTGATGAATCCATCCTTGGATTCATTTCCATTTTCAGTAAGGAATATCAACCCGTTTTCATGTATAATTATAGCCAATTCTTGGCTAATAACATACATGAACAATTTATGAATTTTACCACACAAAGAGTGTTCAGATATAGCTCAGTCATAATCCATTTGATTTTGTTTCAGCAGGGAGATTCATTTCACATTCAACTTAATAGGCAAGATGAGCAAGGAGTGAATTAATTAGTAATTCATTGGATAGAGTTAGTGAAAGTAGCATCATCAAAGTCTACATTCTCTCAATTTATAGATTCTTTTGTACACCCAGTTCTTCAATTACTCAGTAGCTAGGAAGAGCCTAGAATTGGAGAAGAAATTAAGAAAACATTGCACCTATCTGAACAGACCAAGACTGGTGACTGGTATCTATACCAGAACTACACTGAAATTATGATATATGGTAGTGAGTTAGCTCCATACAAACTGCCTAAGTATGTGCCAATGAGGATATTCTCACTGGAATACATCAAACAAATGATAAATATGGATGAAGTCCATTTTGTCTCAAGTAAGAAAAAGTCACAGTTCAAATTCAAAGCCAAGGTAGGGACATTCATTTGTAATACTAGGTTTGTATGTACAAAGGTAGACAAATTATTGAAGAGCATGAATCTCCAGCAAATCTTCACCTCGTCTTATGATCCTTTTGGGATCATTTCAGCCCTAAGAGTTCAGTTGAAGGCAACACCTTACAACCATACTCCCAGGCTAGAATTGGAGAATTTTATGAACCAAGAGCAGTGGTCTGAAGGGACTCTCTTAGAAGCATATGAATAGGTTATAATAACTCCATAGGAAAATACTCCAATCACTCAGAGTACTCAATACAAAAGAGCTAAGAGGAAACTTAGTCAGCTACATAATCAATTAAAGAGTATTCTATACTACAAAACAAATTGAACACTGGATTGTCAATATCATTAGGGATAAATCCACAAAAAATAATTGATCTTGGAGATTTAGAAGATGTTTCGTCAATAGGGATCACTAATCCCAAACCTCTTTCTACTTGTTCAACTCCTCCTTCAGCTAAACCTATGGAGATTATCCAGTCAACTGAGATTAGCTCAGCAGAAGATACTAATATCTTCTCAACATTTCTGGAAATTAAACAGAAGAATGAAAATCCTAAGTCACAAATGTATAGTCATATTTGGAAACAAACATCCACCTCTCAGCACAAACTTCTCTATGCCTTTGATAGTGAAGGAGGAAGAATGAAAATGAAATTTTTGCAAGCTCAAATTCCATTTCCCAATTCCACAATAGATTACAAGAAGACCATATTTTCATTTGATGTAAACCAGATACATCCTATTGATCAAATGGATTTTCATAGGCAATCAAGTGAAATGTTATTTTCAACAATGACTACAACTGCCATGTCTCTTTCCAAGCTCAGAACTGCCTTATCAAATGTGCAGTCATAGCTTAAGATTGAAAAATTGTCATCTTTAGCTAAAGATAACAAATTAAAGTCTTTTGAAGATATTATTGTTAAAATTGAATATGATCCCCAAGACTATGAAGAAATTGAAGAAATACTCAAGAAGAAGAATACAGAGATAACGACTTTGAAGAAACAGTTGAAACTGCCTTCAACTAAAGATCCACAAACCAAAGATATGGCAAAAAATGAACAACATAGGGAGGAGATGTTGAAGCTCGTTATTGAGCAAAACATACAGATCAAGAAAATGGAAGAGAAAATTGAACAATTTCTCAAGGAAAAAGAGGCAACACAGCTTGCTATGACCTCAGTAACAACAATTCCCATAGCAAGTACAGAGCCAAGCTCATCTCCTACTAACATTGCTTCATCTTCAACAACAGTTGAAACAAAAAGGTTATCACAGGAGTTACAGGCACAAAAACAACAAAATGAAAAGTTACACCAGAAGTTCCAAACCATGGAGTCAAAAAAGGTAAAGAATGATACCTTGTATGTAGAGGAAACGCAAAAGTCACACAGGTTAGAACTCAAGGTTAAATAATTAGAGAGTAATACTTTAATGGCAGACACTTTGGCTCAGGCCAAAGAGGACATCTGGTTAGATATCAGCCACTCCATAACAGAAGTGTCGTCATCCATACAAATTATTTTTGAGAAGTAAGAATTGATTACTAGATGCAGGACAGAGATAGATAATCAGATGGCAACATTGGGCACAAAACCCAAAGAAGCAGTAGAGATGATTAAAGTACTAAAATCTAAGACTAGGAGACAGTTACAAGAGATAAATATTCCAGATAGGACAGCTACTATTTTGGAGATTAAGAAAGTCATAATGAAGAAGAATATACTCACTCAGCTGAAAGAAAAGTGTGAAGCTTTGAACATTGCAGTTAGAAGGTTTCATTCTAAATTTAGCATATTGAATAAGAAAGGTTTACCAGAGTCAGTGTCATCAAATGGTCAGCTAGTAAAGTTGGCTGATTACTATGAAAGATTTTATACTATTGCAGCAGACATTAGTCAATTTGTAGGGATACAAAGACAGATTCCTGGCAAAGTGTTTTTGGAAACTTTGAGTCCTGACCTCACAATCATATATGAAGTTGGACATGTTTTTCTCACCAAACCCAATTTTGAAAGATATACCGAAGTTGATGAGATATTTAGAAGAATGTTAAATCTGGAGATACCAAGTGAGAAGAGGTGGGATCAATTGTGTGAAACAATTGATTAACTTTATATCCCAACAAGAATATAGCAAAATAGTTTTTGAAGGAACAGTGATCAACAACTTCCTACCTAATAGAGACACATCTTTCAACAATTTTCATTTCCTATTTTCTTTTACGCTATTTTCTAATCAGTTTAGGCTATTTTGTTTACTATCCAAACGAGTATAAATAACTCTCTTCTATGAGTTATTAAAGGTGGTACCTTTCCATAAGAAATTTTGTAAAGCATTGATGTACAAGCTTTTTCTAGATCACTAATAATAAAGCAAAGGATTCTGAATTTGATGTCATACAGTCTCGTTTTCTTCTGTAAGTCTTTCATGTGTTCCATTCATTCTGTTAATTCTGCATATGTTTAATTTTTACAGAGATATCAGGTGAGAATAAATGTGTTACAATTATTCTTAAAATTCCTTCTGAAGTTATTATTATAAAGAGATTGAGATATTGGACTGTTTGTCTGAAAGGCTCCCTCTAAATCACAAAATTGTCAGTATCTTATGTAATTTTAAGCATATTGTGTTTAACTTTTGAACATTGGTCAAAGGTTTTCCCACTTATGATGATTTATCTTTCTATCTAAAATTTAAAGTAATCATATATCCTTACCTTTCTTTCTGCACATCTTATCAACTTAAATCATTGTGTGAAGTTAAATAGCAGCCCTTTGGTTATTCATTAGTACTATCTAAAAGGGTTAAATACATCATTCTTATAATTTGTTTTATGTATTGGTCCCCCATAAAAACCAGAACCCAAAACCCCAAAACAAATATCTTAGATGTCTGGAATGATCAATTGACCATTATCATCTCGGAGGTACAATAGGACTGAAGTGGCTCCCATGAGGATGATGGGGTTGGGGTCTTTAGATTTTGTTTCCTTGTGTTGTCATTTTGAAATCCCTTTGAATATCGTCATAGGTTTTGAGTGGTTAGAGATACTATTTGCGTTAGGTGGCATTCTCAGAAAATATGTCTATACTCATGACAACACCTATAGTGAAAGGGAATATCACTATTGTAGATCTGGATCAATTCTAATAATAGTTGGTAAATGCTCATATAAACATATATTTGAGCACAAGATGTGTATCATCCTTGCTTGATTACTTCAAAGGTCCTTAGGAAGCTACCAATTGCATTGCCAATGCGTTCTAGAATCTCTTCCTCCTAGAATTCCTCTAGAAGAGAGAAGATCCAAACCCAAAATGGGGTTATCGAGAAGTGTTATTTCTCTAGACAATATCTCTTCATTCAAAACCTCGCGAATAAACCTGCCTTGTTGAGGAAGTATGTTCCATTCTTAAAGACTCAAGTTCGCTATTCAATATTGGCAAATATCACTGTGAAAAAACCTTTAGCACCAAGCTCCAAGTTAATATGGCCTTTGGATTGCCATTTTTGCTAGACCCGGGGTACTAGATCTCTTTTAGAGGGCTAGATCCCTATGAATATTAAGATTAGGGAATGATCTTGCATATGTTGGATGAAATTGACTATCTTATCTGATTTTACCTCATATTTAAGATTCTGAACCACATTTGGGAGGCACCAATTTTGTGTATGGCTTTGCCAAAAGGTTAAAAGTGGTGGTTAATCGATTTACTAATTTGAGAATTTTCCATTGGTGCATAGGGCTCCCAGTACCAATTGATGAAGTGTCGTTGTAGAGGATTCTGGACCCCGCACCCCTCCTCTGCCTCCCTTCCCCACTATGTTGGACTCTCTTGAGGCAATTCTTAAAGGAGGGGTTTGCACCCCCCACAACTCCTACCATGGTCTCTCATAGAAAAAGCCACATGGCTAAAGTGAAGAGAACCTGAAAGAGGGCAGTGGCTATACAAGTTACAGTCAAAAACACTAGAGTAATTCTCTTATTCTATTTCATTTATATATAAAAAATAAATAAATATTCATTTATTTTTTATATTGTGGAGAAATATTGAAGATTGATAATCAATAATAATATTGATGAGTTAATCTAATTTTTTTTTTTTTTAAATAATCTAATTTTTTAATTATAATATTAGATCAAAGGAAATGAGATATTTAAATTAAAAAGTGTATAAACAATATGTTTTATGATACTAATCAATATATCAATCACTTTTAATGTGGTTGTAATAACTATTTATATTTGGAAATAAGTTAAAGCTAAGTTAACTTGATTTAATATATCAAATGAGATGTATAAAATAATAAAAATTATAAAGTTTTATAAATATACCTATTGTTTTAAAATGTTTCAAGTACAAACTATAATCACTAGCAAATATCAAATAAAATTAGAATTAAAATAATAAAGAAAAATACATATTAATCAAATTATATATATATATATATATATAATATAATATGTATAAAATAATAAAAATTATACAAGTTTTCTAAATATACCTATTGTTTTAAAATGTTTCAAAGTACAAACTATAATCACTAGCAAATATCAAATAAAATTAGAATTAAAATAATAAAGAAAAATAAATATTAATCAAATTATATATATATAGATAGATATAGATATATATTATTATATTAATTTTTTATTTATTTATTTCTTCATAAATATATATATATATATATATATATATTAATTAGGTGCACACATTCCTTATTTTTTTCTTTTTCTAATACGTATTTGCTCATACAATTTCAAGTATGAATATTTCACAACAGTTACCAAAGATTACCGAGGGTAGACCTAGCATAGTTACTCTACAAGGCCTTTATGAGTATATAGAGTCTTTAGAGAAATGTAGAGAAGAAAGAGAAGCCAAGCTACAAAAAGAGTTAGAAGCCATGCTAGAAAATAAATTTGCATCTCTTGAAGACACGATCCAAAAACAAATAGAAAATAAAATAGAACTACTAGAGAATAAAATGGAGGCAATGGAGACTAGATTGCAGGTTATAGAAAAACAAAACCAAGATACTATCCAACCATCCCAGCAAGGAGATGTTGATACTTTAGAGAGTCTTAAAATGAAAGACATGATTAAAGAACTAGAAGAAAAAATTAATAGTCACCTCACCCTAAATAATGTGGTAGATAAGTTAGATATCAAACCAATTAAAGATGAAATGAAAAATTAATAGAATTAGACCACAAACATAACAAAAGGGCCTTGAACCTTATAATCTTCGGTTTAAAAGAGGAAGTAGATGAGGATACTTTAGCCTTAGCCCAGACAGAATTACATAATAGATTACAAATTGAAACAGTGTGTCTCACGGAAGCAACAAGGTTGGGAAATTAACCGAGAATAAAGGAAGACTAATCTGCATAAAGGTGAGCTCCACTGATTATAAGTATGACATACTCAGTAAAACCTCAAGTCTAAAAGGAACAGGAATATTCATAAATGAAGATCTCATTCCAGAAGATCAAGCAGAATTAAGAAAGGAGGTTCAAAAGGTAAAATAAGCTAGAAAGAAGGAAAATGGGCAATAATCAGAAATATAAAAGCCTTTATTCGAGATAGAAACCAAAAAGATATTAATCAATAGCAATTAAACATGCTCCAGATCCTTTCTTGGAACTGTCAGGGCTTCCCATGGAACAAAGGCCCCAAGCTAAGTTGGATTTCAAATGATGTTGATATTATTTTGCTTGTTGAAACTTGTGAGCATGAAGAATCTAAGGTCCCTTACATAGATGGCTTTACGCTATGGTCTACCTGGAACAAGCGATCCTCTCGTAGAGGCATTGGGGGAATAGCTTGTTACATTAAGAAGAACATCTCCCCCCAAGCTAGGATTTAGAAAAGCGACCCTCACAACCAATATAGTTAGATAGAGATCAATGACATTAATAATAAAAAGTCCTATATAGCAATATGTTATTTTCCCCCCATCAATTCTAACTTCTATAAGAAGAAGAATCTAGATAAAACTAACCCTTACAATGGTTTAGAGAATGATATTTCTAGCCTAAGAAATGACGGTAATATCCTTTTAATAGGTGACTTTAATGCTCGAACTTCAAACAACCAAGCTATTATTCTAAGCAGTCATTCCAACCCTAATCCTCTCTGGTTAGACGAAGACCCTACTCTGGCTAGTAGGTACAAAAGGAGCTCTGAAGACCTCGGGGAAAATTTGTTTGGGTTGGAGCTGGTCAAGCTCTGTAGTGCTCAGGATCTCATAATTTGCAACGGTCTACAGAAGTGGCCCAATTCCAGCAAGATGACCTGCATCCATGGACTTGGTAGCAACGTGGTAGACTACGTTATTTCTGATCTCCCATTATACGACGAAATAATAAATTTTGACATCTTAAACTACCACGAACCTGACTCTGATCATAAGCCTTTACTTATAACTCTCAATTTTGTCATGCATAGAGTTCCCACAGAAATAATACTTACAGCCAAAAGAACTTAATATTTGATAGAAATAAAAATGATCTCTTTCTAAATGAATTAAAAACTAATTTGCTTCCTTTATCTAGTATAGACAACAGAGAAGACCTCTATCATAATTTTACTACAACCCTCTCATATTCTATTAATTGAAATTTCAAATAATAAAAGAAATAGCAAAACCAATCCATGGTATGACAAAGATTGTAAAAGTGCGAGGAGAGCAATTAAGGAAGCTGTTGATGAATCTCTTAAAATGGACAAGATAAAAATATACAAAGCCCTAACTAAAAGGAAAAAGAGGCAGTACATTCATCAAAGACAGGAGAATCTCTTACACCTCTCTAAGGTAGCTCCTAAGAAATTTTGGAGGCAGATTCTGACTAGGAAGACTAAAGATAATAATAAAATTGCTCTTCACGATTGGAATTCCTATCTTAAAAAGCTTTATGAATCTCCAAATGTCATGGATAATTTGGAAACACTGCTCACAACGAAAGAAGTTTTCTCTTTAGAAGACATTAAGTTTGGGGTTAATTGCCTCGCTAATGGGAAAGCTAAGGACATTGAAGGTTACCAGGTAGAAATATTAAAAATTGGAGGTCTTGTCCTCATCCCCCACATCCACAAGCTTTTCAATCAAGCAGTCAAGCAAGGGTTCCCTAAACCTTGGGCTGAGAGCCTCATTATCCCTATTTTTAAAAGTGGGATACAAATAACCCCTCTAATTATCAGACAATTATGATCAGCCCTCTCTTAGCCAAGTTATATGGTAGTATTTTGGAAAATAAGTTAAGCATATGGCTTGAAAGTGAAGGTAAGCGGGCTAAAGGCCAAGCAGGTTTCAGAAGGCATCACTCAACGACAGACCACCTCGTTCTCGCTTAGGATCATTGCGGAGGAATGTCGTAATGATAAATCCAATTTATTTTGTTGCTTTGTGGACTTTAGAAAGGCTTTTGATACGGTTCCTAGATACAACCTTTGGAATAGATTAGAAGAGCTAAAGGTTCCTCTCGAGTTGAGAGCTGTCGCTATAAGGTTATACGAGAATGTAATTGCCAAGCTAAAGAGCAATGAGGGGTGGTCGCAAGATATTAAGTGTAACATTAGAGTTAAACAAGGTTGCCCCCTCTCCCCTACCCTATTTGGCATTTACATCGATAAGCTCGAAGGCTATTTAGAGGAAGCAGGATGTGATGGCACAATCTTAACTGGGATAGTCGTCATCCTTCTTCTCTATGCTGACGATATTGTTCTTTTCGCAAAGTGCCCATCTGATCTTGATAAGCAACTCAGGGTTCTTAAGGATTTATGCTCTACCATGGGTATGACTGTTAACACTAACAAAACAAAAGTTATGATTATCAAATCCAAGAAGGACACTTACGCTAATTTTATGTATGACAATAATAACTTGGAGGAAGTGCATTCTTACAAGTACCTAGGAATTGATATTCATCACAAGCTCAACTGGAACCATAGCATTGGGAAAAGGATTAATGGGGGGTGGAAAGCTTATTTTTTGTCTTGAAAATAATTGTAAAACAAAAAACCTCGTAATGTGGGATAAAAAGAAGTTCCTCTTTGAAACTTTAGTCACTCCTGTTATCTTATATGGCTGTGAGGTTTGGGGTTGCAGCATCTCCAGAGAATCATGGAGAAATATTGAGCAAATCCATAAGCATTTTGTAACTTATAACCTGAAAATTAAAAGTAATACACCCTATCCTATTCTCCTTATAGAAACAGGTCTTTCCCCTATTGAGAGCCTAGCTATGATTAGGTTTCTACTGTACAACCACAAACTCAATAACATAGACGATCATAGACTTCCTAAGCTAGCTTTAAATTCTAGCCAAAACCACATAAGGCTCAATCGAGGGTGGCATAAGGACACAAGGGCCTGGTTAAACTATTGGGAGATCAACGAGAATGATGCATTGCAAAACATTAATAACATTAAAGATATTGTTACTTATAAGTTCAAAGAAAAAATGTGGTGTGAGAAAGATTTAGCGGCTAAAAGAAAATTAAGTTATTATAAGAAGGTCATCAAACCCACCCTAGAAGATCAAAAGTATCTCTCTATTTTAACTAGCTCAAAGAAGAAATTTAATATAGCAAAGATTAGAACGAATTCTCATGAGCTCCATAGTGAAACAAGTCGTTGGGCAGTTCCTAAAACACCATGAATAGAAAGGATTTGCCATATATGTGAGAATAGGAACATCGAGGATGAAAACCACTTCCTCTTAGAGTACCCAGTGTACAGCCACATTAGATCTTAGTTTCACAATCTTTGTTGCAATATTGACCTTGCTAGCCTTTTACAATGTCAAAATTATAGTGAGCTCGGGAGGCTTCTCTCCATCTTTTTGAGCATAGGAATAAAATCTTAAATCAAAATAAATAATTTGTTTCTTTAGGTCTGATAGACCAATGTTTGGTTTTAACCACCATCATCATCATTATATATATATATATATATATATATATATAAAAGAAATTGTCATTAAGTCAAAAAGTTACATAATTGTTTATATTTTTTCAAAATTTTGTTAGTCTTAGTCTTACTAGATTTATTTGTGGGAAACTAATTCACCATGATCTTTACAATAGCAAAAAAAAACTAAAAAAGAAAAGAAAGAAAAACCAAAAAACAACAAAATCTACACATAACTTCTAGTCATTAAAAAAAATTACCAATACGAGATTTGTTAGACTAAAAATTAAAAATAATAATACCAACCTAAAAATCTCTTTCTCTATCCTCATCCAACCATCAAAATTAAACTATAATTAATTATTAATTTTTTTTTTCCGAAGGTGGCAAAACCTATCAAACTCAGGTGTCAAACCAACAGTGAACAACCATCTCTGGCTGCTATCCGCGAATGTCGATTTGACTCATCACCGTTATCAAGGAAAACCACGCCACCTGTAATTGGTGGTCCGTAAGGGAGCAGGCTTTCACTCAAATGCCTCTGGGTCTTGGGCCGTTAACCTGTTTCCTTATCCGAGGAAGACGAGCTCTTAGCCAAGCAGAAGCAGTTTTACGGCATACTCCAGGCCGATATAATTAATTATTAATAAATTAAAAACATAAACAAATTTAAAAAAAAAAATATTATTATCTATATCTTAATCAAATATTATTACTCTATCTTTTGTTTTAAATTTATTAATATTAATATTATTAAATAAACCATCTTAACCTTATTTTATGATTTGACCCTACCTCTTTCTTATTTATTCTTCTGTCTGTTAATTCGTTTTCAATTTTTTAATCTTTCCTACCTCCATCTTACCCTTTCTCATTATCTTCATTGATTCTCTTTTCCTTTATATTTGTATCCATTCTATATTATGCGTATTTTCTTGCGTTATAATATTGTTTTTAATTTTATTTCACAGATTTTATTTAATATTTTATTTATTAATCTGTTATTTAATCATTTAAAAATAAGTATTTTATTTATTATTTATTATTTTCAAATTAAAGATTATTGTTCTGAAATTTTTTGAAAATAAATTTAGTCATGTTAAGAGTTGGTATGGGTAAAGCTAAATGTCATCCTCACGTGATCTTGATAATTTGGATGCTTTTGGTCAAATAGTCTTATCAATTTTCTCAAAACTCATATAAACTAACACACAAAAATTATATTTTCAAATAAAAAATAATTATATAATTAATTTTACTTTTATAATTCGTTGAAAAATTGATTTTTTAAATTTATTAATATTAATTTATTACATAAAAATACTCTATATTTAATAATATAATATTTTTTTAAATTATATATTTTTTAAATTATAATGGATGAAATTTTTATTTAAAAAAAATTGTTTTCTAGTCTCACAATAAAAGTGCATATTGAGCATAGCTCATTCCAAGAAACAACTATTTGATGTTAGGGATGAATCTAGCACTTTTTCTAAAACCCAAGTCCTAATAACACTATAGAGAAAACTATAATTTCTATATTTATATATTTATATATATATATAATATATATAATTATACACACCTTACCTTACATAATTGTTAATCAAAAGAGTTGACTACATAGATAGTGAGTTGATCGGTCGGCTCATCATCCCTCTACATTTAACTCTACTATAATTTCTATATCTATATATATATAATAAAAAATATAAATATAATTTAACTCTACTATAATTTCATCCCTTATGAATATAAATATTTTTATTTGCCAGCATCATCTCAAGTAACATCAAATTATAAATAATTTATAAATAATTTGAGCAAAGTCAGTCATACACCTTATGTAACAGTATTAATAATAAAGAATATTTAAAGAATATTTTAATAATCCACACCTTATGTTACAACCATTATTAATAAAGGACAAAACTTGAAGAATATTTTATTTACCCGCATATGAAGGTTAAAAAGTATCTGTTTTCCAATAATTTGAACAAAGTTAATCATACACGTTATGTCACAACATTATTAATAATGTACAACAAAACTTGAAGAATACTTTAATAACCCCATATTAATTTAAAAAGTTTTTTTTTAATTAATATTAATTAAAAAAGTTTTGTAATTTAAAAATACATCTTATAGGTGAGTGGAAAATGATGACACAAAGTACACCCTACCAAGTGAGTTCTTATGAGACAGACACTTTTAAATTATTAATACGATGGATACATATGATACTTTAGTTGTGGAATCACAATCTCAAACCCAGACATTATGGAATATGTCTCTTATTCTTATCCCATAGAAACAAATTTACATCATTAAATTTATGATAAAGTTATTTATATAAATTTCAAAGGTTGTGGAATATGCGTATCTTTCTCCAATAAATATAATATGCACGTTGCTGCAAACTATCTGCCTTTTATATATATATATATATATATATATATATATATATATATATATTATATAATTTTGAATTAATATGATATTAAAAATAAAATAATATAATTTTAAATTATATCTATCTATATATATAATTTTAAATTTATATAATAAAAGTTTTTTATAATTTATTGAGATATCAAAATTAAATTAAAGTAAATATATTAAATTTTATTTTGGATTAAGTTTATACATATCTAATTTTATTTTAAATTTAAAAACATAGTGTTAGAGATTATGTATTTATTTGGTCAAGAATTCAATGAACATAAAAATGTTATAAATATGGGTTTTTTACTTGCAAATTGATTACAAACATCAAAATTCTAGAGGGCAAGAGGGCAGAGTTGATGATGGGACTTGCTTTCATTACATGTATATTCTATCTACGTGTTATGGTTATGGGTTATGGTTTTTGGGTCAGTGGTATTGATAAGTCATGGAACTGGCCCATGGTATTGTAACAAAGCCTATTTACAAGTTAATAATATCCTTGGTAAAATAGGGATAAATATCCATGATTAAGAATTTTGTTATATTGCAAGTATTAAGTTTTAATTTAAGAAATATTATAAAATTAAATTAAAATAAAATATTTATAAAATGTTTTGATTTTGAAATGACTTATGATTTTTGGGCATGTAGTATTAGTAAGTCAGAATATTGTACCCTAAATTATTATGATATTTAAAACATTTTTTAGATTTTTTCAAAATACATAAAAATAATCATTAACCAATTAAAAAACAATTCAACTTTAAAAAAATTTAAATTTTTTTTTAATTTTCAAAATATTTAATTTAATATTTTTTTAAGATTTTATATAATCTGTTTAATTTTTTTAAAACTAACTAAACATCAAAACTTGCTGACCAAAATAAAAAAACGATATAATCCGACTGAAAACAACACTCACAATTTGAAATATTCAAATAATATGAACATCACCATTTAAAACTATCTTTTTTTATTAAATAAAATTTAACAAAAAAAATTCAAAATTCACCTCATTAAATTATTGCAACACGTGGCGGTGAAGAGATATATTTGACTTGGTGATGGGGAGGTGGCCAAGTGGCCACTTACCCATCTAAACAATGGAGATAATACGGAGCATATCCTATATGGTGGTCCTTTTGTTTTTTTCTACACTGTTGAATGGATTGGGATTTTGGCCTTATAAACCCTATCTACTTCCTTTCAACTTAATTCTTTCTCGTTGATGTTGGTGGTATTTTATATTAAGAATGACATCCCCACTCAAAATGGAAATAATTTTTATTAAAAAGCAAAGGCTGGTCATTGTCCCTAAGTTTCTTAATTACAACAACGACAAGCTTTTGGATATTAACATCCCATTCAGGGGAGAATCAGAAACCACGTGGCATTAATAACACGTCTTCCACTGAGAACCACCATGTAGATATGGCCATTAATCACATGATCATCTGAATTTTTGATGATAACAACCACTATGGATAATTATTAGATTTTTATATTGATGTCGTAATGAATTTAATGGACTAGTTTCTTAAATTTATTTTAAGAGGAAATGATTAAAAATCACAACAAAAAGTTTTGCTACTGTTTATTATTTCTTATTTTTGATAATGAGTAAGTGTTTACTCGATTTTCAAATTTTTATTATACAATTTTTTCCACAAATTATTTTTACATAATATATCTTTTTGGACATTATTCCAGTTATATCTTAAATTTGTATTTCAAATATCACAAAACATTCTTAGCCATAGAGAGTAGTATCTTTTATAATTCTTAATTAGTATTAGTTGTAGATCTTATTAATATACGAGAGGATATTTTTCATGTATCGATGTGATTACCAAAAACTAGATCTTAGATTTGTGTTTCAAGCATATTATCATAAAGTATGTACAATCGGAAGTTAGCATCCCTTAGAATTACCAATTAGTACTTTATATTAGATGTAACTCTCATTAGGAAAAAAGAAATTGTAACAAATCTTGAGGCCTTTGTCAAAGGATGATAATTTTATCAAAACATTACAAGATCCTAGAAAAGAGTCTGCTTGCTTTATGGTGCCCAAGGAATGTGTAAACCTAATGTGACGAAATCCAAGGTTGTTAAATCAAGGTAAGATATTTATGATTTGGAGCTTTGTGAGAGTCATACAAACAAGAGCTTAAAGGTAATTGTTAATCAAGACCGCTGAATCTATTAATCTTATAAAGGATATTGAATTTTCACTTATATCTCAAACCATGCAAAGTGTTTTCTAGAGTGGAATGTTAAATCACAGTCCATAATACCAACAATTTTATCACATTTTCTATAACTTTTTGAAGCACCAAGGACCCAAGCATGAAAAATGTTGCTCCACATATTCAAAGTTGCAAAGGATAAGATGGATCTTGGGCTTGTGATGAGGCATGCAAAAAGAGAGCTTTGGATGCAAATGTCAAATTATTTTATTTGATAACAATAAAAAAGATAATGTTGCTAGAAATGGTAAGAACAAATTAGTAAAGTATGATAGAAAAAAATGCATATAAATGAGAAAAGGGGAATGATCACTTGAGAGAACAAATAAGTGAAAATTTGATTTGTATAAAAATGAATGAATATAGTCACAATTCTGATAGCCATAGTTACAATTTTAGGTTTTATTATGGTGATAAGGTTCCATTTTGTGTCGATTCAAATTTAAATTTAATCAAGAACATACATGTTAAAAGTTTTCACTTAGCTTGATAGAATTTTTTATCCCAAAGAGAAGCATTAACAAGATTTTATATAAAACACATAAAAACCTACTCGTTATGGTATAGTGTGGAACCAAACACATTTAGTATGGACAATAAATGGCATGCTAATCATTAGATTAATGAGGATCAATGATGCTTTTAACACATGAATTCAACTAGGGATTTGAGAAGGTACAATGTTTATGATTTCATTATGTGACAATATTATGGTGATATGGTGTTAATATTATGTTGAGTGAGCTAATTGAAGGGTTTAATATTATGGAAATATAATCCTATAAAATAATAGTTTGTAGCCAATGAAAATTGAGATGGTTTTATTTTTTAAATGTTAAACAAAAGTAATATAAATTAAATCATGAATCTTGAATACCACTCACCCACATCTTCATTTCAAATTGAAGGTACAATGACCATTGTCCAATCATAAATTAGGAATTGTGATACTAATGGGTAGTTAAAAGTGTGATCCTTCATTTAAAATTTTATAATATTTATGTTTATGAAAAATGATGAGTGAATTTAAAATTTCACATTTTATTAGAGCCAATGGTTCTTAAATTACACTTAAGGATGACTTGAACCCATTAGAAGTTTGTATATTCTAAGGGAGGGTGCACTTTTATCACTAGTGGGGTTATCTTAAATAAATTCATAAATAAAGATGGTTCGTTATGCGAAAATTTCCCTTATGGGCTATGTCGGGTGTTTTCTAATATATGAGAAAAAAATACTCAAAAAATGAAGTAAAAGTGAAGATTCGAACATCCAATAAACTTTGAATAGTTTATCAATCACATAATTGATATTTTTTTATTATTAAAATAATAAATCTAAAATATCATTTTTTTGTATCAAAGATAAATGAACAGATACTAGAGGTAAGTTGGGTTGGTGAATGAAAGGCATTATTAAAGGCCCGACTGAGGTTCAATTCCTCATATATTTCTATTCCTCCATCCACAAGCAGGTTAGTGCATCCCTACAAGGAGGTTATTGTTCATGCATTTATGTTGCTAACTATGTAAAATAATATTAGGTGACATATGCATCTAGTATAACAATATCCCACCCCATAATAAGAGGTAGATGCTTATCACTTAATAGTTGAAAGGAAACATCAATGTTTATATCATTGCCAATCCTTTAAATAGATAAAACATTGTAAGGAAAAGATGGATACATATGACTACTACTCCTAACATAGGTTGAAGCTATTTTCAATTGGGACTCTATCTTATCTTTGAGCATCCACTTATAGGATAGAAAAACCATGGAATGGTGAACAAAGGGAATGGTCAATTTCAACATGGAAAATGGATGCACAAAGCATATGACATAGGGAGATAATATAAACAACAAAGTGAATGATAATGTGTATGAATACCTAATTTACATAGCTATCAATTAGGTTACTACATAAATAGAATTTGAAATTAGTAAGGTTAGCTAAACTTGCATAACTTTAATTAATTAATGTACTTTGGAAAATGATCTTTAGTGGAATGACATTGACACATATTACCCAAGTCTAGTTTATATCTTCAAAATATAATAATATTAATCCATTTAAAGATAATCATACATGCATTGTGGACCCTCACCTTAGTCACTTATTTCCCTCATTGTTTGGCTCATTGATGTATCTCATTAACCAAATAAATCATTGGTTCCATTTTGAAATTGTACGAAACATCAAGTTAAAGTTATCCTTAGACATATGAGACTCAAATGCATTGGATTTAGCAAGTAACTCTTTATATCGTTGCATTGAGTCAATAGAGGTTTTTGTAGAAATGAGTTGACCATTAATCCACATGGACATAAAACTAAAGTCAAGATTATGGACTCAATATTTTTTTTATTGAATGTGCACACAAGGGTGGTACATTTAAACTATCATTTTGATTTTTTTTTATAAGAAGCAATAAAAACTTACATCTATGATCTCAAGAGTAATTGACACCAGAGAAAACATTATGAGTTTTTCATGCTTTCATGGATGCCCTTGTCATATCTCTACTAAACTCATAAACTCCTTTTCATAGAAAGGGTTAATCTTTTGTAAGATATGCTTTGTTCTTTCTTTAAAAAACATATAAATAAGTTATCATATTTCTTGAATATAGAATCCATTGACCAAACTTGCATCATTTCCATGTATGATTGTTTGCTAGACCTTCCCTTCCTCTTTCATGGACATGTTGTGTGGACGTTTGTGTAAAATAAAAATAAGATTTGTTTCTCCTATGACATCTTGGAAAAAATTATACAACCATAAAATCTCTCCTTCCTCCTTTAAGGACCCAATAAATTGTTCCCTTTGCACTCGTTGAACAAAATTGAGTTATTCATTATTCGTTATTTGTTGATTGTAGGGTAAATAAATGCAATAACACTAAGGAATAAATAGGTTAAGCTCAGTACTAAGGAATAAGTAGATTAAACCTTCAAAAGTAGTTCACCAAATACAACAAAATATGAATGAATATTTATTTCCAATTCCAAAACTCTTTTTCTCAACACCATTTACAATTTCATTAAACAATATTCCACCTTTAATCCTTTTGTAATCCACAATTGTCCATTCCAACTATAATCCTACATAAACATGATTTTTTGATAGCTTCGAGAAGATTAAAACCCAATTTTTATTCATGTAACTTGGTAATCCAACTGGCCCTCTCCCACTTGACAATATTTACTAAAGGTGGGTCACATATGCCATAGCATAGGAAGATAACAATATAAACCCAATGTTGGAACTTGTTTAAGTAAAACATATGACTACTTATATGAAAGCTATATCTTAACTCAATGTTTGAAAATAACATTCATGAAAATAATACGTAAATATTTCTTTTAAATATAATTCTCTTACATTAACATAATAATATTATTTTCTAGTATAAAAGAATAAATGATAAAATCTTTACTAAATTTATAAATAATCATGATTTATATAATGGAAATAGTCTCCTAAATATTATTAAAATTTAAAATAATTTTTTTTTTTTTTTTTACTTTAACTTTATTTTTTTTTTTCAAAATGATGTTAACTAAATTGATGTGAGAAATAAATCTCTTTTTATAATTTTCTTAAAAAATTATTCCATCCTCAATGAAAATGTGTAATTTTTTAAATCATATTCATCACCATCTATTTTTTTTTAAAGATATTGTATCTCAAAAACTTACCTATAATAATAATAATTCTAAATATTTTCTTCTTTAAAATGTAAGTTTGCCAAAATTTCTAAAACTTAATATTATGTTTATATTTTATCTTTAAAAATAAAAAGTATTATTATATTATATGTTTTTATTTTTAAATTTTCAAATATAATAATCTATTACTGTGTGATTATAAAAATTATAATTTATGTACAATATAACTTTAAGTTCTTTAACTCTAAAAACATCTTCATATAAGTATATATTAAATGAAAGATAAAAAATTGGTTTATATGTATTTTTCACAATTACTATTTCTTAATTTAATAACTATATATATATATATATATATATATATATATATATATATATATATATATAACGAAATAATCCTCCAAAAAAATGATTTAGTTGCAAGCATCTAGTAATTCATGTCATGCCATATCTTATGACATGGAAAAACCTGAAATTTGAAAAGACTCAACTATATCACAAGGACCATACTGTATAGTCCAATAATTGTACTTAAATAATCCACATTATTAAACCCTAAAAGGCATCATAAGGCCATTAAAATTTGTCTGGATTATTTTTTAAAATTTCCAGGAAATTATGTTTTTCTCCTTCCGAAAATTAAGAAGCCTTGGTGTGTCCTTGATGCTTCTATTCACATATGCTACTTCTGAGTTTTCTAGTAAATTTTCCTTGTTCCTACAATTGAATTGAGGCATTAATCATTATGATTAAATACAAATTATAAAGTGACATATAATTGAGGCATTAATCATTTTAATTAAATACAAATTATAAAGTGGCATATGCCTTAGTAATAATGTTTTCCCTTCAGCGATATCCACGGATCTCTCTTATGAACCCTAAAATGTATGTAGTGTGTGATGTACTCTCTCATAGTTTCTTAGTGGGTAACGATTAGAATTCAATTAAAAATTTCAAGCCATTAAAAATCTATTTCATCATTTTAATAAGTATCCATAAATTCGTAATGTATAAGTGTAATTAATAATTTTCTATAAAATGACCAAGCTTACATTAATTGAAATCATGTTATACACCTTTTTCATTTCATTTTTAAATGAATTCATAAATTTTTGTAAAACTAACAGACATATATTAATGAATTTATACATATTTTCGGTATGAATTCATATTTATAAAATAAAAAATAATTTAGATAATTAAAAATAATGATTAAATATTTTTAATAGAATATTGTTTATAAATCTGATTGTAAATGGTCATTCATCATTGAATCAAAATGTTAAGATCTTAGATCTTCAGAAACTACATTATAGCTTTTTTATATTTTATTTAGACACGTTATTTGTACTTGTTTTTTTGGTATACTTATAATTTATGCCAAGAAGACATAGTTTTAGGGACCGCTAAGAATTATTTGTTAACATATGGTGTAGAGGAGTTTATTTCTTTAAAAAAACATTTATTAATATATTTTTCATCATTTCAAAACTATGATATTAATTATTATTTATATTCTTATGTCATTTGGGTTAGGGTTATTTAGATCACAACATTTTGTATTAGAGCAGATTATCCTTGGTCTAGGTTCTTCAAACAAGCCATGTCAAGATTTCATTCTAAATTTTATTTGGAGTATTGGATTGCCATGAAATTTATGGGGTTGGAAGGACTATCTTCCAACATTGAAGTATCTTTGGTCAAAATCTCCCATTATGTTTCTCTATAATTTCTATAGTAAAAATTAGAGTGTTGGCTTGTTGGGGCTTGACCCAGGTTCGGAGTTATTTAGCCAAACAAAACCCTGTACTACTGGCCCTTTCGGTAATAATCCACAGAGTGCGAACTGAGGTCTCACCCGAAGTAGTATGGGGGGGTGCTGGAACCAGGGTTCCGCACCCTTGAGATTTCTGAGAGGTTGAATTGGTCTAAATTCACGCAGGTTACTTCGTGCACTTCTCTGGCATTCGTGCCCTGATGTATTTGCCTCCACACAGCCCTAACCAGGCGCTGTGGGGCTTCCGCACTGCTGGAGCAACGCTCTGCACGATTCTTCTAAGTCACACCCGAGATCTTACTTATCTTCTTACACTAGTTAGTTATCTTCCCATAAACGAATGCCTTATGTTATATTTATTTATACAGCACATTCATATGAGTTCGCGCAACGAATAAATAGTAAACTTGCAATTCATACCCAAAAATACATAAAACAAGAAAAGATACACAAAAATATGATAAAACTTCTCTTTATTGATGCTTCCAACAATTACAGACTCAGCCTGCTCTGTGCACTCAGCTGCAGGGGTCCACGCACTCAGCTGCGGACTACTACACCTCTGCGCACTTAGCTGCAAAGCCTTCCCCTACTATACGACCCAAAGAAACACTTTACACTTCAACTCAATCCCTTAGACTCGTCATGTTTCTATCTTATTCTTCTATTAACTGATTGATGCTTTCTACATTTAGAGCCTTGCTCTATTTATACAATCCCATGGTCTGCGGACCATGGGTGGATCTTTCAAGCTGACATTACATTACAAAAACAAGGGCTGACAACCTTGTGACTCTATCATGATTTTGTGCTCCGCGCCCACAAATCACGGAGTTTTCATAATGGACTTGGTCAAAACTTGGGCTTTAAGCCCCAAAAGATGCCTTGGAGGGGATTCCATGCCCAATAGGACCCCAACACAAACATCATGACTCGCCCTCGAGTCACTTTGTCGATGCGGAGATCTTCGCACGGAGTCCCTCCAATTCTGCTTGAACAACTACAAGGTTAGTAGCGCACTGAGCGATTGCCTGCTGAATCTCCTGTACCTGTTGTTCCGAGATTGCGGTGTCGGAATTGCTTCCCTGCATCAGTTCCTGCGTCCCCTGCATTTGTGTGAGCTTGCCTTCAATTGTCGCTGTAATGGTGAAGGCCTCGTCGATCCAAGGCTGAATGCACGACTTTAGGACTGCTTCTTTGTGTTGTGTTGCGTCCAATTACTCTTTTAGCGCTTTTGCCCGTTGCATTTGGGTGAGCCTTTGAGTGAGGGTCATCATCTGCGCAGTTCCTTGGATGTCGTCGTACTGCTGCTGGAGCTCACGCGCCTCTGTCTCTAAGCGCTGGATGTTAGGGTCCTCCTGCAAATTGGTGAGGACCTCAAATGACTCCTCCAACATTCTGGTGCAGTCCCTTACTACACTGTCAATCTCTTCCAGCCCTGATGTAATAGCATTGGCACATTGTTCTCTTACTTCCAGAGGGGTGGACGGCTACGCCTTCAACCGTAGCTCTGCTATCTGAAGGTTCAGCTCCAGCTAAACCTTAGTCATTTCTTCTCGCACCTCGCACCCCTGCTACTAGTCTGTGGATGTGCGCCTCTGTTGGTGCATCTATTGGGATGGCCAGCTCAGGGACCATCTAACAGGCTTCTTCCAGTACCTGTACCATCTTCCTGTTCTGCGACACCACTTCGTCGCGCTGCAAGCTCAACTGCTCCATGTTGATCTTTTGCTCGCTCAGCACTTGTAGTGCGCGGCTCTCCCTAGCCCATAGTTCTACAGTAATCTCGTTCTGTAGAACATATAACGTCTCCCACGGAAGTGCAACCATGTTGATCTCGATACCTTTCAGTGTGCTAATCGTAGGCCTGTCGGCCTCATTTGTTGTAACCAGTGCCCCTTCTGGCAGCACTATTGTATTTTTTGTCTGAGCGTGCAACATCTGCTTTGCTGCAGTTGTCCCTACTGCGAGGCTGGTCAAAAGTGTACCAACTTGAGGAATGCGCACCTGCAACTCCTACAGTTGCACTCTGAGGGCCCCTAACACAATTTGATTCTCTTGCGCGAAGTTTTGGAGGGCCTCAGAGGTGATGTTGCACACTGTCTCGCCGATGTCGTGTAGATCTCCCTCAGTAAGGGTGATCGGGTCGATAGACAACTTTGATGCCTTGACCTTCTTGCGCGGCCCCGTCCGCTCGCTCGGGCACTAGCGCTTCAGCATAGTTGACACTTTTTGTGGGTCCACGTCGCCCTCTTCTTCCTCTGTCTCCATATCTTTCTGTTGCCCATGCGAAGTCGACTTCTAGCCCTCGTGCGCCTTCTCGGCTGCCTCCTGTGCTATTGCTGCTACGGCCTTTTTCTGTTCTGCTATTGTCTGCACAACATCCTGCACCTCCTGCACTTTTGCTGCCTCGGCTTCCTGCCTTCTCTTCTCTGCCAATTGTGCCATGCATAGTTTGGCCTCCTCTTTCTTTTTCTGCACCGCAGACCTCTCCACCGCCGCAATGTCTGGGGCGCGTCAGTCCGACAGCCATGTCTCCAGTACATCGAAAATTACATCATCCGTGGCTACAAAGGTAAGCTCTCTCCATTGCTTGGTTGGGTGCTTGCTCTCTTTGATATATATGTTGTGGAGGTCCACTTTAAATTCTGCAAAACTTTGCAGGCTGTTGTAGGCATTGGGTGATAACCACAGCTTGCGGTTAATCCCCATTCTGATGTTCATTTCCATGAACACCTAGAATATCTTGCTGTCGCAAATACGGTTTGCGTCTTTCGTGGCCCATAGCAAACCGTACTTCGCAGCCTCCGGAAAATCACTGTCAATTGTGGGGAACTGACTGTGCTCCGGCAATTCCCCTGCCATGAGCACTATGGACAACAGAAGCCATGCATAGTGGAACGTTTTGCCTTGTTCTTGGGCTTCACGACAATTTTCCAGGAACTCCTTGCATAAGAACTCAAACCAGTTAAAGTGGACCCCCTCTGTGCACTTCTAAGAAAGTGCCACCACCGGTGCAGTAGCTCATCTGCGTGGCACTTGCGCATAACTTAACTCGCCAGTATCTGGGTCACCACTTTAACTGCTTTGTTGTTGATGCTGGATATGGCGTAGCCCCTTTTCTTCTTCTCCAGCTTGTACTTCTTCTTCATGGCCTCCGCAATGGCCAAGTCACTGCTCTTCCCCTCCGAGATGTCTACGGGGTCCTCTCCTTTGCATGAGGGCCAGGTAATGTTGTGGATTAAGTGGCCCATGATGGGGATGGGCTCCTCTAGCCACAAACACCCACCATGCACCAGGAAGAGTAGCTGCCTGATGACGAATATTGTTATTGGGGTGCAGTGGAAATGTAGCACCCAGAGCAGGTTTAGTAACCCTTCCTTTTCCACTCTAGGTAACAACTTTCATGGCTTCAATTCGATAACCCTCGCCGCGATGTTATACTTGGGCTTCATGAGCTATGCAGTCTCTAGGTGAGGGAACTTCTCATGGTCAACGAGATCCCAATATTCAAATTTTAAGCTAGGCACCCGGCCCAGGTGCGTGCCCTCAATGATGATGTCGTCTGGGAGGATTGGAGTCTGGAAAGAGCTCTTGCTCTCGTCGAGATCCTTGGGCATTTTTTCCTTCGCCTTCTACGTGGGGATATAAGCGGGTAGCTTTGTTGGAGGGTGCGCAGGCTCAGTTTCTTCCTCTATGCCTTCGTCCTCATCTTCTTGAATTATTAGGTCCTCCAGGTCTTCCTCCTCCTCGTCGGTTTCCAAGTTAATTGCTTTCCCTTTCTCTTCCATTGTTAACCTGGTGCGCAGCGGGTTTCGAGGGGACACACGTACAGGAATCATAGGTTGTTTGTCTTTCTTCGGCCTCGGTGTGTGTGGCGATTTAGGGATTTCCACCACAATCCTAGCACCTTCAGGGGCATCCCCCACAGTTAAGGCCTATGTGGCCTCTTTAGCGGTCATCTCTGCAATTTCCCTAACTTCTTGTGACGTTGCCATCTTGCTGGTCCAGAAATCTTTCAATTGCGTAATTAGGGGCTTAATCAACGCTCGACACAGGGCAAACAGATCTCAGCTCAGAATACGTGGGGCATATAATAGCTCAATTCGTAAATGACCAAGTGTTGTTTGTTGGGCATCCCTTTGTAATTTATAGTGCCTTTTGAATTTGAATTCAACCGTTCCCCCCAAATCTGGTTCATTAATTCTCCCTTGGTGGTAGATTTTCCCAAATCTTGCCCATAAAGCGTGTCTTAAATGCCTGCCACCCGCTCCATTTGGTCTCAAGTCGAGCATCACATTGTGAATAGTGACTCCAATAGCCACTTTCTAGCTAACTCGCATGGCAGTGCAACCCCCCTTGCGTGGTCGCGGACCTTGTGACACTTTGTTTCTGTGCACAGCTCCAACATCGCGCAGCTCCTGGGCAGAGTAGTTTAGAGTTTCGTGCCTCCTTTCAACTGCCTAGAGTGCTAAGAATATAGTTCCCACAGCTAGTTAGGTGGCCACGCCACATGTATAGGGTTTCATCCGGTCATCCATCACTTTTCCTTGAAAATACCCACCTTTTATTTTTACTGGCTGTGTCACACATCTTATCATCTGTAGCGTGCCACCATGGTTGATCCATTTAGTAATATGTGGCCCAATCCAAGGCATCAGGCTGATCAATTCTCGGTGATAGTCCCCTAATTTTTCGATGTGATCATGCGCACCTTGTTTTAACACCCTGGGTGCTTTATCGAGAAAATCCTTCTTGATCCCGTCCTCTAGCTTCTTGGCTTCTGCTTCCACCAGAGTGCTTTTATCCTTAATCACACCCTTTCTTTCCCAAGTTCTTGGAGCCTAAGGTCACCCTGCTGGATTTCTTCGTCAGGTCCAAAGTGTTCTGCTTCTTTCAGCCATGCGATCCCTTCTTCCAAGGCTTCGCGAACCATCGTATTGATCGGTGTTGTTATGTGCAGACTAGGCAGTTTATACTCTATGGGGATTATAATGTTCGCTCCATACTCTAGCCTCGGAGGCGCCTACATCGTCAGTTTATTGCACATGGTTCTATAAGCCCATAAAATCACTGGTACGCGCAGGTCCCAATCAGTCTACTGCGCAGCGATCTCGTCATCATGTTACAGTTTAGCGTGGTTACCTCGTGTAACCGATTTTGCCATCATTATATCTCCTCGTCAGAATTCGAGGTGTAGGAGCCTTCGCGCTCCCATGAGATTCATCCATCCACAGTTGGATTTACCCAGTCTTGCTCTTGCACAGTTATCTTGTAGATGTAGTCCAAGTCGTCATCACTTTCATAGTCGCACACTGGCTCTATGTAGCGCAATCCTTCTGCAAGGTCCAAAGGTACAACTATGCGCAATTTTTTTTTCTCAAAAATCATCTTGTGCTTCTTCATATTTATCACCCCATTCATATCAGTGGCCCAATTTATCCCTAATAGTGCGGGGTAGGGATTGTTGTTATCAACAATCTCTATCACTTCAAAATCTGCTAGCGCGCTTGCTCCTTCTCCACTATGATTCCCTGCAATCTTCCCATAGGTAAGATCTTTTTGTGGTTCACCATTCGTAGTTAGATAGGGGACCATTGCAACGTAGGCCTTCCCATGCGCTCCCATGTCTTGTTCGCGTCTAATCCTAGGTCCAAAATCACCTGGTCCATATCATATTCTCCAATTTCCTCAGTCAATCTCATCTCCCTTCCCATCCTCAATGTGTTCTTTCCGAGCTTCCGGACTATTCGTGGTTCTCCTGGCATTGTCCCAGTGCATCTATTTATGAGTTCCTGCAGTCCCTTTACAACCTTGCTATCATGCAACAGCTTCATGCATGTTTCCAGGAACGTCATGAGCATCAATGGGTCCATTTCCAGCTCTGGTCTGTCTTTGCTTCCTAAAGTGGAGGCATGAGCGAAGCTCATCCTGGTTTCCATGCAGGTTTGCTCAGCATGCTCCAAATCAAACTCTGGTTCTTCGTCAGAGCCTTGCGAACCCAAGTACTCGCTTTAGGTTGCTTGCCTTTGTCACCCCCTGTCGTAATTTCACTTCGAAGCACAATATTCAAATTAGGGTCTTCCTCACGCAGCTCAAACCTCATCATTTGCAAGTTTTGAGTCGGGGGATGTTGTAGTGCTCCTTTATCGCGCAGCCGTGCTATTAGTGTGGGACAATCCTTCGTCTCATGATCAAACAATGTACAATACAAGCATGATGGACACGTTGGATTTGTACAATCGCAGCCATAATGTCTTGGTCCTCTGCAATTGTAACATATCAGTTGTCCACGACATCTTCCAGTTCCTCCTCCACCTCGGCCTCGTCTGCGCCCCTGAAATCCGGTTCACGCCATCCCTACGTTCTGGTCAAAGGGCCGCGTTTCGGCCTAAACTCTATAGGTAGGAGTCCTATCCATCATCAACTCAACTTCTACAAGTGCTCTCATCATGTCCCACTAATCTACAGAAATTATAGAACAACAGTTGTGAATTCTGCATATACTTCTGCAACAGATGGAAGTTCTTCGTAGCATGCTTTCCTCCTATTTGACAAATTGCGCACCATAATGCAGGCATTGCTATGGCTCTTGCTTGTGCCTCTAGTCTCAACGACATTAGTCCTCCTCGCGCGAGGTAATTCGTGAACACTGGACAGTGGTCCTTGTCATGTCCCTGACCCTTTCACTTTACGCACCATACCTCGTCGCGCACTTCTGGGTGAGCTGTCTTGTCTTGTCTCAAACTCTGCATCTCAAGGCACAAGGTTTTCAACTGCGCGTGAATCTGTTGGACTCCAAGTTGGAATCCTGGATTGGGGTCTTGTGCAGTCTCATCGCAATCTCCAAGGCCTCGGCTTGAGTTGTTAGCCTCTATTGTGATAACGCATTCGTTAAATGCGGCATTAACGATGCTACCAACCATTCGCGGTGTTGTCCATCCATCAACGTCATGTTAGCTTCACGAATTGTGCATTTCAGCCTCTGATCCAACTCCCAAGGGGTCTAGCCTGGTAGCATTGTGATTTCCTTGAACCCAATGATCGATTGTGCCTCTGAATTTGGCCTGCTAAATTCTTTATTTAACGCAGTTTGGATATCCGTGATCCCCACATTCGGATTGTCATTAGAATGCTTAATGTACTAGGTCAGTGCGTGATCCTGCAGAGTGCTGACCAACGTTGCTTTCTTTATGTTGTCATCTGTAACTCCCTGCGCTTCCAATACAACTTTTATCACGAACCAAAACTTGTCCAGATCTTCATTTCCTACTCCCTTGAACACTCACAACTTTATAGCGCTGACCATATTGACTCGTGGTAGTGGCGAAGGTGGTATGGGCGAAGATGGGGGTGAAGACGGAGAAACTGGTGGTGGTGTGGGTGGGGGTGGTATGCGTGGAATCCTTTGCCTTATCAATTTGATCACACTTCTTGGTGAGAGCTTTGCGAGCTCTTCCCTGTCCCCTCGCGGAGGTGAAATTAAGGGGCTAGTTTCTAGTTCTGCACTACCTTCGTTTCTAGAGATTCCCCCACTTCGCGTAGCCCCAAACATCAATTTATTCACATAACTCGCTTTTCACATAGTAGCATTTTAATCCAAGTGTGAAAAGACTTAACGTACTTACCTCGCGGTCCTTTGAGGAAGCATTGCTCTGCCTCGCTATAGCTGATTGAAGTATCTACCGCAAACTCAATGATGAATCCTCCTATAATTTGATCGAGCCAGTGATCAATAGCGTGCGTGATCTTATCCTCTGATGCTTCCAATATGCGCACCAATTCTGGGGTCCACACAATAGGTCTGTCAAGCTTGCACCTTCCTTGGCTATTTGCTAGCTTTGCGATCCACTCGTATAGCTCAGTAGGGAAATATACAAAGAAATTTTTGTGGATCTCTGTGTATAAGTAGCAGTCTAACAACTCTTCTTTTGATAGTCATGGATTCCTATTCTCTTGCGCCGTGAACTCATGAATCTTCCTATCCAACCAATCCTCAATTCATTTCTTAGTTGGATTCCAGTGATACGACATCAGACATCTCTTTGTAGATCCTGGTCCTAGCAACAAAACCATTTTGGCTTGTTGGGGCCTGACCCAGGTACAAAGTTATTTAGCCAAACAAATCCCAGTACTACTGGCCCTTTCAGCAATAGTCTGCGGAGCGCGAATTTAGGTCTCACCCGAAGTAGTATGGGGGGGTGTTGGAACTAGGTTTTTCCACCCTTGAGATTTTTGAGAGGTTGAATTGGTCCAACTTCACACAGGTTACTTCGCGCACTTCTCTGGCCTTCGCACCTTGATGTTTTCTTGCGTAGCCCTAACCAGGGGCTATGGGGCTTCCGCGCTGCTGGAGCAGCGCTCTGCACGATTCTCCTAAGTTACACCTGAGACCTTACTTATCTTCTTACACCAGTTAGTTATCTTTGCGTAAATGGATGCCTTATGTTATATTTTTTATACAACACTTTCATATGAGTTTGCGCAGTGAATAAAGAGTAAACTTGCAATTCATACCCAATAATACATAAAACAGGAAAATATACATAGAAATATGATAAAACTTCTCTTTATTGATAATGCTAACGGTTACAGACTCGACCTGCCCAGCGAACTCAGCTGTAGGGGTCCGTGCACTCAGCTGCAGACTACTAGGCCTTTGTGCACTCAGCTGCAGAGCCTTCTCCTACTCTACGACCCAAAGACACACTTTACACTTCGACTCAATCCCTTAGACTCATCATGTTTCTATCTTATTCTTCTATTAACTGATTGATGTTTTCTACACTTAGAGCTTCGCTCTATTTATATAATCCCATGGTCCGCGGACCATGGGTGGATCTTTCAAGCCAACATTACATTACAAAAACAAGGGCAGACAACCCTATGACTCTATTATGACTTTGTGCTCTCTACCCACAAATCGCGGAGTCTTTACAATGGACTTGGTCAAAACTTGGGATTTAAGCCCCAAAACATGCCTTGGGGGGGATTCCACGTCCAACATATAGAAGTTACAATTTTTCTCAATCTCGAAACTTTTCTTAAAGCATAGGTTCTACTAACAAGCTCATATGTAGAGATTATGATAAAGATTAGTTCCATTGAAAAGAAAATAGATCAAGATATTATAATTCCAAATTGCATGTCTTTAAATGGCACAAAATGTGGAGTGATAGGCCATATAAGTTCACTTTCTCGAAATAAGGAAAAAACAACATGCTCTAGTAATATTGTCATAAATTTCACATGGAAATTATAAATTGCATGGGTTTGAGGGAGTCTAAAGATAAATATACATATAATAGGCTGTTCTATAACAATTCCATTAATAGAATATTATAATTATTCAAGTAACAAATGCAAGGTCATTTATAAAAGTAAACCCTATATCATGGATTTATAAAAGGTTAAAATTATCACATTTTCTTTTATTTCAAGCTCAATTTGTGGTGATTTAAAATGGGTTAGAAAGAGGGATCAGAGTATAATATATATCTATCAATTTTTGTACCACTTTACCACTTGAAAATAGTTTCCTAAAAATGGGTCATTACCATGGAGAGAAACATGATTGTCTCTATAGGAGAAACAAAAGTGGAAGAACTTGTAAATTGGAAGAACACACCAAAAGAAGTTATGCAATACCTCATTATTTGGAAATTGGAAGGATTATTTGTTCATATAGAAATTTTTAGGATTATAAGGTGTTAATGTTGAAACTTGCTTGATTGGTTTGGGCATGTCAAGCTCCTAGGTCTTGGGTCACTACATTGTTATTGTTATATAATTATTGCCATTAGTGGCATAAACATTATTTTTATTTGTACCTTTTGTATCCTTTGTGTGTGTATGTGTACCAATTGAATATAGTTTCATGGTTCACTAAGATATATTTGTAAACATAAAGTGTAAAGGAATTTTCTCCCTCAAAGTGACACTTTTATTCTTTAACTTTTTGTCATTAATAAAGTGTGGCATTACTTACTCTTTAAATTTTTACACTATACAGGTTATTTGGGTCACACACATAGTAATCCATTATATATGCTACCCCAAATCTAGGATATGAGAGAACCAAAGTAAAGAAATCAACTAAAGCTTGCAACTCAGTCAACCAAACCCATTTCTCTCATGACTCATCTAACCATCAATTAGCTATTGAACACTTTTCTCACTACTATACATAATACAAGGGAACAATTCTACATGCTCTTCTTAATAGTCACTTTGGAATTCTCCCCCTTCAATTCTCCAATTCTATCAAAAATAGTATACTTATTGATTTCCTTTTGGGAAAGCTTAGAAGAGTAATAAATTATCTCTATACAAGTCGTTGAGCCCCAATGTCAAATGGGTACTTGTTTCATATTGTTCCTAGGCTCTATGCTTACCTATAAACACCAATTTCCATTTTAAGGTCTATAGTTTTCTTTTCACATAATCGAGTTGAAAGCGTGATGATGGAGAGAATGATCATGAGAGAAAAATGAGTGAATCCTCATGACGTAGGAGAATTGAATGAATGAATCTCAAACTTCCCAAATATGATTGTATTTTCCCTTAAAATTTCCCAAACTTATCATTTATTTGAGTGTAATTTTCCTCACCCACCTCTTCATACATTTTGATTTGAATTTTTAATTTAGGTTTGGTGGTGAGATTTGTGTAAGGTACGTGATGAAAATTATGTGAGTTCCTAAGTTGAGACTTAGCAATATAGTTTTTGTTTCTATAGGATCCATTTCAACATCTTCTTCTTATGGACCCATAATCCCCTTGCGCTCTCAGTTGCCATATTGGACCATCATATATTATATTCTAGTATTATCCTTTTACATGACATAAAGTTTGTCGTGGTAACTTTACTACATAGTCCAATAAAAATCATATTTACATCCTATATATCCCTAACAATTCTCTAATTAAACCTTCGCCTGGATTAGGAATCCATCCAAGTCATATGTAAAAGACTTAGATCATAGAATCACTAATTTAAAATCACATGGCTTGACACTCATCTTTATAATCATGCATTTAAAATTTATATATAATATGACTTAATATCTTTCAAAGATCAAATTTGAGATATTACATATAGTATAATATGAACTTTCTTATAATATTCCCGTAAAAAATTATTTAAAATACAAGAATTCAAGGACTTATAAAATTATCCCTATTTTTATAATTTACCACATCATCCTCTTATAATCCCCTAATGCTAATGCTAGATTGATTTATAATTATCAATAAATCATTTTTGAAAAAATGTAACAATAATTAAAAAATTACTCTCCCATATAATTTTATAGTTCCTTATCCCTGTTATCTACCATTATATCGAAAAAATAAATGTTGGAATAAAAAAAATACATTTTGTATCCACTATGTGGTATTTTCTAAACATCAAGAGTGGCCCCCTCATTTTGAATTCTTGAATTAATTGATGGTGGAGAGAAATTTTGTAACTTATTCATCATCATCAAACACTAGCAAATGATGATTATTATAAGGGTAGATGGCCTCAACATGAATTCCATTATAAAAATCATGCTTGATATCTTTTGTTGTGGAACACAAATATATGTTGATAAAACCGAAGATTAAACAATTTTATTTTGTTCATTGGGTACATAGTTGATAGAAAAATCGTTAAAATATTCTATTAAGTCTAAGAGTTTATGCTTATATGTTTTCACCAAAGCATTCCTAACTTTACACATATTCCAAACGTAATTTGCGATTAACTATTTTGCTTGAGTTATAAGGTTTATTCAAGGCCTAAGACCCACACTTCATACTTCGTATGTTACTTATACAAACAAAATGGGGCAGAAGTACAACTATGAAAACCGTATTTTTCAAATGTTTTTTAAAACCTTATTGATAATAAGTGTAGTGAATGTGTATTCCATATGCATTTTATATACTTTGTACATTATCCTCAATCCATTTTGGGATACTTAGTCTAACCTAATCACTCACCCCCTATATTGTACTTTATCTCATATTTCATAAACTCTAATCACTCTCCCACAAGTTTTTGCTATATATAATAATTCATATTTCATAAACTCAAATCACTCTCCCACAATTTTTATTATATATAATAATACAAATTAGTGTACGAAATATGTATATATTACAAGAATCTCCTCTATTCTCATACTCAAATTCTTGCTCCTTTATATTCTCGTGTGTCAAAGTATTTGCATTGTACCTATGTTCTTATCAATTGATGTCAAATACATAATATAGGATCTATATAGAATTTTTCAATTTAAACATGCTTAGGATTTCTTTCATATCTCTTAGCACTTGGAAATGCATCTTATTTTTAAGACAATGCCAATTCAAATGCCTAATTTTATTAGTGGAGGTATAGAAATGAAAGGATCATTGAAAACTTAACTTTGTTGAGGTTTTATCATTATTGAAGGGTGAAAGAACGGAGTCGGGTTACACTTTTTGGCGAGAGAGGGCGTGTATGGGTGGAAAAAACGATGGCTCGATCGGGCCATGTTTTTGAAATTTCCCACCAATAAACCCAGGCATGGAATTAAAAAAAGTGGATTGATCAAGCCTTAAAGCTTGATCGAGCTACGGGCTCGATTGAGCCTTAAAGCTAGATCTAGTTATAGGCTAGATCTAGCCTTAAAGCTAGATCCAACCTTAAAGCTAGATCCAACCTTAAAGCTAGATCAAGATATAGGCTAGATAGAGCTTTAAAGCTAAATCGAGATATAGGCTAGATCGAGCTTTAAAGTTAGATCGAACCTTTATTTAACCATGGTAAGCGCTTGATCGAGGGTTTCTTAAACCCTTTATCGAGTTATTTGAATTTTGAAATGAAGCGCTCAATTGATCCTCTTAAGTCCTAAAATCCACAGTTTCAGCACCCCTTCTGCAAAATTTCCTACAACACCATTTTGTACCCTAACGGACTTAGGGATAAATTTTTCCTTAGGTGGCGGAATTGATCACATTGGATTCATGAAGGAATCCTCTATCCAATGGCATATGAGTTTGACATTTTCAAATTCATATGATATTTTCATCTAATTTCTTATAAACATAATGCTTGAAATTTGTTTGAACTATTTTAAATAAATTGAATACAAAATCAATGAAAAAATTTCAAAAAATACCATTATCTTCATTTACGACTCCTCTTCAAAAGGGTACTTTCAGTTTTCCAATTTATTTAAATAGTTGAAAAAAGGGCTTCCTTTGCAATTTGTACGAGATGAAGAATCTAAATGTTGTTGACACCAAAGGGAAAGAGATAAATAAATTTGCATTCGGTCGAATGAATTATAATATGTATGATCCCAGGAATGTTTGCAAAGAACCCTGCGCAGGTATTCATTTCAACTGGCCGAGCGAGACTTTTTTCAGGCCCGAGGAAGAAAGAATAAATAATTGTTACAATGCTGCTAAGCCCCCCCAACCAGTGATCTGGATCTCTCAACTATCAAAACTAACCAAGATATTTTACTTATGTGATGTTAGCATAATTATATGTGAAAGAGTATGAAAAACCACATGTGCATACTTTAACAAAGAGGAAGCATAAAGACGACCATCAAATCAAATGACACACATAAGTTGATAACATTGTTCACCTAGTGTGGGTTATGTCTTCGAGCCCAATGTCAAGAGTTGGGAGGTCGCTTCATTAAATGTTGCAAGATGATGATGAGTACATGGTGTATTCTTTGTCATTACAAGGATAAAGTTCCTCAACTAGAGTGGCATGTTTCTCTACAATACGTTCTCCTATAAGAACTCTCACTCACATGGGCCTTCCTTTAGCATGATAAGATATCAAATTATCACATGAAGTGGTATACAAGTATCCTCCAACAAAATGGTAAACAAGGATCTTAATATTAAAATCATCATCTCAGCAAATCAAAATAAAGAGATGGCATCACTGCATCATATACCTCCACTTCTGGGTATGGCCTGAAAATGCACAACTTTGATGAAGAAATGGACTACATCGTTGAATGTGTGGCATGAAATTGTGTCAAATGACTGTAAACTTGACCTCTTTTTGACATCGTCAAAACTAGGACCCTTAGGAATCTCAAAGATTCCCGCTCAAAGATTCCCCAAAGATTCTTTCTCACTAGTTGACTAAAATTCTACTACTCAGATGACAAATTTGACTTCACCACTGCACTCCTTGCGAAAAACTGAGTAAAATGAGTATAAAGCTGACTTGGTTATGAAAATGTCAAAATTTGGCCCTTAGGGAATCATTTAGATTCCTCATGATTCCACAAAGATTCTTCTCTGCAATTTGACTGAAGATCTGGTGCTTAGATTCAGAAATCGATCACACCATCAGACTCCTGGCAAAATTTTGGTTCATTTGAATATAAAGTTAGTATGATTTTGTCCTTGTGAAAATTTGGGCCCAAGGGAATCTTTTAGATTCTTCATGATTCCACAAAGATTCCTCTCTGCAAGTTGACTGAAAATATGCTGCTTTGATGACAAATCTGATCTCACCATCATGCTCCTTGCGAAATTTTGAGAAAAATGAGTATAAAGTCAACATCATTCTGCCTTTGTCAAAATCAACGTCTATGGGAATCTTTCAGATTCCTTGCATATCACTCCATCAGGGATCCAATGCCTCGATTTACATGTTGTCTCAAGGTTCCTCCACTCAGTATGCATGCATGCTCTATTCAGTCTTCCATTGGGGGAATTGAAAACATTGATGTTTAAATATTTTCGATGACAAATTTATTAACATAGGCCCATTGGGCTCTTGGTAACCATGTCCAATTGTCTTGGGGCTTGCCCAAGTTTAAATCCCACTACTCCCATTTTAGTTTGGAATTTATTTTAAAATTGCATTGAATACGTGGTTTGTTGTTTGTTATGGTTAATTGTTGGGCCACCGCATGGGGCAGGATGGCCACGGACGGACGTGGGTTCAAATCTTAACGACCCTTTAATTTGTGGCCAAGGTTAAGTTTGGCCAACAACCATTTTAGTTTTTAACATATGTATGGTCCCTGTGGGTTGGTGGGGTTTGACCACTCGTCAACCACACACACACACACATATGTGTGTGTGTGTGCACAGTGGTGTGGGGTGGCGGGGTGGTAACTCGCCACCCCCTTTTCCTAATGTTATTTTTGTTTTTTTTAAACTAACTGTAAAAAACTAATTGAACGATTTTTTGGGATAATCCACAAAATTAAAGAGGTGAAAAATTTTCCCTATCTGACCACTGAAATCATTCATTGATAAATGCCAAATTGTGGTCTTGTTAGTGGCTGACAAATTTAGCGACTTTTGCCAAATTTAGTCTGATCTCCAATTTTAGAGGACATCCAAATTTAGTTGGTGTTCCTGCCAAATTTAGCTAATGAGCTTAGTTTGACTAAAACTTTGACTAACCATAACTTTCACATACGAACTCGGATTGAGGTTTCATTTTGCGCTGTTGGAAATATTGCAATGAGATATTTGATCTGATCATGTTTTCACTTACATCCAAGAACTTTGATGTTTGAGCCTTTTTTGAGCCCTTTTGGATCTTTGAGTGTCTCTAGAGCCACCTGGATCATTCCTCCCCACTGAGGAGATTTTGGTCCTCCAAAATCATGAACATAATTTGCATCTGCTGTGTTACATTGTCTACACAACAAGTGTCCTGACAAGCCACACTTCCTTCTCCTTCACCTTTGTTCTTCAGAGCCATAAGTAATTAGGCAACACCTGCATTCTCTACAAGCCTGTAGTGCAATCTTTTCAAACTACTTATTCAATTACATGACCAATAATGACCCAAGCATCCTCATACTTGCAAGATTTTATGACACACTCTTTGGTCAAGTGTAGATCATAATATAATCCAATATCTTAGCTATCAACAAAAGGCCAACAACATCATTGTTTCTTTAATAAGCGATGGAAAACACATCATCACTTTTACAATTATATCCCAACACATAATTTACAAAATGTGTCCATGACAAGCTACTATATCTAGTAAAACCATCTCTCACTCATCAAAGTGAATGGGTCATCTCCTTGTCGCAGATTCGCTTGTTGAACATCTTCACTAGCTGGTTCCTGCATGTGCGTTTCATCCTTGAGACACTACTATGGATGGAGCCTCCAATATGTGGCTCTTTGATTTCCACCTTTGTTATAATGATTGCAAAAAGGTATTCTTTCGCCATACATGCTTAAGCTTCTTTCTTCCTTGATGTGGAGAAGGCCTTCCACATCTCATCCTCTTTCTTGCTATCATTCTTTTCTAGCGCTCGACAACCACATCGTTATGAAAGCCACAAAAACTACATGGTTTAATACACCATTATTTCTGCTTATCATTAACAATGTGCTTGTAATCAAAATGAACTTTAGAATACTAATACTTTTTATACCTCTCTTGATTGTCTCTAGTGCAATCCTGGCGATGAGAGCTTGCCTTAGCTTTTCTTCTGCAATGTGCATTGTCATTGGAGGATTGTGATGTGTTCTAATCATCCTCTTTCTCCAATGGCTTAAAAAATGTGTTGGAGGATTTTGCTACCTTCGAGCACTCTCCTTCAGGGTATCCCATCTTGGTAAAGAGTCTCACGCTAGTTCCTAAAATGGGTACTACAAGGCTTCCAACATAAATAACATCATGTGAAAATGGAATTGAAGAATTATCAACATTGTTTACCTTAGTTGTCGATTCTGAAGCAGGTGATGATGGCTTCGCTAAGACTTCATTGTGCTTCATCTCTTCCAAGGCATCTTTAGTGGCTCGTAACTGAAGCTGCAATCTATGCTTCTCCTCTTTTTCTTCTCGTAGAAGTCTCCTCAAATCAACATTCTCTTTTTGAAGGCTCTAATTGATCTTCTCATTTGAATGATGAGAAGATGATGAAGAAGATGAATAATCACTAGAAGATGGAGATGGAGCATCGTCCTCTGCTCTTTCTTTCTCTTGTTCCTCTGTTGTTGTTTTCTCCTCATAATATGCATACATTAAATCTACTATGTTTGCCATCTTGTAGAAGGCCTCATAGAGATCTCTGTCATCCTCCATTTTCTTTCTTAACACTTGCAATTCATATTAGCGAGAAGACCACTCTGATACCAAACTTGATCCAGATCTCTCAGCTATCAGAATTAACCAAGATATTTTACTTCTGTGATGTTAGTGGAATTTCATGTGAAAGGGTATGAAAAACCACATTTGTATACTTTAAAGAAGAGGAAACATAAAGAAGACCATTAAATCAAAGGGCACACATAAGTTTATAACGGAGTTCACCCAGTGTGGGTTACATCTTTGGGCCTGGTGTCAAGAGTGAGGAGGCCACTTCATTAAATGTTGCAAGATGATGATGAGTACATGGTGTATTCTTTGTCATTAAAAGGATAAAAGTCCTCAAATACTGCAAGATGATGATTAGTACATGGTGTATTCTTTGTCATTAAAAGGATAAAAGTCCTCAACTAGAGTGACATGTCTCTCCACGATATGTTCTCCTATAGGAACTCTCACTCATATGGTCCTATTTTAGCATGACAAAATATCAAGTTTGCACATGAAGTGGTATACAAGTATCCTCCAATAGAAGGGTAAACAAGGATATAAACATCAAAATCATCATCTCAAAAAATCAAAAGAAAGACATGGTATCATTGCATTATATACCTCCACTTCAGGCGATGGCCTGAAAATGTACAACTCTACTGAAGAAATGGACTGAATCGTTGAATTCGTGGCACGAAATCATGTCAAATGACTGTAAACTCAACCCCTTTATCACACTGTCAAAATCTGGGTCCTCGGGAATCTCAAAGATTCCCTAGAGATTCCTTCTCGTTGTCTGACTGGAATTCTACTACTCAGATGACAAATCTAACTTTTCAGCTGTGCTCCTTGTGAAAAACTGAGTAAAATGAGTATAAAGTCGACCTGGTTCTGAAACTGTAAAAATTTGGCCCTTAGGGAATCTTTTAGATTCCTCATGATTCCACAAAGATTCCTCTTTGCAAGTTGACTGAAGATATGTTTCTCAGATCTTGTATCCAATCATGCCATCAGACTCCTGGTGAAATTCTGGTTCATTTGAGTATAAAGTTGGCATGATTTTGTCACTGTGAAAATTTGGCCCCAAGGGAATCTTTTAGATTCCTCATCATTCCACAACGATTCTCTCTACAAGTTGACTGAAAATATGTTGCTCATATGACAAATCTGATCTCACCATCATGCTCCTTGTGAAATTATGAGAAAAATGAGTATAAAGTCAACATCATTATGCCTCTATCAAAAATCAACCGCCAAGGGAATCTTTCAGATTCCCTGCATGTTCCCTACGTCAAGGTTCCACTACTTCAATTTATGTGTCGGCTCAAGGTTTCACCCCTCGGTATGCATGTGTGCTCCGTTTCATCTTCCATTGGGTGAATTGCAAACATTGATGTTTAAATATTTTCGGCAAAAGATTTACCAACATAGGCTCGTTGCGCTGTTGGTAACTGCATCTCATTATCTTGGGGCCCACTCAGGGTTAAATCTCGCGTCTCCCATTTTAGTTTGGTATTTAAATTTTTTTTTTTTCAATGCATGGTTTTTTATTTATTATGGTTAATTGTTGGACCGCCATATTGGGCAGGCTGGCCACCGACCGACGCGAGTTCAAATCCCGTCGGCCCATTAATATGGGTCAAGGTTTAGTTTGGCCAACGACCATTTTATTTTTTAACATATGTATGGTTGTGGGTTGGCAGGGTTTAACCACCCGCCAACCATATATGTATGTATGTATGTATGTATGTATATATATATATATATATATATATATATATATATATATATATATATATATATATATATATATATGTGTGCGATATTGTGCAATGGTGGTGGGGGTGGTGGCCCGCCACCCCCTTTTTTTAATATTATTATTCTTTTTAAAACAAACTGTACAAAACAAATCGAATGATCTTTTGGGGTAACTAGCAAAATTAAAGAGGTGACAAATTCACCCTTTCCAGCCGCGAGAATCTGTTGTCGATAAGTGCCAAATTATGGTCTCATTAGTGGCCATCAAATTTAGTTGTACCTCCCATTTTAGTGGACCTTCAAATTTAGTTGGCGCTCTTACCAAATTTAGCTAATGGGCCTAGTTTGACTAAAACTTTGACTAGCCATAACTTTCACACATGAATTCGAATTGAGGTTCTATTTGCACCATTGGAAATCTTGCAACGATCTCTTCGATATGACCTTGGTTTAAATACCATCTAAAAACTATGATTTTTGAGCCTTTATGAGCCCTTTTGGATCTTTGAGTGTCTCTAGATCCACCCAGATCATCCAGTCAGATTTGCAGGTGCATCATAGGATACTCCTCAGTCAGAAGCAACTTCAGAAGTAGAACCATTAGTGAGGTGCAACCTAGTGCACGAAAAGGGGAAGCAGAAAGTTGTGCACAGTCAAATGGAAGAAGAGAGCCGCAAATGGAAAGCAGATCCAATCATCTTGAAAGAGGCCATAGTAGTAGAAAGAAAGAGAAAACAGAGGAAGCATGAGGAAGAATTCAAGCAGAAGGAAGAACAAGAATAGAAGGAATGAGAAGAAAGGAAAAGGAAAGAAGAAGAAGAAAGACGAAAGAAAGAAGAAGTAACACTAAATCAAGTCAAGGAAGAGGAACAAAGTCAACTACTGAAGGAAGAGTGTTAGAAATTAATTAATGGAGCAATGAAACAAAAAAAAATTGTGGAAACACAAAATACAAAAATGCATAAAACAAGATAGACACAGATATACGCGGTTCACCCAATTTGGGCTACGCCCACGGAGAAAAAACCAATCATTCCTTTTATATTATCCAACAAAATGAAGATATACAACCTACAACATATCCATTGTAATTTCCCCTTCGCTCTCACATACCTCCTCTCTCTCTCTCTCAAAATAATAATACACAGCCGCAATACAATTCCCTCATATAAACTAAGGGTTTCCTTATAGGGAAAAAACTCCTAAATTAACATAACGTCTTGTTGGGGTCTGACCCAGGTTCGGAGTTAATTAGCCAAACAAATCCCTGTACTACTGGCCCTTTCGGCAACAGTCTACGGAGCGCGAACTGAGTCTCACCCGAAGCAGTATGGGGGAATGCTGGAACCAAGTTTCTGCACCCTCGAGATGTCTGAGGGGTTGCTTGATTCCAACTATGACTACCTTCGTGCAGGTTACTTCACGAACTTCCCTCACCTGTAGGGCCTTTGCGCCCTATTATATTTGCCTTCGTACAGCCCTAACCAGGGGCTGTGGGGCTTTCACACTGTTGGAGCAGCGATCTGCACTATTTCCCCAAGTCACACCATGGATCTTACTTATCTTCTTATAACAGTTAGTTATCTTCACATAAACAGATACCTTATATTATATTCACTTACTCAGCACATTTATATAAGTTCGCGCAGTAAATAAATAGTAAACTTGCAATTCATACCCAATATACTTCAATGCATAAAACAGGAAAAGATACACAGAAATATGGTAAAACTTCTCTTTATTAATTCTTCCAATGGTTACAAACTCAACCTACCCTGTGCACTCAGTTGCAGGGGTTTGCGCACTCAATTGCGGACTACTAGGCCTCTACGCACTCAGTTGCAGAGCCTTCTCCTACTCTACGACCCAAATACACAACTCTACACTTCAACTCAAAGCTTCATGGATTGATTTCCTTCTATCGTTTTCCAGATGTATCTTTACACTTAGAGCCTCGCTCTATTTATACAATCCCATGGTCTGTGGACCATGGGTAGATCTCTCAAACCGACACTACATTTACAAAAGTAAGGGCGGACAACCCTATGACTCTATTACAACTTCGCACTCTGCACCCACAAATCGCAGAGTCTTTATAATGGACTTAGTCAAAACCTAGGCTTTAAGCCCCAAAACTTGCCTTGGGGGGATCCCACGCCCAATAAGCCCCCAACACAAACATCGTGACTCGCCCTCAAGTCACTCTGTCGGTGTGGAGATCTTCACGCGGAGACCTCCCAACTTTTCTCAGACTGCTAAAAGGTCGGCAGTGCATTGAGTGGCTACCTGTTGTATCTCTTGTATGCGTAGTTCCAAGACTGCGGTGTTAGAACTACTCCCCTGTATCTGTTTCTGCATCCCCTGCATCTTCTTATAGTCCTGTGCCTTCTTTCAGCTGCCTGGAGTGCAAAGACTGTGTTTCTGTTGGCTAATCAGATAGTCGGGCTACCCGTGTATGGCTTCAATCGACTGCCATTCACTTTTCCTAGGAAAGGTTCTCCATTTAGCTTTACCAGCTGACCATGCCTCCATCTGTGACTTCCTTAACAACATATGGTCCCAACCAATGCATTCTGAAATTTCCCAGGAATTTATCAAACTTACTGTCATATAATAACACTAGATCATTTACCTTGAAGGTGCGCAACTTTATATGTCAATCATGCCAGGCCTTTTCACGCTACTTTTGTACCTGCTGATGGAATCTAGCCAAAAATAGTCCCTCTTCGAGTTCCTCCAACTAGGCGAGCCTCTCCTCCAGGGCTTTGCGGTCTATCATCCCTGTGAGCACTGCTATGCGCAGACTAGGTACAATATACTCCATTGGCACTACAACTTCCATGCCATAGACCAACTGAAAAGGTGTTTGTCTCTTCAGTTTCTTGCAGGTTGTCCTATAAGCCCATAATACTATAGGTACACGTAGGTCCCAATCACTTCATTGCATGTTGCATGCTTTGGTCAGTGTAGTCTCCAGTATTTTGTTAAATGCTTCTACTGTCCTGTTGGCTTGTGCGTGATACAGTGTGCTTTTTTGATGATACACCTGAAACTCTTCTATTAGCGCGCTGATTGTTTCGTTCGGAAAATGTGTACTGTGATCGCTCATCAAGATCTTCGGACATCCAAATCGTGTCAATACATGTTCAAACAGAAACTTCGCGGCCATGGTGGTTGTGCAATCTTTTACCAGCTGCGCTTCTGCCCAATGAGTCAGGTACTCTGTCGCAGTGATGATGTATCTCGCGCTCGTCTTTCCCTAAGGTTTGATGGGTTCGACAAAGTTGATCACTCAATTTTCAAAGGTCTGTAGCGTCATTTGCTGATTCAAAGGCATCTCGTCCCTCCGTGACGGTTTACCTGTTCTTTGGCATACATCACAGGCCTTGCAATGTGCTTTTGAATCTTGATGAAGGGTTGGCCACCACAACCCTAGGTGGAGAATCTTTTGCGTGGTTGCTCGCCCTGCATAGTGTCCTCCTGCAACACCCCCATGCGCATCCACGAGGATATGACTTTTTTCAAATTCAGGTACATATCTTCGTAGTATCTCATCATTGCCCATCTTATATAGGTGCCTCGTGATGATAGAAAAATCTGCCACACACACCACCAGTTCCTTCTTTTGTTGGACAGAGTACTCTTTCGATAGAGTTCCAGTCGTGAGAATGTGGATTATGTCTTCAAAGTGTCCATTCGCTACATGCACAACAAAGAGCTATGCATCAGGTAATCCTTCCTCCAGACTAGTAGGTTCCTCTCCTGTCTCAATGCACGATAGGTGATCCAGTCCTATGTTCAGGCGTCCAGGCTTCACAACTACCTCAAAATCATATTCTTGGAACAATAAAAGCCACCTGCATATGCGCCCCCCAACACAGGCTTATTGACCAAGTAATTCAACGCGTAATGATTTGTATACATCTTGAAGTGTCCCCCTAGCAAACAGTGTCGATATTTTTGGAGCGCGTACACCATATCCAATCCCTCGTGTTCAGTTGTGGAATAGTTCTTTTCTGCTTTAGACAACCTGCAACTTGCGAACGCGATAGGGTGATCCAAGCCCTCTCCACCCTCTTGTGTTAGTACCACTCCCAATGCTATATACGACATGTCAACATGGACATGAAACTCCTCATCCCATTTCGGGAAGACCAGAATCGGCGCAGAGGCCATTTTTTCTTTTAGTACATCCAAGCTTTTCTTGCAGTCATCATTCCAGCAGAACGTGACATCTTTTTTCAACAACTTCTCCATTGGTGCAATGATCTGGGCATAGATTTTGATTAAATTCTTGTAGTACCCCGTATGTCCCAGGGTAGCACGCAACTATTTCACACTTCACGGTGCTTCCAAATTTAGAATCACCACAATCTTCACAGGGTCTACCATCAATCCCTGTTTGCAAACCACACGTCCCAACAGGTTCCCAAAAGGAACAAGGAACATACACTTCTTGATTTTCAACACGATTTGGTGTTTTTGGTAGGTATCCAACATCAAGCGTAAGCTCGCTACATGGTGCTTAACTAGTCCAAATACAATCCAATCATCCAGATAAACCTCCAGGAACTTGTGGATATATTCTTTGAATGCTACAACAACTATGCGCGAAAAGATGGCTGACGCGTTCTTCAATCCAAATGGCATAACAATGTATTGAAAGCAGCCCCACTCAGTCATGAAGGTTGTCTTATTCCTATCTTCCGGTGTAATTTTGATCTGATGGTACCCTGAAAATCTGTCATTGAAAGAATATGCTTCCTGTACACCGACATTTTCCAATACTTCACCTGTGAATGGAGTTAGGAATGGATCATGCACAGGCATGTCATTCAGTTTTCTAAGGTCCACGCATATTCTTATCTCACCCTTTTGCTTCTTTTCTTGCACCACCATAGGGCTTACCTAATCAGATTCTTCCACTGGCTCAATGATTCCAGCTGCAAGCATCTTGTCTAGTTCTATGCAGACCTTCTCCTTGTACTTCAGATTCAAGTAGTAACGTCTCTGCTTAACTGGCTTCGTGTCGATCTTTAATGTGACCCGCATCATTCCTAAATCTCCGATGATTCCTTTTAAGTCTGTGATCTTGGTCGGGAATAGGTCCTGGTACTCGCAGAGTAACTCAGCGACCTTATCCATCGTCGCGTCATCCCAGTAGTCGTCAAGCATTGCATACTTAGGTTCGGCTTCCATACCAATGTTCACCTGCTTTGTCTTTACCAGCATGTTTATGTTAGGGTCTTTAATCAGTGGTCCTTGAACCTCGTGATGGCCTTCAGTTTCTGGAATGTTAACTTTTCGTGGATCCTCGTCGTCTTCTTCAGTATTTACATTATAACACTCCAGCGTGCAGCTCAGCTGAGTAGCCCATTTAGGTTGAATCAATTCTATTGGCTCCTGGGGTATCTTAAAGATAGCTTCTTTTACTGCTTGTAGCGCGTCATCAACAGTGTCCCACCAACGATCCTCAAATGTGAAGGTTAATAGGAACCCTTCGTGCAAGATATCCCATTCACTCGTCCCATGGCGAAGCTCCATCTCTATATACCAGTTCATGGGTATAACATCTAGGGTATGATAGAACAGGTGCACCCACTCAAGTTGTGGCTCTTCCCCATAGACCTTTGTCCACTTGGTGAGGTGCGCGTGCAGATCATCTTGTCCATCATACTTGTCTATTAGTCACATCTGAGGCTTCCCAAAATGCATGTGCATCATTCTCCTGCATTCATGCCAGTCCTCAAAGCTTCCTTGGTGCGTACCCCACCACCTCGCGGTTGTAGCGCGTAATACCCATTTCAAAGCCTCGAAACATTACTTTTCCAAGACCTCTCTTTCAAATCTGTTCAGGAAGGCATCTACCTCGCTTAACCCATCATAAGTAGGCAGATCCCTTACTTCTGTTGATACGCAGCGTATCAATCTTGTCATCATGTTGCAGTTCACTGTGGTTACCTCGTGTATGTAGGTTTTAACCCCGTATAGAAATTACTTGCATACGAATTCTAAAACATAGAAAATAAACAATGTGAGAGCATAACACATAAAACACATATACACAGAGATTTTCCCCTGGATCCCAAAACCAGGACTACCAAATTGATTTTTCATTATGTTCCTTTCAATGTTATAATACATATTTATACATGTTGAAGCATCCAATACCATGGACTGAAAACCATCGCGTCCAATACCATGGACCGAAAAACCATCGCGTCCAAAAAACATGCGCGAAAATCATGCAAAAAACCATAGGTGGGTCCGCCCAACCTAACATAGGGTCCAAAACTAGAATTTTTCGGGGCGCTGCCCTGAACCCCATAAAGTGGGGTTACGGGTACATCTCAAACCCCTTGTGACCCCCCCACTACATAATTGGCGCAACAAAGGGGGCCTCCACCCCCCCTCTAACCCTTCGGTTAACTACGTGGGCTAGTCTTGGAAAGAATATAACACAACCCAACAGTGTAACCTGTTCTACCATCACTCTATCTCTTCATCCGAATCTGACGTACAGGAGCTTTCACACTCCTATGAGAGTCATCTATCCGTGGTGGGATTTACCCAGTCTTTCTCTCACGCAGTTATCTTTTATATGCAGTCTAAGTCACCTTCACTTTCATAGTCGCGCACCGGGTCCATGTAGCATGATCCTTCTGTAGGGTCCAAAGGTATGACTACGTGTAGAGACTTTTTCTCAAAAATCATCTTGCACTTCTTTAGATTCATCACCTGGTTCATGTCAGTGGCCCAATCTATTCCTGATAGCGCGAGGTAGGGATTGCTGTCATCAACAATCTCTATTACTTCAAATTCTGCTAGTGTGCTTGCCCCTTCAATATCCATGGTGATTCCCTGCAATCTCCCCATATGTATGATCTTTTGCTGGTTCGCCATTCACAGTTGGATAGGAGACCATTGTAGTGTAGGCCTTCCCATGTGCTCCCATGTCTACTTTGGCAGAACATTCACGTCTGATCCTAAATCCATAATCACTTGGTCCATCTCATATTCTCCAATCTGCACGATCAATCTCATTTCCCTTCCCATCCTCGTCGCGTGCTTTCCAATCTTTCAGACTATGCAGGGTTCTCCTAGCGCAGTCCCAACACATCTATTTATGAGTTCCTGCAATCCCTTTACAACCTTGCTGTCACATAGTATCTTCATGCATGTTTCTAGGAATGTCGTGAGAATTGATGGGTCCATTTCTGGCTCCAGCCTGTCTTTGCTTCCTGAAGTGGAGGCATCAGCGAAGCTCTTCCTAGCTTCCATGAAGGTTTCCTTAGCGCGCTCCAAATCAAACTCTGGTTCTTTCATCGGAGCCTTGCGAACCCAAGTACTATCTTCAAGCTGCTTGCCTTTATCATCCCCTGTCGTAATTCCACTTCGGAGCACAATGTTCACATTAGGGTCTTCCTCGCGTGGCTCAGACCTCATCATTTGCAAGTTCTGAGTCGGGGGAGGTTGGAGCGTTCCCTTGTTGTGCAGCCTCACTATCAATGTGGGACAATCCTCTATCTCATGATCAAACAAGGTACAATACAAGAATGATGTGTGCGTTGGATTCGTACAATCATGGGCATAATGTCCTGGCCCCCTGCAATTGTAAGATATCAGTTGTTCGCGACCTGTTCCAGGTCCTCCTCCACCTCGGCCTTGTCCGCGCCCATGAAATTTGGTTCGCGCCACTCCTCCTTTCTGGTCAAGGGCCCGCGTTTCGGCCTGAACTCTGTAGGTGGCAGTCCCATCCATCATTAGCTCATAGCTTCTACAGGTGCGCTCATCATGTCCCACTGATCTATAGAAATTACAGAACAATTGTTGCAAATTTTGCGTGTACTTCTGCAACAAATGGAAGTTGTCCATAGCATGCTTTCCTCCTATTTGATAAATCACGCACCAAAAAGCAGGCGTCGCACTAGATCCTGCTTGTGCCTTTGGTCTTAACGGAATTGGTCCTCCTCCCGTGAGGTAATTCACGAACACTGGGCAGTGGTCATTTTCATGACCCTGACCCTTACATTTAACACACCATACCTCTTCGCGCACTTCAGGGTGAGCTTTCCTGTCTTGTTTCAGATTCTGCATCTCAAGGCACAAGTTTTTCAACTACGTGTGAATCTGTTGGAATCCCAAGTTGGGATCCTAGATTTGGGTCTCGTGCAGTCTCATCACGATCTCCAAGGCCTTGGCCTGAGTTGTTAGCCTCTGTTGTGACAACGCGTTCCTTAAATGCGGCATTATCGATGATACAAACCATTCACGATGTTGTCCATCCATCAACTTCATGTTAGCTTCGTGAATCGTGCACTTCAGTCTCTGATCTAATTCCTAGGGGGTCTCGCCTGGCAGAATCATGATCACCTTGAACCTAATGATCGATTGCGCCTTTGACTTCAGCCTGCTAAATTCTCTGTTCAGCGCAATTTGGATATCCGTGATCCCCACATTTGAATTGTCATTAGAATGCTTAATATACCAGGTCAGCGCGCGATCCTGCAGAGGACTGACCAACGTCGCTTTCTTTATATTGTTGTCTGTAACTCCCTGTGCTTCCCATACAACTTTTATCATGAACCAAAACTGGTCCAAATCTTCATTTCCTACACCCTTGAACACTGGAAACTTTATCGCGCTTGCCATATTGACTCGCGGTGGTGGCGGAGGTGGTATGGATGAAGATGGGGGTGAAGGCGATGAAGCTGGTGGTGGTGTGGGTGGAGGTGGTATGCACGAAATCCTCTGCCTTATCAAATTGATCGCACTTCTTGTTGAGACCTTTGCGAGCTCTTCCTCATCCCCTCGTGGAGGTGAAATCAAGGGGCTAGTTTCTAGTTCTGCACTATCTTCGTTTCTGTAAATTCTCCCACTTCGCATAGCTCTGGACATCAATGTATTCACATAATATGCTTTTCATGCAGTAGAATTTTAATCCAAGTGTTTAGAGACTTAACGTACTTACCTCGCGGTCCTTTGAGGAAGGGTCGCTCTGCCTTGCTATCGCTGACTGAATTATTTATCGCAAACTCAGTAATGAATCCTCCTATAATTAGATCAAGCCAGTGATCAACAATGTGCGCGATCTTATCTTTCGATGCTTCCAATCTGCACACCAACTCTAGGGTCCACACAATAGGATTGTCGAGCTTGCACCTTCCTTGGCTATCTGCTAGCTTCACGATCCACTCGTACAGCTCAGTAGGGAAAGATGCGAAGAAAATTTCGTTAATTTTTGTGTACAGGTAGCAATCTAACCACTCTTATTTTGATAGTCACGGATTCCTATTCTCCTGCGCCGCGAACTCGTGAATTCTCCTGTCTAACCAACCTTCAATTTCTTTCTTAGTTGGATTCCAATGATACGACATCAAACATCTTTATGTAGATTCTAGTCCCGGCAACAGAACCATTTGTTGGCTTGTTGGGGCCTGACCCAGGTTTAAAGTTAATTAGCCAAACAAATCCTTGTACTACTGGCCCTTTCGGCAACAGTCCGCAGAGCGTGAACTGAGGTCTCACCTGAAGAAGTATGGGGGGATGTTGGAACTAGGTTTCCGCACCCTTGAGATGTCTGAGGGCTTGATTTAGTCCAACTGTGTCTACCTTTGTGCACTTCCTTGGCCCACGGGGCCTTCATGCCTATTATATTCGCCTTCATGTAGCCCTAACCAGGGGCTATGGGGCTTTCGCACTGCTGGAGTAGCGATCTGCACTATTTCCCCAAGTCACACTATGGATCTTACTTATCTTCTTATAACAGTTAGTTATCTTTGCATAAACAGATACCTTATATTATATTCACTTACTTAGCACATTTATATAAGTTTGCGTAGTAAATAAACAGTAAACTTACAATTCATACCCAATATACTTCAATGCATAAAACAGGAAAAGATACACAAAAATATGGTAAAACTTCTCTTTATTAATGCTTCCAACAGTTACAGACTCACCCTGCCCTGCGCACTCAGCTGCAGGGGTGCGTGCACTCAGTTGCGGACTACTAGGCCTCTGCGCACTTAGCTGCAGAGCCGTCTCCTACTCTACGACCCAAATACACAACTCTACACTTTGACTCAAAGCTTCATGGATTGATTTCCTTCTATATTTTACCAGATGTCTCTTTACACTTAGATCTTCTCTCTATTTATACAATCCCATGGTCCACAGACCATGGGTAGATCTCTCAAACTGACACTACATTTACAAAAGTAAGGGTAGACAACCCTATGACTCTATTACAACTTCGCGCTCCACGCCCACAAATCACGGAGTCTTTACAATGGACTTAGTCAAAACCTGGGCTTTAAGCCCAAAAACTTGCCTTGGGGGGATCCCACACCGAACACGTCTACCATCATATCATCTGCCTAATGAACAACCCATATTGACTATGAAATTACAATATTTTACAAGGAAAATTTTCATCTATTTTTAGCTTCGGGGGTGCTCACAAAATTTAGCCCCCCTAGACCCCCTAACGACTATTAAACGGGTGGTGTTGGTGCCTCATTAGGAACAGGGATCCAATGCAACTGAAATAAAAAACCTCTGAACAATCAAGAAGATAATTAGGCTCCACACCCAACAATATCCCACTTGGAGACTGATTATAGCAACTCCACCGCTGCTTCACTTGTTGTATAATGCTTCCACTTTGGAATTAATTGTTTCTCATCTTCATCTTGAAGACCAATTGAAACTGAGCAGGATCTCATTTTATCCCTGGTTACAACTTTTGTTAACATGTCTGCAGGATTCTAGCTAGTGTGTATCTTTTCCAGCTTCAACTGTCCATCTTCCAACACGGACCGTATGAAATGGTACTTTAGTTGTATATGTTTAGTCTTGGAATGAAGTGTTGAGTTCTTTACAAGATGAATGACACTCTGGTTGTCACTATATAACTTTCCCATCTCCTTATTCTTTCCCAATTCGTCCATAAACCTTTGTAACCAAATCATTTCTTTACTAGTCTCTGTAGCATCAACATACTCTACTTTCGTTGTTGAAAGTGCAACAATGTTTGCAATTTTGAAACCAACTAACAGTTGTTCCACCTAAATTAAACACATACCCTATGGTGCTCCTCCCATTATCTCTATCACATTCCATATTTGCATCAACATATCCTTGTCGAGAAATGTTTGAACCACCAAAGCATAATGCTTGACTCGTTGTACCTATCAAATACCTATGAATCCATTTCACTTCCATCTAGTTCTCTTTTCCTGGATTGTTCATATACTTTCTTACAACTCCCACTGCATGTGAAATATCAGGCCTTGTGTAGACCATTGCATAAATTAAGCTTCCAATTACTGATGCATATAGAACTTTAGACATATGATCCATCTCTTCTTGAGTCTTGGGACACATCTCCTTAGTTTGAAATGGCTAGCGAAAGGTGTACTAATTGGTTTTGCATTCTACATATTAAATCTTTCCAACACCTTTTCTATGTACTCACTCCAAGACAATGTGAATTTGTGATTTCTCGTGTCTCTAGTTATTCTCATACCAAGGATTTGTTTTGCAGCACCCAAATCCTTCATTGCAAATAAATTTGCCAATTTTCATTTGAGCACATTTATTTTCCTGCATGTTAGACCATGCAAAAGGTATATCATCTACATACAATAGCAATATAATATAGCTTCCATCAATTTGTTTCTTAAGATAAACACAATGATTAGTATGACATCTAGTATAACCTTGTTTAAAAATAAACCTATCTAATTTTAGAAACCATTGCCTTGGAGCCTGTTTTAAGCCATACAAGATCTTCTTCAATTTGTAGACTAATTTCTCCTTCCCTTTGATCTCATACCCTTATGGTTGTTGCATATATATTTCTTCCTCCAAATCGCCATTGAGAAAGGTTGTCTTTACATCTAACTGCTCAAGATGCAAACCTTCTGCTGCCACTAGGCTTAAAATAGTTCTGATTGAAGTCATTTAAACAATAGGAGAAAAAATTTCATCAAATTCTATACCTTTGTTTTGTGCAAACCCCTTCACCACAAGTCTAGCCTTATACCCGTGTTTACCTCCATCTCCTTCCTTTAACCTGTAAACCCATTTATTCTACAATTATGTTTTACCTGTTGGAAACTTGACCAAGTTCCAAGTCTGGTTATGCATCAAGGGGTCCACCTCTTCTTCCATTGCTTGGTCCCACTTCTTCCTGGTTTCTACCTGCATTTCTTCTTCATATCTTTCTAGTTCACAAGAATCAGTCAACAATACATAATAAAATGAAGGAGAGTATCGATCAGGGGATCTACTTATCCTGGTAGATATTCTAACAACACTTTCAAGTTTTTGAGGTGCTTGTCACTGTTATGGTTGTTGTTGTTGTTGTGGCTATTGATCATTATGATTTTCAGGAACCTTTACTTTTTCTGCGATCTCATCAAACACTGTGTATTCTTTATTTTCTTTTTCCTGTTTCTTTCCCTGCATATGATCCTTATACAAGGCCTTTTCATTGAATATGACATATCTGCTCCTAATGATTTTTTTATTTTCATAATCATATAAGCGATAACCAAAACCATTAACACCATATCCAATAAAGGTACATTTATTTGATTTTTCCTCAAGCATTATTCTATTTTCTTTATTAATATGAACAAATGCTTCACAACCGAAAGTCGTTAAAAATGAGTAATTTACCTTTCTACGTGTCCATGCCTCATTTGGAATACCACCATCCAAGGAACTTGAAGGCACTATGTTTATTAAATAAACAACAATATCTACAAAATCTACTCAAAATTATAAGGGAAATCCTACATGTAATCTGATGCACCTTGCACGCTCCATGATTTTACTGTTCATCTTTTCTGACACACCATTTTCCTATGGTTTTCTTGGAACTATATTCTATCTATGAATACCATGCTCTGAACAATAGTTATCAGACTATGTGCTGCATTATTCACCTCCATTTTCTAATCTAAGACACTTCAACTTCTTTCCTATCTCATTCTCAACGAAAGATTTCCATTTCTTGAAAGTATCAAATACATCATATTTATTCTGAATATAATAAATCCAGGTTTTTCTAGTTGCATCATCAATAAAAGTAACATAATAGCAAGAGAGACCGAGAGATGATACCTGAGCAGGCCCCCATACATATGTATGCATAAGATCTAATTTTTCGCTCTTCTCTTCCTTCCCAACTCTAATAAATATAACTCTCTTTTGTTTTCCGTAAACACAATTTTTACATATATCCAAATCAACATGATTCAAACTTGGTAACAAATTTCTTGAGTGAAGAATATGTATCCATTTCTCACTCATGTGTATGATACTATGATGCCACAATCCCGTCTCTGCTCCTATGGAGGTCAAAGAATTAATAGAATAAGAAATACCATTTCATAAATGCAATGTACCAACCTTTTCTCCTTTTTCTATTACCAAGGCTTCTTTAGTGACCTTCCGGGTTTTGTCTGTGAATTTAGTTACACAACCTTCACCACCTAACTTCCTTGTTGAAATTAGATTTTTATTCAGATATGGGACATGTCTTACCTCATTCAATAGCCACTAGTTTCCATTTTGTTTCTTTATAAAAACCTTACCCATTCCAATGATCCTACAAGGTTTATCATCACCTAAATGAACATGTCCAAAATATCCTTGAACATAGTCATGAAAATGTTTCCTATCAGGTGTAACATGGAACGAAGCTCCTAAATCAACCACCCAGGCATCAATAATATTTTATAATGAAAGATTCAAAGCATCTTGCAACACATCACCTCTCACATTTGCTTCATCATTGTTCTCTTGCTATCCATCTCCTTCTTTTCCTCTCTGAGATTTACAGTCTTTCTTCAGGTGTCCTTTCTTCCCACATTTCCAACACACTATCCCTGATCTAGATTTGGATCTTCCTTTTCTTGTTTTACTACGATTTCCTGGGCTCATTCTTCTTTCCATTTTTCTTCCCCTACTCTCTGTAGTCAAAGCATTACCTGATGTCTCACCAGAGCTTTTCTATCGCATTTCCTTGCTAAGGATAGCACCAACAACACCATAAAACTTTAAAGTACTAGATCCATAGACACAGTTACTAATAGCCATAACTAGACCATTCCAACTTTTTTTCAATGAGCACAGAAATAATAGAGCCCTAACTTCATCATCAAAATTTACCCCTACAGAACTTAAATGACTGGTAACCATGTTAAATTCATTTAAATGATCAACAACAGATCCACGTTTTGACATATTCATATTAAATAGATGCTTCATAAGAAATACCTTATTTGAGGCCGAGCGTTTTTTGATATATTTTGGCCAGTGTCTTCATTAAACCTTTTTTTATCGTTTCCTTTGAAATGTTGAATGCCATCGATGTTGCTAGACACAACCATATTGTTCCTAGTTCCTTTTTGTCGAGAATATCCCATTTTGCGTTCTTCATACTCATCGTCTTATTTGATTTTCCGCTCAACGATAGGTACAAATCTTTATGATACATATAATCTTCCATATGCATCTTCCATAGCTATTAATTTTGGCCATTAAATTTCTCAACCTTAAACCTACCATCTTCCGCCATTGCTCTCACTCGAACTAGGAACCCTTCTCTCTTGCGAGTTTATCATCCAAATAAACCTTCGGCTCTGATACCAGTTGTTAGAAATTAATTAGCGGAGTGATGAAACACACAAAACATTATGGAAACATAAATACCAAAACACATCAAACAAGAGAGACACAAATATATGTGGTTCACCCAATTTGGGTTACATCCATGGAGAAATAACCAGTCCTTCCTTTTATATTATCCAACAAAATGAATAGATATAACCTACAATAGATCCACTGTAATTTCCTCTTTGCTCTCACACAACCTTCTCTCTCTTTCTCTCTCTCTCTTTCTTAGAATAATAATATAAAACCACAATAAAATTCCCTCATATAAACTGAGGGTTGCCTTCTAGGGAAAAAAACCATAAATTAACATAACTTCTATCTTCAGATCATCCACTTAATGGATGACCCAGATTGACTACGAAGTTACAATATTTTATAAGGCAAATTTTCATCTATTTTTAGCTTGAGGGGTGTTGCCCCTAAATCCCCGCTAGGGGGGGGCTCATAAAAGTCATAGTCGCCCCCCTAGACCCCTTGACGACTATTAAATGGGTGGTGTTGCTGCCTTGTTAGGAACATGGATCCAACGTGGATGAAACAAAAAACCTCTAAACAGTCATGAAGATAATTAGGCTCCACACCTAACAAATAGAGCAAGCAATTGCAGGATAGGGAACTTACTTAGGAAATTGAAGATCTAATAGTAATCCAAGACATGGAGGTGGAACTAGAGCAAAAAAACCAAGATGTTGATCTCATGTCGAGCACACAAAATATCACTATTTAGTCCCCCCCTCCTCTGACAACAGAGCAAGATCCGAGAGAAGAGGAGGAAATTGTTCCTATTAATGGTTTGGTCATGGATACATAAAATCTAACCTATGATGTGCTTCAAAAGAAGATTGTACAAGCAAGAAAGAAACACTTTCTAGATGATCTCACATATCATACATTCATTAGTGAAATGGTTATTGTGACAGATACTAGGAGGAATCCAAAATCCATTGATGTAACCAACTTGGCCTTTGCAGGTGCTACCAAGTCAAACACGGAGTATCTCATGGATGAGAACAAACAGATGGAAAAGAACTTACATGAAGCAAGGAAATAAGTGGAAAAACTCAAAGTAGAGGTCTAGAAAGCTACTCCCACATAGGTGTATCTAGAAGAGCTTAAGGCAAACATACTTACTGAAGTGTCGACATTGGGAGAGACCATGAGAAGCCTATACGAGGAGCTTGTCACCATGCATAAATTAGTTGTGCACTTGCATGACATGCATAACAAGTGAAAATATAATGCTAAAGTTCTCAAGGTTGTTCATATAGCGATCGATGTTGTTCATGAGTGGGAAATGAAACACAAAGGTGCACCTCCTGGGTTAGTGAAGAAAATAAGGAAATAGGTTGAGTTGGAGAAAACAGGGGTTTGAATGCTTATCCAAAGTAACAAACAGCTTGGCTCATTCATTGCCAAAATTCAACCCTCATATGCATGGTTGTACAACATTGTGGATTCCATGGTGAAGTCACACAAGATCCCTTCAGTTGGCTCACTCACCGAAGCCAAAGGTAGGAATAAAGTCAGGAAGGAGGTTGAAGAATACTTGGACCAGCTCAGATAGGTTACCTTGTCCAGATCAATACCATGTTACTCCTGCTGAAGAAGGAAACTCATGCTAGTTCCAAGGTAGTCTACCCAAATGCAATAGAGGCTAGAGTCTGCTTCCAGCCTGATCCCATTGCATAGTACAAATCTTGGTACCACTATGTAACCGAGAAACTACAAGTTAAAGTGGTTGGGCTGGAGTTTCCCCAAACTCAAACTTGAGATGTTTTGTCTTATTAGGTTGTCTAGTTGAATCTATTCACTTTTGTCTTATATGGGTATTATCATATTGTAATATTATTTTGTAATTAATTATAACTGAAATTCCATGTGTCAATTATGGAATGTGAAAAGTTATTTTGTAATGAAGTCCAAAGGTCATGGTTGAAGGAATTCAAAGAGTCATGAGGGAAGTCCAAGAGTCATAAAGGGGAGATGATTAGTCATCCTATTAGGGGCTAATATTTTCCCATGGGCTAGTTTTCTATACTTTTTCCGAAAAAAGATTCGCTAATTTCCATTTTTTGTAAAAATGATTCGCCCAAATTTTATAGAATGAAATTATTTACTCTAAAAATCGCCAAAAAATTATATATAGACTATATAAAAATATTATAAATTTGAATATTTTTACAAAAATATCTCCAAACATTTTACAGATTTCATATTATGGACTAGTGGGAATCACCAAGGTTTCTAAAATTTAAGATAAATTTCCATCCTTAAAATTTTCCTTGAATATACCCTCATAACTCATGTACATGGATTTTGGTTAGGCGTTTTTCTTAGGATCAGAAGCTTGGGAGTTTTGTTGAGAGCCTTAACTTCTCCTTAACACGGAGGGAGTTTCTTTCTTTGGAGGAGTAAGTGTTGGATTCATGTTCCACTATTGGGACTAGTGGTTTGGAAATTGTATATGTATGTTTTTGACTTCCACTTTACTAAAATCTCAGAGCCGACACATTTTCATGCATATGTTGTGAATATAGTAGGACTACTTGTGTTATGTTTGCAATATATGTTATTTAATTTACTCTAATGCTTATGAATTATTTCATTTACATTATTATGAATCCTGTTTAATGCATGATGTTGTATATTTAAATCATGGTTATCTTGTGAACTGTTTTGTAGGCTAAATCATGATTCATTTTATTCTCATGTGTTCTTTTCAAGCCACGTACTATTACAGGCTTCTAGGGAGGTCACTCTCTTTCCCTTTTTTGTGATAGAAATTTTCATGCATTGCACTTGACTCTTCATAGAGCTATACACTTGTTTCACCAAAGTCATGAATACATCATCCTATTCGTTATCACAGCTAAGGCATACCCCTAAATTTCACTATTTCGACAGCCGAATCATATTCTGAATGAGGCTCCTACTCCAAACAGTGTGAGGTATAATTGAGACTTCATGTCGAGGAGAACCATTGAATGTTTGCGGGTCTAGAATTGTCAACTTGTTATAAATATAAAGATGCAATGTATACTTTTTTGTGTGTTACACATCGTGTAGATCAAAGAACCGCTCCATTTGTAGTATCCATGTTACCGTATTCTTGCCATCAAACTTCCTCATATCGATATTTGGAATGTGGTTGGTATTGAACCCATTGTTGGAGTCCCTAAAATAATAATTCATATTCATTTTGTCCTCATCCTTATTTTTATGGAATACCTTGTCAACACTAGGAAGCCTTTCTTGCAACAGGTTTGTCAAACCTTCCTTCAACCCTTCCACCTTAACATTCATCATTGCTTCCATGTATGCTTTTAAACCATCATTCAAAAATACCATGTCCCTTTTTATTTTTTCTTATAAACCATCCATGTCCCCTTTTAAACCATCCATCCTAACATTAATCATCACTTCCACTTCATTTTTGGTTACTCTTTGTAAGAGCAAAATTTGTTGCACTTGGTCTCATAATTTAGATATATCATGTTGCATTTTTTCCTCTTCTTCATGTGTCATACTAGAGCTTTATGTTGGCTTACTAGGTGTATGTATTTTATTTTTATTTTAAGGAATTTTAGAACCAAATCATGATATCTATGCTTCAATATTCCCTCTCAATCACTTCAAACTAATTTTTTCAAACAAAAGTTATGCAAATTTAAAAAAATTACACACCTTCTGCTTTCTTTTAGGAGTTTGATCTTGAAACTGTATCTCTATATTTCAGCCTCCGAAGGTTTGAAATTGAATCTTGAGGTATCTATCCATGTCTTCTTTCCAACCCCAATACATAGACCAATATTGGATTCTCCAAGATGAAGTTATGACAAATATCCTAGAATAACCTGATTATGGGCTAGTTCAGTAGAGCGAACTTGTATAGTATGCCACATGTCACTATTTTAACCTTTGGCCCTATTTTTTTTTGTGCAATTTATGTTTGTTTTCACAAAATTTAAATCTGATGCTCAAAGAGAAAGTTACGACAATTTTCCCCAGAACACCCATTTGAGACTGAATTCTGGAGCATGTAGAAACTCTAACTTCCTTGGAACATATCTACGAAAATATAGTGAACCAAAGTATGATTTTTTTACAATATGTTCATCGATATTTCTACTCCATGTGGTATGAATTTAAGCTTTTGAGGCCTTCCATTAAAAAACTTATAGCGAAAATTCCAATATGACCTATTTGAAGCCGCAAAACCCTAGGATCTAGAGATTTGATGCCAAATGTTATGTAACTAGATCACAAAGAAGAAGAAAATATAGATCAACAAATTGAAAATAAGCATCTTTTAGGGGGAACCCTCCTTTTAAATCACATAAATGAACAATTATTAGATGATTCAAATGACAAGACCTCGATATATATAGGAGTCTAAGAGGGAAAAATATAATTAGGGCCTACACAACAATAATAATGTAAGGGAACCTAATAACGATTGTGGGCTTTTATGGGGCACAATAATACAATATGGAAGCCATACTAGTATTGTAAGGACCTAAAAAATAACTCCATCATTGGAGGGTTACATCAAACCAAGTTTGGAAGGGTTATATTTAGTTCAAAAGGGGAAGACTAGGTCATCCTTGAAATAGTAAATGAAAGTCTTTCACCACATGTCAAGCCATATTTCACGAATCCTCTTGACCCCATATTGGTACAAGTGAGTGCATATTTTGCTCAAACTTTTTATTTATTCTCTCATGATTGAGATGGATGGTGAGAGTGGTACTTCCACCATAAGAGATATGGGACATTCATCCCCATTTACATCTAGAATTTCAACCATGATGTCCCATTTTCCATTAATAATTGTGCTAGGGTCCACTCCTCCTATTTTGAAAAAACTTCCTTCCTCACTTTGGTGCCTACCACCAATTTCTTCTGTAGCCTCGAGTAGTTTCCCTAATTTATCAGCGTAACCTCCCCTTCCCACATTTACCCAATTTCACAAGCTCACTAGGGTAAACATGAGATGCGTGTCACTATGAGCTAACCCGAAATCCTATTTCCAGTTAAGTAACTCAGACCTACAAACTGACCACAGATAGACATCCTACATGGACTATAGATCACTTAGGAGTTGAAGAAACACCCCAGGTGGTTAGTCCCGGAGTTGGAACCTTGTTTCCTTGACCTAGAACTATAACTGCACCCTTAACACTACCTGCATGTAGTTGTGAGTCTCCAACTACACTCACAAGCCTTGCTCCATATGGTTATAACCCCAGATCTCTATTTCTTTTCCTGTTGTCCTAGGATATGAGCCACTTTTCTAGGAGAGTCTCCAGAACACTACCCAGAACTTCCTGTAACTTTCTAGAATCATATTTCTCATAATGACAATGCTAATCATTCAATATTGAAGGAAAGAATTGACCTAGACTGCCTAGGACACACTAGACATTTCATTAAACACATGGTAAACATGTAAGCTATAGGTCATGAATGCATATCAGATCATAAGAGTTTGAGATTCATCTGAAAATTAACAAGAAGGATCTAAGCCCTCTCTAGTTAGCTACGATAGAACTTGTTAGTCCATGCGTTCATTAACCAATCAATAAATTATTAAAACATGTCATGAGCCATAGATAGGTTACATCATATAACCAACATATAACCAACAAATAAGGAGCATGGAGACCATGGAAACTCAGTCATAATGTCACCAACATAATCAATACATATGATCCTAGATAACAATAGGAAAAGACCTGATATTAAGATATGAAAATTCCAACCAAGTCAGGACTTCCATGTACCACTCGACCATAGATTGGGCTGAACCAAATTGTTATTTCATCCAATCACCCCTGCGCCATATTCCAAGTATGAATGTGGGATCTCATGGAATAAATAAGAAAAATACCAAACCAGGATTCCAGATACCAAACCACCTCAACCTCAACCACAATGATTCCACCTCTACAGTCGGACATCACTAATATCCACTAGATTGGTCTCTACCCAAACTATCTAGGGTTCCATGAACTAGTAACTCAACCCACAACCTTCCAAGGCTCCAGATCATTTATCCAACCCAGCACAAGGGACTAGTAACTCAACTCACCAAGGGATCTAGAGTGTTTGTCCCAAACTAGGCTCTAGGACTAGTAACTCAACCCAAGTTGTTCCAGGGATTCTAGAGCATTTGTTCCAACCCAAAACCATCGGGAACTTGAGCACCAATAAGAAAAACAACAAGTGGAAGAACCCACAACACTGTAGCTATACAGGAAATTCCTAGGCAAGGCTAAAACCACCTTCAATCCAGGAAAATCTCCATGCCAATGACAACACTTAACTAGAAAATCACATGCATATATCATGCAACCAGAAATTAGCAAGGAAATCACACATGTAACCTATTACCTGCCAAGAAATATAGCTGTATATGTTGAACCATTGATTCCCTCAGGCTTTCCTTCTTTCCTTTTCCTTCTCTCGCCAAATCCAAAATGTATGCCAAAGTGCCCCAAGAATACTCTAAGTGCACAAGAGTATGAGAGAATGAACTAAAGCTCCACCACAAAACTGTAAAAAAGGCTCACTGAAAAAAGCTAAACCAACAAAATCTATGAATTGATCCTCATAAGCCTTTTTATTATTGAGGCCTCTATTTTCTTCATTTTCCTTCATTTTTCCTCTAATTTCCCTTGCATGCAAATATGTGTCTCTTCACCTTCCTTTTCTCCCATTTTCCTTTATTTTCATAAATAAATTCCAACTAATGCCTCTTTTCCTTTGCCAATGCCTCTGCCAATTTACTTAGCCATAAATAAACTAATATCTTCCCACCATTCAACTTGGAATATGTATCCCATGACCTTGATCTTAATTTTTTTTACATTGAAAATCAACCAGGGGTTGTTACAAACCCCTCTCCCTTGGGGGAACACCATCCTCAGTGTTCTATGACACCTATGACTAGTAAATTTCTGAAAACAAAACATATTTCCCATGGAGATTTATATCACAACTTGCTGCAATATATACAATGACCACCGATGACAACATGGCAATCATACCATTTACTAGAGCTTTATAACACAACTAATTACAATATTTACAACAACATTCATGTATACTTATGCACATTTACTTCAACCAAAAAATAAACATACTGTTTATGGAGCTTTATAAATCCATATCATTACAATATTTACAATAAAGTACACATATATACATATGTACAATTTCTTTAACCAGCAAATAAAAATATATGATGCCCACATCAGCAACAAGGGAGTCCAGAGACTCGCACCTACACCCTCAAAAGTAGTACCAAGATTCATCTCTGTTGGGGCAAAATGATTTCCTATCATTTAATTTGTCAACCCGGGGGTTTCGTAAACTTGTGAAGCATGCATGAACTGTATGTGCTAGAAATAGTCTTTCAGTTTAGATCAATCTAACTAAAAAATAGCAAAAACCAATTCATCTAATCTATGAAATCAAATAATGAAAATGAAATTCAACTAACCTGTCAAATAAAAAAAAACTAATGTATACTTAGTTACTCCAGCATTCAATTATGAAGTATTACCTTATTGAGATGACATGTAGGCAACTATTTATACCTTAACTTCTAATGTCCTAGAAAAGCAAGTAAAGTGTGCAAAAAATAATTCAGTAATTGCATGTAATAAACATTCAACCATTCAATCTTGAAATATGATTAAATCAATTTCTTAAAATGATCTTTAGGAATATCATTTAATGCAATTAAATGAGGATTTTAAAAGCAAACATAAAAGCATGAAAAAGTGTAATATCCTATTTCTGGGATATCCCTCAAACCCAAGCAAAGTCCAACCAAACATATCCAAAGATATAGTGTCTGGGAAAATCAAAGCAATAAAAATAATAGTAGTACAACATGTAATAATGTGAACATGAAATATAAGCAGATACTCAAGAAATGCAGAGAGAAATGCTAAGCCATTTTATTATACCGAGTAATGGAATGAGTACAGGAGGTGACCAAAAAGATGGCACCTTGACTTTCACAAGGCAAGTGAAGAAATACACTCAGAATAGCAAAGGAATGACCTCTCTCTGAATTGTGTCCAAGCTGCTGGAGAACTGCCGTGCTACTGTTACTACTGGAAATAAAATGAGGATTTGGGGCTGTTCCCCTCCACAGAAAATGCTAAAACTCTGGAATCAGACTCTACTCAAGAAACCCAGAAAAACACAGAAAGCTTTTCTGAAATAGCCGACCCCCGAAAATCACCCCTCTTAGGGATCTACGTTGTCCCTCAAGGCTCTGCACTACCACTGAATAGAATCCACCAAAACTTAGCTTGAAACTCTGCCAAAATCCTCCAATATGCAAGAACTGATCCCTTGCTCAATCTCCCAGCTCTAATCCTCCACAAAACCCCCAATCCGGAACTCCCACCAGAAGAATTGCATTCCTCTCTCTCAATACTGCGCAATCCTCAAATGCTCAGCTCCTCCACAATGCCAAAGATCAATCCTACTACAAAATACTGTTGGAAACTACCTTTCCTGAGTAGGGACTCAAAGTCCCTCAGGGATAAGGGTGAGATCTCCGAACGGAGACACTCAATGCACTAAATAGTACTGCAGACAGGTTAAACAGCCAGTGTGCTCCAAGTCGAAGTGACTAGCTCAAATGCACATAATTGAATGAAAAAATGAGGAGACTCCCCTCTCCTTTATAGCGTTGGCCTCTCTCAATCCCAAGGCCTACCTCCTCCAATGCAGTCCCTTTCTTGCCACATGTTCCTTTCAATCTGTGCAATCCCTCCAAGTGTCTGCGTGGTCCTTTGGCCCCCTTGGCTCCCCTTTAAGTCACAACGTTGTGCTACTAGGAAGTGACTTTATTCTAAAGGTGACTTATGTCCCCCTTTTCCTCACCTTTTTATTTATAAATAACTATAGAAGGCAAAATTGAGAAAAATCGAATATTCCAATTAGCCATGGCTAATTAGGAATATTACAGTCTCCCCCGGCAAAATGTTGCTTGTCCTCAAGCAACTGAAGTGATGGATGGTGCAAATTTTTTTCACTCTCCCAAGTGGCATCCTCATCTGCTAAATTCTTCCACCTCACCAAGAATTCCCAGACCGACCTGCTCTGTAACTGCCTCTCCCTAGTATCAATAATAGCCTCTGGATGCAACACCAAATGCCCCTCATCATCGGTGGGCGGTAGCTCATTTTTCACTGTCACATGTTGTCCCAATGCCTTCTTCAAGCATGATACATGAAAGACGTTATGAATCTTGCTACCTTGGGGCAGCTTTGACTCATACGCAACATGTCCATCCTGCGTGTCACCCTGTATGGCCCATAAAAGTCTGGCTTGAGCTTTTTAGCCCCCTTCTGCTTTAGTGATGACTATTGGTATGGCTGTAATCGTAGGTAGACCAAGTCGCCTACCTCAAACTGTCTCTCCACCCGACCCTTGTTAGCATACATCTTCTATTGGTTCTGCACTGTAGCCATATTATCCTTGAGAGCTTGGAGAATATCCTGACTCTCTTGGATCCAAATCTTGGCTCTCAGAGCCTTGCTAGCACCAAACATCATGTCAGAAAAAGATAAAGGGTGATATCCATACAAAGCATAGAATGATGACATACCAATGGACATGTGATGTGTAGTGTTGTAGCAGTAGTCCCCCAGATGCAACCACTTCAGCCATGCTTGCTGTTGCCCACTAACATATTTACGCAAGTAGCCCACCAGCCACTTGTTAACTATTTATGTCTGCCCATCCACCTGTGGGTGATAACTGGTACTCGGTGTCAACTTCGTCCCCACCAACCGGAAAAGCTCCTACCTAAATCTGCCCATGAAATGACTGTCCCTGTCACTGGTGATGGTCTTGGGAAGACCATGTAACCTGAAGATCTCTTTGAAGAATAGCTCGGCCACCTGTGCTGTTGTGTAGTGTGCGGATATGGCAAAAAAGTGTGAGTACTTCGTCAGTCAATCAACGACGAAAAATATGCAATCCTTGCCCTGTACCATGGGAAACCCTGTGATGAAGTCCATTGAAATAAACTCCCATTTCCCCTCCGGAATGGGAAGAGGTTGCAATAATCCTGCGAGATGGCTCATCTCCCCCTTGTTCCTCTGGCAAACTTCACACTTCCGGATATGCTAGAGTACGTCCTCCTTGAGGCCCTTCCATGAGAACCTCTCTCTAATGGCCCTGTAGGTTTTGGTAAATCCCTGATGGCCGGCCAAAGGTGAATCATGTGATAACTGGAGTATCTTCTTCTTGAGCCGAGATCCCTCAGTCAAGAAGATCCAGTCCCTATATTAAATGATCTCATCGATCACCCTATACCTGTCATCTGCCACCTACCCATCCAGAACCTCACATGAAAATCTGTCCTTGGAGTACTCTACTAAGAGTCAAGCCCTCCAGTCTATGTCCAAGATCATAAGAGACAATGTGGCTAGTCTACGTGAAAGGGCATCTGCTACCACGTTGTTGTTACCCTTGACATACTCAATGTCAAAGTCATGTGCTTGGATCTTACTGATCCACTTCTTCTACCTCTCCTGTCGCTGCTTCTACTCCAAAAAGAACCTGAGGCTATTGTGATCAGTCCTCACCCTGAACCTGTTACCCACTAAATACTGCGAAACTTGGCGAATGCATGCATGATGGCCAACATCTCCTTGTCGTATATAGAATACAACCTCTCATGTGGAAGGAGCTTCTGGCTCTCAAAGGCTATAGGCTGACCTCCCTGCATCAATACTACGCCAATCCCCTGTCCTGATGCATCACTCTCCAAAACAAATGGCTGCAAAAAATCTGGCAATACAAGCACTGGGCAACTGCTCATCACCTCCTTGTGCTGTATCTGACCAACTGAATGCCCCCTTCCTCGTCAAATATGTCAGGGGTGCAGCAAGCTGTGAGAAACTCTTGACGAACTTCCGTTAGTAAGTACAAATACCAATGAATCCCCGAAGTTTCGTCACGTTCCTCGGCTCGGGCCAATCTTTGATGGCCCTAATCTTCTCCTCGTGGAATCTCACTCCGTCCACTCCTATGATGTGTCCCAAGTACAACATCTTCGTCAATCCAAACTCGCACTTGGAGAGCTTGGCATAGAATTGTTGCTCCTCCAAGATGTGCAACACTGTCTCAATGTGCTGGAGATGCTCCTCCCAAGTCTTGTTGTAAATGAGTATATCATCAAATAATACCAACACAAACTTCCTCAAGTGACTGCAGAAGATGTGATTCATGCAAGACTGGAATGTAGTTGGGGCATTGGTTAGCCCGAAGGGCATCACCAAAAACTCAAAGTTCCCACAGTGACACTTGAAGGTGGTCTTGGGAATGTCATGTTCCCTCACGTGAATTTGATGGTACCCAGATCTCAAATCAATCTTTGAGAAGAACCGGGCTCCTCTCAACTCATCCATCAACTCATCGATCCTAGGTATGGGGTACTTGTTCGTCAGGGTCTTCTTGTTCAGGGCCCTATAGTCAATGCACATCCTCAATGTGTTGTCCTTCTTCTTCACCAACACCATGGAAGAAGCAAAAGGACTCGTGCTCAGCCGAATGTGCCCAAGAGCCAGCAACTCCTGAATGGCCCGCTCAATCTCAACCCGGTAGGCCTTGGGATGCCTATAGGGGGTATTAATCACTGCCTGTATGCCCTGTTCAAGCTCAACGGTGTGCTCAAACCCCTGGTCTGGTGGTTGTCCTAGCGGAATCTCCCCAAATACTATGGCATATCGGTCAAGGATGGACTGTATCTCTGGGTGCACTATCTGCCCTATAGTCCCTACCTCTAATGCACGCAGCTCCACTGCCCACTCTACGTCTCCCTTCCAAAAGGCTGCCTCCATCCGATGAGCTGAGACAGTCTGAGGCGGATATGTGTGTTGTCCCCATATTTTCTCATGCTTCCATGTATTCTCATCATCCCACTCCATCTCTAGGGTCTTCCAATCTGTCGTGACCTTCCTTAGAGTGATAAGCCATTGAACACCCAATATCATGTTGGTGTCTAGAATATCGACCATGAAAAAGTGGTCAGTCAGTGTGTAGTTTCCCATCGTCAATGATAACTTTGGAACATAACGAGCACACACCATGGTCTGATCTCCTAGGACCAAAACTAAAAAGCCATCGAAGCTCTATGTCTGTATACCTCTCCGCTCAACCATCTATGCATCGATGAAGTTGTGGGTTGCCTCACTGTCAACCAAAACTGATACCCGCTGGCCACGTACTATCCCCCGTACTCGCAACATCAAATACTTGGGGACTCCTCACAACGCTGCAAGGGCCCCTCTGGTAGGTGCAAAAGGTGCACCACCTGCTGGTGGTGGTGGAGGTGGAAAATGATCCTACGCGGCATGACTACCTCTTGCCTCCACATCATCCTCTTCATCCTCTTCTCTGCTACTCTCGGAGAAGAACTCAATAAAATGTGCTTTGCCAGCAGCACATCTATGTCCCGGTGCCCACGGCTCCTGCTAGGTAAAGCACAACTGCTTCTTCCTCAACTCCCTCCTCGCATCATCATCAATCTGTGCTCATCCTGGATTCCCTTTTGGAGGCAGAATCCTCACATCCTTCCCCTTAGACTGGAAAGCCTGTCTCTGGGGGTAAGGTGTTTGAGTCCTGGGTAAGGCATCCTGTAAGTCTCAGGTCCTGCTAATAGCATCCTGGAGTGTGGCTGGTCTAGTGGACCTGACTAGACCCCAAAGTGGCTCTGCTAACCCCTCAACATACATGTAGATCCTCCGTGCCGTGGATAGATCGGGTACCATCACTGAAACCCTCAAGAAGTCTGCAATGTAGGTCTTTGGGTTTCCGGTCTGTTTGAGCCTCGTCAGCTCAACAAAATGCTATTCTGGATCCCTCCGGTCGAACCTCTCTATCAGTCTCCTGGTGAACTCGGCATATGTCGTCGCTGTGGAGTGTCCAAGTGTAACCAACCCATGGAACCACCAGTCCTGGGCCTCACTATCTAATGCAATGTCGCCACCTTGATGGCCTCCGTCTCTGACATCTAGTTAAGCTAGAAATAGATGTCCAGGTTCTCCACCCAAGACTTTGTCGAACTGTTTGATGAGCCATCAAATGTAGGCAAGTGAAATCTACTAGCTGTGTGGTGGGTGTCTCCATCATGATAATGCTGGTATCCTTTATGATGGTCACGGGGTCTACTATCCCGCTGGAGCTGAACAAAGTCTCTGAATGAGAGAGCATCCTTGAACTCCTGCCCATAAGCCTGATACTCCACAAAATAATCGCCCATATGACTGGGCTTTGCCTCCTGCTATGCTCTAGCCCCCATATATGCTCCTAGGAAAGTGGGCATGGTAGAGCGTATAGGGTCATGTGAGGCCACCTACTAAGTAGCATCACACTAAGTGGCACCCTGCTTTGGAAAATGGTGAGATGCACCCGATCCCTCTCCAACCTGGAAAACTCGTGGGCTCTTGTGCTGTCTAACCTCCACCACCGTGAATCTCTGCCCCATCACCTCGACCTGCCTCGACAGATCCTGCATTGATTTGAGGAGCATGTCCACAAATTTCTTCCCGTCATCATCTGCCATCAGTTCCTCCTGCTCTGCATCCACCACAGGCTCCTCATGTTCTGCGTTCACCACAAGCTCCTCCTGTTTTGTGTCCACCACCCGAACACAGTCTCCCTCTCCATAGGTGATGAGCCCTGAATTGGGTAACTTATTGGGCTCATTTTGCCTAATTGTCCTTGTTCAATCCTCCATTTTTCATAGATTATGCATGTTTTTCTAGTATGTTTATGTTATTTGAATGAATAAGGGTGGTCACTCTACCTAGGAGGCTAATACGTGGTCATTTCAGGTTTTTTGGACAAATTTTGGAGCAAAACCAAGCAATTATGGCCCAGGTGACAACCAAGCTTGAGGTGAGGATTCGTAGGGAGGTTGTCTGTGGCATTAAATGGCCCTTCCTCAAAATCTCCACCCTCAACTCTGAGCTCAACAGGCCACCAAAACAAGTTCTAAAGGCAGCCAAGTAGCTTTGGGAAGAGTGACTGTTTACTAGAAGTTGGAACAGCCGAGTCCCTTGAATCTAGGAGGGCTGTTAGCCCCCTCGTATTGTATAAATAAGAAGGCCTCAGCCTTCGTAGTTTACTTTTGGAACTGTTGGTATTTGCACTATAGTGCTGTCCTTTCTTCAGCTCGTTTTTCTTAGCTACTGCTGTACAAACTTTCTTGTGATGATTATTTTTGAGTAATGAGAAGCAGTCTTACTTGGCATCAGATCTGAGTTCTTTATAGGAGCCTGCAGCTCTTGGGGTTAGGCCCAACCCGAGTGCTAAGGCCTCCTTTATGTATTTTTATTTGTTCTTCATGCATTTGCAAAATTATTTCTGTTAAAGTAGATTAAATCTTGTTGATTAACTAGGTCACTGTTAATGGTTAGAAAGACTTTTGCTGCTCAGATTTAGTTGATAGGTTGTTTACAGGGAAACGCTTCAAAAAAAGGGCCATCAACCATCTTTGGTTTCACCTCTCCCTCAGTGGGATCAGGAGCTGTGATCAGGATAACCTTGCTGCCCACAAAAACACTGATTTTGCTTTGCCATGCAATCACTAGTGTTTGATTTTCATGTATAGAAGTTGGTTACAAGTTCAGACTTTTGCTTGCTTAGTTGCATGAGTTAGTATGCATGGTTTCATTGCAGTTCAGCTTCTGTTCATTCCTTTTACTGACAGCTAGATCCAATTAGGTCAATGTAACTAGGTTTTTGATTTTACAATTCTTCATTGGTTCAGTTGGAAAAACGACTTACAGAGCACCTGTACCACTCCTCCACCTACCCATACTCCATCAAACCCATCTGCTCCATCCCTCAGCTCAGCTTCTAGCCTTACGTTTGCCATTTGCTCACATAACCCTAGTTTTTGTGCATCATTGCTTCAGTCCTCCTTGAACAAATCCAGTCATCTACCTCTATCCTCAACTCCATCCACTAAGTCCTGGACCACCTCCAACCCTTATCCTACCTCCATACCCACTCCATCTTTCTCCATCCATCCATCCTCCAAAATCCCATTTCTGAACATCCTATAGAAAGTTACAGAACATCCTGTAGAAAATCACATACATCTCGTAGAACCCCTGCAGACTTCTTGTAGAAGCTCACGAATGAGGTTTCTTGATAGCGAAACTCTGTGAAACTCTCTGGAATGATGTTAGGGACCCCTTAGGCGCTCTTTGAACCTTCCCGACCTCATCCAAGCATTTCCCCTCGCCAATCCACCTCTACACAGTAAAAATAGTCAAATTGCATGCATGATAATTCTGACAACTTATTCAAAAATACAAAAAGATGTTTTTTCAGATGTTACTGTAGAAGTAGCTTAGATACATGTATTTACCTTCCTAGAAGTCAATGGCATCTCTTTCAGTAGCTTGCATCCTCTTTCTTGCATCGGTAGGGATAGCTGGTAAAATTAGGGTTTGCTAGGGTTACGTTTCCTTTCAGCTTTCCAGTTTCTTTCTGCAAGTAGATCAACCTTCTTTGAGTTAGCTTTCTTCCATCAGTTAAAAAGCTTCTTCTCAGAGCTCATAGAAGTTGGCTTAAGCCCCTAGCAGACTTGTGCCAGCTGACCAAGTGACAACTGCGGCAAGAGCTAGTACTTGTGCATATAGCACCGTCGCTTCCAAGTTTGTTACGAACTACCGGGTTGATAAAAGTAAAGAAGGGAGTCCCAGGAGTTGCAACATTATTGCTGCAATACTGGAGCTCACCACTCTTTTTGGTGCCATTGTTAGGGAAGCGTTAGAGTATTTGTGATTGCTTCTTTTCTTCTATTTTCCTACTCTAATCTTCTGCTAAGTAGTTTATTTCAGTTCCATTCTGAAATTTCATTTCTGCAAAAGTAAAATAGACATTTCCTGCTTTCATAGATTAGCCTTTCAATTCCACAATTTCAATTCTGCAAGCGTAAAATAGAATTTCAATTCTGCAAGCATAGTCTAGCATTTCATTCTAGCAATTTGATTTCAGCAAAGTAGATTAGTCCTTTCCTGCTTTCATTTCAATTCCGCATTTCCATTTCTGCAAGATAGATTTTAGTTAGTTGCAATTCCATCTGTTTCAGTTTTTTAGGTACAAGAAGAGAAAAAAAAGAAAAAGCAACCAAAAATCCTTTCATGCCTTGTAGGAACAAAGATAATACCGGAAAATTCCCTCCCAACACCCCCACCACTTCACTGCGTCACCCTTCTCTCTTCTTTGGTGACAGTGATCCAGAAGAACCTATAGGTGAACCTCCTGAGATATACGAAGATCCTATAACAGAAGAAGAGCAAGAAAACATTCCTTTTGAGACCATGGCTGACAACAGAAATGGTAGAGACGATGACGAGAGAATAGAAGGTACCTTCCCCATCCGAGAGACCAACGGGGACATGAAAATGAAGAACATCAGTCCCTCAGCCTTACCTCATTTCCATGGATTGACCACTGAAAACCCTGATACCTTCCTGTTTGAGTTAGCTGTCCTTTGTCGAACCTATGACTATACAGAAGATGAGCAAAAGTTGAAACTCTTTCCCTCTACCCTCAAGGATGAAACATTACACTGGTTCATGGGGTTACCTGGAAACAATATCACTACTTGAGCTCAGATGCAGCAAGCCTTTAACAACAAATACTAGGATTAGTATAGGTCAAAGGAAACCAAGGGAGAAATCTTTCGGATGACCATGGGAAATGATGAGTCTTTAGAGAACTATGAGGAAAGGTTCCAACTTAGCTATAAACAGGCCAGGTGCACACTTGACCCTAAATCTCTAAAGCTGGTTCTGCTCCGAGGAGTCCCTGAAGACCTTCTAGATACCCTTCACATGCTAGCTAGAGGAGACATTTACCAACTACCTTATGAGGACATAAAGACTGTGTTTAGAAACCACTCTAGGGCAGCCCGGAAAAGAGGTAGGGGGAATCCACTTTTAGCTAATACTACCTTCTCCAAGCATGAGTTTGCTAATCATATGGAAGACCTCAAAAGTGAGATGAGACAGACCATTTCCATGCAACTTGATACTTTCCAAATCCAACAAAAGAAAGAGGAAGCTGAGAGGGCTCTGGCCATTTTCTGTCCCAGATGTACGAGGAAGGACCCTAAGAACGAGTGTCCATTGCACTCAGTAGAGGTATGTTTCATTTTTCAGGAGAACCACTCTACAAACCAATGCCAAACCTTGCCCGGATTCAAAGCCATGTACCAAGGGACTGAGGCACCCACTGAACCTCTCTACTTCCTCAACCAAAGGAGGCCGCATGGACCCAGACCTTACCAGCAGGGGATGCAAGGGACACCTGAAGCTTATTATAACCCCAACCAATCTACTCACATTCCTTATTGGGGTCCCCCTCCTCATCCTTCCTAGTCTGCACCTCCTCCGCGGTCTTATCCACCTCAATACCATACTCAACCCACTACTCATTCGTTTCATTCACATGTCCAACCACAACCTCAGTGGAATGAACCTCAACGGGGTGGAGGCCCCAATACAACTCTCCTCCCGCCATTCTGCCTCCACCACCGGCTCAACCACAACCATTACCTCCTGCTCCCGCAAGACAACCCCAGATGCCTACTCAACCAAACCCGAACCCCAACAACCGACATGCCCAGCAGGTATACACTGGGGAGACAACATGTCCTACCTATGCTTTGGAGATCTAGGAGATCAACCCACGATCTGGAAAGACCCTTCCAGATCGCCAACCTCCCCCCCCAAAGGACGAGGAAGAGAAACAAGAAAGTGAACCCAAAGCCATTCCACCCTTTCCTGAGCGACTAACAGTAACCACGTAACAAAACCCAGAGGAGACTGAACTTCTGGGAGAACTGAAACAGTTGTGTGTGAAAATACCCCTTCTCCAGGCAATCAAAGATGTACTGATATACAACAAATTGATTAAGGAGAAGTGTTTCAGGCACCCAGGCAGGAGAAAGAGAGATGCCACGACTATCAATGTCATTGGACAACTGTCCGATCTAATGTTGGGGCAAGTAATCTGTCCAAAGTATTTGGACCTTGGGAGTCCTGTAGTTTATGTCTACATCAATGGCACCATAATTCCCCATACCTTGATTGATCTAGGGGCTACCATTAATGTGATGACCAGGGACACCATGCTTAAACTCAACCTTCAGAATTCCTTAAGGAAGACCTCGATAGTCTTGCAGTTGGCAGATCGCTCCACTGTGACTCCTGAAGGGATTGTGGAGGATGTCTTGGTCTCTGTTGAATCTTGGGAATACCCTGCGGACTTCTTGGTCCTTCATCCAAACGCTAAGCTCACTGGATACCCCCTCATTTTGGGAAGGTCTTGGTTAGCCACTGCGGATGCTTACATCAGTTGCTGAGCTGGAAGCATGACCATCAAGAATGGGCCTATGTCCAAGCAGCTAGTCCTATATCCTCCTGCCCAACCTCTGCTAGAACATGACCTACCACTCTGGTTGGAAGAAGGAGATGAGGATAAGGTCTACTCTGCACCATTGTGCACAGTAGAAACCACTAGGGGAGGTCCTCAAATCGAGGATGATTTGATTGAGACTTTGATTTAGAATCCACCTCCCAGTGCACTATCCTTAGAGGAATTGGTGGAGGATACCCAAGCCAGCACCTCAGTGGACCTCTGTGTGACTGATCCAACCTCTCCCAGAGTTAAGAATGTGGAGTTTGGTCCTGGAATAACTTTAAAGATCAGCTCCTCCCTATCTCCTTCCCAGGAGAAGGAGCTGTGTAGCTTACTGAACAATCATTTAGATGCTTTCGCCTGGAGCTATAAGGAGATGAAAGGAGTCCATCCTTCGGTCCGTACCCATCACATCTGCATTAAGGAAGATTGTAAACCGGTCAGGCAGCCTCAGAGGAGAATGAATCCAGCCCTTAAGGACATTGTCAAAGAAGAATTGCAAAAATTATTGGATGCAGGATTCATCTATACTATCTCTGATAGTGAGTGGGTCTCGCCTCTAGTGCTGGTGCCCAAAAATAATGGGAAGTGGAGAATCTGTGTAGATTACCGAGAACTTAACAAAGCCACTAAGAAAGACCATTTCCCTTTGCCTTTCATAGATCAGGTGTTGGATGGACTGGCAGGGAAGAAGTTCTTTTCTTTCCTAGATGGGTTCAACGGGTATAACCAGATCCAAATCAGCCCGAAAGACCAAGATAAAACCACCTTCACCTATCCTTGGGGTACCTTTACCTATCGAGCCCTTCCCTTTGGGCTATGCAACGCTCCTACCACTTTCCAGAGAGCAGTATTGAGCATCTTTTCTGAGTTGGTCCATGATTCGGTAGAAATCTATATGGATGAATTTACTCCTTATGGGTCCAACTTCCAAGAAGCATTGACCAATCTGGGAAAAGTTCTAACCAAGTGCATTGAGTGGAACCTGTCCCTCAGTCTTGAAAAATGTGAATTCCTAATGACTGAAGGGACCATGCTAGGTCATACCATTTCTCGGCAAGGATTATAGGTGGATCCTAATAAAATTGCTATCATCCAAAAGGTCCCACCTCCTCAAAAGGTAAGAGATGTTTGGAGTTTCCTAGGCTTAGTAGGATATTATCGAAGATTCATTAAAGACTTCAGTAAGCTAGCCTCACATTTGTTTGGAATTTTAGGGAAGGATGTTGAGTTTAAATGGACTGACAATTGTCAAGGGGCACTGGATGAGTTGAAAGATAAACTAGTGTCCGCCCCGATCTTGAGAGGTCCAAACTGGGCCTTACCTTTCCACATCCACACTGATACCTCAAACAAAGCCATAGGGGCAGGATTAGGACAAGTTGAGGAGAAAGTCCCATATGCCATATACTTCGTCAACAAAAACCTGTCCAAGGCAAAAATGAACTATACTGTAACCGAGAAAGAGTTCCTGGCTGTAGTCCAGTCCCTGAACAAGTTAAGACACTACATCACTGGTTATCAAACATTTGTACACACTGATCATGCTGCTATTAGATATTTAATGAATAAGCTTGATGTCAATGCTCATATCATTAGATGGTTACTTTTGTTGCAGCAATTTGATTTGACGATTGTTGACAAGCCAGGTAAGGAAAATGTTGTTGCTGACTTCTTGTCTAGATTGGACTTGCCTACAGGTGAAGAAGGAATAGTGGATGACCAGATGCCATATGAACATCTGTTTGCTATCTCAGTGCTCTCTCCATGGTTTGATGATATAGCAAATTACTTGGTCTCAAAACAGTTCCCTTCGCATCTATCCTCAAAGGAGAAGAGAAGAATTGTAAGGAAGAGTTCCCCGTTCATTTGGATCAGGGGAAACCTATTTGAACTTGGCTCAGAGCAGATCTTGAGACGTTGTGTTAGGGAGGAGGAAGTCTTTGACATCCTCCTAACCTATCATGATGGACCTTGTGGAGGCCACTTTGCAGCCAAAAGGATTGCCTTCAAAATTCTACAAGTAGGCTACTATTGGCCTACTCTTCATCAAGATGTCAGAAGATACATCAGCTAGTGTGACCGATGTCAGAGGATGGGGAAACCGAATCCAAGGGATGAAATGCCTCTCCAACCTCAAGTGACCTTTGAGCCATTTGAGAAGTGGGGCATGGATTTTGTGGGTCCTATCAACCCTCCCTCAAAGCAATGGTCTTACATCATTGTGTGCACCGACTATCTGACCAAGTGGGCAGAAACGAAGGCAATCAAAGCAGCAACAGAAGAAAAGGTGGTTGAGTTTCTGAGGGAAAATATCTTCTACAAGTATGGCTATCCAAGAGAGTTAGTCACAGATCAAGGAAGCCAGTTCACCTCTAACCTGATTGAAGATTTGCTCGCTCATCACAAGATCAAGCACAAGACTTCCACCCCCTATCATCCTCAAGCAAATGGGCAGGTGGAAGTCACTAATAGAGCATTGGAAGGGATTTTGACTAAGGTTGTGAGCAGCAACAGAAAGGATTGGGCAGATTGCCTGGTTGAGGCCACCTGGGCCTACAACACCACTTGGAAGACCACAACCGGTTTCACACCTTATGAGCTGGTCTAGGGGAAGAAATCTTTGCTGTCCATAGAGTTCGAGTACAATACATTAAGGGTGGCAGCTCAGTTGGACCTAGATCTCAACCATGCTCAACGTGAAATATTATTGCAGCTGAAAGGATTAGATGAACAAAGAATGCAGGCCCTCCTCCACTCAGAAGTAGTTCAAATCCAGAGGAAGATATGGCATGACCGACACCTTAATGAAAAGCAATTCTAGTCAGGAGATTGGGCGCTACTGTATGACTCAAGATACAAGGATTTCAAAGGAAAGCTGAGGATGAGATGGTTAGGACCGTATACAGTGGAGAAATTCAATGAAACTGGTTCAGTCCTTATCAGGACCATTGATGAAGAAGCCATCCCCATGCTTGTCAATGGGCATCGACTGAAAATCTACAAGAAACCCCTTTCAAGGCAGGAGTTCATTGAAATTGTGGAAAAAATCAGTGCTAGTAATAGAGCAGGGTTCAGCCTCTGTTCCGGCCACACCTTGATCATAAAAAAAAAAGGAATAAAAAGATCCCTGGATGAAAACCTCTCTGAGGCGGCCAGGGCAGGCAGTGAGGGTGAAAACCTCAGGGAGGCACCCCTGCTGTCTCTCAGAAAATAAAGAATTTGAATAAAAAGATCCTTGGGTGAAAACCTCTCTTAGGCACCCAGGGCAGATAGTGGGGGTGAAAACCTCATGAAGGTGCCCCTGCTATCTTTCAAAAAAAAAAGAGAGAGAAAAAGAAAAAGAGGAAAGAAAAAAGAAAAGAAACACGTCTAATCTCTGAAAAATTATTGCAGGTTGCAGGGAATACAGTGATGATAAAGAAGGTCGTGCAAAATGAGGACAGGGGTCCATACCAAGTCACCAGACATCCTCACAGGCACTCCCTCCATGACCACTCACTTTTTCTAGGATTTGGACACATTCGGGTCAAGATTCGACCTCCTACAGGAAGTTTCATGGCTTTCTATAGGAAGTTTTGCATTTCTATAGGAAACATCCTGTAGAACCTTTGGGCAGGCCAAAATCGATTCTGAAGAGGGATTTAAAGCTTGAAATTTGTTGATAAGGCATGCAACCACCCCTTTTTCCCATCCATCACCTGTTTCATCTCTTTCCACCACCATTACCACAATCTGGACCTATTTCCTGCACAGTCATGCAAAAAGTCCTGATTTCCTCAGATTGCAATTTTTTTCTCAAGGGACAAATCAAGTACATGAAGGCCCACACACTCTACCTGTTAAAGCTTCATCAGGACCCTTCAATCGTGAATACAACCCTGTTCGTTTCAGCATGCAGCCCAGGAGGAGAAACAACTACAGGATGTCCTACAGGAATCCTGTAGCAGCTGATCCGCCTGGAATACACACTATGGAGTCAAGAGCAGTTGAAATCAATGTAGGAGGCATGCAACCAACTCCGCTTGAACATGATCACCTCCTCGACAGCTGAGAAAAGGTAGAGCGTGCATGCAACATTCACTACCAGTGGATCGAATTCCGAAGCCTGCATGCAACATCAACCAATGAACGAAGGAATTTCAGTGCCTGTGCACGAAACAACAAAGAGAAGAGCCATCATTCCATGTCCGGAAACCTGCAGAGCACGTCCACAGCCACACAGGTAAGTGCCTAACCTTATTTCATCAAATCGCATGAACTATACTATGAAAACTACATGTCTGTGAATGTGCGGATTGAACAAATCTGGTGGCCAGTCAACTGGCCACCCATAGTTTGTCGAAATGGCCTCGTGGGATCCAAACGAGCTCGGTTACGGTCAAATCCACCAAAGGGCCGTGAAATCGACACGTGGGAAGTGTCCAGTCGAGGAAAATCAGCGGATTTGCAGTGAAATCGGCGGATGGGCAGTGATAACGGCGGATAATGGTAGAGATAGAAAAATGGCGGTCAGAGACACGTCGGAGAATGATGGCCATGACGTTGGCCAATGGATCAGCCTGGACACCTCACCCCCACGCCATGAATTGCACCGTAATTCAAAATTCTTCGGCCATAACACTCACATTAACCACTGGCATTTACTATTGCAACCGGTTTTCAGTGGCGTACGCGTCCTCCTCCTCTGCAATTCATTAGCCCGAGCTTCTCGACCCGTCTCAAACTCTTCCCGCGTCCCAAGCTTGCCCAGAAGTGCCGTGACGTCCTCCAGCAGCCAGAAAAGCTCTCTACAGGAAGGAGCTCTACAGTAAGCACAACACAGCCTCCTGGAGCAGAGAAATCTAGATCTTCTGCGTCGGAATTGGAGCTTCGAAGAGAGGTAGGGTCGAAAAACGCCATACCCGTGCATGAAATTTCAAAAGGTGGTAAATTAAACTGTTTGGAGTCGGGAAAGTTAAAACAAGTCTGCCTATGGGTCAAGAATTGTCGTTTGCCTGGGTGATACACGGATTTTTTTCAGTTGGTTCAGTGTTACATTCTCCTCCACGGTGCTTGTTAACGAATCCCTCCTGTAGAAACGATAAACCTTTGTAAGGACTGATCTATGCATAAAAAAATGTGACTTGTATATGGTGGGTGTGAAAATTAAGCTCTGCACTCTGTCTCTGAGAGCCTAATTTCATTTTGACAGTCAAGTTTTGGGGCAGCAACAACATTATAACCAGGGAATTGGTGAAAATGGAGACACATACATCTGAGAGACCCTGACCTGTGAATCAAAGGAGGAAACCATACACAGAATTCCCCTTTTGATCAGTATACAAGCCAAAATAGAGTATTTGAGTATTTTTCACCATGCCAGGAGGGTTTATCAGAAAGGAACCCACGGATTCCAAGAAGTTGAGAGAAACTCCTGAGGTGGTAGACCTGTTTACCCGTGCAAAGTGGATGACCTTCTGTGACAGAATTCAAGATCACGATGATGAAATAACATAGGAGTTCCTAAGGTCCCTGTAGCCCAAATCCAAGATACTGGCCATTGTCAATTTCCGAGGATTGACCTTAAGACTCACACCACAACTCATTAGTTGGGACACTAACTTGCCATTGGGGATACCCTAGGATAAAGAGGAAAGGAAATTGGGCCAGAAGGCCAAAAAGGAATTTTTCCTACCAGAAGAACAGTTTTCAGAGGATAAAAATGGGGTCCGGAGAGCTAGACTACATCCATTTTGGAGCGAGGTCAGCCTTCAGATTATGAAATACATTACCTGTGAGGGTCGATTCAGTATTTTATATGGTTATCACTTCCGGTTGCTCACTGAACTCAGGCATAAGATGGATTTACCCATAGAACAAAAATTAAGCCTCCCATACTTCCTCCTACAGTCATTGATTGAGTGTGGCACAAAACTAAAGGAAGGGACACCAGACCAGCTGGCCCATCATGGGCTTATCAAGCTTCTAGTAGAAGATGCCCTCCATACTTATACTGTCCCTCTCTCCTGGGAGATTTTTCTCAATATGACCAAGGATGATGATATCCGGATTTTGGCCAAGAAACTCACTTCATTCAGCAGTGAGGAAAAGGAGCATATTGAGGCAGAGAAGCTAACTAAGGGTAAGGAAATTAAGGGTAAGAAAACCCAGGATAGGACACCACAGGAAAAGCAAGAAGAGAAACAAGAAAAAGGCCAAGCTACTGAGGCCAAAGCTGTGGGTGAGATAAAAGCACAAACACCAAGGGAGAAATGGTTGCAAATCAGGGTAGAAAGGACTAAAAAGGTCCAAGCAAGTGAGGGCACATCCAAGGAAACCACAGAAAAATTGAAGAAGAAGACACCCCCAGCCAAGCAGGCCAAAACAGTGAAAACTGTTTCTACAGGAAGCCCGAAAATTGCTTCTACAGGAAGACAGAAAACAGTCAGCACATGACTTTCTACAGGAAGTCCGAAGACAGAGCAACAGAGGGAAAAATCACCAGAAATTTTAGCTAGAGAGGCAGCAGCTGTTCTGGCCACCCTAAGCACATATCCCAAGCAGAAGGAAAAGCAAAAGAGGGAGCCTCCCCTGTATTTTAAGGCAAGAAGGAGTGTAAGGATTAAGACTGGCAGACCCCAGCCTTTGCCAAAAGAACCAATCACAATTGTAGACACCCCTACCACAAAAAAGGAGAGGTCCCTCTCCAAGGCATCCATCACTTATGAACGGGAAGCTCGAAGACATCCACCTAGAGGGAGAGAATGAAAATGTTGGACACAAAGGCCTCTCTATAGGATGCTGAGACTATTCTACAGGAAACACTGGCTAGGTTGAAGGAGACCAAAGCAATGGAAGGTGAGGCAGCTAAATCACCACAGGAGGAAGAAAAGGTGGAGAACATTGTGGAACCTAGCCCCCAGCCCAACTTGGGCTCCTACTATAACTTCTTGGAGGCCGGAAAGATCATTCCTCAAAAATTCACAGTGCCACTTTTCCTTGCACTAGAAGAAGAGAGAGTGAGGACCCACACTTGGATGAAAATCGCTAAGTCTAAGGGGGTGGTGGATATAGGTCCTCTGGAGGAACAGCTCAAAGAGGCAAGGAGGGAATTGGCTCTAGTACGACATGTGGAGAGCAGCCAGCGAGTCAGGCTACAAGAAGAAAATGAGCTGCTTAGACAGAAACTACAATTACAGGGACAGAGGAAGGAATACAGGCCTCATATCTTGGGAGAACAACAGTAGCAGGAGGAGCCCACAACAGCCAGAGATACCCCTGATGAACAACAGAGAAAGGAAGGGGTGCAGACTGAAATTGAGAGACTGAATCGGCAGCTACAGGAAAAAGAATTGGAGACACAATCTCTGAAACAACAGATACAAGAAAAGGAGGCCCAACTGGCCTACATGGCCAACTGGGCAATGGAAGCTCTGCAATGTAGGCAGCCTGCCAAATCCTATGCTCTATACCTCAAGGATAAGTGGTTACAGTTTCAGATCAATACCTTGGCTCAAAGGGGCATCACTCCATTCCAAAATTATCATCAGTTTGCATCTCTATGTGGCAATAGTTCATCTGAGGATAGGGCCAAATTATTAGAGTTCTACTTGCACAACTTTTCCCTTCTAGACGTGAACGCATGGGATCCTAACACGGTGGTAGGGGATGTCCAGCTTATGGCCATGGCCTCTTGGATGAGCCATGAGGAGAAGAGAGTAGCAAAGGTTCGCATTATCATAGGCAGAGATCTCAGTGAGCCTCTCATGATCAGAGCAGAGCCAGATGACCCATCAGCAGTGATAAGCACCCACCAGCACTTGGCCAATAGTCCTCAGGATCTACCAGAATACATTGAGCAACAGGCTCAAGCCATTGCCCACTTCGAGGACATGGAGATACTGTTGGGAGAAAACTGCATGCATGCCTGCACAAGGCGGTGGAACACACTACCTCACAGCCTGAAGATAAAAGAATACCACTCTCCCACCAGGATGAGGGAATCCTTGGCAAGGGTACCCCTCTACAAACAGTTGATGCAGAACTTGTAGGCCAATTGGATTGGCTTGAAATTCAGTCCTCCTTTACTTTTGGGATTGCTAGAAGGAGTGAAGGAAGAGGAAGAAGGTAGACAATGGGAGGAAGTGGAAAGGAAGGCAAGATTCCACGACCGGGAAGAGGATATCATAGCAAAGGCTTGGGACGTGAGGGAGGCAATCAAAGCCATAAAGGATGATGAGCTGGAGTAGTTGCTCAGAGGATGAGTAACCCATTTAGCAGGGGGGTGATGATGAGCCCCAAATTGGGTAACTTATTGGGCTAATTTTGCCTAATTTTCCTTGTTCAATCCTCCATTTTTCATAGATTATGCATGTTTTTCTAGTATGTTTATGTTATTTGAACGAATAAGGGTGGTCACTCTACCTAGGAGGCTAATACGTGGCCATTTCAGGTTTTTTAGACAAATTTTGGAGCAAAACCAAGCAATTATGGCCCAGGTGACAGCCAAGCTTGAGGTGAGGATTCGTAGGGAGGTTGTCTGTGGCATTAAATGGCCCTTCCTCGAAATCTCCACCCTCAACTCCGAGCTCAACAGGCCACCAAAACGAGTTCTAAAGGCAGCCAAGAAGCTTTGGGAAGAGTGACTGTCTACTACTAGTTGGAACAGCCGAGTCCCTTGAATCTAGGAGGGTTGTTAGCCCCCTCATATTGTATAAATAAGAAGGCCTCAGCCTTCGTAGTTTACTTTTGGAACTGTTGGTATTTGCAGTATAGTGTTGTCCTTTCTTCAGCTCGTTTTTCTTAGCTACTGTTGTACAAACTTTCTTGTGATGATTATTTTTGAGTAATGAGAAGCAGTCTTACTTGGCATCAGATGTGAGTTCTTTATAGGAGCTTGCAGCTCTTGGGGTTGGGCCCAAGTCGAGTGCTAAGGCCTCCTTTACGTATTGTTATTTGTTCTTCATGCATTTGCAAAATTATTTCTGTTAAAGTAGATTAAATCTTGCTAATTAACTAGGTCACTGTTAATGGTTAGAAAGACTTTTGATGCTCAGATTTAGTTGATAGGTTGTTTACAGGGAAAATCTTCAAAAAAAGGGCCATCAACCATCTCTGGTTTCACCTCTCCCTCAGTGGGATCAGGAGCTGTGATCAGGATAACCTTGCTGCCCACAAAAACATTGATTTTGCTTTGCCATGCAATCACTAGTGTTTGATTTTCATGTATAGAATTTGGTTACAAGTTCGGAATTTTTCTTGCTTAGTTGCATGAGTTAGTATACATGGTTTCATTGCAGTTCAACTTCTGTTCATTCTTTTTACTGACAGCTAGATCAGATTAGGTCAACGTAACTAGGTTTTTGATTTTACAAGTCTTCATCGGTTCAGTTGGAAAAACGACTTGCAGAGCACTTGTACCACTCCTCCACCTACCCATACTCCATCAAACCCATCTGATCCATCCCTCAGCTCAGCTTCTAGCCTTACGTTTTCCATTTTCTCACATAACCCTAGTTTTTGTGCATCATTGCTTCAATCCTCCTTGAACAAATCCAACCATCTACCTCTATCCTCAACTCCATCCACCAAGTCTTGGACCACCTCCATCCCTTATCCTACCTCCATACCCACTCCTTCATCTTTCTCCATCCATCCATCCTCCAAAATCCAATTTCTGAACATCCTACAGAAAGTTATAGAACATCCTGTAGAAAATCACAGACATCCTGTAGAACCCCTGCAGACTTCCTGTAGAAGCTCACGAATGAGGTTTCTTGATAGCCAAACTCTGTGAAACTCTCTGGAAGGATGTTAGGGACCCCTTAGGCCCTCTCTGAACCTTCTCGACCTCATCCAAGCATTTCCCCTCGCCAATCCACCTCTGCACAGTCAAAACAGTCAAATTGCATGCATGATAATTCTGACAACTTATTCAAAAATACAAAAAGAGGTTTTTTCAGATGTTACTGTAGAAGTAGCTTAGATACATGTATTTACCTTCCTAGAAGTCAATGGCATCTCTTTCAGTAGCTTGCATCCTCTTTCTTGCATCGGTAGGGATAGCTGGTAAAATTAGGGTTTGCTAGGGTTACGTTTCCTTTCAGCTTTCCAGTTTCTTTCTGCAAGTAGATCAGCCTTCTTTGAGTTACCTTTCTTCCATCAGTTAAAAAGATTCTTCACAGAGCTCATAGAAGTTGGCTTAAGCCCCTAGCGGACTTGTTCTAGCTGACCAAGTGACAGCTGCGGCAAGAGCTAGTACTTGTGTATACAACACCGTCGCTTCCAAGTTTGTTACGAACTACCGGGTTGATAAAAGTAAAGAAGGGAGTCCCAGGAGTTGCAGCATTATTGCTGCAATACTGGAGCTCACCAATAGGTGTTCTCCAACCTACGCCCAGTGTCTCTGTATCTCCTACCTCTGTAACAGATGTAGGGCTTTTCCCTCGGTGTCATAGATTGCTAACTCCACACGCTGAGCCAGATCTATGCTCTGATACCACTGTAATATCCTGTTTCCGGGATATACCTCAAATCCAAGCAAAATCCAACCAAACACATCCAAATGATATAGTGACCGAGAAATTCAAAGTGATAAAAATAACAGTAGTACAACATATAATAATGTGAACATGAAATATAAGTAGATACTTAAGAAATGTAGAGAGAAATGCTAAGCCATTTTATTATACTGAGCAATGGAATGAGTACAGGAGGTGATAAAAAATATGGCACCTCGACTTGCACACGACAAGTGAAGAAATACTCTCATAATAGCAAAGGAATGGCCTCTCTTTGAACTACGTCCAAGCTGCTAGAGAATTGCCATGCTGCTGCTACTATTGGAAATCAAATGAGGATTTGGGGCTGTTCCCCTCCTCAGAAAATGCTGAAACTTTGGAATCAGTCTCTACTCAAGAAACCCAGGAAAACCCAGAAAGCGTTTCTGAAATAGTCGACCCACAAAAATCACCGCCCTTGGGGATCTACACTGTCCCTCAAGGCTCTGCACTTCCACTGAATAGAATCCACCAAAACGTAGCCCGAAACTCTGCCAAAATCCTCCAACATGTAAGAGCTAATCCCTTGCTCAATCTCCCAGCTCTAATCCTCCACAAAACCCCCAATCCGGAACTCCCAGCAGAAGAAATGCGTCCGTATCTCTCAAGACCACGCAGTCCTCAAATGCTCAACTCCTCCACAACACCAAAGATCAATCCTAATGCAAAAGATTGCTCGAAACTATCTTGCCCGAGTAGGCACTCGCAGTCCCCTGGGGCTAAGGGTGAGATCTCTGAACGGAGACACTCAATGCACTAAATAGTGCTGCAAACAAGCTAAACAACCAGCATGCTCCAAGTCAAATTGACTAGCTCAAATGCACATAATCAATTGAAAAAATGTGGAGGCTCCCTTCTCCTTTATAGCATTGGCCTCTCTCAATCCCAAGGCCCACCTCCTCCAATGCAGTCCCTTTCTTGCCATGTGTTCCTTTACATTTGCGCAGTCCCTCCAAGTGTCTACGTGGGCCCCATCTTTGCGTGGTCCTTTGGCTCTCTTGGCTCCCCTTTAAGTCACAACGTTGTGCTACTAGGAAGTGACTTTATTCTAAAGGTGAGTTATGTCCCCCTTTTCCTCACCTTTTTGGAGATTTGGAGATCAGATCTGAGCTGTATTGTGTGTAACAGAGGTGGAGATACTTGTGAGAAGTATTATGCTGTGTAATGTTACATGACTCAATCATTAATATACAGATAGTGTGGGGTTTTTAGCGAGATGCTTTCCCCGGGATACATACTGTGTTAATGTGTGAATGCTCTTGATGTTTTTATTGTTATTGATGCTGCTATATTGATGATCAACGTAGAGGAGCTTATGTATTGTGTATGTTTTCCGCAATAGTACATGATTAGGATAATCTCCATTGAATATGTGTTAAATTATTCAAAATTTCTACATGGTATCGGAGCTGTTGATCATCAGATCTACTATTCAGGAAGTGTTTACATTCTATTTCTTCAGGCAGAGTCTGTAATCGGGCCAGGTAGCGTCTGGATTCATCCTTCTTTTGGAAGGTGAGATATCCGGTGAATGCCCATACAGTCAATCTCTGTACGAGAAATATTGTGTTCTCACGAATTCTAGATCAGAGGCGGTTGAGTTTGGAGCTGGTGGAAATCAAATTTGCAGCAGTGTTGTTGAAATGTCTTTCAACGGATTGCAAATGTTATTCCAAAGCAAGAATGACCTGGCGCTCAAGGATAAACTCAGTAACAATAAAGGTGAGAATGGATCTTCATCAAAGGTATCTGATGAAGAGAATTGCGCTTTGGCTGTCAAAGTAAAGAAGGGGAAGAACAAGAAAGCTTCTCATTCCGGTGCGAAAGGCAAGAAGCAGGACATGTCCAAGGTGAAGTGTTTTCACTGTCACCAGCACGGACACTATGCCACAAATTGTCCGCAGAAGAAGAAGAACAAGCAAGTTGTTGGATCTGCAGGGGGAGAGGCCTTAGCTTCTCAGTTTGAGCTTGATTTTTCATTGATCGCATGCTTAGTTTCAAGTGTGATGGGATCAGTGTGGTTCTTGGACAGTGGTGCGTCTTTTCACATGACGGGAGATAGAGATTTGTTCTCTGATCTAGAGGAAAAAGATCTTGGAGTGCACATCGAGATGGGCGATGATGGTAGATACAGTGCGACCGGTATCAGTACCATTTCCTTTGAGAGGGAGTCTGGTAAACCCTTTGTATTGAAGGAAGTCATGCATGTTCCAGGATTGAAGAAGAATCTCATCTCAGTGGCGATGTTAGAAGACAAGGGGTATGATGTTGTTTTCAGCGAGGGAAAGGCCTTCCTGCGCAGCAAGACAACTGGTGAGATCCGGAAGATAGGGGTTCGAGTGAGGAACCTTTATCAGTTGCATGTAGATGGATGCACAACAATGGCAGGCAAGGCAGAAGGATTGGTGATCCGGGATGATGGCGAGTTGTGGCACAGGAGATTGGGTCACCTTCACCATGGAGCCTTGAAGATACTGCAGCAGATCACTACAGGGCTTCCTAAAGGCACACTTGCGCAGTCAGATCAATGCAAGGGGTGTACTTTGGGGAAGTTTGTGAAAGCCACCTTTCACGAGAAGGATAGTCGTGCCACGACGATCCTTGAGAGAATTCACACAGACGTGTGTGGACCTTTCTCAGTTGCTTCGACAGCAAAAAACAGGTATTATGTGATTTTTGTTGATGATTTCTCTCGTAAGTGCTGGAACTTCTTCATGCAGAAGAAGAGCGAGACATATTCAAAGCTCTGTGAATTCAAAGCACTGGTCGAGAAGCAGTCGGGGAAGAAGGTGAAGGCTCTTAGGAGCGATAATGGTGGTGAATACATCTCGGATGAGTTCAAGGATTTCTGCAAGACAGAAGGGATTCGTAGAGAGCTCATAGCTCCCCATAACCCACAACAGAACGGGGTAGCTGAGCAGAATAACAGAATGATTGTGGGTGCTGCACGGGAAATGTTGCATGATCAGGGCCTACCCCTTCACTTGTGGGCGAAAGCATGCAATACAGTAGTTTATGTGCAGAACCATTGTCCTCATAGGATACTTGGCATGAGTACACCTGAGGAGACTTATTCTGGTAAGAAGCCTGATCTTTCTCATTTGAGGATTTTTGGTGCTAACGTTTACATGCATGCGAGGAAGGATGCCAGGAAGAAGTTGGAGCCGACCACAGAGGTTGGGATATTTTTGGGGTACACTGATACGCCCCACAACTATCATGTGTATTTTCCAGACAATGGTAAAACTGTTGTGCAACGGGATATAAAATTTCAGGAGGAGAAAGCCATGAAGTGTTCACTTGAGAGGGAGCTACACTTGCATGCAGATGAGGAGCTATTAGTTCCTAAGGATGAGCTTCAGGACGTGGATCAGCCACAGGACGAGGTTCATGGAGTGGAAGAGACCACTCATGCAGCGCCAACCATCAGAGGGTGAAAGCGCTTGACAGAAGCTGAGCGATTGGCTCAAGATGCAGAGAAAGTTGTAGGACCACCTACAACCCAACGCAGGCAGAGACAGTCACCTAATCGGTACACTGGATACATGGCTCTTATGAGCAAGTGTGTTGTGACTGAGCCATCCTCTTTCGAGGAAGCTGTGGAGGATCCCGCATGGGTAGACGCCATGGTGGAAGAGTATGATTCTATTGTCAGAAACAGTGCATGGGAGATTGTTCCTAGACCGGAAGGGAAATCAGTGGTGGGTTCAAGATGGATCTACAAAGTTAAGCAGGCAGCTGACGGGAGTGTGGAGAAGTACAAGGCAAGATTTGTTGCCCGAGGCTTTTCACAGATTGAGGGGATCGATTATGAGGAGACCTTTGCACCTGTCGCAAGGTATTCTTCCATACGGACGATTCTTGCTCTCTTAGTGCAGATGGGATGGCACATTCATCAGATGGATGTGAAGACTGCGTTCCTCAACGGAGTCATTGAGGAGGAGGTGTACATTGAGCAACCCGAAGGCTTTGAAGTCTTTAGCAGCGAGTCGCATGTGTGCAGGCTCAAGAGAGCGTTGTATGGGTTGAAGCAAGCACCACGTGCTTGGTACACATGGATAGACAGCTATTTCATAGGACTTGGATTCTCCAAGAGCGAGGCGGATCCGAACCTATACCAGATTGTGGTGGAGGGTAAGCTGCTTATCATTGTACTGTATGTTGATGGTTTGATTCTAACGGGTGATGAGCTGTTGATACTATCATGCAAGAAGGATCTTGCTACAGAGTTTGAGATGAAGGATTTGGGCTTCCTTCACTATTTCCTGGGATTGGAAATATGGCAGCGCAGTGGTGGACTGTTTGTTTCTTAGGGCAAGTATGCTCGGGAGATACTAGAGAAGTTCAACATGCATGGCTGCAAGCCTGTTGATACTCCTCTTCCTGGAGGTTGGAGGAAGGAGGATGCCACTTCGGGAGAAGAAGTGGATGCCACTGTTTATCGACAGTTGGTGGGGTCGCTGATGTATTTGGTCAATACACGACCTGATATATGCTATGCAGTTAACCAACTTTCACAAGCTATGGTTAAGCCTACCAAGCTCTTCTGGAAGGCGGGGAAGCATGTATTGCGCTACTTGAGAGGCACATCGGGATATGGTTTGTGGTACAGACAGGAGGATGAGGTGAAGCTATGTGGCTTCTGGTGGGCTCCAGTATTGTAGCAATAATGCTACAACTCCTGGAGCTTCCTTCTCTAATTTTATCAACCCAGTAGTTCGTAACAAACTTGGAAGCGACGGTGCTGTATGCACAAGTACTAGCTCTTGTCGCAGCTGTCACTTGGTCAGCTGGCACAAGTCCGCTAGGGCTCAAGCCAACTTCTATATGCTCTCAGAAGAAGCTTTTTAAGTGATGAACGAAAGCTATCTCAAAGGAAATTAACCTACTTTGCAAGAATGAAATGAAAGCCAACAAAACATGGAAACCCTAGTAAACCCTAACTTGACCAGCTTAATCCTTACGATGCAATGGTGGGAATGCAACTTCTAAAAATGATGCCATTACTTCTAGTGAGATGAGATGCATGAGTCTAAACTACTTTCATCTGAAGAGAACATGTTTTTGTATTTTTGCTCAAGTGGTTGGAGTTATTATGACTGTGCTTCTTACTGGGTCTTGACTGTGCAGGGGTAGTTCAAGGGGAGGAAGGCTTGGAAAAGGTCAGGAGGACTCTGAGAGGTTCCAGGGGATCCCTAACATCATTCCACAGAAGTTCACAATGTTCAGATGCCTGGCAACCGTGTTTGCAAGCTTCTACAGGATGTCTGCAGGGGATCCTACAGGAAGCTCGGGATTTCTACAGGAAGTCTGCTAACTTCTACAGGATGTTCTGCAATCGGAGTTTTGGGTGATGGAGGAGTGAATGAGCTGTATGGGTGGATAGGTAGGATGAGAGGGGAGCTTGTGATGGCTTATGGACAGAGAGATGAGATGGAGAGGGGGTGTGTAAAGCTGGTTGGTCGGTAGAAGGGTAGAGGCAATGGAAGGCCGAAAAGATAAAACAACGTGGATGATAGAAGAGTTGGGAGGCCAATGATCTAGCTGGGAGGTAAGTAGATGGCTTAGGCATGGGTTAGAAGGATAAGGGAATAATAGAGTGGTGCTACGCAGTGTAAATGGAACAAATCACCTCTGTCTTGCACAAAACCGAGAATTCTTCAACCTATTCTAATTGTTTTATTGAAAACCCAAAGAACAGCAATGTAAGTTAAGGGAGAATCGTGCATGGTGCTGAAACAAAGAGTTATTGCTCAAGATATAAATGCATGGACACTTCTACCAATGGAAATATTACTTGAAAGCTTGCATGAACATGTAAAACTGTGTTTTTTTGGTGGTTGGCACGGTCTACACTCCCAATCTCTAAACAGAGGTGGAAGTGAGTGTACGATCAACCTTTTCTTGGAACTCTGATGAATTCTAATCCTCCTACTCTAATCTAAACTGCTAAAAGCACTTTATCCATAAAACTAACCTACTTAATCACATCAAGAAATTCGAATCAGCAAACTGTGTTTTCCAAGTGCATGTAAAGGCAAAGAAATGAAATGCTGAAAGGAAAGACAAGTAACAATACAAAGAAAAAGGAGGCCTATTGCTCTCAGGTTGGGCCCAAACCTGAGAGCTATAGCTCCTCTAAGAACTCAGAATTGGACTCGAATCTTCCTGCCTTTTATTAAAAGATCATAGTCAAAAGTCTAACAACATGCCAAAAAATGGCTTACAAAGAGCAAAACAGAGCTATAGCTCGTGATTCAAAATCTGCAACAAAGGTTCAAAAAGTCCCCATCGAAGGCTACAGCCTCAAGATTTATACATTATGAGGGCCAAGCTGGCCTCCTAAATTAGTGGGGCTTGGCTGTCCAACTAAAAGTAAACTGCTGTTCCTTTAGAATCCGTTGGCTGCCTTCTAGCTCGGTGGTGATAGCTGTTGGAGCTCGGAGTTGGGGTGGAGATCACGAGGAAGGTCATTCAAGGCTGTGGACAACCTTCCTACAAAACCGCAATGCCACCTTGGCTGTCTCCTTGCCTCCATCTGCGTGGTTTTGCTCCATTTAATGTCAAAAAACCTGAAATAAACATGTATTAGCCACATAGGCATAATGACTGCCCTCCTTCCTACAAATAACATGAATATACTAAGAAATGATGCATAAGTGATAAAAAATGAAGGGTTGAGCAAGGTAAGTAGGTCAAATGAGCCCAAAATGTTACCAAAATTTGGGGCTCATCATCACCCCCCAGCTAAAATATTTGCTCATCCTTGAGCAACTAGTCCAACTCTTCATCCTTCATTGCCTTTACTGCCACCCTTACATCCCAAGCCTCTGTAGTAGTGTCCTCCTTGTTGATATGAAACCCAGCCCTTCTGTTCACCTCTTCCCACTGTTCATTATCATCTTTCTCTGTGCTGCCCTCCATTAATCCTAGCAGCAGTGGTGGGCTTAGTTTGAGGCCAATCCAGCTGGCCTGGAGGTTTTGCATGGATTTCTTATAGAGGGCTACCCGCACTAGAGCTTCCCTCATCCGAGTTGGGGTATGATACTCTCGGATTTTCAGACTGTGGGCCAATGTATTCCATCTGCGGGTGCATGCTTGGACAGCGTTGTCTCCTAACAGTCTCTCCATGTCCTCAAAATGAGCTATGGCTTGGGCCTGTTGATCCATATATCTCAATGAAGCTTGAGGGTCAGTGGACAAATGTTGGTGTGCCGAGATTAGTGCAACTGGATCCCCTGGTTCTGGTCTGATGAGCAATGGCTCATTCAGCTCTCGGTTCATGACCGCTTTGGCTTCTGCTGCTCTTTTGTCCTCATGGTTCAGCCATGAGGCAAATGCCATTAATTGCATATCTCCCAAGGCCGTATTGGGATCCCATGAAACTACATTAGGCAGGGCCAAATTATGGAGGTAGAACTCCGCTAATTTGGCCTTATCCTCTGATGAGCTGGTGCTGCATACTTCAGTGAATTGCTGCGGGTCTTGGAGCTGAGAGATACCTCTTTGCGCCAAGGTATTGATTTGAAATTGCAGCCATTGGTCTTTCAAGTACAGGCCATAGGATTTGGCCGGCTGTCTGCATTGGATAGCATCCATGGCCCAGCTGGCCATGCAGGCCAATTGTGCCTCTTTCTGCTGCAGCTGTTGTCTGAGAGCTTGCACCTCAATTTGTGCTTGCTGCTCTGCTTCCTGTAGAGGTGTGGTTGGCTCTCCAAGACCGGTGTTCAGTTCCTTTTTGCCTTGCTGTTCTGCTGTGGTGTCATTGGAGGGTGTACCTGTTCCTGTCCTCAGCTCTTGTAGCTGCAATCTAAGCTTTTCGTTTTCTTCCTGTAGGAACACTCTTTGGCAATTTGCCATGTGTTTAGCCATGGCTAATTCACTTCTGGCCTCCTTAAGTTGCTCTTGCAAGGGGCCTATGTCCGCCACACCCTTTGACTTGGCAATTTTCATCCACGTGTGTGTACGGACTCTTTCTTCCTCCAATGCAAAAAACAGTGGCACAGTAAATTTCTGAGGTATAATTTTGCCAGCCTCTAAAAAGTTGTAATATGAACTCAGACTTGGCTGAGGGCTGGGCTCTGGTATATGCTCTTTCTCCACTTCTTTTGGTGGCTCTACTTCGCCCTCCCTCGGTGGTGATGAGGGTGCTTCTCCTTCCATTCTCTCAGTTTCTTTAAGCCTGGCTAAGGTTTCCTGTAGAGCATCCTCAGCATCCTGTAGCCGAGCTTTTGTAGTCAATTGGTCTAACCTTTCTTTCCAAGTGGTTTTCTTCGGGCTCCCCCTCTCATAGGTGACTGATATCCTCGAGGGGGACCTCTCCTTGGGCGAAGTAGGGGCATCTTCGATAATGATTGGGCTGCTGGAGGGAGGGTGTGGCTTGCCCGTCTTTATTCTCACACTTCTCCTAGCTTTAAAATATAGAGGGGTCTCCCTCTTTCTCTTCTCCTTTGGCTTAGGAGGTGTGCTGAGGGTGGCCAGCACAGCTGCTGCCTCCCTTGCAAGAATGTCAGCTTTCTTCTCCTTGGGTTTCACTTTTTCAGGGCTTCCTGTAGAAGACCCTGTTTTAGTTAATTTCGGGCTTCCTGTAGAAGACCCTTTTTCAGTTAATTTCGGGCTTCCTGTAGAAGCCGGTTTCGGTTTTCCTGTAGAAACAGGTGTCACCGCTTTGGTTTGTTTTGCTGCATGAGTTTTACTTTTTGACTTGGTTGCGGTTGCTGTCGAGGCACTTTTGCTGATGTGGACCTTCTCAGCCTTGTCCACTCTGCTTTGCAATCTTTTCTCTCTTGCCGTCAAAATGGGTGTGTCATCCTTCTCTTTGGCACCCTTTTTCTCTTGTTTCTTCTTTTGCTCTTTCTTCTGCTCCGTGGTCGTGGTCTTCTGGCCTTTGTCTTTCTTCCCTGCGGGCACTGAATCTTTCTCCTCACTGCTAGATGAACTGAGCTCTTCGGTCAGCATCTTTATATCACCATCCTTGGTCAAATTTCTGAAGGCTTCCCATGAGAGAGGAACCTTGTATGTGTGGAGCGCATCTTCCACGAGGAGTTTGATGAGTCCATGGTGGGCTACCTGGTCTGGTGTGCCTTCTTTCAACTTGGTGGCGCACTCAATCAGAGACTGTAGTAGAAAGTAGGGGAGACTGAGTTTGTTTTCTACAGGTAGGTCCATCTGATGCCTTAATTCCGTGAGTAACCGAAAATGGTACCCATATACAATGCTAAAACGGCCTTCGCAGGTGATGTACTTCATAATCTGAAGGCTAACTTCACTCCACAGTGGCAGTAAACTGGTTCTACGAACCCCATTTTTATCTTCTGAGAATTCCTCCTCTGGTGGAAAGAACTCTTTCTTAGCCTGTTGGCCCAATTTTCTTTCTTCTTTATCCCATGGTAACCCCATTGGGAGCTCAGTAACTCGGCTGATAAATTGTGGGGTGAGTCTGAGACTCAAACCCCTGAAGTTAATGGTGGCCAATGTTTTGGATTTCGGCCTCAGAGCTTGCAAAAACTCTTCTTCCACCTCGTCGTCATAGCCCTGCAATTTGTCACAGAATGATATCCATTGCGCTTGTTAGGATATTCTGACACATAGGATATAGTTAAGTTCAACTTGGTCTAGTATAGAGTTAGGTTAGAGTTAGGTAAAGTGTGTTTCTTTACCGTTGTACATTTTGTAACTTACAATCCGACGGTCACGATATGTAGTGATCCGACGATTCACTCTCACCTCGGTATTACCGACACTTGATCCGTGGCTTGACACCCGATTGGTCCATGAGTTCTATTTAAAGCGCATGGAGGGTCATTGTTCGGGTAATCCGTGCATGAGAGAAGCTTATGTAAATTCTCATTCTTTGATTAATAAATTGCCTGTAGTACCCACATTGGGACAGGCCGTGGACTGTTTCCCTCCTTGCACTTTGAGGGTTTTAACCACGTCAAAAATACTGGTGTATTGATTTGAGATCTGGTTGTGAGCGGTGTTCTTTTGGTGTTCTTTCTGAGGAACTTACCCTGTAAATTCCTACATGGTATCGGAGCTATTTGAGGGCTGCGTCCGTTGGTGATCCAAATATGAAGCCGGTAGAACTGCATGCAGCTATTGTTTCCTAGATCTGTTGTTTCTGACTGCTTTCGGGCCGAGAGGACTGCTCTGTTGCGTTCGGAGCATCTGTTCCAGTGAGGAACCCCTTTCGTTTCACGCGAAAAGGTTTCCGGTAGCCCCAGCTGCGTCATTTTTCAGATCGGGAGGTATACAGTGTTTTTTGCAGTTTACTGTTACTTTCTCTCTGCTTATTTCGGTTTCAGTTTATTTAGCCCTTTTTTTTAACCGGATCTATACCTTTCATTTCTGCGTATGCTCTTTGCCCTGCGACTCTGTGCGATCTGGGCAAATCAGAAACAGAAAGGAAGGATTTTTCTCATGCGTATGCTCTTTTCCCTGCACCTTAGTGTGATCTCGGAAAATCAGAAACATTGAGAAAAATATTTAGTTTTTCGGCTAAAGCTAACTTTGAGATTTTTTTTAAAATTTCTAGTTTTTTGGCTAAAGCTAACTTCGAGCCGTAAGGTTCATTTTTCTTTGCATATTCGTGTTGGGTTTTGTGTTTTGTGTTTTGTAGGGAAAAAGAGCTTTCTCAAGGCAAGCACGCAAACCAAGGCCCCCCCCTCTCTCTCTCTCTCTCTCTCTCGCTCTCTCTCAAATTTTTTGTCTAGATCAATTGGTTCAAAGCTATTTTAAGAGAGTAGAGATCTTGGGTTCAAGTCTCCATTTTCTGGGGGCGGATTTTTTCATTCCCGCACATTCGCGCACTTTGCCGGCAACGTCAACAATTTTTTTTCAAAAAGCCATAACTTCTTCATCCGGAAGCCTTTTTCAGAGCCGTTTTTTTTTAAAACCGCCTATTTTTTCGAGATCTATCCATTGGGACACTTACTTTCAGCATCTTCAGCTTCAGTTTTTTTTAAAATGGAAAGTCCATGCCAAGTCATTCTTGACAGCACTAACTACTTCCAATGGGTAGCCTACATGGAAGATTTACTTAGAAGTAAAGGTCTCTACAGAATAGCCACAGACCAAGAGAAGAAACCAAAAGATGAAGACAAGGCTGCAAAATGGGAAAATAGACAAGATCAAGCACGTGGTTTGATAGGGATGTCTATTTCTCCTGATCTTAGATTCCACATTGTAGAACTTGAGACTCCTCATGAAGCATTAGAAAAACTTGCTAAAGTTTTTGGGATTAAAAATGAAATTAGAGCCCATCAACTTGAAAATGAGCTGCTTACTTTGGATCCTAATAATTTTTCTTGCATTGAAGATTTCTTGTCCAAATTCAAGACCCTTAGATATCTCTTGGAAGGTGTTAAAGTTAAGAAAGAAGATGGTAACCTTATTTATTCCATCCTTACTAAGTTGGGACCAGCCTACTCTGTATTTGTTTCCACTTTCCATTCTACAAGGGAAGCTTTCATTTGTCAAGGACAAGAATACAAGGCCCCTTCCTTTGACTCCTTTTGTGATTCCTTAATAAGAGAACAAGAAAAACTCTTACACCTTGGTCTTCTTAATCTTGGAAACTCTTCCACGAAAGCGTTAGCCGCCCAGCAGCAACCAAATTCAAAGAATCCTAAGAAGTCATATCCTCAAAAGAATGGTCCTAAACCATCTCAGCCTCAAAATGAAAGATCATTTCAGCAAAATGATAAGACCAATAAAAACAAATGGAAGAAGACTGATAGACATTTTAACTTTTGTAATCGAGATGGCCACTTAGAATCTAAATGCTTTAAGAAGATGGAAGCCTTGGAAGCCGCAATGAAGAAACATAACATCCATGTGGAGCCTACTTCAACTTCAACTTCCGGAATGGCACTTTCTGCATGTCATTGTCAATCATCTCAGTCTGGTTATGCATTAAATGTATCTTCTTCTTCTTCTCATTCTCATGAGTGGCTCATTGATTCTGGAGCCTCTTGTCACATGGCCAAAAACCAAGCCATGTTTTCTTCTTTAAATGATTGTAACACCAAAAATATATATATTGGTGATGATAGATCTCTTAATGTTGTAGGGACTGGAACTGTTCATCTAGACAATGGTCAGTTTAATGATGTATTATGTGTTCCAACCTTATCCTGCAACCTTCTATCTGTCTATCAGATAACTCATTCAGGTGAAGGTAAAATTGTTGAATTTTCACCTCATGATGTTGTAATTAAGGATCTAAAAGATCCTAAACAGATTCTAGCTACTGGTCTTGCTGATGATTCCAAAAGGTTGTATAAGTTTCACAACTTTGGGTCATCAAATCTTCCCTCAGTATTTGTTGCTCATAATGATGAAGTGAGCAAACTTTGGCATGAGCGATTTGGTCACTTAAACTATCGCTCCCTTCAGCATCTATGTAAAGAAAATATGGTGACAGGTCTTCCTATGGTATCTTGCAGAGATGGTGTTTGTTCCGGATGTGTACTCGGAAAACATCATCGGGACAGTTTTGACAAACGTGCCTCTCGGCACGCCTCAGCCCCTTTACAGCTTGTGCACAGTGATTTATGTGGTCCTCTTCCTATTGCTTCATTCTCTGGCTGCAAGTACTTCTTAACTTTCATTGATGATTTCTCCAGACGCACTTGGGTATACTTCTTAAAACTCAAGAGCGAAGTATTTAACACTTTTTTGGCCTTCAAAGCCTTTGTTGAAAAACAATCTGGACATCAAATTCTTAAGCTAAGAACTGATAATGGTGGAGAATATGTTAAAAACACATTCATCAACTTTTGCACCGAAATGGAATTCAAATGCAACATACTGTTCCATACACTCCACAACAAAATGGTGTAGCTGAAAGGAAAAATCGCACCTTAAAGGAAATGGCTAATTGTATGCTGCAATCTAAAGGACTCAGTCTTAGTTTTTGGGCCGAAGCAATTAATTGTGCAAATTATATAATCAATCGCACTCCTACTAAGGTTCTAGAGAATATCACTCCAGAAGAAGCTTGGAGTTCCATTAAACCAGATGTAAGTCACTTTCGTGTGTTTGGAAGTGAAGCATGGGCCCATATTCCAGATGAAAAGCATAAAGCTTTAGAACCTAAGAGTGAGAAATGTACTTTTGTTGGATATTCTGAAGATGTAAAAGGTTATAGACTTATTCCATTTAAGTCCAAAAATGTTATCATTAGAAGAGATGTAAAGTTTGATGAAAATAAATCGGCCCGCGAGCCTAGTCCGGCGGATGTGCCACCTCTTCCTATCTCTTCTACTTTTGAAAACATTTCTTCTTCAGATGATGAAAGCGAGGATGATAATCCTCCCCCTCCTTCTCAGGATCCTCAACTTCCATGATGGGTCCGTGCTACTCGGGATGCAGCAGGTGATCTTGCTACAGATCAGCGACGTACACGTTCTCAATTTGAAAGAGCCTCTTCTTTACTGGCTCAAGCTCCAGTAAATCATGATCCTGACACTTTTGCAAAAGCTTCAGGCCATCCACATTGGGAAGCAGCTATGAATGAAGAATATCATTCATTGATGACAAATGATACATGGGATCTTGTTCCTCTACCAAAGGGACGCAAACTTGTTAGATGTAAATGGGTTTACAGAACAAAGTATGGACCAGATGGGAAAGTTGATAAACATAAAGCTCGTCTCGTTGCTAAGGGCTTTTCACAGGTTGAAGGCATTGACTACACTGAAACCTTCTCCCCTGTTGCCATAATGAACTCTATCCGCCTTGTTCTTTCCCTTGCTGCCTCTTTAAAATGGGAAGTCCATCAGATGGATGTTAAATCTGCCTTCTTGCATGGGGACTTGCAGGAAGAAATCTATATGGAACAACCCATTGGCTTCATACAAACAGACTCCAGCCTTGTTTGTCGACTTAAGAAATCCCTTTATGGCCTCAAGCAAGCTCCTCGGGCTTGGTATGCCAAAATGGATAGCTTTCTTTTAGAATCTGGCTTTTCTAGGTGTCATTCTGACAATACTGTCTACACCAAGAAAGTGGGCAACTCTCTTATCATCCTTGTTCTTTATGTTGATGATCTTATTCTTACTGGTAGTGATCCCAACCTTATAAACCATGTGAAGTCCAGCCTTAAAAAGAAATTTGAAATGACAGACTTAGGACACTTACACTATTTTCTCGGTCTTCAAGTCTTGCAATCCCAGGAGGGTATTTTCCTTTCCCAGTCCAAGTATGCTTGTGATATTCTTCGTCATTTTCACATGGAAGACTGTAAGCCAGCCCTTTCTCCCTTTCAGTCTGGAGTCAAACTTTCAGTCTCTTGTACTTCTCCTGAAGTTGATGCTACCTTATACCGTCAACTTGTCGGAAAACTCTTGTATTTAACCCATACTCGTCCTGATCTTTCCTTTGCTGTTGGCCTTGTTGCTCGTTTTATGCAAAACCCCCGTGAAAGTCATTGGAAAGCAGCTAAAAGAATACTTCGTTATGTTCGAGGTACAGTACAGTTTGGGATTCATTACAGTGCCAAAGCAGCTCCTCTGTTAGTTGGTTTCACTGATTCTGATTGGGCTGGTGACCCTGATGATCGGAAGTCTACTGCCGGTTATGTCTTCACTCTTGGTTCAGGACCTATTACATGGGCTTGTAAGAAACAGGCTGCCATTTCTCTTTTGTTAGCAGAAGCAGAGTATCGTGGTGCCGTGGAATCTAGTAAGGAAGCCTTGTGGCTTCATCAGATCCTATCAGAGTTTGGCTTTGAGCAGCAGCATCCAACCACACTTTGGTGTGATAATCAAAGTGCCATTCAGCTATGCAAAGATCCAGTCCAGCATCAGCGCAACAAACACATTGAACTACACATGCACTTCATCAGAAAGCTCATTCATGACCATGTTCTTGAAGTGCAATATTGTCCAACAGATGATCAGGTTGCAGACATCTTCACAAAGGCTCTCACAGAGGCGAAGTTCACTAAACTTCGATATATGCTTGGAGTTCAGGAAGTTGTCACTAAGGGGGGATAGGCTCTAGTGCCTCCTTCCTTCTCCTATTGTGTCATATTTGTAAATCCTTCAATCCTATCCCAAGTTGTTCTTAAGGGGGGATGTTAGGATATTCCGACACATAGGATATAGTTAAGTTCAACTTGGTCTAGTATAGAGTTAGGTTAGAGTTAGTGTGTTTCTTTACCGTTGTACATTTTGTAACTTACAATCCGACGGTCACGATATGTAGTGATCCGACGATTCACTCTCACCTCGGTATTACCGACACTTGATCCGTGGCTTGACACTCGATTGGTCCATGAGTTCTATTTAAAGCGCATGGAGGGTCATTGTTCGGGTAATCCGTGCATGAGAGAAGCTTATGTAAATTTTCATTCTTTGATTAATAAATTGCCTGTAGTACCCACGTTGGGACAGGCCGTGGACTATTTCCCTCCTTGCACTTTGAGGGTTTTAACCACGTCAAAAATACTGGTGTATTGATTTGAGATCTGGTTGTGAGCGGTGTCCTTTTGGTGTTCTTTCTGAGGAACTTACCCTGTAAATTCCTACAGCGCTCGCGTGAAGAGCTCCACCACCTCAGGATTTTCTCTTAGCTTTGTGGAGTCGATTGGTTCCCTTCTGATGAACCCACCCGGCATGGTGAAAAACCTGCGACGTTAACTGGAGGTGGTGGTTGCGGAAGAAAATTGGCTAACTGGGACAGAGGTAGAATTACGCCTCTGCCACGCATACAATTCACAAAACTTATCTCCCGACGACCTTAACACGGCTTAAATATAACTCACATCCTTGTTAATCCGCCACCTTTTGACGTGAGGAACCCAATTTCCTGTAGAAACAACTTTTCTGTAGAAGCAGCGCGCGAATTCCGGAGAATACTGCAGTGGGTCTGTGCTCTCTGTGCTTCTTAACAGGCGTTCGAACGGCCAAAGACTTGGAGTGTTGAGCTGCAAAGGGATCCGGATGATCACTTGACTTTCAAACGACGAATGATAAATGCATGGGGTGGCAATCTAGCCGATTAGATTTGAATTCGGCGGAATCCGTGGCGCGGGGGTGAGTTGTCCCTGTCGGACCGTTGGACGACGTCACTCCATCATTCGTCTGTGAGTTCCCTTACTGCCGCATCATTCCCCGCAGATCCGCCGCCGTCACTTCTGTTAAAACTCGTTTTTCCCGATTGGATGGCTCTCACGTGTGCACTGCCCGTTCCTTTTTGCCACGACCACCGTTCAAACATCTGACTAGACCACTGACTGGTCGACGTGGCCAGTCGAATGGCCATACGACCGCTCAACCCATTCACTTTACACTTCACAAACATTCCAAAGTAAAATTCATGCAATTCGACGGAAGAAAGGGCGAGGCACTTACCTGTGCGGCCGCGACACGATTCTTCAGGCTTTTGGACGATGATGAGTCGATTTGTTTGCTGCTGCGTGATTGCACAGGTTCGGAGGTTCCTCTTTACAGGCTGCTGACGATGAATTTGATGCTTCGGCTGCATGCGCCCGCATGATCTTTGCATGTTGCAGGCGGTGGAATGGTGTGCACTCTAGTTGGCTTAACTGTTACGGGACTCCTGCAGGATGTCCTGTAGCAGTTTTTCCTCCTCGGGTGCATGCTGCACGGTGAAGACGGTGGCCCCACGATCATGCTCACAGGGCTCTTAGATAGCTGGGATGGGTATGGCACGACATCTCAACGTTTTTTCATTAACAAAAAATTGCTTTCTCTTGAATCTCAATGATCTGCCTTGATTGTGCAGGTATCTTCATTGCATGTCGACAGGGGTGGTAGAAAGAGGTGACAACAGTGTGTAAGGGTGAAAATAGTAGCTTGCATGTGTCCAAACCGATCCTTGGTCATTAGATCTCCTCATACAATGAATTCTGGGCCGTCCCGAACTTCTACAGGAAGTTTCCTATAGAAATACAGGACTTCCTGTAGAAAGTTTGCACCTTCCTGTAGAAAGTCTGCACCTTCCTGTAGAAAGTCTGCATCTTCCTGTAGAAGACTTAAGCGGTGATGAAATCGTTCCCATACCTTGGAGAAGATGAGTATTCTTGGAGGAGGTGCTGGTGAGGTCCCCTGGCAGCATGATAAGGATCCTTGACTTTGAGTTGAGAGACCTCCTCTCCTTCATAGAACTCCTGCAACCTGCATGCAATTCCACATTATAAACTTGTTGTCCCTGTCTTTTTTGATTATTTTTTTTTTCTTTTTTTTTTTTTTTTTTTTGAAAGATAGTAGGGGCGCCTCAATGAGGTTTTCACCCTTGCCATCTGCCTTAAGCGCCTCAGAGAGGTTTTCACTCAAGGATCTTTTTTCAAATCTCTTTTTTTTTTTGAAAGACAATAGGGGTGCCTCAATGAGGTTTTCACCCCTACCACCTGCCTTGGGAGCCTCAGAAAGGTTTTCCCCCAAGGATCTTTATTATTATTTTTTTTTTAGATCTTTCAGGGTATGCCCAAAGCAGAGGCAGAACCCTTCTCTATGACCAACACTGATTTCTCCATAGTTTTGATGAACTCTTGTCTTGAGAGAGGTTTCCTGTAGATCTTCAGTCGATGCCCATTGACAAGCACGAGGATGGCTTCCTCATCAATGGTCCGAATAAGAACAGATCCATTGTCATGACATTTTTCCACTGCATATGGTCCCAACCATCTGGTTCTCAGCTTCCCCTTGAAATATTTGTGCATGCAATCATACAACAGTGCCCAATCTCCTGGTTGGAATTGCTTGTCAATGAGGTGTTGGTCATGCCATACCTTTCTCTGAAGTTGAACCACTTTTGAGTGAAGGAGGGCTTGCATCCGGTGCTCGTCCAGTCCATTCAGCTACAATAACCTTTCTTGTTGTGCATGGCTGAGATCTAGGTCCAGCTGAGCTGCCATCCTCAAAGTGTTGTATTCAAATTCAATGGACAACAAAGCTTTCTTCCCATAGACCAGCTCATAAGGTGTGAAGCCGGTGGTGGTATTCCAGGTGGTGTTGTAAGCCCATGTGGCCTCAACCAGGCGATCTGCCCAATCTTTCCTACTGTTGCTCACCACCTTAGTCAAAATCCTTTCCAATGCTCTGTTGGTGACTTCCACTTGCCCATTTGCCTATGGATGATAGGGGGTGGAGGTCCTATGCTTGATTTTGTGATGAGCTAGCAGGTCTTCAATTAAGTTGGATGTGAACTGGCTCCCTTGATCGGTGACTAGCTCTCTTGGGTAGCCAAATTTGTAGAAGATGTTCTCTCTTAAGAACTCAGCCACCTTTTCTTCTGTTGCTGCTTTGATTTCTTTAGTCTCTACCCACATTGTCAGGTAGTCAGTGCACACAATGATGTAAGACCTTTGCCTCGAAGGAGGGTTTATTGGACCCACAAAGTCCATACCCCACTTCTCAAATGGCTCAAGAGTCACTTGAGGTTGGAGAGGCATCTCATCCCTTTGAGTCGGTTTCCCCATTCTTTGGCATCGGTCACATTGGCTGATATACCTTCTGACATCTTGATGAAGTGTGGGCCAATAGTAGCCTGCCTGCAGGATTTTGAAGGCAGTCCTCTTTGCTGCAAAATGTCCTCCACAAGGCCCATCATGACAGGTGAGGAGGATATCAAAGACTTCCTCCTCCCTTACACAATGCCTTAAGATCTGATCAGGGCCAAGCTTGAACAGGTTGCCCCCGATCCAAGTAAATGAGGCACTTTTTCTGATGATTATGCTCTTCTCTCTTGAAGATAGGTGCGGAGGGAACTGTGCTGAAATGAGGTAGTTTGCTATATAAAAAAACCATGGAGAGAGTACTGAGATAGCAAACAGATGTTCATCAGGCATCTGGTCATCCACTGTTCCATCCTCATATGCAGACAAATCCAATCTAGATAAAAAGTCAGCAACAACATTTTCTTTACCTAGTTTGTCAACAATGGTCAAATCAAACTGCTGCAACAAAAGTAACCATCTATTAATACGAGCATTCACATCTGGTTTATTCATTAAATATCTAATTGCAGCATGATCCGTATGTACAAAGGTTTGATAGCTAGTGATATAATGTCGGAACTTGTTCAGTGCATGGACCACAGCCAAGAATTCTTTCTTGGTTACAGTGTAATTCAGTTTAGCTTTGGATAAGTTTTTGCTAACAAAGTAAATGGCATATGGAATTTTTTGTTCAACTTGTCCTAAAGCTGCCCCTATGGCTTTGTTCAAGGCATCAGTGTGGATGTGGAAAGGTAGGGCCCAATTTGGACCTCTCAAGATTGGGGCAGACACTAACTTGTCCTTTAATTCATTCAGAGCCCTCTGACAATCGTCAGTCCATTTAAACTCCACATCTTTTGCCAATAGGCCAAACAATGGCGAGGCTAGCTTGCTGAAGTATTTAATGAATCTCCTGTAATACCCTGCTAATCCTAAGAAACTCCGAACATCCCTTACCTTTTGGGAGGTGGAACCTTCTTGATGAGAGCAATTTTGTTAGGATCCACTTGTAACCCTTGGCAAGAAATGGTATGGCCTAGCACGGTCCCTTCAGTCATCAAGAATTCACATTTTTCAGGACTAAGGGACAGGTTCATCTCAATGCATTTGGTTAGGACTTTTCCCAGATTGGACAATGCTTCCTGGAAGTTGGACCCATAAGGAGTGAAGTCATTCATATAGATTTCCACCGCATCATGGACCAGTTCCGAGAAGATGCTCAAGACAGCTCTCTGGAAGGTAGCAGGAGCATTGCATAGCCCAAAGGGAAGAACTCGGTAGGCAAAGGTACCCCAAGGACAAGTGAAGGTGGTCTTATCTTGGTCTTCCGGGCTGATTTGGATTTGGTTGTACCCGCTAAACCCATCTAGGAAAGAGAAGAACTTCTTTCCTGCCAGTCCATCCAACACTTGATCTATGAAAGGTAGAGGGAAATGGTCTTTCTTGGTAGCTTTGTTCAGTTCTCGGTAGTCCACACAGATTCTCCACTTCCCATTTTTCTTGGGAACCAACACCAGAGGGGACACCCATTCACTATCTGAGATGGGATAAATGAATCCGACCTCCAATAGTTTTTGCAATTCTTCCTTGACAATGTCCTTAAGGGCTGGATTCATTCTCCTTGGGGTTGCCTAACCGGTTTACAATCCTCTTTGATGTATATGTGATGGGTACAGACCGAAGGATGGACTCCTTTCATCTCCTTATAGCTCCAAGCAAAAGCATCTAGATGACTGGCCAACAGACTACACAGCTCCTTTTCCTGGGAAGGAGATAAGGAGGAGCTGATCTTTAACGTTCTCTCAGGGTCGAACTCCACATTCTTGACTCTGGGAGTGACAGGGTTGGTTGCACAAAGGTCCACTAAGGTGCTAGCTTGGGCATCCTCCACCAATTCCTCTAAGGTCAGTGCACTAGGAGGTGGATTCTGGATCAAGGTCTCAATCAAATCATCCTCGGTTTGGGGGTCTCCCCTAGTGGTGTCTAGGGTACACAAAGGTGCTGAGTACACCTCATCTTCTTCTCCTTCTTCTAACCAAAGTGGTAAGTCATGCTCTAAGGAGGGTTGGGCAGGAGGGTATAGGACTAGCTGCTTGGACATAGGACCATTTTTGATGGTCATGTTTCCTGCGCGGCAACTTATGTAAGCATCTACAGTGGCTAACCAAGGCCTTCCCAAAATAAGAGGATATCCAGTGAGCTTTGCCTTTGGTTGCAGAACCAAGAAATCTGCAGGGTACTCCCAAGAGTTGACAGAGACCAAGACATCCTCCACAATCCCTTCAGGAGTCACGGTGGAGCGATCTGCTAGTTGCAGGACTGTCGAGGTCTTCCTCAAGGAACCCTGAAGGTTGAGTTTGAGCATGGTATCCCTGGTCATCACATTAATGGCAGCCCCCAGATCAATCAAGGTGTGAGGTATGATGGTGCCATTGATGTGGACATCTACTACAGGACTCCCAAGGTCTAGGTGCTTTGGGCAGATGACTTGTCCTAACATAAGGTCAGACAGTTGTCCTATGACATTGATGGTTGAAGCATCCCTCTTTCTCCTGCCTGGGTGTTTGAAACACTTTTTCTTAACCAGTTTGTTGTATATCGGTACATCTTTGATGGCTTGGAGAAGTGGTATTTTCACACACAACTGCTTGAGCTCTCCCAGAAGCTCATCCTCCTCTGGGTTGGGTTGTGTGGTGGTTGTTAGTTTCTCAGGAAAGGGTGGAATAGCCTTTGGTTCACTTTCCTGTTTGTCTTCCTCGTCCTCTGGGGGAGGAGGTTGGCGATCCGGAAGAGTCTTTCCAGATCGAAGATTGATCTCCTGGATCTCCACAGCATAGGTAGGGCATGATGTTTCCCCAGTGTATACCTGCTGGGACTATCTATTGTTGGGGTTCGGGTTCGGTTGAGCAGGCATTTGAGGTTGCCTTGGAGGAGCAGGAGGTAATGGTTGAGGTTGAACTGGTGGTGGAGGCAAAATTGCGGGAGGAGTGATGTACTGGGGCCTCCACCCCGACTGAGGTGCATTCCACTGAGGCTGTGGCTGGGCATGTGAGTGATATGAATGAGTAGTGGGCTGAGTAGGGTACTGAGGTGGATAAGACCATGGAGGAGGCATAGACCAGGAAGGATGAGCAGGGGGACCCCAGGAAGGCATAGGAGTAGATTGGTTGGGGCTGTAATAAGCTTGGGGTGCCCCTTGTATCCCCTGCTGGTAAGGTCTAGGTCCTTGTGGCCTCCTTTGGTTGAGGAAATAGAGAGGTTCAGTGGGGGTTTCTGTCCCTTGGTACATGGCTTTAAGCCCAGGTAAGGTTGGACATTGATTTGTGGGATGGTCCTCCTCACAAACAGAGCACACTTCAACCGAATGCAATGGGCATTCGTTCTTAGGGTGTCTCCTTGTACATCTAGGGCAGAAGATAGCCAAGGCCCTCTCAGCTTCTTCCTTCTTCTGCTGGATCCTGAATGTGTCAAGTTGCATGGCAATGGTCTGTCTCACCTCACTCTTGAGATCTTCTAATTGATTTTCAAACTCATGTTTGGAGAAAGGAATACTAGCTGAGAGGAGGTTTCCTCTACCTCGTTTCCGGGTTGCCCTAGAGTGGTTCCTAAACACAGTCTTGATGTCCTCATAAGGCAGCTGGTAAATATCTCCTCCAGCTAACATGTGAAGGGTATCTAAGAGGTCTTCAGGGACTCCTCAGAGCAGGACCAACTTGAGGGATTCAGGGTCAAGTGTGCACCTGGCCCGTTTATAGCTAAGTTGGAACCTTTCCTCATAATCCTCTAAGGACTCATCATTTCCCATGGTCATACGAAAGATTTCTCCCTTGGTTTCCTTGGACCTACAGTAGTCTTGGTACTTGGTATTGAAGGCTTGCTGCATCTGAGCCCAAGTGGTGATACTATTCCCAAGTAAGCCCATGAACCAGCGTAATGCTGCATCCTTAAGAGTTGAAGGGAAGAGTTTCAGCTTCTGCTCATCTTCAGTATAGTCATAGGTTCGACAAAGGACAACAAACTCAAACAGGAAGGTATCAGGATCTTCAGTAGTCAGTCCATGGAAGTGAGGTAAAGTGGAGGGGCTAATGTTCTTCATTTTCATGTATCCATTGGTTTCTTGGATGGGGAAGGCACCTTCTATTCTCTCATCTTCTCCTCTATTGTCAGCCATAGCTTCAGATGGGATGGTCTCTAATTCTTCTTATGCTATAGGATCTTCGTATATCTCAGGAGGTTCACCTATAGGTTCTTCTGGATCACTGTCACCGAAGAAGAGAGAAGGGTGACTCAGTGATGTGGTGGGGGTGTTGGGTAAGAATTTGCATGTTTTATCTCGATTCCTACGAGGCATGAAATGGAAAGACTTTTTTTGATTGCTTTTGTTTTTTTTCTTTGGTACCTGCAAAACTGAAACAGATTGATCTACAACTAACTATCTTGCTGAAATAAAAATGCAGAATTGAAATGAAAGCAGGAAAGAACTAATTTACTTTGCTCAAATGGAATTGTAGGAATGGAAATGCTAGTCTACGCTTGCAGAATTGAAATGCTAATCTACGCTTGCAAAATTGAAATTGCGGAATTGAAATGCTAATCTATGAAAGCAGGAAATGTCTATGCTACTTTTACAGAATGGAAATGAAATAAACTACTTGGTAGAAGGCAAGAGTAGGAAAATAGAAGAAAAGCAAAAATTACTAATACTCTGACGCTTCCCCGGCAACGGCGCCAAAAAGATGGTGGGCTCCAGTATTGTAGCAATAATGCTATAACTCCTGGAGCTTCCTTCTCTAATTTTATCAACCCGGTAGTTCGTAACAAACTTGGAAGCGACGGTGCTGTATACACAAGTACTAGCTCTTGTCATAGCTGTCACTTGGTCAGCTGGCACAAGTCCGCTAGGGCTCAAGCCAACTTCTATATGCTCTCAGAAGAAGCTTTTTAAGTGATGAACGAAAGCTATCTCAAAGGAAATTAACCTACTTTGCAAGAATGAACTGAAAGCCAACAAAACATGGAAACCCTAGTAAACCCTAATTTGACCAGCTTAATCCTTACGATGCAATGGTGGGAATGCAACTTCTAAAAATGATGCCATTACTTCTAGTGAGATGAGATGCATGAGTCTAAACTACTTTCATCTGAAGAGAACATGTTTTTGTATTTTTTCTCAAGTGGTTGGAGTTATTATGACTGTGCTTCTTACTGGGTCTTGACTGTGCAGGGGTAGTTCAAGGGGAGGAAGGCTTGGAAAAGGTCAGGAGGACTCTGAGAGGTTCCAGGGGATCCCTAACATCATTCCACAGAAGTTCACAATGTTCAGATTCCTGGCAACCGTGTTTGCAAGCTTCTACAGGATGTCTGCAGGGGATCCTACAGGAAGCTCGGGATTTCTACAGGAAGTTTGCTAACTTCTACAGGATGTTCTGCAATCGGAGTTTTGGGTGATGGAGGAGTGAATGAGCTATATGGGTGGATAGGTAGGATGAGAGGGGAGCTTGTGATGGCTTATGGACGGAGAGATGAGATGGAGAGGGGGTGTGTAAAGCTGGTTGGTCGGTAGAAGGGTAGAGGCAATGGAAGGCCGAAAAGATAAAACAACGTGGATGATAGAAGAGTTGGGAGGCCAATGATCTAGCTAGGAGGTAAGTAGATGGCTTAGGCACGGCTTAGAAGGATAAGGGAATAATAGAGTGGTGTTGCGCAGTGTAAATGGAACAAATCACCTCTGTCTTGCACAAAACCGAGAATTCTTCAACCTATTCTAACTGTTTTATTGAAAACCCAAAGAACAGCAATGTAAGTTAAGGGAGAATTGTGCATGGTGCTGAAACAAAGAGTTATTGCTCAAGATCTAAATGCATGGACGCTTCTACCAATGGAAATATTACTTGAAAGCTTGCATGAACATGTAAAACTGTGTTTTTTTGGTGGTTGGCACGGTCTACACTCCCAATCTCTAAACAGAGGTGGAAGTGAGTGTACGATCAACCTTTTCTTGGAACTCTAATGAATTCTAATCCTCCTACTCTAATCTAAATTGCTGAAAGCACTTTATCCATAAAACTAACCTACTTAATCACATCAAGAAATTCGAATCAGCAAACTGTGTTTTCCAAGTGCATGTAAAGGCAAAGAAATGAAATGCTGAAAGGAAAGACAAGTAACAATACAAAGAAAAAGGAGGCCTATTGCTCTCAGGTTGGGCCCAAACCTGAGAGCTATAGCTCCTCTAAGAACTCAGAATTGGACTCGAATCTGCCTGCCTTTTATTAAAAGATCATAGTCAAAAGTCTAACAACATGCCAAAAAATGGCTTACAAAGAGCAAAACAGAGCTATAGCTCGTGATTCAAAATCTGCAACAAAGGTTCAAAAAGTCCCCATCGAAGGCTACAGCCTCAAGATTTATACATTATGAGGGCCAAGCTGGCCTCCTAAATTAGTGGGGCTTGGCTGTCCAACTAAAAGTAAACTTTTGTTCCTTTAGAATCCGTTGGCTGCCTTCTAGCTCAGTGGTGATAGCTGTTGGAGCTCGGAGTTGGGGTGGAGATCACGAGGAAGGTCATTCAAGGCTATGGACAACCTTCCTACAAAACCGCAATGCCACCTTGGCTGTCTCCTTGCCTCCATCTGCATGGTTTTGCTCCATTTAATGTCAAAAAACCTGAAATAAACATGTATTAGCCACATAGGCATAATGACTGCCCTCCTTCCTACAAATAACATGAATATACTAAGAAATGATGCATAAGTGATAAAAAATGAAGGGTTGAGCAAGGTAAGTAGGCCAAATGAGCCCAAAATGTTACCAAAATTTGGGGCTCATCAGCTTCACAGATGCAGATTGGGCAGGGAGCCCAACAGACAGAAAGAGCACATCAGGAGGGGTCTTCAGTATTGGATCGACAGCAGTTTCTTGGTACAGCAGGAAACAGAGATCCGTGGCACTCAGTTCAGCGGAGGCCGAGTATATGGCAGCAAGTTTGGCTACATGCGAGGCTATATGGATGAGGAAGATCCTAGTTGGTTTGTTCGGTTCTCATTTGGATCCTACTGCGATTTACTGTGATAACCAGAGTTGCATTAAACTCTCGGCTAATCCTGTATTTCATGATAGATCTAAACATATTAACATCAGGTACCATCATATCAGAGATTGTGTGCAGCGGAGGATCATGTTACTTTCGTGCATTCTGATGAAGGCTCTCACCAGGAGCAAATTCGAGTACCACCGAGGTAGGATAGGGGTTGCTGATAATCCATATCTTGTCGAGAGGGAGTGTTGAGATTGCAACAAGATGATGGAGCTTAGTGAAAAGAGTCGCCTTCACTAAGTGGGTCCGCAGGCTATTTTTGGCGCAAGTCTATTTTTAGACTATGTCTATTTTTAGACATATGGATCATGTCTATGGATTGCAGGTTGTTGTTTATGGATGATTGATCAAGTTGGAAAAAATAGATGGACTTCTATTTTGGATGAAAGTGTGAGTGATCAAAGTCGATTTTTAGACTGTCTGTCAAAAATAGAAAAGTCAAATATTATTATCTCACAATAATATTTGGACTATAAACTTAATCTTATTCTCTTGGAGCACTTCAGTTTGAGCTACAGAGGTGGCACATGCAGCTGTCAGAAGGAAATACGCTTTTCTTATGAGTCAGTTGAGTTGTTGCATGCATCACTTCAGTTAGAACTCAATCGGTTGAGTTTGGTGGAGTTGATTGTGGAGTTGATGGAGTTGTGTTCAGTTTAGCTTTGTTAAACTGGTTGTATTTAGTCTAACAGGAAAATAGACTAGATATGAGTGGGGTGAATTAGTTATTAATTAATTCACAAGTTATTAACTCATAATACAACTAATGAATACATCAGTTAACTCAGTTGCATGTCAGTGCATGTTCAGTTCAACAGGGACAGGTGGTAGAGAATCAGATTGCTATCAGTTGCGACTATAGTTGTGCACCAGATCTTGCACAATCAAGGGATTGAGTATGCCAATGAGTTTGCTCACGTATTTTCCCACATTATAGCTTGTGCTCACGTCCAACAAAGAGTGAGTGACTATTTTGCAGGTGAAAAACGAGTTTGGTGAGCCATTCTCATGAGTTCTCGAGCAGGTATTGAGCAGTGGAGGCAGGCAAGCAGTGGAAGAGATTTGGAGATCAGATCTGAGCTGTATTGTGTGTAACAGAGGTGGAGATACTTGTGAGAAGTATTATGTTGTGTAATGTTACATGACTCAATCATTAATATACAGATAGTGTGGGGTTTTTAGCGAGATGATTTCCCCGGGATACATACTGTGTTAATGTGTGAATGCTCTTGATGTTTTTATTGTTATTGATGCTGCTATATTGATGATCAACATAGAGGAGCTTATGTATTGTGTATGTTTTCTGCAATAGTACATGATCAAGATAATCCCCATTGAATATGTGTTAAATTATTCAAAATTTCTATAGATTGTTGGCGAGAGAGCTTGTCATTAAGGCATACAAGCCTCAAGGTACTAATGAGGACTCTAGCCCTGAACCTAGATAATGTGTTGATGTCGATAGGCCAAGGCTTGTTAGAAGGAAAGCCTTAAGGAATCCTCCATCATCTAACACGAGCATGAAACAATGATTTTGAAGGACTATGAATGGAAAATTTTGCAGTGGATCAGGTTTATTTAACGAAAAGGAAAATGACAAGTGAATGGAAAGTAAAAGGACAAATCAGCATGTAAGTGAGCTGAATTTCTTTATAAATATGGGTTATGAGTTAGTGAAAGAAAGGAAGGAAAATATAATTTCTATGAAAAAAATGAGCAGTGAAGGAAAATGAGATGAGAATTTTATTGACTAACTAAATGAAATGCAATGTGACTGCAAAGGAAATGAGATGAAGGTTTTATTAACTAAAGGAGTATGGAAGCAATGGAAACACTGCCATCTGAAAGGCTTGCAAATGCTGGATCTGATATGCATTAGCATGTGCTCATGCATTGATGTTTCATCTCTGTTGCTGCTCTGATCATTTTCTTGTGAAATAAATGTGGTCTTTGAGAGACACTATTTTCTTATGGTCATCTGTTCTTCCTCCTGGAACCTACAAAAACTAGTACTTCTTCTCCAATGGATTGTAAGGTTATCAAAATAGAGAGGTGATCAATCTCTCTGTTAATGACATTTACATAAAAAAAATAAGAATCGGTACTATTAAACAATTTCATAAAAGAAAAACCAAAAGAGTTTATACCTGTGTCGAAATTAGTGCCTCAAGTTACTTGGTGTTTCTTTTCAGCAATTTCTTTATTCTTTACTATTTCAAAATCTGATAATAGCTTCCTCATTTTGTAGATCTCGTCGAGATCTTTCCAACGACACTTGAATCATCGAATTCCGATGTCGTATGAGAAAGTTAGACTGTTTTGAAATTTTTATGAAATAGTGAAAATTTTCATGTAAAATGTGGCATGGGAACATGATGCTACAGTGAAAGATGATGTAAGCAGATGAAATGGCATGTTGATCATGAATTTCTGGTGAGAATGAATTGTTTGACAAATAAATCATTGAGTTAAATGCATCATTGTAGAATTGTCGATTAGTCGTAGAATCGCTGTTCAGTTGCAGCATGTGCACAGTTTCTGTAGCTAAAATCCTGAACAAACAACCCAAGTCAGTAAATAACCAAAAATGAATTCAAAGAGCAAGAAACAATGTTACCATGAACATAAAGACCACTTTTAACTTGGACCACAAACAAATTAACTGGTATCTATCCCTTCAAGATCACATCATAATATCAAAGGTCGTTCAACTTCTGCCTTTGTGGTTTACTGGAGCCAAACTCCAGTGATAATTGCAATGCCTCATGGGCATGAATTCACTCCAACATATGTCATATGCCATATAGCATTAAAAACCACAGTAGCCTTGAATGGAACCAAATGCATGAACCAACACATATATAATTAAATTATTCAACCAAACTCACGTTCTTCAATATAATGGTTCAATGCATATACATGGTTTGAATGCTTGAAAAGATACACCACGTAATTCAAAGCCAATTCAACACCAAAGCGCACATTCAAGGGTTCAATGAACAATTTTGAGTGCATTTGATATACCAGCATATACCACGACGACCATCAAGATATTCTAGCTTTCACAGGATTGTATTTAACCGAAACAGAGAAGGGACTGCTTGAGATAATTGCAAGAGTTCAAAATACAATGAACAACACCAGGGAGGAGAGGACATGTTTACAAAGGCCAGACCGAAAGGAGGAGATTCTATTTGTAGAAATATGCTTTATTGCCAGAATGACTTCCTCCTTCAACTCAGTCGTAGCAACAACATACTACGGAGCCAAGTGCTGGCAATGTGCATAAATTTGTAACCATTTTCTTTGTTGAAGTTACTCTCCTTTCAACACTAGGACATCTTTCTGATGGACTCAATCAAACTTGATTTGTTTCCACGATTTGCAGGATCAAGACAGTGAGTAAAAAAAACCGTTTTTCCACGTAACTTGGAAAATAAGGCTTTAAAGAACCTAGAATATATCCGAATTGGTTACTAATTTCAAAAAATCACTCCTCGGTTTTGTAACTGACCTCGTTCTGAGAAAAACCTAGGTTTTATTTTTTTGAAATTCGTTTTCATTGTCCTAAAATTGCGTTTTAAAATTGATGTTTTTAAGTTTGTTATGCATTTCCTCTACTCAGGTAACTGCTTGGTCTTCCATGTCCATGAACCAGGGAGTTTTCATCATCAAATTTATTGTGACCGACAAGGAAATTCCAGCCAAAAGGGATCAAACCGTGATTTCCACCCCCATGATCTCAATAAATCGATAATGATGCCAACAAATTGCTAAAAAAAGGTTGTGATGGTTGTTTTTTTTTTTTTTTTATCCAAGTTTGTACCCTTGGATATTTAAAACAGTGGCCACACCAAGCTCCCATCGCCACGCAGATCTCTACAAGTTCTGGAGCTCTTGATAAACAAGTGTAATTTCATTTGGCTTCCAGTAGTCTTGATGCTTTAATTCCTTTCCAAGTTGCAGGAATTTTTGGATAACGAAGTTCACTCCCACTACACTGTCATCATAGAAATACACAGCAAAAAGCCTCCTCTTCTCTTCAGATCAAGGCTGATTGTGATCATGCTAGGCCTAAAATCAAAGCTCATTTTAATTAGCTCCAGATATTGGCTACAAAGTGCCCTGTGAATTACCCTTAGATGCACAATCCAAGATTTAAAGATTGTTAAGTACACCTTTGGATTATAAATCCTTATGAAATCGACCATACGCACAACGCATCAAGCGATTGTACAACTAAGTCTCGTGGATGGGTCAGATTAGGCTAGGCTTCAGAAACTAGTCGTTTCTGCAGCTGTGCGCATTCAAAGAAATATTTTTTTTAATATATTATTATGATGAACTTTGAATTTGGATTCCAAACTAGCCCAAAAATATTTTTTCCTTGCAGGTCGCATGAGAACCTAGATTGTCAATTTATTTAGGAAAAAAGAATCGATATATTTTCTTTTATTTAAAAATCTACATTTTCCTTATTCAAAAACATGATTTTTTTTTTTAAATAAAAAAATACTTTTTTAATTTTTACTTTTAATGAAAATCTAACAAGATTTTTTTATTATTTAAAATCAAAACATTATTTTTTTTTATTGAAAATATTTTTATGAGGTTAATGAAGAAATGCAAGAAAATAGATAAAATTCTAGAAGATTTTAAAGTCTAAAAACTTAAAAAAATGCAATCAAGCTTGATTTTACTTCCTAGTTTATCCTACTTGAAAGATTTATTTATTTATTTTAAGTATATGAATGTTTCCAATGGAGCCATTTACAGATTAAACTTTCTAAAATGTTCATATCCAAATTTGCAAAATGTACTTGATTGTGCATGAGGACATGAGAAATCGTTTTAACCTTTGGATTTTCTGCAAGGATCTCTTGAAGAATTGATGAATATTGGGGTGTAACCGCTTCTTGATACCATTACTCAATGTAGTCTTTGGGCTACATTCTAGATCCTTTGTCCATAAATGGTTAGTAAAAACAAAAATAAATAAAATACACTCTAAACTGGAAGTTAGTTCCTATGCACACTTCCCCGACAATGGTGCCACAATGTTGGGGCAAAATGATTGCCTATCATTTAATTTGTCAACCTGGGGGTTTCGTAAACTTGTGAAGCATGCGTGCACTATATGTGCTAGAAATTGTCTTTCAGTTTAGATCAATCTAACTACAAAATAATGAAAATAAATTCATCTAATCTATGAAATCAAATAATGAAAATGAAATTCAACTAACCTGTGAAATCAAAAACAACTAATGCATACTTAGTTACTCCAGCATTCAATTATGAAGTGTTACCTTATTGAGATGACGTGTAAGCAACTATTTATACCTCAACTTCTAATGTCCTAGAAAAGCAAGTAAAGTGTGTAGAAAATAACTCAGTAATTGCATGTATTAATTATTCAACCATTCAATCTTGAAATATGATTCAATCAATTTCTTAAAATGATCTTTAGGAATATCAGTTAATGCAATTAAATGAGGATCTTAAAAGAAAATATAAAAGCATGAAAAAGTAAAGCTCAATGATTGCATAGGTTGAACATTCAATCACCCAATTTGAAGTCACCTTCTTGGCCTGATCCTTTATTCAATTATATAATGAATTGATGGTTTGATATAAGAAAGTAAATAATAGAACATAAAAGGAAACTAAATAACTATGAGCCCTTGCCTCAAACTTAATCCAATTAGAAAATACATAAATCTTCCTATTGAAATGTTTTTAGAAAAGCAAAGATTACATAATCATTCTAAAACTAATACTAAGAAAGCAAATGAACTTTAATCTATAAAAGCAATTAAATCTCACAATCATTAGATGGCCATTCCAATGGTGTATGAGGATGGCAAGTGAAGAAGCTCCATATGCAAGCAGAACTAAATCTTCAAATCTCTAAGTATAAGCTCCAAATTCTCCATTAAAAACATGAGCATTTCTCCAACTTTACACATACCTTTCAAAGGAGAAGGCTCTCCTATTTATACAAAAACATAAGAAGCTACCCTATTTAATGAAGATCCACTAAAATATCATATAGTTACAACCAAATAGCTCATAATGAGACACATATCCTCTAAGTGTCTCATAGAGTTCTAATCCAAATAAGAAATGATGAGACACCTCATAGAGTTACAATCCAAATAGGACACATATCCTTCTTTGACCTTTATCCAAATCTCCTTTGAAGGGAATTCGTATTTGAGCATTGGAGGCCACATAAGGGTGCCTTGGAAGCTTCCAAATGACCTACACATGTCATGAAACTCAAGACACATATATAGATACATGAAACCATGTTAATTTCCTAGTTTTTAATCATAAATTCAATTTAAACACATAAAATCAATAACTTTGATAAATAAGGAACCTAACCCATATATTTATGAAAGTGGTGGATAATGAAAGGTTATATGGTTATGGAGTTGCGACATGTGAGTGAAATGGTGGCAATAAAGGTGAAAGTGGATGTCATTTTGAAGGCATTTTGGAGGCCCAACAATCTCCTTGTTAGGAAGTCCAAAATACACTACCAAAGTCAATCCTAAATCCAATGTCCAGTGCCATGATCCTTGCATTAATTGTTTTCTCAGTGAACAGTTACCAACTCATTGTTCCAAGGAACACTCCCAATGTGCTTCTGATTCCATATGGAAATGCCAATAACCAGAACAAATTCATTCCCTGGCTTTCCCTTCTCTGCTACAAATTCCCTCGAGCAATCCAATCACCCCCTTCCATGTAGTCACACACCTTCCAAGTTCCACTCGCATCCCCTTCTCTACTACATAGTCTTTCAGGTGATCCATCCCTTGGCAAGGTTTCCTCACATCAGAAGGTCCAAAAACCAAGGCATATCCTTGCCTCAAAACCATCGTACCAGTCATAACATGCTCATGGTAATCAATGGACACTATTGGGTGCTAATGTTCTAGAATGGATTTGCTCTTGAATGCTTTACCATCCTACTATTGCATGTTCCAATTCCTTTCATTGTTGTTGCTTCTGCAGCCAGTTCCAACCACCCGAAATCGGGCATTTTCGACCACCCAAACTGAGCATTTTCCATGCTTTCCTGTACCAAGCACATAATTTCCATTAGAATCAAAGGAATTGAAATAAATTCAAATCATACCTCATTGGTGGGTTGTCAATAAGGTACACTTGCAATTCTGTTTACTTCCTAACGCAACAAGTCAAACTAGCTCTTTGATAAAACTATCATGTATAAACATATCACATTTGTAGCTCAAAACTCAACTGTCATAAATCAAAATAATAGGTTATGTGCATAGTCAAAATTGAAATAAAATATTTATACTTAACTTTTAAATGGTTTTTTGTTTCTACCTTTATTCTTTGTCCTTTCCATACACACACCAAATCAATTTCCACACCCAACAAGCACCTAGTGCCTTCTCTCCCCTTCAATCATGTACACACAATGTACATCACATGAATACACCCACATACGGTGTACCACACAATACATACACCTACACTTGATGTACAACACAACATATACACCTACATCTAGTGTACAACACAATGAATACACATGTCACAATACAATGACTACACAATACATGTAACATAGTACCACACATACACAACACACCATGTATGACATGTACACAACACCACATGTAAAACATGTACACAACACCACATGTACACAACGCCACATGTACAACATTTACACAACACCACATGTACAACATGTACACATCACCACATGTACATAGCACCACATGTACAACATGTACACAACACCACATGTACAACATGTACACCACACCATATGTACAACATGTATACAACACCACATGTACACAACACCAGCTGCACAACATGTACACAACACCACCTGCACAACCTATGCACAACACCACATGTACACATCAATAGTACTGCACATCCAGAGACCACACTGTCTCTACTAGGTAACCTTGCTTCTAGTGTCTTTCCTACACCTTATTGCATGTATCGACAATCCAAATTCTTGGTCTGTGGCTCTTTCTATTATCCATGCTTGTCTCAAAATGCTACAGATCGCACTACTTTCATTCCACTGATGTATCCTTCAACATTGTTTACCATAGCATAAACATAGGCATAATATAAGCACATAATATCAATTCATATCCACATGATACTGACCTCATAGATTGATTGGAATTTAAACTGGAACACAAAAAATTACAAATATAACCATAAATATAGATATGAAACATAAATAACATTTCATTTCATTAATATTAGATGTTGAAATATGCCTACAAACAAAATGGTAATAAGATTAGCTCAGGAGATGGTAGCTTATCTTTGAGAAGAGATGTGGCGGCTACTGCTATATGGATTCATGCATGGGTGGTTGTGGTGGAAATACCCTCAAGGATCTTCCTGGGATCCTTGGAAGATAGATCAAATTAGCTACAATTGGCACAAAAAGACATGTACATATCCATATCAATGAGATGATAATAAAAGTAGGAGGGAAGAGTTTTACCTCAGATCTTGGTGGCGTGTTGCTGTAGAACCCAATGTAGCAGAGTGGAAGACCTCTCAGCTAGCTCCTAGATCAATACCTGCACATAGAAAAGATGAGAAGTAATACTACAACATATAACCTTGATAATCAAAACAAGAATACATAAGGATATCTAACTACACATATCTAAGCTACTCATAACCAATGGTATTATATAAACATGTAAATGAATCATAAGATCAACACCATGGAGTATACAACACAGTGGCAGGTCTATATTAATGATAGAAAAGAGTGATTACAACCATCAGTTCTATCAGGCTTCCCTTACTCCTCCAGCTCCTCTCTCTCTCTCTCTTCTTAACCTTTTGGTGAACCAATGTCTCATGCAAAAATTCGACAGTAAATAGGCAATCCTTTCAATTCTTTTGACCTCCTTCACAATGCCCCAAGCCTCAAATATATAGAATGAGAGGCTAAACCTTGCCAACTCTTTCATGAGTTCCCTTTGGCAAAATATAGGATGTTTCCATGCTTTATTTCTCTTTCCCTTTTCATTAGACTCCATTAGGAATAGAAATATCCTCTAACAGGTCGAATATAGATGTTTCTTGCTTTTTAGGCTAACATATGAGTAAATAGTGGGATATATTCAGTCAACCTGCTCCTTTTACCTCCAGAAACTCACCAAAGCTGACTAACGCTACCCCTAAGGAAACACAGAGAGTTACCCTAGGGACTAACACCCCTAGTTCATGGCTGAAGAGTGTTATAAAGCTTCTTGCTAGTTCCTGGGGTGCTTTACCCTGGAAAATAAGACTATGAACTTGGTCAATCTTTCAGTCAAACTTCCTTTCTCCTTCGAGCTGATGAGGAGGTCATTTTCCTATATAACAGATGCCCCCTAAAGTGTGAGATCAAAGACGAAGACAATGACTAAAATACTTTAGAATTACTGTGTTATAAAAAAGAGAGAGGATATGAGCTTTAGGACTATGAGAAACTTGATACAACCACATATGTTAAAATCTAAAATCATGCCCTGAGACGGGAATTCCCATGCTTAGTAGCTATGTTAGAGTGATTTCTCAACAAAGAGATAAGATGATCGTGTCCACCGATAAGAAAAATGTGGAACTTGTGTCATAATAGGATCATCCTAATGAGTTGTCTCTGAAAAACAATATACATAGCTTGGGAGAGGAAACAAGGCTAAGTGATGTAAGCCTATACCCAAGGTCTTGATTGCTGCTTTGTTTTAACAACATATTTTGACACATGTGAATAAAGGTGTTGAGGTCAAACATGTATTGTTGGGCATGGAATCCCCCCAAGGCATGTTTTGGGGCTCAAAGCCCAAGTTTTGACCCAATATTGTTGTAAAGACTCCACAAATTGCAGGTGCAGAGCGCGAAATGTATGGTAGAGTCACAGAGTTGTCTGCCCTAGTCTTATAATGTAATGTTGGCCTACCCATGGTCCAAGAACCATGGTATTGTATAAATAGAGTGAGGCTCTAAGTGTAAAAGATAACTAAGAAAGCATAGTGAAGTATAAGAGAAGAGAAAGAATCTAAGTGTCTAAGTGTGTCTTGGGTCGTAGGGTAGGAGAAGGCTCTACAGCTGACTGTGCAGAGGCCTAGTAGTTCGCAGCTGAGTGCGCGGACCCATGCAGCTGAGTGTGCAGGGTGGAGTCAAGTTTGTAACTAAGAAAGAAATAATAAAGAGAAGTTTGATCATAATTCGGTGTATCTGTTCTTGGGTTAATTCATGTTCGATATAAATTTCAAATATAATGTTTATTTATTGCACGCACCTATATGAATTATTTAGGTTGTTAAGTATAACTTAAAGCACGCAAACATGCTAAAATAATCAACTAACATTGGCATACTAGTAAGGACTTGGGTAATAATAGCATTTGACCCCCAATTAGGCTTGCACGAAGGCAGAATCATGGGCTGCGAGGTACAGGAAAGTGCGCATAGCAACTTGCGCACAAGGTCGAACCGTGGACCACTTGAACTCATTAGACATCTCCAGGGTGTGGAAACCTAGTTTTAGAACCCTCCCATACTACTTCGGGTGAGACCTCAGTCTGTGCTTCGCGGACTGTTGCCGAAAGGGCCAGTAGTACTGGGATTTTTTTGGCTAAATCACCTCTGAACCTGGGTCAGGCACCAACAAGCCAACAAATGGTTCCATTGCTGGGACCGGGATCTACATAAGGGATGTCTGATGTCGTGTCACTGGAATCCGACAAAGAAATAAATTGAAGAGTGGTTGGACAGGAAAATTCACGAGTTCACGACGCAGGAAAACAGGAATCCACAAGTATCGAAGGAACAATGGTTAGAGTGCTACTTATATATGGAAATCCACAAAATTTTCTTTGCATCCTCCCCCTCTGAGTTGTGCGAGTGGATCGCGAAGCTAACAGATAGTGAAGGAAGGTGTAGGCTCAACAAACCTATTGTGAGGACTCCAGAGTTGGTGCGCAGACTAGAAGCATCGAAAGATAAGATCGCGCACACTGTGGGCCATTATCTCGATCAAATATAGGAGGGCTTATCATCGAGTTCGTGGTAGATACTTTAGTCAGCTATAGTGAGGCGGAATGACGCTTCCTTAAAGGACTGTGAGGTAAGTACGTTAAATCTTTGAACACTTGGATTAAAATGCTACTGTGTGAAAAGTGAGTTATGTGAATAAATTGATGTTTGGGGCTACGCAAAGTGGGAGGATCTATAGAAACGAAGGTAGTGCAGAGATATAAACTAGCCCCTTGATTTCGCCTCAGCAAGAAAGCGCGGAAGAGCTCGTAAAAGTTTCACCAAGAAGTGTAATCAGTCTGATAAGGTAGCGAATTTTGCACATACCACCCCCACCTACACCACCACCAGTTTCACCATCTTCACCCCCATCTCCACCTACACCACCTCCGCCATATGGCGAGCGCAATAAAGTTGCCTGTGTTCAAAGGAGTAGGGAACGAAGATCCAGACCAATTTTGGTTCGTGGTAAAGGTTGTATGGGAAGCACAAGGAGTCATGGATGACAATATAAAGAAGGCAACACTTGTAAGCGCATTACAGGATCGCACACTAATGTGGTACATTAAGCATTCCAATGACAATCCAAATGGAGGGATCATGGATATCCAAGCTGCGCTAAACAAATAATTTAGCAGGCCAAAATTGGAGACAAAGTCAATTATCATGTTTAAGGAAATTGCGATGCTTCTAAGTGAGACCCCCTGGGAGTTGGATCAGAGATTGAAGGGTATGATTCGTGAAGCCAACATGACCTTGACGGATGGGAAGCACTGTGCATGATTTGTAGTGTCACTAACACCGCATCTAAAGACTGTGTTGTCACAGCAGAAGCTATCCACTCAGGCCGAAGCTTTGGAGATTGCAATGAGACTGCACGAGACCTTGATACAAGATCCTAACCTGGCAGTGCAACAAAGCCACATGCAGTTGAAAAATTTGTGTCTTAAGATGCAGAGTTTGAAACAAGATAGGACAACTTGCCCAGAGGTGCACGAGGAGGTATGGTGCATAAAGTGAAAAGCCCAGGGACATGACAAGGACCATTGTCCAGTCTTCACAAACTACTTGGCGGGAGGAGGGCCAATGCCATTGAGACCAGAGGCACAAGCAGGACTGAGCACAGTGCCTACATTATGGTGTGCGATTTGTTAGATAGGAGGGAAGCATACTATAGATAACTGCCACCTATTATAGAAGTATACATAGACGTCCAAACATTTTTAATGTAATTTTTGTAGATTAGTAGGCCATGATGAGCTCACCTATAGAAGTTATTAACTGATTGTGGATCAAACTCCTACCTACAAATTTCAGACTGAAACGTGAGCCCTCGATCAAAATGCAGGGATGGCACGCACTAGATTTCAGGGGCGCGGATGAGGTCGAGGTGGAATGGGACCAGGAAGGGGTCGCAGACAGCTGATTTGTTACAATTGCAGAGGGCCAGGGAATTATGCCTGTGATTGTATAAATCCGATGAGAGAATCATGTTTATATTGTACTCAATTTGATCATGGGATGGAGAACTGCCCCACACTGATAGCAAGGTTGTGCGATAAAGGAACACTCCAGCCTCCCCTGACTTAGAACTTGCAAATGATAAGGTCTGAGCCGTGCAAGGAGGACCCAAATGTAAACATTGTGCTCCGAAGCAGTATCACAACAGGAGATGACAAGGACAAGCAACCCGAAGAGAGTGCCTGGGTTCGCAAGGCTTCAACAAAGGAACCAGAGTTCGATTTGGAGTGTGCGAAGAGACATTCATGGAAGCTAAGAAGAGCTTCATGGAGACCTCCACTTCAGGTAGTAAAGACAAACTAGAACCAGAGATGGACCCATCAATGCTCACTACCTTTCTGGAGACATTCATGAAGCTACTACACAACAGAAAAGTGGTGAAGGGGCTGCAAGAACTCATCACTAAATGTGTGGGATTAGGGGAACCACGCGTAGTCCAAAAGCTCAGGAAACACAAAATGCGAATAGGAAGGGACATGAGATTGATTGTGCAAATCGGGGAATATGAAATGGATCAAATGATTTTGGATCTAGGATCGGACGTGAACGTCCTACCAAAGCAGACATGGGAGCGCATGGGCAAGCCCGCATTGCAATGGTCTCCTATTCAATTGCAAATGGTGAACCAGCAAAAGATACTACCGATGGGAAGATTGCAAGGAATAATGGTAGATATTGAAGGTGTGAGCACGCTTGCATATTTTGAAGTGATAGAGATTGTTGATGACAGAAATCCCTATCCCATGCTACTGGGAATAGATTGGGCCACTGACATGAATGGAGTGATAAATCTAAAGAAGCGTAATATGAATTTTGAGAAAAGTCATTGCACGTAGTGGTACCTTTAGATCCTGAGGAAGGATCATGCTACACAGAGCCAGTGCGTGATGATGAGAGCAACGACGATCTAGACTATATCTACAAGATAACTGCGTAGGAGCAGGACTAGGTGAATCCAACAATGGATGGCAAGATTTCATGGGAGCGTAAAAGCTCCTGTACCTCAGATTTGGATGAGGAAATAGAACAATGGCAAACCGGTTACACGAGGTAACCATGCTCAATTGCAACACGATGATGAGGTCACTGCGCTATGTGACAACAGAGGTAAGGGATCTACCTATGTATGATGGGTTGAGAAAAGTGGATGATTTCCAGACTAGATTTGAAATAGAGGTTCCGGAACAGCAGCGTTTCGATGCTCTAAAATGGGTACTGCGTGCTACGCCGGCAAGTTGGTGGGGTACGCATCAAAGAATTTTCGAGGACTGGTACGAATGTAGAAGGAGGATGCTCATATGGTTTGGAAAGCCTGAGATGAGGATGAAAGCCGGGTATGACAGATGAAACAGCCTGTGTGCCCACCTCTCCAGATGGGTACAGGCGTATGGTACGCAACCTGCACGAACGCACACCGTCCTCACGATAGGAAATAGGACCAACAAGCAGGAGCGGGCAAGGCGATGGCACGAACAACAAAGTATGATAAAACCAAGTGCGCCAAAGATTATCCGTGTGGAAGCCTTTGACAAAGTATGTGAAGTACTAAACACGGTCCACCATGTGAGGCCAACTGACTGGGACTTGCGCGTACTAGTGGTTCTATGGGCTTATAGGACTGTGTGCAAAACTATGACCACGAGGGAACTTCCGACATTGAAGTATGAAGCAGATGCTGTAATCCCTATGAAGCAGGCAAAGCCTAGTCTGCACATGACAACACCCATAAATATGATGGTTCATAAAGCCCGGAAAGAAGGAATCACACATCCGCAAGAGATAGTACACATGTGACTTAAGGAAGAAATCCAATAGGGAAACCTTAGACTCTGTGAACTTGAGAAAGAAAGGGTATGGTTAAGAGAGAAAAGCGCTTTGATGGAGGCGAAGGTCAAGAAGCTGGAGGACGAGATAAAGGAAGAGTTTCTCACCAAAAACACTAGAATGGTAAGGAAAAGTATGTACGATCATACTGACAAGTTTGAGAACTATCGTCATGAATTGGTTAGTCTGATGCCTTGGCTTGGACCGCATATCATCAAGCATAGTACCTAAGTAGCGCGTTGCAAATGGTGAAGTGCGCGATGCTAGCCACAACAAAAGAAGGTGGGGATTCTCCGAGAACCGTGATGGAGGACAGAATGGAGCCCGACACGAGTGGTGTGATCACCTGACTATCCAAGGGAAGGACAGTCTTAGCGCTCCAGGCAGTTGGAAGGGAGCGCGTGACTATAAACTATCCTGCTCAGGAGCTGCGCGATATTAGAGATGCGTGCAGAAGCAGAGAGTCACAAGGTCCGTGACTGCGCACGGAGGACTGTGCTGCCACGTGAATTGGCCAGAAAGTGACCATTGAAGTCATTGTTCATGATGGGATGATTCACTTGAGGCCAAATGGAGCAGACAAAAGACATTTAAGACGTGATTTATGGGAAAGATTTGGGAAAATATGCCACCAAGAAAGCATTAATGAACTGGAATTGGGGGGAGCAATCGAATTCGAATTTAAAAAGTGCTATAAAACACAAAGGGCTGCCCAACAAACAACACTTGGTCATTTGAGAATTGAGTAGATCCCTAAGCATTTTGAGTTGAGCGTTGATTGAGCCCCTGAATTTGCGAGTGACATATTACAGCCCAGATACGATGACAACAACTAAGGATGGTTTGGGAATAGAAGAGGTAACCGCTGGCGAGGCCATGTAGACCCCAACTGTGGAGGATGTTCCAGAAGGTGCTAGGGTTGTGGTAGATACCCCCAAATCACCGCATACACCAAGACCCAAGAAGGATAAGCAAGAAATGGCTCCCGTACGCGTGTCCCCGAGGAACCCGCTGCGTAGCAAATTATCAATGGAAGATAAGGGAAAGTTGTCAGATAGAAACATATGAGAAAGAAGAAGATTTCTAGGCCCTTATCATCACAGAGGAAGAAGACGAAGGCATGGAGGAGGATATTTAACCTACACACTCTGCGACAAAACTGCCCATATATGTTCCCCCATGAAAAGGGAAGGCCAAAGTGCCCAAGGACCTGGACAAAACCAAGAGTTCACTCCAGACCCCGCTCCTCCCAGATGACATTGTGTTTGAAGGCACACACCTGGGGCATGTGCCAACCATGAAGTTTGAAGATTGGGACCTCATTGACCGCGAGAAGTTCCCTCACATGGAGACCGGGAAGCTCATGAAGCAGAACACTACGGGGGTGGTGACAACATTAGAGCCGTGGAAGTGGCTACGCGGAGTGGAAAAGGCCAGGCTGTTGAACCTACTATGGGTGCCACATTTCCACCATGCCCCAATAGCCATTTTCGTCATCAGGCAGCTGCTCTGCTTGGTGCATGATGGGTATCTATGGCTAGAGGAGCCCATCCCCATCACGACAAACCTAATTCATCGCATTTCCCAGCTACCATACAAAGGAAAGGACCCTGCGACCATATCAGAAGGGAAGGGTAGTCATTTGGCCCTAACAGAGGCCATGAAGATGAAATACAAGCTGGAGAAGAAGAAGAGGGGCTACGCCATCTCCAACATCAAGGACAAAGCAGTACGCGTAGCAACCCAAATCCTGGCTGGCAAAGTCATGCAAAAGTGCCACGCAGACGAGGTACCTACACTGATGATCACATTGGCCAAGCAGTGCCTGGAGGGGGTCTAGTTTAACTAGGTTGAATTCCTCTGTACGAAATTCTTGAAGAATTGTCGTGAAGCCCAGGAGTAGGGTAAAGCCTTCCCATATGTGTGGTTGTTTCTATCCATAGTGCTCGTAGCAGGGGAACTAGCAGAGGACAGTTAATTCCCCACAATTGACAGAGATTTACCAGAGGCCGCGAAGTACACTTCGCTCTAGGCCACGAAGGATGCGAAGAGGATACATGATGGCAAGATCTTCTGGGTCCTCATGGAGATTAACATCTGAATGTGGATTAATCGAAAGCCGCACTTATCGCCCACGTGTAAAACAATCTGCAGAGTTTTTAAGAATTCAAGGCAGACATGCACAACATCTTTATAAGGGCACGAAAGAATCCAACGAAGCAGTGGAAAAAGCTACCTTTTGTAGCCATTAATGACGCCATTTTCACTATCTTGGAGGCATGGCCTCCAGAATGGCGCACCCCCGACCTTGCAGAACTCGAGATGGCGACAGCACAGAAGAAGAAGGATGATGCCAAGCTATGCGTCACACATTTGGTCGAGAAAAGGTGGAAGGAAATAGCAGTAGCTAAGGTAAGGGAAGTGCGAGAAGCAATGTAGAAAGCCACCGAGAAGAAAAAGGCCACAGAAGCACACGAAGCAACCGTGAAGGCGGGCGAGGGCCAAGCAACGCCCTCGCAGGGGCAGGAGGCAGAGGAAGCAAAAACAGTAGAAGAAAACGTGGACCAAGGGACCGCGTACACACATTTGAAGAACCCACACATGCCAGAGTGAACAAGACCAAGGAATAAGGTTAAGGCCTCGAAATTGGCCATTGACCCGATCACCCTAACTGAGGGTGATCTCCATGACATCAGCGAGACAGTGCACGACGTCACTAATGAGGCTCTTTAGGATTTTATGCAGGAGCACCAGACTGTGTTGGGGGCCCTCAAGGCATAGTTGTAGGAGTTATAGGTGCGTCCCCCTCAGGTGATACTCTTTTAACCCACCTCGCAGCAGGATCCACGACAGCAGAGCAAATGCTGCACGCACGGATGGAAAACACAATAGTGTTGTTGGAAGGGGCCCTAGTGACATCGAATGAGGCCGATATATTTTCGGTTACCATGATGAAAGGCGTTGGCCTTAATCTAGCTTCCCTTCCACATGAGACACTATATTTGTTACAAGACGAGATAACAACAGAGTTGTGCACTAGGGAGAGTCGCGTGATCCAAGTCCTCAGCGAACAAAAGATAAACATGGAACAACTCAGCTTGCAGTGCGACAAATTGGTGTCACAAAATCAGTAGTTGGTGCAGGTGGTAGGTGATGCTCGCTGTAGTGTCCCAGAGCTGGCCATCCCAAAAAATCTACCAATGGAGGTGTGGATCCACAAGCTATCAATAGGAGTCTGTGAGACCCAGGAAGAAACAACAAAGGTTCAGCTGGAGCTGAATCTTTAGATCACCGAGCTGCGTTTAAAGGTACAGCCATCCACTCCCCTGAAAGTCACAAAACAGTGCACTAGCACTATCACAGTGGGACTGGAGGAAATTAGAGGTGCAGTGCGAGACTGTACCAACATGTTGGAACAAGCACTTGAGGTCCTCACTACTCTGTAGGAGGACCCCAACATTCAGCGCTTGGAGACAGAATCGCGAGAACTCCAATAGCAATATGACAATGTCTGAGGAACTGCGCAGACAATAGTCCTCACCTATAGGCTTTCAAGGATGTAACAAGCCAAAGCACTGAAGGAGCAGGTGAACATGGTGCGACACAAGGAAGCAATTCTCAAAGTGCGCATTCAGCCTTGGATTGACAAGGCCTTCACTATCACGGAAAACATCGAAGGAAAGCTCGCTCACATACAGGGGATGCACACATTAATGTAGAGAAGCACCCCAGACACAAAGGTCTCGGAATAGCGGATGTAGCAGATCCAGCAAGAAGCATCTCAGTGCAATGCGGACCTCAGTACAGTTCGAGAACAGTTGGAGGGACTCTGTGCAAAGATCGCCGCGCTGACAGAGTGACTCGAGGCGAGTCACGATGTTTGTGTTGGGGTCCTGTTGGGCATGGAATCCCCCCAAGGCATGTTTTAGGGCTCAAAGCCCAATTTTTGACCCAATATTGTTGTAAAGACTTCGCAAATTGCAGGCGCGGAGCGCGAAATGTATGATAGAGTGATAGGGCTGTCCACCCTAGTCTTGTAATGTAATGTCGGCCTACCCACGATCCGTGGACCATGGAATTGTATAAATAGAGTGAGGCTCTAAGTGTAAAAGATAACTAAGAAATCATAGTGAAGTAGAAGAGAAAAGCAAAGTCTAAGTTTCTAAGTGTGTCTTGGGTCGTAGGGTAGGAGAAGGCTCTGCAGCTAAGTGCGTAGAGGCCTAGTAGTCCACAACTAAGTGCGTGGACCCCTGCAGTTGAGTGTGCAGGGCGGAGTTGAGTCTGTAACTGAGGAAGAAATAATAAAGAGAAGTTTTATCATAATTCGGTGTATCTGTTCATGGGTTAATGCATGTTTGATGTAAATTGCAAATATATTGTTTCTTTACTAAGAAAACCTGTATGAATAATTTAGGTTGTTAAGTATAACTTAAAGCACACAAGCGGGCTAAAATAATGAACTAACATTGCAATACTATTAAGGACTCAGTTGATAACAACATTTAGCCCCCAAGTATGGTTGCGCGAAGGCAGCATCTCAAGCTGCGGGGTACCGGAAAGTGCGTGCAGCGACGTGCACGCAGGGTCGAACCGTGGACCACTTGAACTCATCAGACATCTCCAGGGTGTGAAAACCTAGTTCTAGCACCCTCCCATACTACTTCGGGTGAGACCTCAGTCTGCACTCTGTGTACTATTTCCGAAAGGGCCAGCAGTACCGAGATTTGTTTGTCTAAATCACCTCTGAATCTGGGTCAGACCCCAACAAGCCAACACGTATGAAATCATCTTATTACCAGTCAATAATGAAAACTATTAATAGATGCGAGGATGGCCACCGATAAAGATGATGATCTCTAAGATGCGTAGTACAATATAGCAAGTCTGAATAATTATGTTTTCATCGAACACTTGTAGAATCATTCAACCAAGAGCCAATAAGGAAAACCCCTGATCAAACACAAGGTAGCCTGCCACTAATGTCTGCAAGTTCCAAGGCACTGATATGTTTTTGGACCTTCTTCCTAGATAAAGTGTTGAAGTTGATAGGAAGAGACCTATCGAGAGGTAGGAAATAATGTGTCCTACATCAGTCGACACGAAACGAGACAAGAATAATTTTTTTTTGAAGATAAATTTTGAGTGATGGGTCATATCGATAGAGGGCATGATGGAAGTATATGATTAATGGTCGATATAGGAAATAGAGGACAAAGGGATCCCTTTAACAATAGAAGGCATGACACAAAGGTTTAACTAGGTAACTATAGATTGATGAGCACCAATGAGTGTTAGGATACAAGGATGTAGAAACATCAGAGTATATAGGCTAAACTCATAGGATGGTAAGGTTATTTTGAGAGGCCGACAAAGGAGGTTTTTGTTGAGGGAGTTCCATGTTCAAGGAAATGACTACTGCCAAAAAATATTTCCAAATACAGACATAAAACAATTGTGTTGTGAAATTTTCCCCATATAATTAAATTTAACAAGTCCATACAGTTAAACGCGGTGATATTTTCATATTTAGAGAGTCTGAGAAGATCATAAAGAGCAACTCTAGGGGGGTCCCTTTGTCATAGTTGTTAACCGGGTGCGACAAAGGTTTAATAATATACCTGACATAGTTCCTTTTCCTTAAGTTAGTCTACTGAGCCCTGATAAAGTAATAAACCTATGCTCAATACACATTTTCCTCATTTTATTATGAGTACAAGGGGATGGAGTAAACTCGATATTCTTTGTGAAATTTTAATGAGTCACATGAAGACAAACTCAATAGATCTTCATCAAATTTTAACGATCCAAATGAAGAAAAATAGAGGTACCTTTTTCAGTTTAATGAGCGAGGAAAAAGAGATAAAAGAACTGCTCATGCCTTCTTTGTAGATTTAGTGAGCCTGAAGAAGGGAAAAAGTCAGGGATTTTTCAATTTAAGAGCAAGAAAGAGTCCCAGAAAAGAAATCACTCATATTGTCGTCATAGGAGTTTTACATGCCCAATGACGAAAAATCTGGGTTTTTTTCAATTTTACGAGTGACAAAAAGTTCCCAAAAGTAATGCTCAGAGCTTCTTCATAAGCTTTTAACGAGATTGAAGAAGTAACTCGAGGTTTTTTCAGTTTTACGAGCGAGAAAAAGTCCCTAAAAAGAATGCTCAAACTGTATTTTCTAGTTTAATGAGCTAGAAAAAGAGAGAAAAAGAGTTTCTCAGATCTTCTTCATAATATTTTAATAAGCCTGAAGAAGGAACTCAAGGATTTTTCAGTTCAGGAGCAAGAAAAAGTCCCAAAAACAAACACGCTCATATCTTCTTTGTAGTAGTTTAACGAGCCCAAACAAGTAGACTCGAGGTTTCTTGGATTAACAAGCAAGAAAAATACCATAAAAAGAATTATTGATACTTCTTGATATCATGCTTGACAATAGAAGTGTCTATGCCATGCATTTCCTTATAAAAGTATTAAGGAGTTTTGTCCCAGTTTCATAGCAGATGGGTAACTAAAAGTGCTTTAAAAATTCCATTGCCAAGGTGCCAAAGGTATTAACTGATGCACGTGGTAACTCAATGTACCACTTGGTGGCACTTCCAGTAAGGGTGCGGGGGAAGAGACTAGCCAGATACTATCATCCACCATGGAGTTTGACATGCACCATAAATGATAGGTGGTGATATGTGTACCTGGATCCTCCCCTTGTTTGCCTTCAAACTTCGGGATGTCAGTAGGAATTTTTTGCAGGATTGGAGGCCAACGTAAGTTATGGTAGATGGGTTCATTTATCAGTTTATACAGATTGGGGATATCGAGTGTTTCCGAAAAAGGAAAATCACTTGGTGCCCCCGCTTCTGACTATTGGAAATAATACTGAGAGGGGGGGGTGAATCAGTATTATCACATCAATAAAACTTTTTCATTTCCATATTCAGATTCATATATGCTACTTCCACAACTTCTTATGATTCAGTTAGTTGATCCTTAATGAGTGCATTAGAACATTATCAACCATATTAACAGTAAACAGGTGCAGTAAAATAGAATAGATCATCACACATAAGCCACACACATGAACACCATGATATAAGGTGGAAACCCAATGTGGGAGAAAACCACCTGCTGCAAGTCATCTCAATCTTCTTCTTAATAAGAAAATCCTTTTACAATATTTATGTACTGGTGCAGTCTTATACCAGAGAGCTGCAACCCTCTCTCGTTCTCCAGTCTCTCCTGGAAGGGAGCTACAACCCCCATAGTTCTTGTACTAGCCGATCCATTTACTAGTACGCAGGCTGCTACCTGCTACAATGCTCCAAAGTTTTCAACTGCTACTGGAAGGGAGCTACCACCCCCTTAGCTCTTGTACTAGCTAAGATACTAGTACGTAGGCGCCGGCCTACAATCTTCTCTCCTCCAGGTACTACGTTTCATACATTTTCAGACTGGATATTCCTGAAGCACAACACATAATATGAAAGGCCATGTTTCATCCAATTTTCATACTGGACCCATTAATATCATTGAAGCACATAATCAATCAATCTTGTGAATCACCCAAACACTAGATCAATATGGATAATATATGTGTTAGTGCCCAGATCTAGTCCATCAGATCACACAAATATGAGTCATTATGATCCTGATCCAATATTAGTTCTCATCCATCAATACTGAAGCTAAACACAATCAACCAAACAGGATATGCAGAATACTGACACCTTTAAACTGTCATCAGAACACAACAACAACCTGAACCACCTGTAACATTAAACATCATAGCTCAAATGGTATATGATACTATAATGAACCAAACCTGCGTACATACGTGCTTTCACCAAAGCCAACCCGCGTACAGATCTATAAATATTCAATCATGACTTGCAGTGATTTCAAACTTAAGTTATACCCAGTTCAGATCATTACAAGCGTCAGTATACAGATCTAGAATAAGCATAATCAACTATATAGAGATAGTTCATTTCAAACCATTTGATCCTGATCTATCCTTAGATCTTGTTCTCCATCAACCGATGAGATCCCTCTTTAGCTCAGATCCAGATCTGCACCATAACCCAATCACAATATTCCAGATCTAGATATTCAATAATTCAGATGATGCTTTACCAAATGATCTCCTTCCTCTTTTATAGCCTTAGTCATTTCTCAATACCACGGTCCAGAACCATAGGATCAAAAAACTGTTGGACTAATACCATGAGCCAACCATGAAAGTGCGTGAGATCAATACTTTTGGATGCAATACCACGGACCAAAACCATAGGATCAAAAACTGTCGGTCTAATACCATGAACCAACCATGAAAGTGCGTGAGATCAACACTTTTGGATGCAATACCACGGGCCAAAACCATAGGATCAAAAACTGTCGGACTAATACCATGAACCAACCATGAAAGTGCGTAAACTTTTCTCTACATGAAATAAACTTTTCTCTGCATAAAAGTGCGTGAACATTTCTCTACATGAAATAAACTCTTCTCTGCATAAAAGTGCATGAACTTTTATCTACATGAAATAAACGTTTCTCTGCATAAAAGTGCGTGAACTTTTCTCTACATGGAATAACTTTTCTCTGCATAAAAGTGCGTGAACTTTTCTCTACATGGAATAAACTTTTCTCTGCATAAAAGTGCGTGAAATTTTCTCTACATGGAATAAACTTTTCTCTGCATAAAAGTGCGTGAACTTTTCTCTACATGAATGAAACTTTGTTGCACTATAATTTATCAAATAAATTTGCTGCACTATAATTTATCATTTGTGTGATTTGCCATCAAGGACAACACTTGTCTCATAATGCCAACAATCTCCCCCTTTGGACTTGTCATACTGAGAATTGTCATCTGATATCTCTTCCGTAGATTCATCTAGATATATATAAGTGAGTTGATCTTCTATGAGTTGTTTGCCATCAAGTACAACACATGCATCATAATGCCAACACTGACTAGGGTGATGACGAATGACTTGAGGGTCCTTGCGGTCTGACCTTCATATTGTTCCCAAAATTATACATAGGATTTGTTGAATAATAGCTTCTTTGAGGAACATTGATATATTGTTGCTATCCATATGGGTTGTTAGGCTGGGGGATATAAGCCTGATTTCTCCTAGGATAATAATTGCCCCCTTGACTCAATTGAGTTTGAGAATGGGGTGCCCAAATGGATTGAGCGAGATCGATTTGAGTGATCCCACCAACCACATAGTTGGTCATCAACGCTTGACTGACATATGGAGGATTCATGTTAATAAATGACTATCCAGTTTGTCCTATAAATAGAGGGGAAACTGTAATGCCCCCTGCCGGTATGTGCATGTTGGGAATGATGCCCCCTGGCATTTGAACCTGGGGGTTTGAACTAAACAAATGATTCCAACCAAAGGGGTTGTTGAAGGGACCCATGCTAACAATGCTATTTGGATCTCTTGCTGAAGATCTAGAAGCAGACAAAAAAGGGGAAGAAATTGATATGTACTGGGTTCCTCTCATGTTGGGTGTAACTAAGTTTCTCGAAATTGGCACAGTTTGGATAGCGGGGTTCACGATCAATGGTGTAGCACTGGCTGTCGATTGAGGAAGTGGAGGTGGACCAAAATTGCCCACAAAATCCCATGACCCATTAGTCGTCGATGAAATGGTGGGTGTAGGTACTGTGGAAGACATGGTAGGTATAGGTGCAACTTGAATCAATAGTGGTCTCAACAAATTAGTGATAGGAGGATTATAAGGAGGTACAAAACCTTTAGTAAATAAATCTTTCGGCAATATTGAGTCTTGGGATGTATTGATTGATTCAGTGTTAGATACTGGAGACTGATTACGCAAAGATGGGTAATCCGGCTCGGCGGATCCTCCATAGTCAGCAGAGGAAGACCTTTTGTCACCTAGATTGATGACAAGGGCCGTATGTAGCCACGGTGACCGATATATTGTATCAAAATATTTTATAGTGATATTGATTATAGTCTTAGTGATAACAAACCATCACCTAAAAAATAAAAATACTCTAAAAAGTTAATCAGCAAGTAGGAGATATGAGTGTTTGATAACCACCGTTTGCTCGAGATGAAACTCAATATCACAATGGATAAAAGAGGGAGCTAGCCCAGTTATGATTACTCTTGATCTTCGCCCGAACCTCAGATTAAGGGTCCAAGTACTCTCGTGAAGACGAGCACCCTCCCAAAAACCGAAGACATAGTAGGTTCGTCTGTTTAGGTACCTGGGTAGCCCACCCTAGAACCTTGTGTTCGTCCCTAAAAATTATGGCCACTCTGGTTACCTCATATCATAGACACTACCGGGGCAGGACATGGTCGTAGACATTACACTGTGTGGGCAGGATACCTGAGTCCCTGACTCAACTCTAACATCCCTGAAGGGATCCCAGATACACAGAATACCCAAAGGAGATGTAATCAAAGGCAGGCTACCTTCTTTCACACTCAAATATTGTCTCGTATTTAGCTCCTCTTTGATTGGAGTGGTCCTGGATAGTATGAGTGCAACAAGATTTACCCTCTTTAATGACACTTGTCTCACTTTTATGATCTTGGGTAGTTAAATCATAACTGCCTAACCCAAGATCCTAGCCTAGAATAATATGTGTTTATACTCAAGAAAGAGTTGCTAATTGATTTTATTACGAGATATATTTTAAATGTACTTTGTTAATGTCTTCGGAAGGGGTGTTGACATATGGAGTTGTGTGGGACTCTGACACAAACTATGCAAAAATTTCTTTCAATTTCACTTTGATGAATGAGTTATTTCTACAAGGAGGGGATCATTTATACATCAATTTGTACCATGCATCTAGTACAATAAAACACAAGCACAACTTGCAGACATGTAATGCTCTCTAACAAATTTCAAAACTAAATAAATGTAGTATCTAACCAACTAAGCAGAAAAACTATAAAATTTCTTTTTCTCGAAAAACATAAGCAGTTAAGTTATTTTCCTAAAAAGAAAAAATGTTCAAGAAATAGGTAACCAAACAAACATGCACAACTACAAATCCTTGATCAGACTATAGGCAACTTCCCCAACCCAAGAGTTCACAGAACTGGTTGTTTATCAAGATTTGGCTGGCTAACGCACTTCAGAAGAGGACAAAAAGAGTTAGTGACTGCACTAACGCTTTGTCTGCAATACAAAAGAGTGTTATAAAGCTCTAGTTTCACTGCTAGGGTGCGTTAGTGGGGAAGAAGCTAAAAAAGAATTCCTTTGGGATCATAACAAAAGATGAGCACAGTGAGGAGGGTGTTGAATAGTCCTAAATGGTCAAAAAGGGAAGAAAGAAGTACAAGAGGGGCTAGAAGAAAGAGAGATTCGAGAACTTGGTAGGAGAAAACCAAGAACTAATTATAGTCCCTAGAGTGAGTCACCAATTCTGCTATAGGGATTCGTGCACGGGTGGTTGGTGGAAATACCCTCAAGGATCTTCCCGGGATCCTTGCCCTACATATCAGATTAGCTGTCACTGGGACAAAGAGACATGTACATATCCATATCAATGAAATGATAATCAAAGCAGGAGGGAAGAATTTTACCTCAGATCTTAGTGCATTGTTGTTGGAGAACTCAATGTAGCAATGTGTGAAGACCTCTCAACTAGCTCCTAGATCAGTACCTACACATAAACAAGACGAGAAGTAATACTACAACATATAACCTTGATAATCAAAACAAGAATAAGTAAGGATATTTAACTACACATATCTAAGCTACTCATAACCAATGGTAATGTATAAACATGTAAATGAATAATAAGATCAACACCATGGAGTAGACAACAAAACTTCATGTCTATATTAATGATAGGAAAGAGTGATTACAACCATCAGTTCTATCAGGCTTCCCTTACTCCTCCAGCTCCTCTCTCTCTCTCTCTTCTTAACCTTTTGGGTGAACCAATGTCTCATGCAAAAATTCGACAGTAAATAGGCAATCCTTTCAATTCTTTTGACCTCCTTCACAATGCCCCAAGCCTCAAATATATAGAATGAGAGGCTAAACCTTGCCAACTCTTTCATGAGTTCCCTTTGGAAAAAACTAGGATGTTTCCATGATTTATTTCTCTTTCCCTTTTCATTAGAATCCGTTAGGAATAGAAATGTCCTCAAACAGGTCGAATCTAGATGTTTCCTACTTTTCGGGCTGACATATGAGTAAATAGTGGGATATTATTAAATTAGACCACTCCTTTGACCTCTAGAAACTCACCAAAGCAAACTAACGTTGCCCCTAAGGCAACAATGATAGTTACCTTCGAGACTAAAGCCCCTGGTTCATGGCTGAGGGAGCATTATAAAGCTTCTTTCTAGTTCTTGGGGTGTGTTACCCTGGAAAATAGGACTGTGAAGTTGGTCAATCTTTCAGTCAAATTGCCTTTCTCCTCTGAGCTGATGAGGAGATCATTTTCTTATATAACAACTACATGCCTATGAACTATGTTACAATGAGGCTTGAAGGGATATTTATTATTGAGAAACAATGGAAAACCCTAAACATCCAAAAACCTAACCCTAGGAGATGAAACACCAAAATATGGGCTTCGTTGGGGTAAGTTGGTACATCAACTTCCCGGGGTTGTAACTTTGGCATACGATCTCCATTTGACACACATGATACCTCGTTAGAAATATCTATCAGAGGAATACAATTGATGAAACCTAATACCAAGACAAAAACTAATAATCGCCACTGGTGGTTTTCCCAAAAAACATCGTATAGGGCCTCAAAAGGACTTCAGAAGTTCAGGACCCGAAAAACTGCCAAAAATAGTAAATTGTGCTACAACTAAGAAGTTGGCCATAAATATCCATGTGGATCATTCTCTCCCCTGCCGCCCCGTCCCCCCCCGCAGGAAGCAATGGTCGCCATTGCATTGAGTTCCTCCATGAGATGAGGAAACTTGTACTGAACTTGGTCCCTAGTGAGCCACTTGCCCTGGTGAAGGAGTTGGCCTGCTTTGACAAATCGATATAGTTGGATCCATTGCTGCCAAGTGTTCTTGATCTGTGCATCCATGATTTGATCAATTGTGGCTTGTTCCATGCAGTCTGGTTTTAACTTTGTTGGTGTGAGATGTTCTGCAATGTCGGATGTGTCCAATAATGGTGGAAAGTAGGGCCAAAGGTGGTCCACATTGAGCACTGGGTGCAGACCAAGGAATGGTGGAATACTTAGCTTGAAGGAATTGTCCCCTAATTCCTTGGTGATGGTGTATGACCCATATCAGAGTAGGCAAAGCTTACGGTGGGGCCCAACGAGGCACTCCTTCTGCAAATGTAACCAAACTTTGTTACCCACCTAGAACTTGTGTGGCACCTGATGTTGATCATGTCATTGCTTGTACTTAGCATTGGCTCTATCCAATATGTCCTTGACCTTTTGGCAGATGTGATGAATGTGCTCAATGAAGTTGTTTGCCTTGTTGGCTTCAGAATAAACATGAGTCAAATTTACCTAAGTAGTTGCAAATGGTATGGCCACATCAATGGGACATAGTGGCTGGAGTCCCAAGCCCACTTGGAAAGGGTTGTGTCTAGTCAAGTTGTGGAGAGCCTGGTTATAGATGTGCTAGACATAGGGGAGGCTCTCATCCCATATGCGTGGATGCTTTGAGTTGTACATGCACAGAATGTGTACGATCATCTTGTTTACAACCTCTGTCTAACCATCAGTTTAGGGATGGTAAGCTATGGACTTAGTGAGCTTGGTGTCTAGCATCGACCAGAGACTAGACCAAAATGTACTAAGGAACCTATTGTCTTGATCTGAGATGATAGACAGTTGGATCCCAAAGTGTACCCACACTCGTTCAAGGAAGAGTTTAGTAGTGGCTTATGTTGTGATATTCTTCTTGTAGGTTGCCATAATGGCCATCTTTGAGAATCTATCGAAGACCACCAAAACACAGTCGTTGCCATGCTTAGTAGAAGCAAGGCCTGACATGTAATCCATGGATATGAATTCCCAGGGTCGACTAGGGGTAGGCAGTAGAGTATAGAGGCCTTGATTCTTGATAGTCAATTTGGAAATGGCGCAGGCAGTGCAAGATCTGATGTACTTCTCTACATCTTATTAAAGATTTGGCCAATAGAAATAATTCTGTAGTACTTCCACTAATTTCTCGACCCTAAAATTCCCAGTGACCCGATTGTAGTGTCCTTCCCAAATCATATTGGGATGCTCACTTGAAGGAACACAAAGGTGTCATAGGTGGCATAAAAGTGCATTCTGGAGGTGATAACATGGAACTTGCTGGCCCTCCAAGGGCATCTGGTATGTGTGGCCGAATTATGGGTCACTTTTGTAGAGAAGTGGCTAATCAGAAGTCTTGTGCCCACAAGAGTCGACCACGGTGGTTAACACCATGATCGGTGGTCGGCTAAGGTAGTTTGCAACATTATTGGTGCTACCCTTCTTATAATTGATATTCAAATGGAATTGTTGTAGGGATGTGGACCACTTATGATGGAGATCATTTTGCAACTTCCCTTGCATCTGTATGAACTGCAGGATTCAGTGGTCTGCGTGGATGACCGTTTCCTTCCCTAAAATGTAATGCTTCCATTATCGACAGGCCTACACAATAGAATACATCTCTTTTTCATAAGTGGAATACTTCTATAATATTTCTGAATGTGTCTCACTGTGATATGTCACTTGATGCCCTTTTTGAGTAAGGACTTCCCCAATAGCACAGTCATAGGCATCTGTCTCGATCTCAAATGGTTATTGCAAGTCTGGTAATGTGAGCACTGGTGTAGAGCAGAGATGATGTTTCAACTCTGCAAATTCCTTTTGTTGAGATTCAGACCAAAATAATGTTTCTTTCACTCCTCCCTTGGTGACTTGACTCAAGGGCCAAGTGATATGAGCAAACCCGAACATGAATTTGTGGTAGAAATTGGCAAGACCCAAAAAGCTACAGAGTTCTGTCAGAATGGTTGGGGCTGACCAATCCTGAATGACTTGGATCTTGGTTGGATCTACATGTACCCCCCATTCATAAATAATATATCCCAGATACTGAACTTGGGCCATGCCAAAAGTTATTTTCTCTAAATTGGCACACAAATTGTGTTGCCGCAGTGTTTGGAGAACCTGTCGGATGTGATGGAGGTGCTCTTCCCAACTCTAGATGAAGATCAGGATGTCATCAAAGTATACCACTACAAATGAGTTGGTGAATGGATGGAAGATGTCATCCATCAGCCTCATGAAGATTTCAGGAGTATTCGTCAACCTGAAAGGCATAACCAACCATTCAAAAAGGCCCTCATTGGCTTTGAAGTCAGTCTTCCACATACCAGAGGGTTAAATTGGTACCTGGTGATATCCGGACTTCAAATTGATCTTGCTGAAATATTTCCCCCCCTTGAGTTGGTCTAGAAGGTCATCAATCCATGGGATCGAGTAACTATTCCAGACAATGATCTTGTTTAACATCCGATAGTCAATACAGAGTCTCCAAGTCCCATCCTTCTTCTGTACCAACATGATTGGGATCCCACAGGGCAATGAAATTGGTCAGTTGTGACCTTTTTGCAACATCTCCTGAATCTACCTCTTGATTTCTTTGTTCTGCAGAATAGAGCATCGATAGATTGGTCCATTGGGAAATGACACACCTGGGGTTAGATCGATGGAGTGCTTGACCTGACAGTGAAGAGGCACCCATGCGAGGGAGGTGAAGATGTCCACGTACTCTTCCATGACCTTGTCCATCTGTTTTTTTCATGTGAAGGGGACCCATATGGTAGTCGTGGCCACTGTCTTCTTCTTTCCCCGAGGGCTTATCATTAGGAAAAAAATTTCCAGGTTTTGGAAATGAGTTTACTGTATTTTTTAGCAGTAACCAAAGAGAGGGTGATAGGTGGTGCTACCTCCGGTAGCTTGTACAACTTATTTCCCAAGGTAACAATAACATTGAGAGACCTTGACTCATACACAACATGCCACTTCCACAAGTATGGTTGGATTAATAATACGTCAAAAACATCAAGAGGAGCAACATCACATAATACCTCATTCGTGAAGAGCTTGATGTTGTATGGAAGGTGGCACTGCTAGTTGATGTGAAGATCCCATCCTTGGTGAAGCCACCCGATGGTGTACGATTGTGGGTGTGTTATGGTCAGTAAGCTCAGCTTCTTCACGACCACTGGTGAAATGAGGTTCTTTTGGGTCTTGCTATCAACAATGAATTGTAGCAGGGAATCCTTTACCCACATTTGGGAGTGGAAGAGGCGCTCCTCCTCCTCTGGATCTTCAGGTTCCTCCTTCTGGATCTTCGTGGTGGGAACGTTGGCATTGGGCTAAGAATTGATAATCTGCTTCCCTTTGTCATTCCCCTTGTCGGGTTCTAACTCTGAGTCGGAACATGCATCTGCTTCAGAAGCCTTCAACTCAGCCACCAGTGACTGCTTGGCCTGACACTCACTTGTGTTGTGAGTGGGGCTCTTATGGAACTCACACCACTTTCTCGTGTCCTTCTTCGGCTTCGTGGTGTTGTTCTTTACTTGCGGCCTTGGCAGGTTTTCATGGGACACCTCGCCTTGGCTTTGTTCTTTGATTTGCAATTTGGGGGTACCTTTCCCTTGCTTTAGATTCGCAGATTCAAAGTCTCACTTTTTCTATTTAAGTTTCTACTTAATCTTGACAGCATATCGGTATGCCATGCCGAGTGAGGAGATGTCTAGGAACTCCATCTCATTTTGGATGTACCTATGTAGGCATATGCGGTACTTGAGTACCAAATGTTTCTCAGAATCCTTGATACCCAACTTCATGCGAAGGGTATGAAAAAAATTGGTAAACTTCGGCACGTCTTGGTCCCTTCCCTGCCACAACATGGTCCACTTTATGTATTTATCCTGATAGCTCCTAATAGGGTAGTACTGCTCCTTGATGGCATCTCCAAACAAATTCCAAGTGGGTACAGTTGAAAACAGTGAGGGCGTACTTTCATCATTTTGCTCACAGTAGGTTTCCCACTAGTCCTTAATGTGGGGGGCAGCTTTGAGAAGAGAAAAAGTAATATTTTCCTAGTTGTAAAAATCATGAATAGAAAAATATTCTTCTAGCAGATTTAACCAGATATATACAACATCTGCATCTATTTGGCCCTCAAATATGGGAATGTGAAAGTTTAAATGTACCTTAAAAGAAGTGGTGCCTCCATAGTGGCTACTGGATGTGGATATGCTGTTGGTGGTAAGCTGTTGAAGGATCTAGGCAAAGTTATCCATCATCGTCTTCCTTTGTTTCTTGAGGGCCTCGTCGAGAAATATTTTGATAGGGTCTCCTACTCCCTCGTCTTTCTTTTCATCCCCCATGGGAGGCCGTTGGGATTTGTGAGGCTATTCTTGCAAAGGTTCAACCAGTTCAAGCCCTAACTCTTTATATCCCAACCTCATTGGGGACTTGCAAAGAAAAACAGAGAAAGAGCAGACCACTCTGATACCACTAACCTGAATTTAAACAAGAATGCAACAAATTATAGATATAACGATAAATATAGAGATGCAATAGAAATATCACTTCATTTCATTAATATCAGATACTAAAATATGCTTACAAACATAATGGTAAGAAGACTAGCTTGGGCGATGGAAGCTTATCTCTGAGAAGAGATGTGGCAGCTACATGCCTTTTAACTGTGTTACAATGAGGCTTGAAGGCCTATTTATTATTGAAAAACAATGGAAAACCCTAAACATCCAAAAACCTAACCCTAGGAGGTGAAATGCTGAACTATGGGCCTCGTTGGGGTAAGTTGGTACATCAACTTTCCTGGGTCGTAACTTTGGCATACGATCTTTGTTTGACGTACATGATACCTCGTTAGAAAGATATATTAGAGGAATACAACTACTAACAATGAATATCACGATGAAAAGTTGTATTCTCCATCAGTTGTTTTCCCAAAAAACGTTGTTTAGGGCCTCAAAACAGCTCCAGAAGTTCAGGACCTGAAAAGCTACCAAAACTAGTAAATTGTGCTACAATTAAGGAAACTGAAAAAATGAAAGAAATAATGGTGGGGGTCCAAGTGGAATAGGTGGGTGGCCACCAATATCCACCTAGATCATAGATCTGTTGGGGATACTCTTCCCACTTGATTCCTCATAAACCGGGAACCTCTTCATGCTATTCACCTACATAAACAATCGTTCTTCCACAAGAATGATCCTTGATGACTTTGTCAGACAATGACACACACACACACACACACACACATATATATTAGCATAATAATGATCACAACATAATTACCATATATCATAGGTTCAAGTTTAAGAGAACTCCCTTTATTCATGCACAACATGCACATTATTGAGAATAACAATTCCCAAAATAGCCAAGGCATCTGATGCATAAAATATATTTACTTTACCTTTCCTATTACCTTTCTCATGAATGTCCTACCTGTTGTGGGGAAAAGTATCCGATGCGGATGACCCTATCCCTACTCTAAAGGTGACAGTCTTTAGCAACAACTGAAAGTAAAGTTTTGATGATTTCCTTTATGAAAGTACAGAGAGAATGAAGAAAGATTAACCAACCTGGTGTCTTTCGCTTAGTCGATCCTTGTCCCCTCTCTTTGTCTCTTGTTCCCAGCTCCTTGCTCTCTTTGCCGGTCCAGCTACACACAGATCCTGCACAAAACAAGAGAGCAAACTACAAGATACATGTACTCATAACTGAAGCATGGATTAGGATGAATCAAATATACATGTAAATACAATACATCAATGCAATACAAGTATATAGGAGAACATGCAAAACTTTATTGATAGAAGTAACAGGGTTCTGAGAAGGTTACAACCAATGATGGCTCCAATCCAGCAGCACCTCCCTAGCAGCAAGAACTCTCCTCTTCACCTCTAGTAAAACAATCACCAAATAGCTCTAACTGTAAACCAACAGCACCTCCTTGCTTTACACAAAATTCCAGCCCCCTTAGACCTCATAGAAGAGCTCTATATATAGGAGAGAAGAAGAGAGGATGAGTCAGCTTGAGACTGACATGAAGCTGCCTTGTGTCCTCTCCCTCTTCAGTTAATCTTCAGTTCTTGAGTCCACTTGGAGATCCTTGCTTACACATGGTGATCAAGTACCTCTTACTCATCACAGGGCGAATCTCATGAACCAAGTGTCAGTTTGGAAGCTTCCTGGGCAGTTGACACTTTGCAGAATGACTGTGCCACTTGGCCAATCTCGCCCAGCGCAGGTAGCCTTCATTAGATTTGACTTCCAGCGCAGGTACAAGGAGGAGCAGTTGCATTCCAGCGCAGATGCTCAGTGGAGCAGCTGACATGATCCAAAATTAGCCTGTTTTGAAGTGTTTTCAGGTGGAGAACTGATTGGAAGTGCTGTTGTTTGATGACCTTGTTCTTTTAGGGGTAAGAACAACATGTTTAGGGACTGAGGATCCCTGTAATTATTGACATTTCATGCTCCATGTCGCGAGGCACAAAAATGTCTATAACAGTTGCCCCCTAAAGTATGAGGCCGTTTATCGGGTGAAATGCTTTATCTAGAGGGTCCGAAGTTCATTCCAGTGCTGAGGAGGCGCCCTGTAATACAATACAATACAATACATTATTTTTCATTCTGTTTTCACGATCTAGCTGAGGCGGGCATTCCCATGCTCAGCTTTATAAATACATTTTGGTACATAGAACAGACGATCGTCTGATGGTAGACTGATAATTCTCTGCTGAAATTATCATCTTTTGAGTAGGATGATCATCTGCTGCAATGATGTACATGACAAATGCTTTTATATTTCCTAAATCTGTATCGCAGCCCGGATGGATGAAACTAGATCCGGGCTCTTCAAACTCATTCGATCTTCACTCTAAGTACAAGTCGATCCATGTGAGAATTTCGCTGAGGTCGAACATGGAAAGACATCGCTTGATTACCGGTCAATGATGAAAACCATTAACAAGCGCGAGAGGAATCACCGATAATGATAATGACCCTCAAGGTACTGTAGTACAATTCACGTGGCGTGAATAAAGGACTTGGCGTCGAACGCCACGCAAAATCTTCTGGTCGAAGGTCATTGATGTATACCTGTTGCCGGAAGTGAGAAACTTGCCATTGAGGCATGCAAGCTTCAAAGTACTGATGGGGTTGTTCCTAGATCAACTTCTTGGATAATGAGCTGAAGTCGACAAGAAGCGATCCGTCAAAGGAGGGCCTTAATGAATCCCACATCAATGACACGGAACGGAGCTAATGATTTTAGTGGAGGTGAAAACAAACTGTGATATATGATTCAGGGTGGCAATCATGAATGGATGAAGGATAATGTATGGCAGTGGATGGGACACGGTTGACACTTTCAGAATGACCTCTCTTGAACATATAACGACACTGATGTGATGGATCGGTAGCATTACCCCAAAATGTGGATGGTTTTGCGAAGACCATGGTGATGAGACCGGTGAATGAAACAACCCAACCCGATGTGGAACGGAGGAAAAAGTGTCATGTTCAAGAGCGACTTGCTACCATTAAGCTTTGATGTTCTCCCAATTTTTCCCCAGTCATTTCTGACCAGTACCTCTTTATTTTTGTCAAGCTTGAGGAGGATAACATATGCTTGTTCTATAACCTGCCCTTCGGGCAAGCCCATCGCTATGTTTTAACGAGCCTAGCGATAGGGAAACTCGTTCTCGTCTAAAGACAAGTTTGTCGCTATTTAATCATTTTAACGAGTCTAACGACAAGGAAAACTCGGTCCTTTTCATTTTTAGAGAGTCTGAAAAGGTACAGAAAGTTAACTCCAAAATTCCTTTTTCGTCATCTAATCCCTTAAGTCCGAAAAAGTATAAAACAATACAGAAGGGATGAATTTTCGATTTCTTTAATGAGCCGAACAAAACAAGCGCTCGATCTTTTTGTGCAATAATCCCTCAGGTCCAAAAAGATTAAAGTCTAAAAGAGGGATAGCTCTTCCGGTCCCTTTAACGAGTTGGAAGGCCAAAACTCGGCAAACTTTTCATATTTTACGAGTCAGATGAAAAGAGCTCAAAGAAGACTCGTCTTTTGAGGAACGAGTGATAAACATGGATAGCAGCAGATTCCAGGTACAGGTTGGAATTCTCCAATCACGGCAGTGTCACAAGGATGGCTAGGTGAAATCACTCTTCGCAGCTGTTTCTCAAAAGAGGTAAACACACAAATGGAGGTGAATGATCGGCCAAATGAAAAGATGGAGGTGATGGCATATAAACATGACCAAGGGCTTTCAAAGGTTACATTTCTCGAGGTTGTTTACCGGTTCATTTTTTCTGGATGAGCTCGAACTGTAGGGAAAGATTGCTCACAACTTGTGTTTATTTTTTAACGAGCATGAACTCTGTACAAAACTGCTCGAACCTTGCGTTTATTTTTTAACGAGCATGAACTTTATGCTAAAACTGCTCGTTTATTTGCATGCCCCCAGCATCATAATGACGCATGTCAAAGGAGGGTGCCCCCCAAGCTTCATTGCATTCAACTTGGTGGTTGTAATGAAGGTTTACCTTTGAATTTTAAAAAGGGGATTTGTTTCATTTTTTAATGAGGTTGACATAGTAAAAGAACTATCATCATGACTCCTTGTTTCATTTTTTAACGAGGTTGACACGAGATTAGAACCGTCCTCGGAGCCGACAAAATATCTAGGAGTCTTCCGAATCCAACCAGAAGATTGGATTAGATTTCATTTTGTAGGTTTCCACCGTGGCCACTCCCGCCAGATTACTTGGAGGCGGTAGGGTGAAAGTACCCATTAAGGCAGGGTCTTTTAGGAGACCTACTCCGATATTTTGGAGCAAATGATTCCTTCCATGGATCATTGGAATGCTTCCTGTAACTTGTGAACTGTCGTGGAGAAAAGTTTGTTGGTCAACGATTGTAATTCCCCCTTGGAAGGGGAATGCAATCTTCCTGAAGTAGGTCGACACAACTGCGGCCATGGCATAGATCCATGGTCTTCCAAGTAGGATGTTGTAATCAAGGTTTCCATCAATTACTTCAACATCAATTCCTACTGTTTTTCCCCCCAGTTCAACTTGCAAGTTACTTAAAATCCCGTATGGAGTGTATGATCGTCCATCAAATGCTTTTAACGTCGTTGACGATTTCGACAAGGGTGGTGAGCCTAAATCTTTCCAGCAACTCATCGACATAAGACATGTAGATGCCCCCTCATCAATAATTGTTCGATGAACAATTTTGTTGAGGGCTTTCACTTGAATAAGGAAAGCTAGTTGAGCTGGTAATTGCGGGTCATATCCTTTATGATCAAAGGCCACAAGATTGGAATCCATTGGGCCAATCCCACCTATTGCTGATAATAACGCTTGCTCTTGGGAGGGGCAATTTTGTGGTACTTCAAGTGTCGACATAGTGGATGGCGATTGGGCCAGGTCCTTTACTATATTATAATTCTGTGCTTCTTTGGCACGAGGATTAAATGTCGATTTGTGTACTACTCCCTTTGGCGACTTTATCATTGGCTCAGGAACGATGGGTGGCACAACTTCGGTCAAAGTTGTTGTTGAACTACTAGGTCGTTCGTTAACCTTGTTTTTCGACACCTTTGGATTCCCGTAATCTTTATTCCTTGTCAAAGCATTATTCTGTTGTTTTGAGGTAGACAACATAAGCACTTGGGATCCGAAAACATTTTGATTAGCAACCAGATTTTGACCTGGATTAGGAAACAGATCAGTCAATACTGCTGAGGTTTTTGAACTCTTAAAGAGTTTCTTAACTTCAGCTATATGTGGACAATCTTTCGTCCAATGATCCTCATCGCATATATGACACCCTGCCGGGGGTTTCCTTTTTCTTCCTGTCTTTTTCTTCTTGCCCCCTGGTTGCTTCAGTTGTTTGCCCTTGTCGGTCGACATGGCATTTACTTCTGAGGCAAGAAGTTTTTCATTTGCATTTTGACTGTAAATTTTGTGCTTGCCAATCACGTCATCGCCAACGTGAGAGTCATTGTTTGATTTAGGAGGAGGAGGAATTGAGAATTCCGGTCTAGGGGCGTCAGGTATTTTGTCGTAGAGCGTGCCAGACTGAGTATAAACCAAGTCTAGATATTGCGCACGAGCTATAACTTGCTCTTCTGTTACGACTCCTCCCTTGGCTACATCTTCCGTTATGGCTGGAAGTAATGACTTTATAAACCATTCAGCTAATAGCTGATCGGGAACATATGTTTTTACCATCCTACGACGACGTCGCCATTCATGTATATGATCAGATATATGAGTGGCCGTTGTCTGTTTGAAGTTGGTAAGGAGTTCTGTTCCCGTTTCATACCTTATCGGTAATTGAAAATGGGTTAAAAAGGTTGTAGCTAAGGTACTGAAGTTGTCGAACGAAGCTCTAGGCAATTCAATATACCATTTTTCCGCTGGACCCGTTAACGTCCTCTGAAAAAGGCGAAGTCTTATCGAATCATCATTCAGGGTGTTTGATGAACACCATAGATGGAATGTCATCACGTGATTCGATGGGTCTTCACCTGGATTTCCATTAAATTTAGGAATGTCTGATGGAAGTTTGTGTGGAATCGCTGGCCACCAAGGGGCATAAGCAATTGGATCATTCGTCAGCCGGTTTAGATCTGGTAATTCTAGAGTTGCTACAAAGGGCAACTGTTGATTCAGGTTAGGCGAAGCATATCCAGGATAAGATGGAATCGCCTGAGCAGTGGGTCTTTGCATACCAGCATAATGTTGGCAACTTTGACAAGGTTGATGGGTATAACCATTATAGTATGGTTGCCCATTACTTACAAAGACTTGTTGCTCAGGTCCTTGATATGATTGCTGGAATTGCAGTTGTTGAGTTCTAACCAGCTCTGGTTGTTGGACCATTTGCTGATGCCCAATACTAGATGATTGACCAAGATGAGGAGTCACAGTACTTGTTTGATCCTGAGTCGCTCCAGATAAGGAGGCACTGACCTGAGGTTGCGATTGAGATGTCGAGACAAGAGGCTGTTGTATGGCAACCTGAGAAACTTGGGGTTGACATACAGTAGGCAGCGCTTGTACTTGTGACGCAATCACCATACCAGGTATAGTGGCAACATTTGACACAGGGCGGACTGGTTGCATAGAGGTTGTTGAGGCAGTATTGGTACCCAACCGCTGGATGTAATTCCAGTTTGACCTGAACTTTGTTGTGAACTCACGGATGGGCATCCTCCCGGAGGAGGTAATGAAAGGGCATACTGCCCCCCATATGGTATCAATCCAGAACTCAAGGGGATCGATTGCCCAGATTGACCTCCAAATGGATCAATTTGGCGAGTTTCAACATAAGAAATACCAGATGATAATCCGGATGAAGAAATAGGAACTAACCATGTCGTTGTCCCTGATTGGACTCCGGCTTGTTGTTGACAATTTGCCGGGACAGATGGTATACCAGCGAACATCGTTGGAGTAGCAGCAGGAGGCTCTGCTGCAGCTGTGTCGGACGACACAGTCCTAGATGTCGACGGTTGTTCAGACATATCTAGTCTATCCAAAAAGATTTCTTAGCGATTCTACAGGAACTTCCACTTGTGGTGGACTAACTTCGAAGATCAACGAGGGAAAGGTGATGATTATTCCGCTTAAAATAAATTTTATAACGACGCTTTAGACACAACTTGCTTTTTCAGTTTTAAAGAGTCGAGAAAAAGCTAAAGATGACTCTAGTCTCCTTCGATGTTTTAACGAGCCCGAAGTGACAAATGCTCGGATGGACTTTTTCAGTTATAGAGTTTGAAAAAGGCCAAAAGAAACTGCTCTGGAGATCTAGGCAGAGGGTGTGCCAAACCTTTCGCAAAACCACAGAATACGTTTTACGGTACGTGTGGTCAATCTTCGTGAATGCTGTGTTCACTGCATTGCGATCAGTAGGGCGGCCGACACGGCTTCCTATGGATAAAGGCTTTGTTCCTATAGGGGTCTCCCAATATATACGCGACGGTACGTGGGAGCACAAGTCCGTATTAGTGCCACCGACTCTCAGGAGGAATCACCCACCTTCGTAGAGATCGACAGTCACTATGTTTAACGACGCCGGAACACGTCTCTACCTAGACCTCTAGATGTTTGCGTTATGTTACAAAGCGTTGTTATGTAAATTGGATTTATTTTAATGTTGATCTTGCTTATCGGTTTGCCTTTAAGGATCACCACGAGATGTATGCAACAAATTCCTAAATGCAGTCTAAGATGAGAAGCAAACTTTTTCAAATCTTTTTGACTGATGAAAATCTTAACTACTGAGGGAGAAGAAAGGCATATCTTTTCACACAGTTCATACAGCACAAACTAATGCACTTTTTCCTAAATCGTCAAGCACACAGTCAAATGCAAAATGCACAATGCATGTATTTTCTTTTCCCTTTCTTAATGTGGATGGATACAAAAAGAAAGTGGTTATATAACTTTGATTTCGATTTAAAGTGAAAGTAAACAAGTTTGTCCAAAATCAAAAGACACCTTAAGATTCACTTGCTTAATCACTGGAAATACATGAAATCAAACCATACTAACGAAAGTAAAATGACTAATCAGCTATGGACAGCAAGCAAGCTAACTCTTTAGACCAGCAAAAATGCCTGACACAGGTTCAGATCTAAGAGGTCAAAAGCATGACTAGTTTACTTTTCGTTATGGGAAATTGTAAATGAGTAAGAAATACAAAGAACAAGTACAATTTCGTTATATAACAGAGGCAGAATGATGTCAAGGAAAGTTGGTTTACAGCAAGTACAAATGACAAGCAATCAGCAGCAAAATAACAGTGAAAACAGGGCCAAGACTCAGTGGGAAACCTCAGCAAGACACTGGCTAACTGGTCCAGCGCAGGCTCTGGTCTGTCAAACTGACTTTCAGCGCAGTTCCCGAAGGGAGTACCTGCGCTGAAATGCAGACTGCCTTTGGGCAGCCTGCACTGAGACACGAGAGTTGCGTTTACAAGGGTTTCCGGGTCATAAAAAGCTCAAAAATTCACTGTTTTTGCTGAAATAAAAAGCTATAGGTCAAGTACAAGCTAAGGGATGATCAAGAGGATGAAAAGCTATCACAAAGAGTACAAGAGTCTTTTGTAGATCAGCTCTTCAAATCATGAATCTGCTCAAAAAATGAGCAAGAGTAGCAGCCCCTCTACTTCGCTTTTGATATAGTCAAAAGCTTTTCGATTTGGTACTCTTTGGTTCAGGAAATGAATAGCAAAGATACTACAAACACCAACAAGATACTAGGATCCCCAGCGGAGTCGCCAGTTTGTTGTGGGGAAAAGTATCCGATGCGGATGACCCTATCCCTACTCTAAAGGTGACAGTCTTTAGCAACAACTGAAAGTAAAGTTTTGATGATTTCCTTTATGAAAGTACAGAGAGAATGAAGAAAGATTAACCAACCTGGTGTCTTTCGCTTAGTCGATCCTTGTCCCCTCTCTTTGTCTCTTGTTCCCAGCTCCTTGCTCTCTTTGCCGGTCCAGCTACACACAGATCCTGCACAAAACAAGAGAGCAAACTACAAGATACATGTACTCATAACTGAAGCATGGATTAGGATGAATCAAATATACATGTAAATACAATACATCAATGCAATACAAGTATATAGGAGAACATGCAAAACTTTATTGATAGAAGTAACAGGGTTCTGAGAAGGTTACAACCAATGATGGCTCCAATCCAGCAGCACCTCCCCAGCAGCAAGAACTCTCCTCTTCACCTCTAGTAAAACAATCACCCAATAGCTCTAACTGTAAACCAACAGCACCTCCTTGCTTTACACAAAATTCCAGCCCCCTTAGACCTCATAGAAGAGCTCTATATATAGGAGAGAAGAAGAGAGGATGAGTCAGCTTGAGACTGACATGAAGCTGCCTTGTGTCCTCTCCCTCTTCAGTTAATCTTCAGTTCTTGAGTCCACTTGGAGATCCTTGCTTACACATGGTGATCAAGTACCTCTTACTCATCACAGGGCGAATCTCATGAACCAAGTGTCAGTTTGGAAGCTTCCTGGGCAGTTGACACTTTGTAGAATGACTGTGCCACTTGGCCAATCTCGCCCAGCGCAGGTAGCCTTCATTAGATTTGACTTCCAGCGCAGGTACAAGGAGGAGCAGTTGCATTCCAGCGCAGATGCTCAGTGGAGCAGCTGACATGATCCAAAATTAGCCTGTTTTGAAGTGTTTTCAGGTGGAGAACTGATTGGAAGTGCTGTTGTTTGATGACCTTGTTCTTTTAGGGGTAAGAACAACATGTTTAGGGACTGAGGATCCCTGTAATTATTGACATTTCATGCTCCATGTCGCGAGGCACAAAAATGTCTATAACACTACCACCATCCATTTACCCCAATGGACCCAACCAATCTAGTTGGCTATCATATTCTTGCCTTCATTTGCCCTTATACATGCAACACGATTCATCCAGGTCTGAAATTACCTGTTGTATTTCATTCATCTCCCCCTGAGCTCCCTTAACTTTCCTCTTTCCCCGGGAGATTCCCAAGACCCTCAAAACATTAAAGGAAAGAACAAGGAACAAGCAAGAAGGAAACCATGAAAAACCAATAGAAATATGACACCATAAAGAAAGTGGCATGGCCATGCACCAGACATAAAAAAACTTCAAATTAAGCACAAACTAATCACAAATCACTGAAAGCACAAAAATTTCAACATACACCATGACTCAATCCCCATGGGTTCCCAATGCTTCCAAGGGAAATATCAACTCGAGCCTTCCTCAACATTTCATGGTAGTCTCTTTTTCCATGCAATACCCTGCATCATACTTCCATAAAGACATAATTTTTAGTGCATAAATAAATATACAATATACCAGTTACCTTACCATTCTGTGCCAAGCATACTACCTTGTAAATGAACACATACATATATCATCTCTCAACGGATTCCAATTCTCCTGACGTATCCAACTATAACTATAAAATCAACTATTATTCCCGCATCAGGAAACATTAACTTATACCTTTATTCATACCTTTACAAGATTAAAACTTAGCCTGTTATCTCAAATATCAACCTTAAGATAACAACTTGTCAAATAAATGTTCATGAATCTAGCTGTTAGGCCCCTATACTACTAGTGTAACCCCTTATTGTTATTAGTATAACCCACTTATTATATTGATGTACCCATGTAGTGCCCACTATTTTTATTATTGTGCCCTTACATTATTACTCTTATGTTGGCTCTGATTATGTTATAACCCCTTAGACTCCTATATATAGAAAGGAGGTCTTTTCATTTGTATCATCCAAGAATTGTTCATTTATGTAATTTAAAGGAGGTTTACCCCTCGAAGAGGCTGAATTATAAGGCGTTGATCTATCTTTTCTATCTTTTCTTGAGCTGGTTCCATAACATTTGGTATCAGAGCTTTGCGTTCTAGGGTTTCGCTACTCCAAATAGGTCATCGTGGAATTTTCGCTATAACTTTTTTTCTGTGACGTTTCAAAAGTCGCAACAAATACCCATTTGAGAAGAAATCGCGCTGAACCTTGGGTCCAAATTTCAGAGCGTTTGCTCTATATTTGCGGAGTTATGATCTGAGGAAGTTGGTCTTTTTGCAGACTCCTGAATTTCATTCAAAACAGGTGACCTCGAGAAAATCGTCATAACTTTCTCTCTGGGGATCGGATTGAAATTTCGTAAGAAGGTACAGAAAGAGGATGGAGTTTAGTTTCTTGTATGCATTTTTCAGATCCAAAGGTTGAAACAGTGACACGTGGCACTTCATACAATTTCGCTCTTCTGGAAAGGTATATAATCAGGTCATCATGGGAGATTGTGCATAACTCTTTCTTAGAGAATCCAATTTGGATCAGACTGGTGGCATTGGAAAGAGGACACAGAGGGATACTATAGTTCACAATGTCAGAACTTAAAGATCTGAAAGTACAGAGTTACAGTCATTTCAAGGGCGAGCTCCTAAAATCAAGAAAAAGCAAGATGAGGAAGTTTGATGGCAAGGATCCGGTAAATTGGATACTTCAGATGGAGCAATATTTTGATCTACATGGTGTACAACTGTTACAAAAGGTATGTATTGCATCTTCATATTTAGAACCAGATCAATTTTTATGGTATGAAGGGCTTTGTTCTCGTAAAAAACTTGTTACGTGGTCAATTTTCACGGAGGAAATGATAGCAAATTATAAGGATACAAAGAGCAACACCTTCTTTAGAGGAACACCACAACAATTGGAAAGAGTAAAAGGGCTTTGTGACATAATGGAAAGCAAAATTATGGAAACCAGGAAGCATACCCCTCACAACTATAAATATGGAAGTGTTGTTTCTCCCAGCCTTCCACAACCTACAAGGGTTACACCACAACAATTGGAAGAAAAAAGAGAAAAAGGGCTTTGTTACAATTGTGATAGCAAATGCACTAAAGGTCATAGGTGTGCTGAGAAGAAATTATTTTACATAGAATATGAAGAGGAGGAAGAAAAGGATCAAGAAACATCAAAAGAAGAGGATATACGCTAGGACACCACCCCAGAGAAAGAAGAAATGAATCAGACCATACCTTGTAAAGCATTGGCAAGAATTACCACTCCTCAAACTCTCAAGATAGAAGGACATATCAAGAATAAAAAGGTGCTAGAAGTGAAAGATCACATCGAGAAAGAAGAAATGAATCCAACCATATCTTGTAATTCAATGGACGAAATTACCACTCCTCAAACTATCAAGATAGAAGGACACATCAAAAAGAAAAATGTTCAAGAAGTGAAAGATCACATCGAGCATCAAGAAATGAATCCGACCATATCTTGTAAAGGACTGGAAGAAATTACCACTCCTCAAAAGATAGAAGGACATATCAAGAAGAAAAAGGTTCAAGCAGAGAAAGATCACATCGAGCATCAACAGCAAGTTCTCCAACTTTTAAAGGATAACGCCACTTCGGTGCAAAATCAAACGAAACAACAGGTAGATCAACATCGTAGTGAAAAATGTTTTGATGTAGGTGATTGGGTATTTTTACTGCTACATCTCAAGCAAGCTATTTATGAGAAGGAAATGTTGGCAATACTACATGCACTTAAAAAATGGCGACCTTACTAAATGGGAAGACTCTTCAAGGATGAGAATGTGGAAGCATTGTTTTGTGCTATTTATATTATCCAACTAGATTGGATAAACGAAGAAATTGATGAATGGAAGAAGGACGAAGAAGTATGGCCACTTATTCAAAAGTTGCAAAAGATCCCAATTCAAGCAATATTGCCACAAATTGAAGAGGAAGGAAAAATCATATTGGAACCTGGAGCAGTCACAAAAGCAAGAACCTGACAGCTACGAAATCGATCAATTTCAGAGTATCTCATCAAGTGGAAGAACTTACCCGCTGAATATTCCACATGGGAGGACAAGAATTTTATACAGAAGCATCAAGAACTACTCAAGCATTGAGGACAACGCTTTTTGAAGGAGAGGGGCATGTTAGGCCCCTATACTACTAGTGTAACCCCTTATTGTTATTAGTATAACCCACTTATTATATTGATGTACCCATGTAGTGCCCACTATTTTTATTATTGTGCCCTTACATTATTATTGTTATGTCGGCTCTGATTATGTTATAACCCCTTAGACTCCTATATATAGAAAGGAGGTCGTTTCATTTGTATCATCCAAGAATTGTTCATTTATGTAATGTAAAGGAGGTTTCCCCCTCGAAGAGGCTGAATTCTAAGGCGTTGATCTATCGTTTCTTGAGCTGGTTCCATAACACTAGCACATATCCACATAATGTTTGACAAAATAAAGGCTAATAAGACTTCATGTATTCATGTAAAGAACTCATTCATTTTGAATTGTGGTTTCCAAACATAGCCAAAGTAATTCTCACCCAATTCCTTTCTTTTACCTTTTTCATTGCTCCAATTGAGTCTTATTATGTGCTATCACATCACCCAATTGTTAGTTATATAAACAAATTAATTATTACCTTATCATGCTAATATCAAGCATGTTCCCTACAACTATTCACACATTTTATTCACATGTTCCAAAGATCAATACATTGTGTCTATTAATTTGAAATCAGCCTTTAATAAGACTAACATCCATGTCATAATCAACTCACAATCATAATACTACAACTAGCACTCACTTGCACTCAAGTGCATGTTAGCTATCTCAGTGCCTATTGTGTTAGTACAAATGTCTTAAAAAAAATCATTCCTTCATGCAACCTTATAGACACATACTGATATCATACAATAAAACAACATGTAACATACTATTGTACATGGTCCACACTAAGGTGGAAGGAGGAAGCTACTATAATGGCATGATACCCAATGTCCAATTAGGGAAATGGGATCTCTAAAGCTATAGTAAATTTAACCACACTTCCAAAAACTTTATTTTCATTTCTCACACATTTTGTACTTGAAAACATACCACATAATCATGCCACTTTTCCATTTCGTAGATTTCATGTTAGGCTTGTAATGGGAGTCATGAGAATTGTAGTCCACTACTTTGCTCTTCATCCTTGATCTTATATTTATTGTAAACATACCATGTTAGATAAACCAAATAGACAACATAATTAAACTCATATCTCAAGTATCTCAGTGGAGGCTATCACATCTGCACAAGTCAATCAAGATTAGTGCGATACAATATCACAAATATATTAACTCATACTTGAATATCCTAACCATAACCATCTACACAAGATGATCCAGATTAGCACAATACGTTTAACATCACTATCTTAGCTGCAATGACCATAATCATCATGTTATGATTGAAATGCATATAACAAAAAGTTAAATACCATGCATGACTAACCAATGCACGTGCATATCACCGCACTGATTAACTAGCGTCTATCATGCATGCAACCAAAATAGCAACAAAATGACAGGCATGCATATAACCATAATTCATATAACAACCATTAACCATCATAACTGTATGCTAATGTACAAACTTGTATGATGATTTGCTCTTACGTGAGGTCAAGTGCTGCAAACTTGCTCTAATGATCTGCATCTCATGTTCCATCTCAACTAACATATCAACATCATAACATACCAACAACATCAAGATGACACAAACTCATAATGACCACCACGACGCATGTCTGACCTACTATGCATGCATAACCATATACATTTATCCCACCCATCTAATGTGTTTGAACCTAGAAGCTCTGATACCACCTCGTGGTATCAGATATCACTCAAAGAGAGCAAAACTCACTCTGATACCACCTTGTAACCACCCTTCCCACATTTACCCAATTTCACAAGCTCACCAGGATAAACATGACATGAGTGTCACTATTTCCTGACTTGACCTCCTAGTTCAGTTATGGAAGTGGGGTCTACAAACTAATCACAAGCTGACATCCTATACGGACTAAACATTACCTAGGAGCTGAAGAAACACCCCATGTGGTCAATCTTGAGCTAGAACATTTTTTCCCTAACCTAGACCTATAAACACACCCTTGACACTATCTCTATGTGGTTGTGAGATTCTAATCAAACTCACAAGATTTGCTCCATGTGGTTATGATCCTAGGTCTCCAGTTATGTGCATACAGTCCCAGGATCAAAGTCACTTTTCTAGGGTAGTCTCTAGACCACTTCCTAGAACTTCATGTAACTTTCTAGAATCATATTTCTCATAATGACAATGCTAATCATTCAAAATTGAAGGAAGAACTTGACCTAGATTTCCCATGACACACTTGAAATTTCATCAAACACATGGCAACCATGTAAGCTACAGGTCATGAATGCATATCTGATCATAAGAGTCTAAGATTCATCTGAGAATCACCAAGAAGGCTCTAAGCCCTCTCTAGCTAGCTACGATAGAAATTGTTAGTCCATGCATTCATCAACCAATCAATAACTTATCAAAACATGTCATGAGCCATAGATATATTACATCATATAACCAAAAAATAACCAACATAGATACCATGGAAAATCAACCATAATATCACCAATATAATCAATACATATGCTCATAGATCACAATAGGAAAATACCTCATATTAACATATGAAAATGTCAAGCAAGTCAAGGACTTCCATGTACCACCCATCCATATATTGGGCTAAACCAAATCTTTCTTTCAGCGAATCAACCCCACCACATATTCTAAGAACGAATGTGGGATCTGAGTCATGGAATAAACCAAGAAAAAACCAAACCAAGAATTCCATAGGCCAAACCACTGCCATCCTCAACCACAGTGGTTCCATCTCTATGGTCTAACATCACTAACAGCATCCAGATTGGTCTCTGCCCAAGATATCCAGGGCTCTAAGAAATAGTAACTAAATTCACAACCTCGAAGGATCCAAAGCATTTGTCTAACCTGGCTACAGGGACTAGTAACTCAACCCACCAAGGGCTCCAAATAATTTATCCCAATCTAGGCTCGAGGACTAGTAACTCAACCAAAGTTGTTCTAGAGCTTCTAGATAATTTGTTCCAAACCACAACCATTGGGAACCTGAGCACTGATCAGAAAAACAATAAGTGGAAAAAACGAAAACACCATGGTTATCCATGAAATGGCCAGGAAAATCTAAAACCATTGTCAATTTAGGTAAATATCCATGCCAAGGACAACACATAACCAAAAAATCACATGCATATACCATGCATCTAGAAATAAACAAAGAAATCACACATGTAACTTGTTACCTTCCATGAAATCCATCTATAGCTATTGATCCAACTATTCCCATGCGCTTTCCTACTTTCCTTTGCCTTATTTCTCCAAATGCAAACTGTATGCCAAAGTGCTCCAAGAATACTCTTATGTGTGCAAGAGTATGAGAGAATGAGAGAATGAATTAGAGCTCCACCAAAAAAATATAAAATAGGCCCACTAACAAAAGCTAAGCCAAGAAAAGCTATGAACTGATCGTCATAAGATTTTTTTATCATTGAGGTCTCTATTTTCTTCATTTTCCTTGATTTTCCCTATAATTTCCCTTGCATGCAAATATGTGTCTCTTCACCCTCCCTTTCTCCTATTTTGCTTTAATTTCATAAATAAATTCCAATAAATTCCTCTTTTCCTTTGTCAATGCCTTTTCCATTTTCCTTAGCCATAACTAAAGCTAAAGTGATCCCCACTATAATATCTTGCCACCATGCAACTTTGAATATGTGTCCCATGACCTTGGTATTATATTTTTTACATGGAAAATCAACTAGGGGCTGTTACAAACTATATCCCTCCTTCCTACTAGATTTGTGTTTGGTATGATGCAATTTAGAGCCCAACAATGGGAGCTAGGTGGTTCCCAACTCATGATCTCTAACCAAGGACACACATCTTTAGGGAATATTCCAAGGATTTCTACATCCATTCCCAGTTAATCTTGGGGTAGTAATATTTTTGGAGGGACACATAATCCTTGGGTTAGTTATACATTAGGAGAAAACACTTTCTCTAGAGGTTCAAATGCCTTTGGAGGTAATAAATTATATGGGGGGAATTTCCTTGCTAGTACCACTTTTCATACAAGTCTTCCAACTTACATTGGTGCTTTCACACTAGGAAGTCATCCTCTTATTGTTGGATATTATCCCATTAGAAACCATGTTTTTGGGATTTCCTTTGTCCCTATTGGAAGTCCCCATGGGGGAAGAAATTCATTTTCTATTATGACTAACCCAGGGATCCAATACTCCAAGCCTACCAATCCCTTTGGTCACTATCCTAGTTCTGCAAATTATGATATGGGGAGGCTGCAAGGTTTGTCTAGGGTTCCGACTTTACCTCCAGAGCCATTCAATCAACCCAAACTTCCTTTTCTCGCATCACTTGAATTTCTAGATCTGGATAAAATTACTAATGAGCCCATATGACATGACCCTTGGTGGCCTCTAATGCTCATTAAACTACCTTCGCGTATACCAAAATTTGATCAATAGTTGGGAGAGAACCAAACCACACACTTCACCACCTACCATTTATCATAGTATCAAGTCAGTGGATGATAACATCAAGTTGGTAGATGATAATATGAGGTTCTATCTCTTTCAACAAACCCTTAATGGGTATGTCACTAAATGATACATCAAACTTGACAATGCATTCTACCAAGAGTGTGCTTCCTTGGCGCAAAAAATCCCTCAACTACTTCCAGTTACCTTCACGGCAAGAGATCAGAACTGATATCCTATATAATTTCAATTAGGACATCTATACCCACATCTATGTCTATATTCAATAGTGGAGGTTACATATGAAATTGATAAGGGCGAAGATTCTTGACCGATTGGTTAACTATTTTTTCACTCGATCCTTTCTACCCTAGATTTCCAAGGATTTCACCATGGTTGGGGTGGATACAAAGGAGTAGGCCATCTTATGATCCCACCATCTTGATTTGATTTATTCACACTCGAGTACTCTATAAGATATTATCCCTAATTCTCCTTGATGATTAACCAGTTCACAAAAACAAAAAATGGGACCACTTTCTGATGGTGCAATTGGTTCCATCTCTATTGATGTTGTGAGTTAGTTCACTGCTCAATTGGGACAATCAATTTTTACATTGCAAGCCCCTGAAATTTCACCTAGTTTTCAACAAGAAATGTCTCCTATGCAAATTGATGATATTCATATGGTGTAGTCCATGCAACCAATGGATTCTCCACAACCTAGTGGTAAAAAGAAGAAAAATAAGAAAAATGACACTTCTAAAAATGCTCAAGAGAAACAATGAAACCAACCCAACGCAAGTGAGGGAACGAATGAATGATGATGTAATAATAAGTTTCCTTGCAATATTTGTTAGAGTGACCACCTAAATAATGATGTCCCATGGATGGATGAGATTCATTGATTTGTTGCAGAACATACTACCAAACATTAGCCTTCTAACTCAACACATCCATTTCTTTCCCAATCACAACAACAAATGGTTGTGACACCTCCTCCTCCTTTTCCTGGGCCATGGGAGGAAAAATATTTAAAGGAGGTAGCTCATTACATATCCTGATGTGCACTAAGAAACTGAACTTGCCTACGAGAGAAAAAAATTATGAGGCTCCTGAGACTAATTCTTCATCAAAGGACCTCTCACATTGGATAAGCCTTTGTAGCTAGTGTTTCTTCCTCCTAAGGGTGTTCTTCATAAGTAAAAAAAAAACCTCAATAATATGGCTTCCTAACATTATAGTATTGTCAATGATCTATTCCAAGCACCATGTGTCATGTCTATTTTAGAGGTTTTGTATAGTTTCCTATGCAGCACAGAGACTTGTTGATCACTATTGATCCCTTATAGTTGAATTTGATTATGTTTGTTGTTGATTCAAGTCAGTTTAGGTTATCCCATCAAGTTTTTTTTAATATCTTGATGCACATATTTAGAAAAAATTTCATCATACGCTTGTAGATGAAGGATCCCATACTTATATCATTGCCTCATCATGCTAGAAATATCTTGGTTCTTCAACACTCATCTACTCAGGTACCAAAATTTAGGAATTTGATGGCCACACCTTCTTACCTCATGGTGTTCTTCTAGCATTTTCCATTGAGCTAGGGTGAAAAATGATTTCCATTGATGTTGAAGTTGTTGATTCCATACTTGAGTATGATCTTCTCCTTGGACATAGCTGGTTCTATGATATGATTGCTACTCAATCATCCATCTTCCAAATTATTCACTTTCCACATGACTGTAAGATTGCTACCAATGACCAATTCAAGCATTGTACGCCAACGACCAAATTAACTATTATAGCCACCACAATTCCATTTTTGGGGATAACCCTCAAGGAAATGGGAATGTCAGTGCAATATTCTATAAGAGCTCATCATTAATGGAAATTTTTCCAATTGCAGTGCCCAATTTTCTATATACTACTATTGCTATGATGCATATGATCTCTTCAATTACCAATGGATCCCATTAGTCACATGACCCTTGGGTGGTGCCCTCTCGTTCAAATGTAGACTCTTATGATGAGAACATGCCACTCCTAGAGGAAGAGATTTCCTCTTTTGGTCCTATTAGAACCTCCTGACATTGATCATAAACTCCATCCCATTATGCAATATGATTAGGATAGCTTTTCCTGTTGTGTTGTCACTCCACCTATTTCATATGACTCCCTCATTGTCAAGTTCCCTTAAAAACAAACCATCTTAGAAGTCATGGATTAAATTTATAATCCAAGGGATGATATGCCTCATAATTTTTCTATTCTCCCTAATTTGGAAATGGTGGAGCTTGGAAAAAAAATCTTGAATTGAGTTAGTGGGAATTTCTTGTGTCATCCAATGAAGTGCCACCCTTAGACTAACATATTGGATTTTCAGTATTGAAATTGCCACCGAATTGTCCAATCTAAACTATTCTGTTAATAACATCTTGTACCTTAGTTGTGCCTTGATATCCATTGTCAAGTACTTGCAGTAACTCATGAGACTATTGACCTTTTATGTCCTTGGGTAGTTCCTGATAATGATATGATTCTAGGATTTCCTTAGAATCACCAACCTTTAGGAATATGGAAATTAAACTCTATGTGGTGTGGCCCCAATGTGGTGTGCCATGTGATGTAAAAAATGGACCATGAGTTCATACAAATACATAGGAATCCTTGGTTTTTGCTCAATGATGACACTACAAAAGGTTACCTTTTTAGATTGCATTGTGCATTGTACATATGTATTTTAGTTTTAGTTTGGTGTGTAATGTGAGCATTTTTTTTATTATTTAAGGGTGGATTCTTTTAGTTTTATTTTTATCATGCTTGGTTCTTTATTTTCATTTGTTAGTCACATAATATTATCTTATCATAGGCACACCCATGGTGAGACCAAGAGGTTACATATGTTATTCCTCTAGCTATGTTGACATTTGTCACAATAATTGAGCATATATACAAGCATGCATGGCCACAAAACATGGATTTTGAATCATGTCATTTGAAGTAAAAAGTAAGATCCATGATATTCATAGATAGTACATCATGTCAAAAAAACAAAATAAAAAAACAAAACTCAAAAAAAAATGTATGGTCATATTTTTACTCATATTTTTATTTATTCTTTCATTATGTGATTTAACCACGGGTATAGTTTTTATGTATGGTTTTTACAAGATAGGGTGGTATTTTTATTAAAACATCCACTAGATTTTAGGTGCATTTTATTGACCTTGTCATGTAGGGGTAGGTGTTTCTTGTCATACTGATGCATTATTGGCTGTCACTGTCATCTTCATTGCACCTTAGGTTCGATCCCATTAGGGTGCAATAGTAACATTTTTCTTATTTTCACGTTGTAACTTGTGTGGTAGAGATTTTCTTGACATTGTTTTAGCACCTCTTTGTCATTTTGGTGTCCATAATGCATGTTTTTTGTAGAACTAGAATCCCTCCTTTTGACCGGCCTTGACTTTGAATCTGAGCCTCATTTTCTCTTCTCTATTATATTCTAAAAATACCTCGGGAGGATTCCAAAAATTATTTTACCATGTGATCATTGATATCCATTTATTTTTTCACTTCTACATGTTGATATTCCTTGTCCTTATTTCTAGTTATTGCAATCACACAACTCTCAATCCCATTTCTAGCCTTCACTTAGTGTTCTTACCCTTCCTAGAGAGACCATTGCAATATGTGGATTTATGTATGCAACCTCTCTGTTTCACTTTTCTTAGGGAAGTTCCACAAGCTTAGAACAGGTTGCTACCATATACACCACCCATTTCTCTAGGATGATCTTCCTTAGTATTCTTCTCTTGCTCATTAAACACTAAAGGGTACCGAACATCATTTTATCTCTTTTTGGGGTTGTTAAAACCTAAAAGAAAAGACACCTTATATTTAGAATTCTACTACCTCTTCTTAAAGCTCACTAAACTAAAAAAACATTCCCTATAAAATATCATTTTATCTCTTTCTTAGTCTCATTAAAATTGAACAAACACTAAATTTTCAACCTTACTTGTCTACTCTTTCATGTTTGTTAAACTATGAAGGAGATACAAACAAATAAAAAGAGTTGGGGGAAACCATCTTGGTCATTTATCATTCAAAATAGAAAATTAAATTGTGTCTCCCTTGAACATGGAACTTGTTTGATTCACTATTTTATAGATGGGTATTAGCATGCCTAGGAGCCATACCATACATAAGAGTCTTTCTACTTCTCTGGTTGGTTTCTCTTCTAATCATTATGGAGTGTGCTTCAATGCCTCCTACATTATTGTGTGACATCACGTGGTTATCATCAAATAATTTTTCCAACTTATGTTTGTGACATGCAACTATATGTTCAAGGAAATTCTACATCTTAATTGACCATCTACAGTCCTTTTTGATCTTTTGTATTTTCCATCCCTATGTCATTTGTACTTGGTGACTTCATCCATCCACATCATCTCTTGATATATTTTGTTTTGATTAATGGGGGATACATTAAGGTCGTTCATCGATTGATCTTCTACAATCAACCTCAACTCAAATATAGGAGACAGATCTAGGAACTAATAATAATACCTTGGAGTTTATAGTCCTTAGTGGAAGGCTTCCTCATGATCAAAAATTGGTTTGCCTCATTAAATCTTAATTAGTTGAATCCAAAATTTTTCAATATTAGCACATTTATTCAAACTCTGTAGTTTGTGCTATGCACCTTGGAGTCCATTTTCATCATTGGTGGGTCCCCTCATGTATGTTAATGGTCTACCTCAATGACCATTAATTAGATGGTTTCCACCATACTCGACATCAACTCATTTGCTTGCATGATGTAGATCCATACCATCAGGGTTGAGTAGAAGACCTTGGGTTTAAGGATCTTTCACCCTTATATGACACCCCTCCCAAGCTTCATTAGAGTTTGTACCATCTTACGTACTTTGAGGACTACTTTGGGGCACATGTTTTTTATGTGTCCATAGTCCTATTCATGTATACCTTAACATAGATCCATATTGTATTTGTTGGTGGCTATGATCTCTTTTATTATTGCATGGAACCATCATATATTTATTTGTGGCTACGTGTTAGCATTTCATTTCATGAAAATTTAGTGTGTATTTAGTGGCCATTTTCAATTAATATTTATGTTGAGCATGTGTATACCTCCCTTGGGGATGATGTATTTATGATTGATACTTGGTTATTAGAGTTGATCTGATTTGGTCCCTTGATTTCAAGTCCTTCCTTACATTTCTATACTTGATTGTAACGAATTTTGGAAATTTGTTTCTCTTATGATCTCATGCACTACTGGGAATTTTTTATAACCCTATTTTTAATTCCGCTATAGTGTGAGACACCCTAGTTCAACTTAACTTAGTTGTTGGCTAGAATGCATCCTGTTATCACTCAGGTTTTCCCAGAAGTTGTAAGAAGGGGAAAGGAGGCCGAGGTAACCACTCACCAATCTTTTAGATACAAAATCTGGCCACGCTTTATCCAGAGAGGGCTCTCTCTTTATGATTTAGCTTTATTTTTAAAGGTATTAGGCTAGTTATGAAGTTCAAGGGTTTTGTTTGAGTTTGGGTGGTGAGATTCAATAGAACAGAGAAGTAAGGCAGATTAGTTCAGTCCATTGGGCTAATGGAGTCAAAGAAGATGGCTTTTTGGATTGGGTTTCTTAACAGAGGATGGTTTCACAGAGCAAGGTGGTCAAACAGGGAACAAATAAAGACTTGAAACAGATGGAATGGGCTCAAATGGGGTGAAGGGTAGTTGAGAATCCTTCAACCTATTTAAAGAGGGAAATTGGATGATTACTGATGAGGAGCAGTTAAGTATTCTTTAGCAAATAATCAACATGAAAGAATTAGGAAATAGGAGCAATTAAGATTTCACTGCTTATCCTAATTCTAAAGAAAACACAGAGAACAATAATGACTGAAAAGCAGAGTGCAATCAAGCATATTCTGAAATTAAATATTTTCTTTATCATTCAGATTGTGAAACACAGGTGATATAATAAACTAAGAAAAATTTAAAACACAAGATACAGAGGACTTATTGATCAAGTGGTTGATTCAAGAAGTCTGTGACAAGTCCTCTACTTTAATTCCTCATCCAGTAAGCCATACAACAGTTGATTCCAAAATCTCTTTATTCCAAATAATCAATATTACAGCAAAGTCTAGGAATCCACCCACAATACTCCAATGGAGGGGGTATTTATGCAAAAAATTATACAAAAAATATCTCATAGTAGCTGTGAGATAATATCTAGGATAACTAAAAATAGTTTACAAGAAAAATAGAAACAGCTAGTCTTGAAAATAGGAAAAAGAAAGATAAACTGATGTTGTGCTGGAGGAAGGCCCTAGGATTCGACTTGCAGCTCTCTTTCTTTGGTCACTTCTATGCTGGTTTCCCTGTTCTTACTGATACTCTTTATCCCTGATCTGATACTCTTTGACCTGTTTTGATCTGATACACTTTGACCATGTTTACCTTGTTCATCTTTGTCAATTTGTGCTTTCTACATTGAAGAGGAAAACAATACAAATGCGGGTTGGCTGACAAGCTGTGGGCTTGGTGGTGGTGTCTTTGTGGTCGGGTGCCTGTTTTTAACTGAAGCAGGTCATTGTTTGTAGGAGAGTGCGGGGTGGAGGGCATTACAGAAAAAATGGCCTTTTATTGTTTTTTTTTTTTGACAAAACGAAGGCTGGCGGGTCTTTTTCATTTAATCGGGAGGATGACGTAAGTTGTACAGTGGATGACATCAGTGAAGGGCAGATGATGTCAGCAAAGGAAAAATGACGTTAGCAAAGGATAAATGACGTCAGCAAAGGGTGGTAAGCGGTTTTTGCTTGCACGGCTTTTGGGGCTGAGTGGTATTGAGCGGAGGGTGAGCGAGCAGGCTGAACGGGCAATGCATGGCAGAGTACGGGTGAAAAACCGCCGGGCCCCCCTGAGTTGAGGCAGAGGTTAGGGGGGTCACGATATCATTGTAGACCGTCGGATGAATGGGCGGAGATCGGACGACAGACGGGTGTCGGAGATGGTGGGGAGTTAACTGTGCGGGCCCAGCATAATAAACTGTGTTTTAATTGTTTCGGGCATGATTTGATTGGTTGGGGAAATGGTTATTAATTAACCTGGATGGTTAATTAATCCCGGTATCGAGGCGGGGAAAGGTTATTAATTGAATTTATGATAAATCCATTAATCCCTGTTTAAACAGCGTTTATGGTCGTATTCGACTGGGGGCAGGATTAAATAATATTTGGGTTTTTTTTAATATAATAATGTAATATGGGGAGGGTAATAAGGCACGGGGTTTATATAATAATAAAAGTTAAAAACTAATGTGAATTTTATGAAATGAAATGAAAAGTGCCAAGTTTAAATGTTACAAATTTTTACATTCAAACTTAGGCTAAAGTGGGAAAGGGGTTTATGGGTGAGATTTGTAAATTTTCCTAAGTAAAATAGGGTTTTACTTAGGCAAACTTTATGAAATGAAATGAATGATTTATGAATGATATTAAGAACAGATCTTAATATTTTAGGGGGAATTAGTGAATGATTAGGGAAAAATATGAAGGGGAGTTAGTTATGTAACCTTGCCTCGCTTGAGCTGCATCAAGTATAATGTCCGCCTGACACTTGTGACAGAGACAAAGATTAACCCATTTAGAGACATAATCAATCACAAGTATCATTCTGCAACACCATCTACCTACCCTGCCTACTTTAGCCTAGCATTTTTTCCTTCTTTATTTGGGTGCACTTAGACTGGCAAACCCGTATCAAATTTCCTCTTCTTTTCATGGTAAGCCTACCTAAGTCTACACTTATCACATCCAAGGGCTCAGATTAAACTGTTGAGCTCCTTTTTATTTACTCTACCTATCTACTTATCTGCCAAGATTAAACAGTTTGGTGAGATTTTATTCTCTATCTCTAAAACAAGAAATTCAAATATGAACTAGCCAAGATTAAGTTGTTTGGCCATTCATCAATTACGGCATAAATCAACAAGCAGCACACAATACTTATTACAGAAAATGAAAAAGTAGTGGCATTTTGGACTTGCACACTTTCCTGGTCTTTCTTTGTTTGGGGTTCATTTATTTCACTTTTTTGACCATTTTATTCTTTTTACCCTTTGATTTTTCTTTTAGGGCATACCCTCTTTACATTTTTTAAATTTTTTGAATTTTTGATAATATGGAAAACCTTTGTAACAAGGAAAGGAATGAACATATTACAGAGCTCAACAAGTTAATCATGAAATATGACACCTATTAGTATAGGAGCATAATAGTGGCTCCACTTGGGGATGGCTTTCCCTGGTGGAAAGTCAAGAACAACAGGTCAGATGGCCTTCTGAATAACTTCTACTGTGCTCTGAAATCTCCTTCAACCGGTTGCTTTATTGTTTGTATGAAAGTACACTTGTGAAGCTTAGGGCCTTCTCTTCGGGCTTCAACTCCAGCAAGTTACTATCCAATCAACACCAAACCTTTATTCTTCCTACTTGAATCCCACTTGAGCACTTTGTACCTTAGGTAGGAATCTTCAGTCTTGGTCTTTTTATCAAAAAATCTTTCTATCCTTTTCCTGCACAACTTGAGATCTGACTTGAAACTAAAAGGTGCTGCAATCTTCAAACCAAATTAGTAAATCATCAAGATTTTAAGGCCTTTTGATTGGATTCAAATCTTTTAAGTATTTATTTTGTAATCTACTGAAAATTGAATTAAATCAAACTGAAATCCTACCTACTTACTCTAATCATCTCTATAACTGTTGGTTAGGTAAAATGAAACAACCAATGCAACCACTCAAGCATTATATACATTGGTGACCTTTGTTGCTTGTGCTTGTTGGTGTTTAAAATTGATATCTTGCAATCCAATATAGCTTTGTTAACCTTTGAGAAGATAAGGAAATCCCCGATCTCCTTTGTTGAATCTAGAAATTGTACAAAAGGATCTTGCAAAATATATACACTATTCTTGAACTAATTCAAACAACTATATAAATGTTCTGGATAACCTTCATGCCATGAAACTAAAATATCACTTTTATCTTTATCACCCTGCATGTTTTCAACTACACTTTGTGGTGATATTTCTAATGATTGTAATGTCTATCTGGTGAAACCATTATTATCTTGACTTTGACTCTCATAGTTTGTTAATGGAGAAAAATTATGATTGCTTTCATCATCCAACCTATCAGCTATTGGATCATAAAGGACTTGGAAGGATTGTTGCAACTCATTACATGTAGGTCCAAATGGAACTTCATAGATTTATACAAGCTGCTCCTCCTTTTATTTAAAAATTTTACACCACATTTCCTTTAAAATTGAAATGATTCAAAACAAAGAGGTAAAGAAGTTTCACTTATTTCCAAATTTTCTGCATTTTCTTCCTCACTTTCATAGCTGAAATGAACAAGCTAATCACTATTCTCAAGTTGGTGAAACAGGATGTCTTTATTCCCCAAACTAGCCTCTGATTTCCCTGTAAAGTTAGTTTGGATTTGAAGAACATAATTATCATCATACTGATCATATTTGGGCAAATCATCAAAAGAAGTAATGTCATCAAACACACCCATTAGACCAGGAGCTTTCTCCTCCACATATTGCTTTATAAATCTATCTTCTGATCTAAGGTAGTTGGAATTAGCAAAAATTGGTTCATGTTTCTTAATCTCTTCTTGCACTGATGTCTGCAATATATTGACCAAAGGATAATGGTAATCCTGCCATATAAGATCTTCCGGATGATTGGTATCAAGAAAACAAACCTCATTCCAAACTGCTACTTGATTCAAGTGATTGGTCAATCATTTCTCCTCTTTATTCTCCACTGTATCCAAGTGCTCTGAATACTCTTGATCTTCATAAAATATAACAACCTTATCACATACAACAGGAAAATCCTCATCATTGTCTTTGTGATATAGAAGCTTGCAAGGGAGTGGCAAACTGTCATTGATTTTAGATGAAAGATCATGATCTATCAAAGTATGTTGTCTCATTTCATTTGCATGCAAGGAAAGAAAATTTTTGACATGGTTTTCATCAAATAATTTTGACTGGTATTTAATCTATGAAGAAACTACCACTTGTTGAAGATGGTCTTGTGGTTCAATATTTTTAAGCTCTATTGCCTCTACCTCTAGATCTCTGGACTCTTGTTGGTTTTCATTGCTATTTTCTATTTGAGAAATTTCAGGGAACTGCATTTCTTCTTTATTCTGATCAGTTTGTAGTGCTGCAAGAATTTTTTCCTGTGGGGAAACTTCATGGGTTTCTGAACAACATACATCATCTTTTTCTTTCTGAGGGGAAGATAATTCAAGCAAGGCTTTCAGTTTTTGAAAAGGCTTTTCTTCTAAAACCTCTAATATTTCATGATCCATGAACTGATCATCATCATCATCATAGTAATTTTCGAGATATTGAATAAAATTTTCAAAATTGTCACAGCAGTCTTGAATCAGCAATAGAGATGAATAACTTTCTTTTTATTTGTCGTGAAATGTAGCATGAAATCGCTTTAAAGAACATATGCTAGAGGTTGGTAAATTTTCATACCAAGATCTAGCTTTTTCTTCTAAAGTTACCATAAATATTTTCATGAGACAATCTTCATGGAATTTGACTTTAAACTTTCGAATGTGCATATGAAATTTTAATAAATGTAAAGCAACATCATCTCCTATTTCATCTTTAAACAATGGAAGATTTTTTGACCAATCAAATTTGGGCAAAGGGTTTGGAAAACTTGGAATCTTTGACCTGTCCAAAGGAGCATACTTGTGTTGATTTGTTAAATTCATCTTGAAGACACTTAATGCTAAAATGGGGTCACCATAGGTTCTCAACAACTCTAGATTCTTTTAGTAGTGGAGTCTTGAGTATTTGAGGCTTCTAGATTGGAAAGTGTTCATCATAAGATTCAAAAGGATGATATATACTTGCAATTTTCAAAAGAAAATACTCGAAAATTAATCTTTTTTTTTTTTAAATACCATATTCATTGGAAAACTCTATCAATTTAGAAAGATCATAAGGTCTTGGATAACAATCCAAGTTAAATGCCTGATCTTTTTGTATTGTTCTTTCAGGTTCGTCCCTCTAGTGGAGTCTTAGTTGTGAAATTGATGTGGAGTCGCCTAGTGGATGATTTTAACCTTTGTGTGTCTGATCCCTGTCCACCGTCATAGATCAGATCTAAACCTGTAAAACACTTCTGAAGAAAAAGTTAGTTTCTCCAGGGAACCAAATTTTTGAGTATTTAATGATTATTTTGTTTTTTATGATTTTTCAATACAACTTCTATGATTTCTTTAAGAGGCTTTAGGTATGGGATTTGAAATTTCTTAAAGACTTATTTGACAAGAGGAACTGATCAAGTATTTGGAACCAGATGTTCAATCCATAAACTAGACCAGAGATAGACTGAAGTGGCATTCATTTAATTATGCAATTGCAAAGCAAAAGCATTTCGAAGGCTACCTGGCTAACTTCAAGCTCCTTCTGTAGTTTATACAGTAAAAAATAGTAACAAATAAATCATTCAGGTCCCTAGCAGAGTCGCCATTGATGTTATCACTCAGGTTTTCCGAGAAGTTGTAAGAAGGGGAAATGAGGCCGAGGTAACCAATCACCAATCTTTTAGATACAGAATCTAGCCACTCTGTATCCAGAGAGGGCTCTCTCTTCATGATTTAGCTTTATTTTTAAAGGTATTAGGCTAGTTATGAAGTTCAAGGGTTTTGTTTGAGTTTGGGTGGTGAGATTCAATAGAACAGAGAGGTAAGACGAAGTAGTTTAGTCCATTGGGCTAATGGAGTCAAAGAAGATGGCTTTCTGGATTGGGTTTCTTAACAGAGGATGGTTTCACAGAGCAAGGTGGTCAAACAGGGAACGAATAAAGACTTGAAACAGATGGAATGGGCTCAAATGGGGTGAAGCGTAGTTGAGAATCCTTCAACCTATTTAAAGAGGGAAATTGGATGATTACTGATAAGGAGAAATTAAGTATTCTTTAGCAAATAATCAGCATGAAAGAATTAGGAAACAGGAGCAATTAAGATTTCACTGCTTATCCTAATTTTGAAGAAAACGCAGAGAATAATAATGACTGAAAAACAGAGTGCAATCAAGCATATTATGAAATTAAATATTTTCTTTATCATTCAGATTGTGAAACATAGGTGATATAGTAAACTAAGAAAACTTTAAAACACAAGATATTGAGGACTTATTGATCCAGTGGTTGATTCAAGAAGTCTGTGACAAGTCCTCTACTTTAATTCCTCATCTAGTAAGCCATACAATAGTTGATTCCAAAAGCTCTTTATTCCAAATAATCAATATTACAACAAAGTCTAGGAATCCACCCACAATACTCCAATGGAGGGGGTATTTATGCAAAAAATTATACAAAAAATATCTCATAACAGTTGTGAGATAATATCTAGGATAACTAAAAATAGTTTACAAGAAAAATAGAAACAGCTAGTCTTGAAAATAGGAAAAAGAAATATAAACTGATGTTGTGTTGGAGGCAGGCCCTAGGATTTTGCTTGCAGCTCTCTTTCTTTGGTCACTTCTGTGCTAGTTTCCATGTTCTTACTGATACTCCTTATCCCTGATCTGATACTCGTTGACATGTTTTGATCTGATACACTTTGACCATGTTTACCTTGTTCATCTCTGTCAATTTGTGCTTTCTGCGTTGAAGAGGAAAACAATACAAATGTGGGTTGGCTGACAAGCTGCGGGCTTGGTGCTAGTGTCTTTGTGGTCGGGTGCCTATTTGTAATTGAAGCAAGTCATTGTTTGCAGGAGAGCATGGAGTGGAGAGCATTACAGCAAAAATGGCCTTTTACCATTTTTTTTTGACAAAACGAAGGCTGGTGGGTCTTTTTCATTTAATTGGGAGGATGACGTAATTTGTACGACGGATGACGTCAGCAGAGGGTGGATGACATCAGCAAAGGACATATGACATCAACAAAGGACAGATGACATCAGCAAAGGGTGGTAAGCGGTTTTTTCCCACACCGCTTTTGGGGCTGAGTAGTATTGAGCGGAGGGCGAGCGAGCAAGCTGAATGAGCGACGTGTGGCAGAGTACGGGCGCAAAACCGTCGGGCCCCTGCAAGTTAAAAGGCGGAGGTTAGGTGGGTCATGATATCATTGTAGACCGTCGGATGAATGGGCGGAGATCGAATGGCTGATAGGTGTCGGAGATGGCGGGGAGTTAACTGTGCAGGTTCGGCATAATAAACTGTGTTTTAATCATTTCGGGCACGATTTGATTGGTTGGGGAAATGGTTATTAATTAACCTATATGGTTAATTAATCCTGGTATTGAGGAGGGGAAAGGTTATTAATTTAATTTATGATAAATCTGTTAATCCCTGTTTAAACAACGTTTATGGTCGTATTCGATCGGGGGTGGGATTAAATAATATTTGGGGTTTTTTAATATAATAATATAATATGGGGAGGGTAATAAGGCACAGGGTTTATATAATAATAAAAGTTAAAAATTAATATGAATTTTATGAAATGAAATGAAAAGTGCCAAGTTTAAATGTTAAAAATTTTTACATTCAAACTTAGGCTAAAGTGGGAAAAGGGGTTTATGGGTGAGATTTGTAAATTTTCCTAAGTAAAATAGGGTTTTACTTAAGGAAACTTTATGAAATGAAATGAATGATTTATGAATGATATTAAGAATAGATCTTAATATTTTAGGGCGAATTAGTGAATGATTAGGGAAAAATATGAAGGGGAGTTAGTTATGTAACCTTGCCTCGCTTGAGCTACATCAAGTATAATGTCCGCCTAGCACTTGTGACAGAGACAAAGATTAACACATTTAGAGACATAATCAATCACAAGTATCATTCTGCAACACCATCTACCTACCCTGCCTACTTTAGCCTAGCATTTTTTCCTTCTTTATTTGGGTGCACTTAGACTAGCAAACCCGTATCAACTTTCCTTTTCTTTTCATGGTAAGCCTACCTAAGTCTGCACTTATCACATCCAAGGGCTCATATTAAACTGTTGAGCTCCTTTTTATTTACTCTACCTATCTACTTATCTGCCAAGATTAAACAGTTTGGTGAGATTTTATTCTCTATCTCTAAAACAAGAAATTCAAATATGAACTAGCCAAGATTAATCTGTTTGGCCATTCATCAATTGCGGCATAAATCAACAAGCTGCACACAATACTTATTACAGAAAATGAAAAAGTAGTGGCATTTTGGACTAGCACATTTTCCTGGTCTTTCTTTGTTTGGGGTTCATTTATTTCACTTTTTTGACCATTTTATTCTTTTTACCCTTTGATTTTTCTTTTAGGGCATACCCTCTTCACATTTTTTAAATTTTTTGATTTTTTGATAATATGGAAAACCTTTGCAACAAGGAAAGGAATGAACATATTACAGAGCTCAACAAGTCAATCATGAAATATGACACCTATTGGTATAGTAGCATAACACATCCCATTTCACTTTTTTTTAGCATGAAAATTGAGCATGACTTGTAATCTTTTGGTTCACATGCCATCAAGCCTATCTAATAATTTAATCCACCCAATTCACATGCCATCAAGCCTAACTTCTCTTTTCCTTATGTTTCTAGATACAACATCCTATATTGAGGAAAATACTATATAAGAAAACCCTCTCAAGAGTGGAAGAGGAGTAGAAAATAGTTAGAGAACCTTGTCATGCTATATAAATATCTCTATAATAGGCCCTCACTTGCTTCATGAATGATCCCAGTTTTTGAGTTAATCAAGGGAGGCTAAGGAGAAACGAATCAGAGGAGAATTCTACACACTTTAAGGTATACTTCTATATTGTACTATTGTTATACATGAATGCCAATTTGACTTCCCTATATACATTATTTGTGTCTATTAGATCATGGTGTTTCTTGTATGACTAGAACTTTCTTACATTCTAACTTTCCTTCTTGGAGGGGAAAATATATCATCTTTGTTTGGTTTTTCATATGTGGAAGTGTTGAGACCAAGGATTTGGAGAAAGATATTTGAATAGAAGCAAGGTTTCTAATTTCCAGAGTGGGCCTTCTATCTTCATTAGAATGTGTTAATTGTAATGTATGTCCTCACCCTATTGTTTCTATTCCATGAAAGGAAATATTACTAATATCTAAGAAGCCTCTTTATTCATATTTTCCACTGTTTGGAAAATCATGAATGGGATATGTGGGAAAATAGTCCCTTTGTCTTGAGAATAATTGATAAAAATACTTTTGTTTATATGCTAATTTCATTATAATCTATTGGTCAACCCATCTACTAACAGCTATCACAGATTCTGACATATTTCTTGGAAATTTTAAAAAGTGTTGGCCGATAATATCCCAAATGAATTATTTTGTAAGAAATTCTCTTGTTTGCAAAATTTCCACAACAAGGTTCATCATGATAAAAATTTAAAATATCTAAAACATCATATTCTCCCACACATTCTAATTACAAAATTTGGCCTTGTGTAGAAAGATCTCCTTTAATCCATGAATATCTAGCATTTTGTTTATTTACATTTTTCTTTTCTTTTGGTGTAAAATGTGATGGTAACTTTCCTAAGGATAAATGATTTTCTACATCATCAAGCCATGGATTTCTTATGGATATAGAAAATAAATGTTCATCAAGAAAAGTATCCATAATTGGAACAATCTCACTAGGATAATTAAGGTGCCAAATAAAATCCGCCACTTGATTTTTTACCTCTAGGTCTATCTATTACAATAACGTTAAATTCCTGCACTAATAAAAACCATATTGTTACTCTACCATTAGTAATATGTTTGTTCATAAAATATCTAATGGAATAATGGAATATGTGGATAAAGACCTCATAACTCATGATATAATATCAAAATCTATTGACAACATGCAAAAATGCCAACATATATATTTTTAGTAACAATATGATTAAACTTAGTAGGAGCTATACTTTTATTGATATAATAGACATCATAGGTCTGAATATTCTCTTTTTTACCTAATATTTCTCCTACTACTATATCAAATGGATTTGTAGAGATATGGAATGGAAATCCCAATTAGGCCCTTTTGGTATTGGCGTTGTAGATAATTTTTATTTAAGATTTTGAAAGAAAATTTGAAAATTAACATCCCAATAAAGTTTGACATCTTTATAAAGTAGCTTAAATAATCGAAAAGATATTTTACTAAAATGTTTTATAAATCAATGATAATAGCCTACATATCCTAGGAAACTTCTCACACCTCGCTGAGTTGACGGTACTAGCAATTTAACAATGATTTCAATTTTGGTTGGATATTTTGTTATGCTTGAAAGCGATACTTGATGTCCCAATACAATCCCTTCCATTAGCAACATAAAGAATTGTTCATTATGAACGGGTAAATTTATTTTTATGCATCTTATTAGAACTTTTTCTAAGTTAATTAAAGATTCTTCAAAATATTTCCCATATACTAAAAATTCATCCACGTATACTTCTACATATTCATGTATAATATCAATGAATATAGATAATGCTACTCCTTGGAATGTTGTTGGTACATTACATAGACCAAAGGGTAATACCTTATACGTGTATGTTCCCCAAGGACATGTAAAAATTGTTTTATATTAGTCTTCTAAAACTAGCTTAATCTGATTGTAGCCAATCCATTTAAGAAAGAAAAAAAATCGTCATAGTTAGTGCATCTAGGACTTGATTAATAAATGGTAGGGGAAAATGATATTTTAAGGTTGCTTTGTTTAACTATAGTCGACATAGATTCAGAATTTGTCATTTCCCTTAGGAACTACAACCAAAGAAGAAACATACTAACTATTAGAGATAGGATAGATAAAGTATACTTTTAACAACTTTCAAAGTTCTTCATTCACTACCTCCTTTAACAATATATTAATTCTTTGATGTCATTCTCTTATAGTTATAACATTTTATTTTGTACATATGTGATGTATGCTAGTATCTGGATGGCTACTTTGCATGTCTATGTAATCTTAGGAGAAAACTTTAAAATATCTCCTTAAAAATTGAATTGATTGATCTTCTTGAGACTCTTCCAAAAATAATTGATATTCAAGTATTTCCTAAGATCAATTTCAATAGTTTTAGTAAGAGAATTTATCATTGAATTTATAGGAAAAGTAGTTTGAAATAAATATTGCAAAGGATTGATTATGCAACCTAAAAAAAAATCATAAAAGATGATCTTGTAGCAATATACTAAGTTTCTTCTAGTTTTTTTGCAATATCCAGATTACAAATTAAATGATTAAGTAGATCTTCACCTGTTTCTTCTCTAAAATTAATAGCTTAAGTAATAGATAAAAGAGGTTGAATTACTTTTGAATTTTTCTTTCTTTTTTCAAAGAAAAAAATACATATATATTAATGAGGAAAATATTATATACATGTATCTATCCATCATTTGATGTCTCGTGATCAAAATTGTGACTAAAAAAAGGCAATATACATAGCCATACTACTTCCAGATTCTTCTTCTCAATCTATTTCTTCAAGCCAAGACATTTATTGTGATTCACTTAGGGACATAGCAGGGGGATAAAGTGTGACACCTTTGATTTCATTACCTTTTGAAATAGTCATACTTCATGATATACAACTAATAAATGCATCAAATTTAGCCAATGACGGTCTTCCAAGACTTAATGGATGTTGACATAGATTATATTTAGCTTGGAGAATTAATAAATATATTGGATATTCCCCTGAATCCAAGGAAACAACGATGTATTCAATCACACCTTTTGGTTTCACTCTTGATATATCTACTAATTCTAAGATTGTAGGTATTGGTCAAAGATTGCATATACTCAAGTTTCATTGTTTCCATTCTAATTACATTATTATCTTCTCCTAAGTCAATTAGAGTGTTTGGAATTGAAATAATGTTAATAATGATTGTAACCTTTGGTATACCAGGATCAACACATTTTTCAATGGTAATTCTAGTTGACATTAAGCTAAATAATTTTCTAATAACATGAATAGTGTGTGGATCCCTTCTTTTTCTACGATATTTCTTCAAACATAATTTCATTATTGATTTTGCATATATTTATATATCTTGGATTGCTTGCAATAAAGGAATTTTAATACAAATAATTCTCAATTCATTTAAGAAATCATACTCAAGAGGAGTCACTTTCCAAAATCAATCACTTTGGATAGGGATGTGATTTGGTTGCTAGTGATTTACCTTGTTGAGTTTTAGTGCTTTTGTGTGAATCTATATTGCTAGTTTTATTAGGAATTTCCTCTATTTCTTCTTATTCTTCCACAATTATAGGAAATTCCTTTTGAATTATTTTTCCCTTTTTAAGTGGATATCTTAAATAGAAATGACAAAATGTGTAAGAGTTGGTTCTTCTTCAATATTATATGCATATTTTTCCACTAGTTGGGATGGTAATTAAGTAGGTCTTGGTTGTTTCTTACATGAAAATTTAACTATTGTGGTTGGGTTATTTTTGGTGGAGTAAGTATAAGATATGATTGTTGGATTGATTGAGGATATTTTACAAATGGTGCTTGTGAATATTTTTTTTGATATGGCTATTGAGGATATGGTGGCTGACAAGATGGTTGAAGATTGTAGGGAGGCTAGTTCCCATAGGTAGGTCCTTGCTAACCTTGTTGAGTGGGTCAGTTTTGGGCTTGCTGAGGAGGCCATGCCTAGCAAGACACATGAACGTTCCAATTTTTTCTATAGGATTTTCATTATAATATTGAGGAAATTGTTCAGTAGAGCCTTCAAACATACTTATTGCTCTTGGTTACCAATGCCATATCATCACAACATGCTATAAAAATTCTACTACTTTAGTTTCTCATCTATAGGTCTATTTCAAGTTTTGTAAGGTTGGAAAATTTTCATTTACATGCCTTTATACACAAATTCCATAAGTTTAATACTAACTAATGGATATTCTCTCAGTGGATTCTTCCTTCTATACTTATTACAATAAATAGGAAATATTTCATTTAACTCTTTATGTCTCTTCTTATCTTTTAATGTATCTATTTGTGAGCCAAGTGTACTTAACATATTAGTTTTAAAATTTTCTAATAAATTTCCTAATTCTTCCCTAGGCACACTTCCTGCAACCGACTTATTGATTTTAGTCAAAATATCTCCTTTATCTTTGCTATATTTTTCTCTTCCCTTGGAATAATTCCTACACAATTTAGATAGTTTATCATAAGGTAAATAAGAGAAGTCACCTACCCCCATAAGATTAAGTACATCAATATATCCTCAATTTATTTAAGAAAATTATGTTAATGGTGGTTGGTCTTAGTGCACTATGTTAATATATTTGAAGATTATAGGAAAATATTTCCAAATAATATTCTAAACTTTCATATTTTTGTTGGGAAATCTTGACGATATCCTCCTTAGAGTCTCTAGGTCTATAACATGGTCGATTCTTATTAAGAAATTTTTTGTCACATCATCCTGATACATAATAGTGTGTTCTCCCAAACCCATAAACCATTTTAAATAAATTCCTTTTAAGGTAGCTGGAAATAGATGAAAATTTTATATATCATTTCTGTATCCATAAGTATGACACAAAATTCCAAATTAAAAAAGAAAATCATTACGATCTTTAGTTGACAAATCCAAAGGTTATTTCATTCTCTTGTTCTTGTGCTCCATATTCTTCTCTCTCATTTCTCTTCCAATTCCAACATTAGATCCTCTTTCACCTTGTTTCGCTTTATTTTTTATCTCCTTTTTTCTTCTTTCTCTATTTGTTGTTACTGCTCTTTCTTTTTCTCATTAATTGCAACATATATGTTAAGTTATTATTCCTCTTTCTATACAATATCTTATTTCCAAACAACCCAAATTATTTGGTCCAATGTTGAGGGTTTACTTTTCATGTCCCACTAGATGAGATTATTTGAATTTGTACTTCTCTTGATGTATCTTCAACCAATGAAGGTTCTTGAGTGGATCATCCTATTTGTAGTTTCACTTCTCTTAATTATTCCAGAAGAGTGATTTTTTCATTCACTTCCTAAGTAATTTAAGTTGAATTAGTAGTGGGGGAATTCACTTATTCAACTCTAATATATTTACTAACTTTTATAAACATGACATAGGCTTGTGAAAACATATAAACATATTCATATAAGTCTAAACATATAAATCTATTATTTGTAGTCCTAATTAATATATTCATATAAACATGACAAGGGCTTGTGAAAAGTGTCCTAAATTTTTATATTAAAAAGTTAATGCAAAAAACTCAAGGAAACCTTCTAGATCTAAATGTAACTCTTAATGCACTTCCCTAACAACGATGCCAAAATTTTGGTCTAATTTATGTTCATAAATAAGGACATAAATCTTAACAATATAGGAGTTTGCAAACTTAGAAGCGCATCACTCTATGTGAGGAGTTAGTCTTAGCTTTACTCTATTGTCACTTAGTGCTTAAATAATGATGATTGTGTATATTAAATTCTAAAGAAATACATAGTTGCAACTATTATGATTTAACTAAAGATTCAATTTGACAATGAGATTTAAACTAATATGAGATGAAAATTTAAATGATAGCTATGTCACTATAGTGGAAAGCTACAAAATATAGATTTCAAACTTAAATAAGAATTATAATGAATCATTCCAACAAGAAAATAACTAATATTATTTTTCCTAGACTATAAAAGCTTACACTGGGAGAAAATAAGAATGTGGGAATCTAAGCCTTGAGAAAGGCCCACATATCAATGCTCTTTTCACTTATGTAGGTTATTAAAAAAAGAATAAATTCTAAGCACATGCTTGAAATAAAAAATCACCCTAAAGTAAGAAAAACATAAATGATTCAATTTTAATTGGTTGATTAAGCATGCATTTAGGTCTCTTCTAGTAGAAACTACGGTTGTAGTGTCTTTGTATCACTCCCTCAAGTGGTTCAAAGGCTTGCAACAATGATCAACTATACTCCTGAATATTTTACTTAATAAATAAACAATACACTTGAGTTTTGAAAGCATTATAACTTGCATTGAAGGAGACTAAGGTTGTCCATGAACACTATAACTATTAAGGTACCACGAATGGAAACTAAAGCTACAAATAAATAATGGACATACTAACAAGCGGAAAGTGTAGTAACTAGCTTATAAACACAAGGTGATTAATATAAAAAGTTATCAACTTGGACATATAAATTTGAAAATGAAAGAGAAACCACATAGATAATTACCAACAAATATAGCTACATAAATCCATAATATGCACAGGTAAAGAAGTAATTAAGGAATGGTCATCGTCCAAGCCTCAAATTGTACAATAAATAAATTTATTAACTAAATAAATGCAATATTTCTCATATATTGATAAAAGGAAACCATACACATAGCTTTAATGGAAAGGTCTTCAAAGTATGAGGAACTAAATACAATTCAAAACATAAATTTACTTGATCCCCTTAGCCTTCACTTGTTTGTATATTTATACAATACAAAATAAAGCTAAAATTTTGATGAATCTAAGCCTAGAAAACTAATTCCTATTTTTATAATCTGTTTAGACAAAATTGAACATCTAAAGTAGCCAACATCATGTAAAATTGTGAGCTAATGGAATATCAGTGGTTTTTCTAGTTATGATAACATATTTTTCTCTTAGGTGTTTGCATTGATCACATGTTGACCAAACCCTTGTAAAGGAATTTTCACTAAACCAAAAGGATAGTACCCTTCTAGGGAAACTAGGGAACACAATCCATGTTTTCATTTTTTCCCAAAATTCCCACATATATCTCAACAAAGGAGAAATTGCCAAATTGTCTATATCCTTGTAAAATTTGGTAAAAATAACTCAACAATACATAAAAGGTTTCCAAGATTCAAAATTTAAAAGAAAATTCCAAAAAGATATTTTGAGTGGTTTTATTGGTTAAAATGAAGACAAAATGTGATAAAAGTGTTGAAAGATAGCTTTATTTTGGCCAGAATAAGGTTTATTATGATGGTTATTTTTCACCAAAAACAAGTACCAACAAAAGGAACATATTATTCCAATGATTAGAAAAAGCAATAAGTCTAAGAAAAGGACGAATAAATTTGAATGGCATGGAGATATGTGACGAAGTAGATGCACTGTTTTCCAACCCACTACATAATCGAGGAATTATATCTTGATTAAGAAGGATGGATTTTATCCTAGGATACTTTCCTTTGAAGATAGTTTCATTAACTTACGTCATGTAAATTTTGATCCCTAGACCAAGAAACTTCATATTGGGAAGGTTAGAGCAAAAGGGGAAAATGTGTTGGAGAAAATAAATATTGAGTTGTATTTTAAGGGAACTGGGACTGCTGGAGCTTTGGAGATAAATATGGCCATGGAAGACATTTTGTCATATTTTAGGAGCAAAAAAAATGTATCAACCCTTTTGCTACCCTCATGTAAGTGCCACTACGTATATTTGTTTATGAGAAATTATATAAAATATAAAATATGGCTCATCTAGAGAAGTGGACACAAATTCAAAACTCTGAGGGGGAGGAGTTGCTCATACTGTGTTTCAGGACAAACCACAACCACTTAATTTATTCCCATACCTATCTTCTTGGTAGATTAAGTGGTTTTCATAGCAGCCATGGAAATGGGAGCATGGGCCATTTAAGTAATGGACAAGGCCCATGCCACCCCTTATCTCATGGGGTGTGTTGGGGAATTCGACATGTAAGGGAATGAAAACAAGAGAATGAATACAAAAGAAGGGAAAGGAGTGTAAGAGAGAACACAGGGGGAGAAGGTAGAGCACACAAAGAAGTGGGAGATTGTAGATAAAAGATAGTGGGGAAAGAGTGTAAGAGAGAACAAAACATGAGCAAGTAGATCATGTAGAGTAGTGGGAGATCATAAAGTGAAGATAACTAAGCAGAAGGAGAATTAGAGTGATGCATTTGAGGATAAATTTGCCTCAATCTAATGCCCTGTGTTGGGGAATTGATCCCTATAAACTTATTTTGGTTAGTGGTTGTATGTTGGTGTGATATAGGCCAATGAAGACTCAGTGGAGACAATGACTCACTTAATGTTGTTGAGTAAGCTAATACCCCTCTAAGTGCTTTATGGGGAGCTAATAAACCACTTAAAGTTGGCTAAATGAGATAATAAAATGCCTTTATTGTTAGATCACTCTCCAAGGTTGAGAAGAACTTCAATGAGCCTTGAATTAACCCATGTGATTTATCTTAGAGAGGAAGAAGAGTCACTATTATGCTTGCTACATAAGGCAGTTGATAAACCACCTAGAAAATGCACTCCCTCTCTAGCTTGGTTGAATTGTGATTGGGTGTGATATTCCCTTAAGTAATTAACTCCTCATACTCTAAATCCTACTCGGTGGTGGCCAGCTGCAAGAAAGACTGCAGTGTTATTGGAATGTGGTTGAGTAGAGAGTTGAATTCCCTCCGCTAGTTTTCAATCATTCAAGATAATTATATAAGTGTATTTACTCATGTAAATTCATTTTCCATGGGTGATGAATGCTTAATTATATGTTCACATGGTTATATTATATGAATTTTTACTCATATGTTCTCATAGTGATGCTAGTTGAACACTTGTTTACATGGGAGTTCTCAATATTGCGGTTGTTTGTTTTAGTGATTGATCTATGCTTCAATGCTTGCAGAGTCATTCCTCCTCAGTATGAGCCACATTCAATGACTTGTGTCAATATGAGGCTTATATTTTAGAGTCAATATAAGTCATTCCTTCTCATGGTTATATTGTTTTCGTATAACTTTATGTTGCTACTAATTCTATAAGTTAGAGAGTTAGCTACATGAATAATAATGTTATTTGAACGAGTTTCATAGTAGATTGGTGTGGTTCAGTAAACTAGTGTCTTTCTTTTCCTAAGTTGGGAAGTGCTATATGGATTTTTTGTTGCGCATAGTTCCCTTATTTCTGTTTGAAACTATTTTTTTCGAGTGTTTAGAGGTCCACGAGCTCATTTCTGTAAATATTTTTCCATTTTTTCCACAAGCACAAAGAAACTGAAGCTTAAGTAGGCACCCCTTTGTTCATTTTCTAGTAAAGAAGCGTGATTGAATATTCGTGGACCTATGGCCATTGGACACCCCATTAGTTTAAATTGGGCATAGTCTTAAAAGGGACAAGGTCACGGTGACGTATGTGTGGGGAGGAAATCACTGGTGTGTAACGTATGTGTGGGTAGGAATCCGCCGAGATGACATGTGTGTTGTCATGGGCTCTCTGAATAGAAGGAATCAGGGTGTAGTTTGAAAAGATTTGTGACCATGATGATGTGGTGTTATGTAACCATACCAAAAAACAAAAGGAATTATAGATTGATGACTTGAAAATAAGCCTCTTCTAGGGGGAAACCTCCTTTTGCATCACACAAATAAACAATTCTTGGATGATTCAAAGGACAAGACCTCCTTGGTATATATAGGAGTCTAAGGGGTCACAATATAATAAGAACCTATATAACAATAATAATGTAAGGGCACAATAATAACAATAATGGGCTTCTATGGGGCACAACAATAACAATATGGGGACTACATGTGAACAAAAATAACAATAAGGGGGCTACACTAACAATAAAAATAAGGGAGATACACTAGTATTATAGGGACCTAACATGCCCCTCTCCTTCAAAAACAAATTCCTCAATTCTTGAGTAGTTATGATGCATGTGTATAAAATTCTCATCCTCCGATGTGGAATATTTAGCGGGTAAGTTTTTCCGCCTAATGAGATACTTTGAAATTGATTGATTCCATAGTTGTTAGGTTCTTGTTTCCGTCGATGCTTCAAGCTCCAATATGATTTTTCCTTCATCATCAAGTTCTGGCAACATTGTTTAAATTAGAAGCTTGTCATTGATAACCTTCTTTAGGCATGAAACATGGAAATCTGGGTGTACTTAGGAAGACACAGGAAACTCCAATTTTTATGCTATAGTACCAATCTTTTGAAACACCTTCTATGGATCATAATACTTGGGTGATAATTTATTATGCTTATTAGCTTGCTTGAGGGACATTTGTTTGTATGGTTATAGCCATTAAAACACTTAGTCGCCTACGTCAAAACTTCTTTCACTATGATGATGATCTTTTTGTTGTTTCATTTGATTCTGCACTAGAGCGAGGTTATCCTTTAAGAGTTGGAGAACTTGTTGTTGATGCTCAATATGATATTCCACTACTTGAACCTTAGAACTTTATCTTAAAGATGATGTGATGGACTATGGGTGATATCCATAAAGTGCCATAAATGGGGTAATTTTTTTGTAGTATGGAAGGAAGTGTTATACCACCATTCAACCAGAGGTAACCACTTAATGCATTGTGTTTGTTAATCAAATACAAAGCAACAGAGATATCCTTCCAAACATGTGTTCACTATCTCAATTTTCCCATCAAATTGATATAATTGAGTACCAAGATAAGAAAATAATTCCATCCAAAAATTTCTAGTTAAAATGTGAACTTCGTCACTTACAATAATCTTTGGGTTTCCATGTAACTTTTGAATTGTTTCCATAAATGCAATAGAAACTATACTAGCTTTAAAAGGACGAGATAATGCACACAAGTGTGCATACTTGGTAAGTCTATCAACTACCACGATGATGAAACTCTTTCCTTCAAACTTGGGTAACCCCGTGATGAAGTCCATTGAGACCTCCTCACAATGTTAAATTGGAATGGCTAAAGGTTGTAACAGACCCGAGGTCTTAATTTTCTCAACTTTATTTTGTTGGTAAACCAAAAATTCTGTCACAAACTTTTGAATAACATATTTAAGGCCATCCCAAAAAAAAAAATCATTCTTGACCCTGTGGTAAGTTTTTAAAAATCCCAAGTTCCCTCCTAAAGGAGAGGCGTACAATTCCAAAAGAATATTTTGTTTGAGTTGGGAATTATTACGTAGACATAAGTGACCCTTTTACCATAGTGAGTCATTTTTATAGATAAATGTATCAAATGTACTAGGATCTTGCTGCAACTTTTAAATGAGTGTCCACACCTCTTTTGTAGAATTCCTGCAGAAACTCCGATAGATCTAGAATTCCAGTTAAATAAAACACAAGTAATTTGCTGATATTCAAGAGAGGTGAGAAAGAATTTGCTCCATAAAATAAATGTATTAAATTAATGAAAAATAGTAATACATGAGAAACCAAACCTCTAATCCCAAAGGGAGGTGGTTATATAGAAATTGCCGAATCTAGAAAACTAGGAAAAAACTAGTAAAAAACTAGAAAAGGCTAAGAAAAGCTAAAGGGAGGCCTAAAATAGCAATAATGACTCAAGAAAACCTATGCCAACTATCATCCACAAGGAAAGCATGAGGAGGGGTGCATTTCCCAAGTAAGGAAACTTTAAAACATGCTAAAATGGTCCAGGGGACCAAATCCATTGATTTAAGGGGGAATCTTCATGTGGGGCGCCAATCCTCAAATAACTCAAGTGGATGAGGTGTGGTTAGGTGTGAACATGCACTTAGATGTCTAAATGGTGTAGGAAAGTTGTTGGACCAATATTTCCATAATATTAAGCCTTTAAAGGCAAAAAACAAGGGAAAGTTGGTCCACCGAGCTAGTTTACCAAAAACCAAGTGTGAACATGATTTTTAGTGCATGTGGCTAAGTCAAGGATACTTAGGCTAAGAAATAAATGTAGATGTTAGGATTATATTCCAACACCCCCCCCCCCCTTCATCCTAACTCACTTATCTAAACTGGGTCCCGACCAATATACCATGTTAGGTACTCAGGTACAATAAATAAAAGATCCTCATAAAATGAAGAAAGAGGGAAAACCTCATGGGAACACCACACCCCCCCACTCCCCCCCCCCACCCGCCCCCACAAAAGAGGGAAAAAGGGATAAGTGGCCAAAAGGGCCTACTCATCTGTCTCCACCACTCCAAGCATAGCTCTCAATTCTAAAAATTTCTTTTCAGTGAAAGACTTGGTGAAGATGTCTGCAACCTGCTACTTAGTGGGGCAGTACTGCAGTGATATGACTCAATCATGGATCAACTCGCGGATGTAATGCATGTGACTCTCGATGTTCTTGGTCCTCTTCCTCTGAACTGGATCAATCAATATCTAAATGGACCCTTGATTGTCACAGAATATGACAGTTGAAAGTGGATACTGAATACCAAACTCGGAGAGAAGCCCCTGCAACCAAACAACTTGTGTAGCTGCATTCATTGCACCTCTATACTCTGCCTTGGCTGTAGATAAAGAAATCGTGGATTCATTCTTGCTAGAACAACAAAAAGGACCTGAACCAAGGCTAAAAGCATAACTAGAGGTGGACTTGCGGTCTATACCATCGCCAGCCCAATCAGAATCTGTGTACCCAATCAGTGAAAGTGGGCAATTTGCAGTATAAAAGATACCAAAACTGGAACTACCTTTCACATATCTAAGGATTCCCTTTGCAAATTTCTTGTGAAGCTCATGGGGCTCCTACATATATCTAGAACAAACTCATACTACAAAATATATATCAGGTCGGGTGTGAGTAAGATACAACAAACTCCCAACCAACTGTCGATACAGTGTACTATCCACCAAAGTTGTAGTACCCGCATCCTCAAATCTGATCCCCGAAAGAAAGGGAGATGTTGTTGGCTTGCATTTTATCATCTGAAAGCAGACAAGTATATCTGATGCATACTTAGTCTGTTCCGTCTTGATCGCTGAAGTAGACTGAGAAACTTCAAGACCAAGAAAGTAGTGCTACAGTCCCAAATCTGTCATGGAAAATCGATTGTGGAATGTTGATTTTGCCGAATCAATAGCTGAGGTAAGGTTCCTTGTCATTAGTAAATCATCTACATAAAGTACTATCAGAAAAGGGAATCATCATGTTATAGAAAATAAACATTTAGATCAGATTTGCATCGAATGAATCCAATGGAAAGCAGCAAAGAATCCACCTTTGCGTACTAGGCTCTGGGAGCTTGTTTTAGGCCATACAAAGGTTTCTTTAATCTGCAAACAAGGGAAGAGTTATGAATGTATCCTTGCAGCTACTCCATATATATCTCCTCCTTTAGATATCCATGAAGATATACACTCTTCACATCCATGTGATGAACTTCCCATCAGTGAGAAGCAGCAATGGCTAAAACTAGTCGAATAAAGTCCATTTTTGCAATAGGTGCAAATGTCTCTATGTAGTCTATGCCATGTACCTGTGAGTATCCTTTTGCAACAAGTTGAGTTTTGTACTTTCTGATCTCACCATCTGCAGCAATCTTTGTTCGATATCTCCATCGGCATCGAACAAGCTTTCTACCTTTCGGATGTGGAACCAAGTCCCATGCATTGTTTTCCATGAGAGCAAGAGTACTCTTCATTCATGGTAGCCTCCCAAAGCAGGTTTCCAGCAGCCTCAGAGTGTGACTGTGGATTTGAACCAAGTGTCATATAGCAATGTATAGGAAGCAATGGTTCGGTGGTAGCCAGGGCTTGAGGAGTCCCAAAAAACTGTGATCTAGTCCTTCTCGCATCCGCAGGATCACCGACTAGTTCACCCTCATCTTGCAGGGTTTTCTTTGCCCAAGTTGGAAGCTGAATTGGAGTAGCCATGACCTACTCCTCATCCTCTAAATCAGACCCAAGAGGCTTCTCTGATGGCTACTCTAAAGTGCTCGAAGAAGTTTCAGACTCCTCCTCATCAGTGGCAACAAGCGGTTCCTTGGCAGGGTCTGTTGAAAAATCATGTAGTGAGTCTTCTTCAAACTTCACACTTCGAGCTACAAGGAAATTTTTAGTGTGAGAGTCTAGCAATCTATATCCTTTGACACTGTCAGGATATCCAACAAAGATACATTCAACACTTTGAGGCTCTAAAGAATTCCTCTTATCTGTCGAAATGTGAGCCCATGCTCGTGAACCAAAAATGCGAAAGTGCGACATATTGGTCCAACATTCAAATAGAGTGGTGCCTTTGAGTGCTTTGTGAGGAATGTGGTTCTGAAAGAATGCTACACAATTAATAGCTTCAGCTCATATCTTAGGAGCTAATGATTTGGACTGTAGCATATAATTGACCATCTCTTTTAACAACCGGTTTTTCCTCTCTGCGACACCATTCTGTTGTGGTGTATAACAACCAGTTTTTCCTCTCCGCGACACCATTCTGTTGTGTTGTAGCTGTATACCTGCATCAATACAAAGTTGCTGCACATCTTTGTTGACATAATCCCCCCCATTATTAGTACGAAGTATCCTAATCTTACACCTAGAATCATTCTCAGCAAGTGCTTTAAATTCTATAAGGCATTCAAATACTTCCGATTTTAATTTCAGAAAAAATACCCAAGTAAAGCGAGAGAAGTCATCTATGAAGGTGAGTACATATCGAGCCTTACTAATTGAAGGCTATAGGAATGGACCCATGATGTCACAGTGAATCAGCCCAAGAGGTGAAGAAGCTCTATGTGCCTTCCATTTGTCAAACTTTTGCTTTGGATGCTTGCCAAGAATGCATCCTTGACATACACCACTTGTGAATTTAATAGCGGGAAATCCTTCTACCATGTTTTCCTTGCTGAGTTGATGCAAGTACTTATAGTTTAGATGGCCAATATTTCATGCTATAACCGGTTGATATCATTAGATTGTGATAGAAATATAGTGCTAATAGATTTAGGAACAAAGTGGGAGAAGAAATACAAACGAGAACCATGATCTGCAATTCCATGTGCAAGGTGTGAGCCCGTGGAAATGTCGGTAATCACTGTGGAGTCCGGAGTGAACTCCACCTTCCTTCCGAAGTTGGAATGAGTGATATGATATATGGAGAGAAGATTTACGAACATCGAGGGAACATGAAGCACATTTGTGAAGCATCCCCCTTCAAGGTCTACAATTCCTTCTCCACACACCTTTGCGGGTGTGGCATCTGCCAAGTAAATTGGGGATCTGGTGCTTTCTTCGATGAAGGAAAATTCATCTTTTGATGTAGCCATATGGTTCGATGCACCTGAATCAAGGATCCAAGCTGATGCAATGGATGTGACAACCATTAAATCATGACCATCTTGTGCTCTCCCTCTCCCATCTCTCATTCTTTTATCATCCTTTTCTTTGCATTCTCAGGCATGGTGAGATTGTGTTGCTGCAATTGCTTAGCCATCTCATCGATTGTTTTCCTCATGCAATTTTATTCAGGATGAAAACCTTTGGAAAAGTTACCCTTAGGGTAAGAATAGCTCTCTGAAGATTTTACGGGTGTCCCCTTCTTCAATTCATTAAATTTACCCTTCCCTTTTTGCTTGTCTCTTCCACTTCTCTTTGGAGCATCAGTAGTCGCAAGTGCTTGGTTCTTTGAATGTTTGATGGCACCCATTTGGAATAACTTAGCTTGCTCTTGAGTCAATGCTGAAATGAAGTCATTCAATGGAGGCATTTCCATTTTTCCTGAGTCAATTTAGAGGCTTGAAAAGACGATACAAATACAGAATATTCAGGGCCTAATTTCGAGAGAATCGAAAGGATGAGTTGTTCTTCCTCTTTCTTGACTCCACATGCATCAAGTTCAACGAGGAGGGATTTAAACTTGGTGAAGTATTCTTGCAGGTTGCTGAAATGAGTTGGACTGAGGGATATGAGTTCATTCTCCAGTTGATGCACTCTCATTTCATCCTACTTGCTGAATAGTCCTTTCAAAGTGGTCCAGACTGCATTGGGAGTAGTGGCTCCGCTGACATGAAAGAGGAGTTCTCTAGAAATTGATAGGCATATCAGCCCAATTTCTTCATCTAATTTATTGAAATACTTGATCTTCTGCGCTGCAGAATTTGGTTCAGTCTCTATTCCCATTGTTACCCTATAAAGCCCTTTGCTTCAGAGGAGCAGAGTAATCCCTGTCTTCCATTTGAAGTAATTGAAAGGATTTAGAACGAGTTTTGTGGGCTGAGAGAGATTATCCATTGTTGCTTGCTGCACCTTCTGATGATCTATACCTACAAATAAAACTGTGTACAATCCACTAGATTTGAACTAGCTCTCATACCATGTAGGATTCCTCCAGAAACTCCGATAGATCTAGAATTCTAGTTAAATTAAACACAAGTAATTTGGTGATATATAAGAGAGGAGAGAAAGAATTTTCTGCATAAAATAAATGTATTAAATTAATGAACAATAGTAATACATGAGAAACCAAACCTTTAATCCCAAAGGGAGTTGGTTATATAGAAATTGCCGAATCTAGAAAACTAGTAAAAAACTAGAAAAGGCTAAGAAAAGCTAAAGGGAGGCCTAAAATAGCAATAATGACTCAAGACAACCTATGCCAACTATCATCCACGAGGAAAGAAAGAGGATGGGTGCATTTCCCAAGGAAGGCAACATTAAAACATGTTAAAATGGTTCGAGGGACCAAATCCATTGATTTAAGGGGGAATCTTCATGTGGGGTGTCAATCCTCAAATAACTCAAGTGGATGAGGTGTTGTTATGAAACCAACTCACAAAAATATAGAAAAGAGAGATCAATGCCTTAGAATTCAGCCTCTTTGAGGGGGCAACCTCCTTTACATTACACAAATGAACAATTCTTGGTTGATTCAAATGACAAAACCTCCTTTCTATATATAGGAGTCTATGGAGTCACAATATAACCCAACCAACTTAACAATAATAATATAAAGCCACAAAAATAACAATAGAGGGATTCTATGGGGCACAATAACAAAAATATGGGGACAATAGGGGCTCAAAAATATTAATAAGGGATACAACTACAATAGTAATGGGGTAATCACTAGTATTATAGGGACCTAACATGCCCCTCTCCTTCAAAAAAGTGTTGTCCTCAATGCTTGAGTAGTTATGGATGCTTCTGTATAAAATTCTCATCCTCCCATGTGGAATCTTCAGTGGATAAGTTCTTCCACTTGATGAGATACTCCAAAATTGATCGATTTCGTAGCTGTCGAGTTCTTATTTATGTGACTGCTTCTGGTTCCAATATAATTTTTCCTTCCTCGTCAAGTTCTGGCAATATTGTTTGAACTGGGAGATTTTCGCCTATAACCTTCTTTAAACATGAAACATGGAAAACTAGGTGCACTTGAGATGCTGCAGGAAGCTCCAATTTGTATGCCATAGTACCAATCTTTTGCAACACCTTGTACAGACCATAATACTTTAGTGATAATTTATTATCCTTCTTAGCTTGCTTGAGGGACATTTGTTTATATGGTTGTAGCCATAGGAATACCCAATCACCTACATCAAAACTTCTTTCGCTGCGATGTTGATCTGCCTGTTGTTTCATTCTATTTTGTGCCAACACGAGGTTATCCTTTGAGAGTTGGAGGACTTGTTGTTGATGTTCGATGTGATGTTCCACTGCTTGAACCTTAGAATTTTCTCTTAAATATGATGTGATGGATGGTGGCTGATATCCATAAAGTGCCATAAATGGGGTCATTTTTGTTGCTATATGGAAGGAAGTGTTATACCACCATTTAGCCAGAGGCAACCATTTGACCCATTGTGTCTGTTTATCAGAGACAAAGCAACGAAGATATCCTTCCAAACATTTGTTTACTATCTCATTTTGCCCATCAGATTGAGGATGATAAGATGAGCTATGAGCTAATTGAGTACCAAGACAAGAAAATAATTCTGTCCAAAAATTTCCAGTGAAAATGGGATCTCTGTCACTTATAATAATCTTTGGGTTTCCATGTAGCTTTTGAATTGTTTCCATAAATGCAGTAGAAATTGTACTCGCTTTAAATGGATGTGATAATGCACAAAAGTGTGCATACTTGGTAAGCCTGTCAACTACCACCATGATGACACTCTTTCCCTCAGACTTGGGTAAACCTGTGATAAAATCCATTGAAACCTCCTCCCAACGTTGGCTTGGAATGGATAAAGGTTGTAATAGACCCGGTGTCTTAATTGTTTCAACTTTATTTTGTTGGCAAACCAAACATTCTGCCACAAACTTTTGAAAATCCGATTTAAGGCCATCCCAAAAAAATTCCTTCTTAACCCTGTGGTAAGTTTTTAAAAATCCTGAGTGCCCTCCTAAGGGAGAAGTGTGCAATTCCATAAGAATTTTTTGTTTGAGTTGCGAATTCTTATAGAGGTATAAGCGATCTTTGTACCATAACAAATCATTTTGCCAACTAAATGTATCAGATGTACTGGAATCTTCTTGTAATTTTCAAATAAGTGCCCATACTTCTTCATCATTCTTCCATTCCTCCCTTGCTTCATTTATCCAATCTGGTTGGATAATAGAAATGGTGCACAACAATGCCTCCACATCCTCATCCTTTCTTGAGAGTGCATCTGCCACCACATTTTGCTTCCCTTTTTTGTAGATGATTTCAAAGTCATAACCCAACATCTTTGTGACCCACTTTTGTTTCTCTTTAGAGGATAATCTTTGTTCTAAAAAGTATTTAAGGCTATCATGATCCGTTTTTACCTTGAAGTGTCTTCCCATTAGGTAGGGTCACCATTTCTTAAGTGCATGTAGTATTGCCAACAATTCCTTCTCATAAATAGCTTTGTGTAAAAACTTTCCCTTGATTGGATGACTTTCAAAAGCAATGGGTCTTTCATCTTGCATTAAAACAACACCAATTCCATTTCCTGAAGCATCACATTCCACAATAAAGGTTTTTGTGAAGTCTGGTGTAGCGAAGACCGATGCTTGGCACATTGCCTCTTTAAGATGTTCGAAGGCCTTTGTTGCTTCTGGAGTCCATGAAAATGCATCTTTCTTCAATAAGGTTATTAGAGGTGCTGTTATTCTCCCATAATTCTTAACAAACTTCTGATAATACCCTGTCAACCCGAGAAATCCTCGCAGATGCTTTATGGATGTGGGGATTTTCCATTCCTTAATGGCTTTAATTTTGCTAGGGTCTACCTTAACTCCTTCATGAGATACAATATGACCCAGATATTCCACCTCTTGTACTCCAAAGAAACATTTGGATCTTTTTGCATATAATTGTTTCTCCTCCAATAGTTGTAGCACCTTGTCAACATGTTCAACATGATCCTTCCAAGACTTGCTATATATTAGTATATCATCAAAAAATACTAACACAAATTTTCTAAGGGTTTGAAAATGGAATTCATCAAACGTGGAAATGTAGAAGGTGCATTGGTAAGGCCAAAAGGCATGACCAAAAATTCATAATGACCCTCATGAGTTCTAAATGTTGTTTTTAGAAAGTCTTCAGTCTTCATTCTGATTTGATGATATCCTGAACGAAGATCCAACTTGGTGAAGTAAATTGATCCATGCAATTCATCTAGTAATTCATCAATGACAGGAATGGGAAACTTATCTTTAATAGTGAGCTTGTTGAGCTCCCTATAATCGAGACACATGCGCCATGATCCATCCTTCTTGTGCACCAATACTACTGGAGCAGAGAAAGAACTTTGACTAGGTTGAATTATACTAGCCTCTAGCATTTCTACAACCATACGTTCAATTTCACTCTTTTGGGCATAGGGATATCTGTACGGCCTGATGTTTGGAGGAACACTTCCTGGAATTAGATGAATAGCATGATCATGATCACAAATAGGTGGGAGACCTTTGGGAGTCTCAAATACCTTGGAATTATTGTCCAAGACTTTTTGGAGATCTGGAGAAATAGATGATTCTGATGTGGAAACATCTAGTGAACATAATTGAGCAATTACACCTCTTTGTTCCTTTTTTAGAAGCTTTGTCATACCATTAGAGCTAATTATCTTTCCCGGTTTCCCTACAATACCCCTTAATTCAACTTCCTTTCCTTCGGCAGAAAATTTCATGAAAAGTTCTTGAAAATTAAAAGCTATTGTACCCAAGGATTGTAACCATTGGACTCCTAGTACAACATCAGCACCTCCCATTGGAATGGAAAGCATTGGGCTAGTCATACATATTCTCCCATGGATAGCTTGATATTATGGCACTTTCCAGAGCAATTTATCGTTCCTCCATTTGCAATCATCACTTGACACTCTAGTGCTGGATATAGGAAGCAATTCAATTCTTTTGCTACCTTACAATGAATAAAATTGTGGGTACTTCCTAAATCAATCAACACTATTACCTTTTTCTTCTTGATTTGTCCTTCTATCTTGATGGTTTGAGGAATGGTAATTCTAGCCAATGCATTACAAGATATGGTCGGATTCATTTCTTCTTTATCTAGGATTTGTTCCTGGAGTATATCCTCTTCCTTTGACCTTTCTTGCTCCTTTCTTCTTCTTCTTCACAATCTATGTAGAATAATTTCTTCTCAACACACTTATGACCTTTAGTGTATTTTCTATCACAATTGTAACAAAGCCCTTTTGCTCTTTTTTCTTCCAATTGTTGTGGTGTCAACCTTATAGGTTGTGGAAGGCTAGGGGTAACAACACTTCCAACTTTATAGTTGTGACTGGTATGCTTCCTGGTTGCCATAATTTTGCTTTCCATTTTTCTTGCTAACCTAAATGCCTTCTCTAATGAATCAGGTTCCCAAAGGCGAACATCATGTTGGATATTATCCTTCAAAGTCCCTATGAACACATCAATCCTATGCTCCTCTGGAATATTTTTTACCCTTATGTTCAATTTTTGGAACTCCTCAATATGCTCCATTATTGAACACTTTTGTTTGAGACTTATCAATTGGCTAAAAAAAGTGTTGCTTTTTGTATCCTCATAATGTGCTGTCAATTCTTCCATAAAAATTGCCCAAGTGATAATTTGTTTATGAGAGAAAAGCCATTGATACCATACAAATTGATTTGGTTCCAAATATAAATTTGCAATACGTACCTTTTGTGTCTTTTGCACATTATTGAGATCGAAAAATTGCTCCACCTGTAATATCCATGTTGCGAGATCCTTGCCATCAAACTTCCTCATATAGATTTTTGGAATATGGTGGGTCTTCAATCCAACACTAGAGTCTATGGAATCATGACTAACATTTTTTTTGTTCTCATCATGATTTTCCTTTACTACCCTTTCACCATTAGTGACCATTTCTTGTAGCAATTTATTCATATTTATCTTCAATTCTTCCATCTTATCATCCATGCCATCCATCTTAGCTTCTACACCTTTCTTTAAACAATCCATCTTAGCTTCTACACCTTTCTTTAAACCATCCATCTTAGCTTCTACATCTTTCATCTTAGATTTTGTTGCTTTTTGTGCAAGTGACACTTGTTGCACTTGGTCTCGTAATTTTGATATATCATGTTGCATTTCTTCCTCTTTTTCATGAGTCATGCTAGAGCTTTCAGGTTGCTTACTAGGTGTTTGCATTTTCTTTCCTCGGGGCATCAATTACCAATAATAATGCTTTACTATGCCTTTTGAATTCCCTCAAACTAATTTTTCAAACCAAGCTTAAGCAAAAATTTAAAAAAAACTACACACATTTTTTCACTTTGTAGGAGCTTGATATTGAATCTGATGTATCTATGTAATTTCGGATCATCCATTTCTAAAATTGTGACCTGCAGTATCCCTCTATGTCCTCTTTCCAATGCCACCAGTCTAGTCTAAATTGGATTCTCCAAGAAAGAGTTATGCATAATCTCCCAAGATGACCTGATTATAGACCTTTCCAAAAGAGAAAACTTGTATGAAGTTCCACGCATCACTGTTTCAACCTATGGCACTGAAAAATATATTCAAGAAATTACAGTCCGTCCTCTTTCTATACCTTCTTACAAAATTTCAATTCGATGCTCAGAGAGAAAGTTATGATGATTTTTCCCAGGTCACCTGTTTGGAATGTAATTCAGGAGTCTGCAAAAAGACCAACTTCCTCAACCATATCTCCACAAATATAGCGCGAAAAGCTCTAAAATTTGGACCCAAGGTTCAATGTGATTTCATCTCAAATGGTTTTTCTTTTCGCTTCTGAAACGTCGCAGAAAAAAATTTATAGCAAAAATTCCACGATGACCTATTTGGAGCAGCAAAACCCTAGAATCCAAAGCTCTGATACCAAATGTTATGAAACCAACTCACAAAAAGATAGAAAAGAGAGATCAACGCCTTAGAATTCAGCCTCTTCGAGGGGACAACCTCATTTACATTACACAAATAAACAATTCTTGGATGATTCAAATGAAAAAACCTCCTTTAAATACATAGGAGTCTATGGAGTCACAATATAACCCAGTCGACCTAACAATAATAATATAAAGCCACAAAAATAACAATAGAGGGATCCTATGGGGCACAATAATAAAAATATGGGGACAATAGGGGATCAACAATATTAATAAGGGATACAACTACAATAGTAATGGGGTAATCACTAGTATTATAAGGACCTAACAAGTGTGGTTAGGTGTGAACATGCACTTATATGTATAAATGGTTTAGGAAAGTGGTTGGACTAATATTTCCATAATATTAAGCCTTTAAAGGAAAAAAAAAAGGGAAAGTTGGTCCACCAAGATAGTTTACCAAAATCCAAGTGTGAACATGATTTTTAGTGCATGTGGCTAAGTCAAGGATACTTAGGCTAAAAAATAAATGTAGATGTTAGGATTATATTCCAACATCTTTGTCATTATTTCATTCCTCCCTTGCTTCAATTATCCAATCAAGTTGGATAATAGAATTGACATAGAGCAATGCTTTCACATCCTCATCCCTTCTCAAGATTGCACCTGCAACAATATTTTGCTTCCCTTTCTTGTAGATGATTTCAAATTCATAACCCAACATCTTAGTGACCCATTTTTCTGCTCTTCTGAAGATAATATTTGTTCCAAAAAGTATATAAGACTATCATGATATTTTTTTACCTTGAAGTGTCTTTCCATTAGGTAAGGGCACCATTTCTTCAGAGCATGTAGTATTTCCAACATTTCCTTATCATAAATAGGTTTATGTAAATATTTTCCTTTGATTAGATGAATTTCAAAAGAATTGGGTCATCCTTCTTGCATTAAAACAAAACCAAACCATTTCCCGAGGCATCACATTCCACCCTAAAGGTTTTTGTGAAGTATGGAGTAACTAAAACCAGAGCTTGGAACATTGCCTCTTTAAGATTCTCAAACGACTTAGTTGCTTCTGCAGTCCAAAAAAATGAATCCTTATTCAGTAATGTTGTTAGAGGTGTTGTTATTTTCCCAGAATTATTAACAAAATTGCGATAATACCATGTCAACTCGAGAAATTCTCAAAGATGCTTTAGGGTTGTGGGGATTTTCCATTCCTTGATGGCTTTAATTTTGTTAGGATCTAACTTAACACCCTCACGTGATACAATATGACCCAAATATTCCACCTCTTGCACCCCAAAGAAACTTTTGGAGTTTTTTGCATGCAGTTGTTTCTCATCCAATAGTTTGAGCACCCTGTCAACATGTTGAACATGATCATTCCAAGACTTTTTGTAGATTATTATATCATCAAAAATTACTAACAAGATTTTTCTAATGAAGGGTTTGAAAATGGAATTCATCAAACCTTGAAATGTGGAAGGGGCATTAGTAAGGCCAAAAGGCATGACCGAAAATTCATAATGACCTTTGGTGGTCTAGTTGCAGGCGATATGGACAAGCGGTTGAGACCTAATATAATTTCTTCTAATGCAGACTGGATTTCTCCTTCTCCTTCTATTGGGGTATTAGTCATCTATTGCTAGACTGACTATTATAACAATCCCTATTTCTCTTTCATATAACCATTCTTCCCTTTATAAATCACCCCAACCCTTGTTATCAGTGCTTTTTATTACACAGAGCCCCTTATCCTCTACCGGGACTATAATTCCCTAGGAATTACAGTAATACACTATCATTGCTTTTAAACGAGGAAAATGCATTTTTAAATGCAAAATACATAGGTGGAGGCTTTCGTTCCAAAGGAATGGAAATACACTATCGGTGCTTTAATTTAAAGAAATGTGTTTAACACAATTAACACTATCGGCGCTTTAACTATCACCCTTCTGATAGCCTCTTCCCCGATGCGATAACACGTGCCTCTCGGCAATCGCTATCGGTGACTTCAATACACCAATGCTTGGTTCCTTCCACTCTGGGCTTGCGATGCGATAACAATCGCGGACCCGACAACCTTTCCACTCTTCTCTATAGTGTTTCGGTTCCAGACAGTCAGAGTTTTGAACTTCGGCAGTTCCAACAGTTCAGTTCTATTCTGCTCGCACTCAGCGATGCGACAAAGATTTCAAATCCAACGAGTGTATAGTTCCTGTTCAATAAAATTTCAAGTCCAGAACTCTGTTCCGGCTAAGTAATTTCATGATTTCTCTTTGTAAAACATAGTTTTACTCGTGGACTCTATATAGCAAATAAAGAAGCCAGGACCATCAATATGAAGGAAACACAGGTTAAGGGCTTCAACCATCACGTTAATTGGAAAATCAAAGCCAAATCATTAATATAAAACTCAGAATAAAAGAACCGAACCAATACATGCATACAATTATCAGTTTAACAGAGGACCATCAATTCAAATGCACATAGAGAGTTTTTTTTCAAGATCACCATGTCTCCAGGCCACACACAGAGAAGTTCCTTTATTTCCTTTAAAACATAATAGATAAATCCTTCTCGGTCCTTATCTTTTACAAAATCATGCCTTTTACATAGAGCGATTTAAATCAATTATCCATAAAGCTTATTACAACTTATCCATAAGCGATTATTACAACATGGTTTATTCTTAAATTCTATCCTTATCTTAAACTAGAAAAGCATGGAAATTTCTGGCTAAAGGACCCCACTCCTTTGCCTATATATTTTTTTTGGATTTTTGGAATATGTTTGAAGATTTTCCCTCCAAGTCTCATGCTCCTGCATCAGACTCCTGAGGAAAAAATTCTTCATGGGTTCCTATCCATGAGTTCATCTACAGAATTGCCCAGTTTCTGTAGCATGTCTTCTGTAACCCAAGTAGCTTCAGTGGTCGGCTGATCCTTCCATTTTACCAAATAATGGAATTACTCTCATCCCCTTGTTTTCTTAAACACATTCTTGTCTAGAATTCTTTCTGGCTACAATTCTTTTGTTGTGGGTAACTGTTTTACCCAGTCAATCTCTTGTGTCTCTTGATCTTGTGTTGTATCATCTGCAGTTTCACCTTCATACTTGTATAGGTCTGCAACATTAAAAATTGGTGATATTCCAACATCAGGGGGTAACTCAATCTCATAGGCATTTTCAGGAAATTTTCTCAACACTCTGCACGGTCCAATTTTTTTGAACTTCAATTTGTTATACTCCCTCTTTGGAAACCTCTCCTTTCTGAGATGTGCTAAAACCAAATCTCCAACTTAAAAATTCACCTCTCTTCTTCTCAAGTCTACTATGGTTTTGTACTTGATGTTGCTATCATGTAGTTGCTATTTCACTTGTTCATGTATTGCTTGCATTTCTCAAGCAAAATCTTCACCCTCTGCACTTCTCATCTCATATTTTCCCAAGTTTCTTAACTCAGATACTCCTCTTGGATGCATTCTATAAACAATATGGAATGGACTTTGTCCTATACTCCTATTAGGTGAGTCATTATATGCATATTTAGCTTGTGCCAACACTTGATCCCATTGCTTTGGATGTTCTGCAGTAAGACTCCTTAAAAGATTGCCCAAACTCTTGTTCACAACTTCAGTCTGTCCATCAGTTTGTGGATGATAGGCAAAGCTGAAACTTAGTTTAGTTCCCAATTTCTTCCATAGTGTCCTCTAGAAATGTCCAACAAATTTGGAATCCCTGTCTAAGACAATACTCTTAGGCAACCCATGCAATCTTACAACCTCCTTAAAAAACAAATTAGCAATGTGAGAAGCATCACTAGTCTTATAACATGGAATAAAGTGTGCCATTTTTGAAAATCTGTCCACTACAACAAAAATTGAATCATTACCTCTTTGAGTCTTTGGTAAGCCCAAAACAAAATCCATACTTACCATATCCCAAGGCCTATCTGGAATTGGTAATGGAATATACAAACCTGTGTTTTGGCTCCTTCCCTTTGCATATTGACAGACTTTGCAAGTTTTCACATACTTCTCCACTTTAGATTTCATTTTCAGCTAGAAATAAAATCTGTTTAACTGCTCATAAGTCTTCTCTACACCAAAATGTCCTGCAAGTCCTCCATTATGTTTCCCTTTGATTAAGTTCTCCCTCATAGAACAATTTGGTATGCACAGCTGATTTTTCTTAAACAACATTCCATCTTGTAAGAAGAAATCCAACCATTTACTCCTATCCATCAAAACAAGATTTTTACTAGCTTTAAATGCCTCTTTAAAATCTGGATCTATTTCACACAATTCTTTAAGAAAATCAAAACCCAACACTTGGATTTGACTCTCTTGAAATAATACATTCCTCCTACTTAAGGCATCTGCAACTTTGTTTGATTGACCATTTATATGCTTCGAAAAAAAATGGAAACCTTGAAGATACTCTACCCATTTGGCATGTTTGTGGCTAAGCTTTGGCTGCTACATAATATACTGTAGTGCATGGTTATCTAAATAAAGTATGAACTCCTTTGACATTAGCTAATGCCTCCATTTCTTTAATGTCTGCACAACTGCATAGAACTCCTTGTCATAAGAAGAATACTTCCTTTTTGAATCATTCATCTTTCCACTAAAATAAGCTATTGGTTTGTCTTCTTGACTTAATACACCTCCAATAGCTTCTCCGCTGGCATCACACTTCACTTGGAAAGGTTTACTAAAATCAGGTAGAACCAAAATAGGATTTTTAGTGATTTTTTTCTTTAATAGCTGAAAATTCTTTTCTGCTTCAACAGTCCATTTAAATGGTTGTTTATCCTTCTTTATGGTCTCAATAATAGGTGCATTGATATTACTAAAATTATTAATGAATTTTCTATAAAACCTAGCAAGACCATGAAAACTTCTTACCTCAAAAACACTCTTGGGTGAAGGCCACTCCATGATTGCCTTGATCTTCTCTAGATCCATCTTCAGCCCTTTAGCAGAAATTACAAAACCCAAGTACACTAGCTCTTCTTTCATGAATGAACACTTCTTCAAATTCAACAAAAATTTCTCCTGTTGTAGCCTTTGTAAGACATAATTTAGATGTCTCATGTGCTCCTCCTTAGATCTGTTGTAAACTAATATATCATCCAGATATACTATTACAAATTTACCAATGAAATCTTTAAAAACTTCATTCATGAGTCTCATAAACGTACTTGGTGCATTTGACAACCCAAAAGGAATTACTCTCCACTCATACAATCCCTCATTTGTCTTAAAAGTGGTTTTCCACTCATCCCCTTCTCTTATCCTTATCTGATGATACCCACTTTTAAGATCTAGTTTTGAAAAATACTTTGCTCCACTCAAGCAATCCATTAAATCTTCAATTCTAGGTAAAGGAAATCTGTACCTAATTGTAATTTTATTGATGGCTCTTGAATTTGTACATATTCTCCAGCCTCCATCTTTCTTTGGACTCAACACCGTTGATACTGCGCAAGGACTCAAGCTTTCTCTGATCATCCCTTTGTCAAGAAATTCTTGCACCTGCTTCCTAACCTCTTCATTTTCTGTAGGAGTCATTCTGTAAGCTGCTTTGTTAGGTAGACTTGCTCTAGGAATCAAATCTATATGATGGCTAATTCTTCTAATGGGTGGTAACTCATTAGGCAGATCATCAACAATAATATCACAATAGTTATCCAACATTTCTTGAATTTCAATGGGTAAATCAGAAACTTTAGTAGAAGTCACTATTACCTTGGGCTTGCAATTTACAACAAAATTTACCTCATTCTCTTCAATCTACTTCAAGTATTCCTTTCCTTCTAGTAACAGAATTTTTGGATCAGTCTTCTTTCTTGGTACATCTTCTTCTTCCAGAGGTAGCAACGTATGATTGACACCAACCTTACCAAACTTGTAGGTGTTTATTTTCCCATCATGCATGGCTCCTCTGTCATATTGCCAAGGTCTTCCAAGCAATATGTGACACACATCCATTGGAATCACATCACATACAATTTTATTTTATACTTGTCCACCTGAAATTCCACTTCACACAGTTCATTCACAAACAGTTGATGTCCCTTTTGTAACCATGACACCTTGTAAGGTGTTGGATGCTTCATTATCTTTAGCTTCAATTTCTCCACCACTTTTGTAGAGACCAAATTATCAATGCCACCACTATCAATGATCATCTGACAACATTTCCCTTGAACTTTACACATTGTTCTGAATAAAGTCTTTCTTTGTGATGGTTCAACTGTCTCCTTTGCTGGCTTGAGAAAAACTTTATTAACTACCAAAGTTTCTCCTCTCTCTGGTATATTTTCTTCTTCTACCACTGCTGCTATTGGTGCTTCTCCCTCAACTGGAGCAACAATTGCATTCCTATGGCTCGTTCCTGCATTCTTTGGGCACTCAAAAGCTCTGTGTCCCAGATTGCTACATCTGTAACATCTTATTTTTCTTCCTCTTCCTCTGCCTCCTCTTCCTCTAGAAAAACTCCCTCTGCCTCTTGCATCACCTCCTATGGATGCATGCTAGGTTGAGCTGCTGCTAGCTCCATCTTAGGTGCTGCAGATCTTCCTCTACCACCTTGACTTCCCCTTCCTCGGAAAGTACCTCTACCTCTAGCAGACTGCTTCCTCATGAGTTTTTCTTCAGATTTCAGTGTTATCTGATAAGCTTCCTCTATTGTTTTAGGAAACAGTATACTTACCTCATCTCGAATGTCCATCCTAAGACCATTCACATATCTGGCCACCTTCTCATCTTTATCCTGGGCTTCTCCAGCTCTTATGCTTACCTTGTAGAATTCCTTTGTGTATTCTTTCATTGTCAAAGACCTCTATCTAAGATTCTGCATTTGTCTGAACAAGGTTTGCTGATAATTACTTGGTAGAAACTTACCTCTTAGCTTTGCTACCATCCTACTCCAATTCTTGATAGGTTGCTTGCCAAGTCTCTTTCTTTCTGCCTGCACACCATCCCACCAAAGCTCTACATGGCCTTTTAACTTGGTGACAACAAACTTTGCTTTCTTCTTATCTTCTGTTTCTTCATAGTCAAAGAATTTATCCATGCCATTAATCCAGTCTATCAATTCTTCTGGATTCAGTCATCCTTCATATATTAAAACCTCGGTCTTTGGCCTAGTTGTGGATCTCAACACTGACTGGAACAATCTCATCTCAGGAGTAACTGCTACAGCTTCTTCCTCTGCAGCTTCAACCTTAGGTTCACTAACATCTCCATCATCTATATTTCTGTCTGTTGTTAATGCATCTAATCTAGCTTGCATCTGTTGCACAACTTCCATTACTTTAGAATTTGCAACAGGCTGTCCTCTTCCGCCACATCCTCATCCTCTTCCAAATCTGAAAGCCATATTAACTTTCCTTCTCCTGCTTCTGAGATTCAATTTAGTGTCAATAGTTTGCTCTGATACCACTAATGGTGGTCTGGTTTCAGGCGATATGGAAAAGTGGCTGAGACCTGATATAACTTCTTCTAATGCAGACTGGATTTCTCCTTCTCCTTCAGTTGGGGTATCAGTGATCTATTGTTAGACTGACTTTTATAACAATTCCCTATTTCTCTTTCAGATAACCATTCTTCCCTTTCTAATCACCCCAACCCTTGTTATCAGCGCAATTTATTACATAGAGCCCCTTATCCTCTATCAGGACTATAATTCCCTAGGAATTACAGTAATACACTATCGTTGCTTTTAAATGCGGAAAATGTGTTTTTAAACGCAAAATACATAGGCGAGGCTTTCATTCCAAAGGAATGGAAATACACTATTGGCGCTTTAATTTAAAGAAATGTGTTTAACGCAATTAACACTATCAACGCTTTAACTATTGCCCTTCCGATAGCCTCTTCCCTGATGCGATAACACGTGCCTCTCGGAAATCACTATCGGCGACTTCAATACACCAATGCTTGATTCATTCCGCTCCGGTCTTGCAATGCGATAACAATCGCAGACCTGACAACCTTTCCACTCTTCTCTATAGTGTTTCGGGTCCAGACAGTCGGAGTTTCAGACTTCGACGGTTCCAACGGTTCAGTTCTATTCTGCTCCCACTCAGCGATGCAACAAAGCTTTCGGACCCGACGAGGGTATAGTCCCTATTCAATAAAATTTCAAGTCCAGAACTCTGTTCTGGCTAAGTAATTTCACGATTTCTCTGTGTAAAACAGAGTTTTACCCGCAGACTCTATATAGCAAATAAAGAAGCCAGAACCGTCAATATGAAGGAAACACAGGTTAAGGGCTTCAACCGCCGCGTTAATTGGAAAATCAAAGCCAAATCATTGATATAAAACTCAGAAGAAAAGAACCGAACCAATACACGCATACAATTATCAGTTTAATAGAGGACCATCAATTCAAATGCACAGAGAGAGTTTTTTTTCAAGATCACAATGTCTCTGGGCCACACACAAAGAAGTCTCTTTATTTCTTTTAAAACATAATAGATAAAGCCTTCTCGGTCCTTATCTTTTACAAAATCATGCCTTTTACATAGAGAGATTTAAAGCAATTATCCATAAAGCTTATTATAACTTATCCATAAGTGATTATTACAACATGGTTTTATTCTTAAATTATATCCTTATCTTAAACTAGAAAAGCATGGAAATTGCTGGCTAAAGGACCCCACTCTTTGCCTGTAGATTTTTTTGGATTTTTGGAATATGTTTGAAGATTTTCCCTCCAAATCTCATGTTGTTGCATCAGCCTTCATGAGTTTTGAATGTTGTTTTCAAAATGTCTTCAATATTCATTCTAATTTGATGATATCTTGAACGAAGATCCAAATCGGCGAAGTAAATTGCTCCATTTAATTCATTCAACAATTCATCAATGACATGAATGGGAAATTTATCTTTAATAGTGAGCTTATTAAGCTCCCTATAATCTAGAAACATATGCCATGATCCATCCTTATTTTGTACCAATACTATTGGAGTAGAGAAAGAACTTTGGCTAGGTTGAATTATACCTGTCTCTAGCATTTCTCCAACCATATGTTTAATTTCACTCTTTTAGGCATAGGGATATTCGTAAGGTCTGATGTTTGGAAGAACGCTTCCTAGAATCAACTGAATAGCATGATCATGATCATGAATAGCCAGGAGGCCCGTGGGAATCTCAAATACCTTGGAATGATTGTCCAATATGCTTTGGAGATCCGGGGATACAAATTATTTCAATGTTCTAACATCTAGTGAGAATAATTGTGCAATAATGCCTCATTTTTCTTTCTTCAATTTTTTTTTTCATGCCATTAGATCTGATTATCTTCTTTGGTTTCCCTGTGATGCCCCTTAATTCGATTTCCTTTCCTTCCTAGGAAAATTTTAAGAAAAGTTCTTAAAAATTAAAATCTATCGTCCCCAAATATTGTAACCATTGGAATCCTAATACAACATCAACACCACCCATTGGAATGGAAATCATTAGACTATTCAATAAATATTACCCCATGGTTAGATTGATATTATGGCACTTCCTTGAGCAATTTATAGTTCCTCCATTTGCAACCATCACTTGACACTTTGGTGTTGGATATAGAAATAAATTTAATTCCTTGGCTATCTTACAATGAATAAAATTATGGGTACTACCTAAATCGATCAACATAATTACCTTTTTTTCTTGATATATTCTTCTATCTTGAGAGTTTGAGGAGTGGTAATTCCTGCCAATGCATTACAAGATATGATCATATCCATTTCTGCCTTGTTTGGGGTTGGTTCCTAGTGTATATCCTCTTCTTTTGATGTTTCTTGTTCCTTTTCTTCCTCCTCTTCATAACCTATGTAATACAATTTCTTCCCAACACAATTATGACCTTTAGTGTATTTTCTATCACAACTGTAACAAATCCCTTTGGTTATTTTTTCCTCCAGTTTTTGTGGTGTCAACCTTGTAGATTGTTGGATGCTAGTAGAAACAACACTTCCATCTTTAAAGTTGTGAGTGGTAGAATTCCTTGTTGCCATAATTTTGCTTTCAACTTTTCTTGCCACCTTGAATGCCTTCTTCAATGAATCAAGTTCCCAAAGATGAACCTCATGTTGGATATTATCCTTTAAAGTCCCTATGAAGAAATAAATCCTATGCTTCTCTGGAATATAAGCTACCTTGATATTCAATCTTTGGAAGTCCTCAATGTGCTCCACCATTGAACCCTTTTGTTTGAGATTTATCAATTGGCTAAAGAAGGTATTACTCTTTGTATCCTCATAATGTGCTACCAATTTTTCCACATAAATTGTTAGAGTGACAATTGATTTGTGATAAAAAAACCATCAATACCACACAAACTAATTTTGTTCTAAATATAAAGATGCAATGCATACCTTTTGTGTGCGCGACACATCATGTAGATCTAAGAATTGCTCCATTTGTAATATCCATGTTACCAAATCCTTGCCATCAAAATTCCTCATATCTATAATTGGAATGTGGTGGGTATTAAACCCACTATTGGAGTCTCTAAAATCATAATTTATATTCCTTTTATCCTCATCATGATTTTCATTAATTACCTTGTCACCACTGGGAAGCATTTCTTCTAGCAAATTTGCCAAACCTTCCTTCAACCCTTCAACCCTTCCATCTTGAAATCATTCATTACTTCCATGTCTGCTTTTAAACCATCATTCAAAACTCCCATGTCCTGTTTTATACCATCTATGTTAACATTCATCATGTCTTCCAATTCAATTTTTGTTACTTTTTGCATGAGCGAAATTTGTTACACTTGGTCTCGTAATTTTGATATATCATGTTGCATTTCTTACTCTTCTTCATACATCATAGTAGATATTTCTAGTTGCTTACTAGGTGTATCCATTTTTTTGTTTCTAGAAAATTTTAAATCAAACAATGATATCTATGCTTCACTATGCCCTTTGAATCACTTCAAACTGATTTTTCAAGCAAAAGTTATGCAAAATTTAAAAAGAATACGCACTTTTTCTTGCTTTTAGGAGCTCGATCTTGAAACTATTGTATATATGTAATTTAGGCCTCCCAATGTCTGGAATTTTGTCTTTAAGTATCCCTTTGAGTCTTCTTTCCAATTCCACAAGTCATACCAAGATTGGATTCTTCAAGATAAATTTATGCTAAATCTCCCACGATGACTTGATTATGGATTGATTCAATAGAGCGAACTTGTACAAGATGCCACATGTCATTGTTTTAGCCTTCGGCCCTGAAATTGATACATAGGAAACTAAATTCTATGCAATGTTGGTCATTTTTTACAAAATTCAAATTGATGTTCAATGAGAAATTTATGATGATTTTCCTCAGGTCACTTATTTGAAACTAAATTTCCACTTGTGAAGCCTTATAGAAAAAATTCTATAGTGAAAATTCTAATATGGCTTGTTTGAAGTAGCGAAACCCTAGTATCCAAATATCTGATACCAAATGTTATGTAGCCAGATCACAAAAAACAAGAAAATATAGATCAACAGCTTGAAAATAATCCTCTTCAAGGGGGAAACCTCCTTTTACATCACACAAATGAATAATTCTTGGATGATTCAAATGACAAGACCTCCTTGGTATATATAGGAGTCTAAGGGGTCACAATATAATCAGAGCCTAAAACCCAATGTAATCAAGATAATTGAAGGGACACGGGGTTGGAGCTCTGCAACTAAAACCTAATGGCGACCATGAGGTAAAATGGTGGGGAGAAACCAAGATAGTTAACAGTGCAGAAACCAGAGAGTAACAACAAAAGACAAGCGGGGAAACTGAGAGCAACAGTCATGATAGAAGAGGTCAGGAGGGGAGAGATCCCCTCCTACCGAGACGTCGCAGCAGGAGAAGGAAAAAATAGTCAGCCGATAGCAGAGAAGCAGAATGCAGGCCCTGTCCTAGGTGTGACCTGGCAGGCAAGCAGAAGGGGAAAATGTCTGCCATGTGCGGAGGAGAAACCACGGTTTGTAATCCCACCAAATAAACTAGAAAGGTACAAAAGCTACATGAAGGATCATGCCATGATCTGCAAGTTTGTTGGAGTCTGGCCGTCCGAAAAAGACCTCACCAGATGGATTCAGCAAAAATGGCAGCCCCTAGGACACATCGAGCTGAAGCTAGGAGCAAAAGGCTTCTTTACGGTAATCTTCTCTAACCTGCAAGACAAAGAAAGAGTGTTTGAGAATGGCCCTTATTTTTACTATAATGCTGGTCTATTCATGAGATATTGGGAAGAATGCTATAACCCCGATAAGGAAAAAAATTTAGCAGCACTGGTATGGGTTAGATTATTTGGTTTACCAATGGACTTTTGGGACCCGGAAATTTTGGAAGGGATAGGAAACATGATAGGGACTTTTGTGAAAATAGCGGAAACTACAAAAAAAGGAAGGTATACTTCGTAGGCTAGGATATGTGTATACATGAACAATTCTAGCCCGATCCCAGATACAGTGGAGTTAGAGTACCACGAAGAAGTTTGGAAGCAAACCCTGGACTATGAACATATACCTTTTAGATGTCGCAGATGTCATGAATATGGACATCTAGTCAAAGAGTGTCCCATAACAACGGAAGAAGATGAGAGGAAAAGTAAGCAAAAAAAAAAAAACAAAAAGATCAGGAAGGATTCCAGGAGGTGAAGAGTAGAAGAAGACCAACAAAAGAAAACTCAAATGAAGGAAAAAAGGTACAACAAACAAACCCAGGAAAATCAAATAGCTTTGAAATCCTCCAAGAAGAAGGGGAAGATGAGGATCAAACCATGGAATACCAGGAAGACAAAGAGAAAGACACCAGCTCTAGTAGCGAAAGGACCCATACTAAGAGGAAAGCACTGAGTGATATTCCAGAAAAAGGCAAAGAACAGGAAGAACAGACAGAAAACATGGAGACAAAAATGGAGATAAACAGGGGGGAAGACCTAAGTATAGAAGAAGAAGTCCTGAGAAAGTTATTAAATGAATGGAGAAACTTGGATGAGTGATTTATCCCCAAGGATCAGAAAAGACTCTATGCAGAAACATTCCAGCAATATCAAGCCAAACAGGGAAAAGGCAAAACAATGACTAAAGAACATCAAGAGAATTAGAAGGATAGTCGACCAGACCAGCAAGGACAAGTAAAAGGAGGGAAAATAAAACGAGGATGGAAAAACATTAAAGATTCCATACAATTAATGGGGGAAATGCTAGTGAACACAGGGAGAGTGGTTCTGCTTTCAGTGGTGTTCCAAAACCTCAATCAAACCCCTCAATGATAATGACATCCTGGAATATAAGAGGTCTGAATAGTAAAGGGAAGCAGAGACATCTAGCGGAATGGTTGAGAAAAGACAAACCACAGATTATGCTGCTTTAGGAAACCAAAATCTCAGGACAGAAGATGGAGGAAATTTTAAATAAAATTAAACCTAGATATGAGCAAGTAACCATAGATGCTAAAGGAAGTGCGGGAGGGATAGCAGTCATCTGGAATCCAGTAGAAGTCATAACAGATTGGTGGATAGGAATGCCTAGAATCCTCAGAGGAAAGTTTAGACTCATAGGGCAAAGTGAATGGTTTTTAGTTTCAGCAGTCTATGGGCCCCACACCCTAGTAGATTGAGGCTTATTCCTTACTCATATGCAAAATCTTGGGAATATGCATTAGGAACAGATGTGGATCATTGCAGGAGACTTCAATATGACAACATCCAAAGAAGAGAAGAAAGGAGGAATACAGAAGGAAGACCCGGAGATGGAGAGATTCTGAGATTTTCAAATGGAATTAAGGTTGGTGGACATTCCAACTATAAATGGGAAATTTACCTGGAATAACAGAAGAGGTGGGAACAAACAAATAGCGTCAAGACTAGATAGATTTCTAGCCTCTGAACAATTAATAGGAAAGGACATCTTCTATGAAGCTTCCATTCTCCCATCTATAGGGTCAGACCACTAGCCTATTAAATTGGAGATTGCTATGAACCCTTAGAATAAAAAAAGGCCATTCTGGTTTGAGGCCTTTTGGCTAAGAGATCCAGAATTCATAGATAGAATGAAAACTTGGTGGCAGGAGAGTAAAACTAGCATGGAAGGTAGAAACAAAATGCATACGTTCCAAATTAGACTAAAAGACCTAAAAGGAAAAATAAAGAAATGGAACAAAGAGGAATTTGGTAACATTCAAAAAGAGAAAGAAAAACTACAGATAAGAATGGAGGGAATCCAACAACAAATCATAGAGGGAGGAAGAAGTGAGGAGCTGGCAGAGGAGGAAGGGAGGGTGATTAACCAAATAGAGGAAAGAAGAAAGCAAGAAGAAATTCTGTGGAAACAAAAATCACGAGTCCAATGGTTGAAAGAAGGGGAGAAAAATTCAAAATTCTTTCACAAAGCAATGTTGAACCATAGACAGCATAATAGAATCTTTTCACTCAAGGACAGTCAAGGGAACAGGGTACTTCAACAAGAAGAAATGGAGAAGTTACTGGTGGATTACTTCAAAGGGATCTTAACAGAACCTAATATATGAAGGGAGGAGGAAATTAATAATGTGTGTCAATATATACCTAAAAAAGTGACTAGAGAACAAAATCTGGCTCTACTCAGGGTGATCACAAAAGAAGAAGTGGTAAAAAATATGGCGAAGAACAAGGCCCCAGGGCCAGATGGATTCACTATAGAATTTTACCAAGCCTCCTGGAGTTTCATGAGCCAGGACCTTATGGAACTTGTGGAAGAATCAAGATGTACAAAGCACATGCATCCGGCCCTAAATGCCACCTTCCTTGCTCTGATTCCGAAAACGGAGAACTTGGAAGAACCCCAGGGCTTTAGACCAATATCTCTATGTAATGTAGTATATAAGATACTGGCTACAATAATGGTAAACAGACTTAAACAAATCTTGCCTGACCTCATAGCTCAGGAGCAAACTGGTTTTGTTAAGGGAAGATAGATAACGGATGGTATAGTAGTTGCTCAAGAGGTAATACACTCACTGAAAAACTCCAGAAACAAAGGCATGCTAATAAAACTGGATCTGGCAAAGGCTTATGATCGTCTTAGTTGGGATTATCTGGGGGGTATCCTAAAGGCTCATGGCTTTGACGAGAGATGGGTGAAATGGATAATGTCAATGGTAAGCACCTTGGTGATGTCAGTTATGCTAAATGGAACCCCTTCAGAAGCCTTTAACCCCATGAGAGGGCTTAGACAGGGAGATCCCCTCTCCCCATTTCTATTCATTCTAGCAGCAGAAGGTCTGGGCAGGCTGGTGAAAGTGCGCTTGGCCAATGAACAGATAAAGGGATTGTGAATTTGGGGTAATGAAATTCCTATAACACACCAACAATTCATAGATGATGTAATGATCTACGGACAAGCCACCCTTAAGGAAGCCCAACAGATCCTAAAAATTCTCTCCGAGTTCACAAAAGCCTCAGGGATAGAGATTAACAATGAGAAATTAGAAATATTCTTCTTTAACACTCAGGTAGCATCCCAAAGATTCTTGGCTAGAACAATGGGATTCCGAGTAGGAAGCTTCCCAGCAAAGTATCTTGGCATAATGCTCAATGAGTATCAGTACAGAGTAGCGAATTGGGGACCTCTCATAGGCAAGATAAGGAAAAAGATAGACAATTGGACATTTCGGTCTCTGAATACCCCTAGCCGGATAATCCTACTAAGAGCAGTATTGCAATCCATCCCAATATACCAGATGTCTAGCCAAGCTGTTCCTAAATCTATTTGTCAAAAATTAGTAGCCATGTTTAAGAAATTTTTATGGCAAGGAACAAGTAAAACACGAAAATGGGCATTGCTCTCCTGGGAATGGCTCAGCAAACCAATCAAAGATGGAGGCTTAGGTCTGCGTGACCCTTATATACTCAACCAAGTGATGGGTGCGAAACTATGGTGGAGGTGGACACAGGGTGGACAGGACCTATGGAAGAAAATTTGGGAGAAGAAATACGAGGCAGCAGAGAAACCAGAAGACAGGATGAGAAGCCAAACAGAGGAAAAAGGATCAACAATATGGAATTTGGCTAGGAACAATAAATATTTGATAAGAGACTATAGCTTTTGGGAGGTAAGAGAGGGGGACATAGCCAAGTTCTGGGAGGAATCCTGGCAACAACGAGAAAAGCTTCTCCATAAAGAAGCCCTCCAAGAAATCCATGAATTTACCTCTCGAACAGAGGGGGAATTGGTCAGAAACTTCTGGAAACCAAGCATAGGGGAATACTAGCAAAATTGGAAGCAAAAGGATGACTGAGTAGCAACCCCAGAGATAGCAAGCTAGGGTGAGTACAATAAAGAACTGGCATCTAGGAAAGTGGCAGTAAAAACAGGGCAGGATATACTCCGATGGGGAACCCGAATAAAAGGCACGTTCTCTATAGCAGAAGGTTATTACTTAAAGGCAGGGCATAATCGACAGACAGAATCAAAAAAATGGAAAAACATTTGGAAAATCAAGACTTGGCCTAAAGTAACCTTCTTTCTATGGATTTTACACCATGGACGGGCACTAACCTGGGATCAAATTTGGAAAAAAGGCATGCAGGGACCCTCACGATGCACACTATGCCATGAACAGGAGGAGACGATGGAGCACTTAACAAATAGCTGCACCGTCAGCAGTGACCTATGGAGTAGTCATTAGCAACTATTTGGAAATTGTCATAGAAACTACCATAATATAAAAAATACTTTGGAAAACTGGCCAAGAAAACCTTACCAGAACCAGGTCTTAAATCGCGCATGGATGCTGTCAGTAGGGTTCATGCTTTGGAACATCTAGAAGGAAAGAAACAATGTGATCTTTAAAGAAGAAAAGAGAACCCCAGCCGAAATATGGAAACAAACAATCCAAAATATCAGAGAAACAATTTTAACAGAAAGGTGGAATGATGAAGACTGGAAGATTAACCAAACAGAGGAGAGAATTTTGCAGCGGTTACAATTAAAACAAAGCATGATAGACAGAACCCAAAGTAAAAACCAAAACAGAGAGGTTGAAGAGATAAGCACTTACAGGCATCCACCGCAAGGCTTTATCAAGCTAAACTTTGACGGGGCAGCAAAAGGCAACCCGAGAGAAGCAGGAATAGGGGGGCTACTCAAGAACGACAGCGGAAAAACTCTGAGAATTTTTGTGATGGATTGTGGAGAAGCAACGAACAATGAAGCAGAGTTACATGTGCTAAAACGAGGACTTGAAATTGCCATTCGAGAAAAGCACCAGAACCTTCAAATTGAAGGTGATTCGAAACTGGTAATTGACATGGTAAAACAACTGCAAAACAAGACACCGGCGGAAAATATTAGCAGGAGCTGGAGAACAACATGGTTAACCAGTGAAATAGGGAAATTGATAAATAGAATAGATTATCTGATCCCCACACACGTAAGGTGAACAGGCAATAGACCGACAGAGTGGCTAGTGAATTGGGGAAGCCAAAATATGGGAAGGTCAATGGACCTTGGAGGAATAGAGATCCCCCACCCAGAGGAGAAGGCGCAGTTGCAGAAACTCCTAGACGTCGATAATGGTGGCAATAGTGATTTAGAGAGGAATGTTCAGGAAAAGGCAGCAAGTGGCAGACATGGGGAAATGACACAGCTGATGATGACAGATAGGACACACATGAGAAATGAACAGATTAGGGTAGGTGACAAAGTAGGGTAGCTAAAGGAGCAGGGCAGGGACAGACCGCATCTCGAGAAGCCAGCAAAGGCACAATCAAGGAATGAGATGGTGGAGGATAGGTGTGGAGTCAGGAAAAGGGTCAGAGAAGGGATGGAAAGTGGCAGCAAAAGGATAGAAAGTATACAGCAGGAGCAGCCAGGAGGATGTAGGAGTTATGAGGAGTAAAGGTGGACAGAACGGTCGAGGCACATCCCGAGAAAAGGACTCGGGAAAGAGTGCTAGGAAAGAAACAGGACAGGTGGAGGTCAGAAGGGATAGAAGGATAGGAATAAACCAAAGAGGGCCTGAGGTGGCATTAGGAATTTGCATGCAGTAGAGCACGAAGTAGGAGGGAATGAAGAAAGGTGGTAGACAGGAGCAGTGATCAGACAAAGGCTACGACAACGGCGGGGAAAGGTGGTATGTAGACTCATTCTCCTGTTCGGTCTTTTACGTTGTAGCTAGAAGTAGGAGTCTATGTAATTTTCCTGAGGTAACCATGAGGCTGAAATCAGAAGGTAGACATAGCCTGTCAGTAGGAAACCTTAGACCCGGGAAGCAGTGTCCTTACTGGACAAGAGGAGCAAGCCAGAAAGCCCTAGCTCCAAGGAGATCTGTTGGTCATCCGGGGAAAATGAATCAAGGCCTCCTGAGGAAAGGAAACCCCAAACCCATGAAAGCTCTTAGGATGGGGAAGGGTGGAACCTCTGGCAAGTGAGATAACCCAGTAAGCAGCAAACCCCTAGCTCCTTTCATTCCTGTAGAAAAGCCCAGAAGGATAAAGAGTAGGAAATCCCTGGAAAATAGGAGAGAAAGCCGTCCCCTTCGACAGTCAGAGAGAAGAGAAAGTTGTCCCTTGCACAGACCTCAGAAAGCCAGCAACAAGGGCAACAAGGGGTTCCCATGGCCATTTCGAGTGGAGGAAAGGAAATGGGCCGAATTACAGGCTGGCCCTCGGTGCGTTCTGCGCCGTCACACCATCTTCAAACCCTGGGAAACCAAAATTCTGGAAAGGAAAGGGTGGTAAGTAAATGGATTAAAACTCAAATTTTAAATTGTGTTACTGATTTATGGTATAATGTTTTGTTAGGTAAGAAAGACTCAGTAAAGTGCAACATTCAGTCAAGAAAGAATATGGCCCCGTATAAACCAAAAAAGGTTCCAAAACAGGAAGAGGGAACCAGCAAAAATCCGAAAAGGAGAGGAAGGAAATTGGAGGCTGAGCATAGAATGTACATTATAAATGCTTACATGGTGGGGAACCCACCCGAAATTCAGGAGCAGATAAATGGTTGGGAGAGAGAGCTGAGATCAATCAGCTCGAACTAGGAGGTCCCTAGGGGAGAGTGGGAGGCCATAGTGCCAGACCCAAGTAATTCGTGTAGCCGTAACTCACTCTTTAATAAAATGATCCAACATTACTGGATACTGAAGCATTTGGTAGCCAGAGCCATGAATATGAATCGGGTCGTTCGGGAGGAAGAAGAGGAGGAAATGTGGTAGCGGAACGAGTAGTTACAGAACCAGAACTAGGAAGAGTTGGAAAACTTGAAGTCAGCACTTCTCAAGGAAATAACAGAGGTACAGATTCAGGCCTCTCGCAACAATCTCATCCTGGGGAGAATGGAACAGATGTTGAGGGAGATGAAATGGATAATGGAACAGAGAAACGAGATCCCTGGATCAAGTGCCAAGGTGCCTGCCCTGATAATCTCCTCAGATGAGGACTGATGCAGTATGTCAAGTCTGTTAGTGTTTTTTTGATGCAAAAAACTGAAATCTGATGTATTACCTTAGAATAAAAGCTAGGATAATGAGTAGAGCTTGGAAGAGCAGACATGTTAGAAACATAGAGATGAACATTTTCAAATTTTGGGTTGGATTTAATGTAGATAGGTGGTTGCTTGGTTTCCTTCGAGCATGTTAACCACCTGGAACATATGAAGGATGGATGTAAATTTTGATTTTGAAATATAGATAGCAGCTCTGCCAAAGTTAACAATATATATATATATATATATATATATATATATATATATATATATATATATATATATATATATATATATATATATATATATATATATATATATATATAGATATAAGAATAATAATATCAGAGCCTACATAAGAATAATAATGTAAGGGCAGAAAAATAATAATAGTGGTCTTCTATGGGGCACAAAAATAACAATAAGGGAGGTACACTTATATTATAGGGACCTAACATGTGTTTAAATCACTTATAACAAAGTAAAGTTACAAAACTTGATGGGGTCAGGTTAGTGGAGCCCATGACCCTGTGTCCACATGGTGAGCATGAATAGGAGGATGAGATGTTAGCATGGATGACACATAGGACCGTGAGAGGAGATCAACTAATTCTTAAGTGTAGGATTAACTAATCCCTAACAACACTTAAGACGGTGTAAATAGGGATTTGTCTTAATCCCCAGCTGCATGGTGTTGGAGCTTGTGCTAAGTTCAAATCCAATATGGGTAGGTAACCCAAGACCATGAGGATGTGGCACAAATGACATGGCTGAGTCAATGATGTGGTACACTATCTATGCGACATGTAACAAGTAGAATCAACCATTTCGAGTTTCCAAGTGGCATACTTGTGAGTGATGCATGGCACCACCAGAGGGTGCCACATGGAAAAATGATGTCACCATGGTGACAACATAATGTCAACAAGACATGGTGGATGAATGGTGAATTAGAAGAGGTTGATTGGTTGACCTTGATGATTTGGAAACTAAGCTAGAAAAGTGATGTGGAAATGCTTTTTGGTCACAAACCACTTCACCATGGCTTAAGTGGCCTTAATCAAGGATTAGGCCTAATCACTAACAACATGTCCATGGGTGAAAGTAAATTTTCATGGCCAGGATGGACTAGAGACATGGGACCAAGAGGATGTGGCATCAAGCGACATATGGTGGTTATTATATGGAATCTATGACTATAGACATAAGTGTCTTCCCTAGGCCTAGTGTACTTACCTAGAACAACAGAAATCAAAAGGAACAACTTCTTCCTTAAAGTAATTGAATGATGGGATGAGGCTTACCCAGAATATGTTGCAAGCTTCATTCCTTCCTTGTCTTGTATGCTCCAATCCTAGCTTCGATTGTTATAATTAGAACCTACACAATCAAACAACACAAGCCAAAAATCTATGACATCTATGTAGCATAATCCAATCACTTCATTCAATAGAACAAATTGGTATTGAAATACATGAAATCATAACATCATATATAGGGCTAATTTTCCATGATTTTAAAAAAAAAAGAAGATAAAGGTGTTGAGGATAGATAACGATGGAGAGTTTTGCAAGAAGGAATTTGAAGAGTTTTGTAAGTGTGGTATAGCATGATAGAAGACTACTCCATATACACCTCAACAAAATGGAGTTGCAGAAAGAATGAACAAGACATCGATGGAAATGGAAAGAAGCATGCTCAGTGGTGTCGAGTTACGACAAGAATTTTGGGTAGAAGTCGTGGAGACTGAATGTTACCTAGTCAATAGATCATCTTCATCAGCATTGGAGGATAAGACTCCACAAGAGGCATGAACTGGTAAGCAACCTTCTCTTTCACATCTGAGGGTATTTGGATGTGATGCATATCTAAATGTTCCAAAGGAGAAAAGAACAAAGTTGGATAGTAAATCTGAAAAGTGCATCTTTATTGGGTATAAGGATGGTTTAAAATGTTATAAGCTTTGGAACCCAGAAACAAGGAAGGTTGTGTACAACCGAGATGTGGTGTTTAGAGAGGTGAAAGATGTTATTAAACATGAAGTCGTACCAAATTAACCTAAGAAGATAGAGTTTGAGCTAAAGGAGGAAGAATCAGACTCTACAACAGAAGAGGAATCAGAAGATGAAGAGCCACAAACTCTAGATGTGAGAATATTAGTTCGAGAAAGAAGGCATCTAGAAAGGTATAGTCCATCTCCTTTCTGTTCAAATTTTTCTTTATCTATTACTGATGATGGTCCTAGCACTGTGAGGGAAGCAGTATATTCATAGGATGGCAAACTATGGAAAGAGGCCATGGTTCATGAAATGGAACCTTTGCACAAAAATGAGGCTTGGGATCTGGTGGAGTTGTCGGGTGGAAGGAAACCCATTGGCAACAAATGGGTGTTTAAGAAGAAGATGAATGCAGAAGCCAAGGAAGAGAAATACAAAGCTCGATTGGTAGAAAAAGGTTATTCCCAGGTGCAGGGAATTGATTTTGGTTATATTTTTTCTCCTGTTGCCAAGGTAGCTTCTATTAGATTACTTTTATATGTTGTTTCTGCTTTTGCTTTTGAGGTGGAATAGATGGATGTGAAGACAAAATTTCTTCACGAGGATCTGGAAGAAGAGATCTACATGAAGCAACCTGATGGCTTTGCAGTGAAGGGTAACAAAGAACTGGTATGCAAGTTAAAAACGTATGTGTATGGGTTAAAACAGTCACCAAGGATGTGGTATCAAAAATTTGATACATTTATACGAGGACTTGGCTTCACTAGAACCAAAGCAGATAACTGTGTGTATTTTAAATTAATTTGTGATCATGTTATTTATCTAGTCTTGTATGTGGATGATATGTTTCTGGTTGGAAATGACAAAGAAATTATCTAAGATTTGAAGACCCAATTGTCCTCCAAATTCGACATGAAATATCTTGGTGTTGCAAACTATATTTTGGGCATGGAAATTAAATGAGATCGGGCAAAGAGGAAGCTCTGGTTAAACCAGAGGAAGTATGTCGAGATAATACTATAGAGGTTTAATATGGAGGATAGTAAACCAATGAAGGTTCCTATTCCTATAGGTGTAAAGTTATCTGTTGAACAGTGTCCCAAGACACAAGAAGAGGAAGAGGACATGTCCCTTGCTCCATATGCAAGTGCAGTTAGTAGCCTTATGTATGCAATGGTATGTACTAGACTAGACATTGCACATGTAGTGGGAGTATTGAGCAGGTTTATGTCAAAACTAGGGAAGGAGAATTGGACAACAGTGAAGTGGGTTTTCAAGTATTTGTGTGGCATTAGTGATTATGATTTGTGCTAGAAAGAAAGACCAGGATTGGATACATACATGGCTTTGCTTATGTATATTGGGCTAGAGATCTGGATTAGAGAAGATCTACAAGTGGGTATGTGTTTAACCTATTTGGAGGTGCAGTCATTTGGATGATTAAGAGACAGCCTGTAGAGGCACTTTCAACTACCGATGCAGAATACATGTGTTGTGGGGGAAAGTATCCAACTCGGAATGACCCTAACCCACTCTAAGGGTGACAGTTCCTTAGCAACAGCTGAAAGCAAAGCTATCTAAAGTTTCTTCTTTATGACATGAAAGAGATAGAAGGAAGAGATCCACTTACCGATGTCTTGCGCAAATGGTCGATCCAATCTCCTTCGTTTGCCGCTTGCTCCCAGATCCAAGTCTTTTCACGGGCCCAGCTACACGAGATCCTGCAAATAATACAAGAAAAGGAAACTACAAGAGGCATGCATTCATAATCGATTCAAGGATTAGCATAAATCAAAGACGCAAGTAAGACAATACACCATTGAAACACATGCGAATAGAAGAACCTCAAATGCTTTATTAATATATGGAAGTAAGGTTCAGGCGGTGATACAACCATGAGAGGTCCAATCCAGCATCACCTTCCCGACGGAGAGAAATCTCTTCTTCACCTCCCTCAAGCAATCACCCAATGCTCACAACTGTAAACCAACAGCAATTCTTTGCACAAAATTCCGGCCTCCAGATCCCATGGGATGAGATCCTTATATAGAGTTTTGGCTTTGGTTCAGTTTTGACTGCCTTCGCTTTGGAGAAGATACCCCTGATGCAACCTCGGTACATTGTTCTCGACTTGCCCTCTCCCACTGAGCCACGCATGCAAAGGTGGGTTGACCACATGGCTAGACATGCGGGTCAATCTAAGATTACTTTTACTGATGCCTTCTTTAGGTGGTTTGAGCGGCAGGATATGGCTTTTTCCGAGTATCCATATATTGGCATGGACTTCCGAGGTGATCCGGATTTGGTACTACCGGATGGCGAGTAGTGGGGTGATCTTGGTAAATATTTTGACCTTATCACTGTTTACTGTTTTTATTTATAATGTCTTTGTGCTTTACTCTATCAAGACTCTAATCAAACTCATGTGTGCATGCAGATGTGGGCCCTGTCCGTCCAGCAGTTCGTCCGAGAGCTCCGGCCGCTGCCCCCGCAGGGAGGCTCCTGGGAGAGCTATTCTCCGTGACCTTGACTTGGCCGAGACTCTTACAGCTATGCAGGAACATGTCGAGGGTCTTACCCTTGGGATTCCGGATGTACGGATCGACGAGTTGCCTCTACGATTGCAGCGACATACTGTTGGTGTTCCCAGACGATGGTCTCGTCTTCTGCGCATGATTGCACAGGCCGTGGCATGTTATCATGAGCATCACTAGGTTAGGGTGCCCCCCAGCCATTTTTGAGTTTTGGGGTCATATGACCGATTTTGTCTTGGTTACAGAACATTACATGTAAACCGTAAACAGTTATGTATATTTTTGATTTTCGGGGTTTATTCCAGTTTTTATGTGATCCATGTATGAAACATCGATGATGCTTCTCTTTTTATCAATTTTGCATATGTCTATCTAACACATAGTTTGCTAATGAGTCGGTTAATGTGTTTAAGTTTCTGGAAATGTGTTGATATTGGATAAAATCAAACTGTCTTTCCAAGATTTTAACTCTTAGTAACTTGCGATAAATAGCTGGATTTCGGACAGAGTAGGTACCATTGAGCTGTAGTACCACGAGTTGTGAGTCTAGCCTGACGACTAGCCGGCGTATGCCATGGGTGATGGCATCAGAGAGGAGCTCTATCAACGCGCTATACTCAGCGATATTATTTGTTGATTGACCAATACATACCCCCCTGAAACTCACTAACTCGCCGCTTGGGTTAAAAATGGCCCATGCTGCAGAGGATAGGTTCCTCGAACTACGACTCGCTCCGTCAGCATATCCAACCCATGGTTCCAATGGATTTGACATCTGCAATAAGTGTAAAAAGCGGATTACTTAAACCGGAACAAACGCTTTAGCGAAAATAAAAATGTAACAAAAGCATACAGGTTACTATTAGGCATAGTAACGCTTAAGGTACAACCCGTTGCGGGGTTGCGCCAGTGGAACTCCGTCATAATCTACCAACTCGTAGGCACCTTTTGCTAATACACTTTTAACAATATAAGGGCCCATCCATAAGGACTTGAATTTCCCAGCTCCCAATTTATCGGATTCTTGGTCATAAAGCAAGACCAAATCCCCTTCTGAGAAGACACGAGGTTTGACATTTTTGTCGAACTGCGCCTTGACTTGTTTCTTATGGGCTTCGTTAGCCAAAGCGGCATCACGACGGGTTTCATCCAACTGGATTAACTCTAAGAAACGAGCTTCTTCTTCTGAGGTTCCGGGGAGGAGATCAATTGCGAGTTTAAGGGACGAAATTTCACACTGGATTGGTAGGATCGCCTCCAGGCCATACACCAGTTGAAACGGTGTGAACCCAGTGGCATTCCTTACCGATGTTTGGTAGGCCCACAAAGCCGAGTACAGGATCAAATGCCATCTTCTTTTGTGAACCCCCACCATCCTTTGCAGCATGCGCTTCAGGACTTTGTTGATCGCTTCAACTTGTCCGTTAGCTTGCGGATAGTACGGAGTAGAGCTGTCGTGAGACAATCCTAGTTTGGCAGTTAATTCAACCATCATGTGATTGTGAAAATGCGATCCATGATCTGTCACTATGGCCTGTGGCATGCCGAATCTAGCGACCACATGATTAAAAAAGAATAGGGCTGTTGTTTCACCAGTGTTATCCAATGTAGGCATCGCCTCGGCCCATTTGGTAAAATAGTCAACCGCGACTATAATATACCCATGCCCCCCGGTCGAGGTGGGGTTACATTGCATGAAATCGATGCCCCATTTGGCGAAAGGCCCCACAGCTATTATTGGCTGTAAAGGAGCGGGGGGTCTTCTGTTTTTGCTATCAAAAATCTGACATGCATGGCAACTTCTAACTGCGGTTATGCAATCTTTGAACATGGTTGGCCAGAAGTATCCTGCTCGTAAGATTCTTTGTGCTGTAGCATATCCAGATTGATGCCCCCCACAGGTGCCTGAATGACATTCATTTAGGGCTTTTTCGGCTTCCTCATGGGTTAGACACCTTCTCAGGACCGTATCGACACCACGACGGTAAAGCGTATCACCGACGATCATGTAGTCTTTTGCTTGGTATCGAATGCGTTTTCGTTCTGAGTGAGAGGTGTCTGGCCGAAACTTGTGGGTTTGGAGATAAACTATTATATCTCCATACCACTCATCACTTGCTGATATCAGAAACAAACTTTCGTCCATGATCGATTCTTTGGACGTTTCATCGTTGTACGATGACGAGAGATCGCATAATAATTCTGCGAAAACTAAAGCTTTCTTTGATTTGGATTTCACAAATTCCAGATCAAACTCTTGAAGGATAGCTATCCACTTTGAATATTTGCCCCCAAGCAACTGTCGCGACAGTATATAAGTCATGGGGTTGCAATCTGACAATACGGTGGTCTTCCTAAAGAGGACATAATGTCGAAATCTTTGAATCACTTGAACAGCTGCTAATGCTAGCTTTTCAACATGAGAATATCTACTTTCTGTATCATTTAAGTTTTTACTTAAATAATATATAGGGTGTTCAATTCCATCGACTTCTTGAACTAAAACCATTGCAATGGTCGTATCTGCTGCAGCCAGATACAGGCTAAAATCCCTTAGATAGTCTGGGGCGTACATTAATGATGCTTTGACTAGCGCTTCTTTCAAAGCATCAAAGGAAGCTTGTGCAACCTGGTCCCAGACGAAAGGTACATCCTTTTTCAGGAGACAGGTATAACCTTTAGCAAGTTCTGCGTAATTTGGAATGAACCTCCTCAGAAAGGTTGCTTTCCCTTGGAGTTTCTGAATCTGAAGCAAGTTCGAAGGTGGAGGCAAATTAATGATTGCCTGCACCTTGCAGGGGTCGAGACGAATCCCATCCTTGGAGACTATAAAGCCAAGTAAACGACCAGAACCGACGCAAAACACACATTTGTGCGGATTGAGTCTTATCTTGTAGTGTTGGCAACGTAGAAATATCGCTCTTAAATGATGCGGATGATCAGTCCGCTTTTGCGAATGAGCCGGAAGATCGTCGAGATAAGGTTGAACGATGTTCTTGATGTCATGGAAAGCATAATTCATTGCTCTCTGAAATGTCGCCCCTGCGTTCTTTAGACCAAAGGGTAATTTTCGATAAGCGAATGTGCCCCACGGACAAATAAATGCAGTCTTTGACTGGTCCTATGGGCGGATATTAATTTGATTATACCCGGAAAATCCGTCCATAAACGAAAAGATTTCACATCCGGCGCATTCATCAATTATCTGGTCGATGAAGGGTGTAGGGTAGTTGTCCTTTGGACAAGCTTGATTTACATCCCTATAATCGACGCACACTCGTATTGTTCCTTGTTTTTTCATAACTGGGACAATATTCGATACCCAATCGATTAGAGGAACCGGGTAGATGAAACCAGCATGGAGGAGTTTTTCAACTTCTGCCTTAATAGCAACGGCTTTCTTGGGGTGTACCTGCCAAAGCCGTTGTCTTACTGGTTTGACATCAGGATACATTTTAATTTCATGTTCAACGATACTCGAGTCAATGCCTGGCATTTCATCATATGACCAAGCAAAGACATCTCTAAATTCGTGGAAAAGAGCTTTATATATTTCTTGTTCTGAAGGGGAACAACCTTTGCCGACATAAATATTCTCTACAATGTCTGTTTTGGTTGAGATATTTATGGCTATAGTCTCTTCTATATTGGATAGGTTTCTCTCGGAATCCACCGTATTTACAGTATTTGTTAGGAATTCAAATACTGAAGGGTGATACAGGTCGCCTTGAGTATCTTCCTTTGGAAGGGAACGATGGTGGTTATCATCCCATGGTGCCCCCTCAATCATCATTGACTGCAGGATTCCTTCGTCACTTGCATGCACTCGTGACCAAGGATCCAAAGGGGTTCCATATTCTCCTGACCTATCTACCCACATGCTTGACGAGCATTGATTTGGGCTCGCCTCCCATGCCTGAAACATTGATTGCTACAATATTTCGATTGGGCTCGGGTGTAACACCATTGCCCGATCCATGACGACTTTGTCTTTTGCGACCTTCGTGGAAGATATCATGTTGCAGGTAGCCACCAATGGTACATTTCCTATGTACATATGATTGGGGGAAAGTATCCAACTCGGAATGACCCTAACCCACTCTAAGGGTGACAGTTCCTTAGCAACAGCTGAAAGCAAAGCTATCTAAAGTTTCTTCTTTATGACATGCAAGAGATAGAAGGAAGAGATCCACTTACCGATGTCTTGCGCAAATGGTCGATCCAATCTCCTTCGTTTGCTGCTTGCTCCCAGATCCAAGTCTTTTCACGGGCCCAGCTACACGAGATCCTGCAAATAAGACAAGAAAAGGAAACTACAAGAGGCATGCATTCATAATCGATTCAAGGATTAGCATAAATCAAAGACACAAGTAAGACAATACACCATTGAAACACATGCGAATAGAAGAACCTCAAATGCTTTATTAATATATGGAAGTAAGGTTCAGGCGGTGATACAACCATGAGAGGTCCAATCGAGCATCACCTTCCCGACGGAGAGAAATCTCTTCTTCACCTCCCTCAAGCAATCACCCAATGCTCACAACTGTAAACCAACAGCAATTCTTTGCACAAAATTCCGGCCTCCTAGATCCCATGGGATGAGATCCTTATATAGAGTTTTGGAGTGAAGATAAGTCAGCTTGATGTGTGACTTGTTGTCCTCTTCAACTCCAGTTGTTCTTCAGTTCTTCACTCAGAGTTTCTGTCTTCCACTTGGAGTCTTAGAAGCTCTTAACTCATCATTAGGCGAATCTTATCATCAAGTGTCTTTTTAGAAGCTTCCTGGGCACTGGCACTTTGAGAAAAAGATTCCTCCACATGTCCAAGTACGCCCAACGCAGGTAGCCTTTGTTCTACTTGCTATGCAACGCAGGTAGCCTTTGTTGTACCTGCTATGCAGCGTAGATGCCTAGTGGAGCAGCTGCAATGACCCAAAACTGACCTGTTTTTGAGTGTTTTTCAGTGGAGAACTGATTTGCAGTGCTGTGGTTTGCTGACCTTGTTCCTCTAAGGGTAAGAACAACTTGTTTAGGGACTTTGGATCCCTTAGATTATTGACATTTCATGCTCTATGCTGTAAGGCACAAAAATGTCTATAACAGTTGCCCCCTAAAGTATGAGGTCGTTTATTGGGTGAAATGCTTTATTAGGAGGATCCGAAGTTCATTCAATCGCCGGGAGGTGACCTGTAACAAAATACAATACAATACATTATCTTTTCATACTTTCTTTTCATGATCTAGCTAATGTGGGCATTTCCCATGATCAGCTTTATAAATACATTTGCCGTACATAAACAGACGATCGTCTGATAAGAGACGGATAATTCTATGCTTTTAATTATCATCCTTTTAGTAGGATGCTCATCTGCTGCACATGTCTATGTTTTTATCTCCTGAATATATATCGCAGCCCGGATGGATGAAACTAGATCCGGGGTCTTCAAACTTGTCCGATCTTCACTCTAGTACAAGTCGATCCATGTGAGAATTTCTTGAAGTCGAACATGGAAAGACATCGCTTGATTACCAGTCAATAATGTAAACTGTTAACAAGCGCGAGAGGAATCACCGATAATGATGATGACCCTCAAGGTACTGCAGCACAATTCACGTGGCGTGAATATAGGATCTGACGTCGAACACCACGCAAAGTCTCCCGGTCGAAGGTCATTAATGTATACCTATCGCCGGAAGTGAGAAACTTGCCATTGAGGCATGCAAGCTTCAAAGTACTGAGGGGGTGTTCCTAGATCAACTTCTTGGATAATGAGCTGATGTCAACAAGAAGTGATCCGTCAAAGGAGGGCCTTAATGAATCCCACATCAGTGACACGGAACGGAGCTAGTGATGATGGTGAAAACGATCTGTGAAATATGATTCAGGGTGGCGGTCATGGAAGGATGAAAGATGATGTATGGTAGTGGATGGGACCCGGTTGACACTTTCTGAATGACATCTCTTGAACATATAACGACACTGATGTGATGGATCGGTAGCATTACCCCATGTATGGATGGTATGGCGAGACCATGGTGAAGGGACCGGTGAATGATAATAACCCAACCCGATATTTACGAAGGCCAAAAGTGTCATGTTCAAGAGCGACTTGCTACCATTAAGCTTTGAGGTTCTTCCCAATTTTTCCCCAGTCATTTCTGACCAGTACCTCTTTATTTTTGTCAAGCTTGAGGAGGATAACATATGCTTGATCTATAACCTGCCCTTCGGGCAAGCCCATCGCTATGTTTTAACGAGCCTAGCGATAGGGAAACTCGTTCTTGTCTAAAGACAAGTTTGTCGCTATCTAATATTTTTAATGAGCCCAGCGACAAAGACAACTCGGTCCTTTTCATTTTTAGAGAGTCTGAAAAGGGTACATAAAGTAGACTCCAGGGGTCCTTTTTCGTCATCTAATCCCTTAAGTCCGAAAAAGTATAAAACAATACAGAAGGGATGAATGTTCGATATCTTTATCGAGCCGAACCAGACAAGCGCTCGATCTTTTTGTGCAATAATCCCTCAGGTCCAAAAAGATTAAAATCTAGAGGGATAGCTCTTCCGGTCCTTTTAACGAGCTGGAAGGCCAAAACTCGGCAAACTTTTCATTTTTTACGAGTCAGTGAAAAGAGCTCAAAGAAGACTCGTATTTTGAGGAACGAGTGATAAACAGGGATAGCAGCAGATTCCAGGTACAGGTTGGAATTTTCCAATCATGGCAGTATTACAAGGATGGCTAAATGGGATCACTCTTCGCAGCTGTTCCTCAAAATAGGTAAACAATCAAGTGGATGTGAATGATCGGCCAAAGGAAAAGTGGAGGTGACGGTGTACAAACACGACCAAGGCTTTTATGGCTAATGAATTTACGGTCTCAAATGGTTATTTACCGGTTCATTTTTTCTGAATGAGCTTGAACACTGGGGGGAAGCCTGCTCACATGTGTGTTTATTTTTTAACGAGCATGAACCCTTGCGAAAACTGCTCGGTTTTGCGTTTATTTTTTAACGAGCATGAACTTTGCCAAAACTGCTCGTTTTTACCAGTCATAAAGTAGTAAGGTCTCATGGAAGATTCCTATTTTTTAAAGAGCTTCATCTTCCTGCGCTTTGCCCCATACCCTCTTTTTATGCAAGCTGGGTATCGGCTAATCCTACGAGTTTAACGGGTTAGACCTACAGGTTTAAAGGGAGGACCTAAAAAACTAAAAACAAAATAGCCGCCCGTGCTTGCATTCCAAGAGGTTTGCATGCCCCCAGGTATAAAGTATAATTTCAAGGTTGCCCCTCCTCTCCTCCACTTCTATTTTTCTTTGGGTGTTCTCATCTACTTGTCGTCTTGTCAGTCCTAATGTTAACGATACTTGTCTTCTCGTTATTTTTAGCGGGTCTTACGCGGTACTTGTCTTCTTGTCAGCCCAGTTTTTAACTAATCTTTGCGACAAGAGAAGAACACTTCTCAATAGACAAAACATTGGTGGGTTTGAGGGAGGCTTACCTCTTTCAGGTTACCCAAAGATTGGTTTTATTTGCTGGCGCAAAGGAAACTCTTTCTTCGGCGATGTCTATCATTAGGATACACAAAGATGGTTACAATTTGTTGCAGCAATAGAATCTCTTTCTTTGGAGGCTGCCCCTACTTATCCTCTAAAACATTTGTTTTAATGGGTGAGGCTTGCCTTTTATCCAAAGATGGTTACTACTTGCTGCCGCAAACGGATCCCCTTCTTTGGCAGAGCCTACTTATTTAGACAAAGGTGAGTAACGGGCCCCCGACCTCCCACATAACTTTAACAAAAGAATCTTATTCTAGAACAACCCCAATCCCAATTACCCCTTCTGAGAGCCCATCTCTCTCTTTGTCTTCTTGTCCTTCTTCTCCATGAAGATGGCTCAGAGGAAGATTCTCAAAGATGAAGGGGGGGATGGGGTACGGACTAGTCATATTCTCCCGCGGAAATTCTACTTTACACCCAAGGTTTTTTCTGCCTCCAGAGCAGACCAGGACGCATGCCCCTTGGGTTCCGGCCTTCCTTTCCCGAATCACTCGCGCTCATCAGGAAGAAGCACCGGAGGTAGAGACCTTTCTTGATCAAATAGACCATTCAGGATAGGTATGTGACTATTTGCGATGCGTGATCCCGGAAATGAAAGTTGGTCTACGAGCTTGACCATTCTTCCTTCGTATGGAAAACACATTATTCGAAAGAGTGAGGAGACTATTGCTTCCATGCAATATATGTAGTCCCGTCCAAGGAGTAGGTTATAATCCAAAGGTCCTTGGACGACCATCAAATTCATCTTGACGGCCTTCCCTTTCAAGGTAATAGGCACATTAGGTAGAATCCCTAATGGTCGACTGGTTCCCCTGTCAAAACCCGAGAGACGCCTTGTCTCGGGCAAAAGCGTCGGGCCACCCAGTGCTTTCCAAGCAATAGAGGACAGGATACTCACAGACGCCCCTTCATCTATGATAGTTCCAGCCATCACCATTTTGTATATTTGGACTATAATTCTAAATGGTATACTGGCTGGTAACCGGGGTCTGCCTAGTTGGTTCCAATCAAAGGATGCAACTAGGTTGCTTGGTGGTGGGACCGAATATACGGCCGGATATGATCCTGACGATGCTCCTTCCTACGATAAAGGAGTGGGCGCTTTGCCCAGATGCTCATCAAAATCGGAGTTGACGAAAAGAATATGGACGGTGTCATCCTTATTCTCTTCGGCGGGGGTGTCAACTGAAGATGAATCCTCAGTGACTGTGGTGTTTGAAGATGAAACTTCTGAAGGGAGAACCGGGTCAACTGCCGTTTCGACCTTTGGACTTTCGTCCGGTCCGGATTCAGTAGGTTCACTTTCAGTGACTGACACTTCAGCTGGCCCTCTGAGCAAGACAGTTGTATTTTCGACCAACGAAGGACCTGGCGCGAGTTTTTGATATCCAGGAGGAAGTAGCACCGGTGCCACCGGTTGATCTTCCAAAACTCTCTTTGCCTTGTCTAAAAAGGGACAACGGCGAAGGGTGTGATCGCCTTCACACAGTTCGCAGGGGAATCTCATCCCTCTTCGTCGTCTGCGACCTTCACTTTCGTTGGTCGACGGTAAGCATTCAACCTGGTGGTCAGAGGTTGACGCTTCCGAATCGTGCAAACGAGGGGACCAGTCCCTTAGTATCCGGGGAATACTGGGACAATCACGGTGGAGGTGGTATCCTCTACATATGACACATGGCGATTTGGGCCCAGTCCGTGCTGTGTGTGGGTTTTCGTTAGATGCCTTTTGCTTGCCCCCAGGCGCCTTTGGCTCCTTTTGCTTCTTTTCTTTCTTCTTCTTTTCCTTCTTCTTTTCTATGGGAGCTCCGCTTTCGGCGGCTTGACCTTTCGAAGAAGAAGGATCGGAGGAAGGCTCATAAGAAGTGGAAGGCTGGAGGGTAGCTCTAGACTGGTCTAAATGTTGAATCGACTGTTCAGGAACCGTGGTGGTCTGAACTACAGCGGTCGAGAATAGCCAAACTGGCAGGCCAATTGTCGGTCCTGGAAGCGACAATGTGGCCATGTGGGGCGCACCAACTTCTCCCCAAGAGGAGAAAGGGCTAGGGGTCCCATGCTGTGGAATCCCTTGGTTGGTGTGTTCCATGTTCTCAACCTTAAGATCAACGTAGGAATAAGGGGTGATTATGTTCCATTTAGAATGAATTTTATATGACGACGCTTTTTAAGACACAACTTGCTTTTTCACTTTTTAAGAGTCGAGAAAAAGCTAAAGATGACTCTAGTCTCCTTCGATGTATTAACGAGCCCGAAGTGACAAATGCTCGGATAGACTTTTTCAGTTATAGAGTTTGAAAAAGGCCAAAAGAAACTACTCTGGAGTTCTAGGCAAGGGTGTGCCAAACCTTTCGCGAAACCATAGAATACGTTTTACGGTACGAGTGGTCGATCTTCGTGAATGTTGTGTTCACTGCATCGCGATCAGTAGGGTGGCCGACACAGCTTCCTATGGATAAAGGCTTTGTTCCTATAGGGGTCCCCCAATATACGCGACGGTACGCGGGGGCACAAGTCCGTATTAGTGCTATCGTCCCTCAGGAGGAATCACCCACCTTCGTAGAGATCAACAGTCACTATGTTTAACGACGCCGGTTCACGTCTCTACCTAGACCTCTACTGTGTTTCGTTATGTTTCAAAGCGTTGTTAGATAAATTCAGTTCTTTTTAGGTTGATCTTGCTTAGCAGTTTGCCTTTACGGATCACCACGTGATGTATGATACAACTCCTAAATGCAGTCTAAGAATGATAAGCAAGCTTTTTCAATTCTTTCAACTTATGAAAACCTTAACTACTGAAGGAAAAGAAAGACATCATCTTTTCAAACAGATCATAGAGCACACACTGATGCACTTTTCCTAAATCGACATGCAAACTGTCAAAATGCACATGCACAATGCAAGTATTTCTTTTCTTCTTCCTTAATGTTGATGTATTACAAAAAGAAAGCTGTTGTATAATTTCGAATTCAATTTCAAGCGAAAGCAACAAGTGTTTGTCCAACAATCAAAAGAACACCTTAAGATTCACTCGTTTCAACACAAGAAATACTGAAATTCGAACCATATAACGAAATCAAATGCTCAAGCAGCTATGAATAGCAATAAACTAACTCTTAGAATCACAACGACACTTTCTCACGGGTCTAGATTCAAGAGGTCATAGCAAGACTAGTTCACTTTCGCTATGGGAAACTGTGAATGACAGCAAGAAATACAATAAGAACAATCATGGTTTCTTCATACAACTGAGGCAGAATGAAGGCAAAGAGAAGTGGTTTCAGCTGGGTATACAGGTTGACAACAGGCTGCAAAAACAATACTGAAAACTGGGCAACAGACAGTGGGGAATCCCAGTTGCACAAGGCAAAACTGGATCAGCGCAGGTGCTGCACTGTCAATCTGAGATGCAGCGCAGGTAGCCCCTTCGGGACCTGCGTTGTAGTGCAGGTAGCCTTTGTGGCAGCTGCACTAATGAGACAAGTCACGTCTCTCTCAGATTCCGGGTCACAGTTTGCTAAAAAATGAGCGGTTTTTGGCCAAATCAGAGGCTGTCAGTCAAGTATACACTAGAGGATGATTAAAGGAATATGAACACTATCACAAAGAGCTAAAAAGAGTCCTTTTGGATCTGCTCTTCAAATCATAAACAGGCCCAGCACTGGGCTAGAGTAGCTGCCCTCTACTTTGCATTCGAAGGACTCGCATGCAGTTCGATTCGGTACTCTTTTGTTTAAGAAATGAATAGCAAGAAACACAAGCTACCAACAAGACACGCTCCCCAGCGGAGTCGCCAATCTGTTGTGGGGGAAAGTATCCAACTCGGAATGACCCTAACCCACTCTAAGGGTGACAGTTCCTTAGCAACAGCTGAAAGCAAAGCTATCTAAAGTTTCTTCTTTATGACATGCAAGAGATAGAAGGAAGAGATCCACTTACCGATGTCTTGCGCAAATGGTTGATCCAATCTCCTTCGTTTGCCGCTTGCTCCCAGATCCAAGTCTTTTCACGGGCCCAGCTACACGAGATCCTACAAATAAGACAAGAAAAGGAAACTACAAGAGGCATGCATTCATAATCGATTCAAGGATTAGCATAAATCAAAGACGCAAGTAAGACAATACACCATTGAAACACATGCGAATAGAAGAACCTCAAATGCTTTATTAATATATGGAAGTAAGGTTCAGGCGGTGATACAACCATGAGAGGTCCAATCCAGCATCACCTTCCCGATGGAGAGAAATCTCTTCTTCACCTCCCTCAAGCAATCACCCAATGCTCACAACTGTAAACCAACAGCAATTCTTTGCACAAAATTCCGGCCTCCTAGATCCCATGGGATGAGATCCTTATATATAGTTTTGGAGTGAAGATAAGTCAGCTTGATGTGTGACATGTTGTCCTCTTCAACTCCAGTTGTTCTTCAGTTCTTCACTCGGAGTTTCTGTCTTCCACTTGGAGTCTTAGAAGCTCTTAACTCATCATTAGGTGAATCTTATCATCAAGTGTCTTTTTAGAAGCTTCCTGGGCACTGGCACTTTGAGAAAAAGATTCCTCCACATGTCCAAGTACGCCCAACGCAGGTAGCCTTTGTTCTACTTGCTATGCAACGCAGGTAGCCTTTGTTGTACCTGCTATGCAGCGCAGATGCCTAGTGGAGCAGCTGCAATGACCCAAAACTGACCTGTTTTTGAGTGTTTTTCAGTGGAGAACTGATTTGCAGTGCTGTGGTTTGCTGACCTGGTTCCTCTAAGGGTAAGAACAACTTGTTTAGGGACTTTGGATCCCTTAGATTATTGACATTTCATGCTCTATGCTGTAAGGCACAAAAATGTCTATAACAACATGGCAGCCACTCTTGCAAGAAAGGAAGCATTTTGATTGCAAAGGTTGTGTTCAAGTATGGGGTTAGTACAACGAGTTATAAGGATAGACATTGACATCCAAAGCTCAATTTCTTAGCAAAGAGCCCTTCTTATCATTCAAAGACAAAGAACATTGATGTTCAGTATCACTTTGTGAGGGATATGGTTGAGGACAAAAAGGTGTTGCTGGTAAAGGTGGACACTTTGAAGAATACTGCAGATGCATTGATAGAGTCTGTGAGCACTGAGAAGTTCTCTTGGTGTAGAGAAACAATGGGAATTGCTGGGCTAGATCAATGACTAAGATCTCTTGTGGAAAGAAGACAACAAGTGGGAGAATGTTGGGTTGTGTTATATTCTTTCCACGACTACCCCACGTGTGGGGGGCTAGTAAACCCCTTGTATGTTGCATCAGGCACTGTTGGGGGGTCACAAGGGGGATGGTTGCCCCCACGTCGGGTGGTAAGAAGGGGGCTATAGCCACCTTATACACTGTCCAGAGCAGTGCCTTGGGAAAAAACATTTGGACCCTATATTATGTGGGCAGACCTACCTATGGTTTTGTGCATGGATTTTGCACATGGTTTTGGGCATCATGGTTTTCTATCCATGGTATTTTTTAGATCTGTTCAAGGGAACTATGATTATGTTCTAATCCAAGGTTAATGGATTGGGGTTTATGGATGCTTCGTCATGTATATATATGTATTGTAACATTGAAAGGAACATAATGAAAAATCAATTTGGTATCCCCGGTTTTGGGATCCAGGGGAAAATCTCTGTGTATATCTGTTTTATGTTTTATGCTCTCTCCATTTTTTATTTTTTGTTGTTATAATTCATATGCAGGTAATTTATGTACAAGGTTAAAACCTACAACTTGCTTGTGATCAGTGCAGGTGCAAAGAGTGTCCACCTGGTGGTCAACCTTTGTCCCTAAAGGGCCAGGGTGCGATGGGCCTTAAAAGCTTGGAAACTCAACAATCAATAGTAGAAGCTTAGGGATTCAAGAGAGTCATGCTTATGGGATGATGACAATATGTCGAAGGCTATGAATTGGTCTTGTTTGAAGACCTATTGACCAAATGGGACAAAATGGCGTATAAAAGTGGGGTAATGACATGGCATGCTCGAATAGGTGATATGGCACCTCAAGAGGGTTTGGATGGATTTGAAAAAATATATAACCCCTCTCCTTCATTAATCATCAAGTATGTAGGGGGCTCCTAGGATGGTGTTTCAACCACTGAATTAGACTGAGTCATGTGGATGCATATGGAACACGCAAACAATATGTGGGGGTTTGATCGCATAAACGAAAAATACCCCTACCCCCCTTCATTATTCGCCGGGTAAGAAAAGGAGCCTTGGGATGGATTTTGGGTTGTTGATCAAATCTGATCATATAATGTGTTGATGGTAATCTATGATGGTTTAACCATTTTCTACATGGGTCACATGTGGGTGCTACATGGCAGTTATTTTTTGACGTGGCACTATCTTTTTGGTCAAACTTAAAATGAGAATAAATTTTGGTTTGAGGGTCATATTTAGATAAAATTTATATTTCCAGAAAGCTCTTGACAATTTGAATACAATGGGAATATCATACTTAATTCCATAAGTTTCAAAGAAATAGGATTTTTGTAACCCATCTTAATAATTAATGATGGAGGCCATGTTAATTTTAAAGTAACACCTCCCACAACCCGAGAAGGTCTAAGGGGGTGGGAGGGCACATTTTAGAGTGGTACCAAAGCTCCTAGGTTCAACACTTAGATTGAATGGGACTAGAAATATATCATTAGAATCTATGTTACAAGTTCTAGAGAATAGTATTTAGACTAATCATAGATTGTGTATGCATATGTGTGTTGAATTAAAAATGTTAACTGTTGTCATTGTTGGCATGATAAATTTCTTATATGTTAGATATCATTTTGGGATTCAACTGCGTTAAGTAAGTCATTCACGTATGACCATTTCCATGAGAGGTAGTCATAACTGACTAATTTCTCATGATTTTTGAATAGTTCACTCACTCATTGCATCGGGTGATGCTCACAGGGGTGAAGAAGTGGGATTGAAACTAGTGAAATGAATCACATAGCATCAATCATCACTTCCGGGGCTTGCACCCGGTAACCAGGACTTCCCAGGAGGTCACCCATCCCAGAACTCCTCTGGCTCAAGCGCTCTTAACTGTGGAGTTTTCCCCACAATCAAGCCCACTTAGCTTGCTACCCCATTTGCAAAACCTTAGCAAGTATTGTGCCTCATGAACCATTCAAGTAGAGATCCCTTGACTCTTTTTGAATTTAAGTATGGGGGTTTACGCAGTGCATTATATTAGATATCATTTTGGGATTCAACTGCGTTAAGTAAGTCATTCACGTATGACCATTTCCATGAGAGGTAGTCGTAACTGACTAATTTCTCGTGATTTTTGAATAGTTCACTTAGCACTCATTGCATCGGGTGATGCTCACAGGGGTGAAGAAGTGGGATTGAAACTAGTGAAATGAATCACATAGCATCAATCATCACTTCCGGGGATTGCACCCGGTAACCAGGACTTCCCAGGAGGTCACCCATCCCAGAACTCCTCTGGCTCAAGCGCGCTTAACTGTGGAGTTTTCCCCACAATCAAGCCCACTTAGCTTGCTACCCCATTTGCAAAACCTTAGCAAGTATTGTGCCTCATGAACCATTCAAGTAGAGATCCCTTGACTCTTTTTGAATTTAAGTATGGGGGTTTACGCAGTGCATTATATTAGATATCATTTTGGGATTCAACTGCGTTAAGTAAGTCATTCACGTATGACCATTTCCATGAGAGGTAGTCGTAACTGACTAATTTCTCATGATTTTTGAATAGTTCACTTAGCACTCATTGCACCGGGTGATGCTCACAGGGGTGAAGAAGTGGGATTGAAACTAGTGAAATGAATCACATAGCATCAATCATCACTTCCGGGGCTTGCACCCGGTAACCAAGACTTCCCAGGAGGTCACCCATCCCAGAACTCCTCTGGCTCAAGCGCGCTTAACTGTGGAGTTTTCCCCACAATCAAGCCCACTTAGCTTGCTACCCCATTTGCAAAACCTTAGCAAGTATTGTGCCTCATGAACCATTCAAGTAGAGATCCCTTGACTCTTTTTGAATTTAAGTATGGGGGTTTACGCAGTGCATTATATTAGATATCATTTTGGGATTCAACTGCGTTAAGTAAGTCATTCACGTATGACCATTTCCATGAGAGGTAGTCGTAACTGACTAATTTCTCATGATTTTTGAATAGTTCACTTAGCACTCATTGCATCAGGTGATGCTCACAGGGGTGAAGAAGTGGGATTGAAACTAGTGAAATGAATCACATAGCATCAATCATCACTTCCGGGGCTTGCACCCGGTAACCAGGACTTCCCAGGAGGTCACCCATCCCAGGACTTCTCTAATTAACATACTATCCTGAGATTGGTTTTTTCAGTTAGTTTCACATCAACATGCTTATTTCAAACATGCTAATGTGATGGCTAAATATGTCTATTTGTATTTTGTTTTAACTATAATAGCATGGTTCAACACTCATATTGGATGGGCCATGAAAGATAAAGTTAGAATCAAAGCTTAGGTTCAACTATGGACCTGAAAAGGCTAACACACAAAAAATTACTACAACAATTTGATTAATGCATATGTTAATTTTATTTTTATTTACAGTTGATATAAATGCTAACATTGATGAAATACTAATTTTAAACTTATTGTTGAACGTTGTTATTAACATGATGATATGTCCTCTGGTCTCTTAGAATATGTGACTAGCATGGGTTTATATGTGTGAACAACATCAAATCAACATACTTCAGACCAAGATGCCTAGTGTTTGAATGACAAGGTAAAAAGTTAATATGTTTAATCTTGATATAACTAACAACTATGTGTGTGACAACACATAAGAAGATATAATTGTAGAAAGGAATAGAGGAATGGACAATAGTTTGGTGCAACATGGTACACACCAAGATCATCATGAAAAGGAATATTTTTTTTTCCCTAATGGAGTATATACACTCAGGATCTTGAAGGATGAGTTGAAGGTTACAGGGTAGAGAATTAAAGACTCAGTAGAAAATAGGAAGAACAGGTAATTCTAAAGATAATGTTTCTACAAAACATGTCCTACATCCAAAGGTTGTTGCAACTTGGACCAACATTTGAATATATGGAAGGGTGTTACGCTAACAAAAATCAGAGGAAACCTCATAATATTGGAAATAAGAGGTGGTTATTGACATGTTTGGGTTGCAAAGAACAAAACCCTATTTGTGAATGCCCTTACAAACAAAAAAAGAAGGACATCCCATGTTAAATCCAAACACATGAACCAAAAACCAACAATACCAAAGGAAGTAAGTCAAAGAGGAAGAGAGATGAGGGAGAATTTCCATGAGCTCTCTAAAGTACTAAAAAGTCATCTTGAACTATTTAGAAGGATTTTTGGAACCTTATAATAGCTAAAGACCTTGGGAAAGGCATTGTATAAAATTTTGTGCATGTGATAATGTGTCTAGTGCTCTTGCTGAAGTAAATATAAGATGCTTGATATGTTGTGAATTGATATGTTTTGAAATTATTCCTGTGTTGTTGGCTACATGGTTTTATTTCATTGACTATGAGCATGGACATGCTTCTTTGTGTGGTTGTCATATGCCATTGTTATTGTCTTTTATTTGTTCTTCTTTTTTCTTTCCTTTTTGTGGTTTAGCCTTGGATGGTTTGTTGGGTGTGGGAAAGGAAAGAAAATGAGATATGGAGAAGAGATAAATAAAACCCAATTATAAGTCAAGACCCTCATTAAACCATATGCATGAGATAAAATGGTAGTAGAGGGTAGAATAATATAACAAAACAACCAAAAAGGGCTTGTATGGGGCCACTTTAACAAAATAGATAGTGAAATGATGGCCATGAAAATAACATAAGAAGGAAGTTTTGCTAACTAAAATAGTGCTTGGATGATATATGTTCTACATTTTAGGAATATCTGAATCATGAGAAAATAAGAAAAGGATATAGTGATGCCATTTCATGTGAAAGGTCATTTGTTGAGAATCATCATAGTAGGAAGATAAGTGATTAATATTTAAAATATTATGACTATGTGATTGATATATTATTCACTGTGTTTTGAATAAAAAAGTGAGTTATTTAATGGATCCCATGTCACATGGAGGAATCCTTGGGAAAGTTTACAAGAATGACCTCTTGTTGTAAACTACCATTATAAATGTGCCTACATTTATGCTTATGCTTATTATTATGAAATGTGTTGTGTGAATAAATGAAAAAAATAGCAACTGAAAATTTACCATGAAAAAAACATCATATGAATAACATGGGATGTGTGCATGTGCGACACATGCTTGTAAAAATGAATATGCATAGTTTGGGTGCATGGGTGAAGACATGATTGAATGTGGATATTGAACATGTAACGTAACTAGGATTATGAACTATCATTTAAATCTATAAACAATTGGATTGTTAAATTTGTGACTAATATGTGAGACTAAGATTATTTCAAGATTTTTTGAATATTACAACAACATGTATGTTACTAGTTAGCTAGACCCCTTAAAAAAATATTTAGTTGAAAGTGTTGGTAATGATAGAAAAGTGAGTAAGGTAGTAGTAACCCATAGTAAAAAGGAAAAGGAAAGGAATGGGGGGAGAATTCCTTTCAACTAAAATTGATATATGTTGTTTCAAATTAATGAATACTTTGCATGGATGCCTAAGAAAGGGCATGGTTAAGGTAGACAAACTTTAATGTGAAAATATTGCAATGACTTTTATAAAGCATGCTAAATGAAATGGAGAACTAAATTGATCATGAATTTAGAGATATGCATTCTCATTTTTTTAATTCATTGGTCTGCTATAATAAATGTTGGATTGCATTATGAAATTTCTTGGAGTTTATGTGATGCACATATATGATGATATCATAATTTTATTCAATCTAATAGAAATTATATGAACTAATGGAATTTTTATATCTGCTACAATTCTAGGATCACTTTAGAATGTTGTGAAATCTTGCACTAAATGCAAGTGTGAATATTAACATCTAATTGGATGGTTGAAGGATTAAATTACAAACAATATTGGAATGGGGTGTGATATCAAAGTCAAATGGAAGACTAACACCACCTACAAAGGGGCCCAACAACATGACTACAATTCTCATGCTTAGGAGATCTAGCTTATAAAGGAAGCAAAGTTGGGTAATTAAAAATTATGGTTTGAATTTTTTAAGCGTGCCTCACTAAAAGCTAAATTTTGTGACAAAAGTGAAACCATGGATGATGGAGCTCAAGAGGAGGTATTCCTTAGTGGAATTTCATCCCTGTGGCACTTTGTTTATTTCATGGAGCAAGTCGTAACTAGAAACTTGACTCTAAGACTATAAGACTCCATTAATAGTGCAGTGGAGCACACCAGACTATTACTTGGCCATAAGACTCTATGCACATTGCATTAGAGTATGTCAGACTCGTACTTGGCCATAAGGCTCTAACAATTACCCCATGTATGAAATCCTTTGGCTGGGTAGATTTCGTTGAATGGGGGTTTCCTAGGCCCATAAAGGTGAGTAGCTAATGGGGGCCCATGCAGGAAATCCTTTGGTAGGGTAGACTACTCAAAATGGGGGTTTCTTGGGCCCATAAAGGTGAGTAGCTAGTGGGAGCTCACATAGGAAAAACCTTGGATAGGTATATTTCCTAGAATGGGGGTTTCCTAGGCCTAGATGGGTGAGTAACTAGTCGGAGAAGATATATTCCCACACTCACTAGGATATGAGCACAAGGGGTCTTATTTGGACATATACAAAAAGACTGCATGGAGTAGTATAACCACTATTGAGTGCTTGCTTCGACTAAGAAATCACTTAGTGAGCTTGATTTAAATATGGAGCTGGCTAAAGACTACGTTGGGCTATGAAACACTGCAAATTCAATTTTTTATGCACTTGAACTGAGAGAAAACTGGAATACTAGAAATATGAAATAATATGGCCTGAAACACAAAAATATCACATGAAATGAGACAAGCTGCAATGATATTTTACTATTCAAAATCAGAATACAATGTTCACTTTCCTTTTCGAGGCGGAAACCTCCAACAAAGCATAACTAATTTACAATAAATATTGATACCTCTTCCCTTTCTATATAAGACCATTTATAGCTTTATGACATCAAAAACCCTAAGTACTAGTGGTCCCTTGCATAACATGGGTTAACCACTTTATTTATTAACTATGGCCTATTTATAACTAGTTGTGGTCCCTTTTCTATAATGCGAGTCAACCACTTACAATTATTATTAATGTAAATGACCTCTTACAAGCTTTATTGGCTCAAATAACTATCTATGACTCTGTCGAAGCTTATTACATGAGTAAGGGAGTTATGTTTGGACCTTAACATGCCCTCCCCCATCAAAAGAAACCTTGTGCTCCAGGTTGAAGCTGTAGAAACTCTCGAAGAATATTGGATGGTTCCCATGTCGCATCTTTTGGAGAGGTTTATTTCCACTTGATGAGGACTTCCTTGATCATGCAACCACAAAGATGTACTTTACAAGTATCGAGGACCTATTCAGGTTAGAGCTGAAGTGAACCTTCCTCATCTAATTCTGGCAGACTGGTTTGAAACTTGCAATAGTTCCCCATAACTTTCTTGAGGTAGGATACATGGAAGACTGGGTGTATTTTTGAAGTAGCCAATAGGGCCAATTTGTAAGCAACTACTCCTATACACTGAAGCACTTGATAAGTCCCATAGAATTTTAGGGCTAGTTTATGGAAACCATTTTATTTGAGAGAGGTTTTCTTATAAGGTTGGAGTTACTAGAAAACCTATTCGTTTACTTGAAATGACCTCTCTAAACAGTGTTGGTAAGCCTATTGCTTCATTTGATTCTAAGCTTAATGCAAATTATCTTTGAGATGAGTGATCATGGTGGTATTGTTCTAAGAATCTAATCAACTTATTTTACTTTCGAAGATATGGGGATATAAGACGTTGGTGAAGGTGGTAGTTAGCCATACACTGCCTCATAGGGTGTCATCTTGGTGGCTTCATGATAGCTAGTATTATACCACCATTCAGCTACAGGCAACCATTGTACCCATTGATGTTGCTCGTCTGAGGTGAAGCACCACAAATAGGTCTCCAAACATTTGTTGACAACTTTTGTTTGACCATCGGTTTGGGGATCATAGGATGTACTCATTGGAGGTTAACTTGTAGCTTGAAATGTTCCTGCCAAAAATTGCTAGTGAAAGTGGGGTCTTGATCAAACATAGTGTAATTCGACATGCCATGGAGTTTGAATATTTAGTCCATGAAAACCTAAGCCACCAATGATGGGGTAAATGGGTGTGGGAGAGTGAAAAATGAGCGTATTTGGAAATTTTGTCAATAACCACAATGATGACGGATTTGTTGCCTGACTTTGGGAGACCTGTAATGAAATACATCGAAACATCTGTCCAAATAGAAGCAAGAAATGAAAAGGTTTGTAAGGTTCCTAGTAGCTTGATCATATCCCCTTTGTTTCAATATCATACTTCACATTCAACTACAAAAGTAATAATTTCATGCTTCATGCTAGTCCAAAAGAAAGAGTGACGTGTGCATGCATAAGTCTTCTGAAAGCTTGAATGTCCTACAATGGGAGAAGAGTGCAGCTCTTCCAAGATGCGGGATTTGAAAGTGGAGGTTAGGGCCAAGACCACCCTATGCTTATAGAGAATAACCTGAGCCTTCCAAGAGTAATCCTTTGAGGAATTAGGATTTTATCATAATTTGTTAATGAGCTGGGACAGATAAGGGTGGGAGAACCCTTCATGATGGGGTTCTTCAATCAAATCTGGTATGGGAAGATGGATAATAGGGTACCCTCATCCTCAAACTAGTGTGATAAGGCATTAACCACTACATTGGCATGCCCCTTCTTGTAAATGATCTCATAATCATATCCCAAAATTTTTGCGAGCCATTTATTTTGTTGTGGTGACGATAAACGCTGCTTTAGAAAATATTTTAGGCTATGATGGTCATTGTGGATTTGAAAATGACGTCCCAATTAGTATGGTCTGAAAGTGTCTATTGCATGTAATATGGACATCATTTCTTTCTCATATGTATATTGACCCAGATGTTTTCCATTGAGTTGTTGACTGGTGAAAGCTAATGCTCTACCTTCCTGCATTAATATTGTGCCAATGTCCATACCTGAAGCATCACATTCAATCACAAAAGATTTGGTGAAATCTGGTAAGGCCAATACTAGAGTGGAGCACATGGCCTGTTTGAGAGCCAATAAAGTCTATTGAGCTACGTCAATCCAGAGAAATGATTTTTTGTTGAAAATATTAGTGAGGGGTTGGGAAATGCGTCAATAATTGCAGACAAATTTGTGATAGTATCCTGTGAGACCCAAGAATCCCTGCAAAATATTGAAGGTTTTTAGTTGGGGCCAATATTGCATTGGCTAAATCCTTTTCGAATTAACCCTCACTCTGGCACGGCCTACAATGTGTCACAAATACTCTACTTATTCCATGCCAAAGGAGCGCTTAGATAATTTCACAAATAATTTTTTATCTTTGAACAATTTCAATATTTGGTCAACATGTTGAAGGTGTTTGTCCCATGTTATGTTATAGATGAAAATGTCATCAAAAAATACCAGGACAAATTTTCTGAGATATGGTTTCAGAAGGTGGTTCACGACGCTCTGAAAAGTGGATGGGGCATTACAAAGACCAAATGGCATGACCAAGAATTGATAATGGCCTTCATGAGTTTGGATGGATGCCTTGGGAGTGTCAACTTCCTTCATGCATATTTGGTGATAGCCTAAGTTAAGGCCTACCCTGGTAAAAAAGTTAGCACCATGCAATTCATCAAGTAGACCATCAACTATTGGAATAGGAAAATTTTCCTTGATAATGAGCTTGTTAAGGACCCTAAAGTTTGGACACATGCGCCATTCTCCATCTTTTTTTAGAACCATGACCACTAGAGATGAATAAGGGTTGGTGCTGGGATGAATAACACTGGATTCAAGGAGTTCCTTGATTATTTTTTTGATTTCATTCTTTTGTGAAAAAGTATATTGATATGGGAAGACATTTGGCGGCTGGGCACCCAGGAGCAAAGGGATGCTATGATCATGTTCACCCCTAGAGGGTGGATGCTCCTTAGGTTTGTCAAAGACCTGCTAGTGGTGATCTAATACTTGTTGCATATAAGGATGATTATGAGGAGCAGTGGATTCAATGACCTATATGGCATTAAATTGGGCTACTATTGCATGATGGCCCTTTTGTAAAATCTTCTCCATTCAATGCAATATGATGATAGTAGGAGCACCTGCCTGAAGTCCCCTCAATGTATGAGTGTGGTCGTTCTACTTAAAGATCATATATAACTCTTGGAAATCCATTGTGATATGACCCAGTGTGCGGATCCATTCAACACCAAGGACAATGTCACAACCACCCATTTCAGTGGAAAACATATGGTTTTGGAGGTGATAATCCCCCATCTGAAGCTTAATATTTTCATAGCATCCTTCACATTTCATGGTCTCCCCATCAACGATAAGGACTTGGAAATTAGATACCGCCCATACAAAACATTGAAAAACTTCTACTACTCTCTTATGTACAAAGTTATGTGTGTTGTCACTATCAATCAACACCACTATTGCTGATGTTTAATAAAACTTCATATTTTGAGAGTCTGGGGCAAAGAAATTCTAGCCAAGGTGTGTAGTGATATAACTAGCTCGTCTGGCATAGTTGTGAGATCATTGTCTGGCTTGGTTTGGGGTTCACTCACTTCTTCCTTAGGCACTTCGGTGGATGGAGCTTCATCAATTGAGTTGTTTTAAGTAGTGTCAATTTGAAAGAATTTTGGGTCCTTGCATTTATGTCCTGGGGAGTACTTTTCGTCATAGTAGTAGCAGAGTCCTTGTTTCCCTTTTTCATCTATTTTTTCCAGCAAGACCTTTTGAACCTCAAGTGTTTGGGTGGGGTCCGTATCTTGGGTGGGATGTGCCTTTGTAATAGAATTTGGATGAATGGATTGGGCATTTAAGGCAACTTCTAAATCTAAGGCCTTGTGGCATGTGCCCAAGGAAATAGTTGGGTGATGCATTCAGACATGGGATTGGATAGCTTCCTTTAGGTCACTAATGAAACATTCCAAGTAAAAGGTATCTCCTAGTCCTTCAGTTCTGATGGAAAATTGTTCAAAAGATTAAATGTAGTACCTTACTATAATTGTATTCTTGAGCTTAGTGAGATGACCCAAAAAGTGAGATTCCCGATCAAAGCGGTCACAAATGGATTTTGAGAACATGTTCCAAGTTGGCCTCCTTGGATAACATTTTTGATGCCACTGCCACCACTGCCATCTCTCTTGGTCCAAGTAAAGGGCTCCCACATGTAGTTTAGTTCCATCCTCCTAGATATTATTAAGGAGGAAATATTGTTCCATTTGTGCCACCCATACTATGGGGTTAGAGCCATCAAATTTGTACATGTCTAGCTTGGGTGTCCGATGGCTTGAAGATTGGTGATCTCCATGGAAATGAATGTGATGGTTGGATTCTCCTTCTATGTGTGCATCAACACTATGTTCTTCCCTCATGGGTTCATGATGCATGTTTATAGCTTCCAATACTTGTGTGAGCTAGGTGGTAATGGACACCTAGAATTCATTGAATTTTTCCTTGAGGTTGTTGACTGTCTCAACAGCCCTTTCCACGGCCATAACTGGAGACCTGGTACCAAGCATACACTAGCCCAATTCAAAATTTGAGCTTATTTCAGAGTAGTATGCTTGGAAATAGGGCAATCTCAGGAGTCTAGTGATGTGGGTCACTTGAAACCTCTTCAGGAAAAAATTGGAACCACTTAAAAATTGGGGGCTTACAAGTGAATGGTACCATTGTGATCTGTTAGGGTCCTATAGCATAGGAATCAAAGTGTGTTTGCCTCTTACTATTCATCTTGGGAGTTTGTTTGTAACTTTTATCCTATGATTCATTATGTTTCACAAGGTGTTATAAGGTGTATGTAGGTGATAAGTATGCTCCTTAATCAATTTGAACCAGAAAAAATCAATTTTAAATTTGAAGTTCAGAGTCTGTTGCGCAAGTTGGAGTTAGCTACCTTGAAGGTCTGCATGCATTGAAAAAACTAGTTCAAGAGTTATACACCATCACACATACATTTCAAACCTACCCATTTTATCCATTTTCCAAAGGAGGTGAGCAACCATACAGAGGATGGAGGGCTACCTGGACTTGCTACAAATTTGCTCCGAAATTAATAGTTTTTGTTATCATTTTCAAAAGCTATTTATGACCAAATGGAGATTAATTTTGGAAAACTTAATGAGGTTGTTTCCAAAAACAGGCCAAAGAACAAAATCCTCCTTCATTTTATGCACAGGTGTCATATATTGGAATATTCAAATGCATCTTTACAGTCTATGTTTCAGGTAATGGAATTTTATGTTTTAGTTATGATGTTTGGGTGCATATTGTGAGGATATGGAGAGGAATATTTGGAACAGAGAGAGGTTTCTCTCAAGGAAACCTGCATATACAAAATCCTCCCTCGATTTTGTAAAATCTGTCAGGATTTTGGATATATGAGCTCATATTTCATTTCCTATTTTTCCAGAAATTTGGTCCCCATCGTTGCGCAAACATATCAGTCCCCTTTACTGCAAAACTATTGTGCAAGTATATCAGTCATGGTTATTTTCATAAATTTTTTACCTTGGGACCTTATAGAAGTTATTTTAGTGATCAAATGCATGTGGATAAGTTAGTTTAGTTGATTTTCTAGACATGATGTTTCTAAACTATCTTAAGCTTTCAAATTGTGATAGATTTCATATGGTAGGTTCCTTCTTTTTTGCAGATGCATTGTATCTAGCCCATTATACTTCCGTGCAATGAATTCAACCACCTAGAGTGGTAATTTCACATTCATTATTGTATTTAATGATGTAAATACATGGAAACGGGATTTGAGAGTGAAAAGAGAATACTCTGTAAATAGTGGAGAAAGTTTTAAAGCAATGATCAATACATCAACACAGGGCCTATTTTGTTTGAGGATTCTTGTATCAGATGTAATGGCGATGTGCCTCTCTTTGTGATTTGTCTTCCCTTCTTCCTAATTGTTTGAAAGAAAATTATGTTGTAGATTTTACATTGGCAACCTACTCATGCTTGTCAAAGAATTTCAGTGTTTTCTTCTAAAGTTAGATATAATATTCATTTTTACATGCTTTATATTTAATGGATTCTTACTCTCATTTCATCTCAGCCATACTACAACAAATTTTGTAGATCCATAAGTCTACCTACCTCACCCTAGTTCAAACTTCTCTGTTGATTGTGATTGGTTACTGAAATATTATTTTGACACCATGCCCAATGGAATCTCTCTTTCACCTTGTAGCCACAATTTTAAAAACTTTTTCACTTTGATTATCATAACCAGCCTAAAACCCAAATCCCATCAGTCATTAAATTGGTTGATAGAAGAACATAGTGAGAGAGCCCTCTCTAAGGCTAGGGGGGGTAGACCTTAGCCTAAAAGTGGTTTGTGGTTACCTCTGGGATTTCTCTCCTTAGCCTAGAGAAATTTATGAAGTGCTAACATGATCAACTCATTATCCAAAATCTTATGGGCTAGGTCTCTTGCAAGAAACCTGTGATGGCCTCAATTTATTTTATTTTATTTTATTTTTTACTTCGAAAGGAGTTTTACTCCCAGCTGATCAATGTTGTAGTGGTTGAATTAAAGAAAGCTTGATACTACCAAATATGTTGTGAAAATTGGGCTTGGACTATAGTATCAGAAACCCAAAGATCTTGGCATTTCAAAATGTGTTGCGACAATTTGATTTGGACTATGGCGGCTAAAACCCTCATTGCACAAAGAGTTTGATATGTGCTTTGAAAAACCCAATTGTTGAATCTGATTTGTATGAAAACGGAAGAACCCCAACTGTTGGATCTTATCTAAATAGAAGCGGCTAGACCCAAATAGTTAGATTTGATTTGGATGAAAAGATAATGGGTGATCTTCAGATAGTTAAGGGAACTATGGTCTCATAGGAGTGTCAGGTGCTACAAATCATAATATACATTGGGGTTCAACAATAGTATTTGGTCCAATATTTTAGAGTGCTATCTAAGGAGGATTGATCGTACCCTTAGTCATACTACCCGACTACCCTATTGTATGCATGATTAATCTCTGCAAGTGTTGTTCTTAGTGTACTGTAGAAACAAGATGGTCGACGACTTATCTAAGGTTAGGTTTTAGGTTACCCTAGGGGGTCTTCTACCCAAGGGTACATGGAAGTGCATTCTGTGTGCAACTTTTTCTAATGTGATACTACTCAATGGGATACCCACAGGGGTTACAAGGGAGTCCAACAAGCATGACCACCTCTTGTAGTTCCTACATGCATGACTCCCCAAATCCATAAGTGTATGTGCTCAACATCAGATCTCGTGGTTTAAAGACACCGGAACACGTCTCTAGCCTAAACAAATTCTGTGAAAATTGGAGGTACAACTGGCCCTGGAAAGTGCTCTGATACCACATGTTATGCACTTGACCTGCAAGAAAACTAGAATACCAAAACTACAAAATAATATGGCCCGAAACACAAAAATATCACATGAAATGAGACAACCTACAAAGATATTTTATTATTTAGAATCAGAATACAATTCTCACTTGCCTCTTTGGGGGGAAAACCTCCAACAAAGTAGAGCTCAATTACAATAAGACTCCATACCTCTTCCCTTGCTATCTAAGACTATTTATAGCTTTATGACATCCAAAAACCTAACACTAGTGGTCCCTTGCATAACATGGGTTAAACAATTTATTTTTTTAACTATGACCTATTTATAACTAATTAAGGTCCCTTTTCTATAATGAGGGCCAACCACTTATAATTATTATTAAAGTGGATAATCACTTATAGGATTTATTCACTCAACTAAATAACTATGACTCTGACAAGGCTTATTACATGAATAAGGGAGTTAGGGTTGGACCCTAACACAATTTGTCTATGAAATCACTATGTGCTTGTGAGCTAGAGGAAGAAAGAGTAACTACAGAGATAATTATCAATTATTAGTTTGAATAATTTCTCTGTTGAAGTTGTGGTTTGAATTGATTTAAAATTTTATGGTTAACCTTGTAAAGAATCTACTAATGAAAGTGTGGTTTAATTTGATTTAAATTTTTTATGATTAATCTCATAAGAATTGTATGATTATGATATAGGTGACTTGTTGAGCTAACTAGTAAATATATATGAGGCTAATTATAAAACAAAGTAGTATCAACATGGTAATATTAGAGTGGTGCAGCGAAAGAATACAAGAGTTGAAGGCTTTAGGAAATATGCCATTGTGGTGGCACTAGAACCCTACGATATGAATTGATCACCATGAGTTATGTTATGACATATGTGTTATGTTGCTAGAGCAAGCCAAAGGGATGCATTTATTATGAGACTCCATCAAGAAATTCTAGTGTGAGTAATACTTGCCAAGGAATGGATCACTCGAGGGACTAGGGAGGCAGAGAAGGGGATGCTTGAACTTGAAAGGTGTGTGGCTGCATGGAAGAGGAAACTTGAGTGAACTAGTTTTCAAAGAATCATGTGCATACTCATTGGGATTAGAAATGCATTTGGTGTGTCCTAGGAAGTAATGAGCTTATTTTGTTCCTTGTGGAAGCCTTGAAGAGAAACATACAACCGGATGGAAATGTCCTCTAATTCCATGTGGTCTAGAAGCTACTAGACCATGAAATATGAATGACATTACTCAAACAACAACTCAGGACATGGAATATGTCACTGATGTAAAGATCTATGTATATATAAATCTCATAAATGTAATTTTTTTTTAATGGACAATGAGGACAATGTTCCTTTAAGGGGATGGGGTCTATAAAAAACCTTTTGCTATGCCCCATGTAAGTGTAACTATGTATATTTGTTTATGAGAAATTATGTTAAAATGTAAAATATAGCTAAGCTAGAGGAGTGGACACAAATTTAAAAGTATCAGGAAGAGGAGTTTATTGTATTGTGTTTAAGCCAAAAACCACACCCACTTCATTTATTCCCCTACCTATCTCCTTGATAGATTAAGTGTTTTGCATAGTAGGTAGGGAAGGAGATTATGTGCCATCTAAGTAAAGGATTAAGACCAAGGCACTCCTTGCTATGTGGGATGCACTGGGGAAGTCAACATGCAAGGGAATGTGAAAAAGAGGAGGACATAAGTGGGGAAAGGAGCACAAGGGAGAACACACATAGAGAAAAAAGAGCATGCAGAGGAGTGGGAGATCATAGAGTGAAGATCGCAGGGAAATGAGTTTAAGAGACAACACATGGGAATTAAGTAGAGCATGTAGAGAATTGAGAGGTTATAGAGTGGCGAAAACAAAGGAGAAGGAGAGTTGGCAAGGAAAATTTTAAGGATGGAAAATTTTCTTGAAGTTTCAAAACATGGCGAATCTCACTAATCCATAATATGCAAACTATAAAATATTTATTGATATATTTGTAAAATTATTCAAATTTATTATGATTTTATATATAGTCTCTATATAATGTTGGCGATTTTTAAGGTAAAATAATTTTATATTCTAAAATTTAGGCGAATCGTCTTTTATAAAATTGGAATTTGGCGAATATTTTTTATGGACAAATCATGGAAAATTAGCCCACTTGGCGAACATTAGCCCCTAAAATTTTCCATGGTTGGAGTGATGCATTTGAGGAGAATTAGCCTCAAGCCAATTTCATGTGTTGGAACATTGATCCCTATAAACTTGTTGTGGTTAGTGGTTGTATGTTGGTTCGGAATTAGCTAGTGATGACGTGGTGGAGATAATCACTCACTTGTTTTTACTTAGTAAGATAATAACCCTGTAAGTGCTTTCTAGGGAGTTGATAAACGACTTAGAGTTGGCTAAATGGGATACTAAACCACCCTTACAATCAGATTATTATCTAGGACTAAGTGCAACAACCCTGGGGAAAATTCCATGTAATCAATGTCAAAGACAATAACCATGGATGACTCAGACACTTATTCCAAGCTGAATGTTGGGCAAGACATCCTAGGGGGTGTTCATTTGGCTGTTTATGGCTAAGGAAATTGGCAAAGGAAAAGGCTAAGGCAATAAAAGGCATTTTGGCACATTTATTTATGAAAAAAATGGAAATTAGGAGAGAAAGGAGGTGAAAGGTCACAGGTTGCATGTGAGGAGGGAAATCAAGGAAAATAATGGAAAATGAAGAAAATAGAGGCCTCATTCTATTGTAGTGGCTACAACCATCCTCCAAAATTTTTCCTTAGCTTCATTTTGGAGCCTCCCTACCAACCTTTTACAACACCTTGCCTTGATTCGTCAAGTACACAAGCTTTAGTGTTTTACTTGCAACAAGACAACCTGTCGATCACAACTTGATGCACTCCCCTCATAGGCTGCTCACCCAAACTTGGTCCAGCTACAGGCTGAGAAGCTCCTTGAGAAATTGCGCATTTATGGAGGGAAACCAACCTTCCCTCCAGAAATTACGCAATCTTGTCTAGCATCCTGTTGGGCTCCAGAATTGTGAAATCCCACCAGTCAGCACTCCCAGTGAAATTGTGCGACTTTCCCCAGCAGGGTTGCTCAGCGCAGAATTTGTGAAAATCTAGGCAGTAGTTAGCTGCTCTGACTAGAAATTGCACAAATCTCATGGGCAACCAACCCAGCTCCCAGCCAGAAATGCACATTTCCTTCAAGCAGTTGAGCAATTGCATGCATGAGTAGTTTAGTTGACCAGTTCCACCCGGGACCAAGGAAACTTGACTTACATGCATGGCTTGCTTTTTCATGGAATAGCAAAAGGCAACATGCAAAAGGCATCCCATGGTTTAGGGAGCTATTTTTAGCAGCTGGAGGTTACATGCAAAGTTGTTTAAGAAAATTTCCTCCAAGTGTCGCTTTTTCCTAGATTTGTGGCATGCGCGCCCTGAGCTCAAAGGTTATTCATTTGACACATCAGAGCTCATTCTTTCACATCGATCTTGGAGCTTGGACATCCCACAGCACATCCAGGACTCTTCGACACATCTGGCTTAGCTATTCATGGGTAAGTGGCCTCAACTTGTCTTTTTCAGCATTTTTGTCCCTTTTTTTGTTTTCACTTGTGTGAGTGTTGTTTTCTTGATTTATTTGAGCGCTTGTTGCTATTTACATGTATACTAGCTTTTCCTAGCACTATTTCAGTTTTCGTTGTCAACTCACTGTTGTCGCATGCATGAAACTGTTTGGCACAAATGGTCATCGATTCAACGACTCGCTTCACCCACATGCATGTTGCTCCACTTACTGAATATTTCATTCATGTTTGCATACAATGTCAATCACTTTTCCTTTCACGTAGTGTCGCCATGCATTCATTGTCATATTTTCTTTCAGTTTCCCGTCAGCAATTCAGGCCAACCTTGGCCAGGACTATGCCTTCACTAAGACAACATTGCACAAACTTGGGAAGGAAAGCTCTTCCTTCCTCTCCAGAAATGCGCATTTCTCCCTAGCACTGTCCTCGAGGACTGTTTTGTGCATTTATAAGGTATAGTGACTGTTGGCCTAGAAAATTGCTCAATGCAGTCCCTGAGCCTGCAGTCACTCCCAGTTGAAATTGCGCATTGCGTAATCCCAACAACCAGCATCTAGTCTGGATTGCACATTGAGCAAATCCAGTAGTTAGTCTTGCCTCCCAGACAACCCAGACTGCCTTTTGCGCAATTCTGGTAGATAGTCACCCAGCCTACCAGAAGAAATTGCACAATCTGTTGAAAATAGAAACAAGAAATGATAAAAATAGAATCCAGAAATTCCAATTTTAATTTGTCCTTGAATTAAAATTGTGAATTAAATTCGAATTTAGTCTCACCAGATGCTTGGAAATAATTAATTAATTCATTATGGATTAATTAGTTGGATAAACTCAAGTTAGAAGCCTTTCTGAAGTCATGCAACAATTATCCTTTAAATTAAGGAGATAAGATTGAGTTATATTTGAGTTGTAATTAGTTAACTCAGTTTACTGAGTTAAGTCCAATTAAATTAGTTCCAAACTATTTGAGGAACTAATTGTGAGTTATCAGTCAGTTGATGCATGCATGCACTCAACCAGTGTACTCCAGATAACTAAAAATTCCCTCATCAGAAACTCATGCATGTCTATTATGAGAAAGACCTAGTTGAGATTAAAGACAAGGACAGTGTACTATCAGTTGCATGTGTTTTCCTATAAAGGAAACTCATGCATGCAGTCAAGGTAAGGTTCCTTTAGGATTGCGTAGTTTTACAGGGTGTGAGATCAGTGTGAGAGATCAATGTTACACTTGGTAAGAAGAGGATCACCCAGGAGAAACTGTGCAAGGAAAATGGAGGCTTGGAGGGCAGAGGAGAAGGTTTGTGAGAAGCCTTGTTTGCCTCTGAGCATCCAGGAGGATTGTACTGAGAGCTGGTTAGCTGTGAGAGCTAATGCTTTGTATTATTCTGATATATTTCCACCTTGTATGATAATACAGGTAGTGTGGTTTTTAGCTGAGGCTTTCCCCTGAGTATTTTTTGTGTTTCATGTGCATTGGTTCTTCTTCTTATTATTATATGTGTTTAGCTCTGATTTATCTCGATCTTTAATCTTTCATAATTTTGATAGTAGAAGTAGATTATAGTATTTTTCTTTGGTATATTGCATTGTCGAGTTAATCTACAGTCAGATTTTCTACATAGGTCTTAGAGGTAGATTTGTAGAGAATTTGCAGGAAATTCTACATGGTATCAGAGCCAAGTTTATCAGAGCTGTGAACCGTATATGGAGAAGAGAATTTGAAGTTTGAAGTTTGGGGTTGCAAGTGAAAATTGAATTCTTATCATACTTCAAGGTTGGAAAATGAAGTTCTATGGCTTGAGACTCGAGTATGCCTTGGAAGGCAGCTCGAATTACATAACATGGAAAGATCACATGGAGGCTGTATTAGAAGACAACAGCTTGAAAGATTTCACTGATCAAGCAATCCCAAAGCCAGGCTCAACTAATGCACAAGAGTTAGCTGATTGGAATAAGTGTGTGGTGAGGGTGACACGAATCATCCTTGAGGGAGTTCAAGACCATATTGTCCCGAGTCTCCATGGGAAGGATACTCCATATTCAATGTGCAAGAGATTGAAGGACCTCTACCAGAACAGTAGCGACTAGAGGACATTGGCGCTCAAGGATAAGCTTTGAAGAATCAAGATGGAGAATGACGATAATATTTCCACATATCTGAACAAGCTCACCAGTTGTAGAGATGAGCTTGGAAGTGTCGGAATAACTACTGCCAATGATGATATGGTGAGCCTCACTCTCCTTGGCCTTCCAAAGAGTTGGAATATCTACCAGGACTCTGTGAATGGAAGGGAGAAACTGCCAAATTGGGAACAATTGTGGTCAGATCTCATGCAGGAGGAGATTAGGAGGAGCACACGAGATGGTTCTTCATCTAAGGATGATGAAGAAAATATGGCCTTAGCAAGTAAGGCAAGGAAAGGAGAAGGATTCTCATTCCAAATCAAGTTCTTCTCATGGAGGGAAGAAGGTTGGCAAGTCTAAAGTGAGATGCTTTAATTGTCATGAGATGGGACATTATGCAACTAATTGCCCATTGAAGAAGTCCAAGAAGGGATCCTCGAATGGATCGAAAGGTGAGGCATTAGCCTCTCAATTCAAAATGGACTTTACCCTCATCACATGCATGGCGTCATCAATGATGGGTTGTGTCTAGTATGTTGACAATGGAGCCTCATTCCGCATGACCGGCGATAAAAGTTTATTCAGTACCTTGGAGGAGAAAGACCTCAAGATGCACATAGATATGGGTGACGACAAAAGGTTTAGTGTTTCAGGAGTGGGCACGGTTGCTTTTTAGAGGGAGCATGGAGCTCCTATCACCTTGACAGATGTGAAGTATGTGTCTGGACTAAAGAAGAACTTGGTATCGGTCGCGATGTTGGAGGAAAAAGGTTATGATGTTGTCTTTAGTAAAGGAAAGGTGTTCCTTAGACACATCACCACAAGACAGGTGAAACAGATCGGTTCACAAGTTAAGAACCTATATGCTCTTGAGGTTCAAGATGCATGCAAAGCCTTGAGGATCAAGGAAAATGTTAGAGACTTGGTGGTTGAGAGGGAGAGTAAATTACCTCTCAACATGTAGTCCCATAATAAGTCTCAGACAATTGTGGAGGAGCCAAAATTGGAGAAGTGGCTAGAGGGATCACATGCAGCCATACCTCCAGGTGTGAGGTGGGGCGATGTGAAGTGATAGTCTCAAGAAGGCTGAAATTGGGCAGGGTCCATTGAAGGTTTTATCTCATGGATCATACCTTGCTACGAGAGCCCAAAGTACATAATAGTGGGAGGAATGAGTGGGATTGATGTAGTTAGAGATCAAGGTGACAGAGGCTAGAGCATTCAAATACTGAAGAGCGCAGAGAAGGATTGACAGCAGTGTATAAAGGAAGAGTCAGCTGAAGCGCAAAGTTTCAGTTGACAGAGGCAATAGCAGTCAGATACTTTGATGACAGATGCATCATACTGATTTAGGTTGGATGTTTTTTTTGTTTCTAGAGTTGCTTGAGCAACAACACTAGAGAGAAGTGTTGCATGCATAACATTCCAAAGGTTCATGATTAGGATCGAGTTGAATTCCTTTCTTGTTGAGAGGGAGTGTTGAAAATAGCAACAAGAAATGATAAAAATAGAATCCAGAAATTCCAATTTTAATTTGTCCTTGAATTAAAATTGTGAATTAAATTTGAATTTAGTCTCACTAGCTACTTGGAAATAATTAATTAATTCATTATGGATTAATTAGTTGGAGAAATTCAAGTTAGAAGTCTTTCTGAAGTCATGCAATAGTTATCCCTTAAATTAAGGAGATTATCCCTTAATTAAGGAGATAAGATTGAGTTATATTTGATTTGTAATTATTTAACTCAGTTTACTAAGTTAAGTCCAGTTAAATTAGTTCCAAACTGTTTTGGGAAACTAATTTTGAGTTATCAGTTAGTTGATGCATGCATGCACTGAACCATTGTACTCCAGATAACTGAATATTCCCTCATCAGAAACTCATGCATGTCTATTCTGAGAAAGACCCAATTGAGATTAAAGACAAGGACAATGTACTATTAGTTGCATGTGTTTTCCTATAAAGAAAAATCATGCATGCAGTCAAGGTAAGGTTCCTTGAGGGTTGTACAGTTTTACAGGGTGTGAGATTAGGGTTACACTTGGTAACAGGAGGATCACCCAAGAGATATTGTGCAAGGAAATAGGAGGCTTGGAGGTCAGAGGAGAAGGTTTGTGAGAAGCCTTGTTTGCTTGTGAGCGTCCAAGAGGATTGTATTGAGAGCTGGTTAGCTGTGAGAGCTAAGGCTTTGTATTATTCTGATATATTTCCACATTGTATGATAATACAGATAGTGGGGTTTTTAGCTGAGGCTTTCCCCTGAGTATTTTCTGTGTTTCATGTGCATTGATTATTCTTCTTATTATTATATGTGTTCAGCTCTAATTCAGCTCGATCTTTAAGCTTCCACAAGTTTGATAGTAGAAGTACATTATAGTATTTTTCTTTGGTATATTGCATTATTGAGTTAATCTATAGTCAGATTTTCTACATAGATCTTAGAGGTAGATTTGTATAGAATTTGCAAGAAATTCTACACAATCTTGCCCATCAGTTTCTCAAGTATGTGTTATGGCGTTCCCCAAATTTACTTTGGTTTTCATTGACATATTTCTTAGCATGCATGTTGCTTGTCTCCATATCTTTCAGGTGTTCATCCACCTCTTAGCAGTACCAGATCAATTGCCTCCAAGAGAGAGAGCTCACAGGACACTGATGGAAATGTAGCTAGAGCAACAGTTGAGTGAGTGTCCTCTAGTCTACCAATCTATGAAGATACAAAGTTGTATCTAGACAGGGACATCAAGCTAAAGTGGCAAGAGGTTAATCAAGAATTTGCAAGCACTTTCGAGGAAGGCTTCGAAGACTGTTAGGTGTACGTGAACATTCACAAGTCTGGCTTGTACCGGATTGCATGCAGATACCCCGTGTTCCCATGTGCGGACATGATACACTGGATCGTCTCTCACACTGATCTCGAGATGATGACCTTTAGTAGTGTTAGTGGGATGAAGCTTGTGACCTTCTGGGCATGAGATTATGATGAGATGTATTAGATGTTAGAGCTTGTGACTATCATGAGGACTCCATTCATCTTACCCAACAACAATGCTAACTCCAGAGATGTTCTAAAGAACTGGGTAAAGGAGCTGACTCGATTAAGGTTTATGCCAAACCAGATCTATAAGACAAAGATACTGAGAAAGGTGTACCAATACTTGGTCATATTTTCTTTTCAATTGTATGGCCAAGAAAGCATGGAAACCTTCCCACAGAGTTGGGTGATCGCATTGGACCAAGTGGCTAGAGAAGGAAAATCGTGTAACTGTTCTGGCATATTGGCTCATCAGCTGAAGGAACAAGTAATGAAGGTTCGATAGTCACCTGTAGGTATGCATGTAGATATTTACATGTCTACCCACATCTTAGATGCAATCTGTGCCTAACAAGAGTTCCCGTGCTTGGAGTGGGCATGGTCACAACAGAGACTGCTGTGAACACATATTTCAAGTTGTTTTCCGAATGTAGCTTCAAAGGAGTAATCACATGGTTGTCTGATCATTTTGTCACCCCAATGTACAAGATGGTATTCGAATAGGATCCACCCTGCATGTCAAAGGAAGTAATGGAGGCACTGGTAGGCATTGCTAATTGGTATGCCTCACCATCCAGCACCTTCATCTGAATGTTTAGCACGGAGAAGCCTCTGCATGTTCTACCGAAGTTTTCTTTGGACATAATTGTCATGCAGGAAGTAGCATATCACATCTCGGTAGGATTGATAGCTAGACTGTACCGGAAGAAGAAGGCACCTTGGCCCACTCTTCTATTGCGGATTGGGTTATATGAGATTCAGAGTATCAAGAAAGCGAATGTCGAAGCAGAACTGATGAATAAGCACCCATTCGACCTCCAAACATAGTGTTGTGTTGTCTCGCAGAGTGTCAACTCCAGAGGATCATACTTATCTTGTGTAATTTGAGGAACGAGTGATTGTGACTGATGTGTGAATACATCCAGCTACCTTGGCCGATGCAACCACAATGTATGCCGAAGCCACTAGCTCGAGTGTCTGCTTTCTAATAGTTGAGAATGAGCTAATGGTAAAGGAACTACAAACAGCCAAGGTAGGAGGAGACTTGGTGACAATGTCCACCCGAGCTGAACTGAAGAAGGAAATACTAGATGAAGTATTGTCCCTTGACACAGTTATGAAAGCATTGTACTCCAAGTTTGGTACTATGCACAAGGCGGTCATACATCTCAACAGATGGTAAAAACGATGTGCTAGAAGAGCATGTATTTTGATGAGATTGCATGCTTCTATTGATGACATTAAAACATGGATGATGAAGTACAAGGGAGCGCCACTTCACTTTCCTAAGATGATGAGGGCCAACGCGGTCGAGCTGTAGGCACATATCCGGAGTCAGATCCAGAATTATGAGGAGCTCCCTCATTTCATCATTAACATATAGGCTTCCCATGTGTTGTAGCTTATATTGTGTTTTAAGTTTATTTATCAATTATATCACTATTGGGGGTATAAAAATCATTGCAGGAGTTCAACCTTAATGAAGCTCTATTATTTTCTTTATATCCCTAGTGTTAGTGTCGGTATCTTCATCCCTCCATCAGTGATCAAATTTTCTCTTTTTGCATGCATATTAGGTGTCTCATCTGATCAACTGCACTCCATTAGGTCATGGATCATCTGATGGTAGTGGTTCTTTGTCAATTTCCCTAATGCATATCATCTACTAACTTATTTTCACATGTACAGATCATTTGCTGTCATTTTTATTTCATTCCATTTGCAGAAGTCATTTTAGGGTTTTCAGGTCTCATTAGGTCTAGGGTTTACCACCATGGTCTTAAAAAATTCAATAAGAGGTCAGTAGTCACATGAGGATGTTCAATAAGTTCATAAAATCACAAATTCTACTGATGATTTGCTCCATAAAGGTTTTTTACCTCAAAACTCTGTTTTGAGGTGAAAACAGAGTTTTTCTATTTCATGTAATTTTATTGTTTTCATATGTAATAAAGCATCATCTGCAGCCCTTAGTCACCTTGCCAAACTCCAGCACTCCAACTCCTACAAAAGAAACAAAAACCATCCAACCATCAGTCCATCAAATGACAAAAAGAGCCAAACTGCAAAAAGTAGGGTTTTTAAAAGCAAAGTGAAAAGGAACTTTAGGAGGCGGGTTTTTTCTAAATGAAAATTAAAGTCAAAATGTATATAAAGTGATCCTTTGTGTTAGAAGACCTCATTTCGTGCTAAAGAGAGAGAGAAAGAGGAAAAGAGGAGAAATAAGGGAAAATTGCAGAAAATTTCAAGTTTTCTCCTGGCGTGACACACCTGCCAGGCGCTACGCACCGGGTGCAGGTTTTGTAAAAGATTTTAAACGGGCACTACGCACCTGGGCGTTTGCACGGCGCATCTGTCAACTGAGCTAAAAGCCTCTTTCCATCGATTTTCCAAGCCTCTAAATTTGAAAATATCATCTCTTCAAGTAAGTACACCCTCTCATCTGCCATAGCAAGAGAATTTGTCATCCATCATAGTGATTTGAATGGTGAAAAATCAAACCCTAGTTGTTTCAAAGTTGTCTTGCAAAACTATCTAGGGTTTTTGTTATTTCTTGTTGTTTTCACTCCCTTGTATGATTTTCCCACATCCCATCCCCTTGCACTAAATTTCCTTAATTCCCTTCCCCTTTCCCTCTCCCATTGACACTCACTTTATCCCCTATAACCAAACCCTAAGCCCTATACATATTCCCACTATTCCCAAAACCCTAATTTTCATTTCCCAAACCCTATCATTCCCTAGTAACCCTACAACCATCATCAAAACCCTCCTTTGCATTTATACTATCAGTCAACCCATCAAATCCCAAAGAAGAAAACAACAATCACCTATACTTAAGAAAATCTCTTCATACTCATCATTCTACACTCTACATTTTCAAGTATGGAAACAAATTCAGCTTATGAAAGGGATGAGGAAACTATGAGTGATTCTTCCTAAGAGGTACATGCACCAAGAAAACCACATAAGGGAGGAAAACACATCCGGGAGGAGCCCACTACACTCATAGAGTTACTAGCTTGCCCTCTTGCAGTAACATGTTTTAAAAATCAGTCCTACTACTAGTTTTGTGAGATGGTGGACAGGGTGAAATATCACCATGAACTTGCTAGGCTATTTGTCCTTCATCTTCACAATGGCCAAGTAAACCTAGCAAGTAGCAGGTGTTTCCTTCACTTTGACACCTGAAACCATAGCTGCAGCAACAGGTAATCCAAATGTGGGAAAACAGTGGAACAAAGGACAACTTGTGGGCAAAGAGTATTATGAGCCTTACATCAAGGCTAGTTATCAAAAGAAAATCAGTAGGGTCTTTCCTTTCAGATACCTACAAGACACTTATGCTCCACTCATGAAGCTCATTATCAAATATTTCACCTATGAAGGGAGGTTTTCTCGCTTGTACACTTACCATGTTATATTATTGATGCATTTCACTAGAGTGAGGATGATGAACCTCCCTTATTTCATATGCAGAAATATTGAAAGGATGGCTACATTGGTGCAAAGGAAACCTCTTCCTCAACAGTTCAGTAGTATTTATCATTTTTCATTAATCAAGATTGTTGTTTTGCATCAGCTGAGCTTGTTGAACATTTCATGGGATACCTTCATTTCACATGAGGTTTTCAAAAGTCCTCAAGTGACCCCATCAGTGTTTCAAGAGGAAGGAGGGCCTTCAAATCAACCAGAGGTTCATGAGACTCAAACTACAGGTGTGCCAATATTTGTCACTTATGAAAAGGGCACAAGGAGACTATTTGCAGCTGCCAAACGAGTATTATCTCCACCTGGGGTGGAAGGGGTCTCGTTTCCTTCATCAGACCACAGGCAAATGCTATCTTCACCCGGGGTGAAAGGGGCTTTGCCTTCTTCTTCAGCAGTACAGGTACAGGATAAAGGGAAGCAACCATTGCATGATGAAGGGCCTTCTGAAGGTTAGGAGAGAGATTTTGTTTTGATTCAGGAGGAGGATACTGATTTGATCTCCCAAAACTCAAGGCTCAAGGAGGTCATTAGAGAGAAAGAAGCTGACATCCATGCCTTATCCCTTAATCTTGAAAGGGCTAAGTGGATCATTAACTACCTTGAGAAATAGAACAAGCAATTGGAGGATAAACAAATAATCATGGAGCTGCAAACCATAAGGGAAAACAGGTAAGCAGCAAAAAGAAGGAAAGTCAAATTGACACCTCTTGAGCAAGAAATTGAGGCTGACCAGGAATCATGGCTAGAGAGGATAAACATTCACTTAGAGAAATTTCTTGAGAAAGACAACAAGGATAAAAAGATGTTGTGCCACATGTCTTATCACTATTTGGCTCGAAACAAAATTTGTAAAACAAGGATAAGAAGCCTAAAAGCCAAGTTAAGGAAGAATTTGAGGAGCAAAAAAGAGCAAGATAAGCTCAAGATCTTGGCTGAAGTTGTATTGGCCCAGCATAGCACCTGACATAGATCTCTCATGCCAAATTTCAAGAAATTTGGTGAAATTTTTGGCATTTTTGAATTTTTCAAGGAAAAAACAGGTTTTTTCGGCAGGTGCATAGCACCACCGATGCGTTCTTTTGATGGGGACCTCAATTTGAAGAAAAATTTGCATTTTTCGATTCCTTATGAAAATTTATGCATGCTAAAAAATTACTAGGAACTTTTGACAAGTTTTGGACCTCCAAAAGGGCCAAAAACACCTAAAAAAATGCCCTTTCTGCCACTTTTTGGACACACAGGAAGCCGTCTTGGGAGATTGCAATTTTAGAGGGGCAAATGGACTCCAAATAAAAAAATTCAAGTTTTTCAAGAAATTATACTCACAAGGCTCTCCAACAAGCTATCCTGCACCTGATTTGGACCTCGGGAAGCCTTCCAAAAACAGCTTGGAAAAAGCGCTATGCAAAGAAAAATGGCGCTACACACAGGATGAAAAAGTACCAATTTTTCCTGTTTGCTCAAAAATTCTGTTTTTCACCTAGTTTTCTTCTAGTTTGACTTTTTCTCTCTTATGGTCAAATTCATGATGTGACATGATGTAAATTGATGTACTATGATGTAAAAATGATAAAAGCTGACTTGATGAGGTAGATACATCATTTGTAGGTGGTTTTGAGTTGAATGAATCAGTTTCCTAGGTTTTAGAGGCAAGTTGTTCCACTGCCTATTTTTGTGTTCCTAGTTTAGATATGGTTGAAACCACCCCTCTTCTCATGGATTTGACCCCTAATGGATAGCTCAAGTGGTTTGGAGGTCTATATCATGTATTTTGTTAGTCATTTGTAAAGGTTGGACTCTTGTGAATGCTTTGAGCATTATTGTACATCATCTCTGCAGTTTGGCAAGGAAATAGACCAGGGTTTGCAGTATTTTGTGGGATTCTTGTGGCAAGGTGACTTAGTATTGTTTTTCCTTCTGTCATTCAAGTTATCATGTGTTTATGTGTGCCATTATCTCTCTCTTTTCAGCTTAACTAAATGAATCAAGTATAAAGGTGGAAATCATTGATGTTGCAGTGCTCTACCTTAGGGTTTGTTTAGCTTTACATCTTTTCTACTGTTTGAAGAGGACTCATGACACTTCCATGCCCTCTAAAACTCATCACTAGTCTTAAGACTCTCCATTTTGCTTAATTCAAGGTACTAAATAACTTGCCTACCTCGCCCCATAGAAACCTCTGCAAAACTGAGCTCATTCCCCAAACCCAAAACTGCCTTTCATATCTGATCTAGCAAATCAACTTTAAATTCAATCAAACTCCTCTGAGCATATACCTAGCCTAAAATTAGTATTTACATTAGTCATCTCTTGCATTATTTTTCATATTTTCTTGCGATTGACAAGGAGAGAGCCCTCTCCCGACCTGGTAGGGCTAGCTACCAGGATAAGCGTGGTTTGATGTTACCCTAAACCTGCCCTTCTTAGCCTGAGGTAGATTTAGGCCCTAAAACCCAGATTCTAAGGGAAATGAAGTATTTTGTTTGTTATACATTGAAATCACAAAGAAAGAGGTGTAAAAGGATCAACCCCAATATAGCCATGGATTAAATCAAACCATAATATAAGAAGTTATATGGAGTGGTCCCGTTATATATCTATATCTATATATATATATATATATATATATATATATATATATATATATATATATATATATATATATATATATATATATGCAAATAAATCACAATCGCAAAGTGCAGCGGGTAGGTTATTACCACAGGAATCACCGATTCCCGATTGCAATGAGCAGTGTGGACCCGAAACACATTTATATTTTGTTGTAAAGTCTCGTCAGGTCTGCCGCACCACGGAGTTATGGACGCTGGGTTCCGCCGATTGCGATTTGCGATGGCGGACCCGAAATATACATATATATTATATTGTAAATCCTGGCAGGTCCATGATCATTGCATAACATTTTATATATGTTTATGATTCCACCGATTGCGATTGCGATGACTGGACCCGATACAGCTTATATATTGCATTTAATACTTCTGACGTGTACGTTATATTACGGTGTTGTTAAGTCTATATTGTTATAACATTTGAAATGCGCTGATTGCGATGAGCGATGAGAAGTCAGCGGAGTGCTGAAAAGGCAGAACCGATGGGTTTATGCAGCCAATTCAATTCTTTTTTGAGTTCTGCTTTGTGTTAATTTTGCTATGGAAAGGGAAGAACCAGTGTTAAAGCCATATCTGAAAAGGGAGGCAATTGGTTGAGTTTCTTGGTGTTTTGACCAATGGAAAGGCATCTTATATACGTGTAAGCGCATGTTTAAATAAAATCTAACACAGTGCATTATGATTTAAGCAAATTAAGACATTCGAAGCGGATTAATAGAGTAAGTCAGTGATTATTGTCTTCTTTTAAATTCAGTTGTTTTCTGTTATGTTATGTTCTTGAGGTGTCTTTAAACCTTTGTAAAATTTTGTAATAACTTTTAATTTAGATAGTTAGAAAGCAGTTTAGTAGTTTGACAGTTTCAATAACTGTTCTAGAAATGTATAAAGGGGAAAATTTTTACTAAGAAAGGGTTGTTGGAATTTTGGAGAACCAGGCCACTGTATTTTTGATAAAATCATTTATTAATAAAACAACTAGAATTTTCCAGGAGTTGTTACATATAATTTGTAAGTTTCACTATCATGTGTCATGCAACGTTTTCTTCTTTTTAAGTGTAGTAATGAAGTTGTGGGGTAAAATCCCTTAAATAACATTCCTATACTTAAAGTCCTCATTTCCTTTCTAAGTTATAGATAGTAGTTTCTGTGAAAGACCAACATATTGTTTATGATTTATTCCTCATGATCATAATTCCTCTAAGTTACAGATAATAGTTCCTATGAGAAATCAACATATTGTCTTTAACTTCCCTTTCAAACTTTCCTCATTCATCATTTATATTTAGCAGCAAATGGCATTCTGAGAAGCTCTAATCATACATGTATTAAGAGTATAAGGCCAAGTTTTCCAAGTCCTTCATTTGCTAATCTAATAAATAATAAGTGCAGTAAATAATATTTATTAATGTCTTAAGCACAATTTCCCTACAGCCAGGAAATTGGTTTCTTAAGGAATAACATTAATTGGCGACGTTGCTGAGGAGAGAAGACAAGAAGATTTTTCCTTGGTTTTACAGTATTTTTCTCTGGTTCTTTAGTGAGGAGGAAATACTTGGCCGTTTTGAACAAAAGCAATAAAGGCAACTCCATTGTAACAAAGACCACAATCTACAAAGTAATAGAATAAGAACACTTTCTCTTAGATTCATTAAGTTTGAAGCTGATTCTTGAGAGTGACAAGTTTCAACAGTTGGTTGTACATCCACACCTGTGATTTTCACTTACAATATTGATTGGTGACTCCACTGTATTTTCAAGTTATCTTTTATGCGTTTTGATGGCTCTCCCTGCATTCTTAGCCCATAAATTTGATCCATTTGATTTTACTGGGATCACCGTCTATCCTCATGATGTGCCTGCATATTATGTCCGGGATGAGTATCTTCCAAAATTCAGTAGAAAGGAATATGAAGATCCAGCTCAGCATCTCCAAGAGTTTCATGAATGCATGGAGCAACAGGGCATTATTCATGAAGATGTTAAGATGAAGTTGTTTATGTTTTCTTTGGACTCAAAAGCTAGGGATTGGTTCAGGTCTCTACCTCATTCAAGCATTTCATCTTTGAAAGATTTCCATTTAGCATTTAATTCCTCTTGTAGAATTTATTATCCACACAAGTTTATTTTTGAAGGTTGTTGTGAATATTATGATTCTAAAGAAACTTTACAAGCTCATGATAATCCTATTAAAGAAACTGATGATCTTGTTGATAATATATCAAGCATTCAGAAAGATTATAGCCAGATTAACTATGAGCAAGTCTCTGAAAGCGAGGAACTATCATTTTCTCAAAATTATGTAGAGAAGCTTATAAAGCATGCCTCTTTAATAATCTCCCAAGCAAAGAATTGGTTGGCTATGTCCCAAGCAGATCAAACATCATTTTCTCAAAATGAAGTGGAAAAGTTTATAAGAAATTTCTCTCCAATGATCTCTCAAGCAGATAATTGGTTGACTTTGTTCCAAGTAAATCAAGAGAGTATTCAGATGGAGGAAAGTTCAAGCATGCATCAATAATTTCTGCTCAGTAGTAGAGGAGGAAGAAATAATTAAGTTGCAAATAAATCCCCAGAGTTCTTACTTGGTTAAATTTGATGATCCTCCTATCTATAATGAAAGTGGTTTAAATGGGGAGTGGGATGAAGCTCTTAAAGTTTATCAGTTGGGTGTTGAACATATAGGAGGGAACCAACAAGAGGGATATGTTGGACAGCAATATATTGAACCATCTATCATAGCGAAGGAGCCTATCTTCTTTGAAAAGAAAGATGATAAAGAGATTGTATATCATTACATTGGAGAACATAAGGATGCCCATGGATCAGAGATAAATGATTCCTTTGAAGTTGATCATATGTCATATATTAATGTGAATAAATCTCTTTTTCTTCCTCAAGTTAGAATTACAAGTTATTTTCAATCAAAGTTTAGAAATGAAAAGTGGAGACATGAAAGTGACATAGATCATTTTCTTAAAGATGTTGCTGATTATTCTGCTGAACATATTATCCCAACAGAAGGTCCAATTGAGCAGGAACCTTCATACATAGAGAATTTCTTGTTTGGAGCTGGTCAGGACCATAATTTTTCTTATACTTTTGAATATCTTGTGCAGATTACATGAAGGAATTTATCAGCAGTCTGCACATATCATTTTGGGGATATTCTTCTAATTTTCGTTGTGAGCTGCCATTATGCATAATTTATTTTTCATTCAGGATGAATTGTATTTTAAATATTCACTCGCAGAATGGTTCAAGATTATGCACTCAAATGCTAATTTGGTATCATTGTAAGATTGACTTCACTTGATGGAGTTAAATCATGTACATATGTAGGGACACTTGTACATAAATAAGCTCAAGTGTTGAGCATTTGGTTTCCAGTTGCAGTTCTTCAGTTTAATGATTAGTTGATGAATAAGGGTGACTTTCCTAGTTGGAAACAGGTTTGTAGAGGTGTCAAACTTCTAGATTGTTAGGTTTTAGTTGTCAGATTTCAGGGTTTTCATAGTTTTGGACTCCATGCCCAACTAAGGCTACTAATCTATGACTCTCAATGTTTTGCTATAAAAGCGCAAGAATCTTATCATTGCAGATATTGGCGTGGGTTCATTATACAAATTTTACACAGTTAAGTTTGGCGAAGAAATGTATGACTCCATGCCCGATGAAAAGGCATTGATCTGCAGTTCTTAGTGCTTCCGGGGCAAAAGCACTATCGCCAATTGGAGCCAGATGTTGTAGCTTATATTGTGTTTTAAGTTTATTTATTAGTTATATCACTATCGGGGGTCTAAAAATCATTGCAGGGGTTCAACCTTAATGAAGCTCTCTTATTTTCTTTATATCCGCAGAGTCTAAGGGAAATGAAGTATTTTGTTTATTATACATTGAAATCACAAAAGAAAGAGGTGTAAAAGAATCAGCCCCGATATAGCCAAGGATTAAATCAAATCATAATATAAGAAGTTATATGGAGTGGTCCTGTTATCTATATATATATATATATATATATATATATATATAAAGTAATGCATATAAATCGAATTGCAAAAGTGCAGCAGGCAGGTTATTACCACAGGAATCACTGATTCCTGATTGCGATGAGCAGTGCGGACCTGAAACACATTTATATTTTGTTGTAAAGTCCCGTTAGGTCCACTGCACCATAGAGTTATGGACACTAGGTTCCACCGATTGCGATTTGTGATGGCGGACCCGAAATATATATATATATATATATATATATATATATATATATATATATATATATATATATATATATATATATATATATATATATATATATATATATATATATATATATATGTATGTATATATATGTATATATATGTATATATATGTATATATATATATATATATATATATTATATTGTAAAGCCCGGCGGGTCCGCAATCATTGCATAATGTTTTATATATGTTTATGATTCCACCGATTGCGATTGCAATGGCCAGACCTGATACAATTTATATATTGCATTTAATACTTCTGGCGCGTCCGTTATATTGCGGTGTTGTTAAGTCTATATTGATATAACATTTGAAATGTGCCAATTGCGATGAGCGATGAGAAGTCAACAGAGTGCTGAAAAGGTGGAACTGATGGGTTTATGCAGCCAATTTAATTCTTTTTTGAGTTCCGCTTTGTGTTAATTTTGCTATGGAAAGGGAAAAACCAGCGTTAAAGCCAGATCTGAAAAGGAAGGCAATTGGTTGAGTTTCTTGGTGTTTTGACCAATGGAAAGGCATCCGATATATGCATAAGCCCAGGTTTAAATAAAATCTAACACAGTGCATTATGATTTAAGCAGATTAAGACATTCGACAATGGATTAACAGCGCAAGTCAGCGATTATTGTCTTCTTTTAAATTCAATTGTTTTCTGTTATGTTATGTTCTTGAGGTGTCTTTTTTCTCTTCTCAATTAGACTAATTTTATATTAGTACAATTAGATAGTATAGCAAGTCCGAAGCCTTGAAAGTTCTAGCCATTAAAATGGCATTCTAGCAAAACGCTCTTGACAAATTGACAATAAGACCTGCTTGTTTGTAGTTCAGCTGAAAACTGACCCAAACCTGCGCTTACATCGACCATACAGTAAATAAGACTGACGCTTACATTGACCATACAATAAAGAAGAACTGATCCGTGCATAGTTCCAAGACCGACATTTGCTTTGCCAGCTATGGGCATTTTCCAACCAAAGCGTAGACACGAATAGACACGAGAAGACCGACCTCATTGGCATGCGAGGCCATTTTCGAGTCATTGTGAAAGGAGCTGGACTACGGCGATTACCAATGGCACCTGTGGGCGGCCCCTTGCCCACCATCACCATCCTTATCGTACTGGCTCTCTGATCAACCCCTCTCTGCCTGGAGTGAGTAGTCCTGTTGCGCCAGAGCGGTGCATTCATTTTTGAGTTGTTCATCATTTGAATCACTGAGAGGGCCTGAGAAGTAGAGAATCTGCTGGTTGACCCCCTGATTGGCCATTCTATCTGCCACTTTGTTGGCTGTGCACCTTATGTGCTTGAATGTGATGCTCTGGGGTGTCCGCAGCCTTTCCTCCATTTGCTCCAATCTACTAAGTAATCTCCAACTTGTGGCTATTTTAGATGCTGGGGAACCTGCTTGTATTCTGATGACCGCTGCTATTATTATGAGGGAGTCTCCTTCAACCTCAAGAGGATACAAGTTTTCTTGCTCTGCTATGCAGATTCCTTTCCAAATTCCTTCCAGTTCCGCTGCATTGTTGGTATCGTTGCCAATATTTCCATGGTAGATATATCTGATTGTGCCCATTTCATCTCTGAAGACACCTCCGTAGCCAGCTGGCCCGGGGTTTCCTTTAGCTGCGCCATCAAAATTTAATTTGAACGAATTGGGAGCAGAGGGGAACCAATTTAGTGGAGAGGCATAGCTGGAAGGGGAACTGGAGTTTATTTGGACCAGAGAGGTGAATTCCATGTTCCAAGCCTTTAAGATGAGGCGTTCCTGAGGGAGTTCTGGCAGGTCTGCTGGTTGCCATTGTCTTGTTGCCAAAGTCTCTTGGAGATTTTGCTTGAGGAGAAGCCATAGAGAGTCGATGGGTTTGCTGGTGTTGTTGAAGACTCTGTTGTTTCTCTCTTTCCATAATATCCAGTAAAAGAAACCTGGGATAAGGTTCCACAACGAATTTAACAGAGAGCTTTGGAAGGGTTGCTTTGGCCAGTTTCTGATGGTATCTGCAATATCTCCCTGTCGTTTGCCAGATCTTCTGTTGCAGTGATCAATTTTCTCCCATAATTGAGTGGCAAGAGGACAAGTATCCATTAAATGCAAAGCGGTTTCTGCGTTGAGGTTGCAGTTAGGACATCTAGAAGGTCCTATGAATCCTCTCTTTTGCAGCTTGTCCCATGTGAGAATTCGTTGTTTGCCTAGAAGCCATAAGAAAGTGGAGACCTTAGGCCATATTCCTGGTTGCCAAACCTGGTCCCAAAGCTTATCTTTGTTTGCCTGCATGGGTGAGTAGCGTAATTGGTGTGCTTCCTTAGTGGTAAACATACCTTTAGGCGTGTGACCCCAGCGAAGCTTGTCCTGTTGATCAGAGTGCTTGATTTTCCTTTGATTTAGCTCCTGCTCGATCTCTGTGTAGGTTTCCCCTTGCCAGTTGGCCTGCCAAGTGCTTGCTGATTTCCAGCACTGAAAGTCATGAGATGATTGTTGTTGCCAGAATTGATGAACGTGGATAAGATCAGCGTGATGCATATATGCTTGCCACATTGGCTTGTGAAAGAGAGATGCTAGTTTTGGGAGTTGTTGCCATGAATCCTCCCAAAATCTAGCTGAGGTGCCCGAATGAACTTCCCAGAAACTGTGTTCTTGTATGAAGGCGTTGTGGAGCTTGGCAGCGTTCCAAATCAGGGAGCCTGGAGTTGTGGGGCAAGTTCTGATGAGGTCCTTCCATTGACTTCCTGGCACATATTTTGCTTGCCAAAGACGAGCCCAAGGTGTGTGTGGTTTGGAGAGCCAATTCCACCATATTCGGGCTCCCATTGTGTTGTTGCTATGGAGGGGATCCCGCAGTCCTAACCCACCGACTGCTTTTGGTTGGCAGACCTCATTCCAATTGACCAGTGCCCATTTCCTGTTGAGACCAGAGGAGCCCCACAGAAAGTTTCTCTGCAGATTGCGGATGCTTTTGAGGACCCATTTAGGAGCAGCTAAAATGGAAAAGAGATAAAGGGGCATTGCCTGGAGAACGGATTTGATGAGGATAAGTCTGCTAGCCATATTGAGCGAGCGAAAAGTCCAGGAGGAGAGCCTGGATTCCAGCTTGTCTATGAGGGTTCTCCAAGAGGCGTGTTTAATGGCTGAGTCCAAGAGAGGAGCTCCCAAGTATTTCGAGGGAAGCGTTGCAATGGAATATCCCAAAATTCTTGCTATATTTCTTTGAGTAGGGGCTGGAGTATGAAAGAAGAATAGCTGGGATTTGGCGGCGTTGATTGAGGTGCCAGAGGCTTCAGAAAAGAGAGAGAGCAGAACTTTGAAGGCAGAGGCTTCTTGAGAAGAAGGATGGCCGAAGAGCATGGTGTCATCTACAAACTGTTGGTGAGATAATGGGTGAAGACCATGAAGTGAAATGCCTTTTAGGGTATGAGAGGAGATAGCTGAGTGAAGCAAACGACTGAGGCCTTCGGCCATTAAAACAAAGAGAAAAGGGGAGAGGGGGTCCCCCTGACGGATACCACGGGAAGGATGGAAGGGCTTAGAGGGAGAACCATTGAGCAGGATTGAAAAGCTGGGTGAAGAGATGAGATTCATGATCCACCTTGTCCAAGTTGCATTAAAGCCAAACGCCAATAACATCTGATGTATATAATTCCAGCTAAGTTTATCAAATGCTTTTGAGAGATCAAGCTTCAGAATCATACCTGGCTTTTTTAGAAGCTTCAGAGAGTGTATCACTTCATTTGAGAGAATTATGCCGTCCATTATTTGTCTCCCTTCTACATAACCTGTCTGCTCTGGCGAGATGAGAAGTGGGAGGAGAGGTTTGAGCCTATTGGCCAAAACTTTGGATATGAGTTTGTAGATGACGTTACACAGTGCAATAGGCCTGTATTTGTCGGGCGTATTTGATTCATCCCCTTTGGGAATTAGCGCTAAAAAAGTAGAGTTTAGCGAAGGGAGAATCCAGTGCATTGATCGTGATTCCTCCACTAATTCCCAAACCTCTGTGCTAACAAGCTCCCAAAATTCATGAAAAAAGTTAGCAGTGAACCCGTCAGGACCGGGTGCCTTACCATCCTTGATTTGAACCATGGCTTCTTCCACTTCTTTCATTGAGATGGGTTGAAGCAGCTTATTGTTGTGGTCCTCCGTAATGATTTTAGGGATGAGCTGTGTAATTTTTTGAATGGCTTGATCTCTGCTTTCTGGTCGTTCCCTTAGGATTTCCTGAAAGTATGCTTGGAATTCCTTTTCCATTTCTTCATGCTTTTCTAATTTTTCCCCTTGCTTATTATTGATGAATGCGATATTGTTATGCATCCTTCTTTGGATTGTGGATCTGTGGAAAAACTTCGTGTTTTTCTCCCCCTCCTTAAGCCATCGAATACGGGACTTCTACCGCCACAAGGTTTCTTCTTGCTGTCTGCGTGTCTCAATTTCAGTCCAGAGGATCTGCTCCTGTTGCACCCTGTCTTCTGTTCGCCCCTCCATGATAATCTTCTGTTGTAAAGAGCACATTTGTTGCTCCAGCTTTTTTCGTTGCTCAAATATATTTCCGAACTGAGTACGATTCCAATTTTTGAGAACTTGTTTGAGGTTTTTTAATTTCTGTTGGAACTGGAACATTTTGGCTCCTTCAGAGGGTTTGAAGGTTTTCCAGGCCTCCTTAACCACTGCTTTGAAGTTGGGATTTGAGAACCAAAACGCCTCAAATCGAAAAGGTCTGTTGCTTTTTGTACCTGGGCGCGTCCATTGTAACATAATGGGCCAGTGATCGGATCCTCCTTGAGGCATGATAGAGGCGTGAAAATCCCCTCCAAGGTGTATAGCATTATCCGAAATGAGAAAGCGATCCAACCTTGAAGCAATATGCTGAGATCCTCTTCGTTTATTGGTCCAAGTGTAGATTCCATTTGAAGTATGAATGTCCATAAGATGGTTGTTTTGAATGTAATTTCGGAAGCCAATACTGTCCCCTTCTAATTTCGATCTACCGCCACTTTTTTCCTCCAGAGCCCTGATGATGTTGAAATCGCCACCTCCAATCCATAGTGGAAATTGTCTATTGGAATTGAGAGCTGTAAGAGTGTCCAGAAGAGCCAGTTTCTGATTTAAATGTTGCAGAAAGTAAACATTTGAGAGATGACCGTGAATATTTGTTCCTATGAGATGGAAGGTGGCTTGGATGAAGAAATGAGATGCGTGGAAGTCTTGGAGAGTGAGTAATTGTGGATTCCAAATGATCGCCAGTCCTCCCGAGGCACCTGAGGCATCCACTGTGACTGAGCTGCAGCCTGACCAGATCTTTCTCAGAACCTTTTCTATGATGGTACTGTTGCTTTTTGTTTCTTGAAGAAAAACTATAGTGGGCTTTTCTTGCTGTATCACGTTTTTTAACATTCTGTGTTTGGGAGCACTGTTCAGCCCTCTTACATTCCAGGAAATAAGCTTCATGAGGAACAATGGGGCTGAGATTTGTAGAACTTTGTCAACTTAGGGAATCTCCCAGATTCCATTAGTAATTCTCCTAAGATGATGGTCCTCTGCAGGTCCGTTTTGCGCCCTCTTTTTTTTGTTTCTTTTAAGATCTTCTTTCCATCCCATGGGCTTCCTGCTTGTATTCCTAGGCATTTATTGTGTTGAGCTTTGCTGAGAACTCCTTCCAGCCTTTCGATTTCCCATGGAGGAATTGTGTTGTACTCTTTCTGTTTACAAGCCGTTTCCAGTTTGAGTATATCTAAACCTTCCAAGTTAATACTCTCTGGATCTTCATCCATTTTTGAAGGCATGTTTTGATCTTCCACGAGAGTATTGTCATGAATGCTAAGGGCTAGAGCCGCATCCAGTTCCATTGAAGAAGACTGTGCGGCAATCTCTAGTGCAGATTTCTCATAAGAGAGGGGGTTGGGAAGGCTTGAAGGATCGGAGGCAGAGGATGGCAGAGAAAGTTTGGAAATCTGGGAGGGAGAAGGAGGCGCAGGGTTAGCCGGGGGTGAAGCTGGAGGATTCTCTGAAGGATCGTGGGGGGTGAGAATCGTGAATCTGTTCTGGGAATCAAGATTTTTGGAGCTGTCAGGGGCTGTAGTGGATTTCTTTGCATGGCGGCGACGAATAGGGACTTTGGTGAAACCTTCTGAGTCTTTGCTGAGATCATTTACAGGGGGTTTGGATTGGAGATTGAGGAGACAATCCCTGAAGAGATGGCCATGCTCATGGCACTTTCTACAGTGAAAAGGAATGTGCTCATAATCTAATGTTTGTATCCATTCAAAGTCGTCGTGGAAAAGACTTACCGAGTCTGCTAGAGCTTTGGTAAGATGCATTTGGACACAGATCCGGGCGTAAGAAGTGTATCTGCAAGTTTTAGTTTCCTCAGAAGCTTTGATGAAGGTCCCCAGGCTGTTGCCTATATCCCTTAGTGTCTCCTCCTTCCAATATTCTGCAGGGAGGGAATACATTCGAATCCAGATGGGAGCCCAGCTGAAGTCTTCCTTGTCTGGGTTGAATCTTTCTTTCCATTCTCTTAAGTACAATCCAGAAGAATTGAAGAAGTATGGGCCACCTTCAAATATGCGTGATTTGTCCTCCAGGCAGTTGAAGATTGCCGTGAAGAAGCCTTTGGGGCCAAGCTGTAGAGTAACTTGTCCCTTAGGCTTCCATTTTGAAGCGATCCAGCCATGCAAGGCCTTTTTAGTTGGCCAAAATCCGAGGAACTTGCCGATGAGTGCATGGTCCCTCATAAATTGGATTTCGCCGTTGATTCGCTGGCTGGGGAGGTTGACTTTGATTCTTTCGGCAGTTTTTGGTATGCATGTAGCTGAATTCGCCTTTGGTTGTGACGTAGGAGCTTTTTGATTCCCTCCATTGTCTTTGCCTGTATCATCACATGTAGTAGCAGTCTCGTCTTCATTAGTGGTCGAATCTGGTCCTTGATCTGTTTCTAGAAGGCTTTCTGATATGTGCAAAGGATCTTTTTGTTTTTTCCTAGAGTTGTCAAAGGATGACCCAAAGTATGGAGGGGGGGATGATCCTACCCCTCCTGGGAGCGTATTCATGAAAGAAACCTCAGCCAGGGCGTCGCGGATTAAAGGTTGGAGGCCAAGGGAAGCAGGGTTTCTGGTTAGTGTTCAGGGGTGATTCATCATAACTAAATCTGTGTGGTACTCGTTCTTGAGGTGTCTTTAAACCTCTGTAAAATTTTGTAATAGTTTTTAATTTAGATAGTTAGAAAGTAGTTTAGTAGTTTGACAGTTTCAATGACTGTTCCAGAAATGTATAAAGGGGAAAATTTTTACTAAGAAAGGGTTGTTGGAATTTTGGAGAACCAGGCCACTGTATTTCTGATAACATCATTGATTAATAAAACAACCAAAAGTTTCCAAGAGTTGTTACATATAATTTGAAAGTTTCACTATCATGTGTCATGCAATGTTTTCTTCTTTTTAAGTGTAGTAATGAAGCTGCAAGGTAAAATCCCTCAAAGAGCACTCCTATACTTAAATTCCCCATTTCCTTTCTAAGTTATAGATAGTAGTTTCTGTGAAAGACTAGCATATTGTCTATGATTTATTCCTCATGATCATAATTCCTCTAAGTTACAGATAACAGTTCCTGTGAGAAATCAACATATGGTCTTTAACTTCCCTTTCAAACTTTCCTCATTCATCATTTATATTTAGCAGAAAATGACATTCTGAGAAGCTCTGATCATACATGTATTAAGAGTCTAAGGCCAAGTTTTCCAAGTCCTTGATTTGGTAATCTAATAAATAATAGGTGACAGTAAATAATCTTTATTAATTTCTTAAGCACAATTTCCCTACAGCCAAGAAATTGGTTTCTTAAGGAACAACACCATGAATGAGTATTCAAGGGTATGGATGTCATGGTACGCACACATGCGATCCCATCTATTGGGACTCTCACCCAGGCAAAGACAAACAAGTATGACTAGAGCTTGACTCGTACTTCGATGAGTTGATGCACATTTCCACCAACCCAGACGTGCCCATCAGTGCAAACATCATGCACAAGTATGTTGCCAGTCCATCCACATTGAAGACAATGATGCGCATGCTTTTAGAAGAGTTGGACAGAGGATCCCGAGCAGTGTACCTGGATGCTATGGAGGCAAGAGTCAGGTTTCAGACAGATGTCACCGCAGAGCACACGGGCACCATCAAGGACTAGCAATCTTGGCATCAATATGTTACTGTTGATCAGCACGAGGATGTTGAGGAGTTGGACTTCCATGGTTTTCTAAGTTAGAGTGATGTCTAGCATGGCTTGCTCAAGCCATTTTTGTTTCACATGGGTACATGTGTATTGTAATGTAAAGCCATGTCAAGTGTAAGTCAAGTGTCAATAGTTGGATGTAACAGTCATAGAGGAGGTAAAGAGTCATGAGGGTAGTTGAACTGTCACAAAGGGGAACATCAAGGGTCACCCCACCCTTTGCTATAAATAGTCCCTCATAACTCATTGTAAAGGATTTTGGTCAACCAAGCTTCCGATAAGACTATCTTGGAGAGAGCTTGGATAGTATTGTAATGCACCTTGGCTTCTCCACTGCACGGAGCTAGTACATCTCTTTGGAGGAGCAAGCAGATGTGGTTGTAACGTTCCAGGTGTACATGGATGTATTGTATGACTGGAACTTACACTTCTTTATATAATAAGAGACAACACGTTTCATGCACATGTTTTATTGTATTCCAACTATCTTGTTTACTCTAAATGGAATATGTATTTGCTTTCTTACACATGCATGTATGGACTATTCTGCATGAATATGTATGAATCTTTCTTAAATGTGTTGTTGGTTTAACCATCACTTTGGATTGTCAGCTAAATGGCTTTCCAGCTTGTGATGTATCTTCGCTCATGTGTTCCCTTCCCATCTGAGTACTATTACAGGTTGCCAAGGGGCGCACTCATCTCAACCCACATGTGTTAGAACCTCTCATGCACCTTCCTTGACTCACTGCACTTGTCACACCCTTGCTACCAACAGAGTTATATTACTTTCCTTTATGTGAAATCGTAGTCAAGGCATTACCATATGATCCACTGCTGGGACTCCTACACCAAATGGTCTGAGTTCTAATTGGGACTTCTTACCGAGGAGATCTGCTTGACATGTTGGTGGGTCTAGCACAGTCAACATTTCTGGTGCTAGAAGGAGGGCCAGATGACAAGTTGTGTCCTCTCAAACCAATTTTGAACCTTTACTTACCTTTCATGGATTCTTGCACTCTTCTGCCTCCGCAATGTCTTTCAAATCATGAATATGTCACCATCATGGGGGAGTTTTCAGATCTCTTGTCCACTTATACATATGATGGTGAAGGCGAAGTGGCCTGACCTGAGTACTTACATGAATTTCTTTCCATGCTTCATGAGGAATATGGGTGTTCTGATGAACAGGCCAGCTTGTTGCTTGCACACACACTTCCTGAATCTCCATGTTGATGGCTACTCAGCCTACCGGTTGACAGCGTGCACTCACTTGAGCACTTCTATGACCTCATTGAAGACACTTTCTATCATTTTGATATAGACCATCTTGACCGAAAATTGTGATAGCAATGGAAGGCTCCGCATGAATCGATCGTGGATTTTTGGCAGCGCTTCCGTGACCTGCAGTTTCAAGCTCCAAGGAGCCAAATGAAATTTGCCCATCTTTGGGACCGATTCAATTATTTCCTTAAGAAGTCTTGCCATCCCAAGAGGGAGCTTGAGATCAAGCCTCGCTCAACATTCTTCTGTGAGGGAGCTACACAATCTCATGAGGATGCGGTCACTGTCTCGAGTGACTGTCCTCCATCCCCTCATTCAACAACTCCACCATTGTTGAGTGATATTGAGGATCATGTTCACACACTTGTTCAACTTTCACATCCTCCCAACATCACTTCACTCAATTTTCGTACAGGTTTGGTTGTGAGTCTTTCGAGTTCTGATATGCATTACGTTCTACGACCTCCGTCTTCACACTCAGGTTTTCCTCCGGATGATACTATCTTGTATTCCTCCATTCTGGACTCTTCACTTGTTGTGAATGAGGAACAAGCCACTGATGGGTTTGGTGTTGCACAACCAACATGCGTTTTCATTCATGAAGAGTATGAGTGGGAGCTTGAGCATCAACACTTGGCGAAGGATGACTCCCTTCTGTCTGAGCCCCCTTCGTTCTTTCCTAACATCTTTGGTGAACCTACCATCCATGATTTCGCATGTGTGCCTTCATCCACGGATGCACCCATTGTTGATCACTCGTAGGACTCACTGTATGTTGGCCCATCATTTGAAAACAGAGAGGATAAGTTATTCATTAAAAATCCATTTGTTCTTTCATACGTCTTTTCCAAAAACACCGAGGATGATTTTGTTCTCTTTTCATCTACCCCTCTATTTGATTCATCTGATCTTGAGGATGTTGATGAAATCATTGATTGTTCTTATTGTGGTGATCGTGATCCATTCTTTCCCATATTTGATCACGATCATGGCTCTATCGCAGTTGATATTTTGAAGCCATCGGTTTATGATGATCTATCTGACGATTAAGTTGAAACACCCAAGCTTTTCAAGGCACTTTAGCCAGAGCTGATGGTTATGTCAGGCCCTCACTCTCTTGGGGTTAGTCTCACTTTCGATCACGAAACTGTTCAATCACCTAAGGCTCCTCATCACTCATCTGTATACATTGAAGATCCATCTCACACATAGATCATACTTCCTCCACTCGAACTACAAGATCCTATCGCTCATGCATTGGAGAAATCTTACATCGCAATCAAACATGTACGACGTAAGTTATCTTTGTTTATTTCATTTGCTTGCATGTCTCAGTCAAGAGCGTGCTTATGCTTCAAAGTTGCATGCAGTGTCACACAATGCCATCATAAGTCGACAGACTACTCATCATGCACTTGTACTCACTTATGTCCTGTGGGCACTTTGAAACACGAACTGTGGTTGTCTTCATTGTTATATCTTTCTTGCTTGCTGGTTTGCACAACTGGGTTGCTCGTAGACCAAGCCTTCACCAACATGGGTCAACTAGTGCGCCGATGGATGCATTGTAAACATTACTTCACATGATCAGGCCCATGCACTATTAGCTTAGGAGTAGGAGTAGTGTTTTCTTTCATTCAGTTTTCTTGCATGCTTGTTTTCTTACTTGCTTTGTTTGTTTGTTTTCTTGCTTGCTTGTTTGCTTACTCGCTTCACTTTCACTTTTGCTTCTTCTCTTGCTTTGTTTTGGTTGTTTGTTAGTTCACTTGTTTCATTCGTAGGTTAGTTTTGCATGAAACCATGTATGACTCTTGAAACGAGCTGGGTGAAGTACAAGAGGGCTTGTACAACTATCATTACTTGGTTATCTGTCATCTTGCCTCTATATGAAGAACTTGTTACTTTTAGTCTGTGATACGTCGAAGGAAAATATGTATTGATCAAAGTGAACCTTGGTGAAAACACAACTCTTGTGTGCTAACTAGTGTCACCTACTCTAGTTGGTTGTTTTTGGGTTAGCCCTTGTCAGCTCAGTCAAGTAGAGTAAGGTGAGGGGGAAAAACCTTAACAGGCAAGTCAAAGGTATAATAAACTAATTCTCTGCTGAAACAACCTCTTCTACTCTCAATAAGTCGGGATCCCTCTTCTGCCTCTTAAAAGAATAAGTGTTATGCACAGTTATGAAAAAATAAAAAAAATTCAAAATGAAAATGAATAAGGCAAAAGAAGAGAAAGGCTTCCTACATAGAGAGTTGATGCAAGTAACTCTGTCAGGGTACTAACTAGGCTCACTAGTAGTGGAGCCATGCATTTGTTCCTATGTGACTCCGTCAAGGTACTGTCTAGGCCTACTAGTAGCGGAGCAACACCAAAGATGGAACTAAGACTCTGACAACTATACTGCTTGTGCACCAATATGCCCCTCAACCCCAATCGAAACAACTGTGTTGCCTTGGTTTGGAATGTGTGTTAATCGACCAAGCTCTTGGTAGATGCTACATCTTACAATCAAGCTAGTGTGAAATCAGGACGGACTGAGAACTAAAAAACACTTCCGGAGGTGTTAGACTTTCTTTTCACGAAAAAGGTCCATTCAGAGAGCTACAGCTCTACTAGTGTGTCACCAAGTGTTTTAGCAGCTACAAACACCCTCCAAAATTTTTCCTTAGCTTCATTTTGGAGCCTCCCTACCGACCTTTCATAGCACCTTGCCTTTCTTCTTCAAGTACACAAGCTTCAGTGTTTTGCTTGCACCAAGACAACCTGTCAATCACAACTTGATGCACTCCCCTCATAGGTTGTTCACCTGGACTTGGTCCAGCTGCAAGATGAGCATCTCCCCCAAGAAATTGTACATTTCTGGAGGGAAACCAACCTTGCCTCCATAAATTGTGCAATCCTATCTAGTAGCTTGTTGGGCTCCAGAATTGTGCAATCCTACTAGTCAGCACTCCTAGTGAAAATTGCACAATTTTCCCCAGCAGGGCTGCTCAGCCCAAAATTTGCACAAATCTGGGAAACAATCAGCTGCTCTACCTAGAAATTGCATAAATATCATGGGCAACTAACCCAGCTCCCAGCAAAAAATGCACATTTCCTTCAAGCAGTTGGGCAACTACATGCATGAGCAATTTGGTTGACCAATTCCACATGGGACCATGGAAACTTGACTTGCATGCATGGCTTGCTTTTTCCCAGAATATAAAAAGGCAACATGAAAAAGGAATCCCATGATTCAGGGAGCTATTTTTAGCAACTGGAGGTTACATGCAAAGTTGTTTTAGAAACTTTCCTCCAAGTGTCACTTTTTCCTAGATTTGTGGCATGCACGTCATGAGCTCAAAAATTATTTATTCAATGTATCAGAGCTCATTATTTAACATAGATCTTGGAGCTATGACACCCCACATAACATCCAAGACTCTTTGACATATCTGGCTCAGCTATTCACTCGTAAGTGGCCTCAACTTGTCTTTTTCAGCATTTTTGTTGCTTTTTGTGTTTTTGCTTTTATGAGTGTTTTTTTCTTGATTTCTTTGAGTGTTTGTTGTTTTTTACATGTATACTAGCTTTTCCTAGCATTGTTTTAGTTTTTGTTGCTATCTCACTACTGTCACATGCATGAAACTGTTTTGCACAAATGGTAGTCGATTCGGCGACTCGCTTCACCCACATGCATGTTGATATGTTTATTGAATCTTTCATTCATGTTGACATGCACTATCAATCACTTCTACTTTCACTTAGTGTCACCATGCATTCACTGTCATATTTTCTTTCAGTTTCTCGTCGGCGAGTCCTTAGCCCGAACTCTACCTTCACTGAGACAACATTACACAAACTAGGGAAGGAAGGCTCTGCCTTCCTCTCTAGAAATGCGCATTTCTACCCAGCACTGTCCTCTAGGACTGTTTTGCGCATTTATGAGGGATAATGACTACTGCCCTAGAAAATTGTGCAATGCAGTCCCTGAGCCTATAGTCACTCCCAGCTAGAATTGCACATTGCGCAATCCCAGCAGCCAATAGCCAATCTAGATTGCGCATTGTACAGATCCAATAGCCAGTCTTACCTCCCAAACAGCCTAGACTACCTTTTGCGCAATTATGGCATCTAGTCACCCAGCCTCCCAGAAGAAATTGCACAATCTTTCCCATCAGTTTCCCAGGTATGTGCTGTGTCATTCGCCGAATTTGCTTTGTTTTTTGCTAATATATTTATTACCATGCATGTTGCTTGTCTCCAAATCTTTCAGGTGTTCATCTGCCTCTTAGCAGTACTGATTCAATGGCCTCCAAGAGAGAGGGTTCACAGGACACTGATGGGAATGCAGCTGGAGCAATAGTTGAGTGAGTGTCCTCTAGTCTACCAATCTATGAAGATACAAAGTTGTATCTAGATAGGGACATCAAGTTGAAGTGGCAAGAGGTCAATGAAGAATTTGTAGGCACTTTCAAGGAAGGCCTCGAGGACCATCAGGTGTATGTGAACATTCACAAGTCTAGCTTGTACTGGATTGCATGCAGATACCTCTCATTCCCATCCATGGACATGATACATTGGATCGTCTCTCAGATTGATCTCAAGACGATGACCTTCAGAAATGTTAGTGGGATGAAGCTTGCGACCTTCTGCGCACGATATTATGATGAGATGTATGAGATGTCAGAGCCCATGACTGTCATGAAGACTCCATTCAACTTACCCAACAGCTGTCCTAACTCCATAGACATTCTGACGAACTGGGTAAAGGAGCAGACTCGATTCAAGTTTACACCCAACCATATCTACAAGACAAAGATACTGAGGAAGGCGTACCAATACTTGGTCATATTTTCTTGTCGACTGTATGGCCAAGCAAGCATGGAAACCTTCCCACAGAGTTGGGTGATCGCACTGGACCAAGTGACTAGAGAAGGAAAACCATGTAATTGGTCTGACATATTGGGTGATCGCACTGGACCAAGTGACTAGAGAAGGAAAACCATGTAATTGGTCTGACATATTGGCTTATCAGCTAAAGGAACAAGTAACGAAGGCTCGACAGTCACCCGAAGGTATGCATGCAGATATTTACATGTCTGCCTACATCTTAGATGCAATATGTGCCCGATAGCAGTTCCTGGGCTTGGAGTGGGCATGGTCACTAGCGGAGACTATTGTGAACACATATTTCAAGTTGTTGTCCAAATCTAGCTTCAAAGGAGTAATCACACGACTGTCTGATCATTTTTTCACCCTAGTGTTGATCTGAAATGGGGCACTAAAGGTTTCTTGTCAGCTTACAAGAACCTCTCCCACTCCAAATCTTATATATATTCCCCAAATCTATGCTTATGATTGATAATTGCGGAATTAAAAGTGCTTGAAATAGGTGTATGCTTGTGTTTTCCTTTAACTGCTTCATTGCCTTAAGTTTATTTACTTAAATTGATATATAAACACACATAATAGTAAAATGCAACAAATAAACAAACACATAAAGACAACAAGTTTAATTAGGAGTTCACCCTGATATCTTGGGCTATGTCTCCATGAGCTCTAGTCAATTCAACTAGGCTCTTTGGGATTATGGTAAACTTCTTTTACAAGTTCCACACTCAACTCCATTGGTTTACAACAGAACCTATGGGTTTAGAATACCATCTTATCTTGCTGGCTGTCCATACTCTGCAGACAGATCTAGGCTTCTTTGGACTAGACTCCTTTAGTCAGTGCTCTGAGCTATCTTGAGCTCTAGCTTGCATCAACTCCCTCAGAATTATTTTTTTGTCTCTGGAATTCCTTCTTCTATCTTTAGCACACTTCGGACATCAGCAATAGCTTGATTATTTGATCTCTTTGTTGTTCTGAACTTCATTACGAACCATGGCTCTTAGAAGTTTGTTTTGAGCTCTCTGGCTCTATGGCTCTAGCTTTCTAGCTAATTGGCTTTTGTCCGTCTGGCTCTGCCTCCAACCTATGGTGGCTTTGCCTCTACTTGGCCCTCTAGCTCTGAAGCTATCAGGTTTTCTGGCTCTCGGTGCTCAAGTTCTTGAGCTCTCTGTCCCTTCCTCATCTTGAGGAATCATCCCTGGGAAATTCGTCCCCAACCTCTGGTGGCTCTATGCCTCTATCAACTCTGCAGCTATGGGATGTTATAGCGTGAGCTCTCTAGAGAGAGAACTTCCCTGAAGGGAGCCTACTGTGAGCTCCTCAAAGGGAGACTAGCTTCTCTTCTACTACGTTTTTGTGAGCCCCCCTGTGATAATCATACTCTCTAGATTTTGAGGAATCCTCCAATTCTATGGTTCCCCCAGCCATTCCTTTATCTCTCATCATGAGGATTCATTCCTTTACGGCTTTGCATCTCTTCGACTAGCCCTCTGGCTCACTAGCTCTATGGCTCTGTGTTTGGCCCTTTAGCTCTCTGGCTCTCTAGCTCTGAGTCTGGCCCTCTGGCTCACTAGCTCTATGGCTTTGCGTCTTCTATAACACATTCCTGTTGTAAAATGCCTACTTACAGTGTGGCACAAGTGCGAGTGACTATTTCCAATGGAAATGAACCGGCGGGCACAAGAAACCTGGTCGTTTGGCCTTCCTTTGCAGAAATCCCGAAAATAGCCACATAATGGAACACACAGGCAAATCGACGAAAAACACATCATGGAGTGTTTTGCCGAAACTCAAATAATAGAGAATTTCCCCCATAATCATCACGGGTCTGTCATTCTATCGCATATCGCAATCACATTATGTATGGCCAAAAACCAATTACACGGGAAAATACAAAGAAATCCCGTAAATCTAGATTTCAGATGATATGAAGTCGTGCTTATAAGCCTATTGGGTCCATGCCCTGATCGCAAATCGCAATCGCATATGTCAACGACCCTTTATATTGGAGATCCACCGATCGTTGATCGCTGATCGCCAATATCAGCACATCGCATATCGCTATCGGCCCCATCGCATTAGCGTATCGTTATCACCCCCCTCGCATCAGCACTATCGTTGATCGGCACCATCGCATATCGCAATTGCAACAGCCCGAGGCCTATACAACATCCCATGGACTGCTCCGATGATATATATATATATATATATATATATATATATATATATATATATATATATATATATATATATATATATATATATATATATATATATAGATATATATATATATATATCTATATATATATATACATACATATATACATATACATACATACATATATATATGTATGTATGTATATGTATATATGTATGTATATATATATATATATATATATATATATATATATATATATATATATATATGTATATATGTATGTATATATATATATATCAACGATCACCAATTCGCTTCGTCACAATTGCTCTATCGGCTCGCCCAAGTTGCAATATCGCATGGAAGCCTACCTCCAATGCGATATGTCGGAGATCGCAATCGGGGATTCATAAGGCCTGCGATTAAGTCCTCCCTTTGAACCCTTTTTGATGCGACATTTACATAGAACTTCACCTTTGACCCTTTTCTTTATCTGACTTGGATTTACAAAGGATTTGTGTCATTTAGCACCTTTTACCTCTTATATGAAGTCTCTTAGACTTAGAGGTTTATCCAAGATCCATTTTGGATCACGCCTTCCCACTAAAAAGCTTTTGGACTCCAAAAGACTGATATACTGATCTGAATAGTAATTGAGAGTACATCACCCTCTTCTTTCAACCTCCATACACTTGTCTTGCATAGTGGCTCTGAACCAAAGACTTTGAACACTTCCTTCCTGGATGTGCTTGTCCTCCTGTGAAGAACTATCTTCCTCCTTGACTTCCTGCAGAACTCTTGCTGAGAATGTCATAGAAGGTAGTTTGAACTTCTCTTCCTTGATCATTGATCCAAGGTGGCTCAAACAGATGTGAAGTTACATCTTCTTCACAAAAAATTTCACTTGTACCTGTTTGACATACTGTCAACAACAACTATTAACAACAACAGGATTATAGACAACAACTGGATGGCCTAAACTCTTGCTTCAACAAAAGAAACAGATTTCACATCTTGTGAACACCTCCATGTCTTTACATCTGCATGCAAATGATTGACTAGATAACAAGCCAACAAAACATGTCTTTAAACAATTGACCCTTCAATTCAAGCATGTAGAAAAATAACTTTGGGATTCTTTTTCAAAGATGAAACACTCCATCATTATCTCCATCTTGGACACCAAATCAAATTTTCCCAAGTCAATATTGCATTACATGCATGTTTACAAAAAAGTAATAAACCCTTCAAGTTAATCACACATACATGTTTAAATACAAGGAAATCATTAACATCCCTGTGTTCATGCATATCATGCTTATGCATGCATTTCATCCTTCAACTTTCGCTTAAGCACATTGTACTTTCTGTTAGGTTCCTATACCAATAGGTGTCATATTTCATGATTGACTGGTGAAGTGCCAAATATGATCATCCTCTCCATGCTGCAAAGGTTCCATATTTTAAGAAAAAATCAAAAATTTAAAAATGAAAAGAGGGTATGCCCTAAAAGAAAAATCAAAGGACAAAAAGATTGAATTGGTCAAAAAGAAAGAAAACGAACCCCAAAGAAAAGACCAAGGAAGTGTGCTAGTCCAAAATGCCACTACTATCCCATTTTTTGCAAAGAAGTCCAAAGTGTGCAATTGGTGACTTCTGTCACAGATGATGGATGGCCAAACAACTTAATATTGACCTCTCCATGTTTAAATTTCTTGTTTTAGAGATAGAGAATGAATTCTGTCCAAACATTTCAAGCTTGGCAGATCAGTAGTTAGGTAGAGAAGCAAGGGTACTCAACAGTTAAATCTAAGCCCCTGGAAGAAATAAGGGCAGACTTAGATAGGAGGGCAGTTAAAAGAAAACAAGAGAGTAAGGGTTTTCTAGTTCAAATGCACCCAAGGAAAAGGAAGAAAAAGTGTTAGGTGTATTAGGATGGGTAGGCAGTTTTGATGTTGCAGAAGTAGGTTTTTGGGCAATTTAGTCTTTAAAATATGTTGCATCTCATGGATATCACAAGCGTTATGGAAAGATGACTGCAAAACAGTTGAAGCATGACTAATTTCCCTCCTCATTTCTCCAAGAACATTTACTAACATCCCCTCAAGGACACTAAGATCTGCTCAGTGCTCCTAGTTCACTTCATTTCATGGAAAAGACCAAGTGAAATTCTGGTTATACTTAAGAGAATAAAGCCACATTTCTTGTGTAAAAAATCTTTTCTTCCATTATGCTATGTTTTCTAAAAGTTCATAACTTGGATCCCTTTTATTCCCTAAGCCTAAGTTTCACCTTTTTACTTAGTGTTTTTGGTTTATATATACTTCTCATTTTAACCTATTAACTCTATTATATAACTCCTATACAATGTTTTCCCCACCCCTATTGTATAAAATACATAAAAATCCCAAATTTTTTAATATTCCGCCCCAGGCTTAATTAAAGTCATATGTTAATGTTTTACCGGGGGTCCAAGGTTTATCCAAAACCTAATGGACAACCCTCCCCATTCGCGCATATAACATTGGGTTTCATTCAACATTTGGTTAAATGAATAACCAATCCGCAGAACCAACCAAAGCTTAAATACATTACAGAACCCCGCAAAACCTTATAAAAACATTGATTTATCGCGTAGGTCCCCACACCGTACCCATCCGCCAACTCCGTCCACTCCCGACCGTCTGATCCGGGCTTTCCCATCGGACGACCCACGTCAATATCAGAACCCCTCCGATAGCTGAACAATAGCGCCCGGGAAAATGGCAGTTTTTCTGCCATACAGGATCCACATGGTGCCCACCCGGTGCTATCGCGACCCCTCCGCCCAAAATAGCTTTTGTCCAAAAGCGGTGCGGGAAAATACCATATACCGCCCTCGTTTCCCCCCCGCTGACGTCATCGCCCACGTCAGTTGCCACCTCACCTCCGTATCATCCGCCGTGACATCTGCCACGTCACCGCCAAGTCAGCTTCCGTACCCGCGCTACACGACAAATATTATGTCATGTTGACGTCACTCGACCGAAGCACGCCAAAACTCGTCGAAATCAAAGTTTTGTTAAAAAGGTGTAGACTGTCGTTTTTTTGTCCATTTTTATTTGTTTCTTCTGTGCGACTTCTGCATGCTTTTTCACGTCTGAAGCAGCATTTCGACTATACAATCCGCCACCCAGCTAAATTGACTCCATAGCTCGGCCCCTCAGCTCATTCCACCACCTACATTTCGTACAGGGCACGTATTGAAACTGGTATTTACCCAAACTTTTCTCCCAAACCCCGTTTTTTCTAGTTTTCTCTGTAAATTCACCAAAAACACCCAAATTTGAATTAGAAACGTTGTGCTGCCTTCAAACCCGCGCACTGTAAACTCTGTTTTTACCCATTCTACCGAAGAAATCCCTCAAACTCTGTTTCCCTCTACAAATTCGCCCACTAAGCTAAATTCAAGCTCATTTCGGCCTACAATTCCCACAGAAAGGACCCAAAAGTAATTTTAAATTGAAAAATCACCAAAGATTGAATAATGGAGGCTCCAGTGGCCCTGAATGTTGCCCATCTCAATGCACCACACAAAGAATTGGAATGGTTGCCCCTTGCTGACAGAGATTTCCAAATTAGTGACTTAATTGGTGACAAGCCTCACCTCCAAGCTTTTTGTGAAATTAGGAATAGTTACCCCAACAATGCTGATGTTTATGGAATTTGGGAGTCCAACATGCCCATATACTACCTCCCCTCAGTAAATGTGCTCCCTAATCTCATCCACTTATGTTGTGCCAATTATGACCCCACTCAAAGAGCAGTTATGGCTCCATCTGGGACTGTCCTCTTCTATATTACCCCTCAATCCATAAATGAGATGTTACACTTTAAGCCAACTCAGCCTCTGGCTCCTCTCACCATGGAATTCTTTCTTGACCAAGGTGCCAAACTACCAAATTCAAAGAAACCAGAATAGCTCAAGTATTCATGAGACCAGATCGCCAGCCCAGGCAGCCACCTCCTTTTAACCAGGTTTGGTTCAATGAAGCTGGAACATTCATCACTAACATGATATCCTACATCTTGGGATTTAAAACCAATGAGTATATTGATGAGACCATTCTAACTTTGATGTCCATATTTACTCCAGGATAGCCCCCTGCTGTCAAATATGATTTTGCCACCTTCATATCTAATAAAATCCGTGAGCAATTCATGAGCCTGGACAGAGAAAGAGTGTTCAAATACACATCATACATATATCATCTGTTGTTATACAATCAACCAGATAGTTTTCAAATTCCCCTTAGAAAATTGGATCTCAAAGGAGAGCGAAGGTCTGTAATATTTTGGACCTCAGTCTTCCACCGTGTTGGTGACTCCCCTTATACCTATTGAGAAACCATTGACCTGTTCATACATCCATCCTCTTCTTTATTGATGACAACTCCTCCTGCCAGGCTCTCTGCTGAAATGAAGAAAATTTTACATCTCTCAAAAGGCTACAGTATAGGTGACTGGTACTTTTACCAGAATCACACTGAGATCCAGATATATGGTTGTGAGTTATGCCCCTATAAGCTACCAAAGTATGTGCCTATGAGACTGTTTGCCCTGGAATACTTCAGGCAATTTATTAGCTCAGATTTGACTCACTTCTATGCTACCAAGAAAAAGGCACAGCTCAAAATAAGAAATCAATTGGGCCCATTTGTCTTCAATAAAAGGGAAGCCTGGGAAGACGCTGACAAGATTTTAGGGGAGCAACTTAAGTTGAAGCAAAGTTTTTATTGGGCACCTTATCACCATGATCATTTCATAAGTTATAGAAAAGTGAAAAACAAGCTAACAGCATATGTTCACCTCAAGATCCGTGAAATTCAACAGTATGCTAACCAACAAGAATGGGTAGAAGGCACATTAGTTGAAGAAATTACTGAGGAAGAGAAATTGGAAAAAGCCATGAAAGAGCTTGAAAAAACACTTGACCTGGACTCTTTTGGACAGGTATCCTTCAAGCTACCCCAGCACACAGGAGGTGATACATCTTTTGCCGGGACTTCTCAGCAGCCCACACAAAAAGCTAGCACAGGGTCAGCAAAGGGCAAGGAGGTAATAGGTTCAGAGCAGGACATAATGACAGACCAACCAGCTACATCAAAGGAACAAGGCCAAGGGCAGGTTCCTCCAGCTCAAACAAAAGCACTAGAAATCCCTATACTACAAACTCCTCTAAATGAGGAGAGAGGCAAGAAAAGGGACAAGCAAGAAGACACAATGATCAGCAGTCCTGAAGAGCAACCAGGGGAGAAAAGGCAAAGATTGAACCCCCTATTGGAGGAGGAATTCATTCAGGAGATCACAGACAGTCCAAGGGAAGAAAGAGAAGTCAGCCAGGATACATTCCCAGTCATAGAAACATCAGCCAGTTCACATAGGCAGGAGATTGGAAGACAACATAGTGTGGAATTTTCTTCTGCCAGGACACAAGGCAGGCAAGGCTCTGACATTAAGAGAACATTTACGGAAATAAAGGAAAAGAATGAGCCAATAAGAATTCAACTTTATAATCACTTGCTGAAGATGGCCCCCACAAATCAACAAAGGTTAATGTCAGCATATGACATTCAAGAAGGAAAGATGATCCTGAGTCACTTTAAGCCCAAAATGCAGCAACCACAGTCCGTTGCTGACTACATCAGGACCAATCTAGAAGTATTAGCCAAAGACATCCAGCTAATGGACCAGATTGAATTACACAAGCAAACCGGAGAAATGGTATACTCCGCATTGGCAAATAAGGCATTGTTGGCTCACAAATTGCAGAATTCTTTAAATAATACCTCTGCCCAATTGGAGTTGGAAAAAGCTTCCTCTTTAGCCAAGGATAACAGAATCAAGTCCTTGGAAGAGATTATCATAGAGTTGGGACATGATCCCAAGGATGCCAAAGGCATCAAAGCATTAATAAAAAAGAAGGAAGAAGACATTGCAGCTCTCAGGAAGTAGCTCAAGCTGCCCATTACCATGCATCCCAAAACTACAGAGATTGTTGAACAAAAATCACAGGAAGATACGATGGACCTACTAATGAAAATGAACGAGAGATTGGCAGAAACAGAGCAGGCATTGGAGAAGGCATTATAAGGAAAGCAGGGAGAGTTGGCCTCTCAGCCATCTCAAACAGCTCCAATAGTTACAGTTGCTCCTTCTACAGTCACAACAGCAGTCCCTCCTACTGTCCTGGCATCAACAGCATCAAGTACTTCAGCAACAACAGCAGTAGGCAGCAGCACTACCATGACTACTGAGCAACTGATAAAGGCTATGGAGGATCTAAAATCCAAGTATCATAATTAAAAGATGCTAAAGAGAAGTTGGCCAAGTTGGAAATAAGTTATGACAAATCCAAAAAGACAGTGGCAAAAAAAACAAGGGAGGTGAAAGCATTGGAGAATAAAGTAAAGGCATTGGAAAAGGACCTCTTATTAGACAAACCTCTGGGAGAAATCAGGAGCATTTTGTGGGCCAACATTAGCCAATCCATCACTGATATATGGACATCAATACAGATAATTCATGAGCATATTGATTTAGTGACAGTAGCTCAAGAAGAAATTCAAAAGGCCAGGGATTCATTGGGACACATGCCCGAGCAGGCCAATAGGCTAATACAATTTTTGAACACCCACACCAAGGAGCAACTAGCAGCACTGGATATCAGGGATAGAACAGGCACCATCCTAACAATTAAAAGAGTTTTAACCATGAGGAACTTCATACAAAATCTGGAGAGGAAGTGCCAGGACATGCAAACGGAGATAAATTCTTTCACACAGAAGTTTACAGCTTTGGAGGAAAAGGGTCTGCCCAGTTTGTAAACTAATGACTATAGACTGGTGACTCATAAAGGCTATGTACGCAGGTTGAATACATGTGTGGATAATCAAGTCGCATCATCATCAAGTTCTGCAGGAGAGAAAGCACTCCCATCTAGACAGAGCCTATATGACAATTTAGAAAATCTGTTTTTTATTGAGCATGAAGTGAGGCATCTTTTCATAGTCCAGCCTACTTTATTCAAGTACACGGATGCTGATGAAACTCTAATAAAAATGCGCCGACACCAATTACTAGAGGACCATTGGTGGCAGAGTATGCTGGAATTTTGTAGGCAGATTTCAAAGTTTTGTTTATTTTTCCCAGAACACAACAAGATATTATAAAGTGGAGAAAAAGAGCAAATAAAAATCACACTGGACAATAGTCTATTAAAGCGCTATTAAAAGAACTAGGACAACAAAGCCAGCAGCGTGAAATTTCACTAACATATCCATCGGCCGACTTGCTGAGAAAATAATCAATGCATCTCATCAACTGAGCAGCCAGCGCAGCATCTCTTACTTCTGCATTCATTTCTCTCTGATCCCAAAATCATTTACTCCTTCTGTAGAGTAGGTGGAAGAAGTTATTGTTAGATTTTATCTCTTTCAGATATTTTGTGAACATTTTTGTACAAATACCTCCCCAAAGCTAAGTATTAGGGGTTGGTAATATCATTCTGGAACAACGATGTAACTTTGAAAACTTTTCTGAATAAAAGGTTGCTGGAATGCTTTGCTACTGAACTCTCTGGTTGTGGATTTGATGGCAGAAGATTATATTACAGAATTCTTGAATTATTTCATGGATCAATAAGTCTTTTTAACTCATGTTTTACTATTTCTTTGTTTATATATCATACTCTAAATTGCAGGGAAAAAGAATATCTCAGAACTTACTTAACTGTACTCCGTGTTCAATCCCTGTTATTTTAAAATGTTTTCTTCAGAATTAGCATAAGCAGGAATTCTTAACTGTTCATGTTTCCCTGGTTCTTACACCTTGAATATAACTCAGGAATTCTTAACTGCTCCTTGGTAATATTCACCCACTTTCCCTCTGTTAGCATGATGAAGGATTCTTAATTTCCTTTCATCCCCTAACTCCATTTCACCTGATTCCAGCTTGAAAATTGTTCCATGGTCAATTACCTTGCTCTGTAATACCCCCTCTGTCAAAGAAACCATATCCAGCAATTCATCTTCATTGACTCCATTAACCCAATGGTCTGAACTTCTCATATTTTGCACCCCTGTTGTATTGAATGTCACCATCCAAAAATCAAACAAATACATGTACTTCATAACTAGCCTAATATACCCCAAAACAAAGCTAAATTATAAAGAGAGAGCCCTCTCTGGCTGTAGATTGGCTAGAATCTGCATCTAAAAGATTGGTTAGTGGTTACCTCGGCCGTATTCCCTTTTCTCACAACTTTTGGGGAACAACCTGAGTGATAACACTTTCGACGCTGAAATGAACTATAATGTTTCATCCTTCAACTTTCACTTAAGTACACTGTACTTTTGAAGCTGAAATGAACATAATGTTGCAGCAATAAAGTGAGTCTCCTACTCAACTTTTCCATTCACCTTCTTGGTAAAACCCTGCAACTTGCATTCCATTAACAAAGAAATGAAAATATATGCATTATATCAATAGACATGCAATCTTAATTGGATAAGAACTCTAACCATTTCTTACCAATCCATTTCAAAGGTCCTTCCTTTGTCTGCACATCAACATCGACATGTGAATCATCCTGAAACACATCAATCATGGAATCTTTCTTTCCATTCTTGCCATTTTCTCTTTCCACCTTCTTCAAGTTTCGTGGAAGCATTGTTGGATTCAGAGTCCAACATTTTGCAGCAATATGTCCTTGCTTATGGCAGTAAGTGCAACACATGTGTATCTTCTTGACAGCATGATTTGCCTTTTCCAATGGACTTTTGGATTTTTTCTTCCTTTCCTTCAAAAGTTTCCTGTATGTGGCCATTCTCTTCCAACATCTAGAAACATTATGGTTATCCAAACCACAAAAGTTACAAGCAATTATTTTCCCATGCTTATGTGGAAATTTATCATGCTTTACATAATCAAAAGGAATATGGTTAGAACCAGATGTATACCTTTCCTTTTTCACCTTTATTACCTTCTTGAAGAGGTGAATTGAATGAAGAAGTAGCTCCCTTTGGAAAACCATAAACCTCTTCAATGGTTTTAGAGTTTCCAAAAGTCTCTGGTTCAAGTGTATACTTATGAACACCTTCTTCCTAAAAATGATGTTTCAAGCAATTTCATTCCACATGAATACAATCTTTACACTCTTGAGGTAGAAGACCTGCAATGAAACTCCTTCTTGGAACTGTTTCAATGGCCTGCATGGTAGCTTTGGAACTTTCTCCATAAGATTGTCCATAGCCAAGACCTAAATGCTTAGGCCTTTCCTCAACTAGTATTGTCTCAACAATACCCTGTTCATGTTTGCCCAAGCCTTTTCCTTCATAGCCCATTTTGGACATTAGCTTGGAACCTATGCCTTTGGTATGTTTTTCAAAGAACCGATATAAACATTCTTAGAGGAAATTGAAGACAAACTGGAATTATTTACCTCTTCTTCAAGCTGATACTTGACTTAGGCTTCCTTTGCAATAAAGAGTTGTGTCTCCAACTCATGCATCCTTTCCAGGCTCATATTTGCAATATGAAGTTGTCTCTCCATTTCCTGCAACTTGTCAGAAAGCAACTGCTTCTCTTCCTTCATGGAATTCAACTGCTCTCTAAGTCTGGTTCTCTTCCTTTCATCCTCATAAATTTCTCTCACCATATCCATCATGGTGAACAAGTCTTGCTTCATGTCTTCATCAAAGAAGCTTGTGAAGAAAGAAGAATTTGAGGACTCACTTGTAGAAGTTGTCATTATCAAAATGAACAAAAGAACTTCAAACAAGATTAATAAAGAGCTTATTCAAGCAACCTTTTGCAACAAACCTCTTGTGCTTCAAGGATTTATTTGAGGTCCTTTGGGATAAGAAGAATGTCTTCATCCCTTATTCCTTCTTGTCCTCTCCTGGACTTAGCTAACAACAACTTTTCCTGAACCTTTGCAAACTCAAAAAACGGTCAGCTTACAAACAATCAAACAATCAGTCCTTGACTATTTAAACACCTTTCAAGTTAAGAAAGTGAATAGATATCTTTGTCAATCAAGCATCCTTCTTTGATCAATCAAGCATCATGATACCACCTGCTTCATGATATAACTCGCTTCATGATACAACCTGCTCTGGTATAACCTTCTTTGAAGGTGGGGTTAATTAACCTGATGCTCTGATATAACCAGCTCTGATACCACCTGATCTGAAATGGGGCACAAAAGGTTTCTTGGCAGCTTACAAGAACCTCTCCCACTCCAAAGCTTATATATATTCCCCAGATCTATGCTTATGATTGATAATTGGCGAAATTAAAAGTGCTTGAACTAGGTGTATGCTTGTGTTTGCCTTTAACTTCTTCATTGCCTTAAGTTTATTTTCTTAAACTGATATATAAACACACATAACAGTAAAATGTAGCAAATAAACAAACACATAAAGGCAACAAGTTTAATTAGGAGTTCACCTTGATATCTTGGGCTACATCTCCATGAGCTCTAGTCAACTCAGCTAGGCTCTTTGGGATTATGGTAAACTTCTTTTACAAGTTCCACACTCAACTCCATTGGTTTACAACTGAACCTATGGGTTTAGAATACCATCTTATCCCGTTGGTTGTCCATACTCTGCAGACAGATCTAGGTTTCTTTGGACTAGACTCCTCCAATCAGTGCTCTGAGCTATCTTGAGCTCTATCTTGCACCAACTCCCTCGGAATTCTTTTATTGTCTCTGGAATTCCTTCTTATGTCTTCAGCATACTTTAGACATCAGAAATAGCTTGATCATTTGATCTCTTTGTTGTTCTGAACTTCATTATAGCCCATGGTTCTTAGAAGTCTGTTTTGAGCTCTCTGGCTCTACGGCTCTAGCTCTCTAGCTAACTGGCTCTGTCCGTCTGTCTCTGCCTACAACCTCTGGTGGCTTTGCCTCTGCTTGGCCCTCTTGCTCTCAAGCTCTCAGGCTTTCTGGCTCTTGGTTCTCAAGTTCTCGGGCTCTCTGTCCCTTCCTCATCCTAAGGAATCATCCCTGGGTAATTCACCCCCAACCTTTGGTGGTTCTATGCCTTTATCAGCTCTACGGTTATGGGATGTTACAGCGTGAACTCTCTGGAGAGAGAACTTCCCTGAAGGGGGCTTGTTGTGACCTCCTCGAAGGGATATTAGCTTCTTTACTGCTACATTTTTGTGAGCACCCTTGTGAGAGTCATACTCTCTAGCTTTTGAGGAATCCTTTGACTCTGTGGTTCCCCTAGCCATTCCTCTGTCTCTCACCGTGAGGAATCATTCCTTTGCAGCTTTGCATCTCTTCTAATGGCCCTCTGGCTCACTAGCTCTGTGGCTCTGCATCTGGCCCTCTGGCTCTCTGGCTCTCTTGCTCTGCGTCTGGCCCTATTGCTCACTGGATCTATCACTCTGCGTCTTCTATAATGCATTCCTATTACAAAACGCCTGCTTATAGCATGGCACAGGTGCGAGAGGTTGTTTCCAATGGAAATGAACCAGCGAGCACAGGAAACCCAGTCGTTTGGCCTTCCTGTGTAGAAATCCCGAAAATAGCCACATAACGGAATACATAGGCCAACCGACGAAAAACACATCATGGAGCGTTTTGTCAGAACTCAAATAATATAGAATTTCCCCCATAATCCTCTCGGGTCCGTCGTTTTATCGCATATCGCAATCGCATTGCATATGGCCAAAAACCCAATACACTTGAAAATACAAAGAAATCCTGTAAATCCGGATTTCAGATGATATGAAGTCACACTTATAAGCCTATTGGGTCCATGCCCTAATCGCAAATCGTAATCGCATATGTCAACGACCCTTTATATTGGGGATCCAATGATCACTAATATCGGTGCATCGCATATCACTATCGGCCCCATCGCATCAACGTATCGCTATTGGCCCCATCACATCGGCACTAACACTAATCGGTGCCATTGCATATCACAATCACAATGGCTCGAGGCCTATACAACATCCCATGGACTGCTCTGATGCGATATATATATCGTCAATCGCTGATCCGCTTCGTCGCAATCGCTCTATCGACTCACTCAGGTTTCAATATCGCATGGTATCCTACCTTCGATGCGATATGTCAGAGATTGCAATCGGGGATTCGTAAGGCCTGTGGTTAAGTCCTCCCTTTGAATCCTTTCCGATGCGACATTTACATAGAACTCTGCCTTTGACCCTTTTCTTTATCCGACTCGGATTTACAAAGGATTTGTGCCATTTAGCACCTTTTACCTCTTATATGAAGTCTCTTAGACTTAGAGGTTTATCCAAGATCCATTTTGGATCAAGTGTACAAGATGATATTAGAATAGGATCCACCCTACATGTCAAAGAGTCAATGGAGGCACTGATAGGCATTGTTGATTGGTATGCCTCACCGTTTGGAACCTTCATCCAAATGTTTAGCGTGGAGAAGCCTCTACATGTTCTACCAAAGTTTGCCTTGGACATACTTGTCATGCAGGAAATAGCATATCACATCTTGACAGGATTGACAACTAGACTGAACCGGAAGAAGAAGGAACCTTGGCCCGCTCTTTCGTTGTGGATTGGGTTATATGAGATTCAGAGTATCAAGTAAGCGAATGCTGAAGCAGAACTAATGAAGAAGTACCCATTCAACCTCCAAAGCTACAATCCGTATGACCCACATTACATTGTGAAATATCACTACACGAGAGTTCAGTTCAACTGGATCCACGGGGCATGTCATTGGGCCGAGGAGGACCCATGGAGATATTGCTACAGTTTCTCCAGACCCAATGAATCGATCAGCTTTGCTGTGGAGTGGTTAGCAAAGCAACATGAAGCATCATCATGGAGAGCACCAGTAGCGGCAATAACAGCAGTGGTAGCAGAGGCAAGCATACCAGTGCATGACAAAGGTAAGAGGAAGATTGTTGATCACATGGAGAAGGAGAAAAGTTGCAAGTTCTGAGCTGATCCTTTAGTAGAGAAAGCAACTATGGCTATAGAGGCAAAGAGGCAACGACGCGACATGTGAATCGTGCAAAGGCAGAGGGATAAGAAGAGAATGGAAGAAGCACAGAAGGAGTTACATGAGCTAAGGGAGCAACTCTGAAAGGAACAAGATCTGCGCAAACAAGAGAGGGAAGTGCAGTAGCAATAGATACAACACATGGTGCAACATGTGCAAATAGATGAAGCAACACTCATACAAGTAGTTGATTCATCAGAAAAACTGGCATCAGGTGAATAGGGTGAACCATCGCAGGCGAAAGACTTCGCTCATGAGATAGAACAAGCACTTCAATAGTTGGATGCAGACATGGAGCAGCAAGAGTTGGAAAAATACACCGGCCTCATGCCTCACCACAAAGAGGTCGACTCACCCACTTCAATGCATCCATATGATGACCAAGTAGGCATTGAAATCCTTGGTGATCAACCGAAAGAAGAGATGCACAACATCTCGTTTGATGAATCCAAACATAGAGTTGTGTTGTCTCGCAGAGTGTCAACTCTAAAGGATCATACTTCTCCTGTGCAATTTGAGGAATGAGTGATGGTCACTGATGGTCACTGATATGCCGAAGCCACTAGCTCAAGTTTCCGCTTTCTAATAGTTGGGAATGAGAAAATGGCAAAGGACCTACAAACAGCCAAGGTAGGAGGAGACTTGGTGACAATGTCTGCCTGAGCTGAACTGAAGAAGGCAATAGTAGATGAAGTATTGTCCCTTGACACAGTTATGTGAGCATTTTACTCCAAGTTTGGTACCGTGCACAAGGCGGTCATCCATATTAACGGATGGCAACAACGATGTGCTAGAAGAGCACATACCTCGATGAACTTGCATGCTGCTAATGATGACATGAAAACATGGACGATGAAGTACAAGGGAGCCCCACTTCAATTTCCTAATATGATGAGGGTCAATGCGGTCGAGATGAAGGCACGTATCCGGAGTCAGATCCAGAATTATGAGGAGCTCCCTTAGTTCATGATCAGGTGCTCATGTCCTAAGTGTCGTAAAATGCTCAAAATTTAAAGTGCTTAGAACTGGTTCAAAGTTGAATGACTGGAAAGTGCTCGTCTTCCCGATTCCGGCACCGCAAAAGGTTCGAAAAACAGTCGCCGTATGAGGAAGTTATGGCAAAAAGAAGAATTTGTCCATAACATTAGAAATTTTAATTTTTCAAAAAAAAATTAAAAAATGAATATTCTGCCTGGCACGAAATCCGAGGCAACCACCAAACATTAAATGTAACTGCAGTTAAGTTGGCTGAATTTTGGCAGGAGCGCCAAATTTGGTGGACCCGCCATAATTGGCGGAGCTATCTGGAGTTAACTAAAGTTAGCTGGAGTTTTTCTAGGGAAAAACTGGAGAAACTTTAAATGGCCATAACTTTGGCTAGGAAAGTCGGTTTTGGACGATTTTTTTTTTTGATTTTGGGTATTTTAGACCTTTTGAAGCCATTGGTGCAGGTATTACAGCCATCTGAGGTCATTTTCAGGTGTTTTTGCTTCGTGGAAGTTCCAGGAGCCACCAGGGCCAAACCAGTTTGGGAGCTGCATTGGGAATTGTGCAGCCAGTGAATGTGGAACGAAGGTCATTTCTGAAGGTTTTCAGCATTCTAAATCCATTTCTACATCTTTTTTTCCTTCTGAGACATTCTTCTCACTGTTTAGCTTCAGGGAAGCTTTCAGGGCCACTAGGGCCATTTCAGGGATTGAGCTGTTTGGGGGCTCTGTTCATCCGTTTTTGGTGATTCAAAAGCCTATGTCTGCTATTTTCGACCTTCTGAGTCTAATGGTAGAGGTTTCAGAGCCAATTGAGGTCATATTCACCTCGAAATTCTCCATGCAAGTTTAAAGGGCCGCTAGGGCCAATTGGGGAAAGTACTGTATAAGGTACAAAATTCACTGTTTAGTGTTTGGGAAAGAGCATGTTTGGCTAATTCCTATCTTCTGATTCTATATTTACAATCAGATCTGTCCTTTGAGACACCCATATTCTTGTATTAGCCTTTGTAGCAATTTTAATACAAGAGGACAAGCCTAGTTGGAGAGGTTTGGTCCAGCAGATGTAGCCCAGAGGGGGGGTGAACTGCTTTATCATTTTGATGTCTTTATTTGCTGAAGATGATATGCTAAACAAAACTGATATAAAGTATTAAACAAAAAATAAATATAACTTGCATACACACATAATCACTTATTCAGCTACAAAAATTTACTTGTCTTATTCCGCAAGACCTTAACCTTCAAGTATGTGTATGTCAAAGACTTCTAAGTGTTAACTTTGTTATTTCTTTAGGCAGAGCCTGTAGAGGGCCAGGTAGCCTCTAGAACTCATCCTCTTTTTAGAGGTGACATGTCCGGTGAATGCCCCTACAGTCTATCTCTGTATAAGAAATAAGAAGTTTATACATTTTTAGAGGTCATTTGGAGTGTCTAGCTCACAGTTGAAATTATTGGAAATGGATACCTTGCACCCTTAAACAAGTACATTCCATTTTCAGATCAGATGGTATCAGAGCACTAGGTTGCTTGACTGACATCACTAGCTTGATTGTGTAGCTTGAAAGGCGTCTTAAGCAGTGTTGGAGATTGACTGCTTTATTATTCCACAAAGTACTTGTTGTTTGAGTTGCTGAAGCTCTTTTGTTCATTTTTACAATGACAACTTCCATAAGTGAGTTCTCAAAATCGTCCTCCTTCACAAGATTCTTTGATGAAGGCTTGAAGCAAGAATTTTTCATCATGATGAATATGGTGAGAGAAATGTATGAGGATGAAAGAAAGAGCTCTAGACTTCAAGAGCAGTTGAATTCCATGAGAGAAGAGAATCAGTTGCTTTATAACCAATTGCAGGAAATGGAAGGCCAACTTCATATTGCAAACATGAAGTTGGAAAGGATGCATGAGTTGGAGACACAACTCCTTGTTGCCAAAGAAGCCTTAGCCAAGTATCAGCTGGAAGAAGAGGTAAACAATTCTAGTTTGTCTTCAAATTCTGATAAGAATGTTTATGTTGGTTCTTTTGAGAAACATACCAGAGGCATAGGGTCCAAGTTGATGTCCAAAATCTGATATGAAGGAAAAGGATTGGGCAAACATGCACAGGGTATAGTTGAGCCAATAATGGTTGAGGTAAGGCCTAAGAATTTGGGTCTTGGCTATGGACAATCTTGTGGAGAAAGTTCCAAAGCAGCCATGAAGGCAATTGAAACAGTTCCTAGAAGGAGTTTCATTTCAGGTTCTTTATCTCAAGGTTGTAAAGGTTGTATCCTTGAGGAATGCAATAGTTTGAAACAGACCTTGCAGGAAGGAGGTGTGCATAAGCATGCACTTGAACAAGGAAGTGGTGAAAGCTCTAAAGCCATTGCAAGGATTCATGGTGTTCCAAAAGGAGCTTCTTCTTCGTTTGATTCACCTCCTCATGAAGGTAATGAAGGTGAAAGGGAAAGGTATAAATCTGATTTCAATCATATTTCCTTTGATCATGTAAAGCACAGAAAATTTCCACATAAGCATTGGAAAAGAATTGCATGTTATTTTTGTGGTTTGTTTAACCATAGTGTTTCTAGATGTTGGAAAAGAATGGCAACATACAGAAACTTTTGAAGGAAAGGAGGCAAGAAGCCAAAGTTCCATTGAACAATGCAAATCATGCTATCAAGAAGATGAACCTGTGTTGCACTTATTGCCATAAGCAAGGACATTTTGTTGAAAGGTGTTGGACTCTGAAGCCAACAATGCTTCCACGAAAATTGAAGAAATGGGAGAAAGAGTATGGCAAGAATGGGAAGGAAGTTTCCATCACTTGATATGTGTCAGGATTATACGCATGTTAATATTGATGTGCGGTTAAAGGAAGCGCCTTTGAAATGGATTGGTAAGAAATGGTTAGAATTCTTATCCAATTAAAGTGGCATGTCTTTTGATTGAATGCATTTCTTTGTTAAGGGAATGCAAGTTGCAGGAAGGAAAAGCTGAGTATGAGACTCACTCTATTGCAGCGGAAGTTATATTCATTTCAGCTTTGAAAGTACATGTACATGTGATTGAGGATCTTGTACTTATGATTGTACTTAAGAGCAAGTTGAAGGATAAACTGCATGCATGAGAATGATATGCATGAGCACATGGATCATGATGATTTCCTTGTATTTTAAACATGTATGTGTGATTAACTTGAAGGGTTGATTACTTTGTTTTAACCAGGCATGTAATGTAATATTGACTTGGAAAAAGTTAATTTGATCTCCAAGATTGTAAAGAGGAGAAAGGATAAAGTGTTTCATCTTTATAAGAGCCTTCTCATTTGGGAGGCAACTCTTCTTCTGGAGTGGAGGTGCCATGGATGGGCATCGTGACAGATGGCAAGCCCACATGTTCAGGAGAATATTTTAGCTCATATATCAGAAAGTTTCATTGTTGGTTTCTGCAAACTTTCAGTTTGTCTGGCGAACAAGCTTGGTCGGGATTCGACGAATACTTGGTTTATGCAGCAACATTCGCCATGATGACAGTTGATAAGGTAGAATATTTTGGCATCAGTATGCTCTTTTGGCTGAACAGAAGAGGATATTTCTGTTCCTCAAGTGCTATACAGTTTAGTTCAGAGATTTAGTGAGCTTTTGGGGACCAAAAGCCTTCTCATTTGGGAGGTGTGATCAGGTGCTCATGTCCTAAGTGTCGTAAAATGCTCAAAATTTAAAGTGCTTAGAACTATTTCAAAGTTGAATGAATAGAAATTTCTCGTCTTCCCGATTCCGGTGCCGCAAACGGTTCGAAAAACGGTCGCCGTATGAGGAAGTTATGGCAAAAAGAAGAATTTGTCCATAACATTAGAAATTTTAATTTTTCAAAAAAAAATTAAAAAAGGAATATTCCGCCTGGCACGAAATCCGAGGGAAACACCAAACATTAAATGTAACTGCAGTTAAGTTGGCGAAATTTTGGCAGGAGCACCAAATTTGGCGGACCCGCCATAATTGGCAGAGCTATCTGGAGTTAACTAAAGTTAGTTGGAGTTTTTCTAGGGAAAAACTGGAGAAACTTTAAATGGCCATAACTTTGGCTAGGAAAGTCGGTTTTGGACGAATTTGTTTTTGATTTTGATTATTTTCCACCTTTTGAAGCCATTGGTGTAGGTCTTACAGCCATCTGAGGTCATTTGCAGGTGTTTTTGCTTCATGGAAGTTCCAGGAGCCACTAGGGCCAAACCAGTTTGGGAGCTGCATTGGGAATTATGCAGCCAATGAATGTGGAACGAAGGTCATTTCTGAAGGTTTTCAGCATTCTAAATCCATTTCTACAGCTCTTTTTTCCTTCTGAGACATTCTTCTCACTGTTTAGCTTCAGGGAAGCTTTCAGGGCCACTAGGGCCATTTCAGGGATTGAGCTGTTTGGGGGCTCTGTTCATCCGTTTTTGGTGATTCAAAAGCCTATGTCTGCTATTTTTGACCTTCTGAGTCTAATGGTAGAGGTTTCAGAATTAATTGAGGTCATCTTCACCTCGAAATTCTCCATGCAAGTTTAAAGGGCCAATTGGGGAAAGTATTGTATAAGGTACAAAATTCACTGTTTAGTGTTTGGGAAAGAGCATGTTTGGCTAATTCCTATCTTCTGATTCTGTATTTACAGTCAGATCTGTCCTTTGAGACACCCATATTCTTGTATTAGCCTTTGTAGCAATTTTAATACAAGAGGACAAGCCTAGTTGGAGAGGTTTGGTCCAGCAGATGTAGCCCAGAGGGGGGGTGAACTGCTTTATCATTTTGATGTATTTATTTGCTGAAGATGATATGCTAAACAAAACTGATATAAAGTATTAAACAGCAAATAAATATAACTTGCATACACACATAATCACTTATTCAGCTACAGAAAGTTACTTGTCTTATTCCGCAAGACCTTAACCTTCAAGTATGTGTATGTCAAAGACTTCTAAGTGTTTACTTTGTTATTTCTTTAGGCAGAGCCTGTTGAGGGCCAGGTAGCCTCTGGAACACATCCTCTTTTTAGAGGTGACATGTCTGGTGAATGCCCCTACATTCTATCTCTATATAAGAAATAAGAAGTTTATACATTATTAGAGGTCATTTGGAGTGTCTAGCTCATAGTTGAAATTATTGGAAATGGATACCTTGCACCCTTAAACAAGTACATTCCATTTTCAGATCAGTTCATCACTAGCATACAAGCTTCCCATGCATGAGTATTCAAGAGTATGGATGTCATGGTACGCACACATCAGATCCCATCTATTGGGACTCTCACCTAGGCGAAGACAAAGAAACAAGTCTGAATAGAGATTGACTCATACTTCGACAAGTTGATGTGCATTTCCACCAGCCTAGACTTGCCCATCAGTGCAAACATCATGCACAAGTATGTTGTTTGTCTAGCCACATTGAAGACAATCATGCACATGCTTTTAGACAAGTTAGATAGAAGAGCCTGAGCAGTGTACCTGGATGCTATGGAGGCAAGATTCAAGTTTCAGACGGATGTCACCACGGAGCACATAGACACCATCAAGGACTAGCGATCTTGGAATCAATATGTTACTATTGATCAGCATGAGGATGTTGATGAGTTGGACTTCCATGGTTGTCTAAGTTAGAGTGATGTCTAGCATGGCTTGCTCAATCCATTTTTGTTTCACATGGGTACATGTGTATTGTAATGTAAAGTCATGTCAAGTGTAAGTCAAGTGTTAATAGTTGGATGTAACAGTCATAGAGTAGGTGAAGAGTCATGAGGGTAGTTGAACTGTTACAAACGAGAATGGCAAGGGTCACCTCACCCTTTACTATAAATATTCCCTCATAACTCATTCTAAAGGCTTTTGGTCAGCGAAGCTTCCGATAAGACTATCTTGGAGAGAGCTTAGACAGTATTGTAACGCACCTTGGCTTCTCCACTGCACAGAGCTAGTACATCTCTTTGGAGGAGCAAAACAGATGTGGCTATAACATTCCACTATTGGAGCTAGCGGGTGTAAATGGATGTATTGTATGACTTGAACTTACACTTCTTTATATAATAAGAGCCAACACGTTTCATTCATATGTTGTATTGTGTTCCAACTATCTTGGTTACTCTAAATGGCATATGTATTTGCTTTCTTACGCATGCATGTATGGACTATTTTGTATGAGTATGTATGAATCTTTCTTAAATGTGTTGTTGGTTTAACCATCACTTTGGATTGTTAGCTAACTAGATTTCAAGCTTGTGATGTATCTTCGCTCGTGCATTCCCTTCCCATTTGAGTACTATTACAGGTTTCCAAGGGGCACACTCATCTCAACCCACATGTGTTAGAACCTCTCATGTACCTTCCTTGACTCACTGCAACTGTCACACCCTTGCTACCAACAGAGTTATCTTACTTTCCTCTGTGCAAAATCGTGGTCAAGTCATTACCATATGACCCACTATTGGGACTCCTACACCAAACAGTCTGAGGTCTAATTAGGACTTCTTACTGGGCAAATCCCCTTGACATGTTGATGTGTCCATCATCGTCAACACATTCATAAAAAGGATTCTGAGGATTAGTTGGTAACCTTTTGTCAGTTCAGTGTTGGAGATTTCTCTCATTATTCTCTCTCTCATACTCTTGGATACTTAGTGTTTTCTTGGAGCATTCTTGGAGGGTGTGGCATACTTTTCTTTTTGGATCAAGAAGGCAAAGGAAGAGTAGGAAAGTGCAAGAGGGCATCAACATCAACAATTACCTCATATTTTCTTGTAGGTACCGAGTTTCACGTATGATTACTTCACTAATTTTGGCACGCATGGCATATGCATGTTGTTTCTTTGTTGTGATTTTGTTATTGGGAAAACTAGTGTCCTCAGAGCTGCTAGTCCCACTAAGACAGGTAGCTATCTTAGAAACAAACAAACTAATGTTACTTGTGTTTTCCTTTACGAGAGATAGATGAGAGAGAAGAAAAGAGTACTGACCTCAGTCTTCCGCTAGTCTCCTTGCTTGTTTCCTCTCTCCTTTGATAGAGCTTTCGCCACTCCTTCCTCACTTGTCCCGCTTCAAAGAACACTTGTAGAGTCAAAGCAGCAAAATACCATCAAAGCATAGAGATCTATAACCATAAGCAATGTAGGATCAGATGTACATTAACCATATAAATGCATATACAAATACAAGATTTAGAGATATACAAGCATATGGAGGAAAACTCAAATAGATTTATTGATAGAAGTAGTAGAAGAGAGGATTAAAACCAAGCTGTCTGATCCAGCATCATCCTCCCAGCATGAAAGCCCTCTTCACCTCATACAAAGCAAGACCACCCAACAATGTCTTCAAAGAGAAACCAACAACACTTCCTTGCAAATTAAAAAATTCCAGCCTCTTGGATCTCTAGGATGAGGGATCCATATATAGATGTTTGCAGGAGAATGAGTCAGCTTCTAGGATTTTGATTAGTGTCATTTCACTGATAGTTCTTGGTTCCACTTGGAGATTTCATGATCTCTTACTCATCCCTGGGCGAATTCAGAGAGGCAAGTGTCATATGAGCAGTTTCTAAAAGATTCTTTGAGTTTCCACCTAGCAAACTGCTTCTGCCATTTGTCTGCTCTCGCTCATCGCACCCTACAGAAGGGATTTTTAGTGTGCATCACACCCCCCATGTGTAACAGGTGAGATGCATCGCACCCTCAGCATGGAGCATTCTGTATGGTCCAGTTTTTACCAGTTCTGAGCAGTTTTTCAGGGAGAACTTCTGGGAAATGGTGTAATTAGCTGACCTTGTTCCTTTAGGGTATGAAAAAACACTTTTATGGGTTTAGAAGCCCTTGGTTTATGGACATATGTGATTGGGGTTGTAGTGCCCAAATATGTCTATAACAGTTGCCCCCTAAAGCATGAGGTCGTAAATCTTCTGATGTTGGGTGAAATGCTTTATAATGAGGATCCGAGGTTTTTCAAACTGGAAGGTGACCTCTAATAAGATACAATAAAATACATTATCTTCATAATATTTTCATGATCTAGCTGAGGCGGGCATTCCCATGCTCAGCTTTATAAATTCATTTTCATGTACATAAGATAGACAATCGTCTGTGTGGCAAACTGATGATTCTTGTAGAGCCATCATCCCTTAGTTTGGATGATTATCTGTGGCATAATTGCACAATTATGCTCGCTAGATGTTCAAATATTGAAATCATCTCTTTCTTCAGATCTCCAAAGAATCTTGGACAATCACTCCAAAGTATTTGAGACTCCCAAAGGCCTCCCACCTATTCGTGATCATGATCATGCTATCTATTTGATGCCAGGAAGTGTTCCTCCAAACATCATGCCTTATAGATATCCCTATGCCCAAAAGAGTGAAATTATGGTTGCAAAAATGCTAAAGGTCGGTATAATTCAACCTAGTCAATGCTCTTTCTTTGCTCCAATAGTATTGGTGCACAAGAAGGATGGTCATGGCGTATGTGTCCAGATTATAGGGAGCTCAACAAGTTCACTATTAAAGATAAATTTCCCATTCTTGTCATCGATAAATTGTTGGATGAATTACATGGAGAAATTTACTTCACCAATATGGATCTTCATTCAATATATCATCAAATTATAATGAAGACTCAAGACATTTGAAAAACAACATTCAGAACTCATGAAGGTCATTATGATTTTTTGGGAATGCCTTTTGGCCTAGCTAATGCTCCTTCCACATTTCAAGGTTTGACGAATTCCATTTTCAAAGCCTTCACTAGAATATTTTTGTTAGTATTTTTTGATGATATACTAATCTATAACAAGTCTTGGAAGGATCATGTTCAACATGTTGACAAGGTGCTAAAACTATTGGAGGAGAAAAAATTATATGAAAAATTCTCCAAATCTTTCTTTGGAGTACAATAGGTGGAATAATTGGGTCATATTGTGTCTCATGAGGGTGTTAAGGTAGACCCTAACAAAATTAAAGCCATTAAGGAATGGAAAATCCCCACAACCCTACAATGTCTTTGAGGATTTCTCAGGTTGAAAGGGTATTATCACAAGCTTGTTAAGAATTATGGGATAATAGCAACACCTATAACAACCTTAATAAGGAAAGATGCCTTTTTGTGGACTCTAGAAGCAACTAAGACCATTGAACATCTTAAATAAGAAATGTGCCAAGCACTGGTCTTGGCTACACCAGTCTTCACAAAAACCTTTATTATGGAATGTGATGCCTCAGGAAATTGAATTGATGCTATTTTAATGCAAGAAGAAAGACCCATTTCTTTTGAAAGTCATCAAATCAAGGGAAAGCATTTACACAAACCTATTTATGAGAAGGAAATATTTGCAATACTACATCCACTAAATAAATGTTGACCTTACTTAATGGGAAGACACTTCAAAGTAAAAACAAATCATGATAGACTTAAATAGTTTTTGGAACAAAAATTATCTTCAAAAGAGTAGCAAAAATGAGTCACAAATATGTTGGGGTATGACTTTGAAATCATCTACAAAAGGGAAGCAAAATGTTTTCGTCGATGCACTCTTGAGAAAGGATGAGGATGTGGCAGCATCATTCTGTGCCATTTCTATTATCTAACCTAATTGGATAACTGAAGCAAGGGATGAATAGAAGAATAACAAAGAGGTGTGGACACTCATTCAAAAGTTGCAACAAGATCCTAGTACATCTGATACATTTATTTGGAGAAATGATTCATTATGGTACAAAGATCACTTATATCTCTATAATAATTCCAAAATCAAACAAAAGATCCTTTTGGAATTGCACACCTCCCCCTTAGGAGGGCACTCAAGATTTTTAAGAACTTACCACAAGGTCAAGAAGGAATTTTTTGGGATGGTCTTAAATGTGATATTCAAAAGTTTGTGGCAGACTGTTGGTTTTCCAACAAAATAAATTTGAAACAATTAATACCCCAGGTTTGTTACAACGTTTAGCCATTCCAAGTCAGTGTTGGCAGAGGTATTAATGGATTTTATCACAGGTTTACCCAAGTCTGAAGGAAAGAGTGTCATCATGGTAGTAGTTGATAGAATTACCAAGTATGCACAATTTTGTTCATTATCTCATCCTTTTAAAGCCAATATGCATTTATGGAAACAATTCAAAACCTACATGGAAACCGAAAGGTTATTGTAAGTGACAGATATCCCATTTTCACTAGAAATTTTTGGATGTAATTATTTTCTTGTCTTGGTAGTCAATTAGCTCATAGCTCATCTTATCATCCTCAATCTGATGGGAAAACTGAGATAGTGAACAAATTTTTGGAAGGATATATTTTTTTATTTGTATCGGATAAACAAACACAATGGATCAAGTGGTTACCTATGGATGAATGGTGGTATAACACTCCATTCCATACTGCAGCAAAAATGACCCCATTTATGGCACTTTATGGATGTCATCCATCATCTATCACATCATCTTTAAGAGAAAATTCTAAGGTTCAATCAGTGGAATATCACATCGAGCATCAACAACAAGTTCTCCAACTCTTAAAGGATAACCTCACTCTGGCTCATAATTGAATGAAACAATAGGCATATCAACATCACAGTGAAAAAAGTTTTGATGTAGGTGACTGGGTATTTTTACGGCTACAACCATATAAAAAAATTTCCCTCAAGCAAGCTAAGAAGAATAATAAATTATCACCCAAGTACTATGGTCCTTACAAAGTGTTGCAAAAGATTGGCACTATGGCATACAAATTGGAGTTGCATGCATCTTATCAAGTACACCCAATTTTCCATGTTTCATGCTCAAAGAAGGTTATTGGTGACAAGCTTCCATTTCAAACAGTATTTCCAGAACTTGACGAAGAAGGAAAAATCATATTGGAGCCAAAAACAGTCACAGAAACAACCTGACAGCTACAAAATCTATCAATTTGAAAGAACTCATTAAGTGGAAGAACTTACCTGTTGAAAATTCCACATAGGAGGATGAGAATTTTATACAAAAGAATCCAGATCTACTCAAGGGTTGAAGACAACACTTTTTTGAAGGAGAGGGGCATGTTAGATCCCTATAATACTATTGTAGCCCCCTATTGTTATTGTTGTGCCCATAGAAGCCCACTATTTTTATTATTGTTATGTAGGCTTTGATTATATTGTGACCCCATAGACTCCTATAGATACCAAGGAGGTCTTGTCATTTGTATCATCCAAGCGTTGTTCATTTATGTAATGTAAAGGAGGTTTCCCCCTTTAAGAGGTTATTTCTCAAGTCATTGATCTATCTTTTCTCTATTTTGTGAGTTGGTTGCATTACAGATAAACCTTACATCTAGCTTACAAAAGGGATGAAAACCTTAACTTGATCACAAACAACCAAGAAAAAAATTTGTGTATGCTACTAAGCTAATCCTTAGATCTATTTTGCTGAAAGGATGGAAACCATAATCTACTCTAAGATTCAATGAAAGCAATAAATGTAAACAAAATGCAATTAATAAAGTATATGGGGAAAAGAAAAGTTTTTACTCATTACCAAGAATAAAAAATTACAATGAATTGACTTGAATTCTAAGAAATTAGTTATAAACCCCTTCTCCTTGGGCTTCTTTCCTTAAATATTCCCTTAGTCTAATTCTCTTTCCAAAGTTTTCAAGAAATTGTGTCTCTTTAATGTTCACAAAATCAGTGTGATATGTAGAATGAAAGTGAAATATTCATACTATAATTTAAGAAGAGAAAATCTAATAATGTATCATTACAATTGAATTTAAAATTCTTAATAATATGTAGAAGAAACTATTTTGTAACCAATGGTCTCCTTCTAAGGTTTTTAGGCGAAAAATTGATCCACCATTTAGAGAAAACCTAAAATATTTTTTCTTTGGGCTTTGCCCCTCTAATAAAAGTTGATTTTACAAAGATGACATGTTTCCTATGATAAAATTTTACATTATTAGAGCTACATAGGTTTTTCCCATTTTTACTCTAATTTCTTGTCTTTTGAAGTAAAAGTTGCATTGGTCATCTTAAATAAGAAAATTTTCTTTTTATCCAAAATTTTGAAGTATATGTCATCTTTTTCAATGCCAGGTATGCCAAACATTAATGCATTGTCAATTTCACATACTTTGTCACTTGTAGAAAGAAACAAATTGGTTAACAAAGGCCTCAAAAGTTAGAGGCTAAGTGGGAAACATAGAAAATGTGGAAGTCATCTACAATTGAGAGAAAATTAAATCACATGCAAGCACATCAAATTTTATAACATATATCCTTTTTCATGTAATTCAAGAATACCCATGCTTATCTATAAATCAAGTCAAGTACATCATGTATATGAGACTATAACTAACTATGACATGGTAGAGGGCTATGTTATTGTACATCAATGTTTTGTTATATCATCAATATATCTTATAAATATTTTATAGAATTAATGATATAAATTTTCCATGAGGAGGCACATAATTGTAGAATTCATGGCCCAATAATATGTGTGTTTGGGGGCATACAATTAACTCAAATACTTATTGGAAAAAAGTCATAAAAATTGAAAAAGACTTATAAATTTCCATGGTCTTTGATTCAACTTGTAAAACTAACACCGTCGAGTATGATTCTTCATGATGCAATAATAAGATGAAGTCAAACATAGGAGGAAGCATATGGTTAGATATTAATGAAAGGAACCACTTTCAAATGTTAGGTAGCCACATTGATAAAAACAAGTATTAAGTTAAGTTAGTATGATAATTGTAGTGTAAAGAGAGGACTTGGTGTCCAACACTAGAGGCAACCATGAAATCATGGATCAATGATGAAAATCCCATTTTAAATGTGTTGTATTCCACTAGATGTGACTCTAGGTAATAACTACACATTCAAAATGGGACAAACACACACACATACAAACACATGTGCACACGTGCTTGAGCAAGATATCTCATGTTTAATTGGGGAAGATCCATTGAAAGAAAGGTTATTTTGCATCCCTTCAACCAACATGAGGTGATAAAAGTACTAATTAATGATTAAGAGTCAAACTTGACTCAAGAGAAAACCAAAACATTAAGGTATGGTAGAAGTTTTCCCTTGACATAAAGAAAATATAGTCACTCACATGCGAATCAATCACAATTGAAATACAGTGGAGGGATGGGTCAACTAATATGTAAATGGGAATAATGAGTAAGTTTTGATAAACAAATGTAGCAAATAATATCTTATTTGATGGGATAGTGGGGCTAAACAAAGTTAATGATGATTTTGATAAAGTGGAATACCACATATGGGTGACTCAATGTAAATGATATGATAAAGGGACACACTAGCTAATCCTTAGACTCATGGTGACTTTTATGATGGGAGAAAATATTTGGTCCAAGTAGAGATTTCTTTATCTTCTTATTAATTTATGTTTTTTTAAGTAATATAACAATCACCAATGATGAAGAGAGGAAGTAGATGTCAACATTGCAAAGAAACAACTTGAAAAATGCATAAGAGAACATAACTTTGCAAGCAAGCAAAAAAGAAAATAGAAAACATATAATGGGCACTTGTGCATGCTCCCTCTTAGATAGTGAAATATTGCATGCATATAGAGAAACAAATCTTAGTAGTGAAAACAACATACCTAAGCAAATAACAAATGGAAAAGAACAAGAAAATACTTAAATAAATGGTTGGGAGTCCAAAAAGGGAATGACTAAAACTTGGGAATAAAGTAGAATAAAGATCAAAATGCAACTTTAGACTATAAAAGCTCCTATGCATATGGAAAAAGCTATCCATGAATATAAAAACATAAACAACATTAAACTAAAAAAACCATTATAAAAAAATATATATAATTAAATAAATATGAAAATAAGAAAAACATAATAAAATATAAATCCAACATCCATCTAAATTTATGCTATAAAATAAAATATTATGCTTGCAAAATCTAAATCTACAAAGAAAATCCAAAATACATCATATTTCTCCTATTATTAATTTATCCTATTGAATATTCATGTTAACAAAACAAAAAAAAAACTTAAATACAACATTGCAGGTGCAAAACCTAAACCTCTCAAGAAAATCTAACATATAAAATTTTAAATGTAATATTTTACTATTATTAAAGATATTATTCTTCATTTGAAATTTGTGTTTTCTAAAATCTATCAAAATCAATAACTTATTAGTTTGATAACTTATTAGTTTATGAGAATAAATTAAATGACTAATAAATATTAAAAGACTTAAGACAACTATTCCATAAAAAAACAAAACTGAGCAATAATTACTTTTAAATTTTAAAATCGAAAATCAATTATATAATTAAAAAAACCTTTTAATAATATAAATAATAAAAAATCTGTATTTATAAATAACTAAACAAATTTAATAACAACCTTCAAAAAAAAATTTTTATTAAAATCTAACTATGCATAATATATTTATTATAAAAAATTTTCTAAAATATAAAACTCTTTTCGATACAAATAGACCTATTAACTTAATTTAATAAATAAATAAATATAGAAATATGTAAAATTTAATCATGCCTTAAACTAAAAATAATCAAGAGCACCTGTGATGTTTAAGGGTCTCCATTATCCTTTTTCTTGAACTTTCCACGTGCATATGATTTTCATATACTAATCATTTCTATACCAATTTTTGGATATGACGCTTCTATATCCAATTAATTAGGATTAAAATGAATTATTAAGAAAATTTAAATTGACTTTAATTATTAAAATGGTTGTGTATAGAAAAATAGATGGTTATTAATTTTACATATTATTTTTAAATATTATTAAAAGATATCATAATTTATTGAGAATTGTTTTTGGCATAATTTATTTAAGAAAAGTTTTTCAATAAAAATCACATAAGAGAATTTTTTAGCCAATGAGTTTCGAACTAACAAGTGTGGTTCATCCTCAGGGCAAGTTGAAGAACCAAATCTGTAGGTTAAATAGAGAACAAATCATTCAACGGCTACATTTGACCAAGGAAGCAGCTACATTGGACTAGGCCGCTAGACTGAACCAAGAGTTAGCGAAAGAGAAATTTAATTAGTTAATTAATTAATTAATTAGTTTTTGTTATATTTATTTCAATACAAACGGTTACATTTGATTACAAATAGAAATAAATATAACAAAAACTAACTAATTAAATTTCCCTTTCCCTAACTCTTGGTCCAGTCCAGTTGCCCAGTCCAATGTAGTTGTTTCCTTGGTCAGATGCAGCCATTGAATGATCTGTTCTCTCTATTTAACCTGCAGCCATGATCTGGTTCTTCAACTCGTCCTTGCGATGAACCACACTTGTTGGTTCAAAACACGTCGACAAATGAAATATGATGTGATTTTCGCCAAAAACACTTCTCAATAAACTTGATATGGATCACAGAAGCCTAAATTCAACAAATATATCATAATATTTTATTTTATTGTTGAAGTATATGACGGTACTTTGTCATTAAAGAGTGGAGAATCGAGATAAGTGAGGTAAAATAATAAAAAAATTGGAGAGGGAAATTTATTCAAAAAATATAACTTAAATATTGAGAGATTTTTTTTGACATTGTGTGGAAGATGTTTAATCATGTCTAATGTTTCATGTGGACACTTCACTCATCGTTAAGGACTTCAAGAATAGAATGGAGTATCCACTCGAAATGTTGGATGAGATTAAACATCCACCACACAGTTTTATGGGAAAAAAAAAAATATCAATATAAATAACTATGGAAATATACACTCTCTCATAATTTAAATATGTTATTGAATGATTTAAATGAATTAAAATGACTTAAATAAATGTTTTCCCTTAAAATTTGATAGATCATTTTAAATTAATAAAATTATAAATATTAAATATTAACATTGTGATGTTTAATTATATTAGAAATATTTAAAAGGTTTATATTTAAAATTATAATTTTGAAAGTTTTCGGGTAGTTCAATTGTTGATGCTATTAAAAATAAAGTGTTATGTGTGAGGAGGTTAAAGGTTCAAATTCCTCTCATTCACCTGTGGTTATGAAATGCACATACATAGGCATCTATAGGTTATAATGGTAGTGGTTGGAATCAAACTTGTATTACACGAATACGAGACTAACCCAATTATCATTTCCTCTATGAATTTGAATATATATATATATATATATAGATATAGATATATATATATATTTCTTCCATTAAAAATGATATAGTAGTAATTATTTAATGTATTATATAATCTAGTATCAATTAAATTTGTCATTTATAAATCAAAAATAGAAAAATCTTAAAAGAAAAGGATTATAAATATGTATTTGTCAATTGTGGTTATCTTGGTTGGTTGACTAAATGATTGTTATCTTACTTACCTTTGTTCACAATATTGTTAGTGGCATGTTGAGCTCTGATTCCTTGAAGAATATTGTTGTAATGGCTTCAAGCCAAGAAAAATTTCTTAAGTGAATACAAATGTGGACTAGACTAGTGCCAACAACCTCACTCTTGCCTTTGGGTTGAGAAGCAAGTTGATTTCTTTCATAAAATAAAAATAAAAAATAAAATAAAAATGTATATATGTATTTATTTTTTGTTCTATTCAACCAGTGGGCCGGTTCGAATTTTATCCGCAATAATAGTTGATAATCTAGTAATACTCAACCTAATTTGAACCTCGGTAAGACTGAAATCAAAGACCTTGCAACAATCTTCACCTTAAAAGAGTTTATTCAAAGTAATTAAGCTAACCCAATAAAATTTTAAACTTAAAAGCATAATGTGGTTTTTGATACACTTATGCTTGCATAGATCATAATTATCTTCATCACAAGATCCCTCTACTATCAAAATGGAGGGGGGGCTAAATTGCTAGCCAAAATCACAATCGGTAACCTACTTGATTGAATTTGAACCTATATCACTTTATCATCAACAAGATGCCTTGGGAAAATAGTTCAATGAATTGAGTTTATCGTTGTGGCTATATGTATATATATCTCATAGAAAGACTCATATGATCCGCCTTTCTTCCTTTAAATATATGAAAAGAAATTGGCTAAATTGCATACTATTAGATAGCAACATAATGAGACTCAATGTACCTTGGATCTTAGCTAGCTAGACTAAAACTAAAGCCAAAGCCATTATAGTGAACTCCACAATTGAAATAGTATATTCAAATTATTTGAGTTAATCCACAAAGAGTCTCATTTTAGATGAACTTTGATCTTAGTAAAAAAAAACTCAAACTTCATCACCAATAATTCTAATCCTTTTAAAATTAATTAATTATAGATATACATATATATAAAACCCTTCCTCACATTTTAAAAACAACATTTAAGTTAAATATTGTATATGGGTAAGGGATCCATGGATTTAATCTTATGACAGTCATAGTTAATATAATTTCAATATGAAAAAACAAATCACTTGAAGTAACTCTTCGAATCATATAAAACACATTAAGAGAAAGCTAAAAAATATTCTCAAACACATCTTTAATAACCACATCAACCCTAACCAAGTATATCTAAGCTAAAAAAACTTCCATTTAAATTTACTTTCACTTTAAATTAGGAAAAAATTACATTTCACTAAATCCAAAATTAAATAATTTATGTCTAATATTTTTCATAAGACAAATTAATTTAACACTAACGCGTGAAGGGAAGGTATTAATTTAGATATAAGAGAAATGGGATAATATTGAAGTATGGGATAACATTACACATCTATGAAGTATTGATAATGTTCAAGGGAATCACTAATATTTTTCATGAGACAAATTAATTTAACACTAACACGTGAAGGGGAGGTATTAATTTAGAGATACGAGAAATGGGATAATATTGAAGTATGGGATAACATTACACGTCTATAAAGTATTGATTATGTTCAAGGGAATCAAGTTGAATTATTCAATTAAATCCGATTAGATAAAGGTAGGAGGTGTATTCTTTAACCGATAAAAGGTTTTTTAAAAATTTCTTTATGGGAATTTTCATCTTTTGGGTTATTAGTTTTTGTTTTGCTAGTGACTATAACACTTGCTTTGTGGTCAAAGTGCATCGATTCTCAATTATTTTATTGTGTGTTTGTTATTTTAATCAAAATTTTGGGAAAATGTCCAATATTTTTATTTTTTCGTAAATTCAAAGCTAATTTTCTAATTTATGGAAAATTTGTTTCTAACATTTGATTGGTTGAGCAAGCTATGATAGGACATAATTCCCCTAGTGGGAGGTGATTTATTTTCGATATTTATCAATGTCTGACAAATCATTTTAAAATAACAAAAATGTTAATTTTGTGAGTGGTCATTCCATCAGTGAGTTCTCTAACACTGTAATGATTGAAACTATTATTTCTCTGCTCGATGCTAGAACTAGCAGGTTTCTAGGTCACTTATGTAAACAGGGGGGGTTGAATAGATATGCGGAGGAAGGAGAAAGGGTGTGCGAAGAAGATGTGTGTGGGGGAGTTTTTTTATGAGGGACTATATTCCTCCGCGCAAAGCTAATTTAATATGTGTGGTGCTCTTCCCAATGATACCAGAATTGACGAGATTACAGGTCCATTACGTAAGCGAGGGATGTTGTTCTGAAAAAATATGCAGACTTTGCTATGCGGAGAAAGGTTGTGCAGGAAGTGCAAGAGAGAGGGTGTGTTGAGAAATTGTGTGAACATGAATGTGTTAAAGAGAAGGGACTATATCGAGTCATGTTTTTTTCTTCTGTACTCAAGATATTGTATATTTTATAAATTTAAAAATTACTCTGCACATCAAATGGAAACCAATCTATGTTAGTGTTAGATAAGTTTGTCCATAACAACTAGTAGTTATTTTTATTTACAAATTCTTCCTATGTTGTTGAGTGTTTAAGGATTCCCTTCTCGCATACTTATATTGTACACCTATTTCTTTGATTATGCGAAGTGTGGAAGTGCAATTGATGGTAAGGTTAAAAATAATTACAAATTAACAATATAAGGCAATATAGATTCAAATAACTATTATATTCATCCTAGTAACATTTCTCTTCAAAATAATTAATTCAAAGGTACGAAAGAAGCTTTGATTGAGTAACTCCAACAAAGCTCTTGTGTGCAGGGGAAAGGGTGTGCAAAGAGATAGTGTGCATGGATAGGTGGGAACTGATTAGTTGTTATCAACATTCTGGAGATCTCTCTACATTCTACATAGTTATGGAAATTAGATTTGTTCATACCCTCCCCCCCCCACCCCGCCCCGCCCCGCATTATGCAAACATTGGTGTGGGGAAAGTGGGGGAGAATGGGTGTGCGAAGAAATTGTGTGCAAGGGAATTTTTTAAAGAAATGAGACTATATCGAGTTGGAAACTAATCTATTTCAGTGTTTTATAAGATTGTTTATGATAATTGATAGTTTCATTTACAAATGATTCCAAATGATAGTCTTCACATAGTTCTATCAAACACCTATCTATTTTATTTTGTGGAGTAATTAGCAATATAAGACAATATAGGTTCAATTAATTATTAAACTCAACCCAAAAATATTTATTTTTAATGTAGTTAATGTAGAGGTGTGGAAAAAGCTTTGATTAAGCAATTTTGTCAAAGCTCTTATGTGGAGGAAGGAGAAAGGGTGTGTGAAGAAATTGTGTATGTGGACATGTACAACCATGCCAAAATTGACCAAATTGCAAGTCTATTACATGAGGTGGAGTGTTCTGAACAAATATGCAGACAAAGATTTTATATATTAATTTGATATGAAACTGCTACTATTTTTCTATGTAGAGAAAGGGTATGCAAGAAGTGTGGAGAAAATGCTACTATTTTGTAGTGCAAAGAAAGGGTGTGTAGGAAGTGTAGAGACATTGTGTGCAAGGGAGTTTGTTAAAGAGAAAGTACTATATCGAGTGAAGCGTTCATCCTCCAAATAAGGATAATTTAATATGCAGAGTTGAGACATAGACAAAAAAGGATAATTTTTTGGTGAGTGCCTTCCTCAATGATGCAAGAACTGACAAGATTGCAGGTTCGTTATGTAATCCAGGGGGTTGTTCTAAACAAATATGCGGATGAATATTTTATATATTAATTTAATATGAAACTGCTACTATTTTTTGTGGGTGGAGAAAGGGCGTGCAGGAAGTGTGGGAGAAAATATGTGTGAAGAAATTATGTGCGAGGGAGTTTGTTAAAGAGCAGGGACTATATCAAGTTGTCTTTTTTCCTCCACACTTGGCACAATGTTTATTTTAAAAATTTAAAAATTACCGCGTACATCACAACTTGTTCATAACAAATAGTTAGTTTCATTTACAAATGCTTCTAACTTTGTCAAGCATTACTTCTACCGTACACCTATCTCTTTGATTGTATGGAGTGCTAAAGTGCAATCAATACTAAAGTTAAAAATTAATTAAAAATGAGAAATATAGGGAAATATAGGTTCAACTAACTATTAAATTTAGTTCAACAACATTAAATAGTTAATGTGGAGGTGCGAAAGAATCATTCATTGTGTTGCTTAGGTGTTGTGTGTGAGGCAATTTCGTTAGAGCTCTTATGTGGAGGAAGGAGAAAGGGTGTGCATAAAGTGCATGAGAAAGGGTGTGTGGAGAAATTTTGTGCATGAAAAACTGATTGCTCCTGAAATCAATCAAGAAGTGAATTTCTTAAGAATATTTGCTCTCGTCAGGATGGAGGATGTCATGCTCAGCGTGGAAACTAATCGGGTGTGTAGGAAGTGCGATAGAAAGGTTGTGTGAAGAATTGTGTGCGGGGAAGTTTGTTAAAGAGCATGGACTATATCGAGTTAATGTTTTAAAATTTTACAAAGTAAGGACTATATTTCAAAATTCTAATAAATTACTATGAAATTCCGATAAACAACATTGTTTTTTATTAAAATAATTAATGCAAAGGTGCAGAAGATGCTTACGTTATGCTCCTTTCATACATTATGCTCCCATTTTCCCACACAACACTTCTTGTTTTGTGGATATGAATTACAAAAAAATTTCATTTAATATTGAGTGATAACTATTTAATTGACAAATGTCAAATCACAAATGCATGTATTGTCTTCGCAAGGGCATTGGTAAGATGTTCAAAATAAGATATCATGAATAACATATCATCGTTTTTTTAGTTAATATCTAATACGTGTGTTGAACATTTATAAATTAATGTGATAGCTATTCTTGCCTCTCGAGGGACTATAACGCTTGCCTCGTGGTCAAAGTGCGTTGATTCTCAATTATTTTGTTGTGTTTTTGCAATTTTAACCAAAATTTTAGGAAAATGATGAATATTTCTATATTTCCATAAATTCAAAAATATTTTTCTAATTTCTAGAAATATTATTTCTAATTTTTTATTGGCTAAGTAAGTTGTGATGGGACATAATTTCCCTGGTGGAGGGTGATTTATTTTTAGAATTTGTCATTGTCTGACAAATCATTTAAAAAAAAAAAGGGTAATTTTGTGAGTGGCCATTTCAATGGTAACTACTCTAACACTGTTACGCCTCACACTGTTAATGCATGACTCGATGCCAAAATTGATAGATTTCTGGGTCGCTTATGTAAGAAGGGAGAATGAACATATATGCAGAGGAAGGAGAAAGGCTGTGCAGAGAAATTGTGTGTGGGGGAGTTTATTAAAGAGAAGGGACTATATTCCTTTGCACAAGGCTACTTTAATATGTGTTGCTCTCTGCATAATCATGCCATAACTGATGAGATTGGAGGTTCCTTACAGTGGGTGTTTTGAACAAATATAGAAAACTTTGTTGTGCAAAGAAAGGGTGTGTGAGAAGTGTGGGAGAAAGGTTGTGCAGAGAATTTTTTTAAAGGGAATTGTTAAAGAGCAGGGACTATAGCGAGTCATGTTTTTTTCTTCCACACTTGGGACAATGTATATTTTAAAATTTTAAAATTACTTCATAGATCAGAGGGAAAATAATCTATGTTGGTGTTTGATAAGCTTGTTCATAACAACTGATATATATTTTCATTTAAAAATTCTTCCAATGTTGTTGAGTGTTTGGAGATTCCCTCCTTGCATGCTTCTATTATACACCTATTTCTTTGATTGTGCGGAGTGCGGAAGTGCAATCGATAGTAAGGTAAAAAATAATTAAAAATTAGCAATGTAAGATAATATAGGTTCAACTAAATATTAAATTCAGCCTAGCAGCATTGCATTTTAAAATAGTTAATGCACAGGTGTGAAATAATCTTTGATTGAGAAATTTTGTCAGAGATTTTATGTGTGGGAGAAAGGGTGTGTGGAGAGATTATGTGCATGGATAAGTGAGAATTGATCAGGTGTTATCAACATTATGGAGATCTTTCTACATTCCACACATTTATGGAGATTTGTTCAACCCCTCCCCGTGCCCCCCCCCCCCCCCCCCCCACATAATATGTGGACTTTTGTGTGTGAGAAGTGCGAGAGAAAGGGTGTGCAGAGAAATTGTGTGCAAGGGAATTTGTTAAAGAGCAAGGTCTATATCAAGTTGAAAACCAATATATGACAATGTTTGATAAGCTTTTTTATAACAACTAATAGTTTCATTTACAAATGCTTCCAATTGATAGTTTTCATATACTTCTATTGTACACTTATCTCTTTGAATATGTGACGTAATTAGCAATATAAGGCAATATAGGTTCAACTAATTATCAAATTCATCCCAACATCATTGCTATTTAAATTAGTTAATGTGGAGGTGTGAAAAAAGATTTGATTAAGCAATTTTATCAAAGCTCTTATGTGGAGGAAGGAGAAAGGGTGTGTGGAGAAATTGTGTATGTCGACATGCGCAATGATGCAAAAATTGACAAGATTGTAGATATGTTAAATGAGAAAGGGGGCGTGGGGTGTTCTGAACAAATATTGTAGAAACTTCTAATATTTTGTGATCCAGGAGGATCCTGGAGGAATGATCAAGGTGGATCTTCATAAAAGTACTAGTGGCATGGTTAAAGGCTCAAAAATAAAAGTGGAAGAATCTAGATAAACTTAGCATTGGATCGAAGTTTCGTCATCCTGATTCCAATGGTGCGAATGGCACTCAAATCCGAGTTCATGTGAAGAAGTTAGAGCAAGTAAAAGTTCAAGTTTGACTTGTCTAGGTGGTAGGATGATATGACATGGAAAAAGTCTCAGCGAATAGGGGAGCGACAAATGGTAGGCTACCATTGATCCCTCATATCACATATTGCAGTAAGGAGATGAAGCGACTTAAGGGAAAATCGACCCTAAGCAAGTTGTGATGCGATAATCGCATATCGCACTCAGAAAAAGATAAAGTGGTTAAGAATCAACCCTGGCAAGATCCCGGTTGTGATTGTGATATCTCACATCGTGGATCGGAGGAATAGGTGTTAAGGATCGGCCCCCAGAAGATCCTAGCTGCGATGCAATATATCGCATATCGCAATCGCAGAAGGGCTAGTGGATGTGAAGAAGCCCCGATAGTAATAATTGATTGCGATTTGTGATAGGACTACCGGATGCGATGTTTTATACATTGAGATTTATAATCCCGACAGGTCCATGTTATCGCAGAACACAAGTTGGGTTGATACACCGATGGTTTAAGCGCTGATTGCAATTACAATGGGGTCCCCAGATGTGATATGTTATATATTATGTTGTATAAACCTAACGGGTCCGTTATATCGCAGGCCGCATGATATAAGGGCTGGTCTGTACACTAATGGAACGTTGATTGCGAAGAACTGTTGATAGCATCAACCGCCAAGTTCAACACACAATCAAAGAGGTTTCGTGCCATATTTAAAAGGGGTTTCACCATACTTGTAAAGGTTTGTTGCATGTATCATTTAGGCCTGAGATCCCTGGTCTTAAGACAATCCCGCATGCCTAACTTGGCCTATGGTTAGAATTGCCCAAGAGTTGAGGAATTTCTGCCATGCTTGTATAAAGACCCTTTTGTGTTAGAACAAGGTAGGGAGGACTGGAAGATTAATTCAGAATCGAATGTACAACAAACCCTGACCCTGGAAGTAGGTCGGGACCTCGCCTTGAGCAGTAGGGAGGTTCTGAGAAGTTGCATAAGGCCCGATTATCCAAATTGGGAGCTTGGATAGGCGTTTTTGTACGCTTTTTCGCTAGGAGTTTAGTGGTACTATTTGTTTCTAAAGCTAGGCTCTCCATTCATTGTCCATCTTCTAGCTTGCAGGTATAAGGGTTGTAAAGACAGTTGCTCGTACTTTTATCTCTTTTTTTATGCCACTTAATGAATGAAGGCCTCCCCACTATTGAGCAGGGCCTAGAGACGTAGTCCAAATTGGACGAACTCCGTAATCAAATCATTATGTTATGGTTTTCATGTTATTTTGATTATTTCTGCATTGTTTATGTGTTTTTATGTTCTATGGTTAAGAATCTCTGTTTTATGTAATTCTAATGCATCTGTAAGTAAAATATCTTGGATCAAGTTTGGTATTAGAGCAGGTATTTGTAGATGTGAATCGTGGGAGAGTATGCTAACTCAGAACAAGCTGTGAAAAGGAGAAGGAACACTTAATTCCTTTGATCCTGAAGCAGGACATGCACAATGAGGAAGAGACATGGCCAATGAAGAAGCTCGTTGGGAAGAGGAGCAGAATTTCCAAAAGGTATTCTACAATATGGTAGGAAAAGTGGACAAGTTGTTCACAGAGTATGAGAAGAAGGATGCCGATGACCATGGATCAGCAAATCAGGAAGCTGGTGGAGAAGAGCCTCCTCCCTCTCATTCTTCAAGTGATAGTTCTCATCACTCTAATTGAAATTCCAAGCATTCTTCTAAGAAATCGTTCTTCAAGTTAGATGTAAAGTTTGACTTGCCCATGTACAATGGAGAGCGTAGTGCATAAAAACCTAATAATTGGATAAGACAGATAGAGGTTTATTTCAGGATCCAGCAGATCAAAGAAGATGAGGCAAAAGTCTAGTTAGAATCTCTTCGGCTAAGCGGCACTGCTCTCGTTTGGTGGGAGAGAAAGTTGCAGAAGGGAAACACAAAGTCAGGTAACCTTTTGTCCTCTTGGTCTAGTTTTATTTCTACATTGAAAGACCAATTTTACCCTTTGGGTTATAAACAAAAGGCTTATGGAATGGCAATATCTAAGGCAAGGTAAGGGCCAGAATGCGCAAAGCTTCAATCCCTTGTCATCCTATGGAGTTCGCTGCTCGTTGGGTCGCCCTCAGGACCAGTAACGATGGCATCACCTGGCGGTTCCTGAAAGCATAATGGGTGAGGATTGGGTCCTGAAGGCGTAATGTGGTATTGGTGATTAGGTATTGGTAACTGAAAGCATACCGACCATCGTAATGGGATTGGGTCCTGAAAGCATAATGGAGAAATGCGTATTGTTCCTCTCCTTATCAGTCGAGCCCCTTGTTGGGTCCTTGCGCTTGGAAGCGCAAGAGGTTATATGAGTGGAAGAGAATGCATTCAATAGTTGTGATCTAGAAATACGCTGGAGAAGACTCTCTTAGGGCTTGTTTTGTCTCTGCTGGACCGAGAAGACTAAAGCTAGTAGGTGTCCATAGAGCAGCAGTCCAGAGGGCTAGACTTCATCAGCTAGTCCAGTTCAGAGGGCTCGAACTGTAAAGACTAATAGGGCTTGTCTCTAAAGAGTTTATTTGGACCAAGAAGACTAGAGCTAGTGTCCATGGGCTCCAGGCGGGACTAACTGGAAACTGATAATAAGCTGAAGAATTTTAGAAACAAGCATTGAATCTGGGCATCTCATTAGATTCTCCTGAGACTGTAACTAAGTATGTAGGTGTGCTACATGGTTACATCAGACACTCATTATTACTGTTCGAGCCTACTACAATTGACGCGGCCAACATAGATTCTATTCATCTTAAAAGCCGAGGCAAGAATGACAAAGATGATCAAGCCAAGAAACCACCATTCAAACCTCAGCATGGAAAATTCCAGAAGAAAGGAAAAGGGAAGGATAAGAAGACTATCGTAGCCAAGAAAGGGGACGAAGCAATATAATCTTGCGCTCATTGCAAGAAAGATGATCATGACAAGGACCATTGTTGGAAACTGCATCTAGAGCTGAGACTGAAGATATTCAGCAGAAAGGGGAAGCAGAAGAAAGTGGCTACAATGTAGGACCTTGGATCAAATTCTGGCAATGAGAAATTAATCACAATCATGGGCACAAAAGGTACTCTTTATGTTAATGATAGTTGTGATTCGATTACAAGTACTAGTTATTTGAATGAGCTTGTAAGTAATAAGCGAAAGAGAATTGAGTTATTTGACATTAGAGTTGTTATAAAACATACAAAGGTGGAAACTTTGTTCGATTTAGGTTCCCAAGCAAACTTAATCTCAGAGCCCCTAGTGAAAAAGTTAGGCCTTGAAACTAAGCCTCATCTGAGTCCATACTCGCTTGGTTGGGTAAGCGATAAAGCCAAAATAAAGGTAACCAAGCAGTGTAGGGCCAGATTTTTTATTGCTTCCTAATTAGTTGATGAGGTAGAGTTAGATGTTGTTCCTTTCAACATCTGTGGAATCATCTTGGGAAGCCCATATCTATATGACAGAAAGGCATTTTTCTTTCGGCATGAAAACAAATACCACCTCATGAAGGATGAGGTAGAGTATATAGTCATAGCTCATCATATAAAAGTTAATTCTAGCCTTATAAGCGCAAGATAGATTAAACGAATGGTTAATTCCAGCAAAGGGTGCATGCTCATGATAGTGAGAGCAAAAGAGGCCAAGATTGCTGACGCTTTCAAAGGTTGTAATCCTGATCATAAGAAAGAATTATTTGAAATTATTTCTGTTTATGATGGATTGTTCCAGGAACCGAGAGGATTGTCTCCAAAATGGGAAATCCAACATGATATCCATTTACAACAGGATTCTCCTTTACCGAATGTTGGCATGTACAGAATGGCTTCTATCGAGATGGAGGAGATCAAGAAACAAGTGCAGGAACGGTTAAATCAGGGAGTCATCAGACTGAGTTCTTCTCCTTGTGGCTCACCAATTGTGTTGGTGTCAAAGAAAGATGGCACATGGAGAATGTGTGTAGACACGCTAAACAATATTATGGTGAAGAATCGATACCCTCTCCCTCGCATTAATGAATTATTAAATCAGTTGAAAAATGTTGTTTATTTTACAAAACTGGATTTGCACAGTGGATATCACCAGGTTAGAATTGCAAAGCAAGACGTTTGGAAGATTGCATTCAAAACCAAACAGGGTTTGTTTGAATGGATGTTGATGCCATTCGAAATGTGCAACCTTTTGACCACCTTTATGAGGGTAATGAATGATTTATTTAGGCCTTTTCTTGATCATTTTGTGCTTGTATATCTGGATGATATTCTTGTGTATAGTAGGACATGGGATGAACATGTGTGTCATATGAATAAAGTGCTTGATGTTAGGAAAAATGAAAAACTATATTTGAAACTGTCAAAGTGTGAGTTTGGGAAGACCTCTCTAGTTTATTTAGGCCACATAGTCGGTAATGGGTAATTGAGGATAGATCCCTCTAAAGTGGATGCGATTATGAACTGGCCTGAGCCCACAAATGCTACAGAGGTCCAAAATTTCTTGGGCATGGTACGATATTGGAGAAGGTTCATTATGAACCTATCTATTATCGCAGCCCCCTTGAACACATTGACCAATGTGAAGCAGGCCTTTCAGTGGGGAGGAAAGTAGAAAAAATCCTTCGACATGTTGAAGGATAAGATCAACACAGCACCAGTGTTAGCCTTGCCAGACCTTCAGCAGCCTTTTTAGATTGGAATAGATGCCAGCGGATATGCCATGGGCACCGTATTTATGCATCAAAGAAAGCATATATGTTACCATTAATAGAATTTCTCCCATGTTGTTGTGAATTATCCCACGTATGACAGGGAGTTGTACGCCTTGGTTCAGAGTGTAAAGAGACCATCATCGGTAAGGAGACCATCATCCATATGGATCATCATCCCTTGTAGTACCTTTAGTCACAGGCCAAGCTTCAACAAGACCGTCACTTCAGATGGATGGGAATCCTCCAATAGTTTCATTTGGTAATAAGATACAAGAAGGGCACCAACAAAAAAGTAGCAGATATGCTTTCTCTCCCTCTTATTTCTGCATCTGTAGTTTTTTAGAATGTTTCTTTATCGTTAGAAAGTTATGCTGAACAATATGCTAATGATGATTATTTTAAAGAGATTTACGCAAAACTGACTCGTGGATCGCAGGTGGTCAATTATTATTTGCAGGGAAAACTATTGTTTCACCTTGGCAAGCTATGCATACCCATTGATGAAATGGTACATGTAGTCCAAGAGGCTCATACCTCTTTGGTGTCTAATCATTTTAGGATTGAAAGAACTTTATGTCATTTACAAAGGTTTTGTTTATGGCCTCATATGAAAAAAATTATGACTCACTTTGTAAAGGATTGTGTGTTGTGTTATGTTTCAAAGCCCTCTAATAGAAAACTTGGGCTATACACACCACTCCCTATTCTAAGTCGACCATGGGAAAATTTTTCCATGGACTTTGTAGGAGGTTTGCCTATGTCTAGGAAAGGTCACAACTATTTGTATGTCATTGTGGATTGTTTTAGCAAAATGTGTATTTTAATGCTTTGTAAAAAGCAGGTCACTGCTGACAAAACTTTGTATCTTTTCTTTCAACATGTTTGGGTCCATTTTGGGTTGCCCACATCTATTGTGTCAGATTGAGACTCTCACTTTCTTGGTGAGTTTTGGACCAACTTGTGGATAATGATTGACACTCAGATGAAAAGAAGTATGGCATTTCATCCATAGACTAATGGGCAGATAAAGGTCGTCAACTGCACCATGGTACACTGGTTACGAGGCTATTGTGGAAAATATCCCAAGTTGTGGGATGAACAACTTCCTTATGTGCAGCATGATACAATTGAGCAGCACATTCACCTACACAGAGCTCACCATTTGAGACATGTTTTGGCTATCTACCAAGAGATCCCTTGGACATGGTCTTTGGGAAAGATGAAGATGGCAATGGATGAGATGATAGGGACAAAGCACGGAAGTTTATTTAGCAGATACAGGTGATTCATCAGGCAGTATAGGAGTAGTTGGAGAAGATTCAAGCTCGGTATAAAGCTCGACATGATAAACACCGAGTTGACCATCAGTTTCAAGTTGGGGACAAGGTATGGCTCCACATCAACAAGGAAAGAATGAAGGGAGAAGGGAAGAAATTGAGACCCATTCGATATGGTCCCTTCACCATATTGGAAAATATTGGAGACAATGATTTTCGTCTTGACTTGCCTGCTTATATGCAAATGTACTCAGTAGTAAATGTTGAAAACCTGAAGCTTTATGAACCTCCATTGATTATGGATACTTAAGAGGTTGCACATATTCCTACACTGGATGAGTTTGCACCAGAGTATCTAGAGAAGTTTCTTGAAGATATCATACTCAACTGGAAAAGAAGAACTTCATGATGGGGGGATGTGGAGTACATTCGTGTTGGCTTCAAAGGAATGCATCCAAGTAAATCTTGATGGATGGAGAAGGAAAAAGTGAGGGAGAAATTTCCTCACTTTCCAAGGGAATGAAAAGGTTTTTGGTGGTCCAAAACCTCTTAGTGGGGAGGATTGATCTAGGAGGATCCTGGAGGATTGATCTAGATGGATCTTTAGAAAAGTACTAGTGGCATGGTCAAAGGCTCAAAAATCAAAGTGGCAGAATCTGGATAAAATTAACATCGGATCGAAGTGCTTGTCATCCTAATTCCAACAATGCGAATGACATTCAAATCCGAGTTCATATGAAGAAGTTAGAGCAAGTCAAAGTTAAAGTTGACTTGTCCAGATGGCAGGAGGAGATGACGTGGCAAAAGTCTCAGTGAATAGGGGAGTGCCAAATAGCAGGCTTCCATTGGTCCCACATATCGCATATCGCAGTAAGGAGATGAAGCGAATTGAGGGAAAATCGAACCTAGGCAAGTTGTGATTCGATAATCACATATCGCACTTGCAAAAAGATAAAGTGGTTAAGAATTGGCCCCGACAGGATCCTAGTTGTGATTGCAATATCGCACATCACGGATCAAAGGAACAGGTGTTAAGGATCTGCCCCCGACAGAGCCTAGTTGTGATGTGATATACCAAATATTGCAATCGTAGAAGGGCTAGTGGATGCGAAGCGACCCTGGTAGTAATCCCTGATTCGATTTGTGATAGGACTACCAAATGCAATGTTTTATACATTAAGATTTATAATCCCGACGTGTTTGTGTTATCACAAAACACAAGTTGGGTTGGTACACCAATGGTTTAAGTGCCGATTACAATTGCGATGGGGTCCCCGGATGTGACATGGTGTATATTATTTTGTATAAGCCTGACGGGTCCGTTGTATCATAGGCTGCGTGATACAAGGGTTGGTTTGTACGTCGATGGAACGTCAATTGCGAAGAACCGCCGATAGCATCATCCACCGCGTTCAATGCACAATCAAAGATGTTCTGTGTCATATTTAAAAAGGGTTTCACCATACTTGTAAAGTTTTGTTGCATGTATCATTCAGGCCCGAGATCCCTAGTCTTGAGACAATCCTGTGTGCCTAACTTGGCCTATGGTTAGAACTGCCTGGGAGTTGAGGAATTGCCACCATGCTTGTATAAAAGACCCTTTTGTGTCAGAAGAAGGCAACGAGGACTGGCCGATTAATTCATAATCCATTGTACAATATACCTTGACCCTGGTAGCAGGTTAGGACCTCACCTTGACCAGCAGGGAGGTTCCGAGAAGTTGCAGAAGGATCGATTATCCAAATTGGGAGCTTGGATAGGCATTTTTTGCACAATTTTTCGCCAGGAGTTCAGTGTTGTTGTCTGTTTCTGAAGTTGGGCTCTCCATTCTTTGTCCATCTTCCAGCTTGGAGGTATAAGGATTGTAAAGACTGTTTCTTGTACTTTTATCTCTTTTTTATGCCACTTAATGAATGAAGGCCTCCCCATTATTGAGCAGGGCCCATAGATGTAGTCCAAATTGGACGAACTCCATAATCAAATCATTGTGTCATGGTTTTCATGTTCTTCTGGTTATTTCTGCATTGTTTATCTATTTTTAAGTTCTATGGTTAAGAACCTCTGTTTTATGTAATTCTGATGCATCTATAAGTAAAATATCTTGGATCATTTTTCTATGTGGAGAAAGGGTGTGCAGGAAGTGAAGAGATATTATGTGTGAGGGAGTTTTTTATTGAGCAGGGACTATATCAAGTGAAGCTTTGGCATCCTCCACACAAGGCTATTTTAATATGTAGAGTGAAGTTATGGACAAAAAAGCTAATTTCGTTGGTGAGTGCTCTACTCAATGATGCCAAAAATGACGAGATTGTAGGTTTGTTTCGGAAGTTTGGAGGGGGGGTTGGGGGGGCGGGGGGGGGTTGGTTGTATTGTTCTAAAAAAATATGCATATGAATCTTTTATATATCAATTTAATATGAAACTTCTACTATTTTTTTGTGTCGATAAAAGGTGTGCAGGAAGTGCGGGAGAAAGGGTGTGTGGAGAAATTGTATGTCAGGGAGTTTCTAAAAGAGTAGGGCTATATCGAGTCGCAATTTCTTCCTCCACACTCAGTACAATGTATATCTTTAAATTTAAAAAATTATTGTGTACATCACATCTTTTTCATAACAAGTAGTATTTAGTCTCATTTACAAATGTTTCTAATGTTGTCAAGTGTTACTTCTATCATACACCTATCTCTTTGATTGTGCAGAGTGTGCAAGTGCAATTGATGGTAAATGTAAAAATTAATTAAAAATTAGCAATATAAGGAAATATAGGTTAAACTAACTATTAAATTCAGTATGAAATCATTTTTTTTTTAAATAGCTAATGCGAAGGTGCGGAAGAAGATTTCATTGTGCTACTTCGGTGCACTGCGCAAGGAAATTTCATGAGAGCTCTTATGTGGAGGAAGGAGAAAGGGTATGTTGAGAAATTATGTGCGTGAACAGGTGCTTGCTATGGTTATCAATAAAGAAGTGAATTTCTTGAGAAAAATTCTCTTGTGAGGATGGATGATGTAATGCTTAGTGTGGGAATTGATCAGGTTTGCAGGAATTGTAAGAGAAGGGTTGTGTGGAGAAATTGTGTGTGGGGAATTTTGTTAAAGAGTAGGGACTATATCAAGTTAAGATTTTAAAATTTTATAGAGAAAGTACTATATTTTAATATTTTTATAGATTAGTATGAAATTCAACTAAACAACATTATTTTTTATTAAAATAATTAATACGGAGGTGTAGAAGAAGCTAATATTATGCTTTTTCCATACATTATGCTCCTGTTTTCCTGCCTAACACTCTTTGCTTTTACAATATGCATTACAAAGACATTTCATTTAATATTGAATGATAACTATTTAATTGAAAATTTTCAAATCACAAATGCATTTATTGTGTTTGCAAGTGCATTGGTAAGATGTTCAAAATAAGATATCATGAAAAAGATATCATATTTTCTTTAGTTAGTATCTAATATGTATGTTGAAAATTTAAAAAGTAATTTGGCAACTATAACCATTGTTGTAGTTATGGTGTTTATAGGAGCATTGGCCAAATGTTTATCATGTGGTTTTTACCATACACATTGCCAACGCATGTTCGATTACTATTCATGGAAGCTAGTTACAAAAGGATATGTTCTCTAAGTTGTATGATGGTTATTTTTGTAGTCACATGGCGTGAGGGATTTTTATCTGCAAGCTCATTTCGAATGAAAATGCTAAATGTGTTGCATTTTGGTCGTGCAAGTTGTGCATTGTTTGTTCTGTATACAAACACGTAGAATGTTTATACAATATACATTACAACCTTGTAGCAGTTGGGTGTGTAGTTCCAAAATTTGATAATATGAAAGTGTTAAAAAATTATTAGACAGTATATGTTAGCATGGTGTAGTTGTTAGTACTAAATTGTTTTTGTGCTATGAAATTAGAATCTATTATTTTTCTTATTTTTATATGTTTTATCTAATTCACATATTCAGAAAAGGGAAGATGAATACAAGTAGAACATATACACTTGAAGATGGTGATAACTTTGCTAAGAGTTGTGTTTCTATTTTATTTATTGTCATTTGATTATTACATTATATAGCTCTAGGTTTTATTACGCCTTTTCAATTTCTAGGAAACATGTAACACTAAGAGATTCAAATCAAGAACAACTACAAGAAAAAGGGCACTTTGAATATTTCTATAAAACATTTTTGCATTTGTACATTTGTTCGAGTTTAATATATGTACAAAGGAACTTCAAAACTAAAATATTTTATAATTTTACCTATATGTGATATTTGGTTCTCTCTTCATGGTTGAAATCTTACTTACTATCAACTAGAATGTTCTTTTAAGCAATGACTTGAATGCAAAATTTGTGAATAGCAAAAAGGTATCAAATTCAGAACCAGTGAATGATGTGATGATAGACATGGACAACAAAATTATAGAAATAGATATCATAGGAGACACAATGAAGGGTGCAGAAAATAGACAAGAAAAAGAGGTAGAAAAGTAGTTTTGTTGAATTAACTAACTGCAAAACATATTTATTTTTTTGTTTCCTTGAATTAATTTCAATTAAATTCTCATGGCTAGGAAAAAAGATCAAGTCTATGCCATTACTAATCAAAGATATTAGTAACAACATAACAAGAAGCATTTTCCATGGCAATGTGTTAGTTACATATCGAACGTTTTTGGAAAAAGAAAATAGGACAAAGCCAATAATCCATGCAGATTTGACAAATAAGAAAGTTGAAATGAAAATAACATTTCTTGTGCCAACAGAATTTATCGAACAACATGAGCCAAAATTTATTTCAAACGCTGGTGTTTCTATTATAAATTTCGAAATAATTCCAAAGCACAAATATGATAGCGTTGACTATGAGAAAACTATTGCACTAAATAGCTTCACCATGGTAGAGAACATTTTGCATGTTTCTAGAGTGACATTTTTTCCCAAATGTTACGATCGCAAATATGTCACATAGTCAATATGCATTTCCAATTGCACAATTGGTGCCATTGAAATTTCAATAACACAGACAAGGATGCGATATGTACTAGAAATAAAATACAGGAATACAGATCACGACAAGGTAATAGTAATCTTAGATATATTTCAATGTTTCAATGATAAAAATTTATTGTCCATATCTTATATGAATTACGTGCATTTCTTTACAAATATTTCATATGTGGTAGGTTCAAGTACACAAAAAACTTCTTTAAACATATCTTCCAATCGAAAGACAACTGCAAGAAAATGTTCTTTTTCTCATACTGCTAAAAAATATAGTTAAAAAACAAGAAAAAAAAATTACGAACTTCAAAATCCACATTCTTATATTCATTGAAAATAGAAAATCAAGTTGAAAGTCTCAGAAAATTGCTTTCTTTGGTGAGTGGATTATGTAGTGTAAATTATTGCAATATATATATATATATATATATATATATATAGAGAGAGAGAGAGAGAGAGAGAGAGAGAGAGAGAATTGATTTCAAGTTGCTAAGTCTCAGTTTTCTTTATCAATTTTGCAACACTTGCAAGGACTATTGACGGTGGCTAGTGCATATGCGAATCCCTTTGAGACTATATGTGTGAAATGTAGTAGTCCAATTATAGGTGCTATAGCTAGGGATGAAACTATGGTTTCTTATATGATTTGCAAGGAAAATTGTTGCTTTATTTATTTCTATAGATTAAACTGTGTCATACATGCAAACAACGAGACTACAATGTACTATGTTCTAAGAGGCATGGAACTGGAGAAAATATTACCGACTCTGCAAAAATTTTCCCATCAATGATATTGTTAAAATAAATCAGTTTTTATTGATTTATTGTCCAATTCCTATATCCATGACACGTTTACAATAAACCATCAAAACGTGGTTATGTGTATAGAATGATGGTTGTCTTTGTTTACATTGTCAAGGATTGTAATGATAGCATGGTTCTCTTCACTTGCATTGTCAAGAAATCCATTGTTGATATTCTGGAGTGATTATTATTGTGAAGTTGTCAATTAGTAAGACTTAATTCCCATTCACTATTGATGAGGGGTAGTGGGGTGCATGCACTTCCACACCTTCACATATCCAAGCTTTCAATCTTAACATCGTTTTCTACTTTCTGGTTCAAGAATTTGAGAATTGTCGAAGAGTTTCTCCAGTGCATTGGAAAGTTGGCATCTAATTTCATCATGTGGTGATGTAATTTGTAGCTATTAACATTGTACAAAAATGTATTTCAATGTATTTCTTTGTTTAAGTTCTATGTTTTGTACTATGTTATTTACTAAGACTATTTACTATGTTTTTATTGTAATGTGTAGCTAGTTCATTGTGCTATATCATGTTTTCTTTTTTGCAATGTGATTTCCTAGATTGCTTTATTGATTTATCAAATTTGCAAATCCTATAATCAGTCAAACAATATTAGAAAATGTATTTCCTTTGCACATAGTTTATGTTAGAATGTAACTTTTTTCCAAAGGATACAACAAGATCCAACTATTTGCAATTGTAAAATTTCATTAGATTAGAAAATGAAATCAAATACTTCACACATAACATTTAAATTAATTTGATGATTCAATTTGGTATAATTTAAAAAAAAAATGTTTTATGAACATGATAATAGTATAGGTGATGCAACTTTTTTGGACTATTTTACTATATGTTTCGAAAAAGTATTTATTTTACCGTGCCAAGAAAATTACAATATATTGCCTTTAACATATAGTGAATTTGAAAATTGGTTGAGAAATTTCTTTATTAATCAACCATGGTTCCTAAAAGTTAATGTGTGTACTGATTTTGCTCCGAGAACGGAGTTCTAATTTCTCCATTCATGTTTTACAAGAGCTTCCTACTAACCTTCAAGTGAGAAAAAACTATGTGAGGAGTCTCTATATTTTAAGATTTAAAGGTGATATGAATCATCAACACTTGTTTGGTGTCTCTAGAAGGAAAAAGTTGAGTTTAATAATGTTTGAAAATTATTTTCATATTTTTCAGTTGAACTCAAAGTGTTAGAAAAATCTACAAAAAAAGCAAAGCTACTAATGTTATACTGTTATTTTGTTTTCAATTTCCCAAAATTTAAAAAGTAAGACATGTAAATAAAGTATAAAATCTTTATAGACTACAATAAATAATGAATAAAACATTTAAACCAAGTGTAATAAAACAATTTTGAAGCTTCACTCATGTCAAGTTAACAAAGATTCTTTCTTGTTTTGAGCACCTTGCATATTCTGTGTAACTGTTCACATTGATATATTATGTAAAGGTGTGGATAAAGATTTTTTCACCCCCTTGGTTTGTTCCTCCACATGTCTCCACTTTACACAATTTATCAATGTTATGGAAAATTTTTCAGCTACCCACCTCTCCCACCCCTTCGAGCATTGTTGAAGACTTTTTTTGATTTGTTGGATGGTTGGAATATGATTTCATCTATATTTTATGTTATGTTATTTACTACCATTATTTACTATCATGATGTCCTCCATCCTGATGAGAGAAAATATTCTCAATAAATTCACTTCTTCATTGGTATTCAAAGAAATCACCTGTCCATGCATACAATCTCTCCGCACACCCTTTCTCTCGTATATAATAGCTTTGAAAAAATTGCTCAATCAAAGCCTATTTTGCACCTCCACATTAAATATTTTACAAATCAATTTTTTGGGCTTTATTTAATAATTAGTTGAACCTATATTTCCTTATATTGCTATTTTTCAATTATTTTTAACCTCGCCATCAGTTGCACTTCCGCATTCTGCACAACCAAAGAAATAGGTGCACGATAGAAGTATGCGAGAAGGGAATCCTCGAACACCCGACAACATTGGAACCATTTGTAAATGAAAATAAAGATCATTTTTTATGAAAAATATTATCAAACACTAACTTGACTCAATAGAGTTCCACTTTTTAATAAATTCCTAGTCTCTGCTTTTTTGCAATGTGATTTCTTACTTTTTTTATTGATTTATCAAATTTGCAAATTATATAGTTATTCAAACAATATTAGAAAAAGTATTAGAGTAGAAAATGAAAGAAAAAACTTTCACACATGTTGACAATGTTGGACAAGCCAACATTCAAGGGATCTCCCTAATATGAAGTCCCAATTAGACCTCACATCGTTTGGTGTAGGAGTCCCATCTAGTATGAAGTCTTGGTTTTTGAATCCTTAAAGATTTTCCTTGGCTCTAATTATCAAAAAGAGAGAGGGATGCAATGGTTCCTTTAAAAAGCAAGAAGGTGTGCCTGGTGAGTTTTTGATTGTAAATGTGTCAAAGTTATTCTACTACGTAGAGGGGAGGAAAGTGATCCTCTAAGAGAGAGGTAGTAGTACCACCCAAGAAGAGACACACATGAACCATAAAGATCCATCTAACATCCAGCAGAATAGTCCACAAAGGATGCAACGGTCATTATGACCAACAAATGAAAAGGATTATCTAATATCCCGTGGAATAGTCCACAAGGATGGGACAACAATAACAACCATTACAACACATTCTCAATAGGATAAGTGCTAAAACAATTGAAATAGTTCAACTATATTAGCACATGTGAAAGAAAACATGAACTACAAACATCCACAGAATAGTCTTACAAATATTCATAATCCATGAATGAAGAAAATGCTAGCCTTGAAGGATTTTGTTATTCAGTAAAAGTTCCAAGGCACGTGTTTACAATGAAAATCACTAGCTCTAGTAGTGGAGTGTTGGAGCCAATCCTTGCTCCCCAAAAGAAAAAGCTTATCTCTCTAATATTTTGCGGGAGGAGCCAAGGTGAAAAGTCCTTTTTGCATACAATGAGGGAGTATATATAACCAAGGGGTGATGCTTCCCCTTCCTTGTGACTCTTTGACTACCCCCATGACTATTTGACTTCTTATGACTTTTCAACTTTACATGAATCTTCGTATTCCACACATGTCCTTTGGACTTTCACTTTAGAATACATTTTTGAAACATATGTTACATCATTGACCACAAGGTGTGGCATGTGACTACTCATGACATGACATGACATGACACTACTAACATGGACTACATGATGATGTGTAAATGTCAAGCCACTTCTGATGTTGAGTGTTGAGTGTCTGCTTCTTCTTTTCATCTCTGTATGACTTGGTGATAAGGAATCTTAAATGATCTAAAGTCTTGAGTTGCGATCACAAATTGATGTCCCTTTTACTTTCTTGTGATTGATCAACTTGCATGTTATGCTACAAGAGTGTGTTTCAATATGTTTCCCTCCATTTCTTTCTTCATCATCTTTCCATAGAAATGTAAGGTACCTATATCTACAATTCACTCATGACGAGACGACATCACTATGAAAACCCCCTAGTTTAAGATACATCATTTTGATCCATTAGCTGAGTCGGAACCAAGTGACAGGTCAGGAGAGAGGGATCAGTGATTGCACAGTGGTGGAGTTCAAGCAACCAAGGGTGAGGCTTGAGCTTTGAGACTATGTAATGCGTATTTCAGGAAGGACTGAGGGAAAAAACGATGCAGTTCTGAGAGCTAGTGGGATAGGCTAAGGAGATGAGCATTGAGAGGACACACTGCACAGTTTTGGGATACAAGGGAGGTTGGGTTGCTGTGAAATTATGTAGTTCATAGGCTCAAGGAATGAGCTTCAAGTATTTTATTGTGCAGTGTACAGTGAAGGTCGGGCTAGGAGGAAGGATTGCGCAATTTCTAAGGTCAAGGTTAGAGTTTGAGCACAGAAACAGTGCATTGTAGCAGTTCTAGGAGGCAGGAACTGTGCATTGCACAGTGCCAAGGGGAAAGGTCACATATAGAGGACTAGAACTACGCAATGCATATTTTAGGGAGGCCGAGTGAAGCAAGGTTGCTATGTTGGGAATCCTTCTCATAAATGGCTAAGTGTAAAACCAGTTAAATTGATGTGAATAGTGATAAGAATGACAATGATATAACACTTAGAATACTTGACGAGTAAACAAAATAGATCACCCAGGACACATGAAAAATTCATTTCCCTCTTGTGACCACTTTATGACTAGTTATGACAAGTGTGACACTTAAGATAGACTTTGGGATGACCGTGATGAGACATGTGCGATAATTCTCAAAACTTTGTGAATTAGTACAAAAGATATATACATAATTAGAACAAATCATATACACAAATATAGACCCTTGAAACCATCAGAACATGCTTCTACACATTGTACGACAACCAATCATGCCAAAAGACGACAGTTTACCCAACTTGAAAAAGGGGAGAAAAATACTTCAATAAAGTTCATGAAATGAATTTTGGTGTTTGCAATGACATTATGAAAGACCAAGGAATTCTTTGAAATTGAGTGTAAGCCAAAATTTTGGAGGGTGTTTTAGTAGCTACAACACTTGGCAACACACTGGTAGAGTTCCAACTTCTCTATCTCAGTTAACTTCATCTGTGTAGGACCTTGGTTTTCAGGGAGTATTGATTCATCATGTAGATTACTTTGGTCTTCCCACTTATCCCATGAATAGGAATGTTCCCTTTTATGCCTTCTTGGTTGAAAAAAACATAAGATTTAGTGATATCACAATGTTTTGAGTTTGGAAGGGTAGTGTATCTCAGAGTATAATTTTTCATCTTTGGTGTTGCTCCACTTCCAGCAAGCCTAGACAGTACCCCGACGGAGTCATGCAGGAACAAAAACATTGCTCCACTACTAGCGAGCCTGGACAGTACCCCGATGGAGTTGCTTGCTTCACCTCTCTGCGCAGGAATTATTTCTCTTATTTTTCCTTTATTTATTTATTTTAAAGAGGATTGTGCATCGACACTTATTCATTTTTTGGGGTGGAAGAGGGATCTTGACTTATTGAGAGCATAAGAGGTTGTTCCTTCAGAGAAGAATATAGAGACCTCTAATTTGGTTTTTCTCATTTAGATTTTTGCCCTTCTCCTCTTCTACTAATTGGATAGGAATGAAAACACTGAAACACAAAAACTTATTGTAGGAATAAGGTTTCTTGAATGGACATAGGTTCATGGTTGAACAAAAACTCTCCTTACATACGTATCATATTTTCTATCGGAAATTCATTGACCAAAATATATAACCAACACAATAAACATGGACAAGATGTTAGCCAAATGTTGAAGTGTCACAATATTCTTTAGAGTTCGGCCACACACATGCTAAGAATGCACAACATGTTCATGCAGACCAGTTATTCACATGACAAAAACAAAGAAAAATTAAAACAAACAAGAAAGAAAAGACTATGTACATAGTGTAGGGCATAGCCCCAGATCATTGTTGAAAGTAATTTTTTAAGTCTTGGCCATTGGCAGGGAGAGAGTCAATCTTCCCATCAAGTGATTAAAGACGATAAGAGTGATGGCCAGGCTTTTCATGAACTATAAATGGCCTAATCCACATGGATTGAAAATTAGTGTGTTTTCCTTTGTCCTCGTGGGATTTATCCCACATTAAGACTAAGTCACCCACACTGGATTTGTTCTTCCGTGCAAAATTCTTGTCAAACAACCTCTTGATAGGATTTTGATGAAGTCAAAATATATATTTTTCTTTCAACCTTTCTTCCTATAATTTTTGGAGGGTGTCTTTCCTACAATTCACTAATAACCATGGCTTGCCTTAGATTCTTGCGAAAGTTGGAGTGTAGGAAAGTAGATGTTGGGTAGCAAGATGGATTCTTTCCCATATACCAGGAAGTAAGGAGAGGTGTTCAGAGAGGGATTTGGCATGACTCAGTCAACCCATAAAACATTTACCAAAGTGGAGTGCCAGTTTTCTTGCTCATAGAATATGGTATTTTTGATGATACATGATAGGTTCTTATTTGTAGATTCAACAAGACCATTCCCCTATGGAGAATAATTAATAGAATGTTTCAATACAATACCATTTTCCAATGCAAAATCGTAAAGTCTTAGCAATGAAAAGTATGTTTCATTATTGAAAACAAGTGATGTAGGAATGTTGAACCTGGAAATGATGTTTTGTTGAAGGAAATTTATGATGTCCTGATCATTCACTTGTTTGAGTGGAACTGTATCCACCGCGTGAAAAAAACCGTGACAATGAGAATGTTGTAGTGTTTCTTCGATGAATGCAGAAATATTTCTCCAATAATATCCAAGCGCAACTGTTGAAAAGGTTCTTCCACTGCAATAGGTTGCAATGGGGTGGCTGACTTCTTGTTTATGTCGGCACACCTCTGATAGACCGGAAACTTGCAGGCATAAGCATGAGCATCCCTAAATAATCTAGGCCATTAAAAGTCAACCTGGATGACTTTATGTGTCATTGTGTTACCCGCAAAATGTCCCCCGGTTGGTCCATCGTGGAGATCACGCAATACTTTCTTTGAATCATGTGCTTCTAAACACTTGAGTAGTAATCCATTATGGTTCTTTTTGAAAATCACCCCATGCACCATGTGGTGAGATAATTCTTTGAGTGTGAGTACCCTATTTTTCCATGTGGATAGATGAGAGGGAACGATGTCGTTCTCAAGGTATTGGTGCACATCCATGTACCAAAATTTCATGACATTAGTGGGGGAAGCTCGCTCGAAATTGTACATTTCGATTTCTTTCTCCCAACCTGAGAGATATTATTCTTCCTTGGCATCCACTTCTTCTGCTGCTAGTCGACATAGACCGTGGCCCTTGATTGGGTGAATTGGTTTGAATTCTAAGTCATATTCTTGTAGACCAGTGATCTAGTTTTCTCTTCTCTCACCCAATTCTTGTTGGAAAAACAATGATCTAACTATTAGGTGGGTAAAAAAGATAATACATTGATTTTTCAAGAGGTAGCGCCAAAATTGCTTCACCACCTTGTATACTGCATATGCTTGCTTGTCAGTGGAAGGATAATTGAGTTCAAGTCCTTGAAGAATAGCACTCATAAAATATATAGGTCGCTCATTATTCTGATCATCATTTTGCTTGAGCACAACGGCAAGAGAAGTGTCATAAGCAAAGGTGTAGAGAAAAAAATATATGTTGAAGTCTCAGTTGTATAATGTAGGTGCTTCTATGATAGCTTGTTCGATATGGGAAAATGCATCCTTTTACCTTTTGTCCCATCTGTATGTTGCATCCCTTTTTATCATCTCCTTTATTGGTTTAACAATCTGAGCGTAAACGGAAATGAACTTATGAAGGAAACTGATTTTCCCCATAAAGGACTGCATAGGTTTTTTGTTCACTATGAAGGGAATCTATGTAATTGTTTTGACCCTCTTCGAGTCTACTTTAATCCCACTCTTAGAGATGATGTGGACCAAGAGGTTACCCTTGGACACTGAAAATATACTCTTCTTAGGATTAAGAGATATTCTGTACTTGCGACATCGCTCGAAATTTTTCTTCAAGTGCCATATGTGATCATATCTTTGTTTGGAAAACATTGTAACATCATCAAGATAGACCACTATGCTCTATGCAATAAATCCCTAGAATGTGATTTCATTGGCACGTTGGAATGTAGCACCAACATTAATCAACCCAAATGGCATTTTTCTTGAATGTGAACATGCCCCACTTTGTGCGGAAAGTTGTTTTAAGTTTGTGAGGCTCTGAGACCAGAACCTGGCTCTATCCTGAATATCCATCCAAGAGAGAAAACATTTATGATCCCAATATTGTTTGTAGTATCTACTCCATAGATGGTATGGGATAGTTATCTTTGTCTAAGGCATGGTTTATATTTTAGAAATCAATACATAAGCGGATTTCCCCGGTCTTCTTTCTTACTGGGACCAAGTTTGATACCCAAGTGGAGTGTCACACTTTGTATATGATCCGAGCATCCAACATTTTCCTTAACTCTTTTCGAATGAGGGGCTCAAGCATTGTATGTACCTTCTGTATATTTTTTTGAATTGGCTATAATCACATGCTGGATAATTCCCATGTCATAGGTTTTAAGTTCGTAATACGTCCATGCGAATACATCTTGGTACTTCTTGAACAAGCAGATAAAGGGTTGTTGTTCCTGTGGTGTACAACAGGTACCGAGGTAAACAAACTTTGGATCTTTTTATGTTCCCAAATTGATTTTCTCATGCAACATCGTGGAACTATGGGTTTAAGCATTAACAGGCCCACAGAAATGGTTATGCAGGTTATACATCTTTTCCAACAATAACATGCATATATGCATGAGATTTCCTTTGCTTGAGCTAGTTGTCTCCTACAATGTTCTTTCGTGCTCGTCTTCATCGATCATTGCATCCTTGGAAACATAAGTGTTTTCCATGAAGTGAAGTATCTGGTGGTCATCATTGAAAACACGTAAATTAGTGATGTTATCAGGGACGGATGGCTTATAAAGAATTTCAACAGAAAAATCATCCATTAATGGTGACAACCTAGCAACACCATTTTCCAATGCATGCACAGTTCTGTTATGCATTCTAGGAACAACAATATAATTAAAATCTTGGAATTGTGAAAGAAAATGTCATACCTCTTGTTGATAGCTTTTAAGATGAGGTGACACACAATGTATGGTATCACATACCTACCACACAACAATTTCTGAGTCACCTACTACTTTTAGGATCGTGACGTTGAGGTCAATGGATCTTTTTAAGCCCAAGATAAGTGCCTCGTATTTTGCAGTGTTGTTTGTGCACTCAAATTCCAAGAAACTAGAGATCATATGTTTTCTCTATAATGGGTCTATTAAAATGCAAACATCTCCAGAGCCCTCCTACATTTTGGAACCATCAATGTACAAAGTCCACATATCATATATACAAGGATTGGGAACTACACTAGTACTATTATTACTATCACTACTAATTGTACAAATGTCATTTGCACAAATTGGACTAGGAAGGAGCTCCAATAGTGTATCTGGTGGGACTAGGGATGGTTGCGCAAGATAACATCCCAGTTGAGTTTCCAGGAAGCAATTGTCAAAGATAAGTTCTTCGAAATCCATTGGTTCATTATGTCCATTCAAGGGAGTAACAATATGTTTCATGTATCTCTCTGAATTCACTCGGATCTGATTATTTTTACCCTTGTGTGGAAGCCATAAATGTGACCAGTCCGTAGAAAAGTACCCTTGTAGCTTGCTGGACCAATCTCTTCTCAACAATACTCCATATGCTTCCGAAATTTCCACAATCACTATGTTGATATATTGGTGGACTCTTTCATCAAATGATAAATGGATAATCGCATCTTTGAGTTCAGCAACTGCATGGACAATATTTCTTTCTAGCTGAATGATTTGTGCATCTATTTTGTCCCATTTTATGTTGATTTTCTTGGTGACAGATAATGGAATTACGTTTACTGATGCACTACAATCAACCAAGAAATTGTGTACATTGAAATTAAATATTTCAAAAGTTAACAAAAAAGGAGGTGTCATAGCGGCTACAACCACCCTCCAAAATTTTGCCTTTGCTTCGTTTTGGAGCCTCCCTCCTTAAATACTAGCAACTTGTCTTGCACTGCTCAGGTACTTGTGTTTTCATTTGAATTTATATTTCACTTTAAATCTTGTGCTCGCTTACTTTCTTCGATGTCTAACCACAAGTTGACCCCCCGTGACTTGGTTGCATCCAGTTCTTCCACTGCCTTGGAAAACTATGCAGTCCTAGAGGGTAGCCAGCCTTTCTCTCAGGAATTGTGATGAGCCCGATCAATGGGTAATTATATGGGTTCATTTTACCTCCTAACCTAGTCAAATCAACCATTCTCTTAGCTTATTGTATGATTTTCTGATTATATTTATGCTTATAGAGTGAGTTGAATTAGTTATGATGTCATGTGGTCTAACATGTGTTTAATGCAAATTATTGTTGAATTTTGAGGTCAAAGTCAAGGATCCAGTGGACAAATGGCAACAATAAATCGAAGTCGAAAAAGGAGAGGAATTATAGGAGGGAATCCCCCTCATTTATTACTCCTCACTTCGAATTCCCCTTCATTCAGCTTAGAGTAGAAGCAGCCGAATCATGCACTAGAAGGCAACCGAGCAAGTCGAGGATGATTGATGATTATCTTGAGTTTTGGGAGCCAAACCTCCATGATTTTAAGGAAGTTGTTGGTAGCTTAATTTGTATAAGTAGAGAGGCCTAGGGCCTCACTAGGGTCAGATTTTTGTTGGATTTTTGCTTATGTAAACTCTGCTCAAACTTCGAGCTTATTATTTTATGTGACAGTTTCATGTAATCTTGCTATTGTTTTGAAAATAAAGATGGAATCCATTTTGAGCTAGCATTGAGTTACCTCAGAGGGCTAAAGCTCTTGGGTTAGGGCCCAATCCAAGCATCCAAGCTCCTCTTTACTTGTATTTGTATGCCTTGTTTCAGTTTGTAGATTAGTTTGTTGTTAGATGTATTTCTCTTATGGTTAAGAATAGGTTGCTTTTGATGATTTGGTAGTTTACTTCCATTTGTGCTTTTTGTAGCAGGTTAAGAAGTGATAAAGAGAAGATTCAAAAGGCTAGAAATAGTGCCTTGGCCTCTCTTCCTCCCTCTGGGACTATGATTTGAGGCAAAGATTCTCTTGCTACTCCAAAAACATAGATTTTCCTCATTCATAGGACTTCTAGTGTTTGCAGCTTTTTGGTAGGATAATAGTCTAGTTCTACTTTGCTTCAGATCTTCTTCATCATGCTCACTTCCTAATTTTCAATAGTCTTCTTTCATGCTTTCCTTTCTTGTAGCATTTCTCAGCATTTCCTTTCATAGATCATAGTTTAGACTATTTTGATGCAAAACTCTGTTTTTCTAGATGCACTCATTTCATTGCTTGCTTGATCTTATTGGGTGATTGTCAGTTCCTTTACAGTAGATCTCTTCTAGTAGTAGGCCAGCTTATCATCCATCACATCCTCCATCTGATCCATGCCCTATAGGTCGCCCAAAGCTCACCTCAATTCTGCCTTAGTTTCTTGCATTTTCCATAGAACTTCTTCCTCTCTCTTTGAGCAAACCCAATCATATTCCTCTCTCCTGGTGATTCATGGTAGACCTAAGGTGCCCTAACACCTCATTCCAACCTTCATCCACCTTTTTCACCCGCTCTCACGCCCTAAAAACAGTGAAAACTGCTCTCGGCCTCCTCCTGTAGATCTCTTGTAGTTGCACTCATTTAATTGCTTGCTTGATCTTATTGGGTGATTGTCAATTCCTTTGCAGTAGATCTCTTCTAGTAGTAGGCCAGCTTATCATCCATCACATCCTCCATCTGATCCATGCCCTATAGGTCGCCCAAAGCTCACCTCAATTCTGCCTTAGTTTCTTGCATTTTCCATAGAACTTCTTCCTCTCTCTTTGAGCAAACCCAATCATCTTCCTCTCTCCTGGTGATTCATGGTAGACCTAAGGTGCCCTAACACCTCATTCCAACCTTCATCCACCTTTTTCACCCGCTCTCACGCCCTAAAAACAGTGAAAACTGCTCTCGACCTCCTCCTGTAGATCTCTTGTAGTTGCCCTATTTTCCTCTTGTAGATTTCATGTGTCCTCCTGTAGATTTTCCTATAGGCTTTATTTTGAAGGCCGAGTGTGGGAAAAGCCTCCAGAAGGCCACCTGAGACCTCCTAGGACCCATCCACACCATCCTACATCCTCTCAAGTCCTAAAACCACCCTTCAACGCCACCTATTCGCTGCCACATTCACACACAATAAATTCCATGAATGTCAAATTCACATAAAAATACATAAAAATCCAAAAATATGTTTTTTGTTTATTTACTTCCAGAAATAGCTCAGTTAGCTATTCTTTACTTCCTTGAGTAGGTAATGGCATTCCTTTCATGGTTTTCATAGTGCTCTCTGCAAAAGTAGAATTAGTTGGTTAATTAGGGTTCACTAGGTTTGCTTTACATTTCAGTCTTTCTCCTTTCTGCAATTAGATTAGCATCTGTTGAGTAATATTTCTCTCCTTTCATCACATATAGAGCTTCTTATAGAATCCATAGAAGTTGGCTTGAGCTCCTAGTGATCTTGCGCTAGCTAACCAAGTGACAACCTACAGTGAGAACTAGTACTTGTGCATACAGCGCCGACGCTTCCAAGTTTGTTACGAACTACTGGGTTGATAAGAGTAAAGTAGGCAGCCCGGGAGTTGCAGCATTATTGCTACAATACTGGTGCTCACCACTTTTTTGGCACCATTTCCAGGGAAGCATCACAGTATTTTGTGATTACTACTTTCTTCTATTTTCTATTACAACCTTTTGCTAATAGTTTGTTTGTTTCTGCAAAAGTAGACCAGTCATTTCTTTCCTTTCAGTTCTGCATTTCTTTGCTTTCCTTTTCAATTCTACAATTTCCATTTCAGCAAAAGTAGATTAGTCATTTCCTTTCTTTCAGTTCTACATTTCCTTTCTTTCCTTTTCAATTCTGCAATTTCCATTCAGCAAGTTCATTTCAGCTAGTTGCAATTTGTTTTGTCCAATCACAATTTCAATTTTTGCAGGTACTGTTAGTGTGGAAAAAAAGGAAAAAACCACTCAAAAATATTTCCTTTCATGCCTCATAGGAATAGAGATAACTCATGAAAATTTTTGCCCAACACCCCCACTACTTCACACAACCAACCTTCTCTCTTCTTCGGTGGCTGCGATTAAGAAGAACCCTTAGCTAAATAGCCAGACATATTTGAAGAGCCTATAGGGGAAGAAGAAGAAGAAAACATTCCTTTGGAGCTGATGGTGGAAAACAGAAATGCTAGGGGAAATGGAGAAAGAATAGAGGGTACCTTTCCCATTCAGGAGACCAATGGGGACACCAAAATGAAAAATATAAGTCCTTCAGCCCTACCTCACTTCCATGGCCTGACTACAGAAGATCCTGACACCTTCTTGTTTGAGTTTGTTGTCATCTGTCGAACTTATGACTATGCAGAAGATGAGCAAAAGTTGAAACTGTTCCCTTCTACTCTCAAGGACGTAGCATTGCACTGGTTCATGGGGTTACCTAGCAATAGCATCACAACTTGGGCTCAGATGCAGCAAGCCTTTAACAACAAGTATCGAGACTATTGTAGGACAAAAGATACTAAAGAAGAAATCTTTCGAATGACCATGGGAAGTGATGAGTCCCTAGAAGACTATGAAGAGAGGTTCCAGCTTAATTACAAAAGGGTCGGGTGTACACTTGACCCTAAGTCTTTGAAGTTGGTCCTGCTCAAGGGAATCTGGGAAGACCTGTTAGACACCCTCCATCTATTGGCTGGGGGAGACATCTACCAACTATCCTATGAGGACATAAAGACTGTTTTTAGAAACCATTCTAGAGCAGCCAGAAAGAAAGGTAGGGGGAGTCAACCCATAGCTAGTGCCTCTTCTTCCAACTCATCCATTAAAGGTGAAATTGGAAGCATGCTGGAAGACTTCAAGAGTGAGATGCTGCAGACTCTTGCCATGCAAATGGATACTTTACATATCAAAAGAAAACAAGAGGAAGCAGAGAGGGTTTTGGCCATCTTTTGCCCTAGATGCACCAGGAGGCATCCTAGGAATGAGTGCCCATTGAACTCTATAGAGGTTTATTCAGTCTGTGAAGAAAATAATTCTATAGATAAGTGCTCTTCCTTTCACGGACTTAAAGCTGTATATCAAGGTGCTAAGGGAGCCACTGAACAACTCTATTACATAAACCAAAGGAGGCCACATGGACCTAGACCATACCAGCAGGGGATGCAAGTTACATCTCAGGCATACTATAACCCCTACCAAGTCACATCCATACCTTCTTGGGGCCCCCCTACTCATCCTTCTTCGTCCACACCTCCTCCTTGGTCCTTCACATCTCAATATCATGCCCAACCAGCCGCTCATTCATTTCAACCCTATGCTCAGTCGCAACCTCAGTGGAATGCATCTCATCAGGGGTGGAGGCCCCAATACAACTCTCCTCCCACTCTTTTGCCTCCACCACCTGCCCAACCACAACCGTTACCTTCTGCTCCACCAAGGAAACCCCAAATGCCTGCCCAGCCAAATCTGAACCTGAACAACAGATAGGCTCAGCAAGTGTATAGTGGGGAACCATCATGCCCAACTTATGTGGTGGAGATTCAAGAAATCAACTTGCGATCTGGGAAATTTCTCCCAGATAGCCAGCCTCCACCCAGGGAGGTTGAGGAAGATAAAGAGGAAAGTGAACCTAAAGCAAATCCACCCTTTCCTGAGAGACTATCCATGACAATCCAGCCTACCCTAAAAGAGACTAAACTCCTGGGAGAATTGAAACATTTATGTGTGAAGATGCCACTTCTCCAAGCCATAAAAGATGTACCTATCTACAATAGGTTGATCAAAGAGAAGTGCTTTAGGCATCCAGGAAGGCACAAGAGAGATGCCCCAACCATCAATGTCATATGACAACTATCTGACTTGATGTTGGGGTAGATAATCTGTCCAAAATATCTGGATCCTAGAATCCCAGTAGTTGATGTCCACATCAATGGCACAATGGTCCCACATACCTTTATTGATCTAGGATCTGCCATTAATGTGATGACGAAGGACACAATGCTCAAACTTAACCTCCAGGGCTCCTTGAGGAAGACCATGACAGTGTCGCAGCTAGCAGATCGCACCATCGTGACCCCTGAAGGGACTGTGGAAGATGTGATGGTCTCCGTTGATTCTTGGGAGTACCTTGTTGATTTCTTAGTTCTCCAACCAAAGGCAAAGCTCACTGGGTATCCTCTCATTCTGGGAAGACCTTGGTTGGCTACAGCCAATGCCTACATCAGCTACCGAGATGGGAACATGCCCATCAAAAACGGGCATCTGTCCAAGCAGTTAACCTTATACCCTCCTACCCAACCCTTGCCACAACATGATCTACCTCTCTAGTTGGAGGAGGAGGATGAGGATGAAGTTTATTTTGCACCGCTTTGTGCATTAGAAATTGCCATGGGGGGAAAATAGCAAGATGAGGATGATATGATTGAAAATTTGATTTAGAATCCACCTCCCAATGTATCACCATTAGAGGACATAGTAATAGAAACCCAAAACAACCCCTCAACTGATCTCTATGCGGCCGACTCCACTTCTCTCCATGTTAAGAATATAGAGTTCAGCCTAGAAAGAACATTGAAAATCAATCCATCCTTATCCACTTCCCAGGTGAAGGAACTATGCAGCCTACTGAGAAAACATCTAGATGCCTTCTCCTGGAGTTATAAGGATATGAAGGGAGTACACCCTTCAGTATGTACTCATCATATATACATCAAGGAAGATTGCAAACCAGTCAGGCAACCTCAAAGGAGTATGAACCCAACACTTCAAGATATTGTTAAGGAAGAACTGCAGAAATTTCTTGATGTAGGTTTCATATATCCCATTTCTGACAGTGAATGTGTCTCTCCTTTGGTGCTAGTGCCAAAGAAAAATGGTAAGTGGAGAATCTGTGTCGACTATCAGGAATTGAACAAAGCAAAGGACCACTTTCCTTTACTTTCATAGATCAAGTGTTAGACGGTCTGGCAGGGAAAAAAAATTTCTCTTTCCTAGATGGGTTTAGCGGGTACAATTAGATTCAAATCAGCCCAAAAGCCCAAGATAAGACCACTTTCACTTGTCCTTGGGGTACCTTTGCATACCGGGTCCTTCCTTTTGGTTTGTGCAATGCTCCAGCCACTTTCCAAAGAGCGGTATTGAGTATATTTTCTGAACTGGTTCATGATGCAGTAGAAATATACATGGATGATTTTACTCCTTATGGTTCTGACTTTCAAGAAGCTTTATCTAACCTAGGAAAAGTTCTAGACAAGTGTATTGATATGAACCTATCCCTCAGTCTGGAAAAATGTGAATTTTTTATGACTGAAGGGACCATGTTAGGTCATGCAATATCTCAGCAAGGACTGCAGGTGGACCCTAACAAAATTGCCATCATCCAAAGGGTCCCACCTCCTTAAAAGGTGAGAGATGTCAGAAGTTTCCTAGGCTTAGCCGGATATTACAGAAGATTCATTAAAGAATTCAGCAAGATAGCCTCTCCTTTTTTTAGCCTCCTAGGTAAACATGTTGAGTTCATATGGTCAGAAAACTATCAAGAAGCCCTAGATAACTTGAAGAGAAAGCTCGTGACTGTCTCAATTCTGAGAGTCCCAGACTGGGCCCTACCCTTCCAAATTCACACAGATGCCTCAAACAAAGCAATAGGAGCAGCCTTAGGACAAGTTGATTAAAAGTTACCTTATGCCATATACTTTATAAGCAAAAATTTGTCAAAGGCAGAGTTAAACTATACAGTAACTGAGAAGGAACTCCCAGCTGTCGTACATTCCTTAAACAAATTCAGACATTATATCACCAGCTATCAAACCTTTGTGCACACTGATCATGCTGCAATTATATATTTAACGAACAAACTAGATGTAAATGCTCATATTATTAGATGGTTGCTTTTAATGCAACAGTTTGATTTGACAATTATTGATAAGCTTGGTAAAGAGAATGTTGTTGCTAACTTTTTGTCTAGAGTGAATTTGCCTGCAGGTGAAGAAGGAATGGTGGATGACCAAATGCCAGATGAACACCTATTTTCTATATCAATACTATCTCCATGGTTTGTTGATATAGCAAACTACTTGGTTTCAGCACAGTTCCCGCCACACCTGTCCTCAAAAGAGAAAAGCAAGATAGTAAGGAAAAATGCCCCTTCCACCTCGATTGGGGGAAATCTCTTCAAACTTGGCCTAGATCAGATCTTGAGAAGATGTGTCAGGGAGGAGGAGGTCTTTGACATCCTCCTGACCTATCATGACGAGCCTTGTGGAGGTCATTTTGCAGCAGAAAGAACCACCTTCAAGATATTGGAAGCAGGCTACTACTGGCCCACTCTTCATTAGGATGTGAGGAGATACACGAGCCAGTGTGATCGGTGTCAGAGGATGGGGAAACCCACTCCAAAGGATGAAATGACCACGCAACCTCAAGTGACCTTTGAGCCATTTGAGAAGTGGGGCATGGACTTTGTGGGCCCTATCAATCCCCCTTCAAAGCAAAAGCAGTACATCATTGTGTGCACCGACTACCTGACAAAGTGGGCAGAGACAAAAGCAATCAAAGCAGTAACAGAAGAAAAAGTAGCTGAGTTTTTGAGAGAAAACATATTTAACAAATTTGGGTACCCGAGAGAGCTGGTCATAAACCAAGGCAGTTAGTTCACTTCCAGCCTGATTGAAGACCTGCTCACACATCATAAGATCAAGCATAGGACTTCCACCCCTTACCATCCACAATCCAATGGGAAAGTGGAGGTCACTAACAGAGCATTGGAAGGGATCCTAACCGCAGCAACAGAAAAGACTGGGGGGACAGATTAGTTGAGGCCACTTGGCCCTAGAACACAACATGGAAGACCACCATAGGGTTCACACCCTATGAACTGGTCTATGGGAAGAAGGCTTTTCTGTCAATAGAATTTGAGTTCAATACACTAAGGATGGCAACTCAGCTGGACTTAGACCTCAGCCATGCACAGAAGGAGAGATTACTTTAGTGGATTGGATGAATACAGATTGCAAGCCCTTCTCCATATAGAGGTAGTTCAGCTTCAGAGAAAGATATGGCATGACAAAAATATCAAGGAGAAGCAATTCCAAGAGGGAGATTGGGAACTACTCTATGATTCAAGATATAAATATTTCAAAGGAAAACTGAGGAAAAGATGGTTGGGACCCTACATTGTGGAGAGATGCAATGACAATGGTTCAGTTCTGATAAGAACCATTGATGATGAAGCCATCCCCATGCTTGTCAATGGGCATAGGTTGAAAGTCTACAAGAAACCCCTCTCCAAGCGAGAGTTTATTGAAGATTTGAATAAAACAGTGATGGTAGTGGAGCATGTATTAGCCTCCATTTCACCCGCTCACTGAAGGAAAAGAAAAAAAATTAAAAAATAATAAGGACTCAAGTGAAAACCTCCATGAGGTGCTTGAGTCCCATCATTGGGTTCAAAACCTCTTCTGAGGTGGCCCAGTGATGTCAAAAAAAATAAGGAAAAAAGAATAAGATCCCTAGGTGAAAACCTCCCTTGGAGGCACCCAGGGTAGAAAATTAGGGTGAAAACCTCCTTGAGGCGCCCTAGTTGTTTTCAAAAAAAAAAAAAAGAGAAAGGAGAATGAAAATGATTTTTTTTGTTGCATTGCAGGTTTGCAGGAGGACTACAGGGAGCAAAATAAGGTTCCAAGGGGACCCTAACATGCATAACAACACCCATCTCATCTTCTCCACACCTTCCTCAATCATCTTTGGCATCTCTTTCACCCCACTATACTTTTTTCCCAAAACTGTGTTTTCTATAGGAGGCTCTGTGTTTTCTACAGGAGGCTCCTGTAGGAATTACAGAGAGCCAAAAGTGTCTGCAGAAGGAAATTTGAGGGATGAGGAGAGCTTCATGAGGAACTTATCATCCCTCTTACCACCTTCAAGATTTCTTTCTATCATTTCCAAGCCTGCATCACACCCCCAAGCATCATTTCTTTTCCTATCCAAAAAAAAAAACAGTTTTCCAATATTAAAAAAATAATAATAAAAAAAGGGAAAAAGGTTCCAATAACCATACCTGAAGCTTACCTATTTTCCCTCCATCATGCATGACACCTTTGGCATTATTATCGAAGTTCCAAGCATAGGCAAAAGCTGAAGTTTCAAGGGGAGAAGCAACTACAAGATCTCCTGTAGGAATTCCTGTAGCAGCTGATCCTATAGAAGTCCAGCACCAATAGTAGAAGAGTGCACATCTGAAGGTTGGAAAGGCACCTGTAGCCTAGCTCTAGAAAAGGAAGACCCTACAAAAATCCACAACCACACATCAGCAAGCAGAGACAGCATGCAAGAAGGGAAATAAAGGCATGCAGCAGAGAAAGCCACAACACCTCATAGCAAATGCACTCGGATCACAGGTAAGTAACTAAATCACTCCTCTGTTTGTATTTGTGTAATTAGAAGTCATGCAAAAGCAACGAGATGGTTGAGGTTGGATGAGGGAAAGGTGGCCAGTTAACTTGGCCACCTTCATCTAGTTGACTCCACTCATCCGAGATGTCACCCACACGTGCGCACAGTCAACTCAAGAAAATATGTCAAGGACAGGTAGTGGGGGAAGTGTGAACTACGATGCAATAATGAGGGATGATTACGAGGAGGGCCCATTATGACAAAGTAGGTGGGGACAAACAGTCCGAATATGGCCAACGTACACCTTGCCAACTCAGCACCCATCACCGAAAATATCCATAAAGGGTAATAAGTACTCCTCCCCGAGCATTATCACCACCTTTTCCTTCATTCTCTCCTCGTAACTCAGCTACAACAACCTTCTTGTGCCCCCACAGCCTCATAACCACCATCCTCCATCGATTTCCTCCCATATTCTTTCTCTCACATTTTCTACAGGAGCACCTACAAGAAATCTACAGGAGGGACAACAGGCTTCTACAGGAGGGGCAGTGAGCCATTTTGAGGGGAGAAAACACGGTTTTTGGCATGAATTGCAGTCTGAGGAGGTAGGTTCCATGCATGCCCCTGTTGAATATCAATACATGAAAGGAGTAGTCTCAATTTGAGGGTGAAATCAGTCTTTAGAAGGGTAGGGAAATACATAAAAAAAATTCCTGTGTATTTTGAAAAAAACACAGTCTCCTCTGTTTTGTATTTTTTTTCAAAAAATCTCTGTCTCCACCTTCATATTTGTTTTAAAGAAAAAAAAAATTAGTATGACAGGAGGGTTTATGAGAAAGGATCCCACTAACTCCACTAGGCTCCATGCATATCCCCAAGTAGTGGACATATTCACAAGAGCAAATTGGATGAACTTTTTTGAGAAATTCAAGGGTTTGATGAGGAGATTGCCCAAGAATTTGCCCTCTCTTTGGTCCCTCACACAAGAACACATGCCACTGTCACCATTAGAGGTCTTTCCATGAGATAACCCCTGACTTTATCTGTAGGGTCACTACCCTTCCTCTTGGGCTGCCTTGGAGTAAAGATGAGAAACCAATTGGTCAGACTGCTAAGAAGAACATCTTCCAAAATCATGAAACCCCTGTTGAAGATGAAAATGGCATTAAAAGGGCTAGCATACCATATCCCTGGGATGAGGTTAGCTATCAAATAATTAAACACATTTCCTGTGAGGGGAGGTACAACATTGTTTATGGTTATCACTTTAGAATCCTCCAAGAATTAAGGTATGGCATGGACACTTCAGCACCACAGAAGCTAAGCATCCCTTACTTCCTCCTACAGTCCCTCATTGACTCTAGCACCAAGGTCTAAGCAGGAAATTCAGAGCAGCTAGCTCACCATGGCTTAATCAAAATCTTAGTAGAGGAAGTCCTCCATAACTTTACACTCCCTATAGAATGGGAAGTTTTCTGAAACATGACAGTTGAGGATGACATAAAGGCCTTAACCTATGATGTAAGCCCTACTGGTAGTGAGGAGGAAGAAAAACAAGGGGGAGAAGGTGGAACCAGGGGTGACATAGCAGAACAAGAAAGAAAGGAGCAAGGAAATAAAATAGAGAAGGAGAGAGCTGAGGAAACAGAGCAGGAAGAGACAGAAAAAGAGATAGAAGAAGGAGAAAAAGAGGCAGAGAACTCAGAGAAAGGGGAGTCCCCTGAGACTTTGGAAAGAGAGGCAACAGCTACCCTCACTACCCTTAGTACACCAACCAAGCCAAAACAGAAGAGGAAACGGCAGACCTCCATGTATTTCAGGGCTAGGAAAAGCACAAGAATTAAAACAGGCAAACCTCAGCCCTCTTCAAAAGTGTCAATTACCATTGAAGATTCACCCTCTGCCAAGGGGAAAGAATCTCCCTCCAATACACCTATAACATATGAAAGGGAGACTCCTAGATCTTCCACATGGAAGGAAAAGGCAGTACTACAGGACCCAAAAACAGTCCTACAAGAGGCTCAAACAGTTCTACAGGAGACACTATCAAAACTATAGGAGACCCAAAAACTTGAGAAAAGGATAGAAGGATAGCCACAGGTGAAGGAGGAAGCACAAGAGATACAAGAGCTTGACCCCCAGCCTAGTCTTGCCTCCTATTAAAACCTACTTGAGGGAGGAAAAATAATTCCACAAAAATTTGCAATCCCACTATTCTTCGAATTGGAGAAAGAAAGAGTGATAACACACAGGTGGATGCAAATAGTCAAATCTGAAGGGGTCAAGGATGTTGGCCATATGGAAAACAAACTCAGGGAAATGGGCAGAGAGTTGAGTGCTCTCAGAGATAGGGAAGCAATTACAAGAAGCCACCTTGAAACTGAAAATGAATTGCTAAGGAAGCAATTGCAAGAGAAAGAGACCTAGCTGGCATGCATGGTCAGTGTATCCATGGAGGCATTGCAATGAAAAACACCAACCAAATCATATGGCCTCTATCTAAAGGACCAATGGTTACAATTCCAAATAAAGACTTTGGCACAAAGAGGCACAATGCCTTTCCAAGACTACAGGTAGTTCATGGATTTGTGTGACCAAAGCACCTCAGAGGATAAAGCAAAGATGGTAGAATTCTACTTACACAACATGGCCCTCATAGACATGAATGTGTGGGATCCCAATGCCAAGCTAGGGGACCTGCAATTAATGGCCATGGCCTCATGGATGAACCATGAAGAATTGAGGGTAGAAGAAATAAAAAGATTGATGATAAAGGAGCAGAATGAGCCATTAATGATAAGAGCTGAGCCATCAGATCCTATGGCACTCATCAACACACACAACCTGCTTACCAATGACCCTCAGATTGCCCCTAGATATCTCACCAATTAGGCACAAGCCATTGCACACTTTTAGGATATGCAAAGGCTACTTGGGGATGACTGTATGCATGCATGCATGAGGAGATGGAACACCTTACCACACAGTTTGCAGATCAGGGAATATCATTCCCCCATGACGTTGTAGGAGGCATTGAGAAGAGTGCCACTGTACAAGCGCTCCATGCAGAGGTTGAAGGTCAACTGGATTGGCCTCAAACTGAGTCCCCCACTACTGCTAGGCATGTTGGAAGGCAGAAGAGAAGAAGAAGAGGAGAAGTAGTGGAAGGACATAGATAGGAAGGCAGGATTCTATGGTGAAGAAGAGCAGACCACATCAGAAGCTTGGGATGCTAGGGAGGCCACCAGGGCCATAAATGATGAGGAGATTAACTAGGTTGCTGAAAGGATAAGCAACACCTTCAGTAGGGGGGTGATGATGAGCCTCATAAATGGGTAATTATATGGACTCATTTTACCTCCTAACCTAGTCAAATCAACCGTTCTCTTAGCTTATTGTATGATTTTCTAATTATATTTATTCTTATAGAGTGAGTTGAGTTAGTTATCATTCCATGTGGTCTAACATGTGTTTAATGCAGACTATTGTTGAATTTCGAGGTCAAAGTCAAGGATCCAGTGGACAAATGGCAGCAATAACTTGAAGTGGACAAAAGAGAGGACTTATAGGAGGGAATTTCCCTCATTTATTACTCCTCACTTTGAATTCCCCTTCATTCAGCTCGGAGTACAAGCAGCTGAATCATGCACTAGAAGGCAGCCGAGCAAGTGGAGGATGACTGATGATTATCTCGAGTTTTGGGAGCCAAGCCTCCCTAATTTTAAGGAAGTTGTTGGTAGCTTCATTTGTATAAGTAGAGAGGCCTAGGGCCTCACTAGGGTTAGATTTTTGTTGGATTTTTTCTTATGTAAACTCTACTCAAACTTCGAGCTTATTATTTTTTGTGACAGTTTCATGTAATCTTGCTATTGTTTTGAAAATAAAGATGGAATCCATTTTGAGCTAGCACTGAGTTACCTCAGAGGGCTAAAGCTCTTGGGTTAGGGCCCAATCCAAGCAGCCAAGCTCCTCTTTACTTGTATTTGTATGCCTTGTTTCAGTTTGTAGATTAGTTTGCTGTTAGATGTATTTCTCTTATGGTTAAGAATAGGTTGCTTTTGATGATTTAGTAGTTTGCTTCCATTTGTGCTTTTTGTAGCAAGTTAAGCAGTGATAAAGAGAAGATTCAAAAGGCTAGCAACAGTGCCTTGGCCTCTCTTCCTCCCTTTGGGACCATGATTTGAGGCAAAGACTCTCTTACTGCCCCAAAAACACAGATTTTCCTCATTCATAGGACTTCTAGTGTTTGCAGCTTTTTGGTAAGATAATAGTCTAGTTCTTCTTTGCTTCAGATCTTCTTCATCATGGTCACTTCTTGATTTGCAATAGTATTCTTTCATTCTTTCCTTTCTTGTATCATTTCTCAACATTTCCTTTCATAGATCATAGTTTAGACTATTTTGATGCAAAACTTTGTTTTTCTAGATTCACTCATTTCATTGCTTTCTTGATCTTATTGGGTGATTGTCGGTTCCTTTGCAGCATATCTATTCTAGCAGTAGGAAAAATTATCAGCCATCACATCCTCCATCTGATCCATGCCCTATAGGTCGCCCAAATCTCACCTCAATTCTACCTTAGTTTCCTGCATTTTCCATAGAACTTATTCCTCTCTCTTTGAGCAAACCCAATCATCTTCCTCTCTCCTGGTGATTCACGGTAGACCTTAGGTGCCCTAACACCTAATTCGAACCTTTATCCACCTTTTTCACCCACTCTCACACCCTCAAAACAGTTGAAGCTACTCTTGGCCTCCTTTTGTAGTTGCCCTGTTTTCCTCCTGTAGATTTCATGTGTCCTCCTGTAGATTTTCCTGTAGGCTTTCTTTTGAAGGCCGAGTGTGGGAAAAGCCTCTAGAAGGCCACCTGAGACCTCCTAGGACCCATCCACACCATCCTACATCCTCTCAAGTCCCAAAACCACCTTTCAAGGCCACCTATTCACTGCCACATTCACACACAATAAATTCCATGCATGTCAAAGTCACATAAAAATACATAAAAATCCAAAAATATGTTTTTTGCTTATTTACTTCCAGAAATAGCATAGTTAGCTATTGTTTACTTCCTTGAGTAGATAATGGCATTCCTTTCATGGTTTTCATAGTTCTTTCTACAAAAGTAGAATTAGTTGGTTAATTAGGGTTCACTAAGTTTGCTTTACATTTCAGTCTTTCTCCTTTTTGCAGTTAGATAGCATCTGTAGAGTAATATTTCTCTCCTTTCATCACATATAGAGCTTCTTCTAGAATCCATAGAAGTTGGCTTGAGCTCCTAATGATCTTGCTTCGGCTGACCAAGTGACAACATGTAGTGAGAACTAGTACTTGTGCATACAACACCGACGCTTCCAAGTTTTTTACGAACTACCGGGTTGATAAGAGTAAAGTAGGCAACCCAGGAGTTGCAGCATTATTGGTGCAATACTGGTGCTCACCAAATTGCATAGAGCAACCCAGCAGTGAGCCTTTCTCTCAAGAATTGCGCAGATCAACCCAGTAGTGAGCTTCAGCTCCAGAAATGGATAGACCCAGCTGAAAACTTGTCTTCAGTTGGCAAATTGCATAGAGCATGAGAGGTAGCCAGAGCCACTTAGCCTAGGAATTGCACAAAATCATTCCCCTTAGCTGATGCCCGATGCATGTGTCGGCAGGTTTCCTGGTTCCCTCCGGAACTGCGTAATTTCTCCATGCATGCATGGAAGTGCTTCTTGAAAAATAAAAACACAAAAAAGCAAAAAACGTCCCTAAAAAATAGGGATCTATTCTTAGCACTGAGAGTTACACTTGAGTTAATTTTAGAAAACTGTCTCCACTTGTCGCTTTTTCCTAGTTTTTTGTCATGCACATCAAAAACCCTAAATCAATCAAATCTATTTAATGGATGCCACTAGAGCTCATTTTCACATTCTATCTTGGAGCTCTGGCATTCCCGAGGCATCTAGGAACCTTCCATATGATCAACACAACTTTTCTGGGTAAGTTTTTCTTTTCAAGTCTTTTGCTTCTTTTTTTGTCACTTTTATTTCCTTGGCTTGTGTGAGAGTTGTCTTGCATGTTTTGTTGAATGAACATTGGTTTTTTAGTTTTTTGTAACTTATAGAAGTGTTGTTTCAAGTTTTTCATTGTCTTTCTTAAGCGTCACATGCATAACCCTGCTTTTGCACTAACGATCACTCTTGTGGCGACTCTCCCCACCAGCTTCGTTGTTCATCCGTTTGATTTATTTCTGAACTTTCTTTGATCACATGCACGACCATTCACTTAGATCTACACCATCCTACGCTCATGAATTCAAATATACTTGTTTTCAAGTTTCCCTTGGGTAGGTCTGGGTTGCCTTGGCCCTAATCTAGCTTTTCCCGGCATGCACTACACATTTCTGGAACTCAAGGCTCTTACTTGGCTCCAGGAATTATGCAGAGGCTTCTAGTCATTGGATCCAACTGCGCTCTATTTAGTTCCACGAGTCGTTCTTGAGTCTTGCCCATTGGGATTTCGCAATGTGTAGTCGTAGCCAAAATCAAGCCAGACTGAACTACGTATTGTGCAGTTCCAGTCTACAGCAAGCCATACTGGAATGTGCTCTGCGTAGTTCTAGTCATCAGTACCTCTCACTAGCAGCTAGGACTGTGTAATGCGCAAATCTATCTGACAGTCCCTCATCTATGAGAGTCACAACTACACAATATTTCCCATCAATTGCCTAGTTTGTTGCATGATCGATCCTTGAAGTGATTTGTGTTTTTAAGCTGACATTTTCTTTCCGCGAGAGTCCAGTCTGTTTCCATGTACATCAGTTGTTCAACAGCTTCTCAGCATTACAGGCAACATGGTTTCCAAGAGAGCTGGATCAAAGGATAATGTAGAGAGAAGCACTGGTGATGTAGTTGAATAGGTGTCAATTAACTTTCCTATATATGCATACATGTACTTGTTTGTAGAGAATGACTTGAAGATTACATGGCAAGAAATAAAGGACATATTTGCAGGTAGTTTCAAGGAATATCTGGAAGATCGACAAGTCTATGTCAACATTCATAAGTCAGGATTTTACAGGGTTGCATGCAGGTACCCCACCTTCCTGTGCGTGGATATCATTCACTGGATTGTCTCACTTTCAAATCCTGAGACGATGACACTGATCAGTACCAGTGGAACATAGCTTTCCACATTTAGGATGGAAAACTACCATCAGATGTATCACTTGCCACAGTTGGTGAACTACATGGATGCATTGTTCTACACTCCCAACAACAATGTGAACACTAGAGACATCATGAAGCGTTGGGTAAAAGAGCCATCAAATTTCAGAGTGACACCCAACCAGTTCTACAAGACGAAGTCACTCAAGAAGGCTTACCAACTCTTGGTCATCTTTGCATGTCATGTGTATGTTCAAGAGAGCATGGAGACATTTCCAAAGGGTTGGGTGGTTATGTTGAAGCATTTGGAAACTAAAGGAAGGCCATTCAACTGGTATGGCATGTTGGCTCTTCAGTTGAAAGTGCATATGTCTAATTCCTGGAGTCTGCCTAAGGATGAGTAAGCAAGATTCTTTATGTCTGCGTACCTACTTGATGAAATCTGTGCTCAGCAGCAGTTACCTGGCATGGGTTGGACATGGACACCATCAGAAGATATTTTTAACATCTATTACAAGTTTCTCTTTGATTGCAGCTACCGAGAAGTCATGGCGAGGTTGTCTGATCACTTCATAACCCCATTGTACAGGATGATATTCGAACATGATCCCCCTTTCATGTCCCAAGAAGTGATGCATGCATTTGTTAGCATTTAAGATTGGTATGCCTCACCTGGTGGCACCTTCATCTCGATGTTTGGCATGGAGAAGCCTCTGCATGATCTACCTAGGTTTTCCATGGACAAGTTGGTCATGCAAGAGATTTCATACCACATCTCCGTAGGGTTATCAGCAGGACTACACAGGAGGAATAAATCACCATGGCCTACTCTTCCTTTGTGGATTGGGTTGTACGAGATCCATACCTTGAGGGATGCAGATGCCGAGGCCGAGGACTTGAAGAAGATTGGGTTTGACACCAAGAGTTTCAATCCGTATGATCCCCAATGCATATGAAAGAACCATTGTGCTAAGGTGCATTACCCATGGATCCATGGGGCATGTCATTGGTGACAACAAGATCCTTGGAGGTATTTCTACAACACCTCTAGGCTCAATGAACTGGTCATAATAGATATCGAATGGAAAGTAGCACTAAAGGCAACACCACCACAGGAAGCAACAACAATAACAACAGTGAGTAAAGAATTGGCACAAGACAAAGGTAAGAGGAATATTTTTGAGAGCACAGAGGTTGAGAAAAGCTACAAGTTCAGAGAAGATCCTCTTGTTGAGAAAGTAGCTTTGGATATAGAGGTGACAACTCAAAGGGAGAGTAGAGCGGAGGAAGAGAAAGAAGCAAAGGTTGGAAGTTTCAGAGAGGAAGTTATAGGAAACAGAAAATAATTTGAAAGTAGAGCAAGAGCTGAGGAGGAGAGGAAGGGAAGAAAAGTAGAAATAGGAATAGGAGGAAAGACAAGGTGCACTGACAGAGAAAATTGCGCCTATACAAGTTGAGACAATAGAGCAGCTAGTAGACGAAGAAGAGGATGAGTAGGTGCAGGTTTGGGAATCTACTCAGTGTGTTTCGTAGATGGTTCAGGAAATGTACATGGAGACGGAACAAGAGCCACAGGACCAAGACACTGATCTCATGCCAAGAGCATTCGAGGTCGCACCACAGTCTCCACCACCTCCAGAATCACAATGGTCCCAATCGAGCAAGGAGAGGTTTTTCTCCTTGATGATCTGGAGATGGATGTGTACAATTTGTCATTTGACAAGTCACAGCACAAGATTGTACATGCATGAAGAAAGAATCTCTTGGATGATCACACATCACTTGCACACATAGAGGAAAGGGTGATTGTGTCTAATGTCAAAAGACATCCAACTTCAATGGTTGAGGCTTCTCAGGCTTATGCAGAATCCATGAGTTCGATAGTCAATCTTGATAGTAAAGAATGATTGGATGGAAAAGGACTTGCAAGAGGATAGGAAGAGAACAGAGCAGTTCGCAGGATCCGCTATGGAAAAAATGAAGAAAGAAATACTTGGAGAGACATCAAATTTGGATACCAACATGCAGACGTTGTATAGAATATGTGTCACTGTGCACAAAGCAATTTTCCATCTATACAATTTTTAGTAGCAGTGCGCAAAGACAACCCAAACTCTCAAAGACATCCACGCTGCCATTACACATGTACAGAAATGGACAATGAGGTACAAGGGGGCCTCGCTTTACTTGCACAAGATGATGAAGTTGTAGGAAGAGCTAGACAAACCACGGATTTAGATGTTGATCTAGAACTATGAGCATCTCCTTCTACTCGTCACCAGCATTGAGGCTTCCTATGCATGGTTGTACAGGAGTCTAAATGTCATAGTGAGGAAACACATGATCACTTCCATCAAAACCCTCACTCAAGCCATGAGGAAGAACCAATTCATGTTGGAGGTCGATGGGTACATACAACAGCTGATGCGTGAAGCCACCAGTGATGACTTGTAGCTGAGTGCAGAGAACATGCAGAAGTACATCAGTGGTCTAGCCACACTTAGGATAGTGTTGTGCATGATTCAAGATGAGATGTGTTGTGCATGCTTCAAGATGAGCTGGATTGAGGTTTCATAACCATATACCTTGAAGACATGGAGGCAAGAGTCTTCTTCGATAAATACATCACCGAACAACACAGGGACACGATAGCGCAGTACCAAGCTTGGTATCAGTTCATCACCAAAGACCACCATGAGGAGGTTACTGAGTTGGTCTTTCCCCAAGACCCCAAGTGATGTTGTTTGTCTCGTTAGGATGACTCAAGCCTATTTTTTCCCACATGGGTATATGTGGAAATTGTGTTATTCAAAATATGTTGTAAGTGAAATTCCAAGTGTCACTAGTGGAATGCGAATAATCACTATGTAATGTGAAGAGTCATGAAGGTAGTCCAAGAGTCAAAGGGGAATGTCAAGGGTCACCCCACCCTTTTCTGTATATAAAATCTCATAACTCATAGTACAGGGTTTTGGTAGCCAAGATTTTGGCTAGGCATTTCTTAGAGAAGGCCTAGAGAGTATTGTGGCGAGCCTTAGCTTCTCCACGGTGTAGAGCGAGTACATCTCTTCGGAGGAGCAAGCAGTGTTGACTATAATTTTCCACTATTGGGGCTAATGGTTGTCAATGGTGTATGTATGGATGGAAATTTCACTTAATAATATAACTGAGCTAGCACGTTTTCATGCATATGTTTTTATTGTAGTTCGACTATTCTGCTTACTTTAGCAATGTATTTTATTTCACTTAAGCATTTTTGTATGAACTATTTTTTATGTGATTTTATGAATCTTGTTGAAAACGTGTTGTTATATTAACCCGTCACTTTGGATTGTGGACTATTATGCTTCCAGCCTGTGATGTCATTCAACTCATGTGTTCCATTCAGGCTGTGTACTATTACAGGATTCTAAGGGACACACTTCATTTTCCCCTATATTTGTTAGAGCCCCCATGCATCTCACTTGACTCGCTGCAAGGTCACACACTTGCTTCCAACAAAGTTATCATATTAAGGCACAGTACTGTAATACCCATTGTTGGGACTCCTACTCCAAATGGTCTGAGGTCTACTTGGGACTTCTTATAAGGGATATACCCTGACATGTTGGTCGGTCCAACATCGTCAACATTTCTGGTGCTAGAAGGAGGGCCAGATGACAAGCTGAGTCCTCAAAGTTTGTTTTGAATCTCTGCAGATCATTCATGCTTACATTACAATCTCAACTCCAGCATGTTTTTCTCACGCACATGATTTCGAAGTGTCGGAAGACTTCATTGATGACTTTTCACAAATTAAGTATGACGGTGAAGGTGGAGCAGCCTGGTAAGGCACGAAGTTCCTTTTGAAGGCTTCTGTCACGAGAATGGATTCCCCTCAGATGACATTTCCTGTGGGATGTTCTCTTACACGCTCGATGGGCATGTTGACCAATAGTGTCGCACATTTCTCGCAACATCCATTCACTCGTATGATCACATGATTAGAGACTTACTCCATGCTTTCTATAATTATGACTACAAAGCACTCAACAAAAAAATTCTGAAATTACGGAAAGGACATGATGAATCTCTTGCACAATCTTAGGTGTGCTTCTTGAATCTTGCTTTTCAAATCCCTGAAGATGAAATTGATTGGAAATTTCTCAAGGAATGGTTTTAGTATCTTCTTCACATATCTGAAAATCCTCACGAGTTAGAATCATTCAAACCCCTCTCACCATACCTCGGTGTTAGATCTGCCAAATCTAAGATTGATCAAGTGCTCAAAAAATAGCTCAAATTTCGAAGTTATTGAGTTGGTGTGGAACCTAGATGACCACGTAGAGATCTTAATATTGAATCCGATGCAACTCGTTTCGCGTGAAACGAACTCCGTATGACTCCATAAACGAGTTCTGTTAACTTTCCCAAATAAGTGAATTTATAAAGAAAAGGACAGCCTAGTCAGCAGTCCGTACTACTGATGTGGCGCTGACTGGGTAGGTGAGGTGGATGTTGAATTGGTCAAAGCGCTTCTTGGCTAATGAAATCGTGCCAAGTGGCACATTTTGACTGGTCAGATTTTTTTGGTTCTTATTGGTTGGAATGATGGCCAACCATAAGCTAACACATGGCCCAGCCGATGCCCGCCACGTGGTAGCCTGGGAGGCCACAAAATATTTCCATAGTTCGGGCAAAGGAAATGGGGGTCAAACCCACAACCTCTCAACCATATTCCAAAGTCTCTGCCATGCACTGTATATGTGGGTCCTAACCTTTAAGATCACGTGTATTATTTGAATTTGAATGCTGCATAGTTTGGGGGTTGACCCAAACTTGACTGCCCCATGTGAACATTGCTACCATCTAACCACCAAGGGTTATGTCACCGCCAAAGATTGACCATCGGGGAAAACCACCAGGGTAGCCCATGTGAACACCGCTACCGTTAACCGCCAAGGGTTATCCGACTGCCGGAGGAAAAGGGGTCAGTGTCGGGGGCTAGCCCTTAGGCGTATGGCCCCCATATGACCCTAATTTCCTCATTTTTAGGCTTTGGTGGCCAAATTATCTGTCCGAAAAATCCAATCGGATTTCAGTGGATTTGGTGGCTTGTTAGCGAAAATCTAGGTGAAAATGAGGGTTCGGTGCCTAAGCTTGGGCAATTTGTGGAGCGAATAGTGGGGAAACTAGGAGAGGTCATAATGTCTCTAGTTTTCAACTAAATTGGGTGTAGAAAGAGGCTAGGTAGCCATTTTTGGACATTCTAGACTCATTGGAGTGGGTTGCATAAGCATTTGAGCATTGTAAACACATATTTTTACACATTTGAGCATAATAGAGAGGCCCAAGCCATTGGAAGTTAGACCAGGGAGACGTAGCCCAAGAGAGGTGAACTCCTTCATCATGTTCTTGTTGTGATGTGTTGTTGGTTATGTTCTGTACATTTATATGTTGTTTTTCAATTTCTTATTTATGTTTAAAATTGCTCATAAAATTAACATAAAAACTTATTTTCACTTACAAAACTCATGAATCCTTAAGCACATGAATAGCATTTTGTTTATAATATGAGTATGATCTTAGCACAGAAAAACTAATATTCTTAATCAGATAATTTTGGTATCATAGCACTAGGTTTATTTGTGTAAGAAGTATTTAACTGTTTGCAAGTTTATGTCATGTTTACAAGGTTAAAACTCAAAAGAGGAGAAGGGAATCTGCTTGGAAGCCCTGAAGTTAGGTCAAGGGGAAGGAGGGAAAGGTTGCCACAATCTCCAACACCAGTTCTTCCTCAAGTTGCAGTTGAGACTCCAGTGAGCATGTCTCATGAAGGATAACTGATAAACATGACAAAAGATGAGAAGGTCTTCAGGAAGGCTTTCTTTGATATGACAGAGATGGTGAAGGTCCTCTATGAAGATAGGAATACCAGACTACATGGTGAAAGCTCCAAACCCCCAAAGGAGAAGGTTCTTCAGGAGGAGGTAATGGAAATGGAGGTGAACCTCCACCCTCTCCACCATCTTCTTCGTCTTCTTCTTCACAGACATCTTCACCCTCTTCCACTAACAAAACCCTTACTCGTACTCATCAACATACCTCAAAAGGAACTGGTAAATCACCCTTACTAAAACTTGATGTTAAATTTGAGCTACCCATGTGTTAGCCTCCTGCTGCAGCAGGTTAATCATCTTTCATGATCGACAGTTTCACATGCCAAATATGTCGTACTATGCAAGCTGCAATGCTCCATATTTGCTACAGATGGCCAAAGAAGTGTCCATAAGAGTGTGCTAAGTCTAAGTGCCACTGCTGTGTTCCAATTTTGATAAGAAATCCATTTTTCGATAAGGCAGTTTTTCAGTTGGAGGTACTCAGGCTGGAATTCACTAACCTCTCCCTTTTTCTCATCACCCTTATTATATAACTCCCTGACAATTTTCCCCTTTCCCCTAATTTAAACATGTATATAAATCCCCTTATGTAAATACCCCTCCCTGGCAATATAGCCATATATTCACTAAGTTAGGGAAATCACAGTCCATCTGGGACTGTTTTTAGCCCATCCGTGTCCAGGGATTACTCTGACATCTGGTCAGAATAATAACCTCTTCCTTAAACCAAAAAACCCCTAAATAAAACCCACATAAACCCGTTTCCCTATGTTTTTAACCCACCCGCGCAAATATTAAAAAGCAAATATACTCCGCATATACCCCTCACTTAACCCACCGTCCCTTCGCGTCCACCACCAGCCGTCCGATCTACAGCCCCGCAGATCGACGCTGGGCGGGCCGCCCCATCCCCGAACCGCCCGGCCTTTAACGTCTGGGAGATGGGCGGTTTTGCCGCCGTACTCCCGCCACGCGTCAGGCGCTGGGCTGTGGCGGAGCCCTTCCCTCTGAAACCGCTCTCCCTGAAAAGCGGTGCGCCACATACCACTTACCGCCTCCGACCTAGGTGATGTCACCGCCTACCTCACCCCCTGCACAGTCACCGCCTACATCACCCCCTGCCCAGTCACCCGATGAGTCACCAGCCTGCGTGGCCTCCTGCCATGTCACTGCCACGTGTCCCCGCCACCGTACCTACCACGTCATCGTCCGTACGTGATGACGTCATGCTGACGTCATCCTGCCACGTCGCCCTGCTGACGTCACCCGCCGTACAATGATGACGTCATCAGCACTTTTTTGGGTGCAGAGGCGCAAAAGTCGCACTTCGGAGCCCCGGAATCGAATTTGAGGCAGTTTTTGATCGCAGGATTTTTTAGGCCGAAATGGAGAATCTTCGGGGAATCTTTAAGGAATCTTCTCACCATGCGGCCCCAGGAAGCCCGAAAAGGCGCAAAAATGATCCGTTTTCTTCATAGAACATACCAAAAGGATCAGAAGACAATTCCAGATGATACAGAGGCCGAATAGTGGCCATTTACTGGTGATTAGACCCACAGCACATCAGATCAGTAGTCCAGATTTTGTCAGAGAGTATCAGTGGAAGAAAAGACGCCAGAGAGAATCAGTCATGATTTTTTAGGGGCTCGAGGCACCTGAAAAATTGTTGAAGCCCCCAGAAAGTCAAATCAATAAGGATCAGCCCATCCTTGCCTTCAAATCACCATCAAGGCATTCAAAGCTCCAGGACAGCAAGGAAGCAGTAACCCATACTCATTTATTGCAGAAAACACTGCAGCAAGCCACCAAGGACAGCATCATTTATTCAGTTTTGATACATCGGCCCTGAGCACGGCCCGAGATATTTTTTGCATTTATTTCTGGATAGGATTAGGTCAAGTAGTCATTTTTATGACCTAATTAGGTCAAGTTGTAATAAAGTAACTCTGCAGAGAGTTTTTTCCCTATATATACCACCCTCTGTATAGTTTTTAAGGGTTGGTTAATTGACATTTTTCACAAGAGACTCGCTGTGTATACCTGAATTTTTTCTGTAATCAAAGATTGCTTGAAGCTTGGATAGCGAACTGTCTGTTGTTGATGAATGTTTGAAGAGTTGAAGATGGAATTCCTGCGCTGCGGCCTGAAGCAATAAGTGCCTCTTATCTCTGTTTATGTGTTTTGCCATTATCTAAATAGCAGAAAAAGGAATAGCCTAGAATTAGTTTAAATACTCTCTATGCTCAATTTCTGCTATTTCTTGATGTTTTCCTCTAAAGAATTGGTTATGAACATTGAATTCCTCCTGGCTCATGTTTACCCCGATTCACCTGTGTTGGCCAATTATCTAGGGATTCTTAACTGCCCCTAGGTAGCGCCCTGTGATTTTCTCTGCTAATCTGTTGGAGAGATTCTTAACTGCCTCTCTTTCTTTAGCATTCAGTCCATCCCTTAAACCTGAAAATTGCTTCAACCTCAGCTATCTTGCTCCATGTTCCCTCACTGTTATTAAGAAAACGCACCGGCAGTTCCCTTCCTCGACTCCACGCCCAATGGCTTGAAAGATTCAGACTATACTCTGCCTCCCTAACTGAAAGCATCAGTTTTCCCACCAAAACTCAATCATAACCCCTGTGCATCATATCTAGCCTAAAATCATCCCTTTCAACAAAGCTAAATCATAAAGAGAGAGCCCTCTCTGACTGCAGGTAGGCTAGGATCTGCAGTCCAAAGTTGGTTTGTGGTTACCTCGGCCGTATCCCTTTGGGAGTCAAAAGGGACAACCTGAGTGATAACACCATGTATAATGGTGAAGTGAATGAACAAAAGCTTGATAATTCAATTTTTCAGTTGGAGGTCTATTGTAGAATTCAAAACCTTCAAGAGGATGACATAAAGATTCAGTTAGCTTCCTTGAGAATGGAGGGTGCAACCTAGTATGGTGGGAATCAAAGGCACGAGAGGAGATAAAAGAACATGGTAAGATCTCAATTTCTCGGTCTGATTTCATTGCTGCAATTAAAAGAAAATTCTACCCTCTAGCTTATATGCAAAAATCCATCATGAATTGGCAAAACTTTAGACAACTTAATGGCAAAAATGTGCAAGATTACACCCAAGAATTCAGAAAAAGGTCTCTAATGTTAGGTGTAGATTTGCAATCACAAGACATGTTGTTGAAGTACATAGGGGGTTTACATAGTTACCTTAGGCATACTATCTTAATGTTTAATCCTAATAATTTAGATTATCTGTGTGTGCAAGCCTCTCATCTTCAGGCAAGAGGGAAAAACACTCCAGAAGAAGGTAGTAAAAATCCATTTAAGGGTAAAGGAAAAGAAAAGGGTTTCAAAGGGAAGGGAAAGAAAAATTCATCTATCAAGAAGGAAGGAGATAAATTAACATGAAAACATTGTTCTAAAGAGGGTCATGATGAAGCTCATTGTTGGAAGCTTCATCCTAAAATGAATCCAAACAAATTCAACAACAAGGGAAAACAAAAGACAATTGAAACCACTCAACAGGGTTTGGGATCTGATTCAGCTGATGAAACTAAAATTACAGCCATGGGTATGAAAGGAAAAGAATCCATTTCTAGCACTAGTACTTCAAATTCACAAAATGAAACTCCAAATGAAAAGAAGAGGATAGAACTTTTTCACATAAGGGTGATCTCAAAACATAGCAAAATTGATAAACTTTTCGACAGTGGCTCTCAAGCCAATCTTATCTATCAAAATATTGTCAAAATCTTAAACTTGGAAACCATTCCACATCATAAACCATATCCACTTGGATGGGTGTGTGACAATGCACAATTGCAGGTTACTAGAAAGTGTAAAATCAAATTCGCCATTACTGCAAATTTCATAGATGAAGTGGAGCTTGATGTTGTGCCATTAGACATATGTGGTATAGTTTTGGGCAGCCCATACCTCTACGACAGAAAAGCTATCTTCCATAGACATGAAAACAAATACCATTTATTCAAAGATGGAGTAGAATATATTGTGAGAGCTGATAGTAAGAAACTAAATCTTTCACTTGTTAATGTGGGGCAGATGAAAATACTAGTGAATTCAAGCAATAATTGTGTGCTTCTAATGATCAACCCCAAGAATGATGTTGATAATGAAGCTTTTAAAGGTTGTGATTCAAAATTGAATCTGAATTGGTTGATGTAGTTAACCAATATGATGAGATATTTCAGGAACCAAAATGATTACCTCCCAAGAGAGGAATCCAATATGAGATACAGTTGCAACAAGATTGTCCTCTTCCTAACATTGGCATGTATAGGATGTCAGTGATGGAAAGTGTGGATTCTAAAAAGAAAATTCAAGAGTTTTTGGATAAATGGATCATCAAGCCATCTTCTTCACCATGTGGTTCACCTATTGTTTTAGTGCCAAATAAGGATGGAACATGGTGCATGTGTGTGGACTTCTGTTCATTGAACAAAATTACAGTAAAGAAACGCTACCCACTGCCTAGAATAGATGATTTAATTTATCAATTGAAAGATGCAAAGTATTTTAGTAAGTTGAACTTGAGTGGCTACCATCAAATTAGAATTATTGAAGGAGACATTTGGAAGACAACATTCAAAACAAAACAAGGTTTGTTTGAATGGCTAGTTATGCATTTTGGTTTATGTAATGCTCCTGCTACATTCATGGGTGTGATGAATGATTTGTTGAGGCCATTTCTTGATGAGTTTGTTATATTCTACTTACATGACATCTTAATTTTCAGTAAATCTCATGATGAACATGTCATGCATGTGGTACTTGATGTCTTAAAGGAAGAATAGTTGTATTTAAAGATGTCAAAGTGTGAGTTTGGAAAAACTTCTTTAGTTTACTTGGGTCATATTTGTTGGAGGAGGTGAGCTGAAAATAGATCCCTGTAAGGTTGATGTCATTTTGAATTGGCCTAGGCCCAAGACAGTTACTGAGGTAAGAATTTTTTGGGAGCATCCCAATATTGGAGGAAATTCATTGCTAATTTTTCTTCTATAGCATCTCCTTTGCATGCATTGACAAGTGTGAAAAAAAAATTCAGTGGGGAGGAAAACAACAAAAGGTCTTTGATGCATTGAAGGAAAATATCAGTTCAGCTCCAGTACTTGCACTTCCAGACTTGAGACAGTCCTTTGAGATTCAGACTCATCCTAGTGACTATGCCATGGGTGCAGTCCTCGTGCAAAATGGTAAGCCTATCTGTTTTCACTCAGAAAATTTCAATGGTGCAGTGATTAACTATCCTACATATGACAAGGAATTGTATGCATTGGTGCAAAGTGTGAAAAAGTGGAAACGCTACTTAATGGGTAAGGAAACAATTATTCACATTTACCATTAGCCATTGCAATACTTTCAATCTCAATCAAAGTTGCAGCAATCAAGGCAATTCTGGTGGATGGGTTTTCCTCAACAATTCCACTTGGTAATCAGGTATAAGAAATGTATCTACAATAGAGTTGCTGATATGATTTCTAGGCCTATTTCTAGTGCAACACTTTACTCAATCATAATTATGTTTTGCATGAAAGTTATATTGAGAAATATGCATTAGATAGTGACTTTCAAGATGTTTATGCAAGCTTGAGTCAAGGCAACAAAGTAGAGGAATTGGATTATAATTTGCATGATAACTTGTTGTACCATCTTGGCAAGGTTTGTATTCCACAGGGAGAAAGAGTCAACATCATAAGAGAGGCACATACTTCTCTTATTGCTGGTCATTTCGGTGTAAGTAAGACGATGGCACATCCACAGAGGTATTTTTATTGGCCTCATATGCTTGAAAGTGTGTCACATTTTATTAAAGGATGTTCATTATGTGTAGTCAGTAAGCCTAGCAATAGGAGGTTAGGATTGTACACACCACTTCCAGTTCCTTCACGACCATGGAAGAGAGTTTCTATGGATTTTGTAGGAGGTCTTCCATTGTTAAAAAGAGGTCATGATTATTTTTATGTATTTGTTGATAGGTTCAACAAAATTTGTATTTTGATGCCATGTAAAAAGCAAGTTACAGCTGAACAAACTGCTCTGTTATTCTTTCAGAATGTATGGGTGCATTTTGGATTGACCACATCCATTGTTAGTGATCAACATTCTCACTTTGTTGGGAATTTTTGGTCAAGCTTGGGGGGATTCATGGACACCAAATTAAAAAAGAGTACAACATTTCATCTGCAAACATATGGAGAAATAGAGGTGGTGAACAGAACAATGATACATCTTCTTCATGGGTATTGAGGCAAGCATCCTAAGTTGTGGGATGAACATTTTCACTATATACAGCATTCTTACAACCGTGCCAAGCACTCTTCAACTCAAACATCGCCATTTGAGGCATGTTTGGGATACTTGCCTAAGTCTCCTTTGGATTTCATTTTTGGAAAAGATGTTGCTATTGATGGTCATAGTGACATAGACAAAGCAAGAAGTTGATTGAACAAATCCAATTGGTACACCAAAGAGTTCAAGAACAACTTGAAAAGATCCAAGGCAAGTACAAAGCAAGGCACGACAAGTATCATGTAGATCACAAGTTCCAATTTGGTGATGAAGTTTGGCTTCACATTAGGAAAAAGAGGCTCCAAGGAGAAGGTAAAAATCTAAAACCACTTAGATATGGTCCATTCAGAATTTTGGAAAATATTGGTAACAATGCCTTCAGGTTGGATTTGCCTTCATATATGTGAATTTATGTTGTTGTTAATGTTGAGAACTGAAGGTTGTATAAGCCTCCATTAATTTAAAATCAAGGAGAAAATGTCCAAACTCCTTCAATAGAGGATTTTTCTCCTGAATACCTTGATGAACTACAACAAGACACCATTCTTGACAGAAGAACAAGGTCTTCAAAATAAGGGAATGTGGATTACCTTCGAGTGGGGCTCAAGGGAACAAATCCTTCAAAGGCCAAATGGATTGAAATTGGAAAGGTGAGGGAACTGTACCCTCACCTTGTGGACAACTGAAAGTGATCTTTTGGGGTCCAAAAGGCTTCCAGTGGGGAGGAATGACCAGATGCTCAAAAAATGGCTCAAATATAAAAGTTGTTGGATTGGTGTGGAACCTGGACAACCGCGTAGTGCTTGTCATCCTGAATCTGGTGCAACTTGTTTCACACAAAACGGACTATGTATGACTCCAGAAACGAGTTTTGTTCACTTTCCCAAATAGGTGAATTTTCAAAAAAAATGGACAACCTAGTCAGTAGTCTGTACTGCCAAGGTGGTGCTGACTGGGTAGGTGAGGTGGGGGCTGACTTGGTCAAATAACTTCTCCTCTAATGAAATTGTGCCAAGTGGCACATTCTGACTGGTTGGACTTTTGTGGTTCTTATTGGTTGGAATGAGGGCCAACAATGGGCTAACATGTGGCCCAGCTGGAGGTCGTCATGTGGTAGCCTGGGATGCCACCAAAAACATTTCTATAGTCTATGCCACTAGTAGAAAATGAGAAATTAGTGACTAGGTGACTAAAAAAGCTAGTCACCACATCTTTTCCAAGTGAAATACTACAAAAAATGAGCAATCTTAAGTGACTGAACTAAAAACGACTAACATAAATCACTAATTTAGTCGCGGTTTAAAATATGTGATTAGCTAATAAGTAATACAACTAAAAATGACTAGCATGAATGACTAATTTAGTCTAAGAACAAAAATACAACTACCTAACAAGTACTACAATAATATGAATCAGTTTTTTATGTTAGTCATCTTAACTGTGTCAAGCAATATAAACTTACAAGTGATAGGAGGTTGAAGGTTGTTAAATATTGGTTGAAAGGTTATCCTTCCTTAAAAACTTCTTCATCCTCACATGGTGTATAAGTGAGCCAATTTTGCACTATTTATCTTTAATAATTTGTAATTTTAAAAATGTATATTTTTAATAAAAAAAATATTTTATGTATTTTTAAAAAATCTACTCATTGAATCTAATTGGATCTAGTTCCAAGTTGAAATTAATTTGAAGAGAGATTTTAATTTTTAAGACTATAATATCAAATAAAAACAACTTTAATTTCATATTAACTAACCAAATCCATCTTAACCCCTGATCTATCAAGCACCCAGAGGGATCCAATCTCTCGAGGTACAAACCTTTTTTTCTAATGCAAAACTTGAGGAAATTTTTTCACCTTGAGAGATTGGATCCCTATTGGAACTTGATAGTTATACAATTAATATGGATCTAGGTTGGTTATATAATAATTGTCAGCTCTACTACATAATTTGGCAGAAGTTCACCATCTTCTTGGATCTAAAAGCAGCAGCATTGTCTGTTATTATCTTGTTGGGGCAGCCAAATCTAGACAATATGTTATTATCAAAAACTGAATGATAGTTGAATCATTTGACTGTCTACATGGGATGGCCTCAATCCATTTGGTGAAGTAGTCTGTGGCTGTGAGGATCCATCTATGTTGGCCTGAAGATGAGGGATGAATTTCCCCAATGAAATCCAAGCCCCATTGTTGAAAAGGTCTCTCTGTTGCATTTGGCCTCAAAGGAAGTGGCAGTAACTTTCTCTTTCCCTCGAACATTTGACACTTATGGCATGAGGTAGTGAAATTTTTAACATCAGAGAACAGAGTGGGCCAATAGTAACCAGCCCTTAGTATCTTATCCACAGTGGACTTCCAATACAAGTGTCCACCACAATCACCTGCATGAAATTCTTTCATGACATTGTTAGTCTCATTCTCAATTAAGCAGTTTAACAATATACCCTCATGGTTTTTCCAAAGCAAATTGCCATCCATGACACAAAATCTTGCAGCTTTCATTTTTAGGAACCTACATTTAGTTCTGGACAATCCTGGGGGAGCACACAGGTTTTGCAACACATAACATATATCAGAATACCAAGAGGATTGTTCAAAGGCTACATTGATCTTTGGAGTCGCCAGCTCCGGTTCATTGTCCATTTGATTTATGTCTAGGGCCTGGAAATTTGTTTCAGACATTAGTTTGGCCAAACCTTGGCCCTTTATCAGTTTTGTAGGTCTTATCTCAATGTCAAATTCTAAGATGTTTGCAATCCATTTTCCTCTTCTACCCTCTAAATTTTCTGGAGTCAAAATATCCTTGACAATAGCATTTGGTACATAGGCAATGACATGAGAGTATAGGATGTAAATTCTGAAATCTTTGATGGCTTTGACTAAAGCATAAGCTTGTTTTTCCATGATCTGGTATTTGAGAGGTGCATCTCTTAGCGCTCTGCTAAAGAAAGCAATAGGTTTTTCATTCCCTTGATCATCTTTTTGTAACAAGACAGCAGCAATTGTGTGTTGGGAAGCAAAGGAAAATATAATAAAGTCTCTATCAAATTGAGGGTTTGTCAGGACTGGGGTTTGGGTGAGGGCTAGTTTGATTCCTTCAAACGCTTGATTTGCTTCCACAGTCCACTTTACCTTAGAATCCTTTTTAAGCATGTTATTAAGTAATATGCTCAATTCTGCCAAGTTTGGGATAAATCTCCTTAGGAAATTGATCTTACCCAAGAAGGCTTGCAATTCTTTTACATTTCTTGGATGAGGCATTTGTAGGATGGCCTGTATTCTGTCTGGATCAATTCTAATACCATGCTTTGAAATAATATGACCCAATAACTTGCCTTCTTCCAAACCAAACAGGGATTTCTTGGGATTTAAAGAAATTCCATATTTCCTACAAGTTATGAATATTTGCCTTAGATGTTTCAAATGTTCAGAGTCAGATTTTGAAAATGGTGTAAGGTCATCTAGGTAAACCACAAGGAAATCATGAATCTCTTTGGCAAAAGCAATATCCATTGCTCTTTGAAAGGTAGCTCCTGCATTTTTCAACCCAAAAGGCATTTTGACATATTTGAAGGTTCCCCATGGGGTTGTGAATGCTGTTTTGTCCTGATCATCAGGGTGAACTAGGATCTGGTTGAAACCTGAGAATCCATCAAGTAAAGAAATTCTTGAGGCCCCCACTACTCTTTGCAAGATGTGATCCATCTTGGGTAAGGGGTAATTATCTTTTAGGGACACCTGATTCAAGTTCCTTAGATCCACACAAAGCCTTATTTCACCAGTTTTCTTTCTTGTAGGGACCAAATTTGAAATCCAATCAGAAAACCTGATTGGTGCTATGATGCCAGCTTTAAACATTTTTTGTACCTCTTTCTCCATTGATGGGAGAAGCATAGGATTGATTCTCCTCAATTTTTGTTTAAGGGTTTTTGATTTGGCTTGAGGGGGATAGTATGTTGAATGACAGAGGTGTCATATGATTTCAAATCCTCATAGCTCCATGCAAAGACATCTTGGAATTCTTTGAAAAGGTCAACATATTTGGGCTTTTGGTCAGGAGGTAAGGAAGCAGACAATTTTATTATTTTGGGTTGTTCAGCAGTTCCTATGTTACATTCTTCTATGGCAGCATTGAGGGGCTGCATTTTTGGCTTCCTAAGAATATCATTTGAGTCAAAAATGTCTTCCAAAGGAGTGAGGCCTGTTGGAAGAAAATTGTCTTTCAATTGTATAACTTCAGCTTCAGCATCAGCTATTTCCTCACAACTGATTTGTTTAATTTCTTGTATGTTTTCTTTGTTAAAAATTGTTGGATGTAGCATTTGGTTTGCTGTTTTGGGTGAAATATTTGTTTGGCGTTGTTCACCTAGTGTTTGTGAATCACTTGCATCCTCTGTATCAATGTTTAGTCCTGAAAATTCTTGCTGCAAAGTCAAGAAATTATTTATTTGTGTATCACCTTCAAACACTTGCCAATCCTTGACATTGTTTGGGACAGAAGGTCTGTGTTTTATCTCGGCTGTAAAGCAATGCTTGGGTTCAAAAGGTAGTTTACAAGTGCTTGCAAATGTGGCCAAACTATGAGCATGAAGATTATGGGTTCTAGAAATTTTGGTAATTTGAAATTCAGTGAAGGAATTTAGTATTTCAGCAGAAGCAGATCTATAAGATCTCAGTCTTTTGTCATTGGTGACAAAATTTCCCTTTACTTGTTGGATAATTAGGTCTGAGTCTCCTAGGATTGAAACTTTTGTGGCTTGTAAAGATTTTACTAGTTTGAGGCCCAGTAAAAGAGCTTCATATTCTGCCATATTATTGGTGCACCTGAAGTTTAGCCTATAGGCTTGGCCCTCTGCATGACTGTTTTGTTTGTTATGTATCCAAACCCCTGCTCCTGCCCCTAATTTGTTGATTGGCCCATCGAATTCAAGGAACCAGAGGACTTCTTGGTTAAGGGAAGAATTGTCAATTATTATGGGACTTGGCATCAACAACTTGAGATCTTGGCTTACACTTGGTTTTTCTTCTTGAACAGTTTTGTTTATTGATTGCTCAAACATTATTTCTAGAGCAACCGTTTGTTCATTTATATACTGATCTTGTTTGAGTGTCTTGGTCTCATCATCATTTGTAGGACCTGTATTATCATTGAAGAGAATATAGGAGTCTATGTCAGAATGGACAGCATATATGGGAAAGTTTTGAGGTTTTTCTTCACTGCTGACCATGTATTTCATGAGTGTTTCTCTGTATAATCTCTTTGGTTGTCCAAAGACAGAGATGGTGGCATAGGACATGTCTAATTGAAGGGAGCCTTTAAGTTTAGCACCCCATGATCTTGATAATAACATTCCATATTTTGGTGGGATATCAGCAACCACCACATCCATTAAAATTGTTTTATTTGGATATTGAACCAAGGAAACACATAAATCCTTTATCAAACCTAAACACTTGACTTGGCTGGAGTCAAATGAAAATAGGTCCTTGTATGGCCTTGTTATGTCTAAATTCAGTCTCTCCATCACAGATTTGGGCATAAGGTTATGGGATGCCCCAGAATCAAACATGGCATTGTGTAGTATCTTGTCATGGATATGCAGGCTGACATAAAAAGGTAAAATTCCATTACTTGATGTTTTTCCATCAACCTCAGGGCCAAAAAGTAATTCTGGGGTATCATCCAACACATTAACATCATCTTTATTATTTTTCAATTGAAGGGACTTTTTAATTTTTTGTTTGTAAATGTCATGTTTGGCTAATTCAGCAAAGGGTATGGCTATTTTCAATTTACCAATTTCAGACTCAAAGTCAAAAGGTTTTTCAGTTTGAATTTTAGCATTCTGGTTGACCATTTTTTCTTTGTCATTTGACCCTTTAGAGGGTTCCTCTTGGTTCTGTGCCTCATTTTGGGGTTTATCCTTTTTACCCATCTTTTGAGGAGGGTTATTTGAATCGGTGTGTAAAGGAAGTGCAACTGATGGCTGTTGATTTGAGGCATATGTTTCAGTGATATCCTCCACTGTGACTTCATTAGTGATAGGATCAGATTTGTTTTTGGATTCTGAAATGATAGCTTTCTTAGATTGCTGGTCATATTTTACTTTTTCAGACTGTGACACATTTATGGTTCTACTTCTTAGTTTTTACTGTTTATGAACTTCAAAAAGAGTCACCTGATTTTGTTTGAAATTGTTTTACTTCATCTTCTTCCTGATCTTCTTGAGTCAGGAAAACTTGTTGTTCATTGTTCAGACCCATCAAATTGATGTGGGTGTCATCTGTTTTCTCATTAGAAGTAGATGTCTCAGCATAATTTTCTTGGAAAGGAGGTCTGACCTCATTTTCAGGGCTTGCCTTTCCAGCATGTTGATTTTGGTTTCTCCTAAAATTTGGATTTCTGACAGGATTGTTTTGTGGGCTTTCCCATGATGATTTTCTCTCAACTGACTCCACTCTCTCACCTAATCTTTGCATACCATTGATTATTGCATCCAGTTTCTGATCCCAACCTGAAGGCTCTTCTTTAAATGTAGTCTTTCTCTCAGTCCTTGTCCTATTTCTATTCGCTATCAAGTTGGCTTCTACACTAACTGCTATGTCCTGCATTTCAGCTAAAGTTCAGGGAGCCCTTTCTCTTAATTGGTATGCCATATCTGAATCAAATCCATCAGGGAAGGTATATAGGGCCAGATCCGGTGGGGGTCTAAGATTTTGGGGAATAGCATTGTAGACATTGTTAAACCGAGCACAGTAGTCCAAAACAGTTTCTTGTGGACCTCTTTTGATTGTATTATATTCAGCTAAAATATGAAGTGGGTTCTTTTTTTTCTCCCATCTATTGATAAATGTTTGATAAAGGGCTTCAGGATCAGCTATTGAGTTTGCTGTAAGTGACCTAAACCATGTTCTTACATCCCCTGTTAGGCTTTGTACAAAAATTTTCATTCTAACCCCATCATCATCTATTTCGTAGTTTTCAAAGTAGTCCTGCATTTTCTTAGTATGTTGAAGGGCTGGATAAGAGCCAGTACCATCAAAGTGTGAGATTTTTCTTTGGTACTCTTGAGGCATAGGAGCTGGATTGGCCGGTAATTGTAGTGGAGCATATCTATTAGCCATGTTTGGAGGGACAATATGAATAACAGGGATGAATGGGACAAGTGGAGGAAAGGGGATAACAGGGATATGTGTAACTAATGGAGGAGTTGAGGAGGCATTATGAGGGGTGGAAGAAGAACTAGGAGATTGTTGAACTGTGGTATGAGGATGGCGAGAAACCTTAGCAGGGGTTGGAATCTCAATGTGAACACCTGTTTCAGAACCTGAATCTAAAAATGTTTCTTCTATCCTTTGTTTTTTATGTATTCTTGAAATCATATTTGGGTTTTGGAACTCAGGTGATGGATTTGGATCAGGATTAGATCTTGTATGCCGGGTTTTCTTTTTAGGAGCCAGCCTTCTAAGATCTTCTTATGGAAAGTTTTCTAAGATGTATGAATGTTTAAAGGGACTGACCAGGTATAAACTAACTGTGTGAGACTTAAGACTGAATAAATATTGACTGAGGAAGCTTTTATATACTCCTGCAAATGCAAAGCAGAGGAAGTTTCCAAGGCTTTCTGTCTTTCCTTCAGACTTTATCTACAGCGTTAAATACCAAGCGGAGGTCTATGAAATTGATGTCCCCAGTGGAGTCACCATTTATGTTAACACCCAGGTTGTTCCCTATGACTCCCAAGGGAATACGGTCGGGGTAACCACTAACCAATCTTTGGATTATAGGCCCTAGCCTGCCTGAAATCAGAGAGGGCTCTCTCTTTAAATTTTAGCTTTGTTTTGTAAAGATCTTAGGCTAGTTATGAGTTTAGTTTTTTGTTTAAAGTTTTGGTTGTGAAATGTTGTTGTGAGAAGGGCATGAAATGTTTGGGAGATGTTAGTCTATTGGGCATATGGAGTCAGAGATTTGGGACAGTCCTGGTGCCTGTAATGGGAAACTTTTGCTGTAAGGCTAGATGACTATTCTTGATATAAATTCTGATTACTGAGTGAAACAGTGGGAGATGGAATTACAGACAGTATGATAACAAATTGAACAGCAGTTTCTAATTAGTAGCATACATGAATTACTAAATAGAAACTGTGAAAGATTCAGGGTTTATTGGAGCAGTTAAGAATTCCAATTAAACAGCTGAGTATATAGAAAACATTTATAGCAAAGACAGATTGAAATCAGGGTGTCTCCATGGACAAATCCTGAGCTATTCTTTTTCTTTCTTCCTAAGTTTAGATTAACATGTGAAAGATATGAGTTGAACTGATAATAAACATGAAAGAGATAGAGAAAACTTATTATATCAAGACACAGCACTAGAATCCTGAAGCATTCAATAGTTCCAAGACAGAAAGCATCAGTAAGACCAATTTCTGCAAACCCCAAAGCCTTTTTCTATTAGTTCTCCAGAGATTACAGTCGAGTTCTCCTTTTTAACAAGAAAACAACAACCCCCAGATGAACTGCGTGGGGGAGATTTTATACAAAAATATCAAGTAAAATATCTAGAATGATAGTTATTGAGCCATAACTATCTATACCAACTTTGTACAGTGAAGTTATTTACAGAATTTAAAGCCTATAGTAAAGGTACATAACAGTTGTTTGTTGTTTGTCAGTTGATGATGACTTTTGGGCCCAAGGGCCGGCTGCGTTAATTTTTGGACGGCTCCTGCTGACGACGGCTGCTGTAGATGACACGTTGCGGTTTTGATGCCTTTGGGATGCTGACCTGTAATCTTTGACCTGTGGTTGCTGATCTGTGACTTCTTTATTGATTCTCTGCTTGCTGTAAAATGCATTTGATTAAATTATTTTATCAAATCACAGCAGAGTCTTTATCATATCTGTCCACCATTGATCAGTGGGCATCTGATGCCTTTGCATCTTGTGTAATGTTTCATCAGCATCTGTATATTTGTAGTAATTAGGGGGGACTTCAAACAGATGATTGATTTCATGTTCTATATAAAACAGATTTTCTAGTTTATCATACAGCTCTTGTCCTGTGGGCGGCCCAGTTTCTTCCGAAGTGCTAGATGAGGTAGTCAACTGATCAGTGATGTAGTTGTTGACTCTTTTTTCATATTGCTCATGAGAAGATAGCCTTCCTGCGCTGTTTAGTAAAATGGGGAGTCCCCTGTCATATAATGCTGTGATCTTGGCACCAAAAGTATTTACCTCTGCTTGAATATCCTGACATTTTCTTTCTAGTGCCTGAACATAGTTTCTGAGGGTGAGTACCCTTTTGATCAGCAAAATTGTATTAGTTCTATCTCTGATACCCATGTTTGCTAACTGTATGCCAGTTCTATTGTTCAACACATTGATCATTCTGGTAGCTACATCTGGCATAGTTCCTAGAGAAGCTCTGGATTTTTTACTTTCTGCATAAGCCTTGCCCAGCAAATCCATTTGCTCATGGATGGTCTCTATATATTGCCATTGGTCTGTGATTGATTGACCAATCTTTACCCATATGATTTTCTTGAGCTCTGTTATTGCTTTGCCCATGGCCATCTCTTTCTCTAGCTCTTTGATTTTTCTTTCCAAGGTCCTTACTTCCCTTGTCTTTTCTGCCACCTGTTGCTTAGATTTATCATGTTTCTCATTGAGTGTGGCCAATTTCTCCTTGGCTTCATTCAACTCTGCCATCTGGGCTTCTAGGATTTGAATCTCCTTCATCATCTTCTGCATGTATAGGCTTGGAGCCTGTTTTGGTGCCGTTGCTGGTGCTGATGTTGATGGAGTTGTTTGAGCTGTCTGCCCTGTGGGAGGAGCAGTAGTTTGAGGGGACTCCTCAAGGTCTATGACTTGCTGAGGGGGTTGAGATGGCTGGCCTCCCTCTTTCTGCTTTAGTGCCTCCTGCAGTGCAGCCTCTGTTTCTACCAATTTACCTTCTATTTGGACCAGTTGCTGATGTAGTGTTATAAGCATGGCTGTTGTATCCTGGTCTTTCCTCTGCTGAGCAACCTCTTCTGTTTGGGGGTGAAAGGTTGCTGGGATCTTCACCATCTTTCTCAAAGCTGCAATATCTGCATCTCTTTCTTTTAGCAGTGCCTGCACGGCTTTGGGATCCTTTGGGTCATGCCCGAGCTCTATAATTATTTCCTCCAGAGACCTGATCCTGTTTTCTTTAGCCTGGGAGGATGCCTTTTCTAACTCCAATTGTGCAGTGGTATTATTCAAAGAATTCTGCAATCTATAATTTATCAATGTATTATCTGCTAGAGTAGCATACACCATCTCACCCGTTTGCTTGAGCAATTCAATTTGATCCATTGGGTGGATTTCCTTGGATAAGATTTCCAAGTTTGTTCTTATATAATCAGCTGCAGACTGTGGCTGCAGCGCTGTGGGCTTGAAATGGCTCATTATCATTTTGCCCTCTTGCACATCATATGCAGACATCAACCTCTGCTGGTTTGTAGGAGCCATTTTCAACAAGTGGTTGTACAGCTATAACCTCAATGGCTCATTTCTGGTTTTTATGTCTATGAATTGTTTCTTTATGCTAGACTCACCCTTTCTTTGTTGCCCTGAGGAGCTGATCTCTCCTTCAGGTATTCTTTGCTGCTCTTGTTGTAATGAGCTAGCTGATACCTCTGTGCTGGGGGGACCCATCTGTGTTTGACCAAAAGGCATCTCCTCCTCTGAAAAAGGATCGAGCCTTTGTCTCTTTTCCCCTTGCTGTGATGTTGTGGTACTAAGGGGAGTCTGTTCCTCTCTATCTCTCTTCTTACCCCTCTCTTCATTGATAGGGGTTTGGAGCACCGAAGTCTCCACTGTAACATTCTGTAATGGGGCCTCCTTTTCTTGCATTTGCTCATCATTAGGACCAGGAGCCTCTGCCATTTCTTCCTGCTGTTCAGGATGATTTTCAGGTTGTTTTTCTTGGGCTGATTGCTGCTCTTCAGGGGCCTCTTGCTGTTCTGTTTCCTTGCCTTTATCCTTGGCTGAAGTCTCTGCTGTAATTGGGACTTGGACTGCCTTTTGTTGAGCTGTGGATGATGAGGCAGCTGCTCCCACTTGGGTGCCTAGAGGAGAAAATACCTGTGAACAAAGCTCTAAGTCAGCCAACTTTTGGAGATTTCTTATTCCTTTTTGAGCTAATTCTTCTTGTGTAGTAGCCTCTTCTAAGGTGCCTTCCCTCCATTCTAGTTGATTTGCATATTTTTCTATGTGAGGCAACCTTAAGTGACCATAACTGGCCAACCTATATCTGATCCTTCTTAAGCTTATGAAATGAGTGGGGTCATATGGTTTCCAAAGGAAGCTGGTCTGTAAGCCAAGGCCATTTAGCATTTTATCTGCCTCTTGCCAAGCTTCCTCCCTTTTATTGTAGATGAAGGGGCCTAATTGGTTTCTGACTTTAAGCTGTGCTTTCTTGCCCTTGCTTGAAAAATGGAGTACATCAGCATTCCCAAATTGCCTGAAATACTCAAGGGCAAACAATCTCATAGGCACATATCTAGGCAATCTGTATGGGGCCAACTCACACCCATATATTCTGATAAGTGTGTGGTTTTGGTAAAAATACCAATCCCCAATGCTGTATACCTTGGTCAACTGAAGAATTCTTTGCATCTCATCGGTTAGTCTTGGAGGAGGTGAGCTCAAAAGCAGAGACATGGCTGGGTGGATGAAGAGGTCTATAAACTCAGAATAAGTGTAAGGGGAACAAGACCTGAGGTGGAAAACAGAGGACCAATAGACCACTGACCTTGGATTGCCTTATGCATCCATTCTTTTCACAGAAAAAGGAAATTTCTCATGCTGATAGTATAGGATTAAATGATAGATATAGGAGGTGTATCTGAACACCCTGTCTCTTTCCAAGTCTATCAATTGCTCATGTATCTTATTGGAGATGTAAGTGGCATAGTCATAACAGATTGGGGGCTTACCAGGAGAAAACATGGCCATTATCGCCAGCACAGTTTCATCAATAATTTCTATTGAATTATAGCCCAATATGGGACTAATCATGTCTGCAAGGTCTGTGCCCAATTGATTTAGGTATACAAAATGGATAGGAGGGTACTTCATGGTCTCAGGGGTTGAATTAATGAACAATTGATTTATCTTGGTGATTTGAGCATCTGTCAGTTTAACTCCCTGTTTTATCAGATCCATCAGTGATAAAGGAACTAATTTCTTAGCAGTTTTGAAGTTTAGCATCTCTCTAATGGCTGCAGGGGTGACATAAAAAACAATTGAGCCTGAAGGGTCAAGCACAACCCTCTGAGTGGGGTCATAGCAGGCAGCACACCGATGGATTAGGTCAGGAAACTAGTTGACCTGAGGGAGCTTGAAGATGGGGAGGAAAGAGTCCCAAATGCCCAATATATCAGTTCCACTATTATGCTTAATTTTTAATTCATTTAGCAAGTGAATGTGATACTTGCTATTCATTAGCATTTCCTCTGATATTTGGTAATCTCTATCTGCTAATGGTTTCCAATCCAACTCTCTCTGAGGGGCATTCAATGGAGCAATATTCAGAGCGACAGGTGCTACTGGTGTATCCATGTTTTACAAGCGAATTTGGGTTGAATTTCGACTATTTTGGGAGAAATACCGTCCTGCGCGGTAGGTTAGGTAATTTGCTGAATTACAGCCTGTTTCAGAGCAACAGGGGTGTAATTGGGCACAATTGGCCGGTTAAAAACTGATGGAATTGGTTTTAAGGCGTAGCAGGCCTATTTCTTCAGGGGAAAGATGGTCAATTTCAATGGTTTTTTAACAATGCAGGACGAAACAGAGCGCGCAGTTGGGGAATTGACAAATACCTAGTTTAATGGCGGTATTTTAGCTTGGTTGCAGTCGAATTTTGGGCGGCAGCAGCTCTGAATGGTCTTGGCAAGGTGCGGCAGCAAAGGCCGTGAAAATACATGCAGGAGGCAGAGCAGAAAAACACAGAAAAATGCGCAAAAATGGAAAAATTCGGCCAAATATGGGCTTTTTGGCATTGGCGCGAAAATTTGGATGACGTCAACATGACGTCATCAGGTGGGGTCAGGGTCAGGTGACGTCAGCATGATGTCATCGGGTGACGTGGCGGCCTGTGAGTAGTCCACGGGGACTGCATAGGTGGCGTGACAGCTCGGAGCGATGGCGGGTGGGGGCGCTGATGCGGCGGTGAAGTGGCGTGACGTTGGCATGACCGGTCAGCGGAAAACCGGGAGTGGTAAGCAGTTTCATATCGCACCGCTATTCATACGGAAGCGGGATTGTCAGAGGCTGGCCCGATCCAGTAATATGGAGACGCGTGCCCCTGTGTGTACGTCAGCGGACGTCATTTTTCGGAAGCTAACGGCAGTACATCGGGGCCGCTCCGAAATTGATAAGGGTCGTCGGATGGGAAAGCCCAGATCCGACGGCTGGCGGGAGGCAGAGTTGGCCGGACGATACGGAAGGGTGGGGATAATAAAATAATATTATTTTCTGAAATACGTGCCCGGCGGAACATTATAAAAAGTGGGTTTTGTGGGTTTTTAACAGTGTTACGGGTTAAAAAGGGATTTTGCACAGGTTTATTTACAAAGAGGGTTTAGGTTATTAATCCAAGCAGATCTCGGATTAATCCCAAGATTAATTTTTCAGCGCTCTTTGGGTCGCGCTCAATGTTTTAGCGCTTGAAAACACTTAAAGCCAATCATAGAGCTATAATGCTCGGGGAAGGGAATATGTATATTTTTTGGGTTTTTTGCATAGTTTACATAGTAATAGGGGGAATAGGGGGTATAGGGAGTTAAATAGTCATAGATTAGCAGTTAGTATGAGTGGAAAAGGTGGATGAAGAGGGAAAAACACTAAGTTTTATATGAAATCAACTTAGTTTAGGAAGTAGATCAAAATGAAAAGAATTTTTACACAAGAAATGTGGAAATGTTATATATACAAGTAAACATAGGATGTTAGCAAGATTTTCAGATAGGGAAACTTGGGAAGTTAGACATGCTCCATGGTGATACTACAAAAATGATAGAGAAGAGGAGCTTCTCTATCTAATGAAGTTTTCTTGCTTCAGACCAACAAAATTGTAAAGAGTTGATACTTCTGCAACCCCATCTACCTACCCATCTACTTGCCTAGCATTTTTTGTTTCTTCATAGAGGGTGCACTTGGACTAGCAAACCCTCACTTGTTCTTTTCTTTTCTTTTTGCTTTTTTCTTTTCTTTTCTATCTACAACTAACCTTATTACCTCCAAGGCCCCAGATTAAGCAGTTGGGAACCTTAATTCTCTACCTAACTACTGGCCTGCCAAGATTAAGCAGTTTGGACAGGCTTCTTTCTCTATTTTTATGACAAGAAATTGAAACATGGCATGATCCAGATTAGGCTGTTGGACCATCCATCCAAAATTCAGTTAACATCAAGCTATGTACACATATTGCATTCTCTTGGAAATATGGGATCTTTGCATCACCAAAGCAGAGCATATTTGGAACCTTCTTTGCCAATCATGAAATACGAAACCTATTGGTATAGGTATCTAACAGTGGCTCCACATGGGGATGGTTTTTCCATTTGAAAGACCAAGAACAGTAGGTCAGAATGCCTTGGCCCTTGACTTCTTTTACCAAAACTTGGAGTTTTCCTCCTTGAAATCTCAAAATTGTGCCCTTTCCATCTTGGTAGATCTCTGAACTTATTTGCCTTTTGCTGAGAACTTACAAAACTTGGGAAGCTGTATTTTATACATGTTAACAGAAAGTAATATATACACCCTATAATGTACAAGGGAGAATCAAACTATATGCATGGGAAGTAGTCAAAATAGTGCTTCAACATCCTGCCATTCACAGGACCTTCATCCAAGTCAGTTTCATCCAGATTTTTTAGGAAGTAAGTGTTGTTTCCTTGCACTGCTTGGATAACAAATGGTCCTCTCCAAAGGGAATCAAATTTTCCATGTTTTCCTTTATCTTCCCTTCTTGAATCCCACTTGAGGACTTTGTCACCCATGCTGAAATATTCAGCCTTAGTCCTTCTATCAAAAGCTTTCTTTAACTTTTCTTGTAGAACTTGAACTCTGCTATAAACTTGGCCTCTAGTTTGCTGCAAACATATTATTTGATTGATCCTTCTTTGCATGTCATTGGGCTCAGCTTGACTTTCTTGAAGCAGTTTCATAACAGGAACCCTAGTGATGAAGGAAATTTGGCTTCTAATCCATAGACTAACTCATATGGGCTGACCCCAATGGATCTCTTGGTTGTTAGTCTATCTGCCCATAAGGCATTGACAAGCTTCTTATGCCAATTCTTCTTATTTTCTTCCAACACCTTCTTTATGATGTTTACAAGGCTTTTGTTTGATGATTCAGCTAGGCCATTTCCCTGAGGGTAGTATGCAGTAGAATGGCCCAAAGTAATATGAAATTTGTGGCAGAAGTTCACCATCTTCTTGGATCTAAAAGCAGCAACATTTTCTGTTATTATCTTGTTGGGGCAGCCAAATCTAGACAATATGTTATTCTCCAAAACCTTAATGATAGTTGAATCATTTGACTGTCTACATGGGATGGCCTCAATCCATTTGGTGAAGTAGTCTGTGGCTGTGAGGATCCATCTATGTTGGCCTGAAGATGAGGGATGAATTTCCCCAATGAAATCCAAGCCCCATTGTTGAAAAGGTCTCTCTGTTGCAATTGGCCTCAAAGGAAGTGGCAGTAACTTTCTCTTTCCCTCGAACATTTGACACTTATGGCATGAGGTAGTGAAATTTTTAACATCAGAGAACAGAGTGGGCCAATAGTAACCAGCCCTTAGTATCTTATCCACAGTGGACTTCCAATACAAGTGTCCACCACAATCACCTGCATGAAATTCTTTCATGACATTGTTAGTATCATTCTCAATTAAGCAGTTTAACAATATACCCTCATGGTTTTTCCAAAGCAAATTGCCATCCATGACACAAAATCTTGCAGCTTTCATTTTTAGGAACCTACATTTAGTTTTGGACAATCCTGGGGGAGCACACAGGTTTTGCAACACATAACATATATCAGAATACCAAGAGGATTGTTCAAAGGCTACATTGATCTTTGGAGTCGCCAGCTCCGGTTCATTGTCCATTTGATTTATGTCTAGGGCCTGGAAATTTGTTTTAGACATTAGTTTGGCCAAACATTGGCCCTTTATCAGTTTTGTAGGTCTTATCTCAATGTCAAATTCTAAGATTTTTGCAATCCATTTTCCTCTTCTACCCTCTAAATTTTCTTGAGTCAAAATATCCTTGACAATAGCATTTGGTACATAGGCAATGACATGAGAGTATAGGATGTAAATTCTGAAATCTTTGATGGCTTTGACTAAAGCATAAGCTTGTTTTTCCATGATCTGGTATTTGAGAGGTGCATCTCTTAGCGCTCTGCTAAAGAAAGCAATAGGTTTTTCATTCCCTTGATCATCTTTTTGTAACAAGACAGCAGCAATTGTGTGTTGGGAAGCAAAGGAAAATATAATAAAGTCTCTATCAAATTGAGGGTTTGTCAGGACTGGGGTTTGGGTGAGGGCTAGTTTGATTCCTTCAAACGCTTGATTTGCTTCCACAGTCCACTTTACCTTAGAATCCTTTTTAAGCATGTTATTAAGTAATCTGCTCAATTCTGCCAAGTTTGGGATAAATCTCCTTAGGAAATTGATCTTACCCAAGAAGGCTTGCAATTCTTTTACATTTCTTGGATGAGGCATTTGTAGGATGGCCTGTATTCTGTCTGGATCAATTCTAATACCATGCTTTGAAATAATATGACCCAATAACTTGCCTTCTTCCAAACCAAACAGGGATTTCTTGGGATTTAAAGAAATTCCATATTTCCTACAAGTTATGAATATTTGCCTTAGATGTTTCAAATGTTCAGAGTCAGATTTTGAAAATGGTGTAAGGTCATCTAGGTAAACCACAAGGAAATCATGAATCTCTTTGGCAAAAGCAATATCCATTGCTCTTTGAAAGGTAGCTCCTGCATTTTTCAACCCAAAAGGCATTTTGACATATTTGAAGGTTCCCCATGGGGTTGTGAATGCTGTTTTGTCCTGATCATCAGGGTGAACTAGGATCTGGTTGAAACCTGAGAATCCATCAAGTAAAGAAATTCTTAAGGCCCCCACTACTCTTTGTAAGATGTGATCCATCTTGGGTAAGGGGTAATTATCTTTTAGGGACACCTGATTCAAGTTCCTTAGATCCACACAAAGCCTTATTTCACCAGTTTTCTTTCTTGTAGGGACCAAATTTGAAATCCAATCAGAAAACCTGATTGGTGCTATGATGCCAGCTTTAAACATTTTTTGTACCTCTTTCTCCATTGATGGGAGAAGCATAGGATTGATTCTCCTCAATTTTTGTTTAAAGGGTTTTTGATTTGGCTTGAGGGGGATAGTATGTTGAATGACAGAGGTGTCATATGATTTCAAATCCTCATAGCTCCATGCAAAGACATCTTGGAATTCTTTGAAAAGGTCAACATATTTGGGCTTTTGGTCAGGAGGTAAGGAAGCAGACAATTTTATTATTTTGGGTTGTTCAGCAGTTCCTATGTTACATTCTTCTATGGCAGCATTGAGGGGCTGCATTTTTGGCTTCCTAAGAATATCATTTGAGTCAAAAATGTCTTCCAAAGGAGTGAGGCCTGTTGGAAGAAAATTGTCTTTCAATTGTATAACTTCAGCTTCAGCATCAGCTATTTCCTCACAACTGATTTGTTTAATTTCTTGTATGTTTTCTTTGTTAAAAATTGTTGGATGTAGCATTTGGTTTGCTGTTTTGGGTGAAATATTTGTTTGGCGCTATTCACCTAGTGTTTGTGAATCACTTGCATCCTCTGTATCAATGTTTAGTCCTGAAAATTCTTGCTGCAAAGTCAAGAAATTATTTATTTGTGTATCACCTTCAAACACTTGCCAATCCTTGACATTGTTTGGGACAGAAGGTCTGTGTTTTATCTCGGCTGTAAAGCAATGCTTGGGTTCAAAAGGTAGTTTACAAGTGCTTGCAAATGTGGCCAAACTATGAGCATGAAGATTATGGGTTCTAGAAATTTTGGTAATTTGAAATTCAGTGAAGGAATTTAGTATTTCAGCAGCAGCAGATCTATAAGATCTCAGTCTTTTGTCATTGGTGACAAAATTTCCCTTTACTTGTTGGATAATTAGGTCTGAGTCTCCTAGGATTGAAACTTTTGTGGCTTGTAAATACTTTACTAGTTTGAGGCCCAGTAAAAGAGCTTCATATTCTGCCATATTATTGGTGCACCTAAAGTTTAGCTTATAGGCTTGGCCCTCTGCATGACTGTTTTGTTTGTTATGTATCCAAACCCCTGCTCCTGCCCCTAATTTGTTGACTGACCCATCGAATTCAAGGAACCAGAGGACTTCTTGGTTAAGGGAAGAATTGTCAACTATTATGGGACTTGGCATCAACAACTTGAGATCTTGGCTTACACTTGGTTTTTCTTCTTGAACAGTTTTGTTTATTGATTGCTCAACCATTATTTCTAGAGCAGCCGTTTGTTCATTTATATACTGATCTTGTTTGAGTGTCTTGGTCTCATCATCATTTGTAGGACATGTATTATCATTGAAGAGAATATAGGAGTCTATGTCAGAATGGACAGCATATATAGGAAAGTTTTGAGATTTTTCTTCACTGCTGACCATGTATTTCATGAGTGTTTCTCTGTATAGTCTCTTTGGTTGTCCAAAGACAGAGATGGTGGCATAGGACATGTCTAATTGAAGGGAGCCTTGAAGTTTAGCACCCCATGATCTTGATAATAACATTCCATATTTTGGTGGGATATCAGCAACCACCACATCCATTAAAATTGTTTTATTTGGATATTGAACCAAGGAAACACATAAATCCTTTATCAAACCTAAACACTTGACTTGGCTGGAGTCAAATGAAAATAGGTCCTTGTATGGCCTTGTTATGTCTAAATTCAGTCTCTCCATCACAAATTTGGGCATAAGGTTATGGGATGCCCCAGAATCAAACATGGCATTGTGTAGTATCTTGTCATGGATATGGAGGCTGACATAAAAAGGTAAAATTCCATTACCTGTTGTTTTTCCATCAACCTCAGGGCCAAAAAGTAATTCTGGGGTATCATCCAACACATTAACATCATCTTTATTATTTGTCAATTGAAGGGACTTTTTAATTTGTTGTTTGTAAATGTCATGTTTGGCTAATTCAGCAAGGGGTATGGCTATTTTCAATTTACCAATTTCAGACTCAAAGTCAAAAGGTTTTTCAGTTTGAATTTTAGCATTCTGGTTGACCATTTTTTCTTTGTCATTTGACCCTTTAGAGGGTTCCTCTTGGTTCTATGCCTCATTTTTGGGTTTATCCTTTTTACCCATCTTTTGAGGAGGGTTATTTGAATCGGTGTGTAAAGGAAGTGCAACTGATGGCTGTTGATTTGAGGCATATGTTTCAGTGATATCCTCCACTGTGACTTCATTAGTGATAGGATCAGATTTGTTTTTGGATTCTGAAATGGTAGCTTTCTTAGATTGCTGGTCATATTTTACTTTTTCAGGCTGTGACACATTTATGGTTCTACTTGTTAGTTTGTACTGTTTATGAACTTCAAAAACAGCTGCATCATATCCTTGCTTAAAGTCAAAAGACTCACCTGATTTTGTTTGAAATTGCTTTACTTCATCTTCTTCCTGATCTTCTTGAGTCAGGAAAACTTGTTGTTCATTGTTCAGACCCATCAAATTGATGTGGGTGTCATCTGTTTGCTCATTAGAAGTAGATGTCTCAGCATAATTTTCTTGGAAAGGAGGTCTGACCTCATTTTCAGGGCTTGCCTTTCCAGCATGTTGATTTTGGTTTCTCCTAAAATTTGGATTTCTGACAGGATTGTTTTGTGGGCTTTCCCATGATGATTTTCTCTCAACTGACTCCACTCTCTCACCTAATCTTTGCATACCATTGATTATTGCATCCAGTTTCTGATCCCAACCTGAAGGCTCTTCTTTAAATGTAGTCTTTCTCTCAGTTCTTGTCCTATTTCTCTTCGCTATCAGGTTGGCTTCTACACTAACTGCTATGTCCTGCATTTCAGCTAAAGTTCGGGGAGCCCTTTCTCTTAATTGGTATGCCATATCTGAATCAAATCCATCAGGGAAGGTATATAGGGCCAGATCCGGTGGGGGTCTAAGATTTTGGGGAATAGCATTGTAGACATTGTTAAACCGAGCACAGTAGTCCAAAACAGTTTCTTGTGGACCTCTTTTGATTGTATTATATTCAGCTAAAATATGAAGTGGGTCCTTTTTTTTCTCCCATCTGTTGATAAATGTTTGATAAAGGGCTTCAGGATCAGCTATTGAGTTTGTTGTAAGTGACCTAAACCATGTTCTTACATCCCCTGTTAGGCTTTGCACAAAAATTTTCATTCTAACCCCATCATCATCTATTTCGTAGTTTTCAAAGTAGTCCTGCATTTTCTTAGTATGTTGAAGGGCTGGATAAGAGCCAATACCATCAAAGTATGAGATTTTGCTTTGGTACTCTTGAGGCATAGGAGCTGGATTGGCCGGTAACTGCAGTGGAGCATATCTATTAGCCATGTTTGGAGGGACAATATGAATAACAGGGATGAATGGTACAAGTGGAGGAAAGGGGATAACAGGGATATGTGTAACTAATGGAGGAGTTGAGGAGGCACTATGAGGGGTGGAAGAAGAACTAGGAGATTGTTGAACTGTGGTATGAGGATGGCGAGAAACCTTAGCAGGGGTTGGAATCTCAGTGTGAACACCTGTTTCAGAACCTGAATCTAAAAATGTTTCTTCTATCCTTTGTTTTTTATGTATTCTTGAAATCAGATTTGGGTTTTGGAACTCAGGTGATGGATTTGGATCAGGATTAGATCTTGTATGCCGGGTTTTCTTTTTAGGAGCCATCCTTCTAAGATCTTCTTATGGAAAGTTTTCTAAGATGTATGAATGTTTAAAGGGACTGACCAGGTATAAACTAACTGTGTGAGACTTAAGACTGAATAAATATTGACTGAGGAAGCTTTTATATACTCCTGCAAATGCAAAGCAGAGGAAGTTTCCAAGGCTTTCTGGCTTTCCTTCAGACTTTATCTACAGCGTTAAATACCAAGCGGAGGTCTGTGAAATTGATGTCCCCAGTGGAGTCGCCATTTATGTTAACACCCAGGTTGTTCCCTATGACTCCCAAGGGAATACAGCCGGGGTAACCACTAACCAATCTTTGGATTACAGGCCCTAGCCTGCCTGAAATCAGAGAGGGCTCTCTCTTTAAATTTTAGCTTTGTTTTGTAAAGATCTTAGGCTAGTTATGAGTTTAGTTTTTTTTTTAAGTTTTGGTTGTGAAATGTTGTTGTGAGAAGGGCATGAAATGTTTGGGAGATATTAGTCCATTGGGCATATGGAGTCAGAGATTTGGGACAGTCCTGGTGCCTGTAATGGGAAACTTTTGCTGCAAGGCTAGATGACTATTCTTGATATAAATTCTGATTACTGAGTGAAACAGTGGGAGATGGAATTACAGACAGTATGATAACAAATTGAACAGCAGTTTCTAATTAGTAGCTTACATGAATTACTAAATAGAAACTGTGAAAGATTCAGGGTTTATTGGAGCAGTTAAGAATTCCAATTAAACAGCTGAGCATATAGAAAACATTTATAGCAAAGACAGATTGAAACCAGGGTATCTCCATGGACAAATCCTGAGCTATTCTTTTTCTTTCTTCCTAAGTTTAGATTAACATGTGAAAGATATGAGTTGAACTGATAATAAACATGAAAGAGATAGAGAAAACTTATTATATCAAGACACAGCACTAGAATCCTGCAGCATTCAGTAGTTCCAAGACAGCAAGCATCAGTAAGACCAATTTCTGCAAACCCCAAAACCTTTTTCTATTAGTTCTCCTGAGATTACAGCCGAGTTCTCCTTTTTAACAAGAAAACAACAACCCCCAGATGAACTGCGTGGGGGAGATTTTATACAAAAATATCAAGTAAAATATCTAGAATGATAGTTATTGAGCCATAACTATCTATACCAACTTTGTACAGTGAAGTTATTTACAGAATTTAAAGCCTATAGTAAAGGTACATAACAGCTGTTTGTTGTTTGTCAGTTGATGATGACTTTTGGGCCCAAGGGCCGGCTACGTTAATTTTTGGACGGCTCCTGCTGACAACAGCTGCTGTAGATGAAACGTTGCGGTTTTGATGCCTTTGGGATGCTGACCTGTAATCTTTGACCTGTGGTTGCTGATCTGTGACTTCTTTATTGATTCTCTGCTTGCTGTAAAATGCATTTGATTAAATTATTTTATCAAATCACAGCAGAGTCTTTATCATATCTGTCCACCATTGATCAGTGGGCATCTGATGCCTTTGCATCTTGTGTAATGTTTCATCAGCATCTGTATATTTGTAGTAATTAGGGGGGACTTCAAACAGATGATTGATTTCATGTTCTATATAAAACAGATTTTCTAGTTTATCATACAGCTCTTGTCCTGTGGGCGGCCCAGTTTCTTCCGAAGTGCTAGATGAGGTAGTCAACTGATCAGTGATGTAGTTGTTGACTCTTTTTGCATATTGCTCATGAGAAGATAGCCTTCCTGCGCTGTTTAGTAAAATGGGGAGTCCCCTGTCATATAATGTTGTGATCTTGGCACCAAAAGTATTTACCTCTGCTTGAATATCCTGACATTTTCTTTCTAGTGCCTGAACATAGTTTCTGAGGGTGAGTACCCTTTTGATCAGCAAAATTGTATCAGTTCTATCTCTGATACCCATGTTTGCTAACTGTATGCCAGTTCTGTTGTTCAACACATTGATCATTCTGGTAGCTACATCTGGCATAGTTCCTAGAGAAGCTCTGGCTTTTTTACTTTCTGCATAAGCCTTGCCCAGCAAATCCATTTGCTCATGGATGGTCTCTATATATTGCCATTGGTCTGTGATTGATTGACCAATCTTTACCCATATGATTTTCTTGAGCTCTGTTATTGCTTTGCCCATGGCCATCTCTTTCTCTAGCTCTTTGATTTTTCTTTCCAAGGTCCTTACTTCCCTTGTCTTTTCTGCCACCTGTTGCTTAGAGTTATCATGTTTCTCATTGAGTGTGGCCAATTTCTCCTTGGCTTCATTCAACTCTGCCATCTGGGCTTCTAGGATTTGAATCTCCTTCATCATCTTCTGCATGTCTAGGCTGAGCCTGTTTTGGTGCCGTTGCTGGTGCTGATGTTGATGGAGTTGTTTGAGCTGTCTGCCCTGTGGGAGGAGCAGTAGTTTAAGGGGACTCCTCAAGTTCTATGACTTGCTAAGGAGGTTGAGATGGCTGGCCTCCCTCTTTCTGCTTTCGTGCCTCCTGCAGTGCAGCCTCTGTTTCTACCAATTTACCTTCTGTTTGGACCAGTTGTTGATGTAGTGTTATAAGCATGGCTGTTGTATCCTGATCTTTCCTCTGTTGAGCAACCTCTTCTGTTTGGGGGTGAAAGGCTGCTGGGATCTTCACCATCTTTCTCAAAGCTGCAATATCTGCATCTCTTTCTTTTAGCAGTGCCTGCACAGCTTTGGGATCCTTTGGGTCATGCCCGAGCTCTATAATTATTTCCTCCAGAGACCTGATCCTGTTGTCTTTAGCCTGGGAGGATGCCTTTTCTAACTCCAATTGTGCAGTGGTATTATTCAAAGAATTCTGCAATCTATAATTTATCAATGTATTATCTGCTAGAGTAGCATACACCATCTCACCCGTTTGCTTGTGCAATTCAATTTGATCCATTGGGTGGATTTCCTTAGATAAGATTTCCAAGTTTGTTCTTATATAATCAGCTACAGACTGTGGCTGCAGCGCTGTGGGCTTGAAATGGCTCATTATCATTTTGCCCTCTTGCACATCATATGCAGACATCAACCTTTGCTGGTTTGTAGGAGCCATTTTCAACAAGTGGTTGTACAGCTGTAACCTCAATGGCTCATTTCTGGTTTTTATGTCTATGAATTGTTTCTTTATGCTAGACTCACCCTTTCTTTGTTTCCCTGAGGAGCTGATCTCTCCTTCAGGTATTCTTTGCTGCTCTTGCTGTAACGAGCTAGCTGATACCTCTGTGCTGGGGGAACCCATCTGTGTTTGACCAAAAGGCATCTCCTCCTGTGAAAAAGGATCGAGCCTTTGTCTCTTTTCCCCTTGCTGTGATGTTGCGGTACTAAGGGGAGTCTGTTCCTCTCTATCTCTCTTCTTACCCCTCTCTTCATTGATAGGGGTTTGGAGCACCGAAGTCTCCACTGTAACATTCTGTACTGGGGCCTCCTTTTCTTGCATTTGCTCATCATTAGGACCAAGAGCCTCTGCCATTTCTTCCTGCTGTTCAGGATGATTTTCAGGCTTTTTTTCTTGGGCTGATTGCTGCTCTTCAGGGGCCTCTTACTATTCTGTTTCCTTGCCTTTATCCTTGGCTGAAGTCTCTGCTGTAATTGGGACTTGGACTGCCTTTTGTTGAGCTGTGGATGATGAGGCAGCTGCTCCCACTTGGGTACCTAGAGGAAAAAATACCTGTGAACAAAGCTCTAAGTCAGCCAACTTTTGGAGATTTCTTATTCCTTTTTGAGCTAATTCTTCTTGTGTAGTAGCCTCTTCTAAGGTGCCTTCCCTCCATTCTAGTTGATTTGCATATTTTTCTATGTGAGGCAACCTTAAGTGACCATAACTGGCCAGCCTATATCTGATCCTTCTTAAGCTTATGAAATGAGTGGGGTCATATGGTTTCCAAAGGAAGCTGGTCTGTAAGCCAAGGCCATTTAGCATTCTATCTGCCTCTTGCCAAGCTTCCTCCCTTTTATTGTAGATGAAGGGGCCTAATTGGTTTCTGACTTTAAGCTGTGCTTTCTTGCCCTTGCTTGAAAAATGGAGTACATCAGCATTCCCAAATTGCCTGAAATACTCAAGGGAAAACAATCTCATAGGCACATATCTGGGCAATCTGTATGGGGCCAACTCACACCCATATATTCTGATAACTGTGTGGTTTTGGTAAAAATACCAATCCCCAATGTTGTATACCTTGGTCAACTGAAGAATTCTCTGCATCTCATCGGTTAGTCTTGGAGGAGGTGAGCTCAGAAGCAGAGACATGGCTGGGTGGATGAAGAGGTCTATAAACTCAAAATAAGTGTAAGGGGAACAAGACCTGAGGTGGAAAACAGAGGACCAATAGACCACTGACCTTGGATTGCCTTGTGCATCCATTCTTTTCACAGAAAAAGGAAATTTCTCATGCTGATAGTATAGGATTAAATGATAGATATAGGAGGTGTATCTGAACACCCTGTCTCTTTCCAAGTCTATCAATTGCTCATGTATCTTATTGGAGATGTAAGTGGCATAGTCATAACAGATTGGGGGCTTGCCAGGAGAAAACATGGCCATTATCGCCAGCACAGTTTCATCAATAATTTCTATTGAATTATAGCCCAATATGGGACTAATCATGTCTGCAAGGTCTGTGCCCAATTGATTTAGGTATACAAAATGGATAGGAGGGTACTTCATGGTCTCAGGGGTTGAATTAATGAACAATTGATTTATCTTGGTGATTTGAGCATCTGTCAGTTTAACTCCCTGTTTTATCAGATCCATCAGTGATAAAGGAACTAATTTCTTAGCAGTTTTGAAGTTTAGCATCTCTCTAATGGCTGCAGGGGTGACATAAAAAACAACTGAGCCTGAAGGGTCAAGCACAGCCCTCTGAGTGGGGTCATAGCAGGCAGCACACCGATGGATTAGGTCAGGAAACTGGTTGACTTGAGGGAGCTTGAAGATGGGGAGGAAAGAGTCCCAAATTCCCAATATATCAGTTCCACTATTATGCTTAATTTTTAATTCATTTAGCAAGTGAATGTGATACTTGCTATTCATTAGCATTTCCTCTGATATTTGGTAATCTCTATCTGCTAATGGTTGCCAATCCAACTCTCTCTGAGGGGCATTCAATGGAGCAATATTCAGAGCGACAGGTGCTACTGGTGTATCCATGTTTTACAAGCGAATTTGGGTTGAATTTCGACTATTTTGGGAGAAATACCGTCCTGCGCAGTAGGTTAGGTAATTTGTTGAATTACAGCCTGTTTCAGAGCAACAGGGGTGTAATTGGGCACAATTGGCCCGTTAAAAACTGATGGAATTGGTTTTAAGGCGTAGTAGGCCTATTTCTTCAGGGGAAAGATGATCAATTTCAATGGTTTTTAACAATGCAGGACGAAACAGAGCGCGCAGTTGGGGAATTGACAAATACCTGGTTTAATGGCGGTATTTGAGCTTGGTTGCAGTCGAATTCTGGGCGGCAGCAGCTCTAAATGGTCTTGGCAAGGTGCGGCAGCAAAGGTCGTGAAAATACATGCAGGAGGCAGAGCAGAAAAACACAGAAAAATGCGCAAAAATGGCAAAATTCGGCCAAATATGGACTTTTTGGCATTGGCGCGAAAATTTGGATGATGTCAGCATGACGTCATCAGGTGGGGTCAGGGTCAGGTGACTTCAGCATGACGTCATCGGGTGACGTGGTGGCCTGTGAGTGGTCCACGGGGACTGCATAGGTGGTGTGACAGCTCGGAGCGATGGCGGGCGGGGGCGCTGATGCGGCGGTGAAGTGGCGTGATGTTGGCATGACCGGTCAACGGAAAACCGGGAGTGGTAAGCAATTTCATATCGCACCGCTATTCATACGGAAGCGGGATTGTCAGAGGCTGGCCCGATCCAGTAATATGGAGACGCGTGCCCCCGTGTGTACATCAGCGGACGTCATTTTTTGGAAGCTAACGGCAGTACATCGGAGCCGCTCCGAAATTGATAAGGGCCGTCGGATGGGAAAGCCCAGATCCGACGGCTGGTGGGAGGCAGAGTTGGCCGGACGATACAAAAGGGAGGGGATAATAAAATAATATTATTTTCTGAAATACGCGCCCGGCGGAACATTATAAAAAGTGGGTTTTGTGGGTTTTTAACAGTGTTACAGGTTAAAAAGGGATTTTGCACAGGTTTATTTACAAAGAGGGTTTAGGTTATTAATCCAAGCAGATCTCGGATTAATCCCAAGATTAATTTTTCAGCGCTCTTTGGGTCGCGCTCAATGTTTTAGCGCTTGAAAACACTTAAAGCCAATCATAGAGCTATAATGCTCGGGGAAGGGAATATGTATATTTTTTGGGTTTTTCGCATAGTTTACATAGTAATAGGGGGAATAGGGGGTATAGGGAGTTAAATAGTCATAGATTAGCAGTTAGTATGAGTGGAAAAGGTGGATGAAGAGGGAAAAACACTAAGTTTTATATGAAATCAACTTAGTTTAGGAAGTAGATCAAAATGAAAAGAATTTTTACACAAGAAATGTGGAAATGTTATATATACAAGTAAACATAGGATGTTAGCAAGATTTTCAGATAGGGAAACTTGGGAAGTTAGACATGCTCCATGGTGATACTACAAAAATGATAGAGAAGAGGAGCTTCTCTATCTAATGAAGTTTTCTTGCTTCAGACCAACAAAATTGTAAAGAGTTGATACTTCTGCAACCCCATCTACCTACCCATCTACTTGCCTAGCATTTTTTGTTTCTTCATAGAGGGTGCACTTGGACTAGCAAACCCTCACTTGTTCTTTTCTTTTCTTTTTGCTTTTTTCTTTGCTTTTCTATCTACAACTAACCTTATTACCTCCAGGGCCCCAGATTAAGCAGTTGGGAACCTTAATTCTCTACCTAACTACTGGCCTGCCAAGATTAAGCAGTTTGGACAGGCTTCTTTCTCTATTTTTATGACAAGAAATTGAAACATGGCATGATCCAGATTAGGTTGTTGGACCATCCATCCAAAATTCAGTTAACATCAAGCTATGTACACATATTGCATTCTCTTGGAAATATGGGATCTTTGCATCACCAAAGCAGAGCATATTTGGAACCTTCTTTGCCAATCATGAAATATGAAACCTATTGGTATAGGTATCTAACACTACTAATCATCCCATATATGCTGTGGACACCGATTTTGGAGCATGTATTCTCCAAATAGAAGAATCTTAGAAGGCCTCAATGCAGCTCAGGAAACTAGCAAATTAGGCCTAGAAAAAGCAAGGAAGTCATGTTTGGGAGATGTTTTTTGATGGAGCATGTTCTAGGGAAACTGCAGGAGCAGGGGTGGTGTTGATATCTCCAGAACAAGAAAGCACTCAGTTGTCTTTTAAGTTGGCTTTTCAAGTCACAAACAATATAACAGAGTATGAGGCTTTATTATTGGGCCTTAATGCAGCAAAAGACAAAGGAATCAAGAATTTGAAGGTATTTGGAGATGCTGATCTGATCATTCAGCAAGTAAATAAAACATTTCAGGCAAAGCACCCAAGGCTGAAAGCATACAGAGATGAGGTATGGGGACTCAAAGATTCCTTTGAAAATTTCTGTATTTCATATATCCCTAGAGCCCAAAATCAGCTTGCTGATTCCCTTGCTGTGTCTGCTAGTCTATTTATTCCTCCCATGCCTCCCAGACTAGTTTATGAAGTCCAAATGAAATATAGACCATCCTTTCCTGATAATGTCTAGCATTGGAAAGTTTTTGATGATGATGATGAGATAAATAGGTTTCTTCAAGTCATTGATGAGTTTTCCGAAATGCAAATTGACCAAGATAATGAAGCCTTGCAAGAAGCCCCCCAATCCCAGCTTAGAAATAGAATTGGTAAAGATGGCATTGTTTAGCTTCCCAGCAATCATATTCCTAGGGGTTTAATTCCTTTAGAAAGACTGTTTGACCAAAATGATGTACCTTACAAAGCTGCCCAAAAAGAAGACCAATCTGCAATCTGTAAGCATGATATAGTGAGTCTAGGTCAGCCTAGATACATAAATTTGTCCACTCATCTGTCTGCTGACCAGAGTGCTGATTACTGCAATTTAATGAGGCAATTTGCTGATGTGTTTGCCTGGGAGTATAGTGACTTGAAAACATATGATAAAAACATAATCCAGCATAAAATTCCTCTGGAGAAAGACACCATTCCTTTCAAACAGAAGCTGAGGCCAATAAACCCTATGCTTCTTCCTCTAATTGAAAAAGAAACTAAAAAATTTCTCGCTGCCAAGATCATAGTCCCTCTCAGATATTCAAAATGGGTAGCCAATTTAGTGGTAGTGAGGAAGAAGAGTGGAGAAATCAGATTGTGTGTTGATTTTGGAAACTTAAACAAATTCTCTAAGAAAGACAACTATCTTCTACCAAAGATGGAGCATTTGCTGCAAAAAGTCTCAGGAGCCAAAGTAATGTCTTTCTTAAACGGTTTTTCAGGCTTTAATCAGATTGTTGTGCATCCAAATGATCAAGAGAAGACTGCATTTACCACTCCTTGGGGCACTTTTATGTATGCCAAGATTCCTTTTGGATTGATGAATGCTAGAGCCACCTTTCAGAGAGCTATGGATATAGTATTTGTGGGAGAGAAGGATAAATTTGTCCTTATCTACCTTGATGATATAACAATATACTCCAGTAGCCATCAAGATCATTTGTAGCATTTGAAAAAAGTGTTTCTGAAGTGCAGAAGGTTTGGGATTTCAGTCAATCCTAAAAAATCACAATTTCCTTTAGAAGAAGGCAAGTTGTTAGGACATATTGTTTCCGCTGCAGGTGTTCAAATTGACCCAGAAAGAGTCAAAGAAATACAAGCTTTGTCTATCCCGAGATCAAAGAAGGATATCCAGTCCTTTCTGGACAAAATTAATTTTGTAAGGAGGTTTATACAAAATTTCGTAGAATATGTGAAGCATATTACCTCCATGTTGAAGAAAGGGGCAAAAATCAAATGGACTGATATAGCAAGAAAATCATTTGAGTCTATTAAAAAGGCTATTATGGAGGCTCCCACATTAGTGAGTCCAGATTACAGCAAGGAGTTCCATATATTTTCTTTTGCCTCTGAAGACACCATTGCAGCAATTTTATTGCAGGCAGATGAAGAAGGTTCAGAGCATCCGGTGGCATTTTTCAGCAAGAACTTAAGAGATGTTGAACTGAGGTATGACATTATTGAGAAACATGCATAAGCTCTTATTAAATCCTTGAAAGCTTTCAAATTTTATATCTTGCATTCAAAGATAATTGCATATGTACCCTCTGCTGCAATAAAAGATGTCTTAACACAACTTGATGCTGATGGAAGAAGGGCAAAATGGATTGCAAAGGTGATAGAATTTAATATAGAATTAAAGTCCACCAAACTTGTCAGAGGTTAGGGTCTTGCCAGGTTGTTAGCTGAAGAAAATTGCATATCTTTGGATATTGATTCCTTGTGCACAATTGCAGAAATTGGTCAGATAGATAAAGAAGAGGAAGCAGCTAAACCAGAGAGTAAGCAGCCAGTGGAAGAAAATCTAGCTTCTTGTGATTGGTATTCTGCAATTATTAATTTCTTGCTGAAGCTAGAAATCCCTTCAGGACTTACTCAAAGTCAAGCCAGAACTATAAAGCTTAGGGCAGAAAAATATTGTATCTATGAAAATCTGCTCTAGTGGAGGGATCCAACTGGAGTGCTTTTGAGGTGTCTGGACAAAGAACAGTCAATAGAAGTTATGCAGCAGTTTCATTCCATCATGTGTGGAGGGCACCATTACTGGAAGACTACAGCCCACAAGATCCTCAGAGTTGGGTATTACTAGCCCTCCTTATTTTCTGATGTATTTTAATTTGTTAAATCTTGTGACAGGTGCAAAATATTTGAAGGAAAACAGCAATTGAAGTCCCTGCCCTTAAAACAAATACTTGCAAAAGGACCTTTTCAGCAGTGGGGCTTGGATTTTATTGGATAAATCAATCCACATTCCAGTGGCTAGCACAAATGGATATTAGTAGCCACTGATTATTTCACCAAGTGGATTGAAGCAATCCCTACCAGGAAGGATGATCATAATGTGGTCATGAAGTTTTTTACAAAGAATATCTTTACCAGATTTGGTTGTCCGTATAAATTAGTCACGGATAATGTAGCAGCCTTCAGAGCAAAAGAATTGGTGGATATGTGTGATTCAATGGGTATTAAACTGGTTCACTCCACCTCATATTATCCTCAAGGAAATGGTCTAGCAGAATCCTCTAATAAAAGTCTGATAAGGATAATTAAGAAGCTGTTAGAGGACAATAAAAAGAATTGGGACTCAAAGCTCAAATATGCACTATGGGCTGACAGAGTGACCATTAATAAATCCACAGGGAATTCTCCTTTCAAGCTGGTATATGGCACTGAAGTTGTATTCCCAATTCAGTTAACTCTCCCTGTGGCAAAATTCCTTCAAACAGAACAGAATGAGGAAGAAGACATGGAAAAGAGGATCACTGATTTAGCAGAAATACATTAGATTAGAGAACAGCTTGTTGAAAAGGTTGCAGCACTTCAGAGAAAGATCAAGGAAGCCTTTGACAAGAAGGAAAAAACAGACAATTTTCAGGTTGGTGACTTGGTTTTGAAGTGGGATGCATTAAAAGAAAAGAAGGGCAATCATGGGAAGTTTAATGCTTTTTGGACAGGTCCTTTTATTATTTCACATATTCAAGGGAACAACACCTTCATACTAAAAAGTATGGGAGGAGAAGCAGTTTTTTATGGCCCAGTCAATGGGTGTTTTCTAAAAAATTATGTTGTTTAAGGTCTTTGGCCTTAAAAGTTGTAAATATTTTGTTTTTATCAGTTTTGTATAGGTAAAGTAGACTCCATGCCAATGGAACACTAGGAATTTTGGCTAATTTGTTTTCAACTGGAAAGGCAATGGTCTGCAGGTTCTTGAGACCTCACAGGGAAGATCTCATCCTGAGAAGGAGCCAGTGTTAGCTCTGCTACATAATTTGGTTTTTGCCGGGTCAAAGACACTCTGACCATGTGTTTTTTGCAAAAAGGGAGCTTGTAGCAGTTCATTTGATCCTTCCCTCTTCATTTGCTTTAGGCCCTTATAACTCCCGCCACCCCTGTTTTCCTCTGCTTTCCTCTAAATTTCTTCAAAACCCCCTGAAATCCATCGGAGCCCCATTTCAGTTTAGCCCCGGGTACTAAAGGTTTTAAAGCACATATAATCGAGTGCCTTGCAAAAAGGTGCTACCCACGGGATCTTTTCCTCCATCATATCATTCAAAGCATGTGCTTTTAGCCTGAGCCGTCCGATATTTTCCCATGAAATCTGACTTTGTTCGCTTTCCCCGCTGCCGAGACCTGCATACCCTTTAGCCCGTGGGGAAAGCAGTTTCCCCACCATCACATCTGTCACGCGTCATTGTTGTATTCGATCGTGCGGTCGCGTACAAATACCACTACAACTCCATAAGCGGTGTGGGGAAACTGCTAATCGCCTACCAGTGCGACCCCCGCTCATTAACGCTCGCGTAGTTCCCGCTCCCGATAGCCATTGGAGCTGCCCGACCGCGATCCGACGACCCTCATCTGTCTCCGCCTATTTTTCCTCGACAGCTCCCTCTGATCCAATCTCAACCATCTGTTTAAGCCATCCAACAATTAAAATTCATTCCTAGGCCCTCGTTCATTCACCATGTGGTTTCCGTGTTTTTGGCTTGTCCTGTGCACGTGAAGGAGGAAGGAAGCTATGATCCGGTACTCTGCGCATTGAATCCTCAACAACTACATTTAAAGAACAACATGGCCGAGAAAGAAAGGATGATCCTCGAGCAGTTCAATGCCTATAGCAGTTATTGAAATTTATTCAAATAATACTCAATTTGTTCAGGAAGGACTACAAAGTACCAGTGAATGTCAAATTGATTTATTAAAACACACAGTTTGCAGCAGAGACCCATACTAGATTGTAAATGTGGTTGGTGGTCAGTTATGACCCCTCCACGCATAGGATAGCAAATAGTTGTGTAATCAAACTCCATATATACCCAGAAACAAGATGTAATGGGGGTTGATGAATGTTATTTTTGATGTAAAGTTCAACTTCTGGAGATTGTAACTACTGTGATACCTGTAGCTTCTGGTCTTCATTTTCAGCTAATGCAAGCTTCTTTTGCTATTAATTTCTCACTTTCCACTTCTTCTTTGTTCCAGGATGTGTCTGTTATGTATTTGTTCATGTGCTCTTGATGTTTAGCATTAGAGGGGTTGTCATCCCACCTCTGTGTTAGAATCTAGTATGTATTATTGAATGTGTATGAAGGTTTTTGTTGTTTTAATGCCAGAGAGCTATCATCTTGTCTGTGCATTAGGAAATAGATTTGCAGACCTCTTTACTGGTTGCAGCTAGCCATCACAAGGTCCTGTGTATCTGCTGGTGTGATCAGTATTCTCCATTTCCACTAAATCCTCAAACTGTGAGTAATTGGTGGTCTAAAACCTTGTAGTCTGGGGGTATTAACCCATGTCTGGGGTTAAGCATAGTAGAAGTGGTTATCTGGCTTGAATATGCATCATTTCTTCCATTCACCCACCATTTTCCAACATTTTTGTTGAGTTTGTAACATTACCGAGCATCTTTGAGATACAACCTAGGAGAGTTTCTTGGGGTGATAACAATACTATATAATATCTATCTTTGTATTTGTGTCTCTTTGTTATTCGCTCTCTCTATCTCAAATGCTAGACAAACATACTCTCTCTCCCTCTCTTCCCCTTCTCTCCCTCTCTATCTATATCCTTATCTCTATTCCCTCCCGCTCTCCTCTCTCCCTCAATCTCTCTCCATGACACCCTTGTCACCCCCTCTCTCTCTCCACTTTTTTCCCTCTATTTTTTTCTTGTTCCCTCCCTCTCCTGCCCTCTCCACTTTTTTCCCTCTATGTTTTTCTTGTTCCCTCCCTCTCCTGCCCTCTCCAATTGCATTTCTCTCTCCTCATCTCTATCTTCCTTCCTCTCTATCCCTTATCTCCCACCTCCCTCTATCTCCCCCCCAAATCACTCTCCCTCTCTCTCTCTCTCTCTTCTGTCCAACTCTATCACTGTCTCCCCACCTCCCTGTCCTTCTCTATCTCTATGTCTCCATCTCTCTCCCTACCACTTCTCTCCCTATCTCTATCCTCCCATCTTCTTTCTTTTCACTCCTCTCCTCTCTCCCTCACTCTCTCTCCATATCTGCCTTCTCACTCCTTTCTCTCTCCACCTCTATCTCTCTATGTCCTTGTTATTTCCTCCCTCTCTCTCCCACTCCAACTCTCTCTCTCTCTCTCTCTCTCTCTCCCACTCGAAATCCATTTCTCTCTTTCTCTCTCTCTCTCTCTCTCTCTCTCTCTCTCTCATCTCTTCCATCCTCTTTCTCCCTCTCTCCAACCTCACTCTCTCTCCCCCCCATCACTCTCTCTTTCTCTTTCTCTCTCTGCCCTCCAACTTTTTCACTATCTCCCTCCCTCTCTCCGCTCCCTCCCTCTCTCTGCCCCCTCCCCAACTCTCTCTTAAATTTTATCACATTGTATTGTGTTTAAAAAATTATCTAAACTAAAAAAACTTAATTGGTTATAAAAATTTGGATCAATCATGTCAAGTAAAATAAAATGAATTTTTGGTCGCAATCATTTTATTATTTTTATTAATTTATTAATTTATTAATTTTTCGGGTCGCAATAATTTTATTATTTTTATTAATTTAGCATTTTATTATTAATTGAGACCATATTTAAATGTTTAAACTCATCCCAATATCATTTTAAACTTCTTCTTCTTCTTCTTAATTTAGTGTCTTATCCAAAAATAAAAATAAAAATATTATTAAAAACAAATCATTTAACCCAATTGAAATTTATATATTTTATTTTATATTATAAATATTTCTTTTATTTTTTCCATTATAAATATTTCTTTTCTTTTTCATTTCCAATTTAGCGCTGGGTTCAAATAAAATATTCATAGATTACAACATCACATTGTAGCACTGCATTTTTCTCTGCCTTGTTGATATCTACGTGGAAATGCCAGAAGAAGGAAGACCATCAACGTGATCTATGGATTTCATGGGATTTGAACCCCAGATGGAGTTTGCATGGGAAACACCTTAGGAGAGCATCAACGATTAGATGGAGGAAGGGCAAGGTGATTAGATGGAGGAAGGGAAAGGTCATGCCAGGAGAAGGAATACCATCAACGTGATCTATGGATTTCATGGGATTCGAACCCCAGATGGAGTTTTCATGGGAAACACCTTAGGAGAGCATCAACAATTAGATGGAGGAAGGGCAAGGTCATTGCACGTGGAGATTTTGGCCATTTGTACATGGGTATGAATTTGGACTCTGAAGAGTTCTTTTACTAAAGATGATTTTTGTTCTTATAGGTAAACAATTTCGAGGGTTTATATGATCAAAACATAAATTTCATCTAGAGTTGAGGGTTTAATGATCATGATAATGCAGATCTTGATTGTGGCCAACAATTCATCTAAAGACAATGCACAAGTAAGAATTTTGCATGAACTTATTGTACAAAGGGTTTAATGATTATTATAATGCAAATCTTGATTGCGACCAAAATTTAATCAAAAGACAATGGACAAGTAAGCATTTTTCATGTCCTTATTGTACAGATCAGTTCGCTCCTCCCTACCTTTTCTAGGGTTAGAATTCATGAAAGTTTATTTTTTATTTTCACCTTTTTTTTAGTGGTTGATTGTTTTCGTAATGGACTCTACCATGCCCAAATTCAAAGGGCTCGAGTGATGCAAGAAAATTTTCTGGTAGGATGCAAATACCAGACTTTCCTCAAACTTTGTTACATGAAATTAAAATTTCTTGTAATCATGAACATAAAATATTTTATGTTTCAACCTTAGATTCGGATTTCAATGCCTACAATTTTAAAACATGTTACTATGTTTTAAGTAGAATATACTTAGATCCATTAAACCTTACAACTCTCCAAAGCCTAGTGAATTTCACCTAAAAATAAGGAACCTAAATGACTTTTGAAATTTAGACTCAATGCTTACAGACAATGATTAAAAATGGAAGAACCAAAATGGTCTGATAACTTTTACCCACCCATAAATTTCCAAGAAATTTTCTATTATTCTGAACCTAAACAGAGAGAGTAGAAGAAGAAGAGCAGACTGGATGAGGTGGACCCTGACCTGCTTCATATTTTTCAAAATTTGGGCAAGCCCTTGACTAGAAGAAGAAATTGACCAATGTTGTTGTAGATGTTGTTTTTTACAGTGTTTTTATTACTACCATGCATAGGTAGACTTTATAGGCAATTGAGGTTATCTTTTATTCATTATAAGAGGTAATTCGAGATTATCTTGATCTAGTTAGGAAGTAGCTTGGAAGGTTTGTTCCTCCTATTGATAACTATTATGTTGTGTTGTATTTTTTTTTATTTAGTGATAGCTCCTTCTATTAAATCCCCAAGCACACTTTGTCACCCATGTAAATATCCACTTATTTTAGGATGAATGAGATGGAGACTAGGAAGTTTGAGAGGACTCTTATTGTTATAGATGAAAGCAGTTTTGTGAGGTGAGAGGAGTTCTGTGACATATAGTGAAGGATGCACTACACCATTTTATGACACCAATCATCTCCATGCCACAGTAGTGGATCTCTATTGCACCAAGGGAGCAACGATAAAGTATTACACTGTAAAGAATTGGTATTACGAAAAGAGGTTTGTGCGATGGAATCTGACTTAGGGATGACAATTGCAAGAAAGAATTGGTTGCAACTTGTATATGGTTGGGTGGAGAGTTGAAGTCCCAATCTCAATTGTTGATCAGATCTAATCAGATAGGTATACTCAATATTTTCACCTTGAATGTCAAGAATATGTTAATTGTGTGGGCTTAAGGCTTTCTTTGGAATCGTTTCAATGTGTTGGTCCAATGCTTATGATATTTTATGGAATGTGAATTTTTTATTCATGTGGAATGTGATTTCCCTGCAAGATTGTTGTGTAAATGAATGGATTCTTGTATGCATTTTTTATCCTATTCTCTATTGATTATCAAGCCTTGTCTTAACAATGGTAAGCTCAGGAAGGATAGCATCTTTGTGTTCAGATATATATATATATATATAGATATATATATATATATATATATATATATATCCTATTCTCTATTGATTATCAAGCCTTGTCGTAACAATGGTAAGCTCAGGAAGGATAGCATCTTTGTGTTCAGATATATATATATATATATATATATATATATGTATATATATATATATATATATATATATATATATATATATGTATATATGTATATATATATATGTATATATATATATATATGTATATATATATATATATATATATACATATATATATATATATATATATATATATATATATATATATATATATATATATATATATATATATATATATATATATATATGTATATATATATATATATATGTATATATATGTATATATATATATATATATATATATATATATATATATATGTATGTATATATATATATATATATATATATATATATATATATCTACATCTAGATATATATATATATATATATATATATATATATATATATCTATATATATATATATATATATATATATATATATATATATATATATATATATATATATATATATGATGGGTTGAAGCCTTTATAAGCTCGAGAGAGATAGTTGAAAGTATGTTATATATATACTCGAGAAGGGTCAAGCCCTGTCAAATCTCGAGAAGGATAGCGTAATATATATATAAGGTCGGAATGGAGCAAAGCTCAAATAATCTAAACAGAGGCGACATATCGCACATATGTATATATATATATATGATGGGTTGAAGCCTTTATAAGCTCGAGAGAGATAGTTGAAAGTATGTTATATAAGTTGTCCCAATATACATATATGTTTGCATCGCACGGGTTGGGTCAAGCCCTATCAAATCTCGAGAAGGATAGCGTAATATATATATAAGGTCGGAATTGAGCAAAGCTCAAATAATCTAAACAGAGGCGACATATCGCACATATGAATGGCACCATAACCAAGTGTCAAGGGAAAAGAAAGCCCCAAAAATACACATATGCATGTGTTGGGGGGATGGAAGTTTAGGGCCCCAAGGAGCTATAAATATCGAGTCGCATTATCCCATGTGATCAGGGGCCATGCCCAAGGGTAGAAGAGGAGGAAATCTATGTCATTGGATGCCATGGAATGATCCTCTCCATCCACATAACCCTAGAAGTATTTCCCCAGATGTTTTAACTGGAGGCATGGTTCATCCTACTAGGATTTACTTGTCGGGCCAACATGGCATAGTGGGACCAGTTGACTGGCATTCAACGTACATGGAGGAGGACCCTGAAATTGATTATAACATGAAATTTTGTTTTACTGCACAGCATGGGATCTAGTGGGGCCCATGACCAGCATGGAAAGTGACATGGCCTCAGATCCATGTGGAAACTTGGGAGGCAAGACATGTTTCAATTGAATTCATGTTTTTTGCAAGGCCATGTGGCTTGAAAACGAGTGATACACGACATACTTTGAGTGGAGCCACATGGAGGGTGATTCCACATTAGAGAAAAGGGATGCTAGCATCACCTCAGTGATTTCTCCTCGATGATTTATTGTGGATTCAAGTGCATTCTTGTCGGGATTTAATCCCCGGGGTGAGGTTGCAATGGTGGGGACCACTTGCATAGTTGTAAAGGAGTTGGAACCTCAACGAAGTAGTGGAACAAATATCAAGTCAGAGAAATTCATTAAAGGGCATGCACATTGGGACCTGAAGGTGAGATCAATCATTGAATGGGGCTAATATGAGTCGTCAGATCCTTTGGGTGAAAACTTGGCACTAATGCTCATGTTAGTCCCAGACTCGAATGCATCTTCATTATTTGATCTATGGCTTCCAACCATTGATCAACAACATGTGGTTAGAGGGATCGAGGTTCATACGGTGTAGGGATAGGAGTGATGGGGACCGCACAACATTTATATATAGTTGGAAGGGGTTTAACCCTTATACTATAATGTGCACGTTCATGAACAATGGGAAAATATGTAATGTGTCACGATCATGAACGGGTCAGATGTTGGGGTAATGCTGCCAGGGGCAGTGATGTGGCTATGCCTTAGGGAGCCGCATGGGAACCACATGGGGACTATGTGGGTGCCACGTGGTAGGGTAGATGATGTTGTGAGATCTAATTATCCAGTCTTTAATTAACCATATATTTTGATCCGCGATTCGGATTGAGGAAAATTTTATATCGTTGGAAATGTCTCAATGAGATGAACACAATGATGCCATCCACTTTAAAATTTGAGGAAGTTGGAAAACATCAAAAAAATTAGACCCCATTTGCATAATTAGACTTTGGAGGTCAGGTCAGCATAGTAACAACATCGTTCTGCCCTTAGTAGGGGCTAGGGATAGTATGGGGTGTGTTATAGTTGGTGCCTACAAGATCTTTCATTAATAAAACAAGTTACATACATATATATGGTGCATCTCTTGTTATTAATGTGATCGATTTTATATGTGCATTAAAAGTGTTTTTATTGGTTAATATTGGCCATTATATTGATTCACCCACCCTTTCAATATATTTTTATTTCCAACAATTGGTACCAGAGCAGGTTCCTTTCGGAACAGTTAATCACTAGAAGGTAGATCACAAAGGAACATGGCCAATCACAAGGGATATTCTTCAAGCAAGGATCCATTATTTGATGGATCAAATTATCCTTTTTTCAAAATAAGAATGAGTACCTACATTATGTCTTTGGGTATTGGTGTCTATATGGCTATTGAAAATGGTTATCAAGTGCCTCCAACTCTCCCTACTGATGCAAACGGTAAAGTACTATATACAAATAATGTTATGGAATAAAATTCCATATTAAGTGGTCTATAAAATACATAATTTTTCAAAGTAATGCATTGTAAGTTAGCTAAGATATTTGGTACAAGCTCCAGAGTTGTTATGAAGAAGATCACAATAAAGAAGGCTACATTAAAAAATTATAGAAATTAGTTCGAGATTTTAAAAATGGATGAAAATGAGAATGTCACAACATTATTTTTTTGTGTAGATGGGATAGACAACATTATCATATGCCTTGGTGAGGCAGTTAAAGAATATGAAATTATTCACAAAATATTAAGATCCCTTCCTTCAATATTTAATACAAAAGTTTCAACTATTGAAGAATATCAAATCTTGAAATATTGAATCTATAAACTCTTTATGGAACTCTTACTACATATGAAATGAGAACAAACAAGAAGAATTCAAGATCAAAAGAAGCCACATTTAAAGCAACTAAAGAAAAAACAAGCAACATATCCATGAAGGCTCTAGTCATGAATCAGATGAAGAGGAAGCTCGGTTTGTAAGGAAGGTAAAAAGGGGAACTAGAAATTTCAAAGGCAAACTTCCATTCATGTGTTTTGAGTTTGGTAGAATAGGTCATTATGAATAAGTATCCTTATGCAAAATCAAATGATAATGATGGTATAGAAAAATTCAAATTTCATGATCATAAAAGAAGAGGACATATTAAAAGGAAATGGTTGTTCTCCAAATAAGACATAAATTGTGAAAGTGATGATTGCATGTTTGATGATGAAAGAGGAGAGATTTATTCATAGCCATGAATGGTCAAAATACTGAAGAAGTTATTGAAGGAGAAGTGGATTTTGAGGAACTTGTAAGTGCTCTATAAGAGTTAATACATCTAAGGAAAAAGGTCAATCAATTAGAACAACTGCAAGAATAAGGATAAAGGATGTGATGTAGATTCAATAATTATTCTAAAAATTGAACTAGAAGAAACCAAAATAATAAAGGAAATTATGTCAAAATAGTTGAAAGAAAAGCAAGCACATTATGAGAAGTTGGAAGAAGAAATAATATTTTTGAGAAGGGAATTAGGAAAATTATTAGATCAACTGAATCAAAATTTGAGGCTAATAAAAGGTACCAAGTCATTAGATCACATCCTCAACTTTCATAGATATCCATTAACTAAGACAGGTCTTGGTTATAAATCAAACCCAAAGAACATCAAGGGAGATTCAACATCAACAACAACAGAAAAGGGATGCATGAAACCCATTAGCTATGTTGATCCACTCAATAATGGTTTAAAGAAACAACAAATTCATGAATCTTCTTCCACTACAATAGGGTTGAATTGTTCAGAAAAATTTAAGAGAGATTCAAAGGAATCAAAAAAAGGAGAAGATGGCAGCCATGCAAATACATAAAAGAGCACCAATACAGTTATGGATCAACAAAGTCATGGAAAATGAAGCAAGTGAAGTAGATTAAGAAAATGCATTCCCTTTAGCAGGTGATATACATATAAGTACCCAAAAAAATTATCGATACTGTTATTCATGTAATAATTTTGGTCATAAAGCAGTGGATTGTCAAGCCTATGCAAGAAGAGATTACGCAAGGCAATAATCTCTTATAACCCTAATTAATGGCTATTTATACATCAAATATTAAGGTACATATGAAAGAGGTATTATAAAACGAAATTATTTTGCTCCTCTATTGAATTACATTGAATGCTTCATATGCAAAAATTATGGGCACAAAGCATGAAATTGCAGAAAAAATCTACACAAGTCTCAAAACCAAGGAAAGGAAGAATGTTCTCTTAGAATTCAACATCCAAAAGTATGGAAAAGGGAACAAGAGAAGAAGGAAGGAACAAGATAAGAAGAAAAAGTGAAGTCTTATGTTATATGCTCAAAAACAAGAAAACAAATGGTATGTTGATAGTGGATGTTCAAGACATATGACAAGAGATCAAAGTAAATTCATTAAACTAAAGGAAGAGGATGGAGGAAAGGTAATACTTGGTAACAATGCATCTACAAGAATAGTTGGGAAAGGAACATTCAACATAGAAAATGGAAGAACTAACGCTCAAAACATTTTATATGTGGAAGGACTGAAACATAATCTCTTGAGTGTTAGTCAAATGTGTGATCAAGGGTATAATCTCACATTTAATTCCAAAATATGTGAAATTACAAATTCTAATACAAAAAGGTTGGTGGAAAAGTCTAACAGAAATTTAGGTTATGTATACATTATTGATGGAGAAAAAAGAGAAAATGTTGTATGGGAAAGATAGAAGAGAGTTGGCTATGGCACAAAAGATTGGGACGCATCAATTTTGATAATCTAGTTAATGTTACAAAAATACGGGGCGTGAAGGACATGTTGAAGATATTAAAACCACACAATGCCATTTGTAAGGCATGCCAACGGGGAAAAAAACTAGGGTCTTCTTCAAAACAAAATAATATTATCCAGGCCTATGGAACTCATCCATATGAACCTCTGTGGACCATTTAGGACTCAAAAAATGAAATATGAAAGGTAATCCATGTTGTTCATTTATGATTATACAATAATGACATGGGTTACCATTCTTAGAGAAATATTTTTGGCTTTTTAGAAATTAAAAAGTTTCAAGTCTTTAGTTGAAAATGAAACTTATCTAAAAATAAAATGTTCGAGACCTAATAGAGGAGATGAGTTCACTTCAAATGAATTTGATGGGTTTTGTGAACATCAAGGAATTAGAATACAACTAACTATTTCAATAAATCCACAACAAAAGGGAGCGGTTGAAAGAAAAAAATTGAACAATGCAGGAAATGGCTAGAACCATCATTCTTTGAAGCTTAGTTACCATTTTTTTGGGAGAATCAGTTTATACAATATTTTGTTTCTTAAACAAAGCTTAAAGAAGGGAAAATGATAACCAAACACCTTAAGAACTATGGAAAGGTAAATTATCCACTATCAAACATTTCAAAGTGTTTGGAAGCAAATTCTATATCAAAATTAAAGATGATGATTTAGGGAAATTTGATTCCAAATATAATAAAGAATTATTTCTTAGATATGCATATATAATAGAGGGATACATATGTTACAACAAAAGGACAAGAAAGGTTTTTGAGTGCATTGATGTAAGAATAGATGAAGTGTTGCCTCAAACCCAACCACAACTAATTATCTACCAAGAAGTACAACAAAAAGAAAATTAAAATAAAGAGCATGATGAAGAAAAAAGAGAAGAAGGTGAGACATTACATCCACTTCATCCAGATACAAAAGAATCATCCAAATATCCAAATTCTTGGAGATAAGGAATCAGGAGTGCAAACTAGAAGGAAGCTTATTAGCACAACAAGCCATGATATCTTAGCTATGTTATCCCTAATGGAACCTCAAATTTTTCTCAGAGTAGTCAATATGAACATTGGGTTTATACTATGAATGAAGAACTAGATTAGTTTGAAAATAATGAGACATGGGAGTATGTTCCAAGGCCTAAGGAAAAAAATGTGATTAGAACCAAATGGGTCTACAAAAATAAGTTGAATGAAGATGGACAAGTATTAAGGAACAAAGAAATACTTGTATGTAAAGGATATGCCCAAGTCGAAGGTGTGGACTTTAAAGAAAAAATTTCTCTAGTAGCTAAACTTGAAGCATTAATGGTGTTCTTGGACTTTCCAAGTTTTAAAGGGTTTAAAGTTTATCATATGGATGTAAAATCAACATTTTTACATGGAAAACTACAAGAATAAGTGTATGTTGAACAACTAGAAGGATTTCAACTATTAGAAGACAAGGACTTTGTGTGTAGATTGAAGAAAACCATTTATGGTTTAAAATAGGAACCTAGGGTTGGTACTTTAGAGTCAATAAATATCCTTAGCAACAAGGCTTCAAAATAGAGGCAATAGATAGTAACCTTTACATCAATACTGAAAAATATAACTCATTAATCATTGTTGTCTATGTAGATTGCATAATTTTTTGAAGTGATGTTGACTCTATGAACAAAAGTTTTGCAACTCACATGTAGAAGGAGTTTGAAATGTCTATGTTAGGGTTGTTGTCATTCTGTATTTTTGAGGTTGAGGGAGTAAACACATATGACAACATCAAAACCACTTTGGAAGCTGGGATCTAGCCCTGTCATCTTCAAAGAGGGATCTCTCTATAAAATTTAGCTATGTTTGGTGTGAATTTTAGGCTAGTTATTACTATGCTCATTGTTTTTTATTGGATTGCTTGGTTGATCAAATTGTTATAATTCCATTGGGCTATGGAGTCTAAAGATTAACTGGATCTACATCAAATTTTGAAGGAGTCTCACAGGACAAGCTAGGTTGCACTAGTTGGATCTTTCAGAATTTTAAATGGATTATGAAAGAGAAGAAATATAAGATTTAGTAAAATCTAAGGAGCAATGAAGGATTCCTTAATTTGACTTCAACAGAAAACATAAAAATTACTAGCAGCCAGAATAGGGTGTTTTGTATAACATATCCTATTCATCATAGTTTTTGTTATGTAATCGATCTTTTCAGAAATTATAGAGAAAAGAAACAATGATTAAACACACGAACAGAATAAAAACATCACCAATTCGTACACCACATGAATACTGTGAAAAATTTTCTTGTATTATTCATGCTCCCAGCAAATGGAAAATTACAATTCGCAGAGGAAATTATATTCAACAATCAACATATATTACTACAAACTATGAAGTATTTATAAAAATTCTAAACTAAAATATCTTGAGAAAATATCAAGATTTGTTTACAAATATCTCAAACTGTCTTACACAAATAGAACTGAAATATAGTACATTCAAAACTAATGAATCTACTTGGCACTATCTTTGTGTATTTCTGGTGAAAAAGAAGAGCAATTCAAGTTTGATGGCAACTCTTATTTGATGAGGTGGCATCCAAGTCACTAACTGTCTTTGAGCTTTTTCCTCCCGAAATTCTGAAAAATAGGGTCCTGTAATACCTTTGTATATCCCAAACCATAATAGTTGTTAGAAAACTGAGAGAGGTTTTGTAAATTATTATGTTGGAAACAAAATCTCTTTTACTTTTTGAAAATTCATTTCCACCTGCTTGGAAACCGCATTTGAAAACCGTGACTGAAAATAGGAAAATTTGAGAAAATATACCTGCAAAGATTCATCTGAATCTCCCAAACCATAATATATTTTACAAAAATAAGAGAGTTTTTTATGCATGAGGATGTTAGCAGCAAAAACCCCTTTCATATTTTTAAAATTAATTCTCAGTTGTTTGTAAACCATGTTTTAAATTACTATGTTGTATAGGGGAAAACATATTTTTACTTGGCCATGAAAACGGACATATGACGTGGAGGCGGGAGGCGACATGGAGGCACATGGTTGGTGGGAAGCTGATTAGGTGGCATAATAGGAGTGGAGGATGAGTGGAAGTGGGGGTTCGACATAACTGATAACATGGGTTATGGTGGGAAAAGGTGAGGAGGTTGGCAGTTTTCAAAGGGGGGTCAAAGCGGTAAGCGGGTTGTGAAGGTGGGGGGGTCCGAAATGGCAAGGTGATGACACGTAGAGTGGGTATGATGGGGAGGAGAATAAATTTTCAAACCCCCCACCCCGACAATAAAAGTAGGATGGCAGGGGGGGCCGAAAGCCCTGTTGACCATTGATCTGACGGAGTGACGATGAGGCGGCTCGATGGTGCATGGGACTTAACCACAAGTGACAAACTCCTTTTGTCATTTTCGACCCTTATGACATGAGCGAAAAATTTGGTTATAAGGCATAATTCCTCCAAACTTTGGATAGAGACATAATGAACTTAGATATAAGGATTTCATGTAAAATTAACCACATTTTATCTTTTTGACCCCTTCTTGGAAATAATTTGGAGGATGAAATATTATTTATAATGTGAGATTTCTGAGATAAAATACTCAATCACCTTGATATCCTATAAATTATAGGACCCTAACAACAGGAACTGTATTTCTTTCTTGGTTTGTAAGATCTTCATCAACGAGAAAAAGGAATCTTTATCTCTCAGACCAAATACCTTACAAGAATATTAAATAAATTCGATATGGAAATATGTGCACCTGTGAGCACTCCCATGACAACAGGATGCAAGCTTTGTAAGGATGATGATTCTCCAGAAGTAAATCTATTGACACCTAATCTTTAGGGATTAGGAAAATATTGTAAATACAAAAATGAGAAGATGAAGAGGCATTGGAATATGAATTCCAATAGTCTCCCTCTCCTTATATATAATAATTATTTTTCTAATAGAATGAATAATTTGTGGAGTTACCAATACCTGTCTTGACATGGTATCAGAGCACAAGTCCCATTTTAGAATTTCTCTATCCTGTAACTCTTATCTACTACAATTTTTCTTGCTTTGTCCTGTGTACCTCTGTGAAAACTTGGAGCCTTAATTCCCTATGCTTTGAGACTTGAAGTATGTGCAATGAATGGAGAGTTTAACCATTGAATGGATCATTGATTCTATGCTCCTAGTGTGTGTGTATTCTCTACAATGGATGATTCTCGTTTTTGTATGTTGGTGACAACCGAATTTTGAAGTCGACTTGTCAAAGTCATTGAAGTAGTCTTGAGTGTTTGTTGAAGTTTCATTGTTACATGCTCTGGTTCATCATTGGATAAAACTTGACATGTGCTCATTATGCATTGGTTCTTTCATATTACTCTACATGTTGGTTCATATGTGATTATCTATTCTATCTACGTTGATGTTTGTGCTCTCCATATACTTTGTTTTATGTGTGTTAAATTGTAGGTATACATGAAGTGGTGTGTTGAATATATTTTATGTTGTTTGTATACCCTTGTTTATATATGTATGTTGGAGAGGTGGTATATATATGATGGGCCTATATTAATTGTGTTGGTAATCATATGCATTGATATTTATATGTGTGTTGAAGTTTTGTATGCATTGGTTCATATATGTGGTGGTTTATATGTTGGTATGAAATATGTAGATGTGTTGGTGCATTAGTTCATATATGCATTGGTGCATTGGTTCATAAGAAAAATATTGTATGAATGCCCTATTATATGTAGGTTATATTTTCTAGTTGTATTCTCGTCATATTTGGGAGTGGTTATTTTATAAAAGCAGTTGTTCAAGATAGAGAACTTAAAGTCAAACTTGATAATTCCAACGTTTTTTAGGGTCTTGTTGATTAAGTTTTGGGGACAAAGTTGTATGAATTTTAGAAAAATGCATTATCTTATTTCCATAGTTGGAGTATTTCTCACTGGAAAACATAACTACCATGAATGGTCCATAAAGGTAAAGAATACCTTCATTTTCAATGAATTGTGGAGAGTATGTCAAGGAGAAAATGGGAATCCAACGGAAAAGCCCACACTAACAAAAAGCTTGACATATGGGAGAAGAAGAAAAGCAGGGCCTATGCTTTGATTGCAGCATCAGTAAATGAAGATGTGAGTCATCAGATTGCACCATTTATAAATTCCTTTGAAGCTTTAAATAAGTTGAAAGACTTATATGACTCACACTCAAAGCTTGAAGTAGTCCAACTTATGATCAAACTCTTCAATCTTGATTTGAAATATGATAAACCCCTTGCCCTAGCCTTTGAAATCAAATCTATTATGCATGATATAGAAGCTAACAAAGTTAAAATAGATATTCTTCTCAGATCTTTCATCAAGGCACTATATCCCACATATTACCATTAGCTTGAATCATTACAAGCTAGTAACAAAATTAAGGATATTTCCTTTGACTCTCTTGTGGAGAAGTTTGTTAGAAAGAGAGAAAGATTTTTGGAAGAAGAAAACAATTGCTTAGTATTATGAATAAGTTGTGTGCCTTGCATAGAAATAGAAGAATCAAGAACATGATTCTTCTAGAGGAAGAGGTGGCAAAAGAGGCATGGAAAGAAGAATAATAGAGGCAGGGGGGCAGACATTACCAAGGAGGAAGACCTGATCTTGATTGTATATGATGCAACATAAATGGACATGATGCTTCCACATGCAAGCTCTCTTCGGATGGAATCAAAAAATAAATAAATGAAGAGAAAGAAAAATATCTAGATCCAAGGAAAGGTAAAGCACTTGAATATTCTCTTCATATAGTGGCACGTTGCAATAATCAAGTAATTGAAGACTTGTTTAATGTTTCACTTGCTTCATGGAAAGATGCATGGTTTCTTTATTCGGGAGAAACCTACCACATGACCTTTCAAAGATATTTCTTTGAACAATTCAATAGCAAGGTAGATGGAGCAACTTTGTTTGCAGAAAAATCAAAACACAAGCCATTCGGACTTGGCACCATTAGGCTCAAACTTCCTCATCTCCCTAACTTTCTTCTACAAGATGTTTTCTACCTCCCAAAGTTGCAGAGAAACCTGCTAGCCTTGGTTCACATCTGCGAGTAAGGACACTCCATTCACATGTTTCATGGCAAATTTGAGGTAAGAAAAACATCAGACAAAATCTCTTGTCATGACTAGGATAAAAGAAGAAACACTCTTGAAGCTACAAGGAAAATATGCTCGTGCACATAACCTTACATACAATTCTCAATACGATGAAAGCACACTATCATCTAGTCTCTTATGGAATGCTAGATTTGGACATATGAACTATGATAGTCTTTATTTATTGAAGAGAAATGGTGTTACCAATTTTCCAACAATTCCTAGGAAACTTAAGCAATGTGATGCTTATATATTTGGAAAACACAACAAACAGTCATTTCATGATTCTCATTCTAGAGCACATAGAAAGATTGAACTGACTCATCTTGACTTATGTGGACATATGCCTATTACTTCTGCAAATGAAATAAATACATGATGAATTTTATTGATGAATAAACCAGAATGTGTTGCGTATTTGTTGAAGAACAAATATGAATCTTTGAAACTTTCAAAAACTTTCATGCATGGATTGAAAATAATACAAATCTCATATTGGTTATATTCATATTGATAATGGAAACTAATATACTTCAAATGAATTTGGAAACCATCTTCGCCAACATTGGATCCAACATCAAACAAGAGTGCCTTATAATCCCCCAACAAAATGGTGTAGCTAAAAGAATGAACATGACAATCTTAAATATGGTACGTTCAATGATGTTTTTAAAAAATGTAAAGATGATGTTTTGAGTTTATGCGGTTCTATGTGCAGTGTATATTAAGATTAGGGGTCCATCTCGTGCTCTCAAAAACAAGACACTGTATGAAATGTGGTATGGCCACATTACTTTGGTGAGGCATATTAGCGTTTTTGGTTCCACCTATTATACCTTAATACTTAAGGAACAAAGAAACAAAATTGGTTCAAGGAGTCGAAAATGTATCTTCTTGGGATACTCGGATACCTCTAAAGAATAGTGTCTCTATGATGAAGTAAATAAGAAGTTTATATTACCTAGAGATGTAATTTTTTAATCTTCTAAGACTGATAATGTAGTTGAGTGGCAGCTTGATCACTTGGACAGATTCGAGCATGCAAAATATTTCAAGGAATTTGATAATGAGATTCCACATCTTGAAGGGGGAATCCCTATCCTTAATAATGGTATGGTTATATTTGATATGATCATGTTTTCTTAAAATTTTAGTGATATGTGTGTGTGTGTGTGTGTGTGTGTGTGTGATGCATTGAATGTGTCTACTTGTACACGACAAGCATTAATGTGACTAAGTGCCATGAAAATAATTGTTTTTAATATTTTTTTCACCTAGCCATTTTTCACGAGGATGGTTGAAATACACCATGTAGTATGGGTTTTTACACATTAAAGGGTCACTTTCACCTTAAGAAATAATTTAGAGAACCATTTTTCCTAAATTATTTCTGAAAAAATCCAGAAACCCATAGGATTAAGTAAATAAATCACTATTTATTTATTATTCCTTAATCATTTAAATTCTCTCCCTTGAAATAATTATTAAATCACTATTTATTAATTAATATAACCCATTTTACCCCAGATTAATTAAATAAACCATTATTTATTTATTATTCCTTAACCTTTACATATTTCTCCTATGAAATCATTATTAAATAACTCACCTTGACTATATCTATTTAAAGTATGAACAAATATTTTTTATTTATTAATTACTTTAACCAATTTTCTTAATTAACTCAATTAATCATTATTTTTTGAGTTAGTTCACTAAATAAAGATTATTTACCTTTTCATTAATCTTTTCCTCCTAAATATAATAAAATACTTCTAATAGTTAGATCCTGATTTGGTCAAATAATATTTTATTGTTTGATTAGATATAGATCTATCCTAGCATTTTATTATAAATAGAATGGTTTTTCCCTCACTTTCTACAAATGATCATAATCATTGTTGTGACTTTGATGTCATTACCTACGAGCTCTCCATATTGAGTTCAAGGAGTCTTCTCCTTTACCCATTTACAACCAAGAAGAGAGAGGAGGAAGCTACCTGAAGCATAGTGACACAAAAGGACTCTCTCCATGGAGGAGGACATTAAAGCCCCAATTCTATGTTCTACTACATAAGTGACATCATTAATTATTAAAATTCAAGTTCTTTCCATTGGATTCTTTCTTATGGTTTTCAACATATATTTTCAAAATTTGTGAGCTCTTTTGAAGGTTTTCTCTAACATCTTTTTTGCATATCTAAAAGTTTTGTTGAAGATTATAGGGTTTTGCAACATATTTATTCTTTTTCTTTTAGTTTTTAAGTGGATTCATCACCAGTTGTAAAAAGTATATTTTTGTCATATATGCTCAAAAATTTAAACTTAACAAACGGTGACTCCACTAGCTTAAATCTTCAGATCCCTAGTGACTACATTCCTACTTTTGAATTCTCTCTTTTTCATTTTCTATTTTTGTCTATCAGTGGTATTTTTTGGCAAAAAACTCTTGTTTTTCTATTTCCATCTGTCTTTCACATGTTACAGGTTCCAACTGCATAGGATATAGCAAGATATAAAAACCTCTAGAAGTGGAAGCTCTAGATTAGCCGACACACGTTTTGGGGCAATACTTGCAGTTGCCAATGCAAGAAATAGGTCAAAACACATGTTACAACGTAGGAACAGGTTTGAAAGTTTAGTTCATTTTGTCTATTTGGGGGGTTTTGATGCATCATTTGACAATATTTTAGGCCTTTATCTCTTCAACTTATCAACTTTCCAAGGGAAAGAAAAAATCCCTCTAGGGTTTATAGTACTCCTCCATCACTTTTTAAGGGGTTTACATGATTTGGTAGTCTAATATTCAAAAGTGTATGCCACTAAGTTTCCAACAGATTAGACCTTTTGTTCCAACCTCTTTTGATAATTTTAAATTACAACTAAGCCTCTCTTTGGACTTTGTTCCACCATCCTTCAAACTCCTCTCTAGGTGCCTTTCATTATTAGTTGGTTTGTTGTCATTTCAACTTAGATTTGAGTCCTTATTTACTAATTTTTTCAGCATAAAGTAGGCATTTTGACCACATATCCCAACCCATTTCTCCTATATGTTTCCTTCTTTTTATGTTACTTTTAGCCTCCTTGGGCGGGAAGTGGAGTGTCTTTGAATTTGTTTACTTTTAGTTCATTTTAGCTCATTTTTCAATTCTACAATTTACTTTTCAGTAGCACAATTTATGTTACATCCAAAACTAGTGACCTTTCACATATTTGCACACACAATTCACACCCTAAGTAGATGAGATCTTGGTTAGCACCTCCCATCCAAGACTCTTAAAATCAACCACTTAACTTTAACACACAGATTTAAGCCCACTTGGGCACCTAGGCAAAAAATATTTTAGCTAGGTTAGGGTTGGTGTGGTAGGCATCCCAATAACTCTCACCAATCACTTTACATCAAGACATAGTGGTTGTCCAATTATGGAGTTCAAAATCATCCATCATCCAAAGATCAAAACTGGTGCTTAAGATAGGAACCCATTAGATAGGGTAAGGCTTAGGCTGAGGGTACTAGAAATTCTCCGTGGAGCTTCCTACTTCATGCTAGGGAATCCAATTCCGAAGCTGACACCTAAAAGTTGAGATTTGATTGCCCCCATTGGATGGAAGTAACCTTAGTGGTCATTCCTAGGGTCAAAACACCCTATAGGGGTGGTTATGGGAAGAAACCATCCCTCTTACCCTACCTTTCACTCAATGGATCTGCCTGTGGATATCAAGTCTCGCAAGTAAGAAGTTGTTTGGAAGGCCATCAGAAACATAGTACTAGGATTTGTTTGAGGTGTAGTTAACCTTCATGCTAGGAGTCATTTTTATCTTTATAGGATGAGCTTGTTTGAATCAGAATAGAAGTGCATAGTAGTTAGCTTTCACTTTGTGCCACTGCACTTAGTGTTTTCTTGCTCTATTTTGTTCTTTTTCTTCATACTTTTCATCTAGACTTTATCATTCTCTTTGACTTTACATCATCGCTCCCCCTAGACATTTTTCATCGAGACTTCATGGTCTTCATCCTCAATTTCCCTTAGGACATCCATTAACACCTGTTAGATGAGTTAGGGTCCCTCTCCTTATTCCACCTTCAAACTTTGTTCGTTCTTATTCATCCATTTCATCCTCATATTTCAATTCCACTCAGCCCCAAGCCATTACCATATCTGGTGTCAATGATGGCAGTAACGTCAGTCCCAACACGGGCACCAATAGCAGAGGAAATGTTGGCAGTAACCTCGGTAATACTTTGGATTCCCCTCATGGAGGTAACATTGGAACCTCACAAGGAATAGTTTCAATCCACTGTTTCTTCCCTATATGGCTGGTTTGAGTCTTCCTAATATGAGTTGTCTCATTAACGATCCTTTTAATGATGAGCCCAATTGGCCACCTATGCCAACCAAGCTCCCTTATGATATTCCCAATTTCGAAGGGAAATTTGGAGAGGATCCCACCAATCATGTTCGCTCATTTCACATTTGGCACTCCTCTAACTCTATTACAAAGGATTCCATACGTCTATGCCTCTTTCAATGCACCCTCACCTGCACTATCGTGAAATAGTATATAGACCAACTCCGTGCATCTCATTCAATGTTTGCAACCCTTGTAAATTCCTTCTTATCTTAATTCTAGTTACCTATTCATTATGATATTAGTACCAAACTTTTGACCTCCTTTTTTCAAACCTCTGCTACCCGCCTATCCAATCATGTCTAGGAATGGCACAGAAGATGGAGCTTATGCAAAGCTCTAGAATTCGAAGACTGGGTTTACATGGATTGGTTCTTATGTTCCCTCCTCGTTCCTATTGGTAAATATGTCATGCTCATTTCCCTCAAACTGAAGAACAGGAAATATAGATGACCTTGAAATTTGATTTGATCTATGCCCAATTGGGTTATGTCTATATCGTTCTCCCCAACCTCCCTCATCCAAGTGATTCTTCTACTCCAAGGGAATCTCACATTTTTGAAAAAAATAATTAGATTAGTGTGTTACCATCAACCTTCCCCATATCCACGCAGATCCATGGGTTATGGCCAACCTCAGGGGGGTCCAGTTCTACCTATGCTTACCCTCCCCTTGACTAGTTCCGAGTTAATTCCTACCATGGCATGAGTATAACTTATGTGTTCACCCATCCACATCATTTGATGCCAGGGCCAACTATAACTCAGCATGGTTTTCAAAATGTTACCATGAAACCATAGTATCATTATGTACCACCTAGTGCTCTAGCCCCAATGTCACTAGCACCTCAACCTCCCATGCCTAAGCTCCCTTTGTCATAACAACCACCACCTCCACAACAGTAGGTATATGCTCAGTATATTTTTCTCCTCCCCCTAACCCCAAGAGGAATAATAAGGGGAAGGGTAACCAAAACCAACCATCTTAGGGAAACCAAGGAAACCTAGGTCGTCAACCTAATTCCAATAAGGGTGATCATTCTAATACTGCAACCCAACAACAGAACGAACATCCCAAGTAGAACAAGGCCCTTAGAACAAAAAACCTCATGCATGTTATGGAACCTATTAAAATTATACTCATGATTGTCCCCTTCTCCCTCAAATGTGAAAAGCATGGGAAGATCAAAAAGTTTCCTCTAGAGGGAAGCAACCTATGCCTCCATATGCACCTCCCTCTACCCAGCTGGTAGTGCTCAGGAACCCTTCCCCTCACCAAGGATATGTGGCCACCCAAGACGGTCAAAATCCTCTAGTTCCCCCTTCTCATATACCTGGGAATGGGTCTTACTAAATTCTTATAATGAATTCTGAAGAAGTCAACCTCCAAACACAATCACACCAATATGACACGCCTCCAAAGAAGTTGTCCATAGATGTGAAACTGAAAGTATGCATAGAGCCTCTTTCACCACCTAATGGTACCTTACAGGTCCCTCCACCTAAGGTAGAGGTTTCATCAAGGATCACTAAAGGCCCATTATGTTGAAATCCTGCTAATCCCCGACGTGCACACACTTACAACATAGTAGATGACTTGGCACAGCCTCTTGTTTCCATGCCAACACTAGAAGTTCTCTAGACATGCCCATGTCAATGAAAAACTCTATTATCTTCTTTGGGAATTGTGAACCCTCCAGATGATTCACATTATCATCTTTGATGTTGACAAATCAGATCATCCTCCCCTTTGTTCCTACATTACCTTATAGATACCGATCTCTATTAAGAACATCATTGTCTAGTAGTGTATCATTGACGAAGGAGCATCCACCTGTGTGATATATGATAATGTTTGGAAGCAACTTGGTTCCCTTGAAATTTAACCATCAACCATCACCCTTTGTGCATATGATGGTCACCCCTTGCAACCAGTTGGTTTATACCAAAATTGTCCCATCATCATTATCAAAAAGCAGGTCATGATTTATTTTGAATTCATCGATGCACCTCTTGATTATAACCTCTTTCCTAGTCGTAGTTTCATGTACACTATGAAATGGGTTTCCTCTTTCCCATTTCGTACCATGATCTTCCCTCCTAATGGGAAGATAGTCACCATTGATCAATTGACTTACTACAATCCTCAGTCTAAGACATCCCCTCAGAATGTCATTTCTTCGATGGGAAGTAATAATTTGATACCTTCCTTGACTGAAATTAGTCTAAGATTCTATAAATATTCCTCATTGTTTGGGGCTTATTATGGCCCACCATTTATTCCCATTGAGCCTAGCTATTCCAATGTTGGCATGCTTCAAGAGTCACAGATCGCTCAATAACCCGATACATCTCCCCAACAATGAGCTCAATAGTAATGTGTTGCTCCTAACTTAGTTGGTGCATTAGGAGGAGTTCCTTTTGGAAATCATCCATTTGGCCAAGTTCCTTTATTTTTCCCACCACCAGGAATAGTCTCCACCCCCGTGTTGGCTATGCTAATTTTTCCCAAATTTACCTTAGGGATCCCAGTTTGGTATATTAATCCTCTTCAAAACATCCCTCCAGATCATATCAACCTTACGTGGCTTTGACATTGGTACAATTAGTTCCCACTACCCCCACCACTACTTTAGTTCCACCACAACCTTCGCATGAATCTACTCTTGTTTCAAAAGTGAATTATGAAGGGGGAAAAGCCTGAAAAAAGGGGGGAAAGATAATGTAACCCAAGTGGTAGCCACTCTACTTGCAACACCTAAGCCTACTCCTCCATGCACTTTGTGTGATCTCCAGGGCCATGCCACTAACAATTTCCCTAATATTCCCCATTTAAAGAGTTCGATTTCTAAGTATTAAATTCAACCCAACCCAAATGTCCCTGAAGTGCATGTCGCCTTACTTGAATCATCTAAGAAGAACAAGTATTTATGAATGAATCACCCATGCAATTTATGCAATAAGTATGGAAATTATTCCCATGAATGTCCTCATATCTACTAATTTTTTTATGCCCTTATTGTGCTTAGTGGGATGGATGTTTCTCATAGTGACTCTACAACCCCTTTACCTATGGCCCCTGGCACCATGTCGTCACCAAAGTAGGAGGTTACTTAACCCACTATCATGATTCCACCTCCTGATGTGGAAATGATGGATAGTTGTGTACCCATCCTTTACCTGTCATCATCCACAGGATCAACGTATTCAGACTCCTTGGGAGTCTCTAAGTGCACATCTTTAGATTCACCTTCTGAAGTTGCTTTAGTCTCAACATTGGTGGACCTTGAATCCACTTGTCATTAGTCTCCCATATAAGACATTGTGTATGTGAACCTTGTTTCCCATGATGTTGATTGGTTCAATAACCCCTTACCTCGAACCTAGGAATTTGAACCCCATCGATCTTGTGGCCATTACATTGCCACAAAATGTTTGGGTAAGGGGGCATCCACTTTTGAGGGTCCATAAGAATAAATTATCCCCAACCCTCCTAGTGCATTTGGTAGTTTCAACTCTAGTACCACTAGTCTTCCCCATCTCGAAGAAAATCTATTGTCCCACATCACTCCAAATCACCTTGGGGATGATCCACTTAATCATTCCTACATATTACCTCAACAACCCAGTGCCTTATACATTGTCATTGTTCAACCTCAATTTCATCTAGGTGAGCGTCAGTTCATTTGATCTGAAGCCACTCTTTGGTATGGTGACATCCTATTTGTGAACCCATATATTTATTCCATTTGAATCCTATATGTAGTACCATTTGAGATTGGAACTCCACCATTTCATTTCTCCACTCGTAATCATCCATTCTTCCCATAAGAAGATAGTCATACCATAAAAATAAATGGCAATGACACATAAAGTGCATAACCATATTATGTACATCCATACAAGCATTTGGAATCCAATATGCTAAATACATTCGGCATGTCCATAACATGTAACACGTCTAGTAGGGAGCATCATTCCCACCTTTGCGGCATACCCGATCATTCCCCTCCATCATCATATTGTTGGGGGGTAGAATCCCATGTTTAGGGGCATGATGGGCCCCCTGGTAACTTTATCACTTGATTAACATTAGTCTTGGCCTAGGACATAATGAGTCACCCTTATGTTCCATGGAGTGTATTCATAACCCCATTGAGAGTTTTTATAGTATATCATCCCCTCTGTGTGTCATATTCATCCTGCATTTCCCAGATTTGACCTCTCGTTATCTTAATATATATTGGAAAATCCTCCATCTAAGTAATTGACCATCCCCTTCAAAATCATGTCAGTCACTGCAAGGTCAACCTTACACATTATGCTCTGATAAGGGAAGTCATAATTCCACCCCTCATTCCTTGTCATCTGCCCTTGTATCAGTATTTATCACTCACATTACTATGTTCCTCATGCCTTTGTTGATGACTCCTTATTTCCTCAGCTCTAGCAGGCCCTTCCCTGTTGACTTCAACACATTTATTCCAGGAAAGTGGTCTAGAGGGTAGTGTACCTTCAATCCAATTTCTTAATCATTGGGTGCCTCGGATCAAGAAAAGGGAACCCTCATATCCTTTTGACTTGGTTGTCTCTCATGTGCTCCAACCCAGCTCATTATCACATGATTGTGAATCGTACACTTGATGATCCAGTGCTCCAGTAGATTGTATTAGTATTCACCTAGTATGTGTGAGATATTCTAGACCTCAGGAGGGGGTGGCCCTTCAAGTAGCCCCCCACATGTCTAATAGTCAACAGTTTTTTATCGAGCCTCAGATGCAGTTCCATATATTTGAATGGCTCATTTTTTTTCGAACACAGATTCCACCACATGGTCCCCTCCTTCAATTGACTTATTTAGATCTTCATATCCCCTTCCTATTCAGCAAGGAATATTTTTTTGTGAACCCCCCCACATTAGCTTAGGGGCATTCATTCCTACATATTCAGTTCAAAATTATTCATTATATTGGTCTTGGCCTCTATATTTCAGGCACATATGTCTATGGGACTCTTTATATCATTATATTATTTTATGACCCATTAATGTCAGCACACCATGTATCATGTATTATTTTGATCAGACCCAGATTATTGGGCGCACCATTATTCTTTGTATTAAGTTATCTCAATGGGTATGGGTATGCCTCCCCTGCCTCATTGAGGTCATGTACACACAATAAAGGAGACTTTTCTCTGACAGGTAGGTCTCGCCTCCTCTAGTTACAGTTTTTCCCTATGTTGCGGTATCTCTCTCTCTCTCTCTCTCTCTCTCTCTCTATATATATATATATATATATATATATATATATATATATATATGACTCCTCCTTTGGTGTCTCGTGAAATTGAACCTACAATGTATTTTGGTCATACGATGTGCTCTTAAAATTCATATATTATGGGGCAATATTTTATCACCTAGTCATTTTCCACTAGGATGATCGAAATACACCATGTAGTATGGGTTTTACACATTAAAACTCACTTTCACCTTAAGAAATAGTTTAGAGAGCCATTTTTCCTAAATTATTTTTTAAAATAACCCAGAAACCCATAAGAATAATTAAATAAATCACTATTTATTTATTATTTCTTTATCATTTAACTTCTCTCCCTTAAAATAATTATTAAATCACTATTTATTAATTATTTCTAACTCATTTTGACCATATTACCCACTAATACTTAAATAAATCATTATTTATTTATTATTATTTAATATTTACACATTTCTCCAATGAAATAATTATTAAATCACTATTTAGTAATTATTTCTAACTCACCTTGACTATATCTCCTTAAAGTAATTAATAAATAATTTTTATTTATTAATTACTTTAACTACTTTTCTTAATTAACTCAATTAATCATTTTTTTTTAGTTAGTTCACTAAATAAATATTATTGACCATTTCATTAATCTTTTCCTCTCTTAAATATAATAAAATACTCCTAATAGTTAGATCTTGATTTGGTTTAATAATATTTTATTGTTTGACTAGATCTAGATCTATCCTAGCATTTTATTATAAATAGAGAGCTTTTTCCCTCACTTTTTACAGATGATCATAATCTTCGTCATCACTTTGATCTCATTACCTATGATTTCTCCACATTGAGTTTAGCCAAACTTCCCCTTTGCCCATTTGCAACCAAGAAGAGAGATAAAACAACTACCGGAAGCATAGGGACACAAAAGGACCCTCCCATGGAGGATGACATTAAAGACCCAAGTCTATGTTCTACTCCACACGTGACATTATTAACTAATAATATTCAAGTTGTTTCCATTGGGTTCTTTCTTATGGTTTTCAACATATATTTTCAGAATTTGGGAGCTCCTTTTCAAGTTTTCTCTAACATATTTTTTGCATATTTGAAAGTTTTGATGAAGATTATAGGGTTTTGCAACATATTTCTTCTTTTTCTTTTTGGTGTTATGAAGATATGTCTCCAACTATAAAAAAATATGTTTTTGCAACATCTACTCAAAGAATTACACCTAACAAATATTTTAAAATAAGTGTGGATTGTTGGAGTGAGTGATGTGAATCACTCACCCCCACAGGAGGTAAACTGGGAAAACTAAATCTGAGATGGATATCTTAGTGGAGAGAGTGAAAATGAAACTTGCAACCTGAGCTAATGTAATTTGTTGGGATGAAAAGTGTGACTACCATATGATTTTCTGAGATGATTAAAATGATATTAAATGAATACATAATACAATGATGTTTCCTATCAATTTCCATGGCATGTAGTTGAAATTAATTGAATGATTGACTATGTGGATGGTCTTGAAGACCAATTTAGTGGTTTCATGATGTTATGTTAAATTGGTTCTATGCGTGGGAAACTAACATTATGTGGCTAAGTGAAAATGCATATTGCAAGTAAAGTGCCTTGGGTATGGCATGAATATTAAGCCCTCGTTGAAGACCATGATTACTAACACCTATAAGAGGCCAAACATTATAAGAAGAGTCTCATGTTTATGAGACATGGATTATGCATGAAGAAATTTTTGAAACCAAAATTTTTTAATTCAAAATTTTATGATTAATCTCACAGGAACTATATGCATGTGCTACTAGTGAGACTATGAATGTATATACGAAGGATTGATTATGGTTGTGAAGTAGAAAGCTACGAAAATAGATGACTATAGAGACATTAGAACCATATGGCATGCATTTATCACCATTAGTAATGACATTAAAGCTATGGTGTGCTATGCTAGAGGAATCCAAAGGGATTCCTTGGCTATAAGACTCTATAAGTCTCTTTGGTCTTCCCATGAAAAAATCCTTTGTCGAGTAGATTTCCCAAGTAACTCTATACAAGAAAGGGATTGCTTGAGCTTGGAGGGGTGAGTGGCTGCAAGGAAGAGGAGACTTGAAGGAAATTTATATGAAAAACTTATGTCACATGATAATTGGGATTAAGAGTGCATTTGAGAAAGTAGTGGGTTGAGATTGTCACTTATGGGATCCTTCTGAAGTAAGGGACAACCATACGAATAAGTGTTGAATTGAAATTTCATATGTTGAAATGCATGTTTTATTTGTGAAAGTTGGAAATTCTCTTGGAAAATTTAATGTTTATATCACGTATGTTATATTGATTTTCTAATGTAGGCATTAGGTGGAATGCTATAAGTCTAAAAATAACTAGACTGTGAAGAAAATGCTATTGCTAAAGTAATGGAAAGGAAAAAGGACATGAAGGATGATGCTAATATGCAAGAGAAAGGATGTTGGTGCAATTGAAAAGAAGCAACATACATACTAATATAATGAAAAAAGGCACCTAGAAAGGTGTGTTATTGAAAAGGACTTATGGTTGGTGTAATGATGCTGAGAATGACACCTAGAATGGTTTGAGCATGGAGGATAGTTTCCCTTTGATGGGGATGGGATTGCAACACCCCAACCCATAATTCCCCATTGATATTATAATTGTAATTAATAATGTTAATGGTTCATGTATGGAAAATTATATACAGGGTTAAAAGACCTAGAAAAAGTATATTTATGTTTTTATAACAACTAATGAATAAGTGGAGTCTTGATATGGACCATGAGAATCCACGAGAGGGTGGGAAGCCAAAAAAAAAATGGGAAGTTTCCCATCTACCCTAAGTTAATTGACAAAATCTATAAAATTAGTAGTTAAACTACCTAACTGCTAGTAGTTATGAGAGTAGTTGCAAAGTGGTACCAAAATTCTCATAGGTATGGACTATTTAGCCCATTTTCTAAGGAATTTTGGTTTCCCGTAAAACATTTCAAGTAATAAATCCAAAGGGGGTGGAAGGAGGGAAATTATTCATGGCGGATGAGTGAGAGTACAGTAAGGAGATAGAAAAACAGATAGAGAGAGATAAGAGATGAGAGAACACTCTCTTGTGGACCGAAATCCCTACGCATTAATTTAGCTATCCTGGTTTCTTGAGCAAGGTCAGTATTAGAGTCTTTATCCTGAGCTAAAGGGACAACTAGAATTGATGAGGAACCTATTTGAATTATGGCTAAAAGCACCAAAGGGAGGCACCAGGGGATTATTGGCTTAGTGAAGGGCTCCCTCCATCTTTTTTAGGTTTGATGTGGTGAATTACTAACAAATCATGTTGAAAATATGCACATAAGTGCAAAAGGGAAGTTCCAATGGAATGTTAACATAGAGAAGGGCTCTCTTTGTGTTATGTAGGCCCATTGTGGCCACATTGTGAATGAGAATAGTCTTTGGCTCAATAGGTTAAAAAGCCTCATACTAATTTCTATGTGGATGAAGGAGATTGACCTTCATCCTTAAACCACTAATAACCTGAAAGAGAATTTTCCTTTGGGGTTCTAGCTATGAAAAGTAGATGAGAAACTCACCACAATAGTTGAGGAGACTTTGGTTAGATTCTAAGATAATTAATGAGTTTGAATTGATGAATGGAATTTCCTTCATGACTCCACCCTATAATGTTCATTGATAACTTCCTCATGACTTCTTGGTATAACTTGGGGGTGGCCAGCTATAAGAAATATTGCAATGTAGTTCAACTATGGTGGGGTGGAACATGGTTCACTCACCATCAGTGATGGGAATCATATGACCTTGATCAGGTAAGTACCCTTATGGACTTCATCTATGTAATGTAAATCATGTTAATGAGAAAACAATTATGATTAATGAAATGTGTGTATTTATGTGCTTGACTACTAAATGGGTAGTATGACTTATATGATGTCTATTTATGATATGAATTAGTAGATCTAGCTAAAATAGTTGTATAGTATTCATATGCCTCCTAGTTAATCTTTAATGTGCTTTCCATGGTTATGGTCAAGGATGAAATGGCTTACTTAATCATGGGGTTTATAGACTTTTAATCTTAGTTATGGCTAATGTCCATGATTTGTTTTTAAACTGACTAGAGAAGTTGTAGTTTGTTGAAGTAATCAGACGGTCTTGTGGATGACATGGGATTAGAGGAAAGGATAATATCCTTGATTTCAAAAGGGAGACTCAAGGGAAAAGAGTATTCTTAGAAAATTTGAGAGAAAGTATTGAAGAGATTCATTGAAGAAATTTTGAGCTAGTGGAAAACTTATAAAGGGAGTTGATGTGGGCTTGTGTGGCCTTAAGTGTTTGTGTCTGTCCTTTATTAGGTCATTTGAGGGATAAAACAACTATGCAATACCACTACTTTACTACTAATAGTTGGAAAATTTCCCTAGTTTGAGAGAGAGGGTCTGAAGGCTTTCGATAAGACAAATTGTGAAATGGAGGATCTCAGATGCCTTTATGGTTACTAAATACCTCTGTAGTTTCCAAAGTCTTCTCTCATGTTCTTGTCAAAATCACTTTTTAGTCCTAAGACATAGGCTAATAAATTATCTTTATGATCCTACTTTTCCAATTTTATTTTCCCTAGAGGAAATTTAGGGATTGAACCCTACTTAGTTTTAGGCTATTTGAAATTTTAAAGACTATGTATTAGAGGTTTCCGAAATTTTGGGTGTCAAGGACCTTAGCTTCAGCCCTAGTCACATAACTAACAGGGGGTTATGAGCAAGAGCCTAGCTAAAAGGGGCTATCGAGCCTTCAACCATCAGATATTGAACTTTTGGTTATCAACCTTCATAGATTGAAATACCAATTATAAGGTTTTAACCCTCAATACCTATGGATCATAACACATTTGTCAACTAGCAAATATCTTCCGATCAATAGTGAGTATTGAATATTGACTATCAAAATATTAACATATTAGGTGTCGAGCGTCGAGCGTCAGATCAAGTAGTCATCAATGCAAATACTTGATACTAATAGATCTCACATTTTCTATGGATTAATGGAGATAGAAGGTTTTGGGGATGTTATTCAATGAGATCAAGGACTAGAGTGTTAAGTATCAGGATATCGAGACCCAAATATCAATATTTCCTCCCAATATTGATGATGGTCGATAAGGTAATTGATATGGCATGTTGGCATGATAGGTATCGGTGACATGTCATGCTAACATAGGCTTTATGTTGTGAGGTGACATGTCATAAGGATGTGGCATGAAATGGGACCTTGATGTTGTGGCATGATGATATGGCATGTCAATGTGGAAGGATGATGTGGATCAAAGTGTGCAATGGCACTAAGGTGATGACTGGATGGAAATCAAGGTAGTAGTGACATGGATATTAGATTCTGGGGTGTCACATTATCAAGTGTCAAGTAATACTTAAATAACCTCCAATTGTGACCTATGATACTAATAGATCCCAACAAGTTCATTAGTTGGTGAGGAATGTTTTCATCAATTCATTACCAACTATAAGATTATCAACTATCAACCTTTGGAGTAACAACCCTTAGTGTATGGGGATATCAGCCTCTTATGTATTAAGAGATCGACGGTCAATAGGTCATATATCAATGTCAGGTGTCAAGTTATCAGGAGGTTAGGACGTTTGTTATCATACTTTCCTCCTGATACTAATGAAACCTGATAAATATTGATGTGGCATGTTCGATGTCAATTGAAGTGGTGAAGTGACATGGATGATGGTTGCCACATGTTAGTGTCTTGGTATTATACAATAGTGGCACATGGGTGAAAGGGATGCCACATGTCTTCCAAGTGACAGGGTACATGTTGGGTATGTGTTATATTCTTTCCATGACTAGTCCCACATGTTGTTACATTGTGTCACGTGCAATTGGGGGGTCGCCGGGGGGGGCGCCCCCTTGCCAAGGGGTTTGTAGGGGGGGAGTAACCCCCCTGCATGAGATCTAGGGAAATGCCTCATAAAGTTTTTTGGCAGACCCAAGGATGGTGGACGGATCCACCCCTGGTTTTGTGCATGGTTTTTATGCATGGTTTTTGCACATGGTTTTGGGCATAATGGTTTTTCCAATGGTATTTTGTAGATTTGGTCAAGGAAACTACGGTTATGTTCTAACCCAAGGTTAATGGATTAGGGTTTATGAATGGTTCAACATGTACATAATGTATTGTAACATTGAAAGAAATATAATGAAAAATCATCCAGTTTTCTTGGTTATGGGTTCCAGGAGAAAATCTTTGTCTATATTTTTATGTTCTCTCCATTGTATATTTTTCTATTTTTAAGAATTCATTTGCAGGTAATTTCTATACAGGGTTAAAACCTATAATACATATGTTGAAGTTTCCCTTGCAGGGAAGATTTTCAAATGGACATAACTTTGCTTCCAGAACTCGGATTTGGATGAAATTTATATCATTGGAAAGCTCTTTATGAGATGAAGATAATAGATATATTCAAACTAAGTTTTGAGATGCTTTAAGGAAGAGGGCTTTTGATAACCCCATCCCCATAAAGTAAACTTGGAAGTTGGGCATAGATATCGTGTAGCCTTACACATGCATTAACGAGATTCGTATATTAACAAGTGAACATTGTCATCTAGTAATAAAATTATCATATTTTGATCATGTTAGTATTGTGCTCACTTTTTTTCTACATTTTGTTAAATATCTGGATATTATTTGCATTCTTATTCTCAATATTTCTATTAGGTACATTACAATTTTAGATCTCAAATATTAATACGTGTGCTTTGTGTGCTTGATGATGTGTGTCATTATATATTAGAAATGCTTTAGATAAAGTTGTCTGAAAATAAAATGTGTTAGGGGAGGCTGGAGCATGGGGGGGGTGGCGATCTTTGGCCCTAATGAAAAATTGGCTTCATAATTAGCATGGGGCCTTGGAATAGTAGCAAATAATCATGAAGAATTCCTTTCTCTTTGGAAAGGTTTGGAGACAACCAAGGATCTCAAAATTGCCAAAGTTAATGTTTTTGGGGACCCCATGTTGGTCATTCGCCAATTCACTAAATCTAAGACAATAATCAATTATTATTCTTTATCCCTTTGTCAAAAGATTCTTGCCTTAATCCCACAATTCGACTAGATGCACTTCTATCATGTCTACAAGAAATTGAATCCAATAGCTAACAAGCTCGCCAAAAGAAGCTCATACATGAATCAAGGTGACATCAAATTTAATCAGCCTTTGAGCTTCTCTCCTATTCCATAATCATGGAAAGAGTCACAAAATTAATTAAATTATATTGTGAAAAATATTTATGCCCGCCTCCATTGACATATTTTGCAATGTTCATTATGAGGAGACATTATATGAATTATACGGCACACCTACGGGCTCAGAATCTTATTGTTTGATGGTAAGCCTCCCTTTTCCGACCTCATTCTAACATGTTCTATCCTAGGTGTCACACGATGGTGAACAGTTGGAACCCTCTCCAAATTTCTTTAATCTCAAGGGATCACATCCATTTATTTTGATGCAAGCTCGATTTACTGCATTCTCTCTTGACTATAGCGATCATTGCATTTCAAGCAACCATGAAGTTAATTTTGTTGTCCTGTTGCGATCTTCCTGTGTTGTCTTTTTGATTAAGTGATTTTCATGTGGAGATTTGAGTCTTATTATTATAGGGTGGCACATGTCGGTGTCTTGTCTTTCCCTATTTATCAAACCCTCTTAGCATTATGTTCTTATCTTTGTTTCTTTGTGTGTTTGGTAAATGGGTTTTGGCTTTGATCAGAGTCATCGACAATGTGGATGGAAATTCTTCAGTGCCAATCTCTGGCACTTAGAGTTGTCCTCATAGGAAGGAGGAAATTTCTATTCCATTGGAAAACATTTATCCTTCAAACATAATTTACAGAATTTTAGATTCATCCCAAGGCCCGATAACCTCTATTCATAAGCTAGAAGATATGGTGGAACATCAAATATGCTCCTTTCAGATTTTCTTAGAGGATAAATTGCTTGTTCACCATGCTGAAATGGAACTATGTCTCAATGGAATGAAGGAATAAATTTGTCAACTCAACTCTCGAGTAGTAGCGTTGGAACTCCCCTCCTCCTTTGGCAGCAAGACTTCTCCTTAAGGCATTAGTCTTGTGGTTCCCTCTGCGAACAAGATGCCTCGTCGTCCAAGAGGATTGGATGCTAATGGTTGAAGCACTTAGAGCCATATGTTGTGTTCCCTAGAGGTCATTTTTTATTTTGTAGCTAAGTCTAATCCACTAATCCTAATTTTTTAATGTGTTTCTGCAAATGTATGTTTTTATTAGGGTCTTATTGCAGGATATGTAGTTGTCATCACTTCTGTTATAGTTGGTCATCTAGTCCAAGAGATAGTAAATGTTTTGTTTACTTTACAGAAGATGTTTTGATAGTCTCAAACAACAAATGTAAAGGACCTAGGCCCTCTATCTATTTTTTATTAATATAAATGCTAATACCTATTATGTTGGGAAAAAAATGAAAAGTGTTTATTCTCTTTATTCCTTTTAACTACAAAAAGTAAAAATAAATCACCAAAAATAAAGTAGAAAAAAAATAATAATAATAAAATACTTTAAAAATATAAACAAATCTTAAATTAATCTTCATTTTTTAACATTAATATGAAAAATTTAGAAAAAAACAACACAATATATACAAAATTGTATTAAAAATAGATAAACAATAATAATATTTTTCTGCTTTGAAAAAATAAACACACATATCAACCTTTTATACCAACACAATTTCTCTTAATGTTACTTTGCAATTTCATAAATTTCCTTGGTTTAAATATACAATTTTACAAAAATATAATCACAATAATAAAATTTGTTTAATTTAAATATGCAATTACAAAAATATAATCACAATATAATAAGTTGCTTCAGTTACACGATAAAATAAATTGTTTTACTCTCCTGAGCAAAATAAATAAATAAAAATAAAAGGTGGAGAAAACAACATACATTAAAACAGAAATAAATAAACAACAATAAAATTTTGAGAAAGCAAATATACTTTAAAGTGCTTCTTAAAAAATCTACGAGTTAGAAAAAGAGGAGGTTAGGATCACTATGAAAAAAGGAAATCACTCTATCTTTGAAAGGTAAACCCTAAAACAAAAATACTCAAAAGATAAGAACCCTAGGGATTCAATCAAATACATGCATAAAATAAAACATCAAATCAACAAAGTAGATGGCAAGGAAAAAGGAGATTCTCATTAACAAAAATAAAATATTACAATGAGTTACCTTACAATTAAAAATGTGACTTCAAATCATTTATTTCTCTTTCCATAATTTTCAAGAAATCTCTCCTCAATTTTTACTAAACAATGGGTAATGTATAAGGTAAGTGCAATATGGACACCCTGAAATGAGAAGAGAAAATCTTGTAACATAGCATTACTACAGGCCCTTTTGTAGATGAATAGGCTGCTTCTAGAAATTTTATATAAAAAAGTCGGTTGAACTTTAAAGAAAACCCAATAAATTTTATCCGTTGGGGGGCTCGCCCATTTAATTAAAAGTTGATTGTATGAAATATAGTGTACTTTTCATTATCACAATTAACATTATTAAAGTTGTATAATTGCCCAACTTTTGAAAGGAAACCATACAAGTCAATTCAATAAGAAAATTTCTATTTTATTTAAAATGTTAAAGTGCATTTCGACTTTTATTTATTTTAAGTAAAATGATTGATGATGCATTTCAAAATTAACAAATTTTCTGCAGGTGGATAAGAATGGGATATAAACATTTAAGGCAAAATTATATATATTATTTAAACACTAGTAGATATAATGAGTTTAGAAATGATTGAGTTTTAGTTATTGTTATCATATGTTATGTTTTTTATAAGTGAAAGTGGCTAACCAACTTTATGATGTTGGTCGAAAGGAAACATTATGATTTATATCAAACAATACAATTTGCTTTAATATTTATACTTTATTTCATTTTATTTAATTAATTTTGCTTTAAAAAATTTAAATAATAATTATTAAAAAATATGTTTGTATTAAAATTTTATAGATATTATAAATATAATGATGCTGTTACCTTTTAAGTTTATTTTGCATTAAAAATATTAAATAATTATATTTGAAATAATGTTTTTATTATTTATGGCTTATCAGTCTAGAAATCTAATTAGAGATGGAAGAATATAGAATCCAGGGTAGTTAAATTTAAGCTTAACTAATAATCCAAAACTTGAAGTTGCATAGAGATAGTGTTGCCTTTTCAGGGGGAATCAACAATAAAAACCAAAATAGGTAGTTTTTAGAATCTTTAGTGTCTAAGTTAACAAGGAAAAGAAACTGGATATATACTCTAAAAATAAGACATCATCAGCCTAGATGAGCAACCATGAGAAGGAAACACTGAAACCATGAAATATAAGAAACCTAAGCATTAGGAAGACAATGAGGTGTTGAGGTTAATGGGTTGCTCCTCAACCTTGCATGGTGGGGGAATTGAAGAGTTAGGTCGTGATCCCATCTCAAGCCTGGCAAGCCTCCCTTCCACATCCAACATGAGATCCCTGAGCTCATCCAATCTGTGCATGTGGTTGACATGAGTTTGTCTCTTTTCCACAGGAATGTTTCCCAACAGTAGCTTAACATACCATTATAGGACCCTTGTATGAAGGTAATTATATTAACAACCTCTGGAGTTGACTATGTCAGGAACTCAAGAGGTTATGCCTGTCAGGAAATATGAGTCCAAGGTGACTTGCCATTCCAACTGAATTTCCACATCTACAAGTTGAATTTATCCCTGCATGTCTAGACGGGTGTGTTCCTTAAAGTTGTGTCATGAGGACTTAACGCAATCTCAGTGTGGAACCTCCTGAAGCACTGAGACCTCTACCTTCACATTGGCATCGAGATCTTTGGCAGGCATGGATGTTAGTGGTAGAAAGACTTCACAAGGATTGTGATGGATTTGGGTGGGAATATGCACAAGCCCACTATGAAAGAATTTAATCATAACGTCATGCTAGGAAAGCTACACCTGCGATGGACTCGGGGCGAGTCCCTCTATGTTTGAAAAATCCTCTAAGGAAGGAGGGAAAGCCAATAGGGTAGGAGAGGGCATCCACACTCGGGAAACCAAATGATAATTGAAATTCATGGAGGATAGAGGCAACATCAGGAGGAGGCATTGAAGGAGAAAGAGGAACACCAACAAGTTACCCAGAAGAAGGAACATGGCCCAACATAAAAGCGTTGCTAGAAAGATGAAACATAAGACGTTCTAGGGGGTCCTTGCCACCCTCCTTGGGAGGCGAGGTCTCATTAATGTGTCATGTAATGGTGACATGTGTAGAGGATGGGTGGTGGAAGGGCCCGTTGTTTCAATACCAACCTTCACTAATGCAGCCATCACACCCCCATCAAGGCATGATGATGTTATTTTTTAAAATATTTTTTTTTCAAGATTTAAATAAAAGAGACTAAATTAAAAATTAAAGAAATTAAATCTTTGAATTGTTTATTACTTAATTATTTTTATATAATTTTAATTTAATATAAAATCTACAAATTTAATTTAATTATATTAATTTAAGATTTCATAAACTAATAATTGTTATTTTTTAACCGTAAAAGGAAATATTTTTCATATTAAAATATGTGGCTGGAGTACAGGTTTGCAACAACGTTTACAAAATTGGTTGAATTAGGTTATAAGAGACATTCTTTTCATCTTCCTAAATTCAAAGAAGAGACATACAAAATATATTGCATTAGAGTATCTAGTGGTATGTATATCTACCAAACAATTCCCAATATTTTGAAAGATTTTTTGTACATTCTATTTATTGGTATCTACAGTAGAAATACCTCCTAATGTTCTTCCTATCCTGAACAATGACTGGTGCATTAAGCTTAGGAATATCCAATATTTGGTGACATACAGAATCTCTAGTGCAAGGAAATGCTTGTTGCTTCTATCTTAAGTTTAAATGAAGAGCCTTAATTTGTTGGAGTAGATTAGCAAGGTCTTGTATTATGTTGAAAACCCTAGAAAGGGTCTAACCCTAGGGTTTGGGGACAAAACCCTAGGATTAATGTGGATATTAAGAACATATATGATGAAGTTATAAAAGTAATGCCTAGGGGTTGAGGATAAAACCATTGGACTCTTAGATACATGAATAAATGTCTAGGGTTTGTACACTCTAGACCAATCTTGAAGAATTATCAAATTGAAAATCCTAGAAAGTCAAAAGGGGATGGAAAGGAAAGTATAGGGTTTATGAATTAATTACTTCTTCTTAAAAGGGAAACTCTAACTTCTAGAAAGTTTGATATCTTGATGATGAGTATGATTTCCAGCCTGAATGAAAGAAGGTTCAATATTAAGAGGGAACTATCATGTTGTCAAAAGATAAGTGTCTTGAATTTCTATTATTTCTTGTAAATCATTATTGATGATGTAGTCAACGATGATGATGAGGACTTATTAATGACATGGATTTCTTGATTATATGGATGATGTGGATTTCATGATATGTATTTCTTGATGATGTGGACTTCTTGATGAGGACATTGACTCCTTGGTGATATGGTCCCCTTGATGATAAACTCCTTAATGATGTGGACTTGGAATCCTTGTTGATAATATGAATGAGGTTGACTAGATCCAAGGAGACTAAGATTAAGAGAGAGTTGACATACGCCCAAGAGATAAGTACTTTCTTGATTATTTTTTATATTGTTATTTTAATTATTATTAGTCTCTTGTTTTTGTTCGATGGATTTGTTCTTTCATTGCTTCGTAGTAAGGATTGCAGGTACATAATTAAGATTTCCAAGGTTGTGGCAGCAGATAAAGAAGGATGGAAGAACATAGACAAGAATACTTGTGATTGGATGAGCTTTTGGACGCAGAGGGAGCAATCAAGATCAACAAGATTGAAGCTTGCTTATCCAAATATGATAAAGAAGTGCCCATAAATTTTCTATTGTATGTTTCTAATAAGGATTGAGGTCCTTTTCATCTAGTGTAAGAGGGGTTTGATTGAAAGATTGAAAATAGGGCATGATCCCGGTGAAATTTTTGAGGTTGTGGCATAATGAACTGTGAATCCATAGGCACTTTCTTGATGAAAATTTGAAGGAGTTGCGAGACTTTGTTGTTGACTTAGTCAATTCTTTGATTGGCTCATTGAACCACCTAATACATAAAATTGTTGACTCTTCCTGAACTTGATGAATTATGGATGTTGTATTGGTTTGAATGACATTGATGATCCTACTGCAAGTAGCATGATTGAAGTTGGAAATGTAGCTAATTTATGAAGCCGATTGTTGACATTTGCTTCCATAAAAAGCCACTTATTGTCTACTGGATTTGACCATGGTGATATTTTCTTCTGTTATAATCATTTTATTGTTTGATGGGTCGACTATGGCACCCTTTTCTGTTATTGAGTTGGTTGTTGATGATTATGTGATTTGTATGAGAGTTTTACACATCAAGGTGTTGCTTTAGCCTGGGATCTACCATGATTTCTTGAATGAGTAGGAAGTAGAGATCTTCCACTCTCATTAGAGCTGAGGAAGAGTATATTGCAACTAGTTTAGCTAGTTTTGAGGTAGTGTGGTTGTAGAAGCTCTTTGCGGAGATTTTTGATCATGTGCCAGATTTTATCTTCAAAGCGGGATCTGATTTTCAAAGAATCTATTGTTCCATGATAGGTTGAGACACATCAATATCAAGTACCACTACATCAGATAAATGGTACAAAGAGGAGCAGTGAAGCTCCAACACATCTCAACAGATGAGTAGGTTGTAGACATTCTCACCAAACCTTTACCAGAAGTGAAGTTCTTATACTTAGAGAATCTTGGTGTGTATGCAAATGTATCCCTCCTTGAGAGGGAACACTGTTGATCAAGAACACTAAGCATATTCTCTTGCCCAAGTCTTTTGACTAGCCATGAACTTGGTGAAGGGGGAATGAGCAGTGAGGCTCTTGGGTTTGAGGGTACTCTTTGAAGCCATGGACTTCGCTGAGTACATTCCTTAGTATGCATCCTATCCACAATTCACCTTTGCATATCTATTGACTAAGGACCATAATTTGATGGTTAAGCTTTCCAGGATTTACACCCATCTCATCAGTGGGTGAGGAGACTTAGGTGTGTGTGATTCTTACCAAAGTTGGATGTGACTGCCATGGACTTGGTTAAGGTAATTTGATCTCCCTAAATATTGGATGCAAGTGCTCTACCACTCTATCATTGAGGATCAAGTTGGGTGAGGATCAGTCACTAGACTTAGGGTGCTTGCAATCTTTACCAAGGTAATTGATGACTGCCATGGACTTGCTTGTGGTAAATTGATCTCCCCTATTGTCATTGTGGATCATTCTTATGAGATGAGATGAGATGATGATGTAGCTATCAACATTCCTATGTTGAGACATGTACATATGAAATGAGTGATACGTCATACTATTTTAGGTCATGGAGCTTGACCTGGAGACCATAGGTTGTGTGATCTTTACCAAGATCATATATGAATTCCATGGACTTGGTTGTGGTAAATTGATCTACCCTATCATCTATTGTGAATCATTCTTCTTCTATGGATCGAGACATCATTTTTCAACCAAGATGAGATCTATGATACAACCAAAAGAATATATACTTGGATGAGAGGGAATGTTTAGATTGGATTTTGATTTTTTCTTCTCTCCTTATGATGAATGAAATAAATCCCTCGCTAAGAGGTAGTGTTGAAAAATCTCCATGATCGGTATTTTCATCATGTAAAGAAACTTGTGAAATTTATAATTAGCATGGTATCAAAGCTAGGTGAGAATTAAAGAGAAATTTTGGGAAGAAATGTGAGATTCCTATGGATTAATGAGAGCCTGTGGGCTCCTATCTCCTGGAAATCCATGTGGTTCTAAGCTAAATGTTGAAAAAATGTAGCAGGAAAGGCTCAATTTGACTTTAGCCTTAGTCAAATTGAGTAAATCGAATTTCCATATTAGTAGGACAACTTGTAGGTATTTAACTTGTGTGACATGTCTCTTGTCACTTAGTTAGATCAGTAAATTCAAGTTAGAGGGCTTGGAGTTTAGTTATGCATGTGTGATTATTACATTTTAGTAATCCGATTCAGTTATTTTCAGTTTTATTCAGTTAACTGACCTCTAACTATTGTTGGAGTCAGTTGAAGGTCAATGGTGCAGTGTAACAACAATCTAACTCAAAGAGTTTTTAGTTAATTAATCAATCAGCCCAAAATAGATCATGCATGCATGGAATTCGAATTTCTTAGCTAGATTGGCGGAGACAAAGGCTAGTGTAATATGAATTGTATACTAGTTGAGTGTACAGTTGTTGCATGCAGTCATGATATCAATCCTTGGGAGTTGCGCAAGGAAATAGGGACATTTCCTATTGTTTAGGATCTTGAATTAGCTCAGATTTGTGCAAGGAAGTAGGAGGCTTGGTGAGAAAATAATTGGTGAATTGTTGGCCAAAGTTTTTCATTGAGTCAAGAGAATAATTATTCTTTTACAAGTTGAGCTCAAAGTTGGAGCTAGCAATTGTAATAGTTTCTCTATTCATCTGATTAATGAAAAGAGGCTTGAGGGGTTTTATCCCATTTAGGTTCCCCTAGAAATCACTACGTATTTGTGGTTTTACTTGTTGCATGTCTATGTGTGTGGTTCTATATTGTGATTTACATTCCGCATATCAATAGAGTAAAATTGTGTCTCTTGTTTTCAGGTTGAAATCTTGAGCAGATGCAATTTTTATCAAATTTATACATTGTATCGGAGCCCTGAAATCACACTAGAACCAATATTTTGAACTTGTCTCTTAGGAATTTTGAGGTAGCAGCTTCAGTGTAGCAATTTTTTCTTTAGGATCGGAATAATGTCTTTTAACAGACTGATATTGGAGTATGCCCTAGAGGGTATCTCGAATTTGATAGCCTAGAAGGATTGAACAAAAGCAGTGCTCGATGACAATGGTGTGTTAGAATATGTTAAAACTGACATTAAAAAATCCCAATGGTCTTATGCACAACAATTAGCCCAATGGAAGAAGGATTTTGCAAAGGTGAGAAGAATTATTCTGGAAGGTGTAAGAGACCATGAGGTCTCAAATATACATGGAAAGGAGACACCATTTTCTATATGGAAGACACTGTCTGAGCCATTAAAAAATAGAATTGACCATAGAAAATTGGCATTGAAAGCTAAAATTCGAAACATTATAATGCAGAAGAATGACATTATTCCACAATACCTCTCCAGGTTTACACAAGTCTGAGATGATATTGGAGGGGTTGGGGTGAATGTTGCAAAAGATAACCTAGTGGGCCTCGCCTTCTAGGCCTTCCAAAATCTTAGCACAACTACCAATACTCTGTGAATGGAAGAGAAAAATTACCAAATTGGGATAGGTTGTGGTCCAATTTGGTTCAAGAAGAGTTAAGAAGAAATAATCAAAATGGAACTTCATCTAAAGCAGAGGATGAAGAGAATTTTTCCTTGGCTGGAAAGGAGAAGAAGAGCAAAGGAAAGAAGACCTAAAGAAAACCTGAACCTAGCCAAAATAATGGCAAGAAGAAATATTTGAGCAACATAAAATGCTTCCACTTCCATGAATATGGGAGCTATGCAACAAAATGTCCACACAAGAAGTCTACCAAGAAGCCTTCAGGAGGAAAATAAGGTGAATCATTGACTTCACAATTTGAATTAGACTTCACCGTGATAGCACGCATGGACAACACTATTATGGGGAGTGTGTGGTACCTTGATTCTGATGCCTCGTTCCATATAACAGGGTGCAAGGATTTTTTCAGTAGCCTCGGGGAGAAGGATCTCCAGATGCATATTGAAATGGGGGATGATGGGAGGTACAGTGCTACAGGAATTGGTACTGTCACATTTGAGAGAGAGAAAGCCTCTCCCCTTGACCTCAAATATGTTATGTTTGTACCTAGGCAACCTCTCTTATTCACCTCAATGATGTTATGTTTGTACCTCGGCTGAAGAAGAACCTAATATCTGTAGCAATATTGGAGGATTGTGGCTATGATGTTATTTTTATTAAAGGGAAATCCTTTTTGAGACACATAGCTACCGGGAAAGTGAAGCAGATCGACGTTTGAATGAAGAACCTATACAAGCTTGAGGTGGGAGATTGCACTACGTTGAGTAGTAAGGCTAAAAAAGTGTAGAGTCAAGATGTTGGATAACTCTGACACAAGATATTGGGTCATCTACACCATGGTGCCTTAAAAATCCTGCAACAAATTACCATCAGTCTCCCTAAAGGCTCCCTTGAGCAGCAGGATATCTGCAAGGGCTGCACATTAGGGAATATGTCAAATCCAATTTTAATGTCCAAGATAGCATAACAGATGTAATCTTAGAGTGAGTCCACTCTGATGTTTGGAGACCCTTTTCTACAGTCTCCACAACAAAACATAAGTACTATGTTATTTTTATTGTTTATTTCCCTAGGAAACGTTAGATCTTCTTCATGCAGAAGAAGGATCATTTTTTCTCAAAATTTGTTTAATTCAAAGCATTGGTTGAGAAGGAGACGAGGAAGAAGGTGAAAGCTCTCAAGAGCAACATTGGAGGTGAATTTTTTTCGCATGCCTTCAAGGATTTCTATGCCAAAGAATGTATTCGAAGAGAGTTGAGAACACCCCATAACCCACAACAAAATGTGGTAGCTAAGACGAAGAACAAGAGCATAGTGAGAGCAGCAAGGGCCAAGTTGCATGATCAGGGGTTTCCATTACATCTATGGGAAGAAGTATGCAACATCGCAGTCTACTTGCAAAACTAGAGTCCACATAGAATACTTGGTATGATCACACCGAAGGAAGCTTTCTCTGGGAGAAATCATGATGTGTCTCATTTCATAATTTTTGGATCTTCAATTTATCGTCATGTCTCTAAGGATTCGAGGAAGCTAATTGAGCCTAAAATAGAGTTGGGATTTTTTGTAGGATACATTGAAACTTTACACAATTACCGGGTGTATTTACCTTCACTAAGGATGACCATGGTAAGAGAGATGTCAATTTTGATGAGGACAAGGCTATGATATTCTCTATGGAACAAGAGTTGAGTATCCCACTGGAGCAGGAGCTTATAGCTCCAAAGGAGGAGCCTTAGGATGAACATTAGGAGGTTATGGAGCAGACAAGAGGTAGAGTGGAGGTACCCACTCAACTAGAACCTTCTAGAGAGGGGAGAAAGAGAACCAGAGAAGTTGATAGATTGTTGTAGGATGTTAGGGAGAATCTGGGAGCCCCTACATCACAACACATGTAGAGGAGGTCACCTGATATGTACACTAGTTACATGTCTCTCATGACAAAGTTCATTGAGACAGAGCCCACTTCATTTGAGGAAGCAATTTCTCAACCTGTTTGGGTTGATGCCATGGTGGAAGAATATGAATCCATCATGAAGAGAAGTGCATGGGAGGTGGTGTCGAACCATAAGGGAAATCAATGGTTGGTTCAAGATGGATCTACAAAGTGAAGCATGCAACTGACAAAAGCAATGAGAAGTATAAGGCTAGATTTGTGGCCAAAGGATTATCTTAGGTAGAGGGAGTGGACTACAAGGAAAATTTTGCACAAGTTGCAAGATATTCCTCAATCAGATCCATTCTACCATTGACTGCACATATGGGGTGGAAATTCCACCAGATGGATTTGAAGACTACCTTTCTCAACAATGTTGTTGAGGAGGAAATTTACATAGAGAAGCTAGAAGTATTTGAGACATATGATCGAGAGTCGCATGTATGAAGACTCAAGAGAGCATTGTATGGTCTCAAATAGGCGACCCAAGCATGGTACACATGGATCGACAATTATATCAGTGGATTGGGCTTCACCAAAAGTGAATCAGATTCAAACCTCTATCACATTTTGGAAGATGGTAAGTTGTGTATTCTTGTTTTGTATGTCGATGATTTAATATTGACAGGTGATGAGTAGTTGATCTACTCTTGCAAAGAGGATCTTGCAAGGGAATTTGAAATGAAAGACATGGGCCTCATGCATTACTTCCTCGGGCTGGAAGTATGGCAAGGTGATAGTGAATTGTTTGTCCCTCAAGGTAAGTATGCTACCAAGATACTTCAAATATTTCACATGGATAATTGTAAGCCCGTGGACACACCTCTAGCTACAAACTAGAGGAAGGAGTATGCTTCTTCAGGTGAGGAAGTTGATGATACCATTTACAGGCAGCTTATGGGTTCACTAATGTATCATTTGAACACATGAATCAATATGTGCTATGTAGTCAACCAACTTAGCCAAGTTATGGTCAGGCCTACCAAATTATATTATAAGGAAGCAAAGAATGTGCTACAGTACCTCAGTGACACTACCCAGTATGGATTATGGTACAAATGGACAGAGGTAGTGGAGTTGCAAGGCTTCACCAATGTAGATTGGGCATGGATTCCATCTGATAGGAAAATTAATTAAGTGATATCTTCAATGTTGGGTCCAAAACTATCTCCTAGTACAACAGGAAGCAGAGGTTTGGGGCGCTCAACTCAGTAGAGGATGAATACATGGTTTCAAATCAAGCATCATGTGAAGCAATCTAGATGAGGAACATATTGGTGGGACTATTCAGTCAGGAGATGGATCCAATAGTGATATATTGTGATAATCATAGTTGAATTAAGCTCTCTAAGAATCTGGTATTTCATAACAAGTCCAAGCACATTGATATCTAGTATCATCATTTGTGGGACTTTTTGCAGAGGAGAATTATGTTGCTACAATACATTCCAACTGAGGAGCAAGATGTTGACATCTTGACAAAGGAATTATCAAGAGGTAAATTCGAATTCCATAGGTGTAGGATAGTGGTGGTTAAAAATCCCTTTCTTGCTAAGAGGGAGCATTGAAAAAATGTAGCAAGAAAGGATCAATTTGACTTTAGCCTTAGTCAAATTGAGTAAGTCAAATTTCTAAATCGGTAGGATAACATGGAGGCATTTAACTTGTGTGACATGACTCTTGTCACTCAGCTAGCTCAATAAATTCGAGTTAGAGGACTTGGAGTTCAGTTATGCATGTGTGATTGCTAAATTTTGGTAATCCAGTTCACTTGTTTTCAGTTGTATTCAGTTAAATGAACTATAACTATTACTGGAGTTATTTTAAGGTCAATGGTGCAGTGGGACAACAGTCTAACTCAAAGATTTGTTAGTTAACTGATAAAAGGGCCCAAAATAGCTCATGCATGCATGGAATTCAAATTTTTCAGTTGGAGTGGAGTAGACAAAGGTTAGTTTAACATAAGTTGTATACTAGATGAGTGTATAGTTGTTGCATGCCATGAGATCAATCCTTGGGAATTGCACAAGGAAATAGGGACCTTTACTATTTTTTAGGAGCTTGAATTAGTTCAAATTTGCGTAAGGAAATAGGAGGCTTGGTGACCAAATAATTGGCTAAGTGTTGGCCAGAGTTTTTCATTGAACAGAGAGAAAATTTATTCTTTTGTATGTTGAACTCAGAGTTGGAGCTAGCAATTGTAATAGTTTCTCTATTCATCTAATTAATGCAAATAGGCTTGACGGGTTCTTTCCTAGTTTGGTTCCCCTAGAAATCACTTTGTATTTGTGGTTTTTCTTCTCACATGTATATGCATGTTGTTCTAAATTGTGATTTACATTCCGTGGATTAGTAGAGTAGAATTGTGTCTCTTGTTTTCAAGTTGAAATCTTGAACAATTTCAATTTCTATCAAATTTCTACATTAAAAATTTGTGCTTTGCCTCTGTGGAATAGGTCGAATTTTTGTATACTGTGTCAAGGAGGGTGTTGAGCAGTAAAAAGGGTCTTTTTAACCTCTATTTACCTTACATTAATTATCAATCCAGGTACAATTTGTTATCTCAAGAGTGTACTTAGTCTGAGGCAGACACTTGTCAAGAGTAATGCTAGTAGTATAGAGCTTTTACAAAAGTAAATAAATGTTGGAAACAAACTCTAAATGTAATGGCAAGAAATTGAAGTGCTTTGTAACTAAATCATTCATTTAAGAAACTACAGCCTTCATCAATCAAGGGTGTAGTAATGATAACTATTTCCTTTGTAAACTAATGCAAATGAAAAGAAATCAAAGAGAAGATCTTTAGTCTGGGAACTGGATAGCAATAGTCAATGTTCTCTACAATTGCAGATCATTATGTTCACACCAAAGCAATTACTAGAAATGATAATTCAATTAACAGAAAAGGGAACAACAGCTAATCTATTGAAAAGATCAAACAACGAAGCTTTAACCTTATAGGAATGAATTAAGTAGCAATCGTAACCTACAGGGATTGAGCAACAATCTTTAACTAGCGATTGAATTGAACAGCAAACCAAGAATGGAATAGTAATCACAATTAGAGATACACCGTAGCTAAATAAATAACAATACCAATCTGTAAATGAACAACAATGTTACTCTGTAATCGAACAGTAATGTTAATTTGTAAAGGAACAACAATGTTATACGGTAATGTCAATCTGTAAAGGGAACGACAATGCGATACGATTTCAGAATGAACAGTATAACATTTCAGTTGCAGAAGATAACCTTACTATTCAAATATGAATTAAATATAACAGAGCCAATAAACGAAATGATACGGAATAGCAGATTACTGAATGAAGCAAGTAAAAGAAATCAAACCACACATGACTTAGAATTGGAAAATAATGGTACAGGAAGCAAGTGATCCACTAAGGTCGGGCCCTTAGCCTCCAGGGATGCACTGTTGCGGTTACTCCAGAATCAAAGACGGAACAGCAACAAAGTTTATATATTGATCATGAAAATAAAGTTACAGTAATCACTCTTTAAAGAGAGTCGATGATCAAAGTTCAGTTTGCGATAGCAAATTCTATGAAAACAACAATAATTCGCCCCCCCGGGCTAGCAACGCTGTCCCTTTTTATAGTGGCCAGGCAGAAATTCCAACGATACAGATATTCCTAAGGTAGTGATCCCTCAGGATCAAAGGATCCTGAGGGATTCACCATGTCGTTATCCTTCAGTTATCTCTTCGTCCTCTTGCACTAAGATGGCGTTTCTTTTTCCTTTTCCTGGCTTATGTGCTCCGATCTGGATTGCCTTGTCTGGATGTAGTTCCTTGTCAAAGGGACAACAGTTGATTTCGCCTTGTCTTTTCCTCTGAAATGGTGATCTCCCATTTTCTTTATTTTTTGCATAGAAAAAGGTAATATTTAGTCATTTTACGTTACTCACAAATCTTAAACTTTATCATAATCCTTCATCATATGCCCATTTCATAATGTAAAGAAGTTATGAATTAAAGGAAAAGATAACAAAATAAGTGGCGATTACATCCCTTTTCTAATGCTTAACAGAGGGTCTAGGCTTTTAATATGGCCTAATATTAATGTTGAGATTCTTGTCTTACTATAGAAGTGAGGACACAATAGAATGATGCAAATAGGCAAGCTTGGAAAGCCAAAGTTCTATTGTGTACTCCCTGTGGAGCTCTGAACTAGATAGCCACAAAAGTATGGAATGAGTACGAAGTAATCAAGGTCCGATACTATGATTGAAGAAGACCACATACTATATAAGACCTGAGCTAAGGCATCTGAACCTTATGTTGAAGCTATAAATGTCCCTTGTGTTATCTTATGTTCTCTGCGAGAAAGAGTGAATGTCAAAATTTGAAGTAGAGTATTTTGAATACTAAAGGGTCTATATCTCTTGCTCTTGCAAGGATTTTTATCTCTCATGTGAAGGTCTATGGCACCTTCCTTTGTGATTGATTTAATTCTCGTTTCTTTGAAAGTTCTAAGGATAAGAGTATGTGAAATTTTGAGGCTAGTTTACCTAATGATATAATATTTGGAATTTCACTGTGGATATGTCAATTATAACACTGTAAAATTCCCACTTTATGGATGATCCGACTTACTGTGGCATTCGATATTCTATGTCAATGAAATTTGTGAACTCTTTTTGAATCTAATTCTCTATTGTATGCGAGTTACTATGGCATCTAGTCACTTTGAAATCTTATGGACCTGAGAATCATGCAAAGGTTTTGAAGCAAATTAAACTGAGATTGTTTTTCTTTATCATGATTTCTACGACATCAAATATGCAGGATCTATGACAACTCTAGACTCCCTCATGAATTAGGAAGCTTAGATCCAATTTTCCTTACACCTCTATGGAATCTGAATTACATGAGTTGTGTGGAAAGAAGAGAACCAAATTCTTTTTAGGACAAAATTATGATGAGTCTGAAGTCAAGTCTTTGTCAATACTTATGTATGAGATTATATTAGATTTGATATTTGATCTGTGTATCTATGTAACTCTTTCTCCAATACATGATTTTCTGAGACACTATAATCAAGTAGCAATTTGAGTTTGCATAAATAATGGTCGTTTGAATGCTTTTAAAAGGCTTGATCTAGTCTTTAATAATTGATATGATCTAGAAGGAGGACGTCATTCATTAGAGCCGACCAGAATGATTCATTTGGAATGAGATAGTCTGATATATTGTGGCTACTTAGCATGATCTGAACCAAGAGGAAATTTGAGTTGGAGAATTGAACAATTAATCATTTATTAATGGATGCAAATCTCCCCTCTGTCTTTATTCATATAAGTCCTAAACAAAATGCATTGTAGAGGGGTTGACCTAATTCATTTGAAAGCAAGAAGCTGACAAGATCCATGTTCCTCTAAAGCATACCCTCCTATGGCTAGCACTAACCTAAAGCAATGGAATTTCATCCAAAGTGACAGTAGGAATGGCCTTCAAAATGTCACACTTAATTATTTCCTTGGTGATCCTTCACTAGATTTTAGAAGAAAAATTTTGAGAGTTAACAAGTTGTAAGCATGAAGGTTTGATCCTATGGCCATAATAATTTGGGTTCTTGCTTGAAAGAAGTTCAATAAGAATATGTTGAGCATGAATACATGTTATTGGTTGTTGCTTCATAAGAATGATTTGCACAGAAGAAATTGGCCCAAGCCATGCATAACAGTAAATGACCCCTTGCACAATTTAAAATTTACAAATTTCAATAAAAATATATTCTAAAACTCATGCTAGGTAGTTTGTTAAGTATGAGTTGCATATACTTGATCATTGCTTCATGATAGTGATTTGCACATAAACAATTGGTACAAGCCATGATTCAAAATAAATGACCCTTCACATTGGTGTGTAAAGTTGAATGTTGAAACTATCATTTATTGCCATGGAATGTGATATTGTTTGAAGTCTTTACTATTACAAAAGGGGCCATATTCCCTCAGAACAAAATTTAAAGGTCATTGATGCCATATTTTTCTTTCTAAGACATTAAATGATCGAAAGTCTTGTATTGTATTGAAAACCATAGCAAGGGTTTGAGGATAAAACCATAGGATTGTTGTGGATATTGAGAACATATATGACACAGTTAGAAAAGGAAGACCTAGGGGTTAAGGACAAAACCCTTGGGCTCTTGGATATAAGAATAAATATCTAGGGTTTATACACTCTAGACCAATCTTGAAGAATTATCAAATTGCAAAGCCTAGCAATTCAAAAGGGTTGGAAATGAAAGTCTAGGGTTTATGAATTAATTGTGTATGCTTAAAAGGGAAACTATAGCTTCTAGAAAATATGATATCTTGATGATGAGTATGATTTACAGGCTGAATGAAAGAAGATTAAAGTGTAATATGGAATTGTCATGTTGAAAAAAGACAAGTATCTTGAATTTATTTTATTTTCTTATATATCGTTATTAATGATGTAGTTAATGATGATGATGAGGACTTATTGATGATATGGTCTCTAGGACGAGATGGATCTTTTGACGATATGGATTTCTTGATTATATGGATGATGTGGATTTACTGATATGTATTTCTTAATGATGTTGACTTCTTGATGAGGACATTGACTCCTTGGTGATATGGTCCCCTTGACGATAAACTCCTTAATGATTTGAACTTGGACTCCTTGCTGATAATGAGAATGAGTTTGACTGGATCCAAAATTTACAATTTGGCCTCATGGTTTCTCAAGTCGATTGGGCTCTAATAATACACTCATTAGACCCCCTCTAAAGTCTATATAGAGGAGAGGGTTCCTCCTCATTTGGGCACATCGAAATTGTCTTATGCATCTCTAACCCAACGAATTTCTGGAGGAGATGAGGATGCAAATCTGAGGGAGGGATTTGGGACTTGGCTTGGAATATCTCTTATTCTTGGGTATTGGTTTGGTTATTATCTTGATGATGTTTCTAATGTAATGATATCAATCTCTCTCTCTCTCTCTCTCTCTCTCTCTCTCTCTCTCTCTCTCTCTAAGGGAGGGATTTGGAACATGGCTTGGCATATCTCTTATTCTTGGGTACTAGTTTGGTTAGTATTGTTTCTCATGTAATGATCTCTCTCTCTCTCTCTCTCTCTCTCTCTCTCTCTCAAATCTAAGGGAGGGCTTTGGGACTTGGCTTGGCATATCTCTTATTCTTGGGTATTGGTTTAGTTATTATCTTGATGATGTTTCTGATGTAATGATCTCTCTCTCTCTCTCTCTCTCTCTCTCTCTCTCTCTCTCTCTCTCTATTATCTTGATGATGTTTCTGATGTAATATTTTTAGGTTTTCCCTTTTGGGTTTTTCCCTGGCCTCAAGCCTAATTTCTCTTTTATTTCATGGTTTCTTGGTTGCTCCTTGTGTTTTTATTGTGATTTACTTCTACTCTTTCATGCTTTATGAATGATTTTTTTTTTTTTTTTTATTCATGATGAAAAATGTTAATGTTAATTGTGTTATCTATATAAGAAAATTGTTCTAAGATTTCCCCTAGAAAAAAATTAACATGGTATCAGATTTGGGGGGAATTAAAGAGAATTTTGAGGAAGAAATGAGATATTCTATTCGATTAATAAGAGTTTGTGGGTTGCCATCTCCTGGAAATTCTATGTGGTTTTGGGCTAAAAGTATGCTCTTTACCTCTGTGGAATAGGAAGAAGTTTTATCTATTGTATCAAGGAGGGTCAAGGCCCTTGGGGTGGCCTAATATTAATGTCAAGATTCTTGTGTTACTACAGAAGTAATGACACAATAGAATGATGAGAATATAAAAGCTTGGAAAGCCAAAGTTTTGTTTTGTACTCCCTGTAGAGGTCTGAACTAGATAGTCGTAGAAGTCTGGAATGAGCATGAAGTAATCAAGGGCTGATCCTATGATTGAAAAAGACCACATAATATCCAATACCTGAGGTAAGGCATCTGAACCTTGTGCTGAAGCTATAAATATTCCTTGTGTTATATTTTATTCTCTACGAGAAAGATTGAAGGTCAAAATCTGAAGTAGAATATTTTGAATACTAAAAGGTATATACCTCTTGTTCGTGCAAGGATTTGTATCTCTCATGTGAAGGTATATGGCACATTCCTCTATGATTGATCTAAGTCTAGTCACTTTGAATGTTCTGAGGATAATAGTATGCGAACTTATGAGGCTAGTTGCCCTAAAGATCTAATCTCCCCTATTATCATTATGTTCCATTCATCTGAGATGAGATGAGATGAGATGATGATGCAACTATCATATTTCCTTATGTTAAGACATGTACATCTGAAATGAGATCTATGATATACTATTTTAGGTCATGGAGCTTGACCTGGAGACCATAGGGTGTGTGTGATCTTTACCAAGGTCATATATGACTACCATGGACTTGGTTGTGATAAATTGATCTCTCCTATCATCGATTGTGAATCATTCTTCTTTTATGGATCGAAATGTCATTGTTCAATCAAGATGAGATCTATGATACAACCGAAATTATATCTCCCTAGCTGAGAGGAAATGTTGATATTGGATTATGATGCTATATACTCTCCTTATGATGTGTTAATGTCTGTCAGTCCTGCCAGTCACCAGTGATCAAATGTACTCTTTCAAATTTTTGATAGGGTCCTAAGTCAAATTTTTATACTTTCAATAGGCTTTCAAATAAAAAATTTGGTCACGGGTTAGTATGTATGGGTATGTTACTACTCCCTACTTTTCATGGTCAATATTTATGGGAGTAGTAATTCAGGGAAAAAATGTGTTCAAGGAGATTTCAACTTTTTTTAACATCTTCATTCATACTCCATATACCTCCCTCAATATTCCCTCATAAATCCACTCATTCCATCTAAAACCCCTTTTTCCTTGAGAAGATCCTTAAATCTTAAGTCAAAACCCATTTTTCCCTTGGAAAAAACTCACTCTCAAACTCTAGCTGTAATCCATTATCCGCATTCCATTTAACTCTAGCCTTATCCCAAAGTCCATGCTTTGATAATATTCCAACTCTAGCCAAAAGCCCATTTAATATTAACTCTAACCGTATTCCATTTAACACTTAAAACCATTGCCAAAGTCATTTAAAAAAAAACTGGGACCCGTAGGCCACGTGTTGCAATATCGCACGATCCCGCTATCGCATAAAGTCGATACAACCAGTCACCCATCTCCCCTTCCCTATTGTGATTGTGATATCGCAGAACCCTGCCCCTTCTGCCGATTGCGATATCGCAATCGGGGACCGCATCAATCTTAAGTCCCTCCCCCACAAGGTCATTTTCCCATTTGTGATTGCAATGTGGTAAGACCCCTCTGGACGTGATATTTTTATGTTGAAATTTGTTATAGCTTCGGGTCCGTGTCTACGGTTAACACTTCCCGTCGATGCGAGAAAGTTCTGGAGAATGCTATATTTTATGCAATGTATTGTGATGGGTTGTTGGCTCCACCCATGGTTAAACCTCCCAAATCTCCTCGCTCCCGATCGCCATCTACTTTCCATCAGACGAATCCCAAGCCTTTTTGCCCCACCCCCCTTGCCATGTTTCCTTTTAGCGGTGAAGGGGGGGGTTCGGAAAGTGGTTTCCCCGCCTCTACGTGTCCTCCCCTCATCATTTCACACCTCCCCTTCTCAATATCGTATACCACTCATACACCCCTCTGAAAAAACGCCAAACCCCTTCCCACTCCACGATGGCGATGTGTGATTTCCTTTGGACACGATATGTTATATATCACGATTTTTAAATTTTCAGGTCCGTTTTTCTATAAAATAGGAAAAATTAGTGTAAAGGCCCCTCTCTGTATTGCGATTGCGATACGACACAGGCCTATCTCGAATACAATCGTGATAAGGATGAATGGCCTAGATTTGATCAGCCCGGATTAGACAATCCATATCAATGAATGCTTCCACTTTGTGAGACAACAAGACTATTTTTCAGCATTTCTTCAGTAGCATGGTCATTAAAGAGACAGCAAGAAAACATGGCCGAAACACAGTGGAACAGTAATGGAATTTTCAGCATGCAAACAACACATCATAATTAAAGATCTAGATGTTCTATTTTTCACCAATACAGTGTCATCTTATAAATTATTATAACAGTTCATACGAATCCCATTTGTATTTAGACTTTGTTGTAACAGAAATCTTGATGAAGCCTCAAATTTTTATTAATCATATAGGAACAGGTCTCTAGAACAATGGATTAAATCAGGCCCAGGTGGAAAGATTATGTAGAGAGATCTTTCTCTACAAATAAGTAGATTTCCGATTCTAAGAAGGGTTGGATGTTTGTGAATCATAGCTTTGGAGCTAGTGTACATTTTACAGTAATATAACAGACAGTTGCAGTTATTATTTTGGGAATCTTGAGGTATGTTTCTGTGACAACATTTTCTCTAATATTTCTTTTCCTACCATCTCTATGCTTGTCTTGTGATCCTCTCATGAGATATAAACAAAATTCATAGGTTATATGCTCTTTTTTGTTGACATTTTCATGCTTGTGTTCTTTCTTCTTAATGAATAAATTCATGGTTACATGCTCATTATGATATTCTATATTTTCATCTTTACACCACCCCGACAACCTATTTCTATCGTTGATCATGCCTACCTTGCCCCATTATATCTCTGCAATTGATCATTAGAAACCTTAGCCTAGATCCTTGATCTATGAGCTTCATCCAACAAACCATAAAATCAAATACCCTTGAGCTTAATATCTAGCCTAATTGGAATCCCTCTACAGTCATTTTATTTGGCTGAGAAACCTTTGAGAGAGCCCTCTCTGATTTGGTAGGGCAAGCTGCCAAGTCTAAATATTGGTTTGAGGTTACCTCCTTGGCTTCCTTTCTCAGCCTTGGGACACTGAGGAGTGCTAACATGATGAATGAAAATACCTCCTTCGCTAAGAGGGAGTGTTCAAAATTGTAGCCATGATTGACATTTTCATCATGTAAAGAAACTTGTGAAATTTATAATTTGAATTTTTCCCTCCAGTACTTACAGGTTTGCCTCATGGTTTTTCAAGTCGGCTAGGCTCTAATAAGACACCCATTTGACCCCCTTTGAATTATATATAAAGGATATGGTTCCTCTTCATTTGGGAACATCAAAATTGATGAAAAAGGAAATAGGGGTATGACCAATTTCCCTTTTCTTTACAATATTCGATCTTGAGGCCTGTGGGTTATTGGTGGGCTCCAGTATTGTAGCAATAATGCTACAACTCCTGGAACTCCCTTCTTTAATTTTATCAACCCGGTAGTTCGTAACAAACTTGGAAGCGACGGTGCTGTATGCACAAGTACTAGCTCTTGCCGCAGCTGTCACTTGGTCAGCTGGCACAAGTCCGCTAGGAGCTTAAGCCAACTTCTATGAGCTCTTAGAAGAAGCTTTTTAATTGATGGATGAAAGCTAACTCGAAAGAAGCTAATCTAATTGCGAAAATAAACTGAAAACCAAAAAGAAACGCAAACCCTAGCAAACCCTAATTCTACCAGCTAGTCCTACTGATGCAAAGGAGAGAATGCAAACTACGAAAAGAGATGCCATTACTTCTAGGAAGGTAAAATGCATGTGTCTCAGTTATCACTATCTGAAGAAAACATCTTTTTGTATTTTTGATTAAGTTATTAGAATTATCATGCATGTGCTTTTAACTGGATTTTCACTGTGCAGAGGTGGATCAAGGAGGAGAAATGCATGGAAGAGGCCAGGAAGGTATAGAGATGGTCTAAGGGATCCCTAACATTCTTTTCGAGAGTTTCACAAAGTCTGGATGCCATGCAACCGTGTTTATGAACTTCTACAGGAAGTCTGCAGGGGTTTCTACAGGATGTTCTGTAATTCTTCTACAGGATGTTTCGAAATGGGATTTTGGAGCATGGATGGAGGGAAAAAGATGGAGGAATGAGTATGGAGGTGAAATAGGGGTGTGAAGAGGTCTAGGACTTGGTGGATGAGGCTAAGGAGCGATTGGATTTGTTCAAGGATGGATGAAGCGATGTTGCACAAGAAGATGAGAATCATGGCAAAGTAAGCGGATGAGGCAAATGTAAGGCAAGGTTTATAAGTGAAGGATGAAGCAGGTAGGTTGGATGGAGTATGGGCAGGTAAGGAAGGATAACAGGTACTCTGCAAGTGGTTTTTCAAACTGAACAAACAAAGACATGCAAGAAAACAAAGATCTAGTTATGCTACCCTAATATGATCTAGCTAACAGTAACAAGAATGGACAACAACTTTATTTGCAAGGAAACCATGTACAACACGTGAGCAAGAATAGTCCAAAAGATCTGAATGCATGACTAAATCCTACCACTCTATTCCAAACATAAAAAGCTACTTTAACCATCAAAAGAAATCTAAATAACAAAGAAAGATCTAAATCTAGATAGCAGATTTTATTTTAAGAACGCAGCAAAACACATAAAGATAAACAAAGGAGGTACTGGGCGCTTGAGATGGGCCCAACCCCAAGAGCTACAGCCTCCAAAGAGAGATTTAGAGCTGGTGCAAAGCTAGATTCATCTTTATTGATCAAGAAATGAAGGGTTACATCAAAACTGTCCATAAGAAGGACTTGAAAATGAGCTGAAAGAAAAGCTAATCTATTGCATAAAAATCGAACTACAAACTAGCTAACTATTGGCTACAAAATGACTAACCACTAGCTACTATCTACTGGCTAACTAGCTAACATCGACTGGCTACACTGGCTAACCCAAATGAGGCCCTAAGCCTTCTTATTTATACAATTTGAGGACCCAACAGTCCTCCTAAAATTTAGGGACTCGGCTGCCCAAAACTTGGAGTTAACAGCAGTCCTACTTGACTTGCTTGGCTGCCCTTGTGCTGATTGATTCGGTGGCCCTTGAACTCCGATCTGATGGTGGAGAATTCGAGGTAAGGGCCCATAAATGAAGGGGACACCTTCCTACAAATCCTCTAGCTTGTTCTCCCACGAATTTGGCTGCCAAGGGCTCATTAAGACCTTCAATTTTGTCTCCAAATTGACCAAAAAGGCTACACAAAGCCCCCATTAGACTTGCTGGCATAATGACTAACCAAATTCACTCTATTAACATAAATATAATCAAAAACATGCAATAAACTAATGAGAATGGTGGATTAAGTCAAATTAGGAGGTTGAATGACCCAAATAATTGTCCATTTTTAGGGCTCATCATCACCCCCCTACTAAAAGTGTTTCTCATCCTCTGAGCAACCAATCTCTCTCCTCGTCTTTGATGGCCCTGGTGGCTTCTTTGGCTTACATCTCGGCTGATTTCTCCTTTGGCTTCCCTCTTTTTAAACTTCCTGTAGAAACAGTTCGTTGGCTTCCTGTAGAAACAGTCTGCTAGCTTCCTGTAGAAACAGTCTGCTAACTTCCTGTAGAAACAGTCTGCTAACAGTTCTCTGTCTTCCTGTAGAAACAGACAGCACCACTGTATCTTGCTTGGCTGTGGGCGATTTTCCTTTCAGCTGGGCTGTGGCAGCCTTCATCTTCTCCTCCTTTCTGCTCTTCTTCCCCACTGCATGCTGCTTGCAACTCTGAGCTAGTGTGATTTGATTAAGTAATATTTGAACGAGTGAGGATTTAGTGAGGAGGATCTATCTCCTATAATCTCTCCTCCTTGTCTCATTCAATTTTCTACTCTTAATTAGCCAAAATTGCCATGATTTTCTCCCAAAAACTCAATGACGAGGCTCATCAATATGCTGATAGGCCTGATGGATATGCTGAGAAACAAATTGGTGGTGGGGTAGAGGCTGGTACTTGAGGCCTTGGACTATGATATGTTCGCCATGCAACTGAACCTTCTTCCATCTCTCTTTATACCATTCAAGCTCTGCCATGCTACTTTGTTTTACGCTTAATTCAATAGCTAGCTTATCAACATTTGTGTTATACCCTTTTTCAGTTTCGCCAGCTTTTCGTAGGGCCAGCTGTGCATGATCATTCTGAGCTCCAACATCAATAGCTTCAAGCTGCAATAAAATACCCATCTCGTAAGGGGATTCTGAATTGGAATTCTCTATTGATCGTATCCCTCTTATGGAGTTTTGCAAAACCTCCTCCAAAACAGGATCATACCTTATGTGCTCTGAAAGACAGGCCTGTACAATCTCATCAAAAGAAGTTTGTTGGCTTCGCATAGTCAAACTAAGCATTTCCAAAACCGTCTGAGCGTTTTGAATACAAGCTACACCATTGCCTGAGCAAAGCACGTAAGTGCCAAAAGGTCTGTATGGGCTTCTTGGAGAAACAAAGATCTTTTTCAGAAGAGTCCTACAAGCATCTTGAATTAAAGAATCAGGCACATTTGTGCCCTGCCAATAAGGAAAAATGGTAGTCAAGGAGTTAGCAATGGACTCAATCAGTGCAAGGAGCATCCGAGGAACAATATCATGCTTGGAAACCACGTGACAACAGTTTCCTCCCCAGTTCTCACGGCCAACTGCTTCAACAAGCCTTCCATGTCCGACCATAGGGCAACCAAACGTGATACAAAAGGGAGAGCTTTGCCTTAGCCTTTTCCCAGAACCCATAATGTGGCCAAGGTTGCAACTGCCCCTCCTATGGAGTGACCCACAAATATGATGGGCTTGAGTTCCTTTTGTTTGAAGTCCGTGTAAATCTGCAACTTTGCTTGGAAATCTGTTTTCTCGATTATATGGAGAAACAACATAAGAGCTCCTGGATGAATGAAGGCTGGTTCACCATCATCACCCTTGAGGCATTCAAAGGAGACCTTTTGAACAGTTGTTATATTTTCCTCTCCACGTTTACTCTGGTTGACAATGAAATCTTCTACTCTTTGAAGCGAAAGCGACACATACGAAATCTTCATGCTCATTCACAGTAAAGCCCTCTGAATTGCTTGCATGAAGAGACTCTTCCCAAACCTTGGGCAGTAGTCCATATGAGACAAGAAAAGTTGCAATCTCCTGACCACCAGTGAACTCTGGAGTTTTCGTTTCTGACTCCATGGCCTGCTATTGCTACTGGATTTATTCCACAATGGTGTCAGATCGCAGAGCTTCCTTCAAGCTCCAAACTGGATGAAGAACCTTAGGCTTCTCTGCTCTGGAAGACTCTGCTGCACTTTCCTGTAGAAGACCCCACCTGTTTCCTGTAGAATGTGATTCTGCCTTTGAGTGAGCCCGATGCACAAGTGAAATTCGAGAACAGGTAGGAAACTCAGCGGAGGACGATAGGTTAAGCCGATTGTGGAAGCAGAGGATGTATACTTCAGTTTAACATGATGCAAGTGCAAGTTGACTAACAGCTGAGCGTTCATTGATGTCTGCATGATTGTTGGTGGAGTGAGGTGGCAACGACGTGTGCTGGCGCATGAACTGCAGTGGTATCATGAAATGCATGTTCTACTTATTAACTGTATGCTTTCTTCTTGATCCGCTGCACTGGAGTTCAAGCAGCTGACACTAACTGTTTTTTTTTAATTTTCACGTGAGTCACCTGTCCACATGTACTGCGTGACTGCCGGCTGAGTTCTAGAGAAGACAATCAGCTTAACCTTGATAATTCGTGGCTTAATCCCACCATTCTATTAACTCATGCAGTTTTTAAATTAAATTTATGTAATAGAAGAATGAGTTTCAGTCACATACCTCGAAGTTGAATGGCTGCCGTGAGCTGCTGTGGCCTGTCATTGCTGCATGCATTGGTTTTTCTGATTGCATGTGGCTTGGCTACTAATCTTTGATTTTTTTTCCTTGTGCAAGTGTCCTCTGGCCGGATCTAAGCTGCATGCATCTGTTTCCACGTTCAGATCTGCACGTTCAAGCTACTGCTGCTGCAATGTCACAGAACCAGAACTTGTTTTCGCCATTTCTCCCAAACGGTAAAGTGGATTGATCTGAAACTTGTTGAGCATGTTTCTATCATCATGATGCATCTCCCATAGCAAAATTGTGATCAATGTATGCACGGATTTCGAGAAAAATGGAAAATGGCTGAAGATTTCAGAGATCGATTTCTCGGAAACCGTGCATTAGAATCAGATGAAACTGCTTGGGTAGGCTACTATCACCCATGTGCATCTCCCCATGAAACAGGTTTTAAAACGGATGCACGGATATTGAGAAAATGCAAAAATGGCTGATTGTGATGGAGGCTGATTTCTTGGAAACCGTGCACCGGAACGGCATGAAACTGCTCAGGCATGTTTTCATCACCCTTGTACAATTCCCCATTAAACGGTTTGTCAAATGGATGCATGGTTTTCAAGTTATGGCAAAAACAAATTCTGTTCTATGTGTTTTTGCTTCAAGGCACTTTGCATTTTTGTTGCATGGTATGAAAAAATGAATTTTGGCTGTGATGCAGGTATGGAGATGATGGAGGAGGAGTTGGAAGATTGCATGAGGACTTCTGAACCCTTGAGGAAGCTACCATGTTCACCAAACCACTTTTTGAAATCCATGTCTAGTTTCCCACAATTTCTACAGGAAGTTCCTGTAGAAGCACAATGAGAAGCACAATGAGGTGGAAAAAATGATGGAGAAAGGCAAGGGATGGCCACATAAGTGCTTGCAGGCCTAATCAACAGATTCCCACCATCAGATTCCATTTTAGACTTGAATTTGGTTCGTCCAAAGGTTCTACAGGATGTTTCCTGTAGAAATACAGAGCTTCCTGTAGAAGGCACAAGAAAGATTCCTTTAACCTTGATTTGAGTGCTCCTCCTGTCATGAAACATCCTTCTTGCAACCTGCAATGTCATTGCTGCAACATGAAATTATTCAATGGAGATTAGCTTTATTTTTATTTTCCTTTTTCTCTTTTTTTTTTTTTTGAAAAACAACTAGGGCGCCTCATGGAGGTTTTCACCCTAATTGCCTGCCTTGGGCGCCTCCAAGGGAGGTTTTCACCCAAAGATCTTATTCTCTTTTCTCTTTCTTTTTTTCCAACCCATTGACCGCCTCATGGAGGTTTTCAATCAATGAGCCAATCTAAGGCGCCTCCGAGGAGGTTTTCACCTTAGATTTCTATTTTCCTCTTTTTTCATTTTTTTTTCTTTTTATTTTTTCTCTTTTTTCTTTTTTTTTTCTTTTTTTCTACCCTACCCTACTTGAAAAACAAAATCGTTCTCAAGTATAAGAATACTTCCAATGGAGCCATGTGCACATCAAGATTAGAGAAAAAATGATGTGAAGGCTCGAAATGCATGCTTGGACAACTATCCGGACTTTAGAGACCAAATGATCTGACTTTGAAGGGATCAAACATAGCTGAAGAAGAGAGTACCGCTGCAACTTAGTGACCATCTGAAACCATATCTCAATATAGCTTTGATATCCATGGTCGTTTTGCTGATCTGGATCATTCTTCATGTCACCTTCTATCATGACCTTCTCATCTTCCTCTTTTTGCTGATCTTTCTCTTGAATACATGGAGGATTTGATGGTAACCATGAAGGAACTCTCTCGATCTCTGATTCTGATCTCTTCTCTTCATCAAGTGCAGCCCATGGTTCTTTGATCTCCTCTTTGGAATCTTCTTTTTCCGGATGTGGTCCTTCAATGCTTTCAAGATAATCTCTGCTTTGCAACACTCTTCCTGAGCTATGGTGAAGATCATCGAGCTCAAGAGGAGTCATTTGGACATGTGCCTCAGCTTTGCAATTGGGTTGAGCTACTCCATTGTATGGCTTTGGAAATGGTACGGGTATTTGAGTGGAGGTGTGAAATTGAGATGGAGATGGATGGCATTGTGGTTGGGCAGGCATTTGGGGTTGCCTTGGTGGAGGAGGAGGCGATGGTTGTGGATGAGCAGGTGGTGGAGGAAAATGAGCGGGATGAGAGTTGTACTGGGGCCTCCACTCCTGATAAGGTGCATTCCACTGAGGCTGTGGTTGAGCATAAGAGTGAAATGAATGAGCAGTTGGTTGGGCATAATATGGATCTGTGAAGGAACGAGGAGGAGGTGTGAACCAAGAAGGATGAGCAGGTGGACCCCAAGAAGGCATGAAAGTGGCTTGGTAGGGGTCATAATAGGTCTCAGGTGTCCCTTGCAGTTCCTGCTGGTAAGATCTAGGTCCATGCGGCCAACTTTGGTTCATGTAATAGAGTGATTCAGTGGCTCCTTTGGCTCTTTGATATGCAGCTTTGATTCTAGGTAAGGAAGGGCACTGATCTGTAGGATGGTATTCTTCGCATACAAAACACACTTCTATGGAGTACAATGGACATTCGTTCCTAGGATGCTTTCTAGTGCACCTAGGACAAAAAATGGCCAAAGCCCTCTTGGCTTCTTCTTGCTTCTTTTGGATCCGCAAGGTATCCAGTTGCATGGCAAGAAACTGCCTCATATCACTCTTGAAATCTTCGATCTGATTTTCAAATTCGTCTTTGGACAAGGTGCTGCTCCCAACATTTCTGCTTGTAGCCATTTGCTCTAGAGGAATGGTTTCTTCTTCTTCTTCCCTTGAGGTTCTTCAAATATGTCTTGCTGTCCACCTAAGGGTTCTTTAATCACAGCCATCGAAGAAGAGAGAATGTTGGCTGTGTGAAGCAGTGGGGGTGTTGTGCAATCATTTTTTTAACTTATCTCTACTCCTACAAGGCATGAAATGAAATCTTTTTGGTTGATTTTTGCTTTTTTCTACTTCTACCTGGAAAACTGAAATAGATTGAACTGCAACTAACTAGCTTGCTAAAATGAAAATGCGGAATTGAAATGAAAGCAGGAAAGGACTAATCTATTTTGCTCAAATGAAATTGCAGGAATGAAATGCTAGTCTACGCTTGCGGAATTGAAATGCTAATATACGCTTGCAGAAATGAAATTGCGAATTGAAATGCTAATCTATGAAAGCGAGAAATACTAATATACTTTTGCATAAACGAAATTGCATAATGGAAATGAAATAAACTACTTAGCAGAAGGTTGTAGTAGGAAATAGAAGAAAAGCGACAATCACCAATACTCTGACGCTTCCCCAGCAACGGCGCCAAAAAGATGGTGGGCTCCAGTATTGTAGCAATAATGCTACAACTCCTGGAACTCCCTTCTTTAATTTTATCAACCCGGTAGTTCGTAACAAACTTGGAAGCGACGGTGCTGTATGCACAAGTACTAGCTCTTGCCGTAGCTGTCACTTGGTCAGCTGGCACAAGTCCGCTAGGAGCTTAAGCCAACTTCTATGAGCTCTTAGAAGAAGCTTTTTAATTGATGGATGAAAGCTAACTCGAAAGAAGCTAATCTAATTGCGAAAAGAAACTAAAAGCCAAAAAGAAACGCAAACCCTAGCAAACCCTAATTCTACCAGCTAGTCCTACTGATGCAAAGGAGAGAATGCAAACTACGAAAATAGATGCCATTACTTCTAGGAAGGTAAAATGCATGTGTCTCAGTTATCACTATCTGAAGAAAACATATTTTTGTATTTTTGATTAAGTTATTAGAATTATCATGCATGTGCTTTTAACTGGCTTTTCACTGTGCAAAGGTGGATCAAGGAGGAGAAATGCATGGAAGAGGCCAGGAAGGTACAGAGAGGGTCTAAGGGATCCCTAACATTCTTTCCGAGAGTTTCACAAAGTCTGGATGCCATGCAACCGTGTTTATGAACTTCTACAGGAAGTCTGCAGGGGTTTCTACAGGATGTTCTGTAATTCTTCTACAGGATGTTTCGAAATGGGATTTTGGAGCATGGATGGAGGGAAAAAGATGGAGGAATGAGTATGGAGGTGAAATAGGGGTGTGAAGAGGTCTAGGACTTGGTGGATGAGGCTAAGGAGCGATTGGATTTGTTCAAGGATGGATGAAGCGATGTTGCACAAGAAGATGAGAATCATGGAAAAGTAAGCGGATGAGGCAAATGTAAGGTAAGGTTTATAAGTGAAGGATGAAGCAGGTAGGTTGGATGGAGTATGGGCAGGTAAGGAAGGATAACAGGTACTCTGCAAGTGGTTTTTCAAACTGAACAAACAAAGACATGCAAGAAAACAAAGATCTAGTTATGCTACCCTAATATGATCTAGCTAACAGTAACAAGAATGGACAGCAGCTTTATTTGGAAGGAAACCATGTACAACACGTGAGCAAGAATAGTCCAAAAGATCTGAATGCATGACTAAATCCTACCACTCTATTCCAAACATAAAAAGCTACTTTAACCATAAAAAGAAATCTAAATAACAAAGAAAGATCTAAATCTAGATAGCAGATTTTATTTTAAGAACGCAGCAAAACACATAAAGATAAACAAAGGAGGTACTGGGCGCTTGAGATGGGACCAACCCCAAGAGCTACAGCCTCCAAAGAGAGATTTAGAGCTGGTGCAAAGCTGGATTCATCTTTATTGATCAAGAAATGAAGAGTTACATCAAAACTGTCCACAAGAAGGACTTGAAAATGAGCTGAAAGCAAAGCTAATCTATTGCATAAAAATCGAACTACAAACTAGCTAACTATTGGCTACAAAATGACTAACCACTAGCTACTATCTACTGGCTAACTAGTTAACATCCACTGGCTACACTGGCTAACCCAAATGAGGCCCTAAGCCTTCTTATTTATACAATTTGAGGACCCAACAGTCCTCCTAAAATTTAGGGACTTGGCTACCCAAAACTTGGAGTTAACAGCAGTCCTACTTGACTTGCTTGGCTGCCCTTGTGCTGATTGATTCGGTGGCCCTTGAACTCCGAGCTGATGGTGGAGAATTCGAGGTAAGGGCCCATAAATGAAGGGGACACCTTCCTACAAATACTCTAGCTTGTTCTCCCACGAATTTGGCTGCCAAGGGCTCATTAAGACCTTCAATTTTGTCTCCAAATTGACCAAAAAGGCTACACAAAGCACCCATTAGACTTGTTGGCATAATGACTAACCAAATTCACTCTATTAACATAAATATAATCAAAAACATGCAATAAACTAATGAGAATGGTGGATTAAGTCAAATTAGGAGGTTGAATGAGCCCAAATAATTGTCCATTTTTGGGGCTCATCAGTTATGACCCACAAAGCCTATCGGAAGCGTTTCATAAGGCCTTAGGCCTTTAAATTGGACCATATAACATTTATCAGAGCCTTTATACTATCGGGAGCATTTAAACATGCGTTTTAACCTTAAAAACCCGTGGCCATACAACTATCGGAAATACACGAAACAAGGAAAATACAAAGAAAAACCCCGCCGGAACCCTTGGGCCGGATCTCAAATATTATAAGCCACCTCTATAAATATCAGCAGGTCTGCTTCTTCACACCATTCTGCAGCACCACTCCAACCTTTGATATCTGATTAGCAATCGATCAGATCTCCGATCACCGACTTATCGCTATCGACATATCGGCGTTCCACTACATCGTCACTGCCATTTGACCTTGTCGATTAGCGATCAGTGATTAATCATGACCATCGATCCAAATCTCGATCCGACGGTCCACATTTAATCGCGTGATCGCAATCGCGCTGAGTCAAAGTCCCGTTCCAGTCAGTTCAACGCGCCGACCCGATATGCCTTCTGAACCCGATAAGGGTATAAGCCACCTTTTATAAGATTTCAAGTCCGGATTTCAAACCCAGCCATATTTTGTGCTCATTTTTGGTATAAACTAGGTTTTACACTTGTGGGACTTAAACTATGTAATAAACTCCCCGATCTAATATTTCGCCTTGCTCCTTAGCGACATCATCTGGACAGTTGATCCATGTGATCTAACAGTTCCTGTGTATTGTTGCATCTATTCCTCCTTTGCTCTATTTTCAGTTGCTTTGATGGATTTACATTAAAACCCTATTTCCACCATACTCTATTAACACACGATAACTCCACATATAACAATATTTCATTGGATCGCCATCGATCCTACCGTGATCGATGGTCGATCAACACACTCACAATTGGGATTAAGCCCTCAGCGCATATATACATAACATAATTGAAAAGGGACATAATACACAGACATGTGGGAAACCATAGAACACATATCTATTATCCATATACATACTTCCATTACATCCTAAGGCATTTCAGCCTTAGGAACGAATTCTCCCCTCGGTTACATTTTGGTCACTCTCTGTTACACGGTTTCTATTCTACGCTCTTTATATCCCTCTAATTGAATGCCCAGGTTCACTATTTATAATAATACATTGGATCGGATCACTGAAGGGATCCAATCAATATTTTCCTTGAATCACTCAACTGAAGCCCTAAAGCTCTCTACAGAATACATATGGCATATTACATTAATTAAAGTCTTCTCGAGACTTTATTAGTCCCATCAATGTAGCTATGTTTAAACAGAATTGCTCCTTGTTTTTCTCGATGGTCCACATCTCTCGTTCTCTGCTTTGGATTCCTCCTTTGGTTAGGGGGGGTTAGATGCTCGTGCATCAGACTCTCGAGGCACAAAAATTTATGACCTCCTGGTCATATGCTTCTCCTTGTCCTTAGCAATTCTACCCACTTCTCAGTGGAACTGCTTTTATGATATTCTGTGAGCTGCAACCAACCTCTGTAGTAACAAGTCTCCTCCGTGCTACACGATACCTCACCAAGCCCTCTTCACTCGATATTTTGGCATCCTTTTGGTTCTCTTCTCTGGAACCAATTGAGCACACCTTGCTGCTGTCATTCTCTGCACGACAGTAAGATCACAAACTCTCTAGCTTTAAACAACTGTACCTCTTCTCCTTCTGCTTGCAAACTTTTCCTCCTTCTCGCAGGAAATCTTTTCCTGGCTCTGATACCACTTGATGAAAGAGGAAATAGGGGTATGACCAATTTCCCTTTTCTTTACAATATTCAATCTTGAGGCATGTGGGTTATGACCCACAAAGCCTATCAGAAGAATTTCATAAGGCCTTAGGCCTTTAAATCAGACCATATAACATTTATCGGAGCCTTTATACTATCGAGAGCATTTAAACATGCATTTTAACCTTAAAAACCCGCGGCCATACAACTATCGGAAATACACAGAACAAGGGAAATACAAAGAAAAACCTCGCCGAAACCCTTGGGCCGGATCTCAAATATTATAAGCTACCTCTATAAATATCGGTGGGTCTACTCCTTTGCACCATTCCACAGCACTGCTCCAACCTCCAATCTCCGATTAGTGATCGCTCCGATCTTCGATCTCCGACTTATCACTATCGACATATCGGTGTTCAACTACATCGTCGCTGCCATTTGACCTTGCCAATTAGCGATCAGCGATTAATTGTGACTGTTGATCCGAATCTCGATCTGACGGTCCACATTTAATCGCTTGATCATGATCGCGCCGATTCAAAGGCCCGTTCCGATCAGTTCAATGCACCGACCTGATATGCCTTCCGGACCCGATAAGGGTATAAGCCACCTTTTATAATATTTCAAGTCCGGATTTCAAACCCGACTATTTTTTGCACTCATTTTTAGTGTAAACTAGGTTTTACACTTGGGGGACTTAAACTGTGTAACAAACTCCCCGATCTGATATTTCGCCTTGCTCCTCAGCGACATCATCTGGACCATTGATCCATGTGATCTAACGGTTCCTGTGTATTGTTGCATCTGTTCCTCCTTTACTCTGTTCTCGGTTGCTTTGATGGACTTATGTTAAAACACCATTTCTGCCATACTCTGTTAACACATGATAACTCCACATATAACAATATTTCATTGGATCGCCATCGATCCTACCGTGATCGATGGTCAATCAATAAACTCATAATTGGGATTTAAGCCCTCAGCGCATATATACATAACATAATTGAAAAGGGACATATTACACAGACACCTGGGAACCCACGGAACACATATCTATTATACGTATACATACTTCCATTACAGCCTAAGGCATTTCAGCCTTAGGAACAAATTCTCCCCTCAGTTACATTTTGGTCACTCTCTGTTACACGGTTTCTATTCTACACTCTCTATATCACTCTAATTGAATGCGCAAGTTCACTATTTATAAGAATACTTTGGATCGGATCACTAAAGGGATCTGATCAATCCTTTCCTTGAATCACTCAACTGAAGCCCTAAAGCTCGCTACAAAATACATATGGCAAATTACATTAATTAAAGTTTTCTCGAGACTTTATTAGTCCCATCAATCTAGCTCTGTTTAAACAGAATTATTCCCTGTTTTTCTCGATGGTCCACATCTCTCGTTCTCCACTTTCGATTCCTCCTTTGATTAAGGGGGGGTTAGATGCTCCTGCATCAAAAATTTTCTTGTGCATCTCTGATCCAACAAATTTCAGGAGATAAGGAGGCCAAAAATATGAGGGTTTGGACTTGGGTTGGTATATATCTTATTCTTAGGTATTGGTTTGGTTATTATCTTAACGATTTTGTTTATGTATTGATCTCTCTCTCTCTCTCTCTCGCGTGAGCGTGCGCATAAGGAAGATCTTTCTGGGTTTTCCCCTAGCCTCGGGCCTACTTTTGTGTCTCTTGTCTCATGGTTTTGTTGGCTTTTCCTTGATTCATTCTTTATGAATGAATTTTATTATTACTACTTCATGATGAAAAATTTTCATGTTAACTATTTTATTTGTATAAAAAAAATTGGTCTAAGCTTTGCCCTAGAAGAAAATTAACAATTGGAAATCTCGTCCTCCAATAATTGAACATTGAAATTTTCTTGTGCATCTCTGATCCAACAAATTTCAAGAGATAAGGAGGCCAAAAATATGATGGCTTTGGACTTGTGTTGGTATATATCTTATTCTTGGGTATTGGTTTGGTTATTATCTTAACGATTTTTTTGATGTATTGATCTCTCTCTCTCTCTCTCTCTCTCTCTCTCTCTCTCTCTCTCTCTCGCACGTGCATGTGCGTGCGCATAAGGAAGATTTTTCTGGGTTTTCCCCTAGCCTCAGGCCTAATTGTGTGTCTCTTGTCTCATGGTTTCTTGGTTTTTCCTTGATTCATGCTTTATGAATGAATTTTCTTATTACTACTTCATGATAAAAAATGTTTATGTTAACTATGTTATTTGTAAAAAAATAAATGGTCTAAGCTTTGCCCTAGAAGAAAATTAACAAGTGCAAATATTGTCCTTCGATAATTGAATTAAAGTCCTATGATCATTCATCATGTCCATTTTTTTAGCTAGGCTAGAAATCATCTGATTGGAACTTAATTGTAGTTGAAAAATGTCATTATTCATTTTCTATAGTTGTGCTTCTAGTTTTCCTAGAATTTATTCTCCAATACACTGTGAGTTGGCCATGTTTTCCCCAAATTCGCTACCTTTCTGTCACCATCGTAACACCCTTGAGACCCCATGAAGGAATTTGTGACGCTAAGCTACTTTTATTACAAATAGATAAAAAAACATACCCTCAACCCATAAGCACAATCCATGCACAACCAAATAGGAAAAGGAGTGTGCAATGTGAAATTCAACTTTACTTTCCCATCCTACTGTCACAAATAGAAACTACCAAACATTAGAGAAGAATTTTTTTTTTGAATTTTGTCAAAAATTAATTAATGGAGCAATGAAATACATAAAATATTGTGGAAACACAAATATAGAGATGCACAAAACAAGAGAGACACAAATATATGTGGTTCACCCAATTTGGGCTACGTCCATGTAGAGAAAACCAATCCTTCCTTTTATATTATCCAGTAAAATGAAGACATACAAGCTACAAAAAATCCGTTGTAATTTCCTTTTCGCTCTCACACAACCTCCTCTCTCTCTCTCTCTCTCTCTCTCTCTCTCTCTCTCTCCCACTCAGAATAATAATACTAAGCCACAATACAATTCCCTCATATATATCAAGGGTTTCCTTAGAGGGAAAAAGCCCTAAATTAACATAACTTCTACTGTTAAATCATCTACATAATGAACAACCCAGATTTACCACGAAATTACAATATTTTACAAGGCAAATTTTCATCTATTTTTAGCTTCGGGGGTGCTACCCCTGAACCCCTGCCAAGGGGAGGCTCATTAAAAGTAGTCGTTGCCCCCCCCCCACCTTGATAGCTATCATACTGGTGGCATTTCTGCCCCATTTAGGAATTGGAGTCCAATGTGGTTGAGACCTCTGAATCAAGAAGATAATTAGGCTCCACACCCAACAAATTTAAGGAGTGATATGAGCCCTCATATACATACATGTCCATCTGATACCCTAAGATATCATAATAGGTCATGACAATTGCACAATTTGATTTCTCTTCCCATGATTATTTATTAAACCCTTAACACTACTTGAGCTCTAGTATCCATATACAATTATTCAAGGAGGTGTTACATCCACCATTATTAACATATCCTTCCTAGAACCACACATTTCCCACGTTGATACAAACACGATTCTTCAATTGAAATTTTAGCCATACCCCTATAAAATTAACATCTTTTTACCTCATGATGTGAGCTAACCTCAATTCACAATATAATTCACAACAATTTGGACAAACAATCCTAGAGAGCTAGTGTTAACCTCCTCCACATGCAGTTATGATGAGTAGATATTGCTCAACTATTTTAAACATTCTCATCCGATTGCACCAGCTTCTCCACACCAACCTAAGGGAATTTTTAGGAGTGTTGTGTGAAGAAGAGGAGCTGCTATGACCCTTAACACTTGGATACCACTAATACTTTAGCTTTTCCACCCATGGCCAACACATGACATCACTTAATTAACTTAACACACTAATCCTCATCACTAATGAATGGGATATTATCCCTCTTTCCCACAAAGAATTTTTTCCTATGGCAAATTCAATTCCCTTACTGGCCATTTTATCCACTTCGTGATTATTCTATCTTAACATATGAAACATAGAGTAGGTATTAATCTTAGTTAGGAGAGTTTTTCTTCTCTTGAGGATGCCACTAAATTTTACATCTTCTAGACATGTTCCAAAGTCTAGATGGTGAATTAGGTTCCTAGAGTATCCTGTGATGATAAAACTATTGATATTATGGGCATGGGCATGAATTAAACCTTGTAAAAGTATATATGCTTCAACATGTTGATTGTACCATTTTGCAGGCCCCATGCATACGATATTTCAACTTGTCCTTCATGGAAAAGACCGCACCCCCCCATTAGGGGAATTTTGAGGTCTAAAATGGGCTTCATAAGGAAAATAATAAAATAATAATAAAAATAAGAAAATAAGAGTTATGAATCTTTAAAAGAAAAGAAAGAAAAATACATGTTTTATTGTATTTTCGACTTATCTCCTTGTAGGTTTACTCAAATTTCAAGTGTGTACACTTGTTGGACATGGAATTATATTTCGAATCCAATGAGTATCAACTCTACATACTTTTGAGTAGATCCAAATCGAGGGAAATTAAAAATACATGAAAACATCTCCATCCCCTTAATTCCTCCTCTTCTTGATTACTCTAAGCACAACGAGAGAGGAGTCTCTATGACATACGAACTTGCAATCTCAAATGTTCTAATGCTTCTCCAAATGCCTAGGCTTTCCACATATTTCCCTCTATCTAGGAAGAAATATCCACTGAGGAAGCTTTTCCTAGGGCCACTAATAATTTGTGTAGAGGAAGAAAGGACTTGATTCATCTTAGTAGAGGATGACCCATTATTCCATAATTCAAAATATTAATCTATCTACAATTCTCTAGGATTTAGGTAACATGATCCTTGATTAGGGGAGATATTACTACAAAAATCCTCCAAATTGATGAGCATCCCTTGGAACAAATAAGATATTCCAAACAAGACTTTTTTTCTCCATTAAAATAATTTTGTGGAACTACTTGATTCCACCACTCATCTTGCTTTGTTATCAATCTCTAGGTAATTTTATCCCTAATTGTTAATTTCATCAAAGACAGATATTTGATGCCTAGTCCCCCTTGATTTTTTGGGGTCTACACATATATCCACTTTATTATATGGAATGTATTTGAAATAGTTTCTCCCCTTGCCACAATTTTTTTTTATAATTTCCTAAGTCATCATCAAGCAAACCCCATAAGGAGCAAAGAAGCTTGAAAATTGATACAACAGTGAAGTAGTTAGAACTAACTTTGTCAGGATCGCTCTCCCTGCAACATCTAACTAGTGAGCTCCCCATTGCTAAAATTTCATTTTAAATTTTGAAATAAGGGGGTGGGGGGGAAGATGGGTGGGGAAAAGGATTTAAATAGATCAAAATGCCCAAATATTTAAATTCCTTCGAGGCTTCAATAATTAGAAATCCCAGTATTCACAAAAGTTTCCCATGGATCAATCTTCTAACATTCTAGGTGAAAATGTTGGCTCTTTTCTTTGTTAATTATCGTCCCTGATGCCAAGAAAAAAATATCTAAAACATATTTAAATCTTGAAGCAATGGTGATTGATGCACCTTTTTATCTGGAAATCTAGTGTCTATGCAGAGCTACTAGTCCCACTAAGATGGGTAGCTATCTTAGAATCAAACAGATTAAAGTTACTTTCGTTTTCCTTTATGAGAAGTAGATAGGAGAGGATCAAAGAATACCAACCTCGATCTTTCGCTCGACTCTTTGCTTGTCCCTTCTCCTCACCGACAGGTCTTTGCCGCTTCTCCCTTAACCACTCCGCTTCAAAGAGTACCTATAAAGTCAAAACAACATAATACCTTCAAAGTGCAAAGATCTACAATCGTAAACAATATAGGACCAGATATATATTGACCACACAAATGCATATACTATCAGACATACAAGAATGTGGAGGAAAACTTGAATAGCTTTATTGATATAAAGATTAGAAGAGAGGATTACAACCCATTGATCTGACCCAGCGTTATCCTCCTAGCATGAAAGCCCTTCTTCACCTCATGAAAAGCTTAGATCACCCAACACTATGATATTCCACTAAGAAACCAACAACACTTCCTTACAAGATACAAAATTCCAGCCTTTGGATCTCTGGGATGAGAGATCCATATATAGATGATTGCAGGGGGGTGAGTCAGCTTCTGGGATTTTGATTAGTGTCCTATCTCTGATAGTTCTTGATTCCACTTGGATATTGATGATCTCTTACTCATCCCTAGGCGAATTCAGAGAGGCAAGTGTCACAGGAGAAATTTCTGGAAGATTCCATGACAATCCACCTTGCAAACTGTCTCTACCATTTGTCTACTCTCGCCCATCGCACCCTACAGAAGAGATTTCCAGTATGCATCGCACCCTTTACACTGAGCAGGTGAGATGCATCGCACCCTCTGCACTGGGCAGTCTGTATGGTCCAGCTTTGACCAGTTCTGAGCAGTTTTCTGTGGAGAACTTCTAGGAGATGATGTAATCAGCTGACCTTGTTCCTTTAGGGTGTGAAAAAAAACTTCTAGGGACTTAGGAGCCCTTGGTTTATGGACATGTATGGTTGGGGTTGTAGTGCCCAAAAATGTCTATAACAGTTGCCCCCTAAAGCATGAGGTCGTTAATCTTTTGATGTCGGGTGAAATGCTTTAGCATGAGGATCCGAAGTTTTTCGAGCTGGAAGGCGACCTGTAATAAGATACAATAAAATACATTATCTTCATAATATTTTTCATGATTTAGCTGAGGTGGGAATTCCCATGCTCAGCTTTATAAATTCATTTTCATGTACATAAGACAGACAACCGTATGTGTGGCAGACTGATGATTCTGATAGAGCCATCATCCTTTGATTCAGATGATCATCTGTGCAGCAATGATATACATTTGATGTCTTTATTTTCCTGAATATATCGCAACCCAGATGGATGAAACTAGATCTGGGGTCTTCAAACTCGTCCAATCTTCACTCGGAGTACAAGTCGATCCATGTGAAAGATGTTCTGGAGCCGAACATGGAAAGACATCGCCTGATTACCAGCCAATGGCATAAGCTGTTAACAGGCGCGAGAGGAATCACCGATAATGATGATGACCCTCAAGGTTCTACAGCACAATTCGCGTGGTGTGAAAAAGGGACTTAGCGTCGAACACCATGCAAAATCTTTCGGTCGAATGCCATTGATGTAAACCTATCGCTTGAAGTGAGAAACTTGCCATTAAGGCATGCAAGCTTCAAAGTACTGAAAGGGTTGTTCCTAAGTAGACTTCTTGGATAATGAGCTGATGTCGACAAGAATCGACCCGTCATAGGATGGCCTTAATGAATCCCACATCTACGACACGGAACGGAGTAAATGATTTTGGAGGTGAAAATGATCTGATGATACAGGTTTCAGGGTGGTGGTCATGAAAGAATGGAGCGTGAATGTATTGCAGCAGATGAGACACAAGTGAATTCTCTGAGCGACTTCTCTTGAACATACCAGAAACACTGACATGGATTGGTAGCGTTAACCCAAAATATGGATGGTGCGATGGACCAATGGTGATATGACTGGTGAACAGAATAACCCAACCTGACTTGGACGTGGAGAGAAAGTGTCATGTTCAAGAGCGACTTGCTACCAATAAAGTTTCTTCAAGTTTTCTTCCCAATTTTTCCCCAGTCATTGCTAACCAGTACCTCTTTATTATTATCAAGCTTGAGGAGGATAACATATGCTTGTTCTATAATTTTCCCTTGGGGAAAACCCGTCGCTATGTTTTAACGAGCCTAGCGACAGTGAAACTCGCTGTTGTCTATATGGACAAGTTTGTCGCTATTGGTTTTAACGAGTTTAATGACAAAGATAACTCAGTCCTTTTTAATTTTAGAGAAGTATGAAAGGGACGTAAAGGAAACTCCAATAATCATTTTTCGTCATATAATCCCTTAAGTCCGAAAAAGTATAAAATAATACGAAAGGGATGAATTTTCGATAATTTTAACGAGCCAAACAAAACAAGCGCTCGATCTTTTTGTGTAATAATCCATCAGGTCCAAAAAGATTAAAATCTAAAGGAGGGATAGCACTCCTGGTAGCTTTAACAAGCCGAAGAGGCCAACTTCTCAGCAATCTTTTCATATTTTATGAGTCAGACGAAAAGAGCTTAAAGGAGACTCGTTTTTTGAGGAACAAGTGATAATTTCAGGTAGTAGCTGATTCCAGGTAAGGTTTGGAATTTTCCAATCACGGCAGTGTCACAAGGATGGATAACAGGATCACTCTTTGCAGTTGTTCCTCAAAAAGGGGTAAAAAATCAAATGGAGGTGAATGATCGGCTAAAACAGAGTGGAGGTGATGATGAGAACACGACCAGGGCTCAAAAGCTGATGATAATGCATTCACAATGGTTATTTACTGGAAATTTGTTCATTTTTTAATGATCTTAAACTCTGCGGGAAACATTTGCTCATTGCTTAGGTTTAATTTTTAACGAGCTTGAACTTCACATAAAAACTGCTCGTGCCAGTCGTATACTAAGGATGTCTCATTGATAGATTCCATTTTTATGGAGCTTGCACCTTTCGGAGCTATGCTCTATTGCCTCTCGTATGCAAGCTAGGAATGACCAACTATGCTCCTCTACTTAACTACCAAGATCACTACCAAGGTTAGGTAGGAAAATTTTTCCTTTACTTTGCTAGTGCCATCTGGCTCCTGCGAATACGAATGGTCGACTCGACCACTCACCCGACTTAGGCAGTTGAAGTCAGCGGAACCATAGATTTAGTGTTATGTTGGTCGCTTTTCACTTGCTCATAAAAGGTTTGCATGCCCCCGGGTATAGTGAAGTAAAGTTTCTAGGTTACCATTTAGAAGTTCTCGCGCTCGCAAGATAGTTTCCATCTGCACAACAGACATAAACACTTCCTTGGCTTAGTCCATTTGGACAAAGGCTCCAATCATCTAACCTTGATGAAGGAATCTTATCCCGATCTAACTCCCTCTTCCTATATGGACGGGGGTCAGACCAGTCATATATCCTTCGTAGAAACCTACCCTTTACCTGAAGTTTCCCTGCTGAAGCAGACCAGGGTGCATGCCCCCTGGGTTTCAGTCATGTCCCTTCGAATTACTCGCGTTCTTTAGGTGGATGGACCGAACATTGATGAGACATCCCTTGCTTGAAAAGACCATTTAGGGATGGCATTTGACTATTAGCTATGTGTGAGCCGGGGAACGAAAGCTGGTCTATGAGCTGGACCGCTTGGCCTTCATGCGGAAAACACATTACTGTAAAGAGTGAGGAGACAATGGCTCCCATGCTATAAATATAATCGCGCCCAAGGAGTAGATTATAATCTAGAGGTCCTTGGACTACCATTACGTTCATATAAACGGTTTTCCTTCTCAACGTTATAGGTACATTGGGAAGGATCCCTAACGGTCGACTGGTTCCTTTGTTGAAGCCTATCAGATTTCTCATCTCAGGCAGAAGCGATGGTGAACCAAGCGCTTTCCAAGCAGTTTAGGAAAGGATACTCACAGAAGCCCCTTCATCTATGATGGTACCGACCATGACCATTTTGTAAGCTTGTACAATGATTCAGAATGGTACACTAGCCAGTAAACGGGGTCTGCCTAGTAGATTCCAATCGAAGGAAACGACTAGGTTACTTGGAGGTGGAACCGAATAGACAGCCGGATATGACTCTGATGAAATTTGTTCCAGTGGTAAAGGAAAGGGTAGATTGCCCCCATGTTCATCGGAGTCTGTGTTTACAAAAAGAATTTGAACAATGTCATTCTCATTCTCTTCGGTGATTGTATCATCTAAAGATGGACCTTCCGAAGACAAGACTGGGTCGATTGCTGCCTCAACCTTTTGACTTTCATCTGGTATGGATTCAGTGAGTTTATCTTCAATGATAGATGCTTTGACCGACCATAATGGCGTGTCAGTCGGATTTTCAACTAGTGATGGACTTGGCAAGAGTTTCTTGTATCCAGGAGGAAGCCGTAGCGGTGAAGCAGGACGGTTATCCAAGACTCTTTTAGCTTCATCTAGGAAGGGACAACAGTGGATGACATGATCGCCTTCACACAATTTACAAGGAAATTTACATTTCCTTTTCTTTCCAAATGCTTCGCTTTCACTAGTTGATGGTGTACTTTCAACATGATCTTCAGAGGTTGATGACACCGGATTGTGCAAACGAGGAGACTAGTCCCTTAAGATCTGAGGGATGCAAGGAAAATCTCGATGATAGTGGTCTCCTTTGCAAATGACACATGGAGATTTAGGCTTGGACGGTGCAGTGTGTGGATTTTCACTAGACGATGCCCGGTTACCCCTTTTTGCCTTTGGCTCTTTCTTCTTCTTCTCTTTCTTCTCCTTCCCCTTCTTCTCCTTCTTAGTTACTTGATTTTTGGCTTTACGAGCTTCATCAAGTGAAGAGGAAGGAGGAGAGGGACAATCAGACGAAGTAGAAGGTTGGGGGGTAACTTTAGTATCATCTAGTTGCTGACTTGATTGTTCAGAAATCAGGGTGTTCTGAACGACGGAGGTTGAGAAGAGCCATATTGGCAAGCCAATCGTCAATCTTGGAAGTGACAATGTGGCCATATGAGGTGCACGAACATCTCCCCAAGAGGAGAAAGGACTAGGATTTCCTCCAAGGGGAATCCTTGGTTGGTGGACTCCATTTTTCTCAACCTAAGACCAACACAGGAATGGTGATATTATTCCGATTAAAATAAATTTTAGACGCTTTGGCACAACTTGTTTTTTCAATTTTTAAGAGTCGAGAAAAAACAAAATATGACTCTAGTCGCCTTCGATTTTTAATGAGCCTGAAGTGACAAGTGCTCAGATGGACCTTTTCCTTTAAGGAGTCTAAAAAGGAACAAAAGAGACTACTCTAGAAATCTAGACAGAGGGATTACCAAACCAATCGCAAAACTGTAGAATACTTTTTACGGTACGGCAGTCAATCTTCCCGAATGTTGTGTTCAGTGCATTGCGATCGATAGGGCGGCAGACACGGCTTCCTATGGATAAAGGATATAGCCTATTGTGGTCTCCCAATATATACTCGATGGTACGTGGGAGCACAAGTTCGTACTAGCACTTGTCGTCTCAAAGAGGAGGAATCACCCAACCAACAATGAAAGCGACAGTTACCAGGCTTTACGACGCCGGAATACATCTCTAGCCTAGACTTCTAGATGTTGTGCGTTAGGTTCCAAAGCGTTTTTATGTTCATTAAATTTATTTTACAGTTGATCTTTCTTAAGAAATTTGCCTTTCAGGTTCACCGCGTGATATAGATATACAATTCCTAAAATGCAATCTAAGATGATAAACAATCGTTTAATCTTCTTTTTGCAATGAAAATACTAGCTACTAAAGAAAGAGAGATGATATTCTTTCAACATAGAGCAGAGAGCACACACTAGATGCACTGTCCTAAACCAAACCAACAAGCAGTCTAAATGCAAATGCACATGCATGTATTTGTTTTCAGCTTTCTTAAAGTGTGAATGACAAGAAGAATGCTAAGTACAAATCTGAATTATCTTTTCAAAGCGACAGTACTAACAAATTTCTCTTCAAAAACGAAAGGAAGATAATGACGACACTTTGCTATTTTGAACTGAAAACTGCTTTCGACACTTGAAAAACTACTAATTCAAATCAAATACAAGAGTAACCATATAATCGACCATCAAGAACTATAGAATTCTTTTCTTTGACTGAAAACGACACTTGCGACACTTTCAAATCAAAAGACGACAATTTTATTATGCTACTTTTTGTAAAAGAGAATTGTAAATGGCGCACAATACATAAAAAAATTCACAATTCTTTGTACTATGGAGGTGGAATCATGCAAAGGAAGGGAGTTTCCACAGTGGTATACTGATCATGGACAGCGAAACTCCTGAATAAAGCTGAAGAGAGTGAACACAAAACCAAAATCTGAGAGCAGAAGAGGTCTTATCTGATCAGTGCACTTGCAACACAGGGAAAGTGTGATGCAGCACATCTATTGCACATGAGAGGTTCGATGCATCCAGATTCCCAAGAGGAGAAAGTGCGATGGTCCAGGGACAAGACTTCAACTTGGTTCTTGGTCATAGTTTACAGCTTAGTTCAAGGATTTAGGCCGAGCTAATGGTAGTCAGTAAATAGAAATCACAGTGCTTGATCTAATGAGGTTACTGGAGCCACCACTAGGGCAATTAGGATGTTTGCAAATTGATTGTTCAGTTTATAAACAAAACCCGGAGATAGACTGAAGCAGCATTGATCTACTTTGCACTTGCATAGAAAATGCAGTTCGAAGGCTAGCTGGCTTAACTTCAGGCTCCGTCTGTAAGTTTATAAAGCAAACAAGTATAGACAAGCAAACAAGCTATTCGCTCCCCAGTGGAGTCGCCATTTTGTTATCGGGAAATCTAGTGTCTATGCAGAGCTGCTAGTCCCACTAAGATGGGTAGCTATCTTAGAAACAAACAGATTAAAGTTACTTTCATTTTCCTTTATGAGAAGTAGATAGGAGAGGATCAAAGAATACCAACCTCGATCTTTCGCTCGGTTCTTCGCTTGTCCCTTCTCCTCACCGACAGGTATTTGCCGCTTCTCCCTTGACCACTCCGCTTCAAAGAGTACCTATAAAGTCAAAGTAGCATAATAGCTTCAAAGTGCAGAGATCTACAATCATAAACAATATAGGACCAGATATATATTGACCACACAAATGCATATACTATCAGACATACAAGAATGTGGAGGAAAACTTGAATAGCTTTATTGATATAAAGATTAGAAGAGAGGATTACAACCCATTGATTTGACCCAGCGTCATCCTCCCAGCATGAAAGCCCTTCTTCACTTCATGAAAAGCTTAGATCACCCAACACTTCCTTACAAGATACAAAATTCCAGCCTCTGGATCTCTGGGATGAGGGATCCATATATAGATGATTGTAGGGGGGTGAGTCAGCTTCTGGGATTTTGACTAGTGTCCTCTCTCTGATAGTTCTTGATTCCACTTGGAGATTGATGATCTCTTACTCATCCTTGGGCAAATTCAGAGAGGCAAGTGTCACAGGAGAAGTTTCTGGAAGATTCCATGACGATCCACCTTGCAAACTGTCTCTGCCATTTATCTATTCTTGCCCATCGCACCCTATAGAAGAGCTTTCCAGTATGCATCGCACCCTTTACACTGAGCAGGTGAGATGCATCGCACCCTCTGCACTGGGCAGTCTGTATGGTCCAGCTTTGACCAATTATGAGCATTTTTCTGTGGAGAACTTCTGGGAGATGATGTAATCAGCTGACCTTGTTCCTTTAGGGTGTGAAACAACACTTTTAGGGACTTAGGAGCCCTTGGTTTATGTACATGTATGATTGGGGTTGTAGTGCACAAAAATATCTATAACACACCTCCCAATAGCAATATGTCATTAGGAAACTACAACAATTGATGTTTTTGATCTTTATTACATATCTAATGTCTAGGTGAAGTTCTATTCTTCTTTCATGATCTAACTTCTTACTTGAGTCTGCCATAAGAATATAGAGAATATGAGAAAGAAGACAACATTACCTTAGTTCCCTAGAGGCTTTGAAAAATCTAGTCAACCTTCCATTAACTAAGGAAGAGATCCATGTGCCGACAATGCAAGAAGATATCCATTTGAGGACACGGTCCTCAAAGCCAAATTTGTTCATTACCTCAATTAAAATTTGGTGATTAACCTATCAAAGGAAGAGGGGTTCAGTTCTTTGGGAACCAATGCCAAGAAGGATGAGTTTATTCCTTTTCCATTTTAAAATTCTTGTGAACAAAACCTATCATCCTGTAGAGATCAAACCTAATCGCATTCCAACATTTTATATAAAAGTGAGTCAAGAACCCATCCAGGTCAAATGAATTCAATGTCTTCCATGCCTCTCCTTCTAAAATTGGCCAAAGAAGAGAATCATTATCCACCTGGGCAACCTTCTTTTGTTTATGTTCTAGCATGATCCTAATAGCCCACTCCATGATTTTATGGATCTTTTTGTTGAGATTTTATATAGTGACCTCTTTAATTTTAGCATATTCAAAAAAAATCCATTGAATACAATATTTAACATTATTCTTCCACTACCTCATTTTAGCCTGATTGTGTAATAATTTTGCATTTTGATCTCCCAAATTTAGCCATAAACTCTATGATTTCAAACACCAAAATTCCTCCTCTTCCTTCAATGCCTTGTGATAAAGAGAAAACTCCATCCTTTCTTCTTGCAATACTACTTAGCATATGTTTTCCTACTCCACTCTTTGTTGAATTTCTTCCAATCTATTTTAACATTGTTTTACCTCTTTCTCCTAGTCTGAATAGTTTTCCTTTTCTCATTGTTTTATAGCTAGCTTGGATTCCTTAATTTTTTGTTCTTGTAGAAAAATAAGAGGCCTTTTAATCCATTTTCTCTAAGTTTGGATACCATGTCATGAAATCCACACCTCTTCAGCTAGTAAGGGTTGAAATGAAAAGGAAGTGGTCCATAATCCTTATTTGGAAGGAGGGATATTGAAATCAGATGATGATATGATCCACCCAAATCCATAGTTTGTAAGGAGAATGAGAAACATTATTCTAAGAATTAAATACCATCATGAAGCAATCCAAGTTTGCAACAATATGTCTTGAGCACACTCGTTTATTACTTCAAGTGAATTTACTATTATTTGGTTTAATTTCTATCAATTCCTAAGAAAAAATGTGATCCTTCAAATTATCTTGGATCATGAAGTGGGATACTCCCCGAGTTTTGTTAAGTGCGCCCAGCCGCCCCCCCCCCCCCCCCCACAATAAATAACACATTGCATGTATTAAGATTCCCTAAGATTAATTAGAGATGACCAACATGAAACCTTTTCTTGATTGATGAAAGGCATATAAACATTAATAATACTACATACCATTTTGACTTGGGATATGAAGTAAATATATTGATAACCAATGCAAATATCTAATCTTTTACATCAACTAAAAAGCTATAGAGGACCAAAGAGTATGTAGCCCTCTTGAGGCCCCGTGAGCATACAGATAACATCCTACGACGTTGCCATAAATTTCCAAATTTTCTGAGGATTTTCGGCTCTCCCATTTTCATCTCATGGAGGAGGAGGATTAGGGTTTTTTCCTATTTAACTATGCTTTTAACTTTTGACATTTTACTTTATGATCTTTATCCCTCACAATTACAAGAGATTATTTTCATCATTTACTAGTGGTTTTTGAAATCCCCCCTTGAATAGGTTCACTTCATTTCTAAGTATTCCTCTATCCTCTATTGAGTTCTACTTTGATTATTTGTTTTGTTTCCATATCTTTTTCTTTATCTACCAACTCATTTTGTATATCCTTATTTTCCTTTCTTCCTACTCTTTTATATGTCCCACCTTGGTTGGGGTCCTTTTCCTATTCTCCTTCAAATTTTTCACGTGCTAATTCGATGGAAAAAATCCCCTGGGGGTTTCTTGGGTTTTTAAGGGAGTGGAAAACCTCCTCCTCTTCGGAATCTTCTTTGTCTACTATTCTTTCATGGGTTGGCACATCTTCAAGTTGATGAATATCCTCATTGCTACTACCAACACTTTTGTTAGAGGTTGGGTCTTCGAGGATCTCTTCATTTTCCTTAATATGATTTTCCTCCTCTTCTTCCATCTGTTCTGTGACTACAACCTTATTACCTTGAGGACAAGGACCCTTTGAGGAAGAAGCTTGCATATTGGTTGATTTTTTTGACAAGGGTGCAGTCTTTGATCCTACACCATTTTCCTCTAGGTTTTTGCTACTGCATTTTGATGTTTTGGACTTCTTCTAAGCTTCAATTGTTTCCATTTCTCACTTGCCTCATGCTACTTTTGCTGATCTTCCAACTTTAGGCAATTCCTTGCAAGGTGCCCATACTCGTGGCATGGTTTGTATTTAAAAGGAATTTGATTGTAATCAACCTATTGGAGGAAATTCCAATTATCTAGATTGAGATGCATAACTTCAAGTAAGACCTTATTTAGATCAACTTCAACACATATCCTTACACACACAAACATCCCTTCCCGTGGGTCAACATGATCAATATATCATCCTAGAGTATTCCCTATGTTTCAAAATGTTTCTTCATTCCATTAATGAAGCAAAAAGTGGGGTAACTTGAGCCATACAAGAAGAATTGAGGGAACATCATTCTTATGGTTGAAATATGGATTCCACATTTCCAGATATAGCCCTTGGACACCCATAAAAGATAGCCCACTACAGAACATGAGGTCTCTATTTACCTTCTCCTCAAAGAGAAAAGTGTAAAACCCTCATCCACAAAAGGAAACCAAGATGAGAGGATGCAAGTTCTTATTTACCAATGGATTCAAAGACCTGTGGAGGGCCAAAGCCTAGTGAACTTCCCTATCATATCCTGATCTTCCAATTTCACGGCCATAGCTCAAGATTAGTTGACATTTACGAAGATCTTTGGAATATTGTCTATTTTCTTCAGAATGAGGCATGGCCCATTTTTTGCACACAATTAGATCGATATGAGAGCATTGAAGTTGCAATGTCAAGTAAAGGAGGGGGTTTGGGAGGAGCATACCCTCTTGAGCTTGAAGCCATCACTAAAGACAGGGCCACACCTGAGGTTTCAAACGAATGCTTTTACAACAAAGTTAGAGAATTTTTTAGAAGCTTCTTTATGGTGAGTGAATGCAATAAAAGACCATATTTTTTAAATTATAATTATTTATATCAATATATTATATTAATTTTTATTTTATTTTAAATTATATAATTGATTGTTTATATATATATATACAATAGATCAAATGACCTTTTTTGATCATTTTTTCTAGTCAATTTTAACCAAAATCCGGTGTAGATTTTTAAAAGCTTCAAGTTTAAGTTCTCAAAGTTTTCTAGGGTGTTGAATCAATTTAAACATTCAAAAACTTATTTTAAATAACAAAAAAATCACAATCTCACTAGAAATTGTATCTTTGTGAGAAAAGTCATTTTATCTATTGGTTAAAATGTGCCTATAAATAAACTAACTAATATACAAAATGTTTTTTTTGGCAGAAAATCTGGCAATATAATTTTGAGTAAGATAGTGATTTCTTCTAAATGAATTTAACACCGTAAAAAATCATGAGCCACTTATGATTCTTAAAAATATTTAAGAGATTTTGCACAAAATTGCCTAGAAAAAATGCACCATTTCATTTATTAGTATTCCTTATAAGATATTCTATTTATCTAATATATTATTATATATTATATAATATTAATAAAAACATTTTTGGATGAGTATGAATGTGATGCACGAAAACCTTGCTTTTACCCATAGTATGCATATTGAAATGCATAAACCATTTTGCCCCAGGAATTAATATGACCTACCGGGTCAAATCTTCATTAGATAATGGTTAAGGCCCCTTTTATTAAAACTTGGTGGAATGATTTATCAAACTAACCACAGATCAACCCTTAATCAACCCTTTCATCATCGGGACTTAATGACTCTTCTAATCCTTTTTTAATCTTTAATATCACATATATGTAACCAATCCCCACTCTTACTTTAGTTATAACTGGACTTAACCCATAAAAACCTCCTATCGCTTCTTTATTCTATTATAAACCTTTTATAATAGAATCCACATAAACTATGCGTAAACATACCTTTTCGTGTTCCTTCATTACTTAGCACATTTCTTGAGGCTTCCTTTATCGCAATCGCAATCGCAATTCTCCACGGGTCACACTAACACATGACTTCCTCCATCGCATCCGATATGCGATAACACATCGGATTCCAAACTACAACAAACTCGAGCCCATTACCTTCTCGGATCCGCTCTATATCGCATACCGCAAATCCTCTCGTTCGATCAATACCGCTCATCGCAATGTCACATATCACAAGGGTTTAGGGTCATGGCACATCTACTATGGAATACTTGCGATGTGATCAAATCTCCAATCACATCAGAAATCGCAATCACCCATTGCATTTCGCATGTTGCAAGACTTGTGGCCCAAGGTTAAGTCCTCCCTTTGGAATATTGCCATGCGAGATTTAACAGCAGTCCTCCACCGTTGATCTGAGTGCCCGATCCAACGGTTAACAATAAGATCGCATTTCACAATCACAACTCGCTTGCGGCCAAGGTTTACCCACTACTATAATATGTTGTGAGGCGACACAACTTCCTCCCTTCGTTGTGACTTAATCCTAGCCATTGATATTCAAGATCTGACGGATCTTGTACACTAACACTTCATTTCTTCGTTCATCTCTTTATTTGAGTTATACGCCATTCTTCAATGGTTCACTGTGATTTCAGTTATTTTAATGGTTCTCGTCCTTCCATTATTTCACTGTGTGACTCCTCCTAAGCTTAACTCTATGTGTTTCTTTGATCAAGATCGCTCCAAACCATTACTTGGGTTCTTCGAATGGATTCAACGATCCATTATGTTCCTCTGTATTATTCTTCTCCTCTATGTATTCGCCTGGACTCTACCTGCACACATATGTTATACAAAATACTCTGATTCATACATGAATTTAACCTTCGATACTCAAACCACACACTTATACAATTTCAGAATTAATCTCTGTATATATAAACAAACATTTACACAGTCTCACTATCTTTGGCCTGATCTTCTAATGTCAGTGGCCTCTGTTTACAATCTGCCCGTAGGCTTATAGTCACCCTCTAGTTAGCTTAACTATCTAACTATCTCCCCATCTAATCCCTATCTATGCCTTTTAGGCTTACATTTATACAAAAGGATTCTAAAACCAATTCCTGGTTTAGATCCATAAACCTCCCACAAAATCCTAAAATCTCTTCCTTATCCCTAAGGATTCTCTCAAATCCACAAAATCATGAACTAACTCCTAATCTAAGTTTTACAATCAATTCTCAAATCCCTCAATCTCTCAACTATCCTAAATCTCTCATATTCTCCTACATTCAAGAATATTTACAAATATGCCTCACTATATTCAATTAAATCCTATTCTATCTTCTCTCATTAAAATCACTCAAAACTCTTAATTATTACATTAATTCAATACTTAGGAAACCAACTTCCTTGAAACACAAGACCCCCTATGTTTACTAAAATAAAATGATATTTCTTTAGCTGAATGCTCCTACATAAGACTCCCTATGTAATAAAATTTATGACCACCTGGTCATAAGTTTGGATAATTGATTCCTCCTGGATCCAAGACTTTATTTTGTAATCTATCTTTGCTTGTCAATTTTTCTATTGCTATTGTTCTCCAAGTCTCCATACCTTATTCTGTAATGCTCCACTTGCCATGTTTTCATAGTCTACTGTTGTCTTCCTTTTGCTGTCACTCCTTTCCTTTCTTGTTGTTGTCTTCTTTTGAGACACTTTCATCATTAACCTTCTTATCAACTCAATTTCCCTATCCAATATATCCTCTGTTTGTTGATTGTCTTCAACTCTTAATCGTTGAATTTCCGTTACTACTGCCACTCTTTTATCCTTTCTCTCTTGTTCACTATTGTCTTGCACCTTTTCAACTACTGTCATATTGTCTTTTAGCACAATTTTCTGCTTTTGTTTTTTGTACTTGTCAACTTCTTCTTGTCTTTAATTTATGACAACTTCTTTGTCATCCTTCATCAGCAATTATCCTGAACATTTATCCTCTACTCTTCCAACTTCCTCCTTTGAAAGTCTAATTCTCTATATAACTCAATGATTTTATTTGGAGTAAATTTTGGAAATTTTACACAATCTCCCATTTCTTCATTTGGTATTGACCCATCATCACATGGTCCTTATTCCTCTGCTAAATATTTCTTAACATCCTTCAATAAATGTTCTTCCTCTTCTTCTTTCATTGGGTTGTCCACCTATGCCAAATATGTTCTAGTTTCTGCAACAAAATCTACACTCATAAGACAATTATCAAAATAAAAAATATAAGGCCTTTGTACCTCTTCTTCCTCTTCTGGAAACCTTTCGGTATGTTGCTTTGATCTCCCCTTTAACTTTTCGATCAGCACATCAGTATGCTGATTTAAACTCAAAGAACTCTTGAGACTGTCAGCAAGTCTCGCTCCAACACCATCTGTTTTAATGATGCCTCTCTGCGCTTGTTCACTGTAGCGAACTATTTCTTTTCCAGTATCCTTGTCATATTCTGCTTCAAAACTTTCATTTTCTGGAAGGTATTCTTTCATGTTTTTGACAGTTTTAAAAGATTTCCTATTTTCTTCCAAACCTGCAACCATACACAAATTATCAGTTTTAAAATCACAAGTCCTTACGGTCTCATTTGAGGCTCCAGTCATCAAGTCTTCTGGATGCTCTCAATCATTCATATGATCGAACTCTGCTGGCTCTTTATCACTTTCAAAAAGTAATGGTCCATGTTCTGGTTCACATATCAAAACTTCAACATCTTCTTCAACATCTCCCTTTTGTTGTAGCTCAACTCTTTCGAACTTCTCTGTCTCCAATTTGGCATCTAAAATCTGTTCAAGTTTCCTCAGTTCCTCTATTCACTACATATTCACCCACTGATTCCTCCTCTCTTATAGCCTCTGCCACTTCACTTTCTTTCTCATGACATAACCATATTTCTGGTCCGTTTCATTTCCCTGCAACATCTCCATTAATACTTCAAGCTGAACTGCTATCTCAACCATTTCTTTATCATATTCTTCATCACTCATTCTCATGCCATTTGCCTTGGCATCCTTCTCCTTTTGTCCTTTGCTATGATCTCTTTCAAAACCTCTGTTATGACTGTCACTAGTCATCATCCTCTCCATCTCTATGAGTTCCTCACTCACTTCACTATGAGTTGCACTAAAGCCTCTACAACAACAAGTCTTCCTTGCTACCACTTACCTCACCAAGCTCTCCTTTGTACTTGGTCTTTTGGCAAGCACTTGGTTCTCTATCTCTGGAACCTCTTTTGAGCACTTCTCTTTGCTCCTTCTAGGCTTCAACTCATCTGCATCTTCTAAGAACACAACTGTCCTCTTTATCCAATCCCTGTTTGAATTCCTCAAGGTTCTACCACATTCTGCTTTCATTCAGAAACTCTTAACAACTTCTTTTATCTCTTAGCAATTCTACCCACATCCTCAGTTGAATTGCCTTTGTGAGTTGTAACAATACCTCTACATCAATACAAATATCACAACTTTCCAATCTTCAAATCAAATTAAAATAAAACCATATCATCTTACCTTCAAGATCTCTGTCTGATCTTGCCCCTCCATTCACCTGCACTTTGAATGGATTGTTCTTTTCACTAGCCTTCAGCTATATATTCCAACTCTGTTACTTCAAGAACTTGCAAACATCCCTCTTACAGTTTAACTGTTGTAATCTTGCTCTAAAATTTCACTCATTCAATATCTGCTAATCATTAGACAAATTTGCATACCTTCGCCTGTCCTCAGGATCTCACCACTCCTGCAAATTTGTTTCAATAGATCTTCATGCTTCCACTGCACAAACTCTCAACATTCAGCTACTGTTTATTAGATTTAGAATCTGGTTCTTTCTTTCAATCTTTCGGCTTTATCTTGGCAAAGCTTAACTGTCAGCAACAATTTCTCCTTCGTTGAGTTTTCTTCCACTCAAAAATTCTTACCAGTTTCTTTCATTACTACTTCTTAAGGCTTGATCTTCTTTTTCTGAGATACTTCATTAGCTGCAACTATCAATCTTCAATCTATTTCTTTATCCAACAAAACTCAAATCAGAGTTAAATAAAACAATACCTACATGATTTCACAAGCAGTCTCCATCCACTCTTCACATTCGAGTGAATCTCCATTCTTCAAAACATCGTTGTGGATTCTTTATGTTTCTGCAATCTCTTCTTAATTCTTACTCACCTGCCTCTAAGAACTTAACTGTTCTTCTCCAATTTCAATTTCAAACATTTCACAATTCCAATTATACGGATTCATTGGCCATAAATCACTTGCTCTACTTTTCTCAAAATCTGAACATTCTATCAAAATGCAAAAATTACAAGATTAGTATTCCTCTTACCAATCTCCCAGCTTTACCTTGGTCGAAATCACCAACTGTCAACAATACTCTGTCCCTTCTTTTGCACGCAGAATCTTCTTCTGCTCTGATACCACTTTGATGCAGGAAAACCCTGCTTTTACCCATAGTATGCATATTGAAATGCATAAACCATTTTGCCCCAGGAATTAATATGACCTATCGGGTCAAATCTTCATTATATAATGGTTAAGGCCCCTTTTATTAAAACTTGGTGGAATGATTTATCAAGCTAACCATAGATCAACCCTTAATCAATCCTTTCATCATCGGGACTTAATGACTCTTATAGTCCTTTTTTAATCTTTAATATTGCATATATGTAACCAATCCCCACTCTTACTTTAGTTATAACTGGACTTAACCCATAAAAACCTCCTATCGCCACTTTATTCTATTATAAACCTTTTATAATAGAATCCACATAAACCATGCATAAACATACCTTTTTGTGTTCTTTCATTACTCAGCACATTTCTCGAGGCTTCCTTTATCACAATTGCAATCGTAATTCTCTGTAGGTCACACTAACACATGACTTCCTCCATCGCATCTGATATGCGATAACACATTGGATTCCAAACTACAATAAACCTGAGTCCATTACCTTCTCAGATCCGCTCTATATTGCATACTGCAAATCCTCTCGCTCGATCAATACCGCTCATCACAATGTCGCATATTGCAAGGGTTAAGGGTCATGGCACATCTACTATGGAATACTTGCAATGCGATCAAATCTCCGATCGCATCGGAAATCGCAATCACCCATCGCATTTCGCATGTTTCAAGACTTGTGGCCCAAGGTTAAGTCCTCCCTTTGGAATATTGCGAAGTGAGATTTAACAATAGTCCTCCACCATTGATCTGAGCGCTCAATCCAACGGTTAACAATAAGATCGCATTTCGTAATCAAAACTCGCTTACGGCCGGGGTTTACCCACTTCTATAATATGTTACGATGCGACACAACTTCCTCCCTTCATTATGACTTAATCCTGGCCATTGATCTTCCAGATCCGACGGCTCCTGTACACTAACACTTCATTTCTTTGTTCATCTCTTTATTTGAGTTATACACCATTCTTCAATGGTTCATTATGGTTTCGGTTATTTCAACAGTTCTTGTCCTTCCATTATTCCGCTGCGCGACTCCTCCTGAGCTTAACTCTATGTGTTTCTTTGATCAAGATCGCTCCAAACCATTACTTGGGTTCTTCGAATGGATTCAGCGATCCATTACGTTCCTATGTATTATTCTTCTCCTCTGTGTATTCACCTGGACTTTGCCTGCACACATATGTTATACACAATACTCTAATTCATACATAACTTTAACATTCGATACTCAAACCACACACTTATACAATTTTGCAATTAGTCTCTGTATATATAAACAAACATTTACACAGTCTCACGATCTTTGGCCTGATCTTATAATGTCAGTGGCCACTGTTTACAATCTGCCCGTAGGCTTATAGTCACCCTCTAGTTAGCTTAACTGTCTAACTATCTCCCCATCTAATCCCTGTCTGTGCCTTTTAGGCTTACATTTATACAAAAAGATTCTAAAACCAATTCCTTATTTAGATCCATAAACCTCTCAACAAAATCTTAAAATCTCTTCCTTATCCCTAAGAATTCTCTCAAATCCACAAAATCATGAACTAACTCCTAATCTAAGTTTTACAATCAATTCTCAAATCCCTCATTCTCTCAACTATCCTAAATCTCTCATATTCTCCTACATTCGAGAATATTTACAAATATGCCTCACTATATTCAATTAAATCCTATTCTAGCTTCTCTCATTAAAATCACTCAAAACTCTTAATAATTACATTAATTCAATACTTAGGAAACCAACTTCCTTGAAACACAAGACCCCCTATGTTTACTAAAATACAATGATATTTCTTGAGCTGAATGCTCCTGCATCAGAATGCTATGTTTTATTAATTTATTTCTATAAATATATAGCTTGAGTGGGCCTAATGGTTAAGAGCGTGTGGTTCCTCCTAAGAGGTTTAAATTATTGCTTGGAGGTGGGTCATTTATCCCATACAACAATGTGACCTTAAAATTGGATAATAATAATAATAATTCATGTTGAGAGATCTTTCTATTAGGAGGTCTCATAAACCGACCTTAAAATTGAATAATAATAATAATAATTGATGTTGAGAGATCTTTTATTTCATTAGGGGGTCTCATACACCGACCTTAAAATTGGATAATAACAATAATAATTTATGTTGAGAGATTTTTCATTTTCATTTTTATTTTATCACTATCAAAAGTCTCTTGTCCTATACACCAATATGACATGACAGTGACCTTAAAATTAGATGATAATAATAATAATAATTCATATTAAGAAGATTTTTCATTTGCATGTTAATAAAAATCATTTATATTATAAAAATATCAACTTAATTTTTGTTTTCTAAATTATATATAGACATTTTAAAAAATATGTACACAAAGAAAATTAACTGTATCTCTTTTTCCTTATAACAGATTCAATTAACTGTATCTCTTTTTCCTTATAACAGATTCTATTTATACACTGTATTGTTATATATTATTTAATATTAATAAATATATATTTTTGGAGGGCGATAAATTGCATGTTTTGTTAATTTAATTGTGTAAATATGTAATTCTTTACTGTATCTCATTTTCCTTATAACAGATTCTATTTATACACTGTATTGTTATAAATTATTTAATATTGATAAATATACGTATTTGGGAGGGCGATGAATTCCATGTTTTGTTAATTTAATTGTGTAAATATGTAATTCTTTTTGTTTCAACTAAGGTCGTTTATTTTTGCTGTTTACCAATTTTTAACTATTTATGTAATATATTGTTAATATCTTAGTTTATTTTTGCCGTTCACCAATTTTTAACTATTTATGTAATATATTATTTAATATTAGTAAATATATTTTTCGAGGGCGAAGAATTTTATGTTATATTAATTTAGTTGTTTAAATATGCAATTTATTTGGTCTAAAGTAAGATCATTTATTTTATTTTTAACAGAATAACAAAATAAATAAGGATAATAATGAAAAGACTTTGAAGATAATAATGGGTTTTTTATTTGACATGGATAAGTAAGGATGTATTTATTTTTTTGGAATTAAGATAAGGATGATTTTTCCTTACTTTGAAAACTCTTTTACTTTTATAATATTAATTTATTTATTATCTTTGGTTTTGTTTTTATAACTCTTTTACTTTTATAATATTAACTTATTTATTATCTTTGGTTTTGTTTGATTGACATTACCTTATTTGTGCCCACCCTTTCATTATTAAATTTTTAGAAGTGTATCTAGACCTTCCTTTTATGGTAAATTTTATTGGAAAAAGATACTTTCCTTACCTCCACACAATAATATTATTAATTAAGAATTGCATCAAAATTACTTAATGTCTGATTATGATTATAAATATAATTAATATATAGGGGGGCAGAATTTCTCCTAAATTTTTAATATAAATGGTATCTCAAGGCATCATTCTTTGTGATGTGGTTGGCTATCCTGCAATGCAAGTATTTAATAATAGATTTGGTAAGTGGTCATTGCCTTGCAAATAACAACTTTAAGTAACTCTTGCTTGCTGCTCACTTCATTTTATTCAAACACTATGTGATGGGGACATAAACACAAGGGGAGTGAATAAATATATATAGTATTTGGAGGAAGATAACAATGCCACAAATATATTAAGTGGAAGATAAATATTAATAATAATATAATATATTAATTGGAAGTGTTTGACCCTGTCCCTTCAGATTTTATATTAAGAGAAATGTAATGTTCACCTACTCCAATCCAATATGGATATGGGCATGGACATATATACATAGATATACATGGCACATGCATATTTGATGTATATACATCCATTCTATGGCATGTCCACATGGCACCCAGGAGCACCGTCCGTTTTGGCCGACATAGAAAATAAAAAAAGAAAACAGAAAACAGAGGGATGCATCATCAAATCTTTCTGGTATGACAGCACGGGGTCTAAGTCCTGCACTAGATGCACTTATCTGACGGGAGTCCAGAGTCCAGGGCACTGACGGAAGGGTTTTTAACCGTAGGATTAAAGAGGAAGATGAAGGGAAATTAGGATCTTGGCATGTCGTAAAGAAGGCATCTTGAGGGAAGGTGTCGCCGTTCTTGCCAGTTGCCATGGTAGTTTTTTTCTGGGAGAGGACTGCAGTGAAACACTTGGCAATGCGGTTCGATCGATTGATTGAATGAAAGAACTACACTCCTCCTCCCCCTTTTATTGACTTTTATATAGCGTCTGTATCTGGATAATTAGATTAGGTATCGATCTCTGATTTGGATCTGCCTTCAGTTTTGGATTTTGGATTCTCTGGTTCCTGGCATCTCTGTAATTTGGTACGAATTGGGCTCTGTCTGGTTTTTTTTTGGTCTGTCTCTTGGCTTTCGATTAATTAATTCCAAGGCCGGTAAACATGACAAGGAAGTGTTCGCACTGTGGGCACAATGGCCATAATTCCAGAACATGCCCCAACCGTGGTGTGAAATTGTTTGGAGTTCGGCTAACTGATGGGCCGATACGCAAGAGTGTGAGTATGGGAAATTTGTTGCATTATTCCAACAACGCCTCTTCCTCTAATAACAGCCCGGCCTCAGCTTCAGCTATGGAGCCTTGCGAATCAGTTGCTAATGCTGCTGCTTCTGCAGATGGTTATGTATCCGATGGCCTCGTTCATAACAATTCTCGAGGAGAGAGGAAGAAAGGTACAAGATTTACATTGGATTCCAAACTGTCGAGACTTTTAGTTTTGTGGGCTTGAGAAGAATTCAGGTTTCTTCTCTGTTATGATCATTTGGGTTCCTTCGATTTTGAAGCACAGAATTTTAATTCCAGTTGAAGATTTTGCCTGGTTTTGGTTCAGGTCGATACGCTTGCTGTTTTAGGACTTGGGTTCTTAAAATTCGTTCAAGCTTTTAGGCGTTCTCGCATAAAAATTCCAAGTTCTTGCGTTCTTTGTTAGCTTTACGATTTGCCCCTTTGTATTTTGGCGACCGGTTCTTGATTCTCAACTTAAAATTGTTTGGCTTTCTCTTGATGAGTTTCCCCAAATACACAGTGGGTTCTTGAATTCCTCTCATGTCTTGTGTTGGCTTAGAAATTTTTATTGGCTTTGCGTTAAATCTTTATAGTAACTTCCTTGAATTTCAATTTGGTTGTTATCTTGTGATTTATGGGACTCAAAGCCTAATGTTTTATCTTCTACTGTTATATTCTTGATGATTTTGTCTTTGTGAAAAAGTAGGTATGTGATTTTACAGGAGGTTCTGAATTGTTTGGTTCTTTGTGGGATTGTTCTCATAAATTATTCAGTATTTTAAATTTGTAGAGTGCTATGATTTCTGTTCCTTCAATTCTTTTGAGTTCCCTGTCTTTGTTTTTTTGGATAAGTAATGGTTTTTGTTTGATCTCTACCATAGTAGAGGGTTCCAAGAAATTTGAACTTTGCACCTCTGCCCCATTCTGACAGAGGGAGGGTTCCATGAGATTTCAACCATGCACCTTTGCCCTGAAAGATCAATGCCTTTCCCTACTGGCCATCCTTTAAACCTGGAATGGGCTTGAGTTGTTGCTCCAATCGTTTTCAAAGCTTTTTGTTCTGGAATTTCTTGATTATCAGCAAATAGTCTGAGTTGAACAAAATTCATGCACTGTCTTCTTTCTTGCGCTTAAGAAGTTTGAGCTGTGAATTTTTCTAGATTTTCCTTGAAATCAGACAATCTCTTAGCCCTTCAGTTTTGTTGCTCTTTTCTTGTGTGACATTTCATGTTTAACTATACAATATGTTCCTATTGGCATTTTCTTTTGTTTTCATTCCTGGGGTCTCTAGAATTTGAATTGTGAAATTTAATGTTTAATCATAAATTTTGTCTGAGAAAATATGTTCCTATTGTCAGTAATCCCTTTTAACCTGATGCCATAAAAAGTTTAATTTGCTTGTGTTTATTTCTTGCTTAATGATTACTAAAGAATTCAATGTTTATACTATCTCATGATCTCAGGGGTTCCATGGACTGAAGAGGAACACCGCATGTTTCTTATTGGCCTTCAAAAGCTTGGAAAGGGTGATTGGAGAGGTATATCAAGAAACTTTGTGCCGACAAGAACTCCTACTCAGGTTGCTAGTCATGCACAAAAGTATTTTATTAGGCAGAGTAATCTAACCAGAAGGAAACGACGTTCTAGCCTGTTCGATATCACTGCTGAACCTATCAGTTGTCCATTACCTTCGCCTGCCTTGCCTGTATTGTCATCACAGTCGGCCTCTGATCAAGAAGAAGCCGAATCAGGTGATAATTCTGCAAATTCTGCAGATGTAGAAACTCTTCTTCCTCAGGTTGATGAAACAGCTTCTGCTGATATGACAGTGTTCCCAGGTTTTGTTACCCCTTATGTACCATACGGGTTCCCCATATGGCACACTTTTAGACCCACAATATCACAAAATTCCAATGTTTATAAGCCAACAGCTGTAATGCCAACTGCTCCAATAAAAATGGACGAATGCACAGGGTTATCCCAGTTAAGCCTCGGCGGTGTTGCAGCGGCTTCTGCAATGAAACCCTCAGAACTGTCACTCAAATTACATGGAAGACCCCCCTCTAGACAATCAGCTTTTCAGGCCAAACCATCTCTCAATGAAAGCAGTAGTTTGAGTTCCAGCAGCAATGTCATCAGTGTAGTCTGAATTGCAAGGAAAAGCAGGTGTGAAGAAGATGATGGTATGGATTTTATAATGGAAACAATGGTGGTTTCCATTATGTATATATGGGTTTCTTCTGCAGCACAAAGGTTGTGTGCCTCGTTGATATTGCAATTGCTCCCAGAAATCTTCAGGTCGATCTCTAGCATTGATCTTTAGTATGCTAAATGAGGCAACAATCTTTAATTGAGTTCTTCAGGTCGATCTCTAGCATTGATCTTTAGTATGCTAAATGAGGCAACAATCTTTAATTGAGTTCTTGGCCTTGACATGTTGAGGATACAAATCACCACAAGAGCTGAAAGCAAAGAAAGTGGTATTCTGCAATTACAAAGATCCATGAATTTGACCCAAAAGAATACGGTGCTTTGCAAAGACCTCAAGTGGTTACTCTATGGGGTGAAGGGCAAGTACTTATTGTGAAGTGACTAAAGATTTTTTTATCAATGCCTCATATTAATTGATTCGATTAGTTTTTAGGAAGGTGCAGGAAGTAGCAGTAGGGTTTTCCTTCTTTCTTGTTTATTTTGAATTTTTTACTCTGTAACTTAATCCAGATATAGATATTAAAGAATGCATATTTGAATATTGGCTTATATTGGGATGGATTGATTCTCATTTACCCTCTAATGTTTCAGGTCTATTTGAATTTATGTTCTGATTCTGCTTTGCAGATACAGTTTTTAAGATATTAACATAGTGCTAATTTCACTACAAACAAATGCCATTTTGTTGGTCGTTTGCGGTGCAGTTGGAACATTTCATGATAATGTTCCATCATCTATAAAAGCATTGTTCATCATAGTGAAAGAGCATTGTGGTAACTGTATCATAGCTGGAATTGTGTCAAAATATCATAGTTGGAAGTGTATACTCCAGATTTAATGCTAAACATTAAGATGGAAAAACTATTGATATGCAAATTTTCAGTGTTTAAATTACCCCTTAGGCAAATTTCTAGTGTTAAAGAATATATCCTAATTAAGATTATTTAAGATGATTTTATGTTGGTTTGTTGAATTTATGTAGGTTGTTTTTTTTTATATATGTATGTGTAATTGCTTGGTATTATGTAACTTATGATTGATATTGTGGGTTGATAAGAAATAGTGAAAATTTGAGATTTCTCATTTTTTAATGGTTCTTAATGTTTCTTTGTTATGTATATATAGATTTGTGAATGATTTGAGTGGGATGTATCCTTGGGATTAGTTAGAGCCTATCTTTAAATTTGTTCTTAAAAATTTCGATTAATTTAAAAACGCAACTCAGTCTATCTATTTCCAATTTGCAATAAAGCAAAGAGAATTATTTTTACAGCAACTTGAAGAGTTATTTTTACGGCAACTTTTAAAACAAGTTCATAAAAGGTCTATAAAATACAGAAGATAGAAAGTCTATAGAACATTGAAATGAGAATTTATAAAATACAGAAGATAGAAAGTCTATAGAACATTGAAATGAGAATTTATTCATAACATTTAGTATTCGATCTGAATTACTACTATCTCAATGTTTTCACAGTACTTGAGGTTGAGATGTGGAATGAGAATTTATTCAATACTAAATGTTATGAATTACTACTATCTCAATGTTTTCACAATACTTGAGGTTGAGAAATACTACTATCTCAATGTTTTCACAATACTTGAGGGTTTTCACAATACTATACTTGAGGGTTTTCACAATACTTGAGGTTGAGATGTGGAAGAATTCTGTGAAACCCATGTCCAATATGGAAGTTTTCACAATACTTGAGGTTGAGATGTGGAAGAATTCTGTGAAACCCATGTCCAATATGAAAACCCTGAGATGAGTCCAAAACTGAGAAGAACAACCCTGAGATAAGTCCAAAACTGCGAAGAACAAAAGCAATGACCACAACCCTGGCCAATATGGAAACCCTGAGATGAGTCCAAAACTGAGAAGAACAACCCTGAGATAAGTCCAAAACTGCGAAGAACAAAAGCAATGACCACAACCCTGAGTCCAAAATTGAGAAGAACAAAAGCAATGAGTCCCTGAGTCCAAAACTGAGAAGAATAAAAGCAATAAGTCCAAAACTGAGAAGAACAAAAGCAATGACCACAAGGATCAACAGTTTGAATTGTTGAATTTTTGGGTTGAAATCCAAGTCATCACAAATTGAATTTTTGGGTTGAAATCCAAGTCATCATAAATCTAAATCTAAATTGAAGCCTATCATATAAAACCCATCCCATGTTTTGGGTTTTGAGTTGCAACTAATATTCGATCTGAATTACTACTATCTCAATGTTTTCACAATACTTGAGATTGAGATGGTGGAAGAATTCTCTGAAACCTATGCCCAATATATCTCAATGTTTTCACAATACTTGAGATTGAGATGGTGGAAGAATTCTCTGAAACCTATGCCCAATATAGAAACCCTGAGATCAGTTGAGATGGCAGAAGAATTCTCTGAAACCTAGAATTCTCTGAAACCTATGCTCAATATGGAAACCCTGAGATGAGTCCAAAACTGAGAAGAAAACTGAGAAGAACAAAATCAGAAAACTGAGAAGAACACAATCAAAATCAATGACCAGAAGGATCAAATTGAGATGAGTCCAAAACTGAGAAGAACAAAATCAATGACCAGAAAGATCAAATTAACAATTAATTTGAGATTAACAATTAAAATTTGAGATGAGTCCAAAACTGGGAAGAACAAAATCAAGACCAGAAGGATCAAATTAACAATTTGAATTGTTGCGTTTTTGAGTTGAAATCTTTTAAGTCACCATAAATCTAAATGGAAACCCATCATACAAAACCCATATTTTGAGTTGCAACTCTTACCAAAAAAAATTAAAATTAATGTGCAACTCTTACAATTTTTTTTTAAATTAATGTAAAACAAGAAAAATATGCATATAATGAACATAATCCTAAAACAATGTGTTATCATATCAACAATGTCCATTGCCAAAAATTGAAGATACATATCTAGTATATTCCCCAAATCTGCGTGGAACATCCCTGAAATCTGCCAACAAATCTGCGTGGAACATCCCTGAAATCTGCCAACAACATCTTGGAAACTGTCATCAAGTCCCTAAACAGTGATCAAGTCCCTACAAAATTTTCAATTTTCAATGGTTTGGGATCAATGCTCATCAAGTCCCTACAAAATTTTCAATTTTCAATGGTTTGGGATCAATGCATTTTGGGAATTTGAATTAGGTCAATTGATATGCAGTATGCTCGATCAGTGAAGCCAACAAACAGGCAGGCAAGCCTTCAATTATCATCTTCTGTGGGTTGTAGAAATTATCCTTTTAATATTTTGCAGCAATTGTTGGATTGATAAGGAAGAATTCCTGAATTTGTGTGCGCTGTATGATGCCTCTGTAGCTGCTATCTCATCCAGGTCTCGCAATCTTATATCTGTTTTGCAATAGTTTGTTCAGAATCTTTTATTTTAACTGGCAGTCTATGTAAATAGAGGATCTACATTCCTCCAAACAGACTTGAAATGAATGCTCTGCAGCTGGGGTTGGGACATCTCCGAGCATTTTTGAAATCATTGCTCCAAAGCTGAGGTTGAGGACATCTCGGTAAAGTTTAAATGCACTTGAACAAAAATCAAAAGTTCAAATACATTTATAATAATAATTTGCATTGCATTTTTAAATGTATAAATTAATTTGTCATTTTAGATTATATTTTTTCAATTTTTTTATTATATAATATATATATTTTATATATACATAATTGATATTGAAATATTTTATTTATTTTTGGACAATTAAGTATTTTATTTATTGACTATATTGTCTATTTTTTTGTTATTAACAATTTGGATCTTTTCTCTTCTGAACTGGGCGGTTGCATCATTACTCTTCTGTGGTTCATACATAAACAGTGTGAATCTTCTGCGGTTCATATATAAGCAGTGCAGATATATTGAGTGGGTATATAAACAGTGCGAATCTTCGGATATATTGAGTTTGGGATTAATTTTTCGGATCTTTTCTCTTCTGAACTCGGCGGTCGCATCATTACATATATATCTGCTGAACTCGCAGATCGCATCATTACATATCTATCTTCTGAACTCGACGTGGTATATATATCTTCTGAACTTGGCGGTCTAAAACCAATTCTAAACTATATACTTGCTCTGGTTCTGTGTCTATATATCCGCTCCGGTTCCTAGCATTCGGAGCATTAGAATTTAAGGTTCGCATTCCGAGGCTGAGGTGTGAACGACCATGTGTTAATCTCTTCCATCCTGTGCAACTCTCTACAGCAGATCTAAGTCAAAGACAACGTGAGGTTCGACAAGTGTTATAGCTCCTGTGGTGTGGGTGTATTAAAAGTTTCGACCTGTAAGTGCTACAGTTTAGCACTATAGATTGGGATCTAGCTCTAGGTCTCTCCCTAATCGCTGCAACTCAATCCGCAAGTCAGAAAAATTTGCAAATCTGGAAATTTGTATCTATCTCCAGCATTCATAAATCAATAACCTCAACAGTAGTAAGAGGTGGTAATGGTTGTTATCAATTATTGAAGGTTTTGAGGCTCGAGTTACCTCCATGACCAACGAAGAAGTGGTCTAGTTGCAGCAGTCTCCTTGACCATATATACGCATTTACACCTATTGTTTGTACATCTAATTGAGCCGACCTTTGTGCACTATTCACTTGTGACCTGTGAAGCAACAGTACAACGTCTCGTCTGATATCATTTGATTGGGACATCACAGGCCTGAGTTATCATCCTGAAGCCCACTCTTGGAACAAGCCCTTTCTCTTTTGGTTTACATCTGGTGGAGTTCTACAGTGGAATGTCTCTTGGTATGTTTGTCTGACTGGTCATTCTTCAAGCCAGCCCTGGACACAAAAGAAACTCGTGGGTTTTTACATTTGGATCTGCGGCCAATCCAAGCTGGGGCAAGTGCAATCTGCAGTCAGGTTTGCTGATATTAGCTGCACACATTCCTTATCTTTTTCTAATACATATTTGCTCATATATTTTCAAGTATGAATATTTCACCACAGCTACCAAAGATTACCAAAGGCAGACCTAGCGCAGTTACTCTACAAGGCCTTTATGAGTATATAGAGTCTTTAGAGAATCGTAGAGAAGAAAGAGAAGTCAAGCTACAAAAAGAGTTAGAAGCCATGCTGGAAAATAAATTTGCATCTCTTGAAGACACGATCCAAAAACAAATAGAAAATAAAATAGAACTATTGGAAAATAAAATGGTGGCAATGGAGACTAGGTTGCAGGTTATAGAAAAACAAAACCAAGATACTAACCAAACTTCCCAACAAGGAGATGCTGATACTTTAGAGTCTTAAAATGAATGACATGATTAAAGAACTAGAAGAAAAAGGTAATAGCCACCTCACCCTAAATAATGTGGTAGATAAATTAGATATCAAACCAATTAAAGATTAAATGAAAAAATTAATAGAATTAGACCATGAGCATAACAAAAGGGCCTTGAACCTTATAATCTTCGGTTTAAAAGAGGAGGTAGATGAAGATACTTTAGCCATAGCCCAGACAAATACATAATAGATTACAAATTGAAACAACATGTTTCACAGAAGCAACAAGGTTGGGGAAATTAATTGAGAATAAAGGAAGACTGATCCGAACAAAGGTGAGCTCTACTGATCATAAGTATGACATACTTAATAAAAACCTTAAGTCTAAAAGGAACGAGAATATTTATAAATGAAGATCTTATTCCAGAAGATCAAGTAGAATTAAGAAAGGAGGTTCAAAAGGTAAAAGAAGCTAGGAAGGAAGGAAAATGGGCAATAATCAGAAATAGAAAAGCCTTTATTCGAGATAGAAACCAAAAAGATAGTACTAAATAGCAATTCAACATGCTCCGGATTCTTTCTTGGAACTGCCGGGGTTTTCCATGGAACAAAGGCCCCAAGCTATGTTGAATCTCAAATGATGTTGATATTATTTTGCTTGTTGAAACTTGGGAGCACGAAGAATCTAAGATTCCTAACATAGATAGCTTTACGCTATGGTCTACCTAGAACAAGCGATCCTCCCGTAGAGGCATTGGGGGAATAGCTTGTTACATTAAGAAGAACATCTCCCCCCATGCTAGGATTTATAAAAATGACTCTTACAATAAATATAGTTGGATAGAGATCACTGACATTAATAATAAAAATACCTATATAGCAATATGTTATTCCCCCCCATCAATTCTAACTTCTATAAGAAGAAGAATCTAGATAAAAATAGTCCTTACAATGGTTTAGAGAATTATATTTCTGGCCTAAGGAATGAAGGTATTATCCTTTTAATAGGTGACTTTAATGCTCGAACTTCAAGCAACCAAGCTATTTTCTAAGCAATCATTCCAACCCTAATCGACTTGGTTAGACGAAGACCCTACTCTGGCTAGTAGGTACAAAAGGAGCTCTGAAGACCTCGGGGAGAATTTGTTTGGGTCGGAGCTAGTCAAGATCTGTAGTGCTCAGGATCTCATAATTTGCAACGATCTAAAGAAGTAGCCCAACTCTAGCCAGATGACTTGCATCCATGGGCTTGGTAGCAGCGTGGTAGACTATGTTATTCCCGATCTCCCTTCATACAATGAAATAATAAATTTTGACATCTTAAACGACCAGGAGCATGACTCTGATCATAGGCCTTTACTTATAACTCTCAATTTTGTCATACATAGAGATCCCATAGAAAATAATCCTTATAGCCAAAAGAACTTAATATTTGATAGAAATAAAAACGATATCTTTATAAATGAATTAAAAACTAATTTGCTTCCTTTATCTAGTATAGACAACATAGAAGACCTATATCATAATTTTACTAGAACCCTCTCATATTCTATTAACAAGTTCTCAATTGAAGTTTCAAATAATAAAAGAAATAGCAAAACCAACCCATGGTATGACAAAGATTGTAAAAGTGCAAGGAAAGCAATTAAGGCTGTTGTTGATGAATCTCTTAAAATGGGAAAGATAAAAATATACAAAGTCCTAACTAAAAGGAAAAAGAGGTAGTACATTCGTAAAAGACAAGAGAATCTCTTACACCTCTCTAAGGTAGCTCCTAAGAAATTTTGGAGGCAGATTCTGAATAGGAAAACTAATGATAATAATAAAATTGCTTTACGTGATTGGAATTCCTATCTTAAAAAGATCTATGAATCTCCAAATGTCATGGATAACTTTGAAACCCTGCTCACAACGGAAGAAGTTTTCTCATTAGAAGACATTGATTTTGGGGTTAATTGCCTGGCAAATGGGAAAGCTAAGGACATTGAAGGTTACTAGGTAGAAATCTTAAAAATAGGAGGTCTTGTCCTCATCCCCCACATCCACAAGCTTTTCAATCAAGTAGTCAAGCAAGGGTTCCCTAAACCATGGACTGAGAGCCTCATTATCCCTATTTTTAAAAGTGGGGATACAAATAACCCCTCTAATTATTGGACAATTATGATCAACCCTCTCTTAGCCAAGTTATATGGTATTATTTTGGAAAAGAAGTTGAGCTTATGGCTTGAAAGTGAAGGTAAGCAGGCTAAAGGCCAAGTAGGTTTTAGAAGGCATCACTCAACAACAGACCACCTCGTTATGCTTAAGATCATTGTGGAGTAATGTCGTAATGATAAATCCAACCTCTTTTGTTGCTTTGTGGACTTTAGAAAGGCTTTCGATACGGTTCCTAGAAACAACCTTTGGAATAGATTAGAAGAGCTAAAGGTTCCTTTCGAGTTGAGAGCTGCCGCTATAAGGTTATACAAGAATGTAATTGCCAAGCTAAAAATCAATGAGGGGTGGTCGAAAGATATTAAATGTAATATCGGAGTTAAACAAGGTTGCCCCCCTCTCCCCTACCCTATTTGGCATTTACATCGACAAGCTTGAAGGTTATTTAGAGTAAGCAGGATGTGCTGGCACGATGTTAGTTGGGATAGTCATCATCCTTCTTCTCTATGCTGACAATATTGTTCTTCTCGCAAGTTGCCCATCTGATCTTGATAAGCAACTTAGGCTTCTTAAGGATTTTTGCTCTACCACAGGTATCACTGTTAACACTGACAAAACAAAAGTTATGATTATCAAATCCAAGAAGGACACTTAGGCTATTTTTATGTATGACAATAATAACTTGGCAAAAGTGTATTCTTACAAGTACCTAGGAATTGATATTCATCACAAGCTCAACTGGGACTATAGCATTGAGAAAAGGATTAATGGAGGATGGAAAGCTTATTTTGGTCTTGAAAATAATTGTAAAACGACAAACCTCGTAGTGTGGGATAAAAAGAACTTCCTCTTTGAAACTTTAGTCACTCTTGTTATCTTATATGGATGTGAGGTCTGGGGTTGCAACGTCTCTAGAGAATCCTGGAGAAAGATTGAGCAAATCCAGAAGCGTTTTATAACGTATAACCTGAAAATTAAAAGCAATACACCCTATCCTATTCTCCTGATAGAAGTAGGTTTTTCCCCTATCAAGAGCCTAGCTATGACTAGGCTTCTGGTGTACAAGCACAAACTCAATAACATATGAGATCATAGACTTCCTAAGCTAGCTTGAACTTCCAGCCAAAACCACCTAAGGCTCAAGCAGGGGTAGTATAAAGACACGAGGGCCTGGTTAAACCATGGGGAGATCAACGAGAATGATGCATCGCAAAACATTAATAACATCAAAAATATTGTTACTTTTAAGTTCAAAGAAAAAATGTGGTGCGAGAAAGATTTAGCAACTAAAAGAAAATTAAGTTATTATAAGAAGGTCATCAACCCCACCCTAGAAGATCAAAAGTATCTCTCTGTTTTAACTAGCTCAAAGAAGAAAATTAATATAGTGAAGATTAGAACGAACTCTCATGAGCTCCATAGTGAAACAGGTTGTTGGGCAGTCCCTAAAGCACCATGGATGGAAATGATCTGTCATCTCTGTGAGAATAGGAACATCGAGGATGAAAACCACTTCCTCTTAGAGTGCCCTGCGTACAACCACATTAGATCTCAGTTTCATGATCTCTGTCGCAACACTGACCTTCCTAGCCTTCTACAATGTAAAAATTATAGTGAGCTCGGGAGGCTTCTCTCCAAGCTTTTTGAGCATAGGAATAATATCTTAAATCAAACTAAATAATTTGTTTCTTTAGGTCCAATAGACCAAAGTTTGGTCTCAGTGGACGTTAAACATCATCATCATCATTTTTAAATATATCTTAATTTTTTTTGGTAAATAGATTTTGTTTTATTAAATTAATGAGGGAAGATGGGCTAATTTTCCATGTTTTTTCTAAAAAAATAAATTTGTTAATTTCCATTATTTCTAAAAGAAAATTGCCAAAATTTTATAAGAAGACCATACAAAATTATTAGAAATTTGAATATTTTTACAAAAATGTGATGCATATCATGACAAATGAAATTGCCTAAAAATTATAAAATTTAAGAGACTTATACCATATTAAATAATAATATCAATTTTTTTATAACAAATGAAATTGACTAAGAATTATAAACTTTAAGAGATTTATACTATATTAAATAATAATATCATTTTTTTTTTGGTGGGATCTATTAGATATGACAAATGAAATTTATTGAGGATTATAAACTTCAAGAGACTTATACCATATTAAATAATAATATCATTTTTTTGCTTGGATTTACTAGATTGGAAACCAGACAACTAATATCCTTTATGGTAAAAGTAAGCAAAGTGAGAAATTCTAAGTGAAGTAGAAAAATGTGAAGCGAGAAATTCTAAGTGAAGTAGAAAAATCAAGATTTGGTAAATTATAAGTGAAGTAGAAAAATCATAACTGAACCATCAAAATGAGATGGAAATATCAATAGTGCTAGAAATGGTTGAATTTGTTGGACACCTAATCCTAAATGGGTTAGTGTGGAAGCTGAATAGACTAAGTAGTCCAAGAGACCTTGGGATGTGAAACCCAAGAGTCACATAATGTACTACAAATGTATATCTCTTGTTAATAAAAATTGTACTCTCATGATTTATCATTCATATTGTCCTTGATGTCCATCTGTGTTTAACATGGTATCAGAGCAGGCGTATTCCTGCCCTGCATAATTATTTTGAGCCATTTGTTTTATGGCCCTTATGTGTATGTGCAGATCATTTCATGAATATTTTCTCAGCTAACTTGTCATTTCTCCAGCGCCATTTTTGGCCTCTCTCTGCCATTCTGAATCTTCTCAGTTGTAATAATTTGCTCTCTGACTGCCTGAAGGTCTGTCCATAAATGTTTGTTGTTCTGCATATTCCATTAAACCATCGCCTGACATGGTACCTGCGCCTAGCATTAAACCGTAGCCTGCATTCTGCTAAACTTTGGTAGCCTGTTCATCTGGATGCGCTGACACCTGCGTCTGACATAACTGCTTTTCATGCTGCCTGAAATACGTTTGCTGCTTTGAGTATTTGTACAAATGAATGCGTTTTTCAAATAAATGCTGCCCGAATGTAATGGTATCAATTCGTATCAATTCGAATGGTTTCAAATGAATGACTGTTTCAATGCGTTTCAAATGAATGGGTATCAATGCTGCCTAGTTTCAAATGAATGACTGTTTCAATGCGTTTCAAATGAATGCGTATCAATGCTGCTGTTTTTTTCACATGAATGACTATTCACATCCATCGACACGCAACGGGAATTGTTGTTGTAGCTCATGAACGCTATAGAAGAATATGACACCGGATTTTGAGAATATGAAAGTGATTCAAAGCGGCTGTTGATTCGATTCATAGCACAAATGAATGAGCTTTTGCTTCAGTAGGCTTGGCCCTCTCTTTTTTTTGCTTTTGAGAGAGAAGGCGAAGACGACAGTGCGTTGTTTTCTTTATTATGGAGTTTTGGTGTTATATGCGTGTTCCTCTGGCACGATGAAAAGGAACGGTTTGAAAGGAAGAATGATATATAATATTATAAAAGGGACTTCATGACTTTTGACTTTGTAAAGAGACTCTGCCTTTCCACAAAAGGGACGTGTAGATTCTGCCCGCTGCTTTGTTTAAAGAGCACCGACAGCCATTCAAAGGGTCGATTTCTGTTTGCGAGCATTATGCTGTGAATTCACACCTGGAGTTGCCTGACGCAGAAGAAATCGTGTAGAGAGGAATACTGAATCTGTTGAATTAAAATCCAAATCTGTTTAGATGGTATGAATATCGATTTCAATGGTTAATGTAATGGAAGAAGTTAATTCTGGGTTTTATAAACAGAACCAATTCGAATGATGCAAATCGATTCAATTGCCAATCGATTCTCAGAGCTCTGCTAGAGAATGGACTGCGTCTTCAACACTTCCATCCACGCTATCAATTCAGCGTTATTGCATCAATCTTTTATCAATTCTAGATCGCACCTTCCGACAAGCTTGCTTTCAACTTAGCTTTTCCTTTAATCGCTAGTCCCTGTTAAATACCGTGAATTGCGTTAGATACTAGTATGTGTTGAATATTCCTGACATGGTATGCATTGATTTGAGTGGTGGTATTGTGAAAATTTAAGCTCTCTATTGAAGCTTTTATGGACAACCATTTGAAGGTTGTCTTGCCGTAAATATTTGACTGGCACATTGAATTTTTTAGAGCTATTTTCCTTATTAAGGCCGCGTTCCATTGAAAACAATCTACAGAGTTTGTTGGAAATAGTTCGTTGGCAAGTGTGCTCTCCTTATATGTATAATTATGGTATGTAAAGTGCCATGAAGACCATAAGTATAATTGCATTAGTCATTTTGGTACGATTCAAAAAATTGTTGTCGTAAGTCCCAGGACAGAATAAACTGAGACTAAGTTTGGTTTGAAGGCTTGTGGGAGTTTGTCTTTGGGGGTTCCTTGTGGAATTTAGGAGCTCGTATTGGCATAAAATTGCAGAAGACCGAGCTTGTCATACTCAGGTGGTTGAAACAACTACTGTACAATGTCAAAGGAAAAGGTTGCTCTTGGGTACAATTTCTGGGTATTGCAAAAGTGGGAAATCTTCATCTTATATAGTTGAAACTTCTACCGAGGTTCTATATTTCAGTACCGTTTTCTCTTATGTTTCCAGATATCGCTATTTTTTAGTTATATCTCTGTGTGAAGCAAATAAATAAGTACTAAACATTATTGATAAGGGTGGACTGATATCTAAAGGCCGAGTGCATACTTTGGTGGCTGATAAATTATTGTTGGAAGGTCGAATGCATCGAACAATGAGTTGTATTTTCCACAAGTCCATATTATCTTTGCTGTAGCAGACTCTTTTAGAGATGCCACGTTGAATTGGTTAAATGATTTTTGGTGATTGAAGTCGAGGAGTTCTTGCCTGTTCATTTTCAGAAACTTCGTTTCAGTCCTGTGGCTTTAATTTGAGAAGACAGTTGGTTCCAGGCCTGAAGCAATCTTTCTAGAGTTGGTTCGTGACCTGCATAGGCCAACTTTGTATTTTCTACAACGACTCATCGCTGCCCGCTGAAAATATTTGTTGTTTATAAGGGGAGAGAAGTAAACAACTTGCAGAGTCCACAATGAAGTTTGAATCTGCCATGGCGCATTGAATTTTTATGTGGTGCATTGGATATCAAAGTTTTTTTTATTTTTGGTAGCATTTCTCATCTTATACTGAAGGCAAGCGACCAAGAGCTTTTAATATCATTACCACAAGACGGGTTTGTTTTCTGGTATGTGCGTTGAGTAGTGAGTCAAGTATCTTTGGTCGGTAGTTATATCAGCTGGTGGAGAAATTATACTATGAAACCCTTGAAATTGCAATGTTGACTTGGTTTATATATCTGCATTGTTCCACATAAGATTATGAGATTATGTACAATTCTTTCTCTGGGAATTTGTAATCCCACAATTGTAGCTATTCCACATGTTGTCATGAATGGTTACAGTCGCTATTGAACTTGACTATTCTTTTCCACTGGCCGAGAAAGTGAAGGAGTATTTGAAGGATTCAAGCAAGTTTGCAGTTGCTGCTGCCCCAATTGTGCCATTGTATTTAAAACCCATTATAGTTTCTGTCTACATATATATGCATTGATTCCCTGATTCATTTGCTGCACATTTATACAAGATATTGCTGAGTACTGTAAGTGGATATTACTTTTCTGCATTAAGTAATAATTGTGATCAGTTTTTAAGGTGTAAATCTGACATTGAAGAAAAATGGCCAGAATCAGTGAAGTATTAGAGTTCATGAAAACTCTTATACAATCTACTGTTGATGACACATTACAAATCAACATAGGATCTCTCTCAGAAATTCAGACATGTCTACAAAATGCACAGGAAAAGATTGATTTTTTGCAGATTGAATCACAGCTACAACAAGAAGAGCTACATCAAAATAGACATCATTCTGAACCTATTTTTGTTCAGAACATTGAGACTGCAACCCATCAACAGCAAGTCAATAATGTTACCGTTCATTCAAATAAAGCAGCAGTTGTACATGCAGATGCAAAAACTCAGTCAGCACTTCCCAAGCCCATCATCACACCTTGGGAACAACTTGTCCACAACAAGCACAAAACTGGTCTTGGATATGACAAGGACTTGTCCTTTCATATTCCAGACCATGCCAAGCCCATTCAGTTTCAGAGTGCTGGATTCATTCATGACAGTTCACCTGCTCCTCATGACAGTTCACCTCCAGCTGTTCCAGATTCTGCCCCTCTTCCACAACAACAACAACAACAACAAATCGTGAAATGCCAACACTATGACCGAGTTGGCCATTTGAAAGATCACTGTTTTGATCTTCATCCATGTAAGCACTGTCATAAAACCAGTCATTCTTCACACAAATGCTTCAGAAACAAACGTCCTGCAAGAACAAAGATTCATCTTGGATGGATCACTTCTTGGCAATGGGCATCAACAGCCAAGAAGATATTCCAAACACATGTCAAAACTTGTTCCAGAATATTGAACAGTCTTGCAGTTGAGTTTTCTCCATCCTCTCACCTTGTATCTGACACGGGGGGAAATGATGGTCATCTACAAGCTTCAAAGCCACATCAAGCGAGCCTGAGCCACAACCTGCCATACCAGATTCAGAGTTGTAGCCAGAAGAAAAGATGCCCCTGAACATGCCTTCAGTTGGCAATCTGGGACACTTCCTCTAGCAGAAGACTTCAGCTTCTTGCCGGTTTTGGAAGAATTCCAGGAACACAATTGAGAACACTTCCTCTAGCAGAAGACTCCAGCTTCTTGCCAGTTTTGGAAGAGTTCCAGGAATTTCATTAAGCATTCCAGAGTTGTTGGTCATCCTTAAACCATCACAGGTTGAGACTTCCCTTTTCAGGTTGAAGTTCTCCCTTTTATGCGGGGTGAGACCTCCCTTTCATGGTTGAAGGTTTCCCTCTTTAAAACAATAGGATCACTTCCTCTAGTAGAAGACTTCAGCTTCTTGCCAGTTTTGGAAGAGTTCCGGGAACTGCACTAAGCGTTCCAGTGTTGGTGGTCATCCTTAAACCACCACCCTTTATACCAACATTTCAGAGAGCACATTCAGCCTTGTGCTGCCATGCATTTTTTGCACATTTTGTATTACAGCTCTCTTCTTGGACTCATACATAACCCTTCGGATTAAGGGGGGGGAATGTTGGACACCTAATCCTAAATGGGTTAGTGTGGAAGCTGAATAGACTAAGTAGTCCAAGAGACCTTGGGATGTGAAACCCAAGAGTCACATAATGTACTATAAATGTATATCTTTTGTTAATAAAAATTGTACTCTCATGATTTATCATTCATATTGTCCTTGCTGTCCATGTGTGTTTAACAGAATTGAATGAAAGTGCAAGATTTGATTTATTGCAGAGCTGCTCCTCAATATTAGTTAGTTCATGTTTTCAATACTATTTAACTTTGTATATTGAAATATTTTATTTATGACACATTGAATTTGTTTCATTATTATTAATATTTTTTAAACCACATATTAATTTTATATTAAAAGTTAAAGGAATCACACATCTCCCTCTTATTATGAAGAAGTAATTGCTTTTTTTTTTTTTTTCAATTATTTTTTCTTTTGAAGTATTAGAATATATGATGATGATGATGATTAAAGTTATATATGATGATGATGATGATTAAAGTTATATATATATATATATATATATATATATATATATATATGGGTATTTATGTTGTTTTACATTTTTGCCTATGTGGTTCAAGGACCTTAAGATCTGTGACTCAACCACACCATGATCTTTCTATAGAAAATGTGCTTTAACAACAGTGGAAATAACTCTCTCAAGGGTAATTATGTTATTTTACATAGACGCCAAAGTATTTTATTTATGGTTGATAGTTACAATGAAATATATTTACTTCTTCTTTTAATATCAAAAACTTATCGAGTGAACGTAATGAGGAGAATATTAAGGATCACTTTCTATAGGCTCAATCAAGCCATGACCTCTCTATAACAAAGGTGCTTTAACAACAGTTAAAATAACTCTCTCAAGGTTAATTATGTTATTTTACATAAACGTCAAAGTATTTTATTTATGGTTGATAGTTACAATGAAATATTTTTACATCTCCCTCGGATGCGGGTGCTTCAACTGACAGTTAAGGTGATGGGACAGGGGTGCGGCAAAGCTGGATGACACCTGCCAGCCCAGCACCACCTGGATAAGGAAGGGACGCGTCTAATACAGAGGAAGGGGAGATCACATGGCTTCACGCATTGGGAAGACGACATGCACAATCTGAACACGGAACGGACCATCACCTCCGCATGCTTCAGGCCAAGTTGGGCTTCGGCTCCATTCAATGCAGGAGTAATGGCGGGGGATAGCCGAGGAGAGGCGGTTGAAGTTAAATTCATGTATTGCAACAGACTCGTCTAGAAGCTCCATATGCATCGATGGTTTGGCGAAGGTGGGTTATGGGAGGCTGTTGGGTTATGCTTGGCTTTTGAGTCGCGCCCTCCGCCTGCTCCTAATTTGCTCTTCTTTCCACTCTCAGAGTACCTTTGCGCTCTCTCTGTTCCTTATCCCATCATGGTGCGACAACGTTTGATCAGTAGAAGGGGCGGCTCGAGGGGCGGAAGTTCTCGACAACAGGTCAGGAGGGGAAGCACCTTGGGCTCTCCCTCTTCCTCTGCGGAAAATCCTCGCTATCCCAATACCAGAAGCGGATGGTGTAGAGCAGGCCTATGCTCAGCTCCCTTCCCTCTGCCCCAGCATCACCCCCCCATACCACGCTCTTCCACTTCCGCAACACTCTCAATCAGCCAATTATCACGGCAACCATTTCCATCTCCTTCTCTGAGGAAGCGGCTTAGAGCACCCAGATGCCCTTCCCCGGGAGCGATACGCTTAAAGCAGAACCCAGTCAACACAGAGCTTAGCAGAATGCAAACAAAGACAAGGAAATTGCGCATGGTGGACAACCCAAACGAAAAGGGAAGGAGGTTGTGCGGGAAAGGCATGAGGATTCAGAGCCTCAGCTTGCCACGCCAGCCATGGAGAAGCGCAAGATGAACGAGGAGGACACGCAGCTGGTTGAAGGAAGAGGAGAAGGCGAGCAATCTCAGCCAGACAACCGCGAAGATTGGAGCTGCCCGATAGTGGAGGAACCTGCCACGGAGGAGTTCATCAACAAAATTACCAATGCCAGGTGGCACTTCATCTAACTTTTGGTTCTACTTCTTTTTTGTCCACGTAGGCGCATCCAGGAGGATGAATTGCTGGTTTTATGTTGTTTTCTTAGCACTTTCCAGAAAACTGTGGCAAATGTTCAATGATGTCCTCTTTTTTGTAATTCCCGCACTATCAGACTGGTTTCCCCTCTGTTGGGGCAGTCTTAGAACTAGTTCTTCGGCAAGCTGAGATAGGCTGTTTTCCTTTACAGCCAGAACCACTCTGTAAATATCTTTTTTCTTCTCTTAATAGATTAAACTTACTTAGCAAAAAAAAAATATTTTTACATCTCTTTTTAATATCAAAAACTTATTGAGTGAACATAATGAGAAGAATGATATATATATATATATATAATTTTTTGTTTAGATTTTTTTTTTTTTTTAAAACAACATTTAACTTAAAATTAAAAATTGAAGAAATTACACATCTTTATATTGAGTTATAAATAAAATTAAATAATATCTAAAAATTCTTTATATTTTAGGAAACAAATAATAACACAAAATATAAACTTATATTTATGAGATAATAGAGGTGAAAAAAATTGAGATTTACCATAAATGTTTTTAATATTTAATAAATTAAAATAAATTTTATTAAAATATTTTAAATAGTTGAATTTAGGCTTATGTGATCCATGTCAAGTATTTTGAGGAGAGTTTTCGGCGGAAATCACATAATAATACATTTGTCGACGTGTTTCGAACCAACAAGTGTGGTGGTTCATCTCTGAACCAACAAGTGTGGTTCATCTTCATCTTCGAACCAACAAATGTGGTTCATCGTTAGAAAAAGTTGAAGAACCAGATCATGGCAACAATTTAAATAGAGAAAGCATATCATCCAATGGCTATAAATGACGAGGAAAATTGATGAAGGAATTTCAAAGTTGTGAACTATTGATCTTACCAACCCCTTTGGATATAATTAATAATGAATTAACTAACCTATTAGAAATAACTATATTCTTTCTCATTAATTTTTTATTGATTTTAATTTAATTTCCTAGTTGTTTTTAATTAGAAAAATTTACTTCATATTCCATACTATTAGATTTCTTTAATTTAGTATGAGTTCAATTAGTTAACCTACTTAAATAAACTTTTATTAAAAAAATTTGGTTATTATTTCATATAATATTAATGATTTAAGTTCCTCAATAACTTTAAGAAATTGCCATTATCTAACTAACTAGGTAAGTTGACCCTTAATAATTTTCTTATTATTTCATTTAATATTAATAATATTATTTTGTTTTTAATCTGTATAGCTTTAATAGTAATAATAAATTTATTAAAAGTCAAATTAAGCCTTAGTTAATTATTAGTATGGTGTAATAATTAATATAATAAGTTTCACCTTAATGAAGAAATTTAATGAATGATGCTAATTATCCCATTATATCTTTAATATAAATGAATAAGAATTCAAAAATGAATTTAACTAATAACTTTATAATAATTTTAGTAAGAAATTGCCACCTAGTCAATTCTGTGAGGTCCTTTGATTTAATATCTAACTAAGTTGCCTTTTAATATTAGTATATATTTATTCTATATAATTTTAATAATAATAATAAATCTATTATTAGTTTATACTCATTTAATATGAACAATTAAATTTATTCCAATATAGTAATAAAGTTAACAAAACAAACTTTTGAATTAATTGAATGGCCCTATCCCTCAGTGAAATATCGCTGTTTCTTGGTCAAATATAGCTGTTTCCTGGTCAATTGAAACCTTTGGCAAATATATTATTATGTGATTTCCGCTGAAAACTTTTCTCAAAATATTTTAAATAATGAAACACGATCATGATTATAATTAATTTTCACCTAATAACATTATTACTTAATTTTTTTAATTACTATATATATATGAATAATAAAAAAATATAAATATTAAATTTCAAAATTGATTAAATAATATTTAGTAAAGCGAAAAAGGATACTAAAGTAATGCCTTTCGTTGCATTATGAAGTCAACTGACACAAAGTGCATTATGAAGTCAACTTTCCTTATATTATGATTTAAACCATAGGAACTACAAAAATAAACCCTTCCAATTGATGTTCATGGTGTATAATAAATTTAGATATTGATGTTCTTGGCATTTAATTGTAACTGTGCCGGGTCTATAGGATCGTGACATAATAGATCTAATTGATAGTGATAGAATGTTAAATAACCAAGCATTTCACACTAAAGAAGTATAGTTATAAGTGGTTTATTAAGGTCGTAATTGCAAAAGGCTATGCTATGTGTGCTTCATAAATCCAAATAAATCTATATCAATATGCTTCCAAATGCTAAGCATCTCACAGCTGAGGAGTAGAGATATAAATGGGATTTATGCCAAAGATTTCTAAATATTTAAACGTCTCTTAGTAGAATACACTTCTTAATAGTTAAGCATCTCGCAGTACACTATGAGCATGATTGGTCTATTAAAGCAGGCTTTGGGGATCTGTATGTAGCTATTTTTTGTCAATTTATATTAGGAATTGCGTCTGATGTTATTTTTTAAAGTATATTAGGATTGATGGTTTAAGTTTGGCAATGTGGAAGATGATTTTACTAGAGTAGACTATTATTTCATTCGCATCTTTTTTTTTTTTCCTTTTTCAAGTTGTGGTGTAGAATCCAAACGCCGAGAGTCAAAAATGTCTTTACTAGTTTTGGTGTAGATTCGTCCAGAGTCAAAAATGTCTGCTGTGAGAGATTATTTCTAATCTCTCAGAATCAAGATCAATTCCACATAAATCTTCAAATATCCTAGTAATTTTTTACTAGTTCATTTGCACTATAATATAACTAATTTGCTTTAGTGACTTAATTTTATCCTAGCGATTTTTTATTCGTTTGTTTGCACTGTAATATAACTAATTTGCTTTGGTCACTTAATTTTTTATTTAAGAGCGAGACTTTTAATTACCTATTTTTGCATCAATAAGTAGGTAAATCAGGATGGTATTAAAGGGGAAGTTTTTAAAGGAAATCTAGCTATTAGTTTTAAGGAAGTATTCTTTATCCTTTTTCATATACAAGAATTGTTGAATGATTATTAACTTTTTAGAAATATCTTATCTGAGGAGAATGTTTCTTGTAAATGGTTGTACATCAAATTAATGATGGTGGATAATGATATTTGTTATGTGGTTATTAGTTCGCATTAGGGACTATAGTGATGAGTTTCCCTCTTTTTACTTTCATATAAATTTGCTATTCACTTTCTATTTGTGTGCCAATTATAATGTTGAACATAGGAAATAGAGATATATATCTTTTAATATAATAAAAAACTTGATTTTCAAGGCCTTATTGTTTGATGTTTTGAATCACTTACATAATTAATACATTACTTCATTGCCTAGTGTTTGAAATTTACAACATAAGTGTCCCAACAATGTGGCCCCATGGATTTTTGATATGAATCTTGGTATGAAGTCAAGCTTATTAAATAATTCAAGTTATTATGTGAAGAGGCATTTACAAGTTAATTCTTGTATTTTTAGCGATTAATAATGTTATTGTTCATCACTTTAGTTTGGCTAAATTGCATATGCTAGATGCAAATGAAAATGAAGTGAGTTTAGAAAGGACATACGTCCTCGCATTAATTTTTTTCTCTAACATTAACTTCATAAACTATGTCACCATTCTCAAATTGTTATGTGGATTTCCTAGAACCATTAATGATTGATGCTAATCAACTGATGTTCATAATTTAGGTTTGGATAGGTTGTACACATTATTTGGTTCTCTGATAGATCTTTTGAAGTAGTAGAGATCTAAAAGAATTTATGTTATAGTCGAAATTTTCATGATTTGTGCTTCTGCTTGAACCTAGAAAAAGAAAAAGAAACCCTGCAAGTGAATTGTCGATGGTACATTAATGGATTGTGAATTATATGACATAGCATTGAGATTAAAATCATTGTTGTAGAGTGAATTGTTTTAAGATACATATATGTTATCTTTTAAAGTTTTCATCATGTTTATAGGGATATTTTGGCTTTCTACATTCAAGTATTGTAGATTCAGAAGCAATAGAAACGTGTATAGTGTGGTGAGTATTGGGAATTGAAGTGGGTTGTGGTCTTAGTTTTATTTTCTAAGGGCTGGTTAATGGTAAGATATTTTCTACCACTAAAGAAAACTAATTTTTTTGTTTAAAATGAACTTCAATTATTATAAGTTGAGAAGCAATTTGGGTTTAAGATCTTATGAGAAATTTGTTGATTGTTTATGGTTGTTGAACTCTAGTTATGTGCAGTATTTGGCCTTTCATGGTAGACAATGGCTATTCAATCCTATTTTAAGAAATGATGTGTTTTAGAGTGAATTTTGTAATTCATTCTGTTTGGATTTGAGATCTTGGAGAAATTGAATGATTGGTTATGGATGGTGAACTTGAATTATATGAGAAATCGACATTTGAAAATAGAAACTAGCTATTTTTTAGGTGCATTTGTATGGATAAAAGACAAAATGATTGATTGTGTTAAATGCAATCATCAACAACAATACTGTACAATGTACTATTAGAGAGACTGTATTGTACAGTTTACTTCTTATCCCAACACAAATGACATACAATACATATTTACAAAATAAACTAGACACCATTTATATGCTACTTGACCTTCTACTGACAAGTATTACATAGTAGAACCATTGATATTTAAGAAAATAATCATTGATCCAAGTAGAGTTAGTGATAACCTTGTTCAACCTCTTTTTGGCTCAAGCAATTCAAAATAATAGTATATAAAAATAAAATAAGAAAATACAAAATTAAGATGATATCTTATGGAAACTATTACAATGCAAATTTCAAACTCCGCTTTTGAAAAAAGTCCTTTCACAATTGTGTTGCAAATATACTAGTTGACTAAATGAACAAATATTTATATGGTGGGTTGTAAAGCCAATAACATGCAAATGTTTATTTTATTTCTATGAACGATTCAAAAACTTCATTTAAAATTTGGGTGACTTAATGCAAATAATATATTTCACAACTCTGTTACATAATAGAGAATATGAAATACGTAGTCCTTATTTCTATGAATAATTCAAAAACTTCATTTAAAATTTGTGTGACTTAATGCAAGTAATATATTTCACAACTCTGCCACATAATAGAGAATACGAAATACATGGACTATGTGAAGACAACTCATATAGAAACTTTTCCAATGATTAGTATACTACGAGTGGACATATCTCTATTAATTAATGTATAAGTTGGCCAATTGTTTGATGAATATGGATGCATGGTTCTATTTTAGGAGACAATTTTTCTTATCATGATTCTTACAATGCAATGTTACAATAATACTTCTTTTTCATTAATGCTTAGGATACAATACATGGAATATTTATAGCTTATGATGGGATATTATATGATTCATGATAAGTCATTTAATATATCTTAAACCATAAATCAAGTTTAGCATTGTCCATTATTTACATAAAAAATGTCAATTAGAAACATCCTTACAAGATATTAAAAGTTAACGGTTGTTGAATCTATAATCATGTTGACTCCATTGCAACTTGGCTCAGAAGAGTAAAACCCTATTTCAAAATGTGTGATATTGCCTAGGCCTAGTGACTTAGCAAAAAGTGATTCCCAATAGTCAATACCTTGGTTTCTAAATGAAAACATTGATGTAATGGTAATGCAAAGTGATACCCTTAAAAAGCTTCATATGACAACAAGATATAATAATACTATAATTAGAATGCATTAGAGATGCTATTATTTCCAACAAAAATTATAAATTTCTTGATGATCAATTTATGAAATAAATCCTCATTTCTTGAGAATATTACAATAATAATATGGAGTACAATATTAATTACAAGGCTCTTGTTGATGCATTTATGAAATCAATCTTTATTTAGTTACAAAGAAAAATAATAAATGAACATATGTAGAAGTAACATATTTCCAAGAGTAGGATATAGAGACAAAGGACCTTAGCTCTATGACAAATATCATGCCTTGCAAAAAAATATGATTTATATTCTTTTGTATATTATTGAAGTATACCTTTTATTTAGATACAAAATATGTGCTCATTGTAATAGTGAAGAGATACAAAAATATGTCTTGGTGGGATGTCTTATTGGCAATGACATATAGTGATGGTTAAGAAAATGTGAAATTAAGTTGATATCTTATAGAAATTTAGAGACATGTAGATTTTTATTTTATTCTTATTAATTGAATAAACTCATTTCAAATCAAAACCCTAAGTTAATGCAAAATATATATTTTATAACTCTACTACATAATGGATAATTTGAAATGCATGGACTATGTGAGGACAAGTTATGTAGTGTTTTTACCAATGATTCATACTATTACCTATACTCAAAAATTACCCTGCTTGTGAAGGGAAATTATTGAGGTAACCATTGAACCAGACTAAGGGTTCTTATATAATCCAATTGTTCCTTGAGCTTGGAGATCAGGCTACTCTAGAAAATATATTTTTCTTGCTATGACAATCTAGGCTCTTGAAAAAATACTTTGGAATATAAGACCTAAACCTTCTTTCATCAAATAGTGCTTCTGATAGATCAAACTCTAATTTAATATCAAAAGTGATATCTTCTATACTTTTGACCTCTTTAGGTAATGAAATAGATTTTTCATATTTAACATTACTTACTTCAACTTTATATTTTCATTTACAAAATATTTTTTTCTAGATTGAAAGTATTTTTGGTGGATTAGGGTTTGGATTCCTTCTAGTGTAGATTCTTCTAGAAGCCAAAACTTCCCAGTGAAATCACCTTGATTATTAAGGCCAGTGGAGTGACCAGGATCTTCTTTGGAAAATGGAGTCACCATTAACACTTTGACCTCTTGATCTCACTCCTAATGGAGTCACCTGGTGAAAGATCCACAACCTCTTTTATGTCTAACTTATGCTCACTATTAAAAATCAAATCTGAACATGGCCATTCTTCCAAGAAAATTGACTTGATGCCTTTGCCTCCCCAGAAACAACGCCAAAATGTTATCAATAAAAAATTACCCTGCATATGAAGGGAAATTATTGAGGTAACCATTGAACCAGACTTTAAAACTTTTAGATTGGAGGCTAGCCCTTCCAACCCAGAGAGGGCTATCTCTTACATCTAGTCACCCAGTGTCACCTCAACAATTGGATGTGTAGTTGATACAATGGCTAGAACTTATGTCTGATAGGGTTTTAAAGTGTGGTAGGGAAGAGAAGCCACTACAAGGAAAATACCTTCTAGCAAAGGTTTTTTTAGAGGCCCCTATAAAAATATGCCAAAAATACATTTGTAATAGAGGTCACTAGCGAAGGTGGGCAGGCAGATATTTTAGCATATGTTTCTTTGACAATGCATCTATATTACTAAAGTGCACCAATGATTTCTTATTAATACATGCACCAGAGCTCCATATAACATGGTGCACTGTAGATGTTTTTTTTTGAAAAACCAAAAACCACGGTGCGTTAAATACCCTAACACATTGGCACTTGAATATTCGCTAGCACCAGACTCCATATAGTAAAACATACAGGTGCTATTCAAAATTGACATCCTGGAGCGGAAAATGTATAACAACGCCCCAGGGGCATCATATAAAGCGTAGCGATAGACTGTTTCTAATTTCTAAAAAAGATCTGTACTATTGTAAAACCAAGAACCAGTGCATTACAAGTAATACAAAACCTTGGTGCATCTCGATAAAGCACCACGATAAGTTTAAATTTGAAAAAACATGGTGCTTTTGGATATAGCCTGCCCCGATGCACTTTGAGACGCACACCAGAGGAAGGTTAAATAAAAAAAACCCTCCCAGCCATAATTTTCAATTTTACCATCTATAGTACGAGAGAGCTCTGAAGCACCAGTGCCACTATTTCCATGTGCAAGTGCCCTGACACCGGTTCTTCTCTTGCTCACCACCTTTCAATACTGTGTTCACTATTTGAGTTTCCAATTTTTTCAAACGGTGCAATTTTTTATTTTTATTTTTATTTATTTTTAATGTTGGGTTGTGTTATATTATTTCCATGACTAGCCCACGTAGTTAACCGGGGGTTTAGAAGGGCGGCAGAGCCCCTCCCTTCGTTGCGCTGATTGCATAGTGGGGGGAGTCACATGGGGTTTGAGGGGTGTAGGTAACCCCACTCTATGCGGTCTGGCGCAGCGCCCCGGAATATTTTGTTTTTGGACCCTATATTAGGTTGGGCGGACCTACCTATGGTTTTGTGCATGATTTTTCGCACATGGTTTTGCACGCGATGGTTTTCGGTCCATGGTATTGGATGCTTCGGCATGTATAAATATGTATTGTAACATTGAAAGCAACATAATGAAAAATCAAGCTGGTAGTCCCAGTTTTGGGATCCATGGGAAAATCTTTGTGTATATGTGTTTTATGTGTTATGCTCTCGCATTGTTTATTTTCTGTGTTCTAGAATTTGTATGCAGGTAATTTCTGTATAGGGTTAAAACGTACATTTGGTATCAGAGCTGTTTTGGCTTCAAGGGGACGCCTTTTTGCCTGAGGGGTTTCGCTTGGGCCTGTGGTAGACCTTGTTTAGTGGGAGATCTGTGGGATCGATTCTAGTAGTGAAAGAAGATGGCGAGTAGTGGAAAGATAGAGATCGAAAAATTTAATGGTCAGAGTTTTGAGTTGTGGAAAATCAATATGGAGGATCTGTTGGTGGATAAATATCAATGGATCACGGTAGATCCGGGTACTAAACCAACGGGAGTGTTTGATGAAGAATGGAAGAAGTTGGATCGGAAGGCAAAGAGCACAATACGATTGTGTGTCTCAGATTCAGTATTTCTGAATGTATCAGGGGAAGCTACGATGAATGCTTTGTGGGATAAGTTAGGGACTTTGTACCAATCTAAGTCTCTGGTGAATAAACTATTCCTACAGAAAAAACTGTATAACCTGAGGATGAAAGATGGAGACTCAGTGACAGAGCATTTGAATGTATTTAATATGGTGGTAAGTCAGTTATTGTCTGTTGATATCAAAATTTCAAATGAAGATAAGTTCATTAGTTTGTTGTGTTCTCTACCAGATTCATAGGATAGTCTGGTTATTGCAATAGGTAGCAATGCAACTACCTTGCAGTTTGATGAAATAGTCTCATCCTTGTTGACGGAGGAGATGAGATGGAAAAATATGGAGAGCCAGAATGGTGATGCCTTGTCTGTACGAGGACGTTCCCAGAACATAAACAAAAATAAGTCATTGAGTGGGAGATCTAAATCTCCAGGAAAACCTGTAAAGGTGGTGTGTTGGAAATGCGGAAAGGAAGGGCACTACAAAAGGGACTGTAAATCTAAAGTCCCTGACAAAGGAAAGGGATTTGATGATGCTCCTTCTGCAGAGGCGAAAATCACCTCAGATGAAGGTGGGGATGTGTACTTGGCTTCTTCAAGTAGACATGTAGATCATGAGGCATGGTTGATTGACTCAAGTGCATCATTTCACTTCACTCCCCACAGAGAGTGGTTCTGCGAGTATGAGAAATACGATGGTGGTGATGTCTTTTTAGGGGATGATAGGAGGGCTAGAATCGTTGGTCGTAGAAAAGTAAAATTGAAATTGCAAGGTGGAAGGGTTAGAACACTTCTGGGTGTTATACATATTCCTGCATTGGCCAGAAATCTGATTTCTGTAAGAAATATGGATGATGCAGGCGTAAAAATAGTGTTCGAGAAGGATACCTGCAAGATGGTTTGGGGAGCACTGGTATTGATGCGGGGAGTTCGGATTGGAACTCTGTACAAGCTGTAAGGTAGCACTATTGTTGATGGGTGCAACAGTTCTATGGTTCCTGAAAGTGGAGCAGAAAATCTAGTGGTCTTTGGAGAGAAGACCATGCTGTGTCATCAAAGGCTTGGACATCTTGGAGATAAGGGCCTTCGAATACTTCATGGTAAAGGTATGGTATAAGGTATGAGTAATAACTCTCTGGATTTTGATTTCTGTGAAAATTGTGTATATGGGTAGCAGAATCGGGTGAGTTTCCCCTCTGGTGGTAAGAGGGCGAAACAAATATTAGAGCTTCTGCATAGTTATGTGTTTGGACCTGTGAAGGTTCCATCACTGGGTAAGTCTGTGTACTATGTATTATTATAGATGACTTCTCAAGGAATACATGGATATATTTCCTTAAGAAGAAATCTGAAGTCTTTGACAGGTTTAAAGAATTTAAGGTTCTAGCAGAAAACTAGACAAAGAAGAAGATAAAGGTGCTGAGGACAGATAATGATAGAGAGTTTTGCAGTAAGAAATTTGAAGAATTATGTAAGAAGTGTGGTATAGCATGGCACCAGACTACTCCATATACACCTCAGCGAAATGGAGTTTCAGAAATAATGAACAAGACATTGACGGAAAGGGCAAGAAGCATTCTCAGTGGTGCCGAGTTAGGACAGGAATTATGGGCAAAGGTGGTGGAGACAGCATGTTACTTGGTCAATAGATCACCTTCATCAGCATTGGAGGATAAGACTCCACAAGAGGTATGGACTGGTAAGAAACCCTCTCTTTCACATTTGAGGGTATTTGGATGTGATGCATATGTACATGTTCCAAAGGAGAAATGAACCAAGTTGGATAGTAAATCTGAAAAATTCATCTTTATTGGGTATAAGGATGGTTTAAAGGGTTATAAGCTTTGGAACCCAGTAACAAGGAAGGTTGTGTACAACTGAGATGTGGTGTTCAAAGAGGTGAAAGATGTTATTAAACATGAAGTCCAACCAAAGGAACCTGAGAAGATAGAGTTTGAGCTAAAGGAGGAAGAATCAGACTCTACAGCAGAGGAGGAATCAGAAGATGAAGAGCCACAAACTCCAGGTGTGAGAAGATCAGTTCGAGAAAGAAGGTAGCCAGAAAGGTATAGTCCATCTGCTTTCTGTTCAAATTTTTCTTTATCTATCATTGATGATGTGAACGAAGTAGTAGATTTAGAGGATGGAAATCTCTGGAAAGAGGCCATGGTTGATGAAATGGAATCTTTGCACAAAAATGAGGTTTGGGATCTGGTGGAGTTGCTGGCTAGAAGGAAACCCATTGACAACAAATGGGTGTTCAAGAAGAAAACTGCAGAAGGAAAGGTGGAGAAATGCAAAGCTTGGTTGGTAGCAAAAGGTTATTCCCAGGTGTCGAGAATTGATTTTGGTGATATTTTTTCTCCTATTTCCAAGGTAACTTATATTAGATTACTTTTATCTGTTGCTATTGCTTTTGATTTTGAGGTAGAACAGATGGATGTGAAGACAACATTTCTTCACAGGGATCTGGAAGAGGAGATCTACATGAAGCAACCTGAAGGCTTTGCGGTGAAGGGTAAGAAAGAATTGGTGTGAAAGTTAAGGAAGTCTATGTATGGGTTAAAATAGTCACCAAGGATGTGGTATCAGAAATTTGATACATTTATATGGGGACTTGGCTTCACCAGAAGCAAAGAAGATCACTATGTGTATTTTAAATTAACTGGTGACCGTGTTATTTATCTAATCTTGTATGTGGATGATATGTTGCTGGTTGGAAATAACAAAGAAATTATCCAGGATTTGAAGACCCATTTGTCCTCCAAATTCCACATGAAAGATCTTGGTGCTGCAAACTATATTTTGGGCATGGAAATTAAAAGAGATCAGACAAAGAGGAAGCTCTGGTTAAACTAGAGGAAGTATGTTGAGACAATATTGCAGAGGTTTAATATGCAGGATAGTAAACTGGTGAAGGTTCCTATTCTTGTAGGTGTAAAGTTATCTGTTGAACAGTGTCCCAAGACACAAGAAGAGGAAGAGGACATGTCTCATGTTCCATATGCAAGTGTAGTCCGTAGCTTGATGTATGCGATGGTTTGTACTAGATCAGACATTGCACATGTAGTGGGAGTATTGAGCAGGTTTATGTCAAAACCAGGGAAGGAGCACTGGACAACAGTGAAGCAAGTTTTCAGGTATTTGCGTGGCACAAGTGATTATGGTTTGTGCTACCAAGGAAGACCAGGATTGGACAGAGTGTTGGATATTCATGGCTTTGTTGATGCATACTGGGATGGAGATCTGGATCAGAGAAGATCTACAAGTGGGTATGTTTTTAACCTATTTGGAGGTGCAGTCAGTTGGATGAGTAAGAAACAATCTGTAGTGGCATTATCAACTACAGAGGTAGAATACATGGCAACCACTCATGCAAGCTAGGAAGCAGTTTGGTTGCAGAGATTGTGTTCAAGTATGGGGTTAGTACAGGGAGCTATAAGGATAGGCTATGACAACCAAAGTGCAATTTTCTTGGTGAAGAACCGTGCATATCATTCAAAGACAAAGCACATTGATGTTTAGTTTCACTTTGTGAGGGATAAGATAGAAGACAAAAAGGTGTTTCCGGTAAAGGTGGACACTTTGAAGAATATTGCAGATGCATTGACAAAATCTGTGAACTCTGAGAAGTTCTCTTGGTGTAGAGAAACAATGGGCATTGCAGGGCTGGATAAATGACTAAGCTCTCTTGTGGCCCCTTGTGGAAATAAAACAACAAGTGGGAGAATGTTTGGTTGTGCTATATTCTTTCCATGACTAGCCCACGTAGTTAATCGGGGGGTTAGAAGGGCGGCGGAGCCCCCGCCCTTCGTTGCGCCGATTACGTAGTGGGGGGAGTCACATGGGGTTTGAAGGGTGCAGGTAACCCCACTCTATGGGGTCTGGGGTAGCACCCTGGAAAATTTTGTTTTTGGTCCCTATATTAGGTTGGGTGGACCTATCTATGGTTTTGTGCATGATTTTTCGCACATGGTTTTGGACGCGATGGTTTTCGATCCATGGTTTTGGACGCAATGTTTTTCGGTCCATGGTATTGGATGCCTTAGCATATATAAATATGTATTGTAACATTGAAAGGAAAATATGAAACATCAAGCTGGTAGTCTCGGTTTTGGGATCAAGGGGAAAATCTCTGTGTCTATGTGTTTTATGTGTTATGCTCTCACATTGTTTATTTCCTGTGTTCTAGAATTCGTATGCAGGTAATTTCTGTACAGGGTTAAAACCTACATTTATTTTATTTTTATTTTATTATTTTATTTTATTTTATTTTTATTTTAATTATTAATTATTATTTATTTATTTTTCTGCATTACATGTCCACAATGCCTTCCCGACAACCAAATGTCTAGGCAATCTCTATGTTTCTTTCTAATTTAAGTTTTTAATGGATTAGAATTGCAAATCAGGTTGAATTCATCATTATTTTTGCAATTCTTTTTTCAACGCGTGGTGTGTTTGATGTGTTCGGCTTGCAACGACAGTGGTGCACCCTGTAAATTTACAGGGTGTACCGTGTTTCAGTGCTTGAACATAACATACCACCATTGTGGTGGTGTGTTTTTTAAATATAAACACATTGGGAAAGATGCGACGTGAACACCAGTGAACAATTATGCCACACCGCTATGAAAAATTAAATTTCTGAAACACATGCAGTGCGTCATACTTATGTGTGCACCGTTATCAGTGTGGTTAAAGTTGAAAGCGCATCGTAGCTAGTGCATTATTGTGTTTTGAGCGCACTCGCAATTTGTTTTTGTTTTTTAGATTCAAAGTTATGCTTCCATAGTTATAACTACATGTTTCATTTAATTAAAAAAATTGTATTTTATGTATGAGGCTGATGTATTTTATATGTCAATCATGTAGCAAAGAAAAGAAAATGTTAAGGATGGATATTTATTTTAATGTTTAGAAACCTTGGTGAATCTCACTAGACCATATTAAAATTTCTAATAATTTTATACATTCTTTATGTACAATTTTCATGATTTTTAAGGTAAAACAATTTTATACTATAAAATTTGGGAAAATAATTTTTAGAAAAAATGGAAATTAACAATTTTTTTTTTTTAAACATTAGCCCACTTGCGAATATTAGCCTTTAAAATTTTCCCTGTAGCAAAGACTTTAGCAGAGGGAGCAACACCAACAACATGAGCAGGAAATAGACCCATACAATATGGTCTGACCATGGAATACCAAAGAGAGGGAGAGGGATTTATACCCTCACCCCATTACTGCAACGACCCGAGTGCTCTTGAGAAATGTAGGCCTCCTCAAGTACTACGAGGAGGGTACATCCATGAAGGTGCACTCGGTCTTATTTGCACATCTCATCTGCCGATGGAATGTATAGTGACAAGATTTCCATTACAATCTTGAGTTGTGGTATAGGACCACTGAGGAGGATATATAATTTATCACTAGCCTATACATGAGAGAGGAAGATTTTCCCCAGTTCCTTGATGTCCCCTATGGTGTTTCATCTTAGAGTCAACTTGCATACACTCTAAGATATGTTGGGCCTCATGCAGTCCATCCATTAGATTTTTAGGTTTGTGGTGGAAAGCTACAAATATCTTCTTTTGCTACAGAGGAGGCTAGGTGCCTCCCATTTTTAGCCAACACCATTTCACATTCTTGTGGTGATGGGAAATGCATTAGTTTCCCTCTTTTGTATTATGTTGATTCTTTGATTTAGGTGCCATGTTGCATCAGATGGTCTGCCATTTTTTTGAGGTAGTTTTGCACGACTTTAGGTAGATGTCGCACGTTGTCAAGATAGGGGAGGGAGACCTTCCCTTTCGCTTCTTAGTTTTTTTGTTTATTTTTTGAGTGGTTTCCAGAGACGAGGCCTACATTTGATCTTCGCCCTCTTAGGCTGATCATTGAGGCCCAAATGCACATGCGGGGGAAGATGATACCCACGAGGGGCATGTTGGAGTTTTTGGCCAAGATTTCAGATGATACACTGGGTCTACTTGCAAGTGTGGATGACCATGCATTTGTTGTGTTGGGATATCCATACACAGGGATTGATTTGAGAGGGTGTACGAACATATTCTTCATAACAAATGAGCCTCCAAATGATAGAGGTAATATTAGTGTTTTCTTTAAATTAATCTAGTTTCATTTTCTTATTTTAATGAATTATTATTCTAGCACATTCTTTAACTTGTTTCATTAAATTTTTTAATGAAATTGTCTAATTATGTTTCTCTACTATATATTTTGTATACATTGACACATTCAATGCGGACATGCCTCCTCCCCACTGGATGTTGAAGGAGATGAGGAGATGGGAGAGGCCCAAGAGGGTTAGGCATATGCTTAGGGGGGCATGGGCATCCGGGGGTGGAGGCCTACTATGCAATGTCAAATGGACTACTATGATAGATTGGTCATAGTTTTGGTTTGGCAGAGTGTCCACCTTGTGATTCCTCGAGATATCAGTGTAGATCCAAGGTTCTTGGATCTCTATAAGACCTGTCTATGGGATTTGATGTCTCTTATGCAACATGTCATCGAAGCTAGTAGGGCACTGGAAGCGATGAGGGCTGTAGGGCATCATGCAACAACACATCCATCAGATGATGAGGGTGGTCATGATGATGATGAGGGTGATGATGATGATCATGATGATGAGGGTGATGATCATGATCATGATGATGAGGATGGTGATGATGATTCTTCTAGTGTTTGTGCCACCCCATCGGATCATGGCTATCAGGGTGTTGGTGATCGTTCTAGTAGTACAATTGCTCACTAGTCGCCTAATGATGTCGAGATTCCAGAGCTAGAGGATGTGCCATATGTTTCTCCTGACAGAGAAGACCAACCACCTTCTCCTGCAAACTAGCCACGTCCTTCTACTACAGACCAACCACCTCTTAGTCAACCTCCACCTTAGCTAAGTTCGACAAACATACTTGATCAGGCAGTAGTTTATCATCCATCGTCTTCTACTGTAGACCAGGCTACATGCACTACTATGTTTGTTGTATCAGATATTTGATTGCACTTATTTGACTTCATGATGTAGTTATTTGACTTCTCTCTCTCTCTCTCTATATCTATATATATATATATATATGGTGCATTTTTTTTTGTTCATGTTTATGTACTTAATTTATATGTTGGTGTTGATGTGTATATTGTTAGGTCATGTTAGATATGTTCTTTTAATATGCTTGCGGATAGATGTGTACATGATAGCAGTTATTTGACATGAGATTTATATTAATTTGATGATGTTTGTGGTGATGACGTTAGATTAATTTTTTTTTGTTTTGTTAGATGTGATCACGATGATGATGCCCTGTTAGATTATTAGATTTGTGTGCTAGCTAATGACATTTATATGTGCTACTAAAAGTGTATATAATTAGATGATGGTAGTGAATTCGAATGTGTATCTTAGATGATGTTTATCTTTGTTAGATGATTATCGTCATGATGTTTATTTTTATGAAATAATGTTTATTATACATTATGTTTGGTAAATTTATATCAAACTTCTATATATAAAATTGCATGCAAAACAACTTACTTAAAAAAATGCAAATATATTTTTATAAATTACAAAGTTTAGTATAGTTGAAACTATGATTATAAAATTACGATAAATATTTTTCTATTGCTTAGATAGTTCATTGATATTAAATCTAATTTAATTAGTAAAATATTTCAATATTCACAACTATAAAATAATTAAAGGTAACATAATTTAGTTAGTTCTTAAAATTACGAAAATGTGTAGCTCATTCAATTTTTAATATAAACTATTATTAATAATAAATTATTCAAAAATACAATTTAACTAATTCAATATTGGTTTATAAAATTCAATCTATTGTTATTTAAAAAACTTAAGTCGTAACTTTTTTACAACCTGCAATCTAGATCCATCTTAACTCTGGATCTACCAAGCCCCCAGAGGGATCAAATCTCCTGAGATGCAAACATATTTTTGACTAAAAAGAGATTTGATCCCTCGAGGGGCTTGGTGGATCTAGGCAACTGGTATATTAATTTATGTGTAGTTGACATTGAAATATTTTATTTATAATTCACGTTCTCGTATTAAATGTTAAAATATGCCCCCTCATATTTTTTTTCCTGTATGTATACATTTAATTATTAATATTTTTTAAATTAGTATTACATATCAAATCCATATTAAACATTGAAATTTTTACAAATATGCCTCATACATTGAATTAGAAAGCAACTATTGAGGGAATACAAATTCTCTCAATCTTTCTCGCTAAAGTGAAAATATAAGAAAATTCTCAATTTAAATTATTTTATTTTTCTCTATATAAAGTATCTATAAAATTCCACAGCCATGCATTTAAACAGAACGCCATCATTTCATGTTCTTCACCAAATCAGCCACATTCTAACAATTAGTACATTCAATTATTATGGAGACTAGATCAATTAATTGTTTATTTGATTGTGCAGGTTGTGTGCTCTCTATTACATGACAAATACTCTCAATTCCATACAAATTATGCACACATATTATCTCTATATGCACCACCAAACCTCGATCTGCTTCAGATTGTGCACATAGTCTCAGCTAGATTCATCTCTCTTCAAACACACTCAAGCACATGTATATATTTTCGCATTCAAAAACACACTTATGAATACCCCCTTTTATTTTTTTATTATTTTTTTTATCAGTTTGATAAACCCTTTCGATAGCTTTGTTCGGTATGTATCCTTGGTTGCCTTCAAAATCCTGTAAATCATTCAAATTCTTCTTCGCTTTTGCATTAGTACTTGCAACAGGCGAACTCATTCTCTATGTTGGCACCAAATATATGGAAATTATCACCCATGTCCCAAGCATGCGAAATACCCCCTCCTCCTCCCCCTCCCCCAAATAAAAAAACCATCACTGTTGGTGATAAAAGGTAAGAAGATGAATTTTTTCCTTCTGCCCATATTTCCCAATAGCGATATCAAATAGAAGACAATGATAATGGGCGTGAATCAATTTTCCTGATGCTCATTTAGGTCAAGCACATCTTCAATCCATGATCTATTTCTTGTCCTGGTAGATGTAGAACCTGTTGTTCATTCCACTACAGAATAGCAAAAGAGACATAAATATTTACTTCATTCAAAATCTTGCATTTGTGGTTCAGTTACTTCTGCACTCTTTTGAACTTTCACCCTAGATTTCTCCTACTTGTTGAATTGTTGAATAACTTGTTGAATAGTTGATTATGGACCTAGTAAAGGATGGTACAAACTTGGAATTCTTGGAGGAAACTCATAGAGTATGAAAAGGAGAAATCCTGAAGGAATAATCTCCACCAACGCGTAGTATACAAGATCTAGAATTGGATGAATCTTCATGATGCCAAGTTAACCTTGCTAGAGGCTGCAACATATCCCACCTAATGTTTTTTAACGATGTGTTGTGCACTGGAGAGGCCAAGCTCTCTGTGTCGATATCTTTCCAAAAGATTCTTAGGGAATTCAACAAAGCTTCTAGTCTCATAATTAACTAAGAAAAAAAAAGTTGATATCCAACTCAGTAGATTCCTTGGTGATGATTGAAATTGCTGATATGTTTGGGGTCAAAATTAGATCCATGTATGGGGGCTTTGAATATCTTGGTTGTAGATTAAATCCTAACAAGTACTCCATTTTGGACTGGGCTTGGCTTATTTCCAAATTCTAGAAAAGGTTGTCAAGTTGGGATAAGAGATGGCTCTCTTTGGGTAGAAGAGTGATTATGATCAAGGTTATTTTGATAAGCATTTTAGCTTACTAGATGCACCTCTTCCATATTTTACAAACTATCATTAAAAAAATAGACTCCATAATTGCCATGTTCCTTTGGTCTGGAGTTGGTGTTGTGCAGAAGTATCATCAAATGGGACTAAAGAACATTGTCAGTTCTATTCAGAAAGGAGGATGGGGTATCATTGAATTCCATAGTTTTAATTTGGATTTCCTGGTGGAAAGCATATGGATGTGATTCTTCATGAAGGGGCTTTGGAAAAATATCATGTTCAGGAAATATATCAAGTAGGAAAGCATGGAGGAGTTGATTGTAGCGGGGGTTCCTCCAACTGGTAGACATTCAAAAATCTAGAGCAACCTCAGGCTAGCCATCCCTTGGCTTTGCATCAATTTATGTTAGAGGGTAGGTAATGGGATGAGAATAAAAGTGGGCCTAGATGCCATCAAAGGCCTCAATGGAAGCCACTTTCTCCCTATTTCAATCATCAATGACCTTAACTCAAAGGGGCTAGATACTCTTGCTAGCTTGTGGGAGTGGTCCAGGCAGCGTGTGGTTACACATTCATGGACACATACCTGGCAGATTGGACTTTCAGAGGAATTGGTGGCTAAATGGGAAATGTATTGTAGCATGCTTTGCATGGTGGGAATAAACATCTCATAGAGGACTAATGTGCTTGTGTGCAGCGGACATAATAAGAATGAACGGATTTTAGTAAAGGAAGCTTATAATCACATTACCTCCACTTCCCAAGCGTTTCCCTTCTCTAACATTACCTCTATGACTTGGAAGTGGGAATCCCCCTTGAAGATAAAGTGTTTCTGGTGGATGCCCATTCATAATCACATACTAACATGAGAAAATCTACATAGAAGAGGCTTCTTTGGTCCTAGCTAGTTTTGCTTGTGTAGACAGGACTCCGAGGACTACCTCCACATTTTTATTCATTGCCCCTTTGATGTTGAGATTTGGGCTGGGGTGGCCACAATATTGGGTGTCCCTCAAATCAATGATGCGCTCTCCATTCTCGAATGTTTTAGATTATGTAATTCTAGATCCAAATTCCATATAACTCTTCCCCTCTATGTCCTTTGGGGGATTTGGCACGCCAAGGATGCTCTGATTTTCAAAGGTATTATGCTTGTGACTATGACTGTTACTATTGATATTGTTGTTTTTTTCAAGGAAATTGGTCCCTAGACTCCGAGGTACTCTCTTCGGACTATCTCATATGTTGATTTGTCTGGAATTTTCCCTATATGTTCCTTTGATGGTACCCCCTTTGATGGGACTTGCGGATGTAGAGTCTCACTTCATTTGGACCCTGTTGTCTACTATCATTTATCTTAGCATGGTGGTTGGGGGGATAATTGCAGAGCTGAGATGATTGCATTGTGGGGGGCTCTCCAGTGCTCTTCTTGGTTGGTAATTGACAACCTTCTTATAATTGGTGACTCCCTTGTCTTAATCAACTAGATTCAGGGTCGTTGCTCTCTTGAGGTTCCTGCTCTTTTCAATTCGATTGAGTTGATACAAAACATTCTCCCCTCTTTCTCTGTTGTCTCCTTTCAACATGTATTTAAGGAGTAGAACATGGAGGCTGATGCACTCTCTAGATTTGGTCTCTCCCTCCACCCGGGCTTCATGTTCTTTGAAAAGTTCTTAGTCGTTAGAGGTTGTGGTATGGGATCATTTGAGTATTAACTTACATCTCTGTTGCGGTATTTTTGTCTCATTTTATTGCCAGTACCTTTTTGGGAAGGGATCCCTGCAAACTCCCCTGTTTTTATGTTTTCTTGTACTTCTTCAGTGACAACTTTGTCATGTGAACAATCATGTTTTTCAGATCCCGGGCTTCATGTTCTTTGAAAAGTTCTTAGTCGGTAGAGGTTGTGGTATGGGATCATTTGAGTATTAACTTACATCTCTGTTGCGGTATTTTTGTCTCATTTTATTGCCAGTACCTTTTTGGGAAGGGATCCCTGCAAACTCCCCTGTTTTTATGTTTTCTTGTACTTCTTTAGTGACAACTTTGTCATGTGAACAATCATGTTTTTCAGATGAACATGATCTAATATAACCCTATGAAAATGTAAATTTCTCTATCTAGAATGAAAATCTATTTTTTTTCTTCTGAACAAAATCTAACCTCACAAAGCTTCTTCCTGCACCTTCTCTCATCGAGTGGAAACCTTCTGAGCATCAAGAAAAAACTTCCTCCAACTAATAAATCCAACACTGCAACAAATGATGTAAGTGAAAAAATAAATGATCCCATCACTTCCAGAACAACATTATGGTGAACCCTTCAAATTTATTGACCAGATGGAAATTCGGTGGCAATTTGTCCATAAATGGCACATCCACCCCTTCGGAATTCAGTTCTTCATAGTTATGAATGTAAATAGATAGTACTTTTTCCATGGCTCGGATGCCCTCCCATTCAAAATTTGGTTTCATCTTATTAACAGTGGCAGCGACTGCATTCCTCATTAAGAGGAACATAATGAGAAATGAATTTCGAATGTGATTAAACCTTCACAATTGTTGTTCCATGCATCTTCCACTTCTCTGTAAATAGAAATTAAATTATTTGAGCTCTGCGTATTCCAAGCTACCAATAGAATTTGCTACAGGTGGAAGTGTTATATAAAAAATTTTAAAGTTGTCATCACCACATGATGAAAAAAACTAAATTTTCATTAGCTTCATACCATGTACAATCATAAAACCCATCTATTGAATAAAATTCAATACCTAGACGATCCCAATGGGAAGAAGTCCTAGCACATGCTTCCAACCATTGCCAATTAACCCAAAATTCTAGGTTGATGCCTCGACGAGCATAGTTATTGAATGCACTGGCAATACCAAAATCAATCTCATATAATGTTTACAATCATCTCATATATTTCTTCCTAACCATGCTACAATTTGCAAACAACAAGATGATAGGAGCCATAACTATATACAAATCACCACATGTATTGAACTTTTATTTTCTATTTTTGGTGTATGTGTATGGGCTATTGGTAAAATTGCACAAGTAATAGTCGGCCCCCTTCAGTTTCTACAATAAAACATGGCTACAGGAACACACAAACAACTCTTTACATGGTTGTGATATTCTAATATTTATCACTTTCAGCGAAGCAATCTAACAAAGTAACACTCTACGGAATTCATCAACTATAGACCTATTTTCTTCTTCATTCCACTGTCTGTAGTTATTCAAACCAGGAAAACGATTTTGGGTGGAAAAAATTATTGCATTCAAATCCTCATATCTTTTTATAGCAACCAAAATAATATTCCAAGAGTCTAAGAAAGGTTTTATTTTCAAGTTTTATCAACGGATTAAATGGGTGATCTCACCCAAGATCATAGAAGTCGTCGGGTAATTGATCATATACACCACAGAAAGACTCAACGCAATATTTTTGAGACGCTTAGGATAATTCCTCCATACATTTTCTTCATTTGTTGGGCTTCAAAATTATTATTATCATTATTATTTTTATTAATTTACCATGATTCGTACCTAGTTTTAATAGTCATTATCCTTGGCCTTAGTGAAATCATTTAATTGAATACTCTCCTTCACATTGTCTAACAGACAATCGTGCTCACTATTTAATTGCATAGAAATGTTCTTCAAGAGCACACCCTGACATTGCGTGAATCCCACTTTTTAAAAATCTTTTACATGATCTAGACCAAAAGGTATATAACATGTGCCGCACAAAGGCATATCTCAATGCATGCACTTATTTCCATGGCCACAATAGACCAGATCAAATGAACAATTTGGGTATAAATGAGTTTACATGATAAGTCGACCCAATCGAAAAAATCATACCAAATCAGTCCACTACCAGATTGATTAATGCATTTAGACCATTGAACACCAAACATTGTAAATGTTGAGGAATTAATTTAACTTACACATATCTCAACGCATTCACTAATGGACAAATAACAATAATTCCCAAAAATTCGATGAGGGACCAAATCAACTTTCATGGATCAAATAAATTATTTAATGGTAATCCTCTGGATAAATAAATCCAATGCAAACGTGGAGGAACATGGCAATACTTCAAGAATACTTTTCTCTAGGTGCCAAACTTCTCTCCATCCTACCTCTGCCAAGATCCATTTCTTGTTTATTTAATACATTTTCCCAACACCTCATTGAACTTGATCTATGATAAATAGAAAAAATAAATAATTTGATTAACACAATGATTGATAGCAAACACAGAGAAACTTCAATCCATCACCAATTTTCTGGTATTCGATTGACATTTAGGGGATTGGCCTCATGTTTTCGTTTTACATTGCTGCCCAAATGGTTATGTATCTAATTTATGCATTAAATATTTAGGAATTGATTTAACCTTTGTCTACTACAGGTGCACACGAAGATCTAGGGTTTAATTCAACTCTTAATTCAAAACACATAATGAAAAGATGATAATATAAACAACACCTTTCAATATATATCAGGACAAAGACAATTCCTTTACACTAAAATGGTGAACTGATAAGAAAATATTATTTTTGTTAGACAAGATCCCCTTAAACTTATGTTCCTTTTGCTACATGCACCCCAAAGACCGAGTTGGCTTCAATTTCTCTTTGAAGCCTATTGATGCTCCTTATTTTTCCAAACCCTAATATGTTGCTTTTTGGTTTTATCTCATTTCGATTTTACATTTCTTCTCCAAATTGTTCTTTGTTGACTAGATTCCTTAAGAGTTGTGGGCATATTGCAATATTTAGCCATGTGGCCTAGCCCGTCACATCTAAAACATCTTATGTGCCTAAAAAATTGAGGAAAAGGCTTAGATATTTTGTTGACCTTCCTTCTAATCTTCTTCATCTTCTTTACATCAACCCTCCATTCTACAACTTTATGCCTAAAATCGTTATAAAAAAAAATAGCCATAAACGATATTTTTATACCTGAAAGCTGAAGAGACCGATCTATGAAAATGATCCTTATTCGATAGCTTGTTTTGTTGGGAAGATTTGATCTTTTGACCTCTACAATTAGCTGAAATGTGTCCAATTTTTTGACAACTGAAGCATATAACACTTTTACTTGACATATTCTTTGGCTCTCAATTTTGATGTTGGTTCCCTTTATTGTTGCTACAAGCTTATCCTTTAGGCTTTTCAATTATTGATTCATTAGATTCTTTTGAACTGGATCTACTCTTTTCACAATCTTCGCTTGATGGAACCACCTCAGCGTTTAATTTTTCACAATGGTTGATGTGATCTTTGATATTGACTGCCATTCTCCTCTTTAGATCTTATTTCTTCAAATTGTAATCTCTTTCTTCAATTATTTGGAGAATTTTTTTTAGATCTCTATGTTCTGCTGAGATTTTCTCTATCTTTGCCAACACTGAGCTAAGTTGAGCTTGATATTTAACTTACTTTTCCTTTCCATAATCATTTCTCCATATTTCTTGCAGTGCATGCAACCTATCCAAAATCTCCCTTGCAGTATTGAGATCTGTGATTTTCTCGATGTCCCAATCGTGAAGATTATCATAAATTGCATCCAATGGTTGATCTTGTTGTGAAAAAGGTTTATCATCAAAAGAATTTATCACCATTTTCCAAACTCCATATCCTAGAGGATATCTCTGATTTTTGCATGTTAGACATTTGAGTGAGAATATGTGATGAATTTTGGGTTGATATCTAAGCTAAGTGGAGATGGTTCCAAATGGTGGATGAAAGAGTGCTCAACCAACATCATTTGAACCAGTCCCACCTACCCCTATCGACCTTTATGGATTGTACTCCACTTTTTCTTTCCGTCAAGACACGATAATTATGACCTTTTCAAACAATCATCGAGTTTGTCTCATTCACCCTCCCATATGTGGAATGAAGTTTTAGACAAAGTGGAGATTTCTTTCCAAATTTTTCTTAGTCCTCTGCTAGTTTATTTGTCTTTAAAACCAATAACTTTTGTATAAATTGTGTTTCCTTATGCTCTAAATGAATTCATGGGATGAGTATTATATGGTTTTCATACTTGATTTCTCACCTTTTCATGATGTTGGAGGCTATTTTTTGTGTAGTTGTAGGTGTGTGCAGGGTGTTGCTGGCGATCAAACCATCTTATAGTAGTTTATAGGAAATTTTGTAGCTACTCAAGCTCCCTCTTCAAAATTAGAGAAAGTTATTGCGTTGATGCTGCTAAAGCTATTGATTTTTTTGTTTCTTCTGGAGGTTGCAACCTTCTTCAAGAGTGTTTTTTTCTTTACAGATTGAGCCTATGGGTTCTCTACAAACTACAATAGGATTATGCATTCTCTTGTAGAAATCACATAGGTGCCTCATGCTCATCACAATTCGTTTTTTAAATTGCATGAGGACTTGAAAATACATGGAGGAGCTAATGGTGGTGACAGAGAAGGGTTTTATTGCAGTTGTGGTAGAAAATACAAGTAATTGAGTTCTTGTAGGGTTTAGAAATGACAAATAGTGAATGGAAATTCAACTTATGACACATGGAAATGGAGTAGCGAGAGGTTGGGATGTCCCTGGTGATTGTCTCTAACTCAAATGCAAAGAAATCCTTAAACCTATAACTTTTCCTCGAAACTAGGCTTTCCGGTAGCATTACAGGACTTTCCTATTGCAATTTAGGGATACTAACAAATCCACTAAGAAATATAATTTTCCCTTAGCTTTCATTAGCTGAGTTCTTGATGTCCTAGCTGGAAGAAATGTCTTCTCCTTTCTGGATGGATATAATGGGTACAACCAAATCCAAATCAATCCGAAGGATTAGGACCAGACTACCTTCACATTTCCATGGGGGATTTTTTCTTATAGAGTTCTTCCATTTGACATATGTAATGCCACTTCCAACTTCGAAATGGTTGTCCTGAGAATATTCTATAATCTTGTGCATTATTCGGTGGAAATATACATGGATGAGTTTACATCGTATGGGGATGATTTCCAAGAGGCTCTCTCAAACCTATGCAAAGTATTGCAAAAATGTAAATAGATGAAAATCTTCCTAAGCCATGAGAAATACTTATTTTTTATGAATGAGGGGATTGTCTTATGGAATTTCCTCTCTTCAAAATGAATCCAAGTGGACCCTAACAAAATAACCATCATAAAAAAAGGTTATTGTTTCTTAAAAGAAGAAATATGTTATAATTTTTATAAGCCTTTCCATATATTATCGAAGATTCATCAAAGATTTTAACAAAATTGCTTCTCCTTTATCATTACTAAAAAAAAATGCCAAATTTTGTTGGATAGATTTATGTTAAAATAAGTTTGAGGAAATTAACGGAAAAGTAATGACAACACCTATCCTTAGAGGTCTGAATTGGACTTTGCCCTTCCATATCCATGTAGATGGTTCAGATTAGGCAACTGGGGAAATTCTCGGACAACTTGAAGGTAAAATCCCCTATGAAATTTATTTTATATGAAAAAATATGTCCAAAGATGAGCTCAATTACATAGTAACTAAAAAGGAATTTCTCGTCGTTGTAAATTATTTAAACAAATTTAGACATTACATCACTATTTATCAAGTCTTCATGCACCTTGACCATGCAATGATCAAATACTTAATGAATTAAACATATGTGAATGCTCACATAATTAGGTGGTTATAACTATTGCAACATTTTGATTTGATTATTGTTGACAAACTTGGGTAGGAGCATATTGTTGCAAATTTTCAATCAGGATAAACTTGTCTGCAAACGAAGAAGTGGTAGATGACCATCTCCATAACGATAATATATTTTCCATAACACTCCTATCTCCATGGTTCGTTGACATAGCAAACTTCCTAGCCACTGGTCCATTTCCTCCTCACCTATATTTCAAGGAGAAAAGCAAGATTGTCAGCAAGAGTGCTTCTTATACTTGGATTAAGGGAAACCTCTTCAAGTTAGAGCCTAATAATATTCTGAGAATATGTGTGAGGGAGGATGACTATTATGACATCCTCTTAGGTTTCCATCATGGACACTATGGGGGGCATTTTACTGCAAAGAGGACAACCTAAAAAATCTTGTAAGTAGGATATATTTGGTCAACTCTTCATAAGGATGCCTAGAGTTATAATTCCCAGTGTACTGAATGCCAAAGGATGGGGAAACCTACACAGAAGGATGAGATGACCCTCCAAATTCAGGTGCCTTTTGATCCATTTGATAATTGGGGCATGGAATTCATTGGCCCTGTTGACCCCCCATCCAAATAAAACAAGTACATCATTATTTTCTTAGACTACCTGACCAAGTGAATTGAAGTGAAGGCAATGAATTCAATAATAATAGAAAGGAAAGTGGCTGAGTTTTTTTAGGGAAAATATCTTCTACGAGTTTGATTTGCCAAGAGAATTGGTAACAAACCAAGAAGGGAAAATTTTAAGGATGGAAGTCTATCTTAAAGTTTAGAAATATTAGCGAATCTCACTAGACCCTAATATCCAAATTGTAAAAATTTTGGTTATATTTTTGTAGAAATATTTAGATTTCCAATTATTTTATATTAGTCGATATAATATTTCAACAAATTTTACAGTAAAATAATGGTGTACTATAAATTTTGGGTGAATGCGCTTAGAAAAAATGGAAATCCACGAATATTTTCTTTGGAAAAAGCATGGAAAATTAGCCCACCTGCGAATATTAGCCCCTAAAATTTTCCCTGAACCAAGGCTCCTAGTTCACCTCCAATCTAATCGAGGGGATAAAGAAGCAACACCACATCTGACACTGAAGGCCTACTCCATATCACCCTACTTTAATTATCAACCTAGTATTTGTACAAACTTAAGATGGGTTAGCACTATATGTGCAAAAATAACTATCTCTTTCCTTTGTTGACTTTTATATAGGTGGAAGTACTGAGATGAAATTTGGTTATACAAAGACCATTCTAACTATTTTATGCTACAAGGAAAACTTGAAATTGTAGGGAATGAAAGACAACAAGAAAAACTACGTTAATTGAAATGAAGGAAGGAAAACCATATTAATTGTAATGAAATGAAAGCATACCTATTCTACTGTGCAAGGAAAGAAAACACATTGTTGAAGTAAAAGCTTGCAAATAGTAAACTCTATTTCAGTGAGAAAGGAGAAACTTCTACAACAATCTAGATCAAGGAATCTACTTGGTGCCTCTTCTTATAAATTCCATTTTGAGGGTCCCAGGGGAATTGCAACACATTAAATTAGGTGAATCATGAATGAGATGCAAATTTGGGCAAATTTCATAAGCAAGTGGCAAACTGCTATAAAAGTTTTTTTTTGGCTACAACAAACAGGCCAACAAGCAGAAAAATATGCTAAAGGAAAGGTTGGAAATCAATAGAAACTAAGGAAGGGCTAATAAATTATAAGGAACACATATCCAAGTCATCACATCAGTGGTAGTAGGATTTATTCAGTAATATACATGACTGTAGGGTTTCATGTAGCTGTAAAATAGGGGACTATGTAAACACATTAAAATGGTAAATGATAGACAAAAAGTAAATTGTAGAAATCAAAGTGAACGTAATTTCATAAAAATAAGGTTATTTTAACAACATAACCACTACCAATGTTATCATCTAATGCTCATATATTGTGCAAAAAAGGAGTGTTCAAAACCTAGCTAAGTAAACATGCATACAAGTAATATTCAAAAATAAGTTGCAGAGATAAAAAAATGTATAAATAGTAATGGCACAAGAGGGCTATTGAATGATTGGGGTGGGCCATAACCCAAGGAAGCTAAAAACCCTTAAGGAGAGGCAAACAAAGAACTGAAACCAAAGATTACTTTCATTAACTAGAGAATTGATTGTACGTGGAAAAAAGTAACATAACATGAAGTATAAACTTCCTAACACTTTACATCCTTATTCGCTTTCTTCTACTACCTATAATAGGATATTAGAGCCATCTATCTATACAAAATGGGTATGGGGAATCCTCCTTGAGGAGAAATCTTCTTTCCCTCCAAAATCTAGAAAAACCTAGATCATGTTTCTTGGGCCACCATGTAGTAGTAAGGAGTTTTTATCGTCCTTAGCTAGTCGAGTTAGAAGTATTATGTAGTAGGAAATATGCCCCATGAATATGTGTGGATAGATATCCTTGAAATATGTAAAAAATCCCCTTAATATCAAGAACAATAGTCATGTTAGGCACATAAAGCATGAAAAATCTCCTTGACTCTCCTAAGAACTCATTAATCTAGGAAAGTGTTATTAAATGCAAAAAGGGAGGTTTAATGTAGCCTTTATGTTCTTAAAAAGGTTTATATAGGTCTTTTGTTTTACCTATTTGGGAGGCCCATCATACCCCCCTACTAATATTGCTTCTCACCCTTTGAGCAACCTACTCTTCCCCCTTCCTTTTTTCTTCCTCATTCATTTCCTTGACAACTTGTCTAACACTCCATGTTTAGCTAGAGGTGGTTGTGTTTGTTGGATGGAAACATGCATTCTCTTCAATGTACTTCCATTCCCTGGACCGCTCTTCTTGAATCTAATGTTCCCAAAGTCCTAGTAGTAGGGGTGGACTGAATATAGGTCTAATCCATTGGACCCCAAGCCTTTGAATGATCCTCTTATATAAATGAGTCTTGGAAAGTGAAACATGTAATTTTTCAAGAGAATGATCTTCTATAATTTTCATGTTGTGAGTGTTAGTATGAAAATTCCTAGAAGATGTACCAAAAATCCTCACTTAAGTCACTAGGTGACAAGTGACCCTAACAACAAGTTGATGGTTGTTGTCATTCTAGATCTGCAACACAAATGGAAAATCTGCAGTAAAAGAAAACAAGATCTAAAACAAATAGCAGCAAAATGATGTATCCAGAATAATAACCCAGTGGAAAGACGATTTTAAACAAATAAATCTTTATTGATAACACCTGATGAAGGAGATCTACAAATTGGTCTGTAAGTCCCCCTCTGTGGGATGGGTCCTTTGATATCCTTGATGCTTTAGAAATAGAATTCCCTCTCTCAATCATGTGAAAAACCTAAACAAAGTGAAGAAATCAAATGGGAGCTCAAGAAAATGACGATAATATTGACAATGATAATGATCATGGTGAAGAATGGATGAAAAACCCTCCTTTATATAGCAAAGTATGGAGTTAATCTCGAAAATGGAGAATAATAAAATATTATTGACCAAATTTAGATCTAACTACTTCAAATACTTTATTGTATTTATTGGAGAGGGAAAATGAATTTTAAATGGTTAAATTCCTTTATTTAGAAATAATTATCAAATAAAATGATTTATTAACTATTTCGCGAGAAACAAGAAAGGTGTGAAATCAAAATAATTATTAAATAGTGATTTAATAATTATTCTAATAATAGAAATAACGAAATTCAAATAAATAATGATTTATTTAAATATTCCTAAGGGATTTAGTCAAATCGGACAAGGAATAATTATTAAATAATGATTTAATAATAATTCCTAGAGAAAATTAAATAAATAATGATTTATCTAATCATTCTCATGGGGTTTTTTATTTAAATCAGAAAATAATTTAATGAAAGTGGTTTACTAAAGTATTTTCATAGTGAAAGTGATTTTACTATGGTAAAATTAAATCCACATGGTGTATTTAGATCCACCTAGTTAGAAATGACTAGGTGATCATTTTTTTGTGATAATAGTGAGGCAATTCTTTCCATCTTCTTTGGAAATATAGTGATCTCTCTTCTCCCAATAAATTGAAAGTATGTTCAAGGTGGAGGATGGCCTACACTTTCCTCTATTTTAGGATCTTTTTCCATGATTGGATGAGTGGATGTGAGAATAGATGGACTTGGATTTTAAGGTCTAATCCAATGTGGTTCTTTTAACTCTACATCCATGGTATTTTTTACTTCTTCAACTTTGATCTCCTTATGCCTTAACCAAGATGCTAGGGCCAATAAATGTGCATCTCCCAAATATGGGTTCAGGTCCCATATCGTCATATCTAGAATCACAAGGTTATGAAGGTAAAATTCAATAACCTTTCTTTTTCTTCTATGCTGCATCATAGGAAGAATTCAATGAAGTCCCTAGTCTCCCATAGAGAGATGGTTCCCTTCTGTATAATCATGTTTATCATCTAACTAGGTGATCATTTTTTTGTGATAATAGTGAGGCAATTCTTTCCATCTTCTTTGGAAATAAAGTGATCTCTCTTCTCCCAATAAATTGAAAGTATGTTCAAGGTGGAGGATGGCCTACACTTTCCTCTATTTTAGGATCTTTTTCCATGATTGGATGAGTGGATGTGAGAATAGATGGACTTGGATTTTAAGGTCTAATCCAATGTGGTTCTTTTAACTCTACATCCATGGTATTTTTTACTTCTTCAACTTTGATCTCCTTATGCCTTAACCAAGATGCTAGGGCCAATAAATGTGCATCTCCCAAATATGGGTTCAGGTCCCATATCGTCATATCTAGAATCACAAGGTTATGAAGGTAAAATTCAATAACCTTTCTTTTTCTTCTATGCTGCATCATAGGAAGAATTCAATGAAGTCCCTAGTCTCCCATAGAGAGATGGTTCCCTTCTGTATAATCATGTTTATCTGGAATCAAAACCACTATTCTTTCAGGAATAAAGAATATTCCTTTAAAGACTTTCGAAAATTTATTTCCTATAGAGAGATGTGTGCCATGGTGCCTTGTGTTATTTCCAAGTTTCCAACCTGAGTGTCCCTTGTAATAACCCTTGTTTATGCTTCAACTAGTTTTTCAGCTGTTTTTTCTCTTTTTCAATTTGTTCCCTCCTACTTATTTCATCCAACTTTACTTCATCCAACCTCAAGAGTGCCATTTATTCTCTCATTCTCTTCATATCATCCTCCATTTTGGAAACAATAACAACTCCTTTGGATTCAACTATTCGCTTCTAATAATGAGTTTCAACTTTTTCAATATCTACATTAAGTCATTTTTGCACATTTTTTGGGTTCGTACAAACTTAAGAGGGGTTAGAAATATATGTGCAAGAAGAAATATCTCTTTTCTTGTTGACTTTTATATAGGTGGAAGAACTGATATGGAATCTAGTTATAGAAAAACCATTCTAATTATTTTACACTACAGGAAAAACTTGAAATCACAGGGAATGAAAGAAAAGAAGTAAAACAATGCTAATTTCAATAAAGGAAAGAAAAACATCTTAACTATAAAGAAATGAAAGCATACCTATTCTATTTTGCAAGGAAAGAAAATACAGTGTTGAAGTAAAATCTTGCAAATAGTAAGCCCTAATTATGCAGAAAAGGAGAAATTTCTACAACAATCTAGGTCAAGGCATATTCTTGGTCTATATACTTCTAAATTCTATTCTTAGGGTAATATGGGTGTTTTAACACATCCAAGAAGGTGAATAATGAATTGGATGAAAATTTGGGCAAGTTTTGGAAGTAAGTTGCAAACTGCTACAATAGCCTCTATTTTGCTATATGAGATAGTTAAACATACATAAAAATATTCTAAAGGAAAGGTTGGAAAGAAAAGGATAATAAATGATAAGGCAAACATGTTCAAGTCATCACATCAGTGGAAGTATGATTTATTTAGCAAGATACATGGTTTTAGGGTTTCCTGTCGCTGTGAAATAGGGGACTATGTAGACACGGTAAAAAAATAAATGATGGGCAACAATAAATAATAGTCATCAAAGTGAACTTAAAGTCGTAAAAATAATTATATTTGACCACATAACCACTACAAATTTTATCATTTAATTCTTAGATATTGTGCAAGAAAGGTCTATTTAGAAACTAGTTAAGTAATTGTACATAAAAGCAATATTTAGAAATAAGACTTGGAGATAAACATATGCATAAATAGTACTATTACAAGAGGGATATTTTGTACATGTGATTGACCCTAACCCAAGGAAGCTCATAACCCTCAAGAGAAGAATACTAAGAATTGAAACCAAAGATTACTCTCATTAACTAAAGAATTACTTATATATGGGAAAATGTTACAAAACTTAAAGTATAAACTTCCTAATGCTTTACGTTGTTATTATATTTCTTCTACTATCCCTACTAGGATACTAAATACCTCTATTTACAAAAAATGTGTAGGGGAAACCTCCTTCAGGAGAGGATTGTTTTCCCCCAAAATCCCTAAAAAGTTGGATCATGTTTCCTAGGTCACCGTGAAGCAACAATGTTACAGATTTATTTGGGCACATCAACCCCAAACTTAAATGTTGATGTTATTAGGGTTCATCAACCCCTAATATAGTTTTTTCATACCCTAAAAGAACTTAGTCATCAAGATGCCTTACTCCCAAAAAGTTCCATTAAAGAAAGCATCCAGAAAGTGTTTCTAAAGAGATCATTGAAAGAAGCCCTTCACTAGGGTGCGATGGATTGCAGGTGACCACACTGACTAAGTGCTATGCATTGCACTTAGGACCTCTTTAGCCTGCGATGATAGAGCTTGGGCAATGTTCTGGGAGAGTTTGTTATTCATGGAAACCTCTAGAAGCTTCTCAAGTGCCACCTGCTCCTCTGAGTCCCCCTAATGATGACAAAAGGAATTAGGAAACATCCACCTCCTATCTCCCTCTTTCATGGAACCAATTCCTAAAAAATTGAAAGGCATTCATCATCATCATTGATGACCCAACCTCCTTCACTCATCTATAAATGGATCACTCATTCGAGAGATTTGGGGGCTGAAAGATACTGAGTTGCAAGGAAGTGCTGATGCTAAGAGAATTGTGTTTAAGTATTGTGAATGTTGGAGTGCATGATGTTCATGAGGTGAAGAAGGTTTGAAGCTGGAAGGATGATGCTGGATCAAACTCTTGAGTTGTAATCCTTTTTTCTATTAATAAAGATTTTCAAGATTTTTCCTCTATGTTTCTATAATCTGTCAATGCATTCATATATTTATCATACTTTCGATTCTATGTTATTTATGAATTATAGATCATTATGCTTTGATGGGTCTTTGTTTCTATGATTAGACAGGTACTCTCCAAGTGTGTTAAGTACAGGGAGAAGCAGCGAGATCAGTCAAGGGAGAGAGGGATCAAGCGAGGAATCAAGTGGAAGTTACAGGTTTTCCCCTTATAATCTTTCTCTTCTCTGTCGTTCATAGGAAAAATAGTGAACTGTTTTAACTGTTGTTTCTAGGTTAGCTACCAAACCTAGAGGGTTAGCGTTTCTTAGAAATACTAATTTTCACGAAAACAAATTGGCGACCATACTGGGGACCTAATTTTACCTTTTTGGTAGCATAGTAGCCTTTGAGAACATTCCAATACACTGTACTTACTGTTGTTTATTGAAGACAAGCTTAATCCACTAAAAACTGAATCGAATTTGAGCCAAAAACATCTTCACAATCACTCACTATGATCATCGCACTTTCCTTAACTGAGACTTGTTATGCATCGCAGTTCCGAATGGATACAGTGCTATGCATCACACTGTCTATCACAACAGCCTGCGTTGATTAATTGAAGATTAGTTTTCCATCTAGAAACTGCAGTTTTTGTCATTTTTCATCTTTGAATTGATTTCTTGTTGAACATGAATGATGTCTCATCTCTGAAATTAGTCTTCATCTCTTTTATTTGGCTCTATTTAGACTAGGATTGGTGAATATTTTTATGTATTTGTTTTCTCACTTTGCAATCCATTGTCGAAAAATAGTTTAGATCGATTGTCGTTTCGATAGAAAATTGTCTTAAAGTCCTCATTTTCGTTGAAAAAAGTGAAGTGTCGTAAAATCCTCCTTCATAGATTGATTGATCTATTTCGTACATTTGATTTGTTTTTCATTCAAAGTGTCGAAAAGCTTCATTCCTTCAAAATTGAAAGTGTCGTTCAGTCTTCCTTTCTCTATTAGAAGAAATTGTCGTAAATTTCCATGTTTTTGTGAAAAAGTTCTGAATCATTTGTGCATTTAGTTTTTCTTATTGCATCACTTACATTAAGAGGAACTGGAAAAAAATACATGCATTTGAATTTTTAGAATCTCATTTTGTGTGCTAAAAGGAAAGATTTAGGGAATTTTCATTAGTTTGTGCTCTTTGTTGTTTGCTCAAAAGTACTTCTATGCTCTATCCCTTTGTAGTTTGGACTTTCATTATTTAAACGAAAAGTGTGCTTATCATTCTAGTTGAATTTTTAGGAATTCCAGAACGCATTTCGCAGTGAACCTTCAAAGGCACATTTCTAAGCAAGATCAACTTAAAATGAACCTCAATTAATCCAACAACACTTTGGAACTTAACACAAAACATCTAGAGGTCTAGGCTAGAGACGTGTTCTGGCATCTTTAAACCTAGTAGTTGTCGTTTTCACTGAAGATTGGGTGATTCCTCCTCTTTGATCCGATAATTTCTAGTACATACTTGTGCTCCCTGTATCGTTGCGTATATAGTGGGAGACCCCAATAGGTTTAAATCCTTTATCCCTAGGAAGTAGTGTCTACTGCCTTACCGATCGCAATTCACTGAACACAACATTCGGGAAGATTGACTACCGTACGTGAAGTCCTTGGTAATTTCTCTATCATTTATCACCAAGGTGTATTTTGCAGTTTTGCAATTTGTCTGGTAAACCCTCTTGTATAAAATCTCCAGAGCAGTCACTTTTATTCCTTTTCGACTCTTTAAAAGTAAAAGGATCATCTAAGCACTTGTTCCTTCAGGCTCATTAAACATCGACGGTGACTAGAGTCATCTTTTGTTTTTTCTTGACTCTTAAAAAATGAAAAAGCAAAGTTGTGTTCCAGTGTCATAAAAATTAATTGACTGCAAATTACATTCTCCACGCTCGTTCCTTAGTTGATCTTAGGTTGAAACATATGGCGACAAATCCGGAGTCTACCGATCAAGGAATTCCTTTTGATGGAAATCCTAGTCCTTTTCCTCTTTTCGGAAATATTGGTGCTCCATATATGGCTACATTGTCCCTTCTGGGATTTACCGTTGGCTTGCCGGTATAGTTGTTTTCAACCGCCTTGGTTCAAAATGTCGTGATTTCTGCGCAATCGAGTACACCTCCAACTAGACAAAATCAACCTCCAGTTGATCCTAAGATTGACCCATTGCCTTCTTCCTCAGTTGTTTCTTCCTCCCCTTCTTCCTCTTCACCTGGTGAAAGTATTGGTACTAGTAACCAAGTGGCTAAGAAGAAGAAGAAAGGGAAGAAGAAGAAAAAGAAGAAAATTCAGCAAAGAGGCAACCAAGCAACCATTGCTTTGAATGCAACATCTGATGAGAAACCATCTGTCAAGCCTCACAAAGTTTGATATCCATGCAAACTTTGTGTGGGAGACCATCTTCTTCGAAATTGTCCTAATATTCCTCAGATCTTAGAAGAATGGTGTTCCTGTTGCATCATCTTGTGTCATCAAATTCTCGAGATCTGTTGGTGACACACCATCCACTAGTGGCAGTAAAGATCATGGAAAGAAAGGAAAAGTTAAGTTTCCATGTAGGTTATGTGAAGGGAATCATCCCATTCACCTTTGTCCCTATCTAGACAAAGCCAAAATAGTGTTGGATAACCATCCTGCTTCACCACAACGATTTCCATCTGGTTACAGGAAACTTTCCCTAAATCCTTCACTAGTTGATGAATTGACTGACTCAAATCAAACGTCAGTCAAACCCACTCTCTTTGAAAGTGAATCCTATGAGTCTATACCAGACCAAAATCAACAGGTCGAGGCAATAGTTGACCTGATTTCACCTTCAATAAATCGTACCTTCTACAAAAAGAGTGAACACCATACCACTCAAGTTATTTTTGTTTCTTCAGATTCAAATGAGCTTGGGGGAAATCCACCTGTTCCATCAAGATAGGAGGAAAATCCTCTAGTTCTCGTAACTCAAGGGGTTAATCTTCCTGTTTCTGTGGTACCCCCTCCAAGTAGTCTAGTCACTTCCTTTGATTGGAATCAACTGGCAGGATTCCACCTTCCTTCTTATGTGCCTTTCTAGATCATAGTACAAGTTTGTAATATGATTGTATCTGGAACTATTATAGATGAAGGTGCATCAGTGAGTATCCTTTCCTCAACTGCTTGGCAAGCGCTTGGTTTGCCACTGCTTGTGCTTGTTACACAAAATCTGTTGGGTTTTAACAGAGGAACCAGTCAACCATTAGGGATCCTTCCTCAGTTACCTATTACTTTGGGGGGGGGGGGGAAATCGTTTATCTAAACGTGATGGTAGTCCTAGACCCTTTAGATTATAACTTACTACTTAGGCGCGACTATGTTTATGACATGGGAGCTATTGTTTCAACACTCTTTTGAGTGACGTGTTTCTTGCATGAAGGCAAAATTGTCGCTGTTGACCAGATTTCATTTCCCGGTCCAAATATAGCTCCTAGACAACCATCTTCCCTAAATGGTCCTTTTATACCAATGGTATCATCCCCGCCACGGGTTAATTATGTGGAAACATGTTCCATACCTACATCAACTGATAATCATTTCAGTGATGTTGTACACCATGTACTGGGGGCATTGGAACCAAATCTCTCCTTCATGACCTCTTATGAGTTGTGATCGAAAGGTCCATGAGGATAGTTCTTTTATTGTGTCAACCTCGTTAAAAAATGAAGCAATAAATATGAGGATAGTTCGTTGTCTTGTGTCAACCTCGTTAAAAAATGAAACAAGGAATACAAGGATGGTTCGTTGTCTTGTGTCAACCTCGTTAAAAAATGAAACCAAGGAATATGAGGATAGTTATTTTACAGTGTCAACCTCATTAAAAAATGAAACAGCTCCTGAGGATAGTTTGTTGTCTTGTTTCAACCTCGTTAAAAAATGAAACAGTGAATCCAAGGATAGTTTGTTGTCTTGTGTCAACCTCGTTAAAAAATGAAACAAGGAGTTTGAGGATAGTTCCTTGTCTTGTGTCAACCTCGTTAAAAAATGAGAAAAGGGGTCTGAGGATAGTTCATTGTCTTGTATCAACCTCGTTTAAAATTAAAACAAGGAGATCGAGGATAGTTCCTTGTCTTATGTCAACCTTGTTAAAAATGAAATAAGGAATATTGAGGATAGTACCTTGTCTTGTGTCAACCTCGTTAAAAAAATGAAACAAGGGTATTTGAGGATAGTTCCTTGTCTTGTGTCAACCTCGTTAAAAAATGAAACAAGGGTCCTATGAGGAAAATTTCTTGTCTTGTGTCAACCTCATTAAAAAATGAAACAAGGAATTTGAGCAGAGTTCCTTGTCTTGTGCCAAGCTCATTAAAAAATGAAACAAGGTCCCGTAGAGCAAAGTTCCAAGTCGAGTCTTTGAGTATATCTCGTAAAATCCCAGTCGAGTCTTTCACTTGATCTCATAAAAGAACCTTCATCCCATCCACTGGATATCCATTAGTAGTCTACTTAGGTGAATGTAATGAAGCTTGGGGGGCATGCACCTAATGGTAAAAGTTAAGTTCCCCTGTAGGTTATGTGAAGGGAATCATCCCATTCACCTTTGTCTATTTGGACGAAGCCAAAAAGGTGTTGGATAACCACCCTGCTTCACCACAGTGATGTCCATCCGGTTACAGGAGACTCTCCCTTTCATCATGTTGGGGGCATGTAAACCATTTCAAGCATAGTTTTTCATTTTAAGCTTGCATAAAAATGAAACTGAATCCAACAATAGTTTGTCGTTTCAAGCTTGTGTAAACATGAAACTGAATCCAAGCATAGTTCCCTATGGTTCAAGCTTGTGTAAACATGAAACTGAATCCAAGCATAGTTCCCTATGGTTCAAGCTTGTGTAAAAATGAACCCATTTCCACTTTTAACCCTCATGATTGCCATTCTATCAGCCTTTTCGTTAGATGAGCCTTGGTTGTTTTCATCCCATCACCACCATCTCTTTGGCCGATCATACGCTTTCACTTGGTTGTGTTACCCTTTTTGAGGAACAGCTGCAATGAGTGGTCTTATTAGCCAGCCTCTTCACATAAATCAACATGTTCTAAGAAGTTCCAACATCACCGGAACCAGTTGCTACCCTAGATGCCACTCGTTCCTCAAAATGCAGTCCTCTTTAAGCTCTTTTCAGACTCTCTAAACATGAAAAGGTTTCCGAGCACTTGTTGTTTCTAGCTCGTTAATGGATTAGAATCGATATCTACTCAGTATAGTTTTACCCCTTCTTCGGGCTGAGATAGATTAACTACGGAAAAGGTACTCGTTGGTCAAACATGATCAATAGGTTCTCTCTTGTATTGTTTTATGCTTTTTCGGGCTTGAGAGACAAATGTACGAAAAAGAATTTTGGAGTTCCCTTTTCGTCCCTTTTTAGACTCTCTAAATGTGAAAAGTACTCAGTTATCTTTGTCATTAAACTCGTTAAAAACATCAAATAGCGACAAACTTGTCCATCTAGACAAGACTGAGTTTCACTGTCGCTAGAATCATTAAAACATCAAATAGTGATGGGTTTTCTCGAAGGGTGAATTATAGAACAAGAATATGTTATCCTCCTCAAGCTTGATAAAAAATAGAGGTACTAGTCAGCAATGACTGGGGAAAATGGGAAAAATCTTGAAAAATTTATGGTAGCGAGTTGCTTTTGAACATGACACTTTCACTTCATCTCCGTGACTAAGTTGGGTTGGGTTATTTAGCTTGATGGGTATCACACCATTGGTCTATCTCACCATCCATCACCTTTTTTTTGGGTCAATGCTACCAATTCATCTCAGTGTCGCTAATATGTTTAAGAGAAGTCATCCAGCTAAAACTTCATCCATTGCAATACCATAAACCTTCATTTTCATAACCGCCATTCCTGAAACCTTGTGTCGTCAGTCGATTCTCATCTCCAAAATCATTTACTTCATTTCGTGTCGTAGATGTGGGATACATCAAGGCCCTCCTACAATGATTTGCTTCTTGTCAACATCAACTCATCATCCAAGAAGTTGACTTAGAAACACCCCTTTAGTTCTTTGAAGCTTGTATACATCAATGGCAAGTTTCTCACTTTCGGTGACAGGTTGACATAAATGGCCTTCGACCGAAAGATTTTGCATGGTGTTTGACATCAAATCATTCATTCACACCATGCGAAATGTACTGTAGTGCCTTGAGATCATCATCATTATCGATGATCCCTCTCGCGTATGTTAACAACTTACATCATTGGCTAGTAATTAAGTGATGTCTCTCCATGTTCGACCTCAGAACATTTATTCGCATGGTTAGACTTGTACATTGAGTGAATATTGAACGAGATTGAAGACCCTTGATCTAGTTTCATCCATTCGGGCTGCGATATATTCAGGAGTGCCAAATCAAATGTACAAAGGCTGTACACAGATGGTCATCCTAATCATGGATCACAGATCTATATCTGTAGACAACTATCTATCTATGTACATGTAATGAAAATTTATAAGATGAGCATGGGAATGCCTCCCTCAGCTAATTCATGAAGAAAATCAAATTATCATGATATTGTAATTGATGCAGGTCGCCTTCCATTTCGAAAATTCCGATTCTCATGATAAAGCATTTCACCCGAAATAGATATTTACAACCTCATGCTTTAGGGGGCAACTGTTACAGATTTATTTGGGCACATCAACCCCAAACTTAAATGTCGATGTTATTAGGGTTCATCAACCCCTAATATAGTTGTTTCGTACCCTAAAATAAATTAGTCATCAAGATGCCTTACTCCCAAAAAGTTCCATTAAAGAAAGCATCCAAAAAGTGTTTCTAAAGAGATCATTGCAAGAAGCCCTTCATTAGGGTGCGATGCATTGCAGGTGACCACACTGACTAAGTGCTATGCATCGCACTTAGGCACTCTTTAGCCCGCGATGAGCGAGCTTGGGCAAAGTTCTAGGAGAGGTTTTTATTCATGGAAACCTCTAGAAGCTTCTCAAGTGCCACCTGCCCCTCTGAGCTCGCCCAAGGATGACAAAAGGAATTAGGAAACATCCACCTCCTATCTCCCTCTTTCATGGAACCAATTCCTAAAAAATAGAAATGCATTCATCATCATCATTGATGACCCAACCTCCTTCACTCATCTATAAATGGATCACTCATCCAAGAGAGCTGGGGGCTGAAAGATACTAAGTTTCAAGGAAGTGCTGATGCTAAGAGAATTGAGTCTAAGTATTGTGAATGTTGGAGTGCATGCTGTTCATGAGGTGAAGAAGGTTTGAAGCTGGAAGGATGATGTTGGATCAAACTCTTGGGTTGTAATCCTTATTTCTATTAATAAATCTTTTCAAGATTTTTTCTCTATGTTTATGTAATCTGTCAATGCATTCATATATTTATCATACTTTCGATTCTATGTTATTTATGAATTATAGATCATTATGTTTTGACAGGTCTTTGTTTTTGTGATTACATAGGTACTCTCCAAGCGTGTTAAGTATGGGGAGAAGCAATGAGATCAGTCAAAGGAGAGAGGGATCAAGCGAGGAATCAAGCGGAAGTTATCGGTTGGCTCCTTATAATCTTTCTCTTATTTGTCTTTCATAGGAAAAATAGTGAACTATTTTAACTGTTGTTTCTAGGTTAGCTACCAAACCTAGAGGGTTAGCATTTCTTAGAAATACTAATTTTCCCGAAAAAAAACAGGAAGGAGTATCTATTATCCTTAGCCAGTCGAGTTGGAAGTCTTATGTAGAAAGGAGTAGGCCCCATGAATGTCTCTAGATGGATCTCCTCGAACTTTTTTCAAAACCCCCTTAATATCCTACATAATAGTCATGTTAAGCACATAAAGCATGAATGATCTCCTTGACCATCGTAAGAACTCATTAAGCTAGGAAAGTGTTATTAAATACAAAAAGGGATGCTTAATGTAGCCTTTATGTGCCTAGAAAAGGTTATATGTGGGCCTTGTGCTTTACCTATTTCGGAGGCCCATTCCCACTCATGAAACAAAAGGTAAGTAGAAATATTTAGGTGATATCATAATTTATTGATTTAAACCAATAGAAAAAACAAGTAACAATGGATAAATTGATTCAAAAATTAGTACATGAAAAAAATCATTCTAGCACACTTTCATATGACCAAAGAACTCAAATGAAATTATCCGGCTAATCCCTAGCTCTTTTTTGTATCTATCCCTATTCATGTCATGAATATTTTATAATATAAACTCTAGGATTGTGAAAATCGATGGGATCTTGTCACTCATAATACATGTTGATAATTTCACTTGAAATCACCCAAATCCTTTGGCAAGAAAAACCCATAAAAGTTTCTCACATTCATATTCAACCTGAATGCCTACAACTGAGCTCGTTGACGACATTAAAGAAACCTAAATTTTCATCTACAACATTGGTTTTTACTTTCACTATGATTTCACTCTCTAGCTTCTTAGTTATCATGGTTAATTCACCTTAAATAAATAGATAAGAATGAGGTTAGATGGAATAAAGAAAAAAACATATTGATTTAAATGGGGGTGCTACAAATAAAATATTAATCAAATGATCAATATTTTTGTTAACATAATAACTTGAATAGTAGATGACTCATGAAAAATGTAATGATCCATTTACGAGAACATTGTTTTGGACCTATAGAGATCCATTTACAAGCACATTTTATTGGACCTATATCTCTAGATCCTCAAATGCTACCACTCTCTTATTATAGGGTGCCCTACAAAGAGAAAAACATTAACATATTATGCAACCCTTTATTGTAAATTGAAATTTTTTTGTACGTTCACTCAAAAGCAATTTAGTTTAAATGAAAATTTGTTAGCTAACAATTTGATGTCATCATTAGAACATTGATATTTAATGCTTGGGTCCTAATACCATGAATCATATGAATATTAAACTTGAGATCCATTTTTCCAACATTTTTTGCAATACTCAAGATGGCCATATATTAGGATCTAGAATTAGCTTTTTTCACTAATCTATTGCATAAAATTCTAAACGGCTTGCATGTGCTTTTGGATTAAATTTTCTATACATTTAATACTTAACCACAACGTACTGATACATCCTTGCATCCAATGAGTGTATGTTGGTTACAATTTATTATGTAGTTACTAGTGCAATTCTGACTTTATATTTGAATTTGTTCTCACACATTCATATGTATATGATATATGCGCATGCATAAGTCTATATCTATAGATCCACATAAATTGACATATATAGCTACGAACTATGCATCAAAGATATGTACGTGATTCAATTTTAAACAATAACAACCATACAAAAATCAAAAGAACATAATGGGTAGGTGCATAGTCTTAGGTGACTATCCATATTGCAGAAGTTTATGGGAAACAAACCTGACATTATCTACAAATTTCTCTATGGTGATGATCCATGGCAATGAAACATAGGAGTTTCACTGTCTTTCTAAGATGTTTTCAGAGGAAACTTGGGCAACTTCCTACCTTGTATGTGTAACAAAGATAATTAAGCTTGAATCAATGTTTATCTAAAATCATTTCCTTACCAGTACTTGTTTTATGAAAACAGTTTCTCTATGAAATTGATAAAATATATGTGATTTATTTCACAACAACCATTCCATATCTTATTGCTATTTTTTTTCAAACATACAATGTTTGTAACCAATGAAATCTTAAGTGAATTGTTTGAAAAGTATCAACTATGACTTTAAAAATTGTATTCTCGAACATATGGATTCTAAATATATATGTAGAATTCACACTCTCACACACCAGGTTTAGTCATTGAAAATGAAATATTATACATAATAACTTAGTTGCAAATTTATGCAAACAAACCTCTAATCATGAGGAAGATAACTTCTCTATTCTTTCATAAACAAAAACAATAAATAAAATTATACAAACAATGTTGATAGATCAAGACTTACTATTTCTATAGCCAAAAATAATAGAGGCAATACTATAAGCAAGGGTCATGATCCACCTATTGGTCAATGTATGGTCATTCCGTCAAAAACCTATTGAAAGATAGAATCTCAAAAACATATTTTAAACACATTAAAATTGAGCTTCCAAATGATTGTAAGATGCTTACTAACTATGTTCACTATGCTAATTGTAGTTCACTATGCTAACTATTTTAATTAAGGATGCTAGCCACAAATAATCAATATGCTAATGCTTTACGTTTAGGGCATGGGTGGATTATAGGAAAAACCATGGCCACTTAGAAGAGAAGAATTGGAAAAGCCATTGGCATTAAAATTTCCTCAGACATAGATGATGATAAAGAAACAACTAGTTCCCCAAGACCCATCCATGGAGACACTATTTGCATTGTGGATAAGGATGTGTCTTATCACTGGGAGAAAATTTATATGATGTTCCAACATCATACCTACCCCGAGTTTAGAGAATATGACTAGGACTAAGGCATCTATGAGACAATCATGCATTCAAAGCTTCATAAGGTATCTTCTCATGCAACTATATTCCCATGTGATACATCCATATCTTGGATTATCCAATGTATTGAGGTTGAAAATATACTTATAAAGCGTTAGTAGGGAAACTGTTGGGAACGGGATTCCCCAAGGACATTTTTGGGGCTAAAATCCCATGTTTTGGGTCAATTGTGTAATAAAGTTGTAAAGTCTCCGCATTTTGTGGTTGTGGAGCGTGAAGGTGTTAAGAGCCATAAAGGGTTGTCTACCCTTATTTTGTAAAGTGTAAAGTTGGCTGTAAAGATCCACCCATGGCCCGTGGACCATTGAATTGTATAAAAAGAGCTAAGTAAGTAAGCTCTCAGAAGTCTTAAGTCTGTAAGGAAGAATGAAGTGAAGAGTCTTGGTAGAGAAGTCTAAGTGTTTTGGGTCTTAGCATAGGTAGAGGCTCTGTAGCTGAGTGCACAGAGGCATAGGGTGGAAGTCTGCAGCTAAGTGCGTGGACCCCTGCAGCTATGTGCGCAGGGTAGATAGAGTCTGTATTAACTTGAAGATATCAATAAAGAGAAGTATTTTGCAAATTCTGTGTATTTATCTCCTTTTAATGCTTCTGGTTATATAGAGATTGGGGTTTAATTTACAATGTTTATGTGATGCACGAATATATGTGATTATATTTGTTAATTGAACACAAGTAAGAATATTAGTTTACACGGCGCTAATTGTGATTGTTTAGTATGATAAGTAAAACACTTAAGATAACTTGGGAATTTGTATAATACATTTTCATAGCAGCGCAAAAGTATTTGGATCACGGGTTAGGGCTGCGCGAAGGTCAATCGTACACCTTTGTGGAGGTATTGAAGGCCTGAATAAAGGACTAGATTGACAGAGTCCTAAAGCTTAGTGACCTGCGTGAGAGTAGGAATAGAGGGTATAAACCGACATCATGACAATCTCAGGGTGTGGAAACTTGGTTCCAGCTTCCCCCCATATTGCTTCAGGTGAGACTTTGGCCTGCGCTCTACAGGCTGATGCTGAAAGGGCTAGTAGTGTAGATATTTGTTTGGTTAACTAATGCTGAACCTGGGTCATGCCCCACACAACCAACAGAAAAATTATCACTCCATTCAAAGAATTAGTTATGTAAACATGCTATAAAATTTGATTGAAAAAATTACACTCGCAGATGATTGGATAACCCAATTCTCGTTGAATGATATAAATATTATGAAAAAATGGTGGGTGCTAGAAAAATACTTCAAGACCAAAAATCCGAAAACTACCCCATCAATATGTTGAGAACCCCATACCAATATGTAGGGATTATACTTTGCAGAATCTATGAACAAGTTGTTGCCAAAGGTTTTAGAGTGTCACCAGTGCTCCTAATATACTGCATCACAACAATAGAAAACATATTTAATTGGGTAAATACCCTCTCTGCCAATCTAGAAGGAAATATGTCAATTGAAAAATGCATAGTCCCTTGTTAATAATTGAGCTTCCTCATGTTTGTTTATTTATTGGATGTTGTGTGTATAGTATGTATATTCCCAGGAATAGACTAGAAATGGTAGGTATGTAATGCTCCAATTCATGTCCATTGCCAAAATTATGGAAGAGAAAATATCACATCCACCATTACCAAATGTGGAATAATTTCCTCATTCCCCTATAAGAACTACTATTAAGTACCTCAACTACCATGTATGTCAGCGAAGGTAGTGATTGCAATTGGAATTTAAATCGGAAACTAGTTCATGATGGAGACTAGAACTTGCATAAGAATTTATGGCACAACTAGAGCTCCTTATATATTTGCAAGGCTTATTCTTGAAAAATTAGTCTTGCAAGAAGTAGCATACTAGACTTTATTAAATGGATTATGGGCCACATTTTCTAGAGATAAAAATACAAACTAGCCACTATTGACATTCTATATATTATTATATACTTTCAAGGATGTAAAGGAGGTAAAAGTTGAAGTTGACACAATGGTAACATTGCAATTTGGAGAGGAAATATTTTGTAGGTATAATCCCCTCAAGGTCGTTAACAAGCATTTCCAAGCTTTCAAATATACATAGTCCTATGAATCGAAAACATTCATAGATGAATAAATTTACAAGATATATATTTACTATGATGGCATGGTTTTTAGGATGAGAAGTAGTTCTCAACTTAGGGACACATTACAAAGGGAAGAAGCAACTAAAGTAGCAACAAAGAAAGAGAGATTAGAAGGAGGAGAATCCAAAGCAACAACAAAGCAGGAAGAAAGGATAAAATAAAGAGTTAAAGTTCTTATGTTATAGAAAATGGTAATAGAAATAGTGGTAGTTGAAGTAGAGAAGAAGAACTAAGATAAAGAACAAGAACAAGAGAGAATTAAACTCCACAAGGAGAAAGTAGGAAAACAAAGAAAGGAAGAAGAAGAAAGAATAAGAAAGGAAGAAAAGGAGAAGAAGAGTGAAGAGCAAGGTGAAAGCATTAATATCATGGATATTGAACCAACTAAAACTTGTTCTACTATACTTTTGATGAGATGCCATTAACCTTTGGGAGAAATAGGAAGATTCAAACCCTTAAAACATAATTACAAACTTAATAATAATTTATACCTAAAATGAGAACTTTTGCCACAAAAACTCATACCTTTGCGTCAAAAATGCCAAAATCAATCCCTGTTTCGAAAAATGATGTTACCAATAACACTAATTTTATTTTTAGAATTAAAATTACAATTTAATTGGAATTGTGACATTGAAAATTTGTCCCATTGCATATAAAAAAGCTAAAATAATCTCTTAAATAAGGAACTTAAAAATTTATTTATTCCTCTTTTTTTTTCTTTCTAATTCACATTCAAAGATGAGAAAATACCTCCATTTACAAGTTTTTTTCAAAAGGGAAAGGATATATATATATATATATATATATATATATATATATATATATATATATATATATATATAGATATAATATTTGTTTATTTAATATTTTTTCTAAATAATTGTATTATTGATGTTTGTTTTTAAATTTTTTGTTTTAATGTTTTTTTGAAATAGTATTTTTAGGTCATACATATATAACCTAAAAATACTATTTAAAAAACACTAAAACAAAAAGGTTAAAAACAAAAATAAATAAAATAATTATTTAAAAAAAAATTAAATACAAATCTTAAAAAACAAGTTAAAAAAATTTATCAAATTTTTTTATCGTGTTGATTGTTGGCATTCTGTGGGTAGTAGGAGGTGGGGACATGGTGGGGAAGGGGAGGGATAGGGATCACGATTGAGGAATATGGAAGGGACTGGTTAGGCACCATTAGTGGCAATTAGGCTATTTTACTTCTTTTTGGGGGCAAGTGGGGGACATTCGAGGGGGGTAGAGGGAATTTGATGCATGTTTGGCTTGAGGCCGTATCACCTCATAATTTATTATGATATTCGGGAGTCCGATAGTCTAGGAGAATTACCAATGTGCAATGTTAGTTGCACCTAGATTCTTCCCAGGTCTGTATACATATGAAGAGATGTGGGAGTTTAGGGGTCTCGAAAGTTTGCCACAATGAAAAATTCATGCACACATGGATATAGCCTAAAACCATATAACAAAGAAAATTGATGAATTTCACTAGGGTGGTCAAGCCCAGTGGGACCCGCTAGCTAGGATGAGGTGGAAAACACCACGAGGGCCTAGTGAGGCTATGTGGATGCCACATGAGGATTCCAGAGGGATGTGGATCATTTGATGTACCCAAAATAATAATGTGGCATGTTGTCAATGTGACATGTGGTAGGTAGAAATTGCCTCTTGGTGTTGTCAAGAGGTTGATTTTTGGATGACGCATGACATCATAAGAGGATGCCACATGTTGGGGTGATGTCACGATGATGTCAGTGTGACATCAACAAGACATGGATAGAAGGGTGACGTGTATATCATGTAGATGCCAAGGTGGCACTGTGTATGACACATACATGAGTGGTAGGGACCATAGTCACATAAACGAAAAATAATGTACCCCCCTCATTATCTACCATGAAGTCAGGGAGGCCCTCCTATTAATATAGGCTACCAATGTAAATAGGTGGCCACATGGAGAAGATAGGATAGGGGAAAATATGAGGGGTTTAGTCATAGAAATGACAAATGTTGGACCCCCACACCCCCATGTTCACTATGAGAGAGGAAGGAGGACCTGAAATTAATATAGGCCATTGATCTATTCAAGCAAATCATGTGAGGGCTTCAAGTTGTGAAGGATTAACCATTGGCCATGCGGGTGCCACATGGAACTTTATGATTGGTTGACTTTAAAGGGGCATATGTCTTGATCGAGAGGTTGGATTGAGATAAAAATTATATCATAGGAAAGCTCTTAACAATCTAGATGCGATGGTGTTATCCAAATTTAATTATGCCAACTTTGGGAAAGAAGAAATTTTGTAACCCCATTTCCATAATGATACCATGGAGGTTGTATTATTTAAAAGTAACACCTCCCATCAGCCTATAAAAGTCCAAGGTGGTGGGAGGGAGCATTACAGAGTGGCATCAAAGAAAAGGTTCTGTGTTATACCTTTGGAGACATGATTTAGAACTCTATTATAGAGTGTGGTATTTAAAATCAATTTTTTTCCATGTGAAAAATGTGTGTTGGTTGTAGCATTATGACTAATGATTGTGCGATGTATGCATGTGTTGATGTTATAATTATGAATTATAGAAATGACACATTTTGATATGTTATTTTTTTCTAGCTAGAATACTAACTTAAGGTTTGGTGTTTCAGATAGCCTCACATCCACATGCTTATTGTAAATATGCCAAGGTGATGGGTATATATATATATATATATATATATATATATATATATATATATATATATATATATATATATATATATATTGATTGGCTAGAAATTATGTGTGTGTAACAACACATAAGAAGACACCAAGGAACATCGAAAGAATAAAGGGATGAGCAGTAGAATGGTGCAATATAAAACTAATAAATCATAACATGGCCAAGAAGAAGATTCAATGGAGAAAGAAAGAGAGGAAGGATCCCCTGATTAGATGGACACCATTAGAAGTTTAAGGGTTGAATTAAAGAGTTGCAAGGATGACAATGAAAATATTCTTAGAGCTCAAGAATAGTAAGCTAAAGTAATTGTAGTTATATTGAAAAGTTTATTATATTTATAAAGACAAAAGTAGCATGAGCTAGGTGCCAGCTACCTAGGGAAGTTTAAATACGGGCATAGTCCATTAGGTCTTGGAAAGCATGAATTAAGGACCGGTGGTGCAAAAAGTAACATATCTAAGAGAAGGAATAAGAAAAAAAGTAAAGATATAGTGAGAGGTGGAACTCCAGTCATTAATCCAGAGAGGAGGATAAGTATTCATGAGTAGATATCTAGTGATGCAACTAAAATAGATTATCAACAAAATAGGAAATATAAATATTTGATGCAAGAAGAATTTAAGAAGGAAAAATCTCCTAAATTTGATGGTGACGCGAAGAAGGTTGATGAAGTCGAGGCATGGATGCTAGGAATGAAGAATTATTTTAGGGTTCATAATTATATAGAGAATATGAAGAATAAAGTATCCATTTTTATCTTGAAAAGAAAGGATGGTATCTAGTGGGAGGACTTGTGAAATTTCAAGAATATTAGAGAAATGGAGCTTTCTTGGAGGAGATTTGAGAGGTATTTCCGGGAGAAGTACCTATCTAAGAGGTAGTATGGTAGCAAGGTCAAGGAATTTCATAATCACAAATTGAGGAAACTGACAGCTGATGAATATAAAAATCGATTTTTAGAGTTGTTGAGGTGTGTGCCTTACATCAAGGATGAGAAGGTAGATATCTAAGGCACCTCAGTGGATCATCGTAGGATTTCAATGAAAAATTGAATTTGATGAACCTAAAACATTGGAGGACACTATTAGGAAGATGAGTTTTTCTATGAACATTCCAAGCATAGGATTGAATCCCAAAATAATTATAAAATGAGAAATAAGCCTAAATTTTGAGGAAAAGGGCAAAAATTTTGGTACATCATACAGGAGGAATGAGTGTCAAGTTTACCACTTTAGTCAAGGGTGAAATTTAATAGAAATAGATGATTTCTAATAGAGATCGATTCTCTTAGCTAGTAGGGGAGGAAGCTCAGGAGTCAAGAAGAGAAACTATGCAGTGTTGGATTTATGAGAAAATCACATGAAAATAAATTGTCCTTATTGACAAAGGAGTGGCCCAAGGTTGTACAATGTGTAGGAAGTGGAGAAAATAAAAGATTTGGATCAGAGTGTGTTGTGAATTTATCCCGCATTGCACAATAGCTAGGTAAGGTTGTACACTGTGTAGGAATTGGAGAAAATAAAAGATTTGGATCAGAGTGTGTTGTGAATTTATCCCGCACTACACAATAGGTAGGTATGTCACCAAGCATCAGTGATTAAGATGGAAGGTATGGTCAATAACTAGCCTATTTCAATTTTGATTGACCCAAGTTCTAATTCTAAGTATGATAGCACAAAAGTTGCAGAGAAGTGTGCATTGCAAAATATATCCCATGAAAATTCGTGGTTAGTTTAGATAGCAACGAAGACTAAGAGGTGAGATGAAGATGTGGTGATATCATGCCCAATGATAATAAAGGGAATTCCTACATAAACAAATTTGAATATGTTACCATTAGGTTCTTAGAACATGTTAGTTGACATGGATTGGATGATGGGACACAAGACTAAAATTGACTGCTATAATAAATCAATACAATGCGTCAATGATGAAGGGAAGAGAGTAACATTGTAGGGGATAATGAATCTATTTACTATTCCAAAGTATTAGCACTGCAAATGAAGAGATCTAGCAAAAAAGGATATGGTTTGTATGTTTTCTAAGTGACCGGACAATAAGAGGTTGACAAAGATTGAATGGAAGAGTACCTGATTCTAAAATAGTTCATTTATGTGTTTCCCTTAGGAAATCCCAGGATTTCTACCATGAAGAGAAATCATTTTTTCTATTGAGTTATTATCTAATTAACATCGATATCAAAAACCCCATATCACCTGAGAACACTAGAACTGGTGGAGCTAAAATTGTAATGAAAGGAAATGTTGGATATGGGATACATCAAACCAAGTGTATCACATTTGGGAGCACTAGTACTGTTCATCAAGAAAATACATGACACCTTGAGATTGTGTATTGATTATAGGAAATTAAATAAAGGCATGATAAAGAACAAGTATCCTTTGCCTAGGATTGATGATGTGTTTGATTAGATAAGAGGAGCTGCAATATTTTCAAAGATATACTTGAGATCTAGGTATCATTAGGTATGAATTAAGGATGAAGATATCCACAAAATGACTTTTAGAAGTTGATATGCTCATTATAAGTTTGTGGTGGTGCCATTTGGACTCACCAATGCCCCAACAACATTTATGTGTCTGATGAATAATTTTCTAAGTCCATATTTGGACAAGTTTGTGGTGGTATTTTTAGATGACATTTTGGTTTATTCAAAAACCAAGGAGGGACATGAAGAACATTTGGAAACAATTTTACAATTACTAGGAGAGCACAATCTTTATGAAAAACTCAAAAAGTGTGATTTCTTTTGATTAAAATTTTATTACTTGGGGCATAATGTTTCCAAGGAAGGAGTAGCAATGGATTATGAGAAGATGAAAACCATAATGGAGTGGCCTAATCCTCATAATGTGTCATAAGTGATATCCTTTATGGGATTGACCATGTATTATCATAGCTTCATTAAGATTTTTCAAAGATTGGGCATACAATAGCAATGTTGAAAAATAAAGGAGTCCAATTCCACTAGACAATAGAATGCACAACAAGCTTTGAACAATTAAAACATTTGCTCACACGTGCACCAATATTAAGAATACCGTACCAAAAAACAAAAAAAATGGTATGCACATATGCTTTATTTAGGAATCCATTAAGCACATGTACCAATATTAAGAATATAAGACCCAAAAAAATATTTTTTGGTATGCACAAATGCTTGAAAAGAGGGGCTCGGTGGAGTCATATTGCAAGAAGGATAGGTGGAATGCTATGAATAAAGGAATTTGAATGGGAGAATTATGTCACTCATTATTTGGAGCTTGCAATGAGATCGCATGCATAAAAAATGTGGAGGCACTATTTTTTGGGAATAAAGTTTTTCTTGATGTCATATGATGGAGGGTTAAGGTATTTATTTTACCAACCCAAGTTGAATGCAAGATAGGAAAGGTAGCTATCCTTAATCAACAAATTTGATTTTGAAATAAATTATATCAAAGGAAAGGAGAGAAAAGTAGCAGATGCACTTAGTAGAAGGCTACAAGTAGATCATGTGGCAACCATTAGTATTTTTGAAGTTGACATCAAATAAAATATTAAAGAGGCATTGCAATAGGATGAGCATTACCATAACATAAAAGAATGTTTGTGACAAGATCCAAGAGGAACATTGATTAAGAAATACTCACTCATAGAGGATGGAATTTTGAAATTCAAAGGTAGGTAGTATAGACCTTGCATGGGAGACTTGAAGAAGCTCATATATGATGAATTCCATTAAAAACCTTATTCATGACATCTTGGTTATTATAAAATCATAAAAACTATGAAAAAGGTGTACTGCTAGCCAGACATGAAAAAGGAAGTTGTCAAGTATATTTTAAAATGCTTGGAGTGCTAGAAAGTGAATGTGGAATGTAGACATCCAATGGCACTATTGCAACCAATCCACATTCCTAAATAGAAGTGGGAAGCCATTTCTATGGACTTAATTATAAGGATGCCAAATACATTTAGGTAGAATGGTGCCATAAAGGTGGTAGTAAATAATCTAAATAAGGTAGCTCATTTTATAAATGTTAATCAACCAACAAGGAAATTGATATTGCTCATATTTTCATGAAATAAAATGGATTTTTCACCCGTAGTGAAAGCACATGATGTTTTCCATATTTCTTTGCTTAAAAAGTATGCGTATGATGCTAATCGTGTTGTTGATTGGCTTGTGACATAGGTGAAATCCAGGGGAGAATTCCAACCAAAACCAGAGTACATTATGGATTGTAGGTAGGTCATGCTTTAGAATTGAGTAATCAAGTAGGTAAAGGTGTAGTGGAAACACTTCGGACTAGATGAGGCCACTTGGGAAATGGATGATCAAATGATGGTATCATACATATTTTTGTTTACTATGTAAGTAAATGTAAAAAGAGTTTTTTGTATAGATCTTACTAAAAATTTTGTGTTCAGGTATAGAACATCAAGGACAATGTTCCTCAAAGAGGGTGGGGTCTACGACAACCCATTTTTCTACCTCGATTGTAATTTTCATTATCAAATTCATGTAAGTAATGTGGAAAAAATACAAATAATGACTAGTTGAGGAGTGAACACAGATTAATTGATCTAAGGAGGAGGATTTGGTTGTAAACACAAGCCAATGCATTTATTTTATCACCTATCCCCCTGTGAATTGTCCTTGTTTGTGCAAACATTGAAGGGTGTATGGAAGCTAGTAGAAAAGGAGAAAAGCCCATGCAACCTCCTAATATCGTAGGACTATTATGGAAGTAAACATGTAAGGGGAGACAGCATGTGAGAGGGGGATGAATATAGATTACAAGGAGTGATGGATGTGAAAAAATAGAAAAAGAAAGAAAAGATTGTTGTGCTCCCAGATAGAGAAGAAGGCTTCATAGGAACAACGTTAGAGGTTCAAGAAAATGAGAGAAGTTCACTCACAAGGACTATGGTAGGATATGCATATGGGATTTATGAAGTGAACTCGCAAAAGGAAGGAGCTTAAGAAGTAGTGAAAACATATGAGAGAAGTATCCAGGTGGAGACACTTTGTTTCTCGATACCCACAGGTTAAAAGGTAGAACACTATGTGCTATGGATTCCCATTTGACAGAGAGGAGAATTTGTGAATTTCGATATCTACTGGGGTTTTCAGGTTGAAGTTCTATTTCTTTGAATCCTTTCTAAGCTAGTGGAGACACAAAGGATATGTTTTTCTATAGAAATTAGCAAGTGGAGACACAGTGGGCTATAGATCCCCTATAAGCAGGTGGAGACACTATGAGCTCTAGATTCTTGTCTGATTGGAATAATTTTCATTGGTGTGAATTCCCTTGAGCACTTTACTTCTTGGACACTAAATTCGGCTCAGAGGTGGTCAATTGTAAGAAATATTGTAGTGTAGTTGGCTTATGGTTGGGTGGAGAGTTAAAGTCCCTCCCTCAGTTTCTATTAATTCAAAATAATAACGTAAGTGTATTTTCTTGTGTTGCATTGTAAATAATGAATGATTTTGTTATGTGTTATAACAATGTATGTAGGAACATTGTTGATGGAAGAATAGGTTATTCCTAGTTATGCTACATTGAAATTCTTATGTTAAGGCTCTCATGGTTTTGAGGGGCTTGCATATTCTTGCAATTGTTGTTACTTTCTTGACTTGTAGAGCTATTTACATGGTGATGTATGAATTATTGATGTGCTCAGTAAAATTATTTATAGTATGTGAATTCCATTATCGATATACAATGGATTTATGATGGTTTAAGGATATTTATTATCTTTTCTAGTAAGGAACTATTAATCACATAAAGTATGATGTATCAGTGGGTCTGATAGCATTATTGAGATCCCTTCTATGGAAGGAATTGATACTACTGTATGTGAATTTATAGTGTAATGTTAGTCATAGCCTGGTTGGTTTTAGTGCCTATTAAAGAGCATGTCAATAGATTCTTTGAGTGTGTTTTTGTCTATGGAAATGTCTAAAATGTTGGTGTGGGGATGAGGGTTTCATTCATATAAGAGTTGGTGTTCTAAGTAACATTAAGCTTCAAGGAAAAGTTTAGGATAATCCCTTGAAATATGCATAATTTCTAAGTCTACGTGTTGCAAGAATTTTCTCTTGTATCCAGGAATGGATACTATATTGTCTAGTAGATGTATCCATAAGTCTAAGAATCAGGTTGGGTTGTAGTCATGCACTTTGTAAATGCACCATATTTGTAAATAAATTGAATAACATGTGGAGAAGGAAAGTAAGAGTGATTTTCATGGTGGGGCTCATTTGGGTGATTAAAGGATCAAAGACAGATTTTGTATGAAATCCAGAGTGGGGCCCATTCAACATTTGTTTGGATTGAGGTCATATCGCCTTGCAAGTGACGATGATATTTGGGAGTTTGTGAGTCTAGGATTGTTTCCAATGTGAAAAGTTAGTTGCACTCGAATTATTCCCATGTATGAATACATCTGAAGAGATGTGGGAGGCTGTGGGTTTGGGGGTCTAGGGTGTTTTCCATAGTGTGAATTCATGCACACTCAGATATCCCCCAAAAATAGATAACAAAAGAAATTAATGAATTTCACTAAGGGGGTAAAGCCTAATGGAACCTACTAGCCAGGTTGAGGCGAGAAACACCATAAGGGCCTGGTGAGGCTATGTGGATGCTGCTTGAGGATTCCATAGGGTCATGGATTATCTGATGTGGCTAGAGTGCTAACGTGGCATGTTGTGAGCATGACATGTGGTAGCTAGAAATGACCTCTTGGGGTGGTAAAGAGGTGATTTTTGGATGACACGTGGCACCATTAGATGATGTCACATGGTAGGGTTATGTCACCATGATATCAATGTGACATCAACCAGATGTGGATGGAATGGTGGTGTGGATGTGAGGAGGACATGGGACCCCACTATTAATATAGATTGTTAATGTAAAGAGGTGGCTACACGGAGAAGATAGGGTTAAGGAAACTACGAGGGGTTTAGTCACAAAAGCAACAAATTGCAAACCCCTCCCCTTGCCTTGTTAATTGTCATACAGGCAAGAGGGGGCCACAAATAATATACACCATTGGTCTATTCAGGTTGGTCATACAAGGGCTTCGTGTTGTGAAGGGTTTAACCATTGTCCACATGGGAACCACATTGCATTACCTATTTAGTTATACTTTGAAGGGGCATATCTCTCGATCCAAAGGTTAGATTGACATAAAAATTGTCACTGAAAATCTCTTGACGAGTTGGATGCAATGGTGTTATCCAAAGTTAATTCTGCCAAATTTGGGAAAGCAAATTTTTTTTAACCCTATTTCCATAATGAGACCATGGAGGTTGGGTTAGCTAAAAGTAACACCTCCCATCAACCTGGAAAATTCCAAGGGACTGTGAGGGAGAATTACATGATGAGAGGTGTTGCAACTGGGAGGTGTTACAATGATGCTTTGGAAAGTGCTACAATAGTTACAACAAGTGTTACAATAGTTTAAATAATAGCTGTTACAATGTGATAGTAAGGGGTGTTATAACAATTGTAATATTACTTGTGATATCTCTCATAACATCAGTAGTGCCTATAGTACTATCTATAGTAGGATGTCTAGAATAATGTCTCACAAGTATTCTTGTTAGAAAGAATAAAATTCCATTTCATCCCAAAACAAACTAGTATAATTTCTTAGAATGATATAATTTGTGGAAAAACAATTGGTTGGGAAAAAATATTTCATTTCTGGTAAATATAGGCTAGTAAAAATGGTTGTAAATTCATGTGTAAAATATGATGTTTTAGGCACCCATAATCTCCTCCCAACTAGAACTATTGTATGTCCTCATGCAACCAAGTAGTCAATTTGAATTCGAATCTTAGTAGGAATGACTAACATGGAGGTTGCTAATACTATAGCCAGCTTGACCATGATCATACCCTATATAGAAAACCTTTGTGAACTCAAACCATTAGAAGTAGATAACCTCCCCTCTTGCTTCCATGTTGTAATAATGCTAGTGTTGTGCTGAAGGAAGTTATATCACTAGAAAATGGAACTTGAGTCCAATACACTTATTTATACATCCCCTTACTCATTGAATACACCTATTTATCCTTTGGAGGGATACTTTTAGGTTCCTAAAATTAAACACATCTCTCCTCCTCATATCCTTCGCAACCTGATCACACCTTGTTGATACCCTTCTAAGGTTTCTACCTTTGAAAACTATATTTTCCTAGTACACTGATTAATATCCTCTCCTCTTATAAGGGCCATGAACTCTACATGTGAGGGATTGTTATGCGAGATTTACGATTACTGACAAAAGTATCTCCCCTAGGTCAGTGGCTAACCTAGAACAACAGAGAGACAAGGAACACAATGTTTTTCCTTAAAGTAAATAGATGACAGAGTGAGGCCTACCTAGAATTCTTCACGCCTTTTGCTCCTTGTTTAGCTTGTAAGATCTAATTCCATCTCTTATTGCCAAAATTAGAACTTGCACAGTAAGATAACACAAGGAAAGAAACTACGAGATCTATGAAGTATAATCTAACTACTTCATTCAATAGATCAACATGGTATTGAAATAAGTGAAATAACAACATCACATATAGGAAAAAAATGAATTATTTTAATTAATATAAATGAAAGGAGATTACAACCATATGTAGCAGTTGGTCTTGTAGAAGAGCTCCTCCAAGTTGTTGACTTGTCCTTTCCTTGTCACAATATGCACCTCCAATCACCCTAAATGCATGAGATGATGACCACTCACTACAACAACATAAGAGCAGAAACACTCTCCAAAAGCCAACTCAAAACTAACCAAGTGCTTGTGGAATGAGGTAAATATATAGGAAGGAGGGGTAGTTCATGAATTGTTATCCATTTACCGATCTAGGATTGATATCCAAAAATGATGGGAGGATATGATCAAAGGATAAGCGGTGAAAATCCTGAGTAGGGAAGGATAGGATTTGAATGTTTTACCCAAGGTAAGTAGTTGAAAAAATTCTGGAAACTCCTAGAAGGGGAAGCTTCTAGAATCTTGATCATTCTCATGGATTTCTAGAACCAATGCAAGTGCAAAGGGGATAAACTTGTTGGTGACCAATGCAGGCCATAATGAGAAACCTGCTGGTGAACGTGCCCCAGTAGGCTGACACGGAGCGTTGACCCTCAAACTAACTTAGATGATGCAGTTTAGTGCTGAAATTCTAGGAAATGAAAGGTACATGCTTAGGTATTTGTGCAATATGGTGACAAGGGGAATATGATGTTAATTGATCCCATTAGTAGGCTCTCTGATCGAATGTGACAAAATGGCCTATAAAAGAATTCCCCATAAAATGCAAAGTCAGAGATGATGACTGATGACTGAAGTGCTTTACCTCGTGACAAGTTAGGATTGAAGACAATTGGTGAGCTTCATCTGTTACAATACACTGAAAACATGACATCTTTGTTTGCTAAGGGAGGCATACCCATACTCAACTCATAGCTAACATAACATCTACAATGATCAAAAGATGTGTCCATAGATGCAATTGGTGGACCTATGATTGGATGAATGTATATATGGTCACGAACATCATACATTGTGATCTGTGTATAACTCTTGAAATCACAGCCCAGATGGATGAAACTATATTCAGAGTCTTCTATCTCGTTCACACGACCAATCAATGTATGAATCTAGCCATTTGAATCAATGAGCTGGAGTCAAACATGGTAGACACCATATGATTACCGGCCAATGATGTAAGCCATTAATAGACACGAGAGAAACCATTGATGATGTTAATGGCTCTCAAGGTACTATAGTACAGTCCATATGGTGTGAATACATGAGTTGATGTCAAACATCACACAAAATCCTTCAGTCAAAGGTCATTTATGTAAGCATTTCGTCGAGACGGAGGAAACTTTCCACTGAAGTATGTGAGCAACAAGGTACCAAAGGTGTGTTTCTAATTCAACTTCCTAGATAATGTGCTGATGTCGACAGGAAGTGACCCGTCGTGGGAGGGCCTTGATGTATCCCCCATCAACGACATCAAACAAGTATCATGATTGAAACAGAATGATTATAATGACATTGACATGGAACTGGATCAGGAAAGGAAGACATGAAATGAAGGCTTAAGAGTATTGTAGCAGAGATCAACTGAATGACTTTTCTTGAACACATTGATGACTCTGAATGGAGTTGCAATCATTGACCCAAAAATGAAATGGAGGCTCTAAAAATGGTATGATAACCAAAAGAAAAGCATATTACCCAACACAATAGTCATGGATATGAAGTGGAAGAGTGTCGTGTTCAAGAGCGACTCACCGCCATTAGCAAAATGGAATCCCCTGTTTTCCCAATTTCCCCATCCATACTGGTCAGTACCTCTTTATTTTTAACAAGCTTAAGGAGGATAGCATTTTCTTGATCCGTAAGTTCTTCCTTCGGATGAATAAATTCGAGTATATTTAATTAACCTTGAGAAGGAGTGGTCCGGCCCCATCATGATAGACGATTCCATTTTTGTTTGATGTTTTAACAAGTCCAGTGAGGGTAAAACTTGAAAAAAAAACTCCAAATGTCCCTTTTCATAGGTAGTCCCTTAGGTTCGAAAAGGTGAAAAAAAAAACCAAATGTACCTTTTCATAGGTAGTCCCTTAGGTTCAAAAATGTAGAAAACAATACCCAAGAGAACCTCTTAGCCATGTTCGACTAAGGTATTCCTTTTTCATAGCTAGTCTATCTGAGTCTGGAAAAGGGTTAAACTTATATTGAGTAGACATCTTTTCATTTACTTTCATAAGTTCGAAAAGACAAGTGCTCGATAATATTTTCATATTTTTGGAGTTTGAAAAGAGCTAAAAGAGGACTCCTCCTAGAGGAACAAGTGGTATAAACAGTAGCAACTAGTTCTGGTCATGATGGAACTTCTTAAAACACACAAAGGTCAAGAGGCTGGCTAATAAGACCGCTCATCGCAACGGTTCCTCAGGAAAGGGTAAAAACCAAGTGAAAGTGAATGATCGGCAAAGAAGATGGTGATGATTGAATGAAAAAACCAAGGCTCATATGGCAAAACATAGGCTAATAAAAATGGAAATCGCGAGGGATAAAATGGGAATGATTTCATTTTTATAGAAGATTGAAACATGGGAAACTATGCTTGAAATTGGTTTCATTTTTATGCAAGCTTAAAACAAAGGAAAAAATATTCTTGGAATAAGTTTGCATTCCCCTAGAATATTGAATAAATTCGAGGTACATGCCTCCCAAACTTCATTTATTTCACCTAAGTATACCACTAGGTACTAATAGGTGGATGGAATGAAGGTTCATTTATGAGATCAAATTATGGACTCGACTAGGAATTTACGAGATCTAATCAAATACTCTAAATGAAAGGGGATCTATTTCATTTTTTAGTGAGATTGACATATGAAAAGGAAATCTGCTCTAGGACCTTGTTTCATTTTTCCAAAATTGTGACACAAGAAAAGGAACTATGCTCCAACACCTTGTTTCATTTTTTAAGGAGCTTGACACAAGAAAAGGAACTCTGCTCCGAGGACCTTGTTTCATTTTTTAACGAGCTTGAAATAAGAAAAGGAAATTTTCTCCCCAGACTTCATTTTTTTCACCTAAGTAGACTACTGGGTACTAACAAGTGGATGGAATGAAAATTCATTTACTAGATCAAGTGAAAGACTCGACTGGGAATTTATGAGATATAATCAATGACTCGAATAAAAAAGGGGACCTGTTTCATTTTTTTAATGAGATTGGCACAAGAAAAGAACTATGCTCATAGGAACCTATTTCATTTTTTAACAATGTTGACATAGTAAAAGAACTATCCTCATAAGAGCTTGTTTCATTTTTTTAACGAGATTGACACAAGAAAAGGAACTCTTCTCCAGGAACCTTCTTTCATTTTTTAAGGCACTTGACACAAGAAAATGAACTCTACTCCAAGGACCTTGTTTCATTTTTTAATGAGAATGAAACAAGACAAGGAACTGTGCTATGGGATCTTGATCATGACCACCAAGAGGCCATGGCTTCCAAGAGGTTCTCATCATATGGGAGAATAATGCTTTGGAAGGGATACATATCAAGGGATCCAATCGAAAGATCAGACTCCAATGCCCCTAGTAAATGATGCACTACATCACCTACTATATTATCAGTAGACATGGGTATGGAATAGGTTTCCAGATAATTAATCTATGGCAAGGAAGATACCACTTGCATATAAGGACCATTTAGGGAATCTAGTTGATTGGGAGTCAAATTAGGACCAACGAATGAAAGACGATAAATAGTCACAATTCTTCCTTCATGAGGGAAACACATCACACGAAAGAGTGAAGAGTCAAGAGCTCCTATGACATAAACATAGCCATGCCCAAGGACTAAATTAAAATCCAAAGGGCCTTGTATTACCATCACATTAATAAAGGCAATCTTTCCTCCCAAAATAATAGGAAACTTAGGCAGGATCCCTAATGGTTGATTGCTTCCTCTGTTAAAAGAAAACAGATTCTGGGTAACAGGTATAAGCTACGAAGAACTTTAACCTTTCCAATTAGTTGAGGACAAAATAATAACAAATGCGCATTCATCTATGATTGTGCTAGGTACGCCCACATTATAATCTTGTACCATGATTTGGAAGGGCACGTAAGAAGGAAGATTACAACCTATTAATCGACTCCAATCAAATGAAGTGACTAAAATACTTGGAGGGGGTACCATGGGAATGGGAGAACTTCCCCATTGTGTTATGGGAATGGGAGTATTGTCACCCTATATCGTGGGAATGGGAGGATTTCCCCCTAGTTCATTAGAATCTGAAGAAACTAGAAGAACTTGAGTGGTATGAGATTCACTCTCTATGGGAAAGGTACGCTCAACTAAAGGTGGAATAGATTCAACCATTTTCTCAACCAATGGTTGGTCGAGAATGAACTTGTGGGATTCACGTTCAGAGAGAGTGGGATTTATTGGGTTCGTATTTTGATCAATCACTTCATCAACTAGTGGAGGATTGGGATAAAGCTTCAGATAACCAGTTGGAAGTCGTGGCTAAGAAGTTGTAAGGTTTTCCAACACTTCTGAAGCTTCATCCATATAAGGAAAAAGGTGAATAGGATTATTTCCTTGACATAAATTACAAGGAAACTTGACTTTACCCTTTTTCCCATGGACCTTTGCTGATTGATAAAAGGTGTCTTTTTAACTCTTATTTATCCCACATTAATTATAAATCTGGGCAAGATTTTCTATTTCAAGAGTGTACACAGATTGTGGTGGCTATTTACTCAAAAGTAATGTTTCTAAATTGTAGTATAGTGCTTTCTAAATTACAGTACAGTGCTTTCAAATACAAGATTAAATGGATGCTTTAAATAAAACTAACTTGCAATTAAAGGAAACTCAATGCTCTGAAACTAAATTATTTATTTGACAAAGTAACAACAATTATTAATCAAGCATACAGTAACAATAACTCATTCCTTGTTTAACTGATGTAAACTAAATCAAGCATAAATAAGATCCCCAATCTGAGAGCTTTGACAGCAATAGCAAATGTTCTTTACAGTTTTTGACCTCACACACAACACACTAAATAACCAAATTGGAAATGACAATGAAGTAAATCAATAATGCTACTGCAACTGATGGAAATGAGATAATTATGCTAACTGTAAGGATGCTAAAATGCAAAACTAAATGACTGCAGAAAGTAAATGAGAAGCGATGCTATATAATAGAAATGAACAACAAAGCTTATGTGACTGCAATGAACAACAAAACTAAGTTGCTAAAATGAACAGTGAAGTTCTGTAATTAGAATGAACAACACAACAACATAGTTGTAGAAAGCAATGATCTTGTTATGATGGAAATGAACAGAAACACAATTCAATTATAGAAGGTAATCATTAAACAAACCACACTTGCAAAAATCAGAAATAAGGAAAACCACACTGTATGGCACAGGAACAACAAGTAGATCCACCGGGAGCTGGGCCCTTAGCCACTAGTGAATACCACTGAATTACTTCAGAAGATGCGAAGCAACTGCAACTGTTTTTATATATTCATCATTGCATAATCGTTAGAGCAAGTTTGTGCTCTGCTTCAATAGTGAGAGTCGATGATCAAAGTTACAATTTCAGTAGTAATTCTCCCATTCCTCCTATCCTATCCTATCTATCTCTAATCTAATAATCCATCTAATTCCCCATAATTTTTTCCTCTAATTTATGTTTTGATTTAAATACACAGAGAGAAAAGAGAAGTTACAACCGTGATGATTACAATATGATTCCCATTACAAAATTGGATTGTTCTCAACAAATTGATAAACAAGATTATATTTGAAATATCTTCCCATCATCATTCAACAGGAACAGGTCAAATTTGGTGTTGCAGCTAAGATAATTTGGAAAACGGCCACAACAACGAATATGAGAAAAACGTCTTCAGAGAACCTTCCATTTCTCTTTATATGGACCGAATTTGGGAAAAATGTTTATTACAAAACTAATTTGGTCCGTTCTGAACAAAACCCATGTTTCAGATTTTCCAGATTCTTCTCCATTTGCCTGAACCGTTCAATACAAAATTGTCACTTCTTATTCCAACAAATTTCTGAGTTGGCACATTTAATGATGAGCTGGAGATCAAATATTTAATCTGGAAAATATCTTGGAGTCTAAAATGGTGAGTGATGTTACAACCAATTTATTAATAAACCATCATTGGTAAAATCATGTATAATCATCAATTTATTAAAAATAAAGGAGAAGAAATAATATTTATCCGTAAGAGCATAAATAATTATAAGATGGAATTATATAATAAACCATGATAAATGACATCATAAAGAAGAGTAGAAATGGATGAAATAGATGTTAACAAGTGATAATAATAATGACATATTAACGGCCCAACATACCCCCACACTAAATATATTGCATGTCCTCATGCAACCCAAAGACTTTGTGTTAACCAAGCAATAAAAAATTGGCCATCCCAACTCATGAAATGGATGGAACAAATGAATTCTTCCTCAAATAATGAATATTCAATTTTAGAAATCTTGATGAAGGTGTAACAATTTTTACATTGACGTTTAACTTATATGTATATGAAGTTGCAGCAAAATAAGATATAAGTAATAACAAACTTCATTAACCATTTTCTCAAAAACTAAAAACCAAATTTTGTTGAAATTTTGCAAGTAGATTTATAATATATGAATACTTCTATGATCCAAAAATCAGATCATTTTGATGCACGGATCATGAGATATAAACAAAATGGTTATTGGTGATAGTGCACAATTTCTGAAATTTGTCAAACTAATTTAAATTTAAATTTTCTGGGTTTGTGTATTTTAATGGTACATCTGTGTTGTCCAAAATTCACAAGAATTCAGTTCATAGTTTTAAAGATATAGGGAAATCAATTCTGCACTGTATAGAAATGAAATTGTATACCTTAAATGAGAAAGAAAGTAGAAAACATCCATCATGCGTAGAAATTTCTCCCCCAAACTGAAGAATTAGCATGCCCTCATGCAATGCTAGAAAACAAATAGAGGTGGTTGCCACAATCTGTTGAAATCTATGCTTGGTGTAAAACAACATGGAACAAGGGGGTGTTGAGAATGAATAAGAAGATTAATGGATGATAAAGAATAATAATGACATGGTCATAAGAAAGAAATGGATGAAAGCAACACTCCTCCAAACTGAAAGATGATATTTCTCTAAAAAATGGGAAGTGGTAAAGATGTGGAATGAATGATGATAAATAATGCTCAATGGATTTTCATGGAATTCTCCTAAATTCGTAATAACTAAGAAAATTATGCTATTTTACCTCAAGTTTTACCTCCGAAAAAAATTGTAGAATGAAATGTATGGGTTGGCAATTGTTGAAGCTGATGTAGGCAGAGTTGGTGCTGAAAGTGATGCAAAAGGTGGGATTCAGGCAAGCACATCATGTCTGAACAATTGTTCAAGTTCACGAGTTGCTCGAGCCTCTTTTGTTAGTTGCAATAGTGTGGTCATGCTGCGAATAGAGTTTCCCCCAATAGTTGTTGTTCCCTTGTAAACAAATCACTATTTTGCATACAATGTTTTTGAATCCATAGTGTTAGTTTTCAATAGAAACGATAAGATGCATGCAAAAATTTCAATCAGAAAAGATTTTGTATACATGCAATACTAATATTTTGTCAAATCAACAAGTTATGACAGAGTACTGTAATCATATCACATGCTATCCCATAATGCATACATTCCATACTCTAATTGGAAAATGAATTCCATGACCATAAAGCATATTAAAGGTGTTGTGCTAATGAAAAGGCAAGGGAATTAACAATACAACAGTAAATGAAGCAGAGTACACATATCAATAATAGGATGACAAGAGGTATGGCTATAATGAGAGCATAGTGTGTAAACATAGTTATGAATAAAATATAGAACTCTTTGGATTGATAATAAGTCATGAAAAAAAAGAAAAAGGAAAGCAATATGCTACAAAGATGCTTTGTTGACGGTATTCTAGCTGAAAATGATACGATCAATTTCTCATGCATAAAGGTTCAAAACAGGGAAGAATTAAGGAAATAACTTCTCCGATAAAAAAAAAAGAATAAGAAAAGGGTATTATAGTAATAATTGATGATAATATATAACTTTAATACCATAAGCAAAGCCTCTGCTACCAGAAAACGTCCATAACCTCGGCAGGGTTGCTTTTTAACCCATATGAGCCAGGATCCTCAATTTATAAATGGAGAGTTCCAGTGTTGTTCTACAAAAGAGATCAGTGTGCTGGCGTGGTAACCAAATAACCACACTGCCATTCACTGGGATGTAGCAAAAGTGATTAGGCCAGCTCGTGATGAGACCTCCTGTTCCAAGGATATTGTGGCTATCCAATGGATCATAACCATAGTGTGGTGGTCATAATGGGAATGTCACTTTGTTACAGCCTTATGAACATGGTAGGCTTGTTATAGACATATTTGGGCACTGCATCCCCAATCATTTATGTCCATAAACCAAGGGCTTCTAAACCCCTAAAAGTGTTGTTTCATACCCTAAAGGAACAAGGTCAGCTGATTACATCATCTCCCAGAAGTTCTCCATGAAAAACTACTAAGAACTGGTCAAAATAGGACCATACAGACTGCTCCATGCATAGGGTGTGATGCATCTCACCTATTACACATGGGGGTGTGATGCATACTGAAAATCCCTTTTGTAGGGTGTGATGAGCGAGAGCAGACAAATGGCAGAAGTAGTGTGCTAGGTGGAAACCCAGAGAATCTTCTAGAAACTGCTCATATGAAACTTGCCTCTCTAAATTCACCTAGGGATGAGTAAGAGATTTGAAATCTCCAAGTGGAACCAAGAACTATCAGTGAAATGACACCAATCAAAATCCCAAAAGCTGACTCACTCTCCTGAAAACATCTATATATGGATCCCTCATCCAAGAGATCCAGAGGCTAGAATTTTGTAAATTGCAAGGAAGTGTTGTTGGTTTCTCTTTGAAGACATTGCTGGGTGATCTTGCTTTGTATGAGGTGAAGAGGGCTTTCATGCTGGGAGGATGATGCTAGATCAGACAGCCTGGTTGTAATCATCTCTTCTACTACTTCTATCAATAAAGCTATTTGAGTTTTCCTCCATATGCTTGTATATCTCTGAATCTTCTTTATGTACGCATTTATATGGTTAATGTACATCTGATCGTACATTATTTATGGTTATAGATCTCTATGCTTTGATAGTATTTTGTTGCCTTGGCTCTACAGGTGTTCTTTGAAGTAGGACAAGTGAGAAAGGAGTGGCGAAAGCTCTATCAAAGGAGAGAGGAAACAAGCAAGGAGACTAGCGAAAGACTGAGGTTGGTGCTCTCTGCTTCTCTCTCATCCATCTCTCATAAAGGAAAACACAAGTAATTTTAATCTATTTGTTTATAAGATAGTTACCCGTCTTAGTGGGACTAGAGGCTCTGAATGAGACCCCCTATCCTCCATCTGCGAACAAAATTTTGCTGTTATTACAAATTTTTATGATAAAAAGAGGGCGACTTAGTACTCCTTAAGAGCAGGGATGGTGGAAGAAGTTGAACATGTCAATAGAAAAAATATACCCATAATCTCATTTATTATAGACAAAGAAGATTATAACCAGGAAGGGTGGAACTAGCATGGTATTAAGATGATCAATCAGTATCATGTATAGTAGAAAACAATGCAGTAAAATAGTATATAAATAATTATGTCCCTTTTGAAAATAATCTATTTTCAAGGAGTTGTCCTGTTAAAGATCATAATGTTAAGGGTATTCACCTGCCTCAATAGACTCCATAGTTCTTGTCCTAATAAAAGTAGTGTACTTCATGCCATGAAAGGGAATTAGTAAAATGTGGTTGAGATGAACTAGGAATAATCCCACAAGAGGAAAGAAGGGTTGTTCTTGAAAATACTCTCAAAGTGTTGTTCTTTTGAAGGAATAACAAAAACACTCAAAAAGTGCTGTTCCTTGTAGGGAACAGCAAAGGAAAATACACACAAAAGTGTTGTTTAGAGATATATAAGCAGAGGAGTTATGATGGATATCAGAAGGTATGAGGCCATTTCATATCATCAAACATCATGTCCCCATCATTTGTCGAGAAGTCATTCCAAAGAACAAGTCATTCACCACACATAAGGGATGGTTTTTCTTCAAACTGTGTTTCTAAGCAAGAAAATATGAATTTGAGAAAAGTGAGAGAGGTTTTTGTCCATCATTGACTTAAGAAGAAAAACCTCTTTTATTTTTCACACAGGTTTCATGGTTGGGGAGAAATGTCTAAAACACCATTTGCCTCAAGAGGGTTAGTGCACCTCTATAGTGACCTTGGTAAAATCAATTTTTCCCCTATATGAAATGATAAAATTACTTTTTGATGATTCAACTGATAAGTAGACACAAATATCTTTCCAATGAGATATGATGAGCTGAATTTGGAGTTCAGGAAGGCTTCAAAAGTTGACTGCAACATCACTATGCATTTTGGAGCCTCATTCTGCATATTTTGACCAGTCTTGGGAGATTGGACTTTTGACAGGGAAAATGAACTCCAAATTGAAAACTTGAAGATGTTCTAGAAAGTAGACTTGACAAGCTTTCCAGAGAGCTATTGCATGCTCAATGTGGCTAAGGGAAAGGCCTCCAAAGGTAGGTGGAAAGCAGCAGTGCGGTTTTGACCAGTTTGCCCAAAAATTATTGTTCCTTAAAAGGAACGACTGTTGTTCCTTAAGAGGAACGGCAACTGTTCCTTAAATGGAACAACAAAAATGCAAACATGTGAAACTGTTGTTCCTTAAATGGAATGGCCGTTTTTCCTTAAGAGGAACAATAGCTGTTCCTTTAGAGGAACAACAAAAATACAACATACGCAAAACTGTTGTTCCTTAAGAGGAATAGTAGCAGTTCCTTAAGAGGAACAACAAAAATAAAAACGCACAAAACTGTTGTTCCTTAAGAGGAACGACTATTGTTCCTTAAGAGGAACGACTGTTTTTCCTGAAGAGGAACAACAACTGTTCCTTAAGAGGAACAACAACTGTTCCTTAAGAGAAACAACAAAAATAAAAACACACACATCTGTTGTTCCTTAAGAGGAACAACAACTGTTCCTTAAGAGAAACAAAAAAAATAAAAACACGCACAGCTGCTGTTCCTTAAGAGGACAACAAAAATAGAAACACGTGCAACTTCTCTTCCTTAAATGGAATGGCTGCTATTTCTTAAGAGGAACAACAAAAATAAAAACACACGCAACTACTGTTCTTAAATGGAACGGTTGTTGTTCCTTAAGAGGAACATCAGTTGTTCCTTAAGAGGAACAACAGCTATTTCTTAAGAGGAACAACAACTGTTTCTTAAATGAAACAGCAAAAACACAAACACTTTATTTACAAACAGTATGTGAATAAATTAAGTTACAACAGCTATAATGTTATTTCCTGAGGCAAGGAAAATAATGATCTCTTTGAAAAATGTTTTGGCAGCAGAGACATGACATGAATCTTCAAATGGAAATCAATTGTTCATTGCTTCTGTTATGAATCCATTGGGTAATGAATTGGATGAAATTCCGTTGTTTCATTAAAATTTCTTTCAAGAATAGCTCGTTCATAAATTGACCTTCCTTATTCCCTAGGACCTGCAAAAAAAACGAGTGTCTACTTGCAATAAAACATTAAATCATGGAGAAAGAGAGGTGATCAGGCTCCCCTAATCCAAAAATTATGCAAAAAAACAACAAGTAGTTACTCTCTATAACAAATCCATGGAGAAAATAACAAAGTAAAATTTATTTGTCACTTGCTGGAGAGCAGTGACCAATCATGCTAACCTGTAGTGTTTTAATCACAACTTCTTTGTTTTTCATCCAAATTGAGTGATTCCGAAGCCATATGAGAGATAATTCAAAGGTATATCTCCAATAGAATTTATTTTTTAAAATTCAATGATATGATATGTCAATTTTACTTAGAACAACCTGTATAACAGAGTCATTTTCGATTACCCCACTTAGAACAACAATGGATATTTTAAGCATATATTTTTCATTTGATGTGAGATTTGAATGATTCAAATTGAAAATGAAATGAAACTAATTTATTTATCTCCAATAGAAACAGGTTTTTAAGAAAAGAATAATTGATAGGTCAAATACTCTAAGGAACAGCCGGAAAGATAGAGTTTTAAGAGTGCTGATTTACGATAGACAGTCAGTATTTTTGTCATAACTTCCTCATACAATATCAAAAATGAGTGATTCAAATTTTAATGTAAACTAGATTCACAGGGGAATATACTATAGAAATGGGTTTTCAAAATATGGTCATTTAGGCCTTCAAAAATGGACTGTCCAAACTCTGTTCTTGAGCTGCTTGCTAGACACGTTGTCAATGTTTTGGTTCTAACTTTTTCGTTTCAAATAAAAATTGAGTGATTCAAATTGGGTTGGAAATTAGACATCAAGGGATAATTATAATATAATCAAGGTTTTAAAATATAGTCATTTAGGCCTCCAAAAAATGACTGTCCCAACTCTGTTCCTAAGCTGCCTACTAGACACCCTGTCAACGTTTTGGTTATAACTTTTTCGTTTCAAATCCAAATTGAGTAATTCAAATTGAGTTGGAAAGTAGACATCAAGAGATAATTAATATAGAAATGGGTTTTAAAAATATTCTCTTTTGGTCCCTCAAAACATGATTGTATTGGCTGTGTTTTCAGAAATTTCATCAAGCCCACAAGCCAAAAAATATGATATTCAAGCATTTTTTCAAATCGGTGATAAAAATGAATATGAGTGTTTGTATAAAAATTATTTCCATTATAATTCATCTACATACACAAATGAATTAAAACATTTATCACCGATGTTGATTTACACAGCGTGTTGCAACAAAAACAACTATTTTTACATAAAAACAAAATGTATTTATTTATGTCCTTATTTTTTTTTTATTTTTTTACATTAACCTACTTTGATTTGAAAAATGAATATGATTACGTATAAGAGTACTTCCATTGGAACCATTTTCGAAATAAGGCTTCAAGTATGTACATACCCAAATTTGAAAAATGCATGTTAATAAATATTAGGGTATGAGAAGTCAACTTCCCTTGAAAAGATGGTGTCAAAAATTGTTGTAGTATGGAGTGATGCTACAAAAAAATGATGGAGTGAAACCAATCATCAATATATCCTTTACTTTCTTGATTTCCCATAGCCATCATATCATGAAGTTCTTGAGCTTTTAAGATGACTTGTTGATGCAGTCTAGAAGAAACCTCATTTTCTTCCATTACTTCTACAATTTTTTAATTTGAAACATTCTGAATCTCATTATAAGTTTTCTTCAATGGTGTATGTGAGATAGAATGGGTGGGAAGGGTCAGTAATTTTTTCAGTTCAACACTGTAAGCATGTTGCACTGGTTTATTATGGTGAGGGTGTGGAATGAGTTGAGCGGGAAATTGTGTACAGAATGGAGCATTTTGATTATGTAGTTGATTGGGTTGAGTGGATGATTTTGATAGGCAAGCAAGATGTTGTGGAAGAGTTGATGAAGAACATAGATAATGTGTTTGTGCTACAAGATGAGGGAGAGTAGTCATACAATCATAAGATGAACCATGCCAAATTTGTAGACAAGATTGGTGGTGGTTATATTAAGATTGACATGGCTGCCCTAACACATTAGTATTCCATAATGGATTATGCAAGTAAGAGAATGGAGAAGAAGTGTTTTGAACCATACCTGTAGGCCATGATTTCCATGGTTTTGACCTTGTTGTAGCTTCCTCATCTCTTTGATATGGTACTTCCATCCTAGATAAAGAAGAACAACTATCTATGGGATGCTCCTTTCGGTAATGAGGGCAAAGCACTTCATCAAATTCTTGATTTCTCTAAACCTGCAAAACATCAAATTTTGAATTTAGAGAGCTAATAAAATCAACTTTAAAATTTTCAAATAAAACATTGATTTCAGCTCTTATGTCTCCTGTTTTTGTAGTAGATTTGGAAAAGAAATAAGAAAATTCTCTAGAATTCTTACCAGTCTTGAAGATTCCTCTTGAATACCTTATGCACAATTCACAAACATCATCATATGACAACTGAAAAACATCACCTTTTCCTATCAGATTTAAGAGTTCTACAAATTCATCTTTGATTCCTTTAAGAGGGAGTGTTTTTAAGATCTCTTTTTCCAAATACTTATGCTTTGATTTTTGAAGGTTGTATCGAAATCGCTCCACATAGTCCTCCAAGATTTCATCTTCCCATTGTATCATATCAAAAATATCTTCATTGGATTTGTGGTAGTCTTGGTACTTCTTCAAGAATATTTTCTTCATGTCCTCCCATGTTTGGATGCAGTTCCCACCTAGGCTCATGAACCATCAGAGAGCTGCTCCTTTTAGAGTAAGAGGAAACACTTTCAACCTTTGATCATTAGTATAATAATCATATCCTCTATAAAGTATTTCGAACTCAAATAAGAATGTATCTGGATCTTCATTTGTCAAACCATGAAAATTTTGTAGAGAAGATGAGGGAATTATATGCATTTGTGTTACTCCTCCTAGATCTTTGATAGGGAATTCAAAAGTTGCAATGTGAACCATTTGTTACCATAATAGAAGATGTTCTTCATGTGTTTCTTTGAGGCTCCTCCTTCAAATGTTCCTGTCAATTGGTTAGTGAAATGGGTGGTGCTTACATCACCACTTGAGTGGAATTATGAGATTTAAAAAAAAAAAATCTACCTCTAAATTTCCTACTTCAATTCTTAAGAAATTCTGCTGAAAAGAGGGCGGAGGAGCAAGAAATTTACTTGCTCATTACGTAGGTTCTTACCTTCCATTTTTAATACCCAATTCTTTCACAGCAGACAAACATCAAACACCTACTTCAACTTCTATGCAATTGTGTTGAAAAGTGGGTGGAGGAGCAAGCACTTTACTTGCTCGTTACGTAGGTTCTTACATTCTGTTTTTAATACCCAATTCTTTCGTAGTAGCAAATATCAAACATACATCACTCTATGTGAAATGGCAACAATCTCCTCGGCAACGGTGCCAAAATGTTGATTGATAAAAGGTGTCTTTTTAACTCCTATTTATCCCACATTAATTATCAATCTGGGCAAGATATTCTATTTCAAGAGTGTACACAATTTGTGGTGGCTATTTACTCAAGAGTAATGTCTCTAAATTGCAGTACAGTGCTTTCAAATACAAGAGTAAATGGATGCTTTGAATAAAACTCACTTGCAATTAAAGGAAACTCAATGCTCTAAAACTAAATTATTTATTTGGCAAAGTAATAGCAATTATCAGTCAAGGATGCGGTAGCAATAACTCATTCCTTATTTAACTGATGTAAACTAAATCAAGCATAAATAAGATCCCCAATATGAGAGCATTGACAGCAATAGCCAATGTTCTTTATAGTTGTTGACCTCACACACAACACACTAAATAACCAAATTGGAAATGACAATGAAGTAAATCAATAATGCTATTGCGACTTATGGAAATGAGACAATTATGCTAACTGTAAGGATGCTAAAAGGCAAAACTAAATGATTGTAGAAAGTAAATGAGTAGCAATGCTATATAATAGAAATGAACAACAAAGCTTATGTGACTGCAATGAATACCAAAACTAAGTTACTGAAATGAACAACGAAGCTTTGTAATTAGAATGAACAGCAAAACAACATACTTGCAGAAAGCAATGATCTTGTTATGAGGGAAATGAACAGCAACGCAATTCAATTGCAGAAGGTAATCATTAAACAAACCACGCTTGCATAAATTAGAAATAAGGAAAACCACACTGTATGGTACATGAACAACAAGTAGATCCACCAGGAGCTGGGCCCTTAGCCACTGGTGAATACCGTCAGATTACTTCAGGAGATGCGAAGGAACTGCAACTGTTTTTATATATTCATCATTACATAATTGTTACAACAAGTTCCTGCTCTGCTTCAACAATGAGAAACGATGATCAAAGTTACAATTTCAATAGTAATTCTCCCATTCCTCCTATCCTATCCTATCTATCTCTAATCTAATAATCCATCTAATTCCCAATAATTTTTTCCTCTAATCTCTGTTTTGATTTAAATACACAGAGAGGAAAGAGAAGTTACAACTGTGATGATTACAATATTATTCCCATTACAAAAATGGATTGTTCTCAACAAATTGATAAACAAGATTATATCTGAAATATCTTCCCATCAGCATTCAACAAGAACAAGTCGAATTTGGTGTTGTAGTTGAGATAATTTGGAAAATGGCCACAACAATGAATCTGAGAAAAATGTCTTCAGAGAACCTTATGTTTCTCTTAGTACAGACCGAATTTGGGAAAACTGTTCATATAGAAACTAATTTTGGTTGTTCTAAACAAAACCCATGTTTTGGATTTTCTAGATACTTCTCCATTTGCCCGAACCGTTTAATACAAAACTGTCACTTCTTATTCCAACGAATTTCTGAGTTGGTACATTTAATGATGAGTAGGAGATCAAATCTTCAATCTTTAAAATATCTAGGAGGCTAAAATGGTGAGTGATGTTACAACCAATTTATTAATAAACCATCATTGGTAAAATCATACATAATCATTAATTTATTAAAAATAAAGGAGAAGAAATAATATTTATCCGTAAGAGCATAAATAATTATAAGATGGAATTATATGATAAACCATGATAAATGACATGATAAAGAAGAGTAGAAATGGATGAAATAGGTGTTAACAAGTGATAATAATAATGACATATTAATGGCCCAACAACCTTACTATCACTAGTTGAAGTTTTGTCACTAGTATGATCTCCAAAATCTGACGAGAAAGGCCGATGTAAGAATGTAGACCACACTTCTAATACCTTGGGAACACCAGGACAATCTCTAGGAATATGATCACCCTTACCATCATTACGAAGCACGCAAGGGAATTTAACTTTGTGGGGTTGATTGGAAGGTTCCTTCATGCTAGTTGCATCTGTAGAAATGGTTTCTTTGTTGCCCCCTGCTTATTTTGCTTCTTCTTCTTCTTCTTCTTCTTAGCTTCCTGGTTACTAGAATCAAGACTTTCACGAGGCACAGAGGAAGAAAGGGATGAAGAAACAACGGGTGAAGAAGGCAAAGGGTCAACTTTAGGATCAACATGAGGTTGATGTTGTTCAGGTGGAGGAGAGCCTGGTTGAGAAGTAGTTTGGATATTCTAAACCATAGGGGTTGAAAACAACCAAACTGGAAAACCAATCGTAAATCTGGGAAGGGACAACGTTGCGATATAAGGAACACCAATATTTCCAAAAGAAGGAAAAGGACCAGGATTCGCGTCAGGGGGGTCTCCCTGAATGGTAGACTTGGGAATTGTTGCCATTAGTCTCAACCTAAGATTCACTAAGGATTTGTTCCATGGGGAGGATGTTTTTCCACATTCAATTAACTAATTTTAGAAATTAAAGACACAAACAAAAGAAAGGGGTAACTAGGCATAAAGTTTTACCAAGCAACCATGAATTGTAATATACACCTTGGTGAACCAAGGACTTAACGTACATGTAGGAAATCTCCATGAATGTTGTGTTCGGTGTATCATGGTATACAAGGTGGTCGACTTGGTTACCTATGGATGGATAAAAACCTATAGGGGACTCCCAAAATATACTTACGGTACGTGGGAGTGTAGTTTGTAGTAGTGTTGTCTAATGTGTAACCATTCGATGAGAGCGTTCTCATATACTTATCATGCATGGAGTGCCATCCGATATACCTGAAGGTACGTGGAGAAAAATGGACCTATACACTTAGGTACGTGTAATGAGATTTCACCCCCAGGATGCAATGCTAGAAAACAATGATATCTCCTACATTTAATGAGGTCAGAACACATTTCTAGCCAATATCTTTATGTGTGTCGTTAAGTTTCAAATGCTCCTTAGGCTAATTGAGATTAATTTTAAATTTGATATTGAATTGTGTTTCAGTTTCAAGGATAAAAAATCAATGTCACATGAACACACCTATGATGCAACTAATATAAAAAAATAACTCTTTTCATTTTTTATGAAAGCTATCTAGTGTAGGGAAGATGTGCAAACAATTATGTAACAATCAAATATTTAGTCAACAAGAGATTCCTAACTAGATATTTCAATTCCAGTATCCTAATTCAATTCAAAGCATTAAAATATGACAAACCATGCAATGTAATATATGCACAATTCCCATGAAAACTACACAAATGTAAACTATGCACAATTTCTTTTCCTACTGTGAAAATGAGAATTCTAACTATGAAAATGTAAACTATGCTAGAGAATTCTTCAAAACAAACACAAGAGGATTCCAATGAAATCAAATGTAATCTTGGATTTCATGAAAATAGGACTCAAACTGGCATTGGGTGAAAATTACAAAAACCAAAAGGGATATCACTCAAAGTCGATTAACACCCATACACAATTCAGCCCCCAACCCCTTCCAATTGAGGGGGATTTTTTTTTTTGTCGCAAAAATGAAAGAAAAAATATGCACTTTCACACTAGGGAATTCCAATTTCACACTAAAAACCCTAGATGCAAATGCAAAAGTTTTCTTTTCAACAAAATTAATTTTCGAAATGAAAAAATCTAAGATGCAAATGTTATATTATTGATTCAATTATAATTTTTAGAATGAGGACTAGAACAACAATTCATCCAAGCGACCAACAATCAAACAAAATTAGTTTGCAAGCGACCAAATGATAAGAAAAAATAAAAATTAAAACCAATTCTTACAAAAGGAAAAGAACACAAATACAAACCAAACAAAGGCTTTAGAGAGACCACAAGACACTGAAGAATCAAGGAAGTTTAGCCAGAAGTAGGCTGACCAAAGAGAGGGTCAAGAACCAGGAACAATTTATGCAAAAATAGGGCCCAATACCGGTGCAAAAGTGGCACTAGTGCATTGCAACGTTGGTTCAGAGTGGGCCAGGGTGAGGTGCAACACTTTGTTAAAGGAACAGGGGGTACATTGGGCCTAGGAAAAAGGTTTTTGACACAAAATTACAAAAAAGGCTCAATGAAATCACTTCTTAGGTTTATTCTTGGTTGGATGATACAACAAAGTTCTGTTAGGGAGGTAATCAAACACAGTGGAAAAGGATACCACCAAGGGAATACTCCAATACATAGTATGGTCACCAATTTGTTATACGATATTTATGATTGCGAACAAAAGTATCTCCCCTAGGTCGGTGACTAACCTAGAACAACAGAGAGACAAGGAATGCACTGATTTTACTTAAAGTAAATAGATGATGGTGTGAGGCCTACCTGGAATCCTTTTCACACTTCTCTCCTTTATCTTGGAAGCTCCAAATCTAGGTCCAATTTCGAAAATTAGAACTTGCATAGTCAGATAACACAATCCAAGAAACTATGAGATCTATGCAGTATCATCTAAGTACTTCATTCAATATATCAACATGGTATTGAAATAAGTGAAATAAAAACATCACATATAAGAAGATAATGCATTATTTTTATTAATATAAATGGAAGGAGATTACAACCATAAGTAGTCGTTGATCTTGTATAAGAGCTCCTCCAAGTTTTTGACTTGTCCTTTCCTTGTCACAATATGAACCTCCAATCACCCTAAATGCATGAGACAATGACCACTCACTACAGTAGCATAAGGGCATAATAATTCTCCAAAATCCAACTCAAAACTAACCAGGTTCTTGTGGAATGAGGTAAATATATAGGAAGGATAGGTAGTTCATGAATTCTTATCCATTTACCAATCTAGGCTTGATATTCAAAAATGATGGGAGGATAGTATCAAAGAATAAGTGGTGAAAACTCCAAAGTAGCGAAGGATAGGATCTGAATATTTTATCCAAGTTAAATAGTTGAAACAAATTTTGGAAACTCCTAGAATGGGAAGCTTTCGGAATCCTGATCATCTCCAAGATTTTGGAAACTCCTAGAATGGGAAGCTTCCAGAATCTCGATCATCTCCAAGATTTCTAGAACCAATGCAGGTGCAAAGGTGTTGGTGACCAATGTAGGCCATAGTGGAGCAACCTGATGGTGACGAACATAGGCCATAGTGGAGCAACCTTCTAGTGAATGTACCCAAATAAGCTTACAGGGAGCGTTGGTCCTCAAATTGACTCAGATGATGCAATTTAGGACTGGAATTATGGGAAATGAAAGTTGCATGCTTAGGGCTTTGTGCAAGATGGTGACAAGGGGGAATAGGATGTTGATTGATCCCATTAGGAGGCTAATTGATCATATGTGACAAAATGGACTATAACAAGGATATTAGCCAATTGATAATTTCATTGAAGGATAGCTCTTGAATGATGAAATTTACCTTTAACCTAGAGGTTACAATATTCATTATTCTAAGTAATGAATAGGGAAATTTTCTATTAAATGTGACTATTTAGGAAATCATTGAAAGCTATGAGTTGAACATAGGCCATACAATGGTTATGGTTCCACTTAGGATCATGGTGCAATAGCATACTATGTTGATACAATTCACACAAAAAGCTTTTATCCTCATTGTTGCACTCATAATAGAATTCTATAAAGGTTTTGGAGAGGTCACCTTTTGGGGGCTCTTCTTAACAACTTCCATAAAATAAAACGAGAAGTGTTTCTCATACAAGTTGTTTCTTTTCTACCTCTAGGTATTTCACTTGGTCTTGTGATTTAGAGGTCTTATCCACCTATTTAATTAGCCATTATTTCCACTCATCCCATTTGGACCTGTCAAAATCCAAGTGTTTTTCCCATATCTCTTTGAGTATTTTATAGCCTACTAGTATTCCTTCAAGCATACTATCCCTTCTCCATGAGATAAAACCACAACCTTCCATTTGGAAACTTGAGCTTCCACCCAAGTGTCATCTTTATATTATATTTGTGTGGCCTCTTCCTATATTGCAATTTGAATTTCATCCTTCTGAAAAGCCTTATCCTCAATTATGGTCTTTCTATCTAAGTGGACATAGTTTGTAGTTTAGGATTCTCCCCATTCTTCTAACCCCTATTTTCCTCTTTAGAGGTTTCCTCCATTTTTGTCCTTATGTCACATTTTTCCACACTCTCTATATGAAAGACTATTTTAGTAGGTGTTTTTTTATCCGTTCTTCTTCAAAATTCCTTGCAGTGAGATTAATTACCTAGGTAAGGCAATCCAAGGCCCCCATGGCTAGCTAGCTGATATCTTGGATTATAAGTTTCTCAATCTCCTATGCAAGCTATGAGTAATTTATCTTAATTCATTATTTTTAGAAATGATAACTAAATACATTGGTATTAGACACAGGTTACCTATACATGGTTGTTTATTCTTGTGTTTGAGGAGTATTTTTGTGTAGGCTCAACAATCTCAACTCCATAGTCTGTTTTGTAGTATATTCTTATTCTATATTTTGTTGTTCTCCTACTGATTTTGGTGTTATAGCAGGATTTTTTTTCCTTTTGTACTCATGTGGATTCTTGTGTTATAATAGCGGCCCTTTCTTCACCTTCTTTACCTTATTCCTCTACTGGTTCTTGTGTTATAATGGGGTATTTTTCTTCAAATTCATTATCATATTCCCCTACTACTTCTTGTGTTACAACAAGGCCTTTTTTATTCACCTTCTTTTTCTTGTTCCCTTGCTAGTTTGTGTGTAATAGTAAGGGTCTTCTTTTCATCTTCTTCACAGTTCTTTCCTTGTTCCCTTGCTAGTTCTTTTGTTACAATAGGGGTTGCACTTTTCTCCATTGGCTTTATGGGTTCCATGGTCTTGGTTATAGTTTCTCCTTTTGTCGAAAACTTTGTCCTTTTCTTCTTGGGGATTATTATGTTAGGTATACTTCTAGTTCCTAATTTCCTAATAGGTCAAATCCTTGTGGTTGGAGAAAAATTACTGGTAGTATCTATTTCACTGTCATGAGATTCTTCTTGATGTTATCCTACCTCATCCGTGGGATTCTCTAAGCTTTATCTGGTGTTACAAACTCCAATATCTTGGCTTCAACTATAATATGTGTTAAATTTGTATCTTCCTTTGCAATTTGATTTGCATCTTTTGGCCCCTCTGATATCACACACTATCCCTTGTCTTAAAGCTCTCGTAGGGATAGGGGAAATCATATAAGGTTTCTCCAAGTGTGAATCAACTTCTATAATGAATGTATTAAAAGAAGTTTGATAAGGTTGTGGTGAGAGAGGAAATCCATTGGTCATGTGGAATTTTGAACACTTGAAGCCATCTACTACAATATTTTGTAGAGAAATAAAGGTAAGTTAACCAAACTTTACCATTGTAAATGGTTTAGGAGCTTCAAGTGGTACCAAAATATAATGTCATGGAACAATTCAAAAGAAAATTATTTTTGAATCAAGTATGCCATATCAATCCATGATGAGGGAAAGCACTTTTTGTTAAACCTATTTCTTTTCTTCGCTAACACCTCCCCTTTCTACAAAAAAATGTCTTTTACTTTTGGAATTGATACCTTCTTGGAGACCTAATTATCTTCCTCACGAGGAAATCCTATCACTATGCCTATTGTTTCCTCATACATTATAATTAGTAGTCCTCTGAATATTGCTCTGTTACCTTATATGTTTAATAAAATCTGAGGAAAATTCATTTTCGAACCCCTACAATCTCTTAGTTTAACCAACCATATCATAACTTCAAAGGTCCTCTATACATTACCATATTCTTTCAATATAATTGCATATATTTGTTAGTGACATTTCAAGGAACCTCCCATGGTTTCTAAATAAGATATAGTAACAACACTTCGACAATATGACTAAATTGGTCGCAGTTAGAGTATTTAAAGCCTTGTAGTGGAAGAATAGTGGAAATTGTGGTGCTTACCATCTTTGAAAATGGAAAGGATGTGCCAATGAAGGTTACATATGGAATTAATTTCATCCAAAAATGAAATATCATGGTAGGATTGTAGGATAGGCGATGGAGGCAATGAGGTGGCTACATCATTATGGAATTTCATGTTGGATTTTATGGCTAATGAATATACTGGGTGATGAGGTGATGGTTGGAAAATATTTAATTATGTCAATTAAAAAACAACACAATATGTGTATTATGCATAATTTATGATTACAGACAAAATTATCTTCCCTAGACCTAGTCAACTAGTCTAGAACAATAGAAAGAAATGAATATAAAGTTTCCCTTATAGAGATTGAAGAATGGGAAAGAGGCTTACCTGGAATCCATTCATAAGATTTACTTTCTTCCCGACTTGTAAGCTCTAATCGTAGCTCTGATTTCTATAATTATAACTTGCACATACATTCATAACAAGACAAATATCCACAAAATCTATGTAGCATAATTCAATTACTCTATTCAATGGATCGGTGAAACATTGAAATGCATGAATGTAAATGTAACATAACGCATATAGGAAAACGATATAATCTTTGTATTAATATAAATAGGAGAGAGTTTACAACCAAGAATAGTAACTGATCTAGTAGAGATCTTGCCAAGTTGACTTGTCCTTCTTGATCACACATCACACCTCAATGTCACCCTAATGCATGAAGATGATGACTCTCTTATATTCAAGGCAGCAACATGAGGGAATGATCAGTCTCCAAAAGGAAACCTTGATGTTGTAGATGCCAGTAAATTTATAGGAGAGGGATGGTAGATCACGAATTCTTATCCATTTACCAATCTTGGCTTGAGATCCAATTAAGATTAGAGAATGAGCAGAAGGGATAAAAGGTGAAATATCCAAGGTAGGATAATATAGGATTTGAGCTTCTTATCCTAGGTAAATGGTTAAAACAACCCCTAGAAGATTCTGGAAGAGGAATATTTTGGGTTCTTTTTAATTTTCCCAAATTACTAGAATCAACGCACCCCTAGGAAGGAGGTAAAGTTGCTGCTAATCAGTGTTGGTGTAGAAAGGAGAAACTTACTACTGAACACAGGTATCTAAAAGGGTAGGGCACACTGAGGCTTAAAAGCACTGATTTGAAGCAATTAGACCCATAAAATCATGCATTTGGAAAGGTCATTCTTAGGGATGATGACAACATGTTCACGAATGATGATTGATATGGTTTATAGGCATATTGATCAGATGCGAAAAAATGTCCCATAACATATTTCCCCCTAAAGTGCAAAGTCAGAAACAATAGTTGATGATTGAAGTGCTTTACCTTGTGTCAAGTTCAGACCAAGAATAACTGGTCAATACCATCATCTGTTACATTGGATTTTCATCATGATATCTTTGCTGAGGGAGGCATACCCATGCTAAACACATAATATAAAATTACATGTACAATGATCAAGAAGTCATGTCCACTAATTTCGAAGTGTGGATCCATGATTAGATGACTATATGTATGATCATAGCCAGCATGCTTTGTAACTTGCATTAATCCTGGAAACATAGCATGGATCGATAAAACTAGATCTAATGTCTTCTATCTTATTGATGGCTTTGTAGGGCTTGACCCATGTTCAACCTTAGTTAGCCAAAAAAATCCCTACACTACTCACCCTTTTGGCATCAGCCCCTGGAGTGCAGATCGAAGTCTTAGCTGAAGCGGTATGGGGGGATGTTGGAACCAAGTTTCTACACCCTGAGATGGTTGTGATGTCGGTTTATACCCTCTGCCCTACTTTCACACAGGTTACTAATTTTTAGGGCTCTGTCAGTCAACCCTTTGTTCCTCCCTTCACTACCTCCGCGAAGGTGTAAGATTAACCTTCACAAAACCCTAACTATGGTCCAGGTACTTTCGTGCAGCTATGAAAATGTATTATGTAGGTTCCCAAGTTATATCAAGTGTCTTACTTATCTTACTAATCTATCACAATTAGTGCTGCGTAAACTGATATCCATACTTGCATTCAATTAACCAACATATTCACATATATTCGTGCATCACATGAACATTGTAAATTAAACCCAAAACGCAATATAATCAGGTGCATTAACAAGAAATAAATACACAGAATTTGTAGAATACTTCTCTTTATTGATATCTTTCAGTTTAATACAGACTCTATCTGCCCCATGCACATATCTGAAAGGGTCTGCCCACTCAGCTGCGGACTTCCACCCTAGGCCTTTGTGCACTCAACTGCAGAGCCTCTACCTATGCTAAAACCTGAAACTCTTACACTTTTCTACCAAGATTTCGTTGCTTCTCCTCTTCTTTTTTCCTTCCTCCTAGAGCTTAATTACTTATCTCCTTTTTATACAATCCCATGGTCCACGAACCATGGGTAGATCTTTACAACCGACTTGACACTTTACAAAATAAGGGTGGACAACCCTTTATGACTCTTAACACCTTCACGCTCTGTGACCACAAAATGCAAGGACTTTACAACTTTATTACAAAATTGTCCCAAAACATGGGCTTTTAGCCCCAAAGCTGTCCTTGGGGGAACCCGTTCTCAATGGGACCCCAACACAGACATGGTGACTCTCCCTCGAGTCACTCTACAGGCACGAAGATCTTGGTGCGAAGACCTCCCAGCTCGACCTATATGACAGTAACCTCGTTGGTGCATTGTGTGGCCACCTGCTTTACTTCGTTAACCAATTGCTCTATCACTGGTCCTGAACTATCAGCCTGAAGCTTCTGCTAAGTCACTTGCAAATTAGCAACTTGCCTTCAATAGAGGCAGTGATTGAATAGGCTTCATCCAACCATGGCTTCAAGCGCGCCTTCAACACTGCCTCTTTGTGCTGCGCTGCATCGACCCATTCCTTTAATGTTTTGGCCTCCTGTAGCTTTGCCAGTCTCTGCATGAGAGCGATAGTGCGCACTGTACCTTTTACTTCATCGTAGTGCTGCTACAGTTTTCGCACCTCTGTCTCCAACCATTATACATTAGGATCCTCCTACAGGCTCGTTAGGACCTTGAATGACTATTCCAAAAGTTGTGTGCAGTCTGCTACTACACTCTCTACCACCTTTATCACCTCTGTGACAACGGTTGCACACTGCTATTTTACTTCTGTCAGAGTTGAAGGCTGGGCCTTCAACTGTAAATCTGCAATCTGTAGGTTTAGCTCCAACTGAACCTTAGCCAACTCTGTGTGAGCATCGTGTACCCATGTAGCAAGCTTGTGAATGTGCACCTCGACCAGTTCTCCCTTGGGAATGGCCAACTCCGAGACCATTCAGCATGCCTCCTCCATGACCTGAGCTATGCACTTGTTTTGGTTGATTACCTCAGTCACGGTGGTGAGGGAAGAGTCTCGTTGTAGGGCCAGCTACACATTATTGATCTTCTGTTCAGTGATCACCTGTACAATGTGGTGTTCACGGGCCCTCAGCTCCGCGATTAGTCCATCCTGCAATAGGTGGAGTGCCTCACCACAAAGCACTGCCAAGTTCAACCCCACTCCCTTGAGGGCACTGGCAGTGGGCCAGTCAGCTTTATTTTCTGTGGTCAGTGCTCCATCTAGTAGCACTATCACTCAGGAGCCCTTCGCACTCAACATTTCGGCATCTTCTGAAGTACCGATAGTGAGGCTGGTGGACAACATGCTAGCTTGTTATGCATATATCTACCGCTCATGTAGACCTATCTGGATGGCCCCCCAGTAGTTCTTGTTATTGCTGCTCAAACTGCTACAAGACCTCTGTGGTGACATCCTCCACTGTGTCTCCAATTTCATTCAAATCTCCCTTTGTGAGAGTGATTGGGTCCAACGACACCTTACAATCCTTGGATTTCTTCCACTGCCCCAGTTTCTCTTTTTCTCTTGGACGTTTGATGTGATACAATGTTGTTTGTGGGTCCACTCCATGCTGCTCTTTTTTCTCATCCGTTTCTTCTTCTGTTTCAGGCGAAGGTGACATCACACCTATGCCAGAGCCATGATCTATTTTGCCTGTTTGCTTTTCTGCCTACTAGGTAGCATCGTGCTCTGCCTGGACCTTGTTAGTGACCTCATTCTTCCTCTTATCGACTAGCTGCGCCATCTTGAGCTTGGCCTCCTCCTTTCTGCGCTGCGTGGCAGACTTGCTCGACCCCACTGCCAAGTCTAAGGCAATGTGCCACTCTGCTGACGGGCAATCAAGAACTTCATCAATCATGTCGTCCGTTTCCAAGTAAGGAAATTCATACCATGTCTGCTCAGGGTCCTTTGATGCCTTGATTGATACATGTAGAAAATCTGCCTTGAACTCCACATATTCCTAGAGTTTTGCAAACACAATAGCTAACAACCGCAGTTTGCGATTGATAGCCATGCGTATGTTCATTTCCATCAAGATCCAGAAGATCTTGTGATCCTTGATGCACTGAGCATCCTTGGTCTCCCATAGTGAAGCATACTTCGCTACTTCTGGTAGGTCCGGCATGACCGAGGGGAACTGACTTTCTTCCGGCAGCTCCCAGGCTACCAGCGCAATGGACAGCAAGAGCCACGCATAGTGGAAGGTCTTGCTAAGCTCCTGTGCCTCGTGGCAGTTCACAAGGAACTCACCGCAGAGATAGCATGCCCAATTAAATTAGACTGCTTCAGCGCATTGGGCTACAAGAGCAACGACTGGTGCCAATACTTCTTTTGCACGACACTTACTCATAACCTTTCCTACCAAAATATGTGTGGCCACCTTGACTACAGGGTCATAGATACTTGAGATGGCATAGCCTTGTGGCTTCTTCATGGGCTTGAATTTCTCCTTCATGTCCTCCACGAGGGCCTTTTCACCACCATTTCTGCCAAACATCATGGCTGGATTCTCCCTTGTATAGGGCAGCCACGTGATCCTATGGATCAACCTGTCGGTGATGGGTATCAGCTCCTATAGCCATAGACACCCATTTTGCACCAAGCATAGCAACTACTTGATGACCAATACTATAATGGGTGTGCAATTATAGTGCGCCACCCATAGCAGGTTGAGCAGACCTGCCTTGTCTACTCCCGTGATCCACTTTCGCGATTCTAATGCAATCATCCCAGTGGTTGTGTCAAAAACGCAATGCATTAGCTTCTCTGTCGCCAAGTGAGAGAACCTCTCATGGTCAGCTAAGTCCCAATCTTCCAGTGTTAACAGAGGAAACCGCTCCAGGCGCAGTCCTTCAAAGACAATCTCGTTCAGTAGTAGAGGGGTGTGCAAGGTGACCTTTCTCTCATCAATGTCCTTTGGCATCTTCGTCTTGCCCTTGCGTAGAGGGATGTACTCAGGAAACTTAGTGATAGGGTCAGAACCCTCGACTGCAACTTCCTCCACTTCCACCCCCAAATCCTCATCATCCATCAGGATGTCCTCAATTTCACCCTCCTTTAGCTCCAAGTTAATGGCTTTTCCCTTTTCTTGTGTGGAGGTCTTGTCCTTTTGTGGGTTTCTTCTAGGTGACGCATGCACTGGTATCATAGCCTGCTTTCCCTTCTTATCCTTTTCACTCTCCTTGGTCAGGGTGGGCTTCAGTCTAGCTGTCCGTGGTGACTTGGGGACTCAGCTAGTACCTCTGCAACCTTTGGAGTATCTCCCTCTACCTCCCTAACAACCTTCAACACAACCCCCCTCGGTTGTCACTATTTCGATGTCAATAGATTTAGATCTTGGGATAAAATCACAGATGAAATTACAGTTGGATTTTGGGAATTGATAAAACACTGGACAATAGAGAAATGCTTTAAGGAATGCACGGATCATGCATGTTTGAGAGCTCACCAACGCAATGTTCAAAATTCCAAGTGTTTTTCGTTGGGCCTCCACCTAGAATTTATAGGCCATTTTGAATTCAAATATGACCATTCCCCCCATATTCAGTTCATTAATGTCAGATTGGCAGTAGATTTCGAAGGATCTTAAACTTAAAGTTTGTCTTAAATGTTGGCCACCCGCTCCATTTGGCTACATTCTTATCGTCAGATCATGAACAGTGACTTTAACAGTCAATTTCCGACCGACCTGCATGATTTTTCCCTGGGTAATGCAGTCACTTCGTGTTTTCGTGAATCCTGTGACATTTCCTTATTCAGCACAATCCTCCAATCGCGTAGTTCCCCAACTCGAGCAGTGTAGTTTATAGTCCCGCACCTCCTTTCAGCTGCCTAGAGTGCTAAGACTATGCTACCTTTATATAGTCACTTGACTAGATCACCGGTGTATGGATTCAATCAACTGCCATTCACTTTTCCTGGGAAGGGAGTTCCATTCAATTTAATCAACTGAACTGCTCCACCATTGGTAAGCTCCTTAATGACATAGGGCCCTAGCCAGTGCATTCTCAATTTCTTTGGAAATTTATCAAACTTGTTGTCATATAACAAAACTAGATCATTTAACTTAAAGGTGCACAGCGTAATGTGCCGGTCATGTCATGCTTTTTCACATTGCTTTTGGAACTATTGGTGAAATCTAGATAGAAATCTCTCTTCCTCAAGCACAACAAGCTACATGAGCCTCTCTTCTAGGGTTCCAGGTGATCTTTCATACCCATGAGTGTCGCTATGTGTAGGCTGGCAAAATGTATTCCATGGGAATCACTACTTCAACGCCATATACAAGCCTTAAGGGTGTATGTCCAATCAACTTTCTACATGTCGTCCGATAGGCCCATAGTATTGCGGGTATGCGCAGGTCCCAATCACTTCACTGAGCATTGCAAACCTTGGTCAGTGCATTCTCCAGCACCTTATTGAATTTTTCCACCATACCATTAGCTTGTGGGTGATAAGGCATGCTTTTTTGGTGATATACTTGAAATTCCTTCGTCAGTGCGCTGATAGTTTCATTCAGAAAGTGCGTACCGCGATCACTCATAAAAATATTTGGAAACCTAAATTACGTCAGTACATACTCAAAGAGAAAATTTGTTGCAGTCACGCCTATGTAGTCCTTCACAGGTTGTGCCTTTGCCCATCGAGTCAAATACTCAGTCGTGGTGATAATGTACCATGCTCCTGTCCTTTTTCCTTGGGGCTGAATGGGTCCCACAAAATCTATTGCCCATTTCTCGAAATGTTGTAACGTCATCTGTCGGTTCAGAGGCAGCTCATCCCTCTGTGATGGCCTTCCAATCCTTTAACACACATCACATGCTTTGCAGTAAGCTTTTGAATCCTAATTGAGGGTTGGCCACCACAACCCTGTGTGTAGAATATTCTACGCAGTCACCCTTCCTACATAATGCCCTCTCACGAAACACCCATGAGCGTCTCCGAGGATATTGCTCCTTTGAAATTCTGCTACATATTGTTGTAATACTTCATCAGACCCCATTTTGTACAAATGTCCAGTAATGACAGAAACATCTACCACACGTACCACTAACTCCTTTTTCTGATGGATGGTGTAACTTTTCGGGGAAGTTCCTATCATTAGGAAGTGTATGATGTCTTTCAAGTGACCATCCACGACGCGCACTGCAAATAGCTATGTGTCAGGCAATCCGTGGGTTCTTCCCCCATTTTGGTGTGCGACGGATGGTCTGGTCTCGCATTCAGTCATCTAGGCTTCACAATAACTTCAAAATCATACTCCTGGGACAATAACAACCACCCACAGATTCTCCCCCGCAACACAGGCCTATTGACCAGGTATTTCAATGTAGAAGGATCTGTATACATCATAAAATGCCCACCCAAAAAATAGTGTCTAAACTTATGAAGCACATATACCATGGTTAATCCTTCGCGCTCGTCGGTGGAATGGTTCTTCTCAGCCTTGGATAACCTCCTTCTTGTGAATGTTATAGGATGGTCCAATTCTCCTCCATCGGCCTATGTCAGTACTGCTCCCAATGCTATACATGACGCGTCTACATGTACATGAAACTCCTTCTTCCAATCTGGGAAGACTAAAATCGGTGTGGTGACCATTTTTCCTTTCAGTACATCCAAGCTTTTTGACAGTCCTCATTCCAACAGAAAGTGACATCCTTTTTCAACAACTTCTCCATAGGTGCAGTGATCTAGCTGTAGCCCTTGATAAATTTCCTATAGTACCCAGTATGTCCCAAGGTTGCACGTAGCTATTTCACACTCCTCGGCACCTCCAAGTTAAGTTTCACTGTGATCTTCATGCGATCTGCCATCAGTCCCTATCTACAAACCAGATGAACCAGTAGAGTCCCAAAAGGAACACAAAACATGCACTTCTTCAGATTGAGCGCAATTTGGTACCTTCAACAAGTATCTAGAATTAAGCTCAAATTGGCCACATGGAATTTTACCAACCCAAACGAAATCCAGTCATCAAAGTACACCTCCAGAAACTTATGAATGAATTCTTTTAATGCAACAATGACTACGTGCGAGAAAATTGTAGGTGCATTCTTCAATCTGAAAGGCATTATAGTGTACTGAAAACATCCCCATTCAGTCGTGAAGGTAGTCTTACTTCTATCTTCAGGTGCGATTTTGATTTGATGGTACCCAAAGAACCCATTAGTAAAGGAGTAAGCTTCCTGGCTACCTACATTATCCAATACCTCATCAGTGAATGGAGTTTGGAAAGGATCATGCATGCAAGCATCGTTCAACTTCTTGAGATACACGCATATCCTTATTTCATCCTTCTACTTCTTTTCCTGTACCATCATTGAGCTCACCCAATTCTACAGACTCAATGATGCCTACCATAAGCATCTTATCCAACTCTAAGCAGATCTTCTCCTTATACTTCGGATTGAGATAGTAAGGTCTTTGCTTAACAGGCTTCACGTTGGGTTTTAATGTGATCTTCATAATGCCCAGGTCTCCTATTATGCCCTTTAACTTCGTAAACTTGGTAGGCAACAAATCCTGGTATTTGTGGAGCAATTTAGCGACCTTATCTACCATCGTGTCATCCCAGTAATCTCCAATATTCCCGAATTTGGGCTCCACCTCCATACCAATATTTACCTATTTCATTTTTAGTGGCATGGTTATATTAGGATTCTCGATCTGTGGTCCCTCGACCTCGAGGTGACCCTTGGTTTTAGGGATATTAATCTTTTGTGGATCCTCATCTCCTTCCTTAGCAGTCATGTTATAGCATTCCAACATGTGGCTCAGATGAGTAGTCCAATCAGGTTGAACCAGATCCAAAGGATCCTACAGTATCCTAAAGATCGATGCTTTAACTTCTTGTAGCACTTTGTCAATATAGTCAAACACATCCTCGAAATTGAACATCATTATGAACCCTTCGTGCAAAATATCCCACTCGCCTGTGTCATGGCGAAGCTCTCTCTCCAAGTACTAGTTCATCGAGATGACATCCAATGTGTGACAGAGCAAGTGCACCCGTTCAGGTTGGGGTTTCACTCCATAAGACTTAGCCCACTTTTGTGCACACAGATCATCCTTCCCATCATACTTGTTTGTCATTCGCACCTTCAGCTTCCCAAAGTGTGTTCTCATCATCCTCCTACAATCGCGCCAATCACCAAAACTACCCTTATGCATGCCCCACCATCTCGCGAACGTAGCGCACAGTGCCCAGTCCAAAGCCTGGAAGCACTACTTCTCTGGTACTTCCCTCTCAAATGCATCCAAAAACACATCCACATCATTCAAGCCATCGTAAGTGGGCAAATTTATTACCTTTGGTGACACACAGTGTAGCGATCAAGTCATCATGTTACAACTCAGCATGGTTACTTCATGTAGTCGATTCTGCCAGTGCTCTAATTCTTTGTCAGAGTCTGAGGTGCAAGAACTCTCACGATCCCATGTAGTTCATCCATCCACTGTCAGATTCACCCAATCTTGGTCTCACGCTATTATATTATATATGCAATCCAAATTGTCATCTCTTTCATAATTGTGGATAGGTTCAGTATAGCGAGATCCTTCTGCAGGATCTAGGGGTAATTACACAAAGCGATTTCTTTTCAAATATCATCTTTCGCTTTTTTAGTTTGATTACCTTGTTCATGTTAGTGGCCCAATCAATTCAAAGGAGCACAAGGTAGGGGTTGCTGTCATCTGCAATTTCTATCACTTCAAAGTCAGCCAATGCACTCGCGCCTTAAATGTCTATAGTTACTCCTTGCAGCTATCCCATGGGGATGGTCTTTTTCTAATTTTCCATCCTTAACTAAATCAGAGACAACTGTGGCACAGGTCTCCCCATCTACTCCTAATTCTACTTATGTAAAATGTTTGCGTTTGACCCCAGATCCAGAATAACCTGATACATTTCATATTCTCCTATCTGCACAGTGAGTTTCATCTCCGGTCTTGTTCTTTCTTTATGCTTACCAATATTTTGTACCACGTGTGGTTCACTCAGAGTGTTTCCAGTGCATCTATTTATAAAGTCTTGTAACCCATTCATAGCCTTGCTATCGTGAAACAACTTCATGCAGGTCTCTAGATAGGTCTTAAGCATAGAAGGGTCCATTTCCTGAATAGGTTTATCCCGACTCCCTAAGGTAGAGGCCTCAGTTAAGCTCTTCTTTGCTTCCATGAATGCTTCGTGTGCACGCACAAAATCAAATTCAACCTCCTTCATTGGAGCTTCGCGAACCCATGCGTTGTCTTCGAGCTATTTCCCCTTATCGTCGCTCGTGACAATTCCACTTCGGAGCACTATATTCACATTCAGATCCTCTTCACAAGGCCCAGACCTCATCATCTATAGGTTCTGAGTCGACTGCAATGGTAGCACCCCTTTGTCACGTATCCTTGCTATCAGTGTAGGACAATCCTCCGTCTCATGATCAAACTGAGTACAATATTTGCACGATAGACGCATTGGGTTAGTGCATTCACAGGTATAGTGTCCTGGTCCTCTGCAATTGTAACAGATCAACTGTCCCCAACCTCTTCTAGGTCCTCCTCTGCCTCGGCCTCATCTGCACCCCTGAAAGCTTGTTTGTGCCATCCCAATGCTCTAGTTGGGGGGGGGGCATTTTTTCCTAAACTCTATATGCGGCTATTCTATCCATCATCAATTCATAACTTTAGTAGTTGCGCTCATCATCCCCTACCGACCTACAAAAGTTGCAGAATAGTTGTGGCAATGTTTGTACAAACTTCTGTAGCAAATGAAAATTATTAGTTGTATGTTTCTCTGCTATTTGACATATAGTGCACCACAACGTAAGCCCCGCACTCAGTCCTGCTTGGGCTTCTGGCCTCAAAGGAATCAGTCCTCCTCCTGCAGTATAGTTCATAAAGACCTGGCAGTGCTCTTTGTCATGCCCCTGACCTTTACATTTCAGGCACCATATTTCTTCATGTGCCTTTGGTCGAATTGTTTTGTCCTGCTTCAAACTTTGCATTTCAAGGAAAAGATTTCGCAACTCCACATGGATCTGCTAAGCCCCTAGATTCAGATCTTGCATCGGTGTTTCATGCAGTCTTATGGTAATCTCCAAGGCCTCTACCTAAGTCGTAATCTTCTGTTGTGATAGTGCAACCCTTAGGTGAGGCAAGAGTGAAGCCACAAACCACCTGTGGTGTTGTCCATCTGTTAAGTTCATATTAGCTTCATGGATTTTACACTTCAATCTCTGATCCAATTCCCAAGGTGTCTCACCTAGTTTGATTTACTTGAACCCCATAATTGACTACGCCTTAGATCTAGGCCTACTGAATTATTTATTCATTGTGGTTTGGATTTCTACCAACCTAGTGTTTGGGTTATCATTAGAGTACTTGATGTACCAAGTTAGCACGCGATCCTGCAAAGTGCTAACCAATGTTTCCTTCTTCATGTGATCATCTGTGATACCCTGAGCTTCCCATACAGCTTTTATGATGAACTGGAACTGGTTCAGGTCCTCATTTCCCAAGCCCTTAAACAAAGGAAGCTTCACTAAATTCGCCATGTTGAACTGCGGTGGCGATGGCGGTGGTGGTGTGGGTGATGTTGCAGGTGACAGTGGTGAATTTGGAGATGGTGTAGGTGGAGGTGGTAGTCACACGAATCCCTCTTTTATTAAATGAACTGCACTTCACAGAGAAGCCTGCGCTACTCCCTCTTCGTCACCCAACGGAGGTGAAATCTATGGGCTATATTCAGGACCCTTTCTTCCTTCATTCTTGTAAGTCTTTCCACTTCGCATAGCTCCAAACATGAAGGTAGCTGCATAATTTTTTTTTCACACAATAACATCTTAATCCAAGTATTTAAAGACTTCAAATAATTACCTCGCGGACCTTTGAAAAAGAACGGCTTTGCCTCGCTGTAACTAACTAAGGTATTGACCGCGAATTTAGTCACAAATACTCCTATGATAGAATCGAGCCAATGAATGACAGTGCGGGTGATCTTATCCTAAAAATCTTCCAATCTCTGTACTAACTCTGAGGTCCAGACAATAGGACCATCTGTTCAAGAATCACAAAGCTATAAAACCATATCCACAACAAATTAACTCACAGAACAATAAACTTGTGGAAAAGACAGAGAGCCATCATGTGGTCTCTCATACTCATGTAATTCTCTCTTATTCAAGTAATTTAATAATACATTTAAATACATGAGCATGTGGTCTTAAGATAGTGCGTCTATCTTAGACTCACTTGGTTGAGACATTTTCTCAACTTACACACTAATTTAGGAGAACTTGTTGGAGAGAATCTCTCCTCCTAACTAAACTCCTTAGTTTGAGAAACTAACTCTCATGATTTAATTTAATTTGGATTTATAATTTTTTTAAGAGTGTGAGGCTAACATCCCCCGCTGAATGATAAATCCAAAAAGAATAAGGAACCATCTTCCAAGTTCTCAAGTTGCTCCTCAAAAATCATTTGCTTGAAAAACCGCCAAAGCTAGATGTTGGAAAAAACTCAAATCTAAAGAGAACATGAATCAACTACATGTCTGATTCATCTCTAAATGTTTCTTGACAACTCCATCATGTTCCAAGCTGTAAAAGGATCCAACTGTCCTTTGTTTGAAAATAGCATTCGGTGTCCACTAAAACAATTTTATGAACGCCCACTGGTGTATTTGCTGATGATGATCACCCATTGGCTGAAGATGTTGAAAAACAACTCAATGTTGCTTTTGCTAGGATGAAATTTGCTCACTGCTGCTTTAGTTGTCGATCGCCCACTAGTGAATTTGCTGATGCTCACTGTTGATGAAAAATGCCCACTGGCTGATGAAGATTCCCACTGGCTACTTAGCTGATGTTGTCGAGACTTTCAGTCTGACAACCACTTGTCAATTTCATTGACATTTTCCCCCCTTTGTTAGCTGGAAGGAGAGGCAATCTTCTCCAAATTATGTTTGAACTCCCCCATGTAGGTGGCGAAGTATTTCACTGGTGTACTCCCCCGTTCAACTGCACGAGAGTAGCATCTTCATTTTGGCTGCAATATGTGTGAGTGAATCCAATTGTAAAACATGTACAATCTTCTGGCTATGGATGACCATTCCCAGGGATCAATCCATGAATAATTTATCTTCAATCTGGTTGAATATCATTGGTTGTAGCATTTCTTTGATGTATAATTGCACTTGCCACAATGGCTACAAGGATGGAGATCAAAACACTGATCTTCCAGATGACTGGTTCTTTGACAATGAGAACATTTTGGTTTGTCTGAAACTTGAGTTTGCAAGCATTTCTGTTTGTCTACACTTTTAGTTTGTGTCAATTGATATTTGTCTGCAACTTGCGGAGAACTAGCTGAGGTGATATGTTCAAATAATCTAGCACTGACGAACTGAATGGGCTGTAAATAATCAAGGATATGTAAGTTGTCGTCATCTTTGACATATCCTAAGGCGTGTCGATTTTGGTTACTTTGGATTTCTTCCCATGGCTTGATGATGGGTTTGGAAGAAAGTTGCACTAGAACAACTTCAACACTTGAAGCTGGTTGGATGATTGAAGTCAAATGATCAGCTGTCTTTGGATTGGTCAAAGACTTGGAAGTAACATGCTTCTCTTGCAACTCATTTCTCTGCAGTTGCGACTCCAATTGAAGGAACTCAATCATTTCATGTGCATGTTGAATATGCACTTGAATGTCAGCAAGAGTGGTTTTTCTTATCTGTACCATGTCAACAGCTGATGATAACATTAAATTGTGAAGAATTTGGGACAACTGAATGTGTGTCTCCATGTTGTCTTGCTTACTTTGAAGGCAAGCTCTCTTGCAGTAGAAGTCGTGCTTGAAAATTGTGTACTTGATTTGATCACTGAAATGACAGGCTCGCTTGTAATGTTTGCTGATTGATGATGCTTTAAACACTTGCTTGAATTGTTGACTTGACGCTCACTTGATGACGATCACTTTGCTTTAAAGGAACTTTATGAATTTTGTAATGAACTTTACATAGGCTCGCTTGTTGTGCATTGAACCGTCACACTTGATTTGGTTACTTGACACGCTCACTTGATCTTAGTGTGCTTGTTGTAGACACATTCTTGTTTCGATGCTTACTTGAAGATTAGAAGTCACACTCATTTGATGATGATTTCTTGCTTGATTATTTTATGAACACGCTCGATTTCTTGACTATTTTTACTTGAAATACTTGTTTGTTTGATTGTTTTGAATGACATGCTCGCTTATTGATGATTGTTGTACTTGCTTTAAACACCTATTGTCTTGAACTCTTGGGTGTTTACTGCACTTAGTGATGCACTGAATGTGCTGAAAAATGATGGATGTTGAGCACTGTCAAAAAATGCACCCAACTGAAAAATGATAAATTTAATGTTCAAGTAATAACTGACTTGACTTAATGATGCACTTTAACAAATCAAATGAGGGTGTCGGTTACAACTGAAAATGCACCCAGACAATTCAGTTAAAACATTACAAGTGATACATGAAGGAAAATCACATAGCCATAAAATCATATGCACAACAAATTAACTCACAGAACAATAAACTGGCAGAAAAGGCAGAGAGCCATCATGTGGTCTCTCATACTCATGTAATTCTCTCTTATTCAAATAATTTAATAATACATTTAAATACATGAGCAAGTGGTCTTAAGATAATGCATCTATCTTAGACTCACTTGGTTGAGACATTTTCTCAACTTACATACTAATTTAGGAGAACTAGTTGGAGAGAATCTCTCCTCCTAACTAAACTCCTTAGTTTGAGAAACTAACTCTCATGATTTAATTTAATTGATAATTTAATTTGGATTTATAATTTTTTTAAGAAAGTTAGGCTAACACTGTTAAGCCTCCACCTTCCTTGGCTATCCACTAGCTTCACGATCCACTCATATAACTCAACTAGAAACGAACATAAAAAGATCTCGTGGATTTCTGTATACAGGTACCTGTCTAGCCATTGTTCCTTTGTCAGCCATGGATTTCTATTCTCCTGTTCCGTGAATTTGTGGATCTTCCTGTCCACAAGTCTTTGACCTCTTTCTTAGTTGGATTCGAGTGATACGACATCACACATCTCTCATGTAGATTCGGCTCCCGACAGTGAAACCATTTTTTGGATTTGTGGGGCCTGACCCAGGTTTAGCGTTAGTTAGCCAAAAAAATCCCTACACTATTAGCCCTTTCAGCATCAACCCACAGAGCACAAACCAAAGTCTCACCTGAAGTAGTATGGGGGATGCTGGAACCAATTTTCTGCACCCTGAGATGGTTGTGATGTTGGTTTATACCCTTTGCCCCTACTTTCGCATAGGTTACAAATCTTTAGCGCTCTGTAAGTCTACCCTTTATTCCGCCCTTCAGTACCTCTGCGAAGGTGTATGATTAACCTTCACGCATCCCTAACCGGTGGTCCAGGTAATTTCGGGCAGCTATGAAAATGTATTATGTAGGCTCCCAAGTTATCTCAACTATGTTACTTACCTTACTAATATATCACAGTTAGCGTCATGTAAATTGATATCCTTACTTGTGTTCAATTAATCAGCATATTCACATATATTTGCTAATCACACGAACATCGTAAATTAAACCCAAAATGCAATATAATCAGGTGCATTAACAAGAAATAAATACATAGAATTTGCAAAATACTTCTCTTTACTGATATCTTTTAGTTTAATACAGACTCTATCCACCTTGCACACACAACTGCAGGGGTCCGCACACTCAGTGACAGACTTCCACCCTAGGCCTCTGCACACTCAGCTGCAGAGCCTCTACCTACACTAAGACCCAAAAATCTTAGACCTCTCTACCAAGACTCCAATGCTTCTCCTCTTCTTTTTTCCTTCCTCCTAGAGCTTACTTACTTAGCTCCTTTTTATACAATCCCATGGTTCGTGGATCATGGGTAGATCTTTACAACCGACTTGACACTTTACTAAATAAGGGTGGACAGCCCTTTATGACTCTTGACACCTTCACACTCCATGACCATAAAATGTGGAGACTTTACAACTTTATTACAAAATTGACCCAAAACATGGGCTTTTAGCCCCAAAAATGTCCTTGGGGAACCCTATCCCAACACTTGTTCACTTGATCGTCCAAAGAACAAGTCTAACCATGTGAACAAAGGAGTTGGAGTCAAACATGGAAGACACCGCTTGGTTACTAGCTGATGATGTAAGTCAGGAACAAACATGAGAGAAAACACCAAAATTTTAATGGTTCTTAAGTTATAGCAGTGCAATCTGTATGGTGTGAATGAATGAGTTGAAGTTGAACACCACAAAAATTCTTTCAATTGAAGGCCAATGATGAAAAATTGTCATCAAGAGTGATGAAACTTTCCATTGATGTGTACAAGATCCAAGGTACTAAAGGAAGAGTTTCTAAGTTAAATTCCTGGATAATGACTTGATGTTGATTGCAAGCGACCCATCACAAGAGGGCCTTGATGTATCCCCCATTAATGACAAGAAATGGGTATCATGATTTTAGACAAAATGATGTTGATGTGGAACTGGTTCAGGAATGAAATACATGGAATGAAGGCTTAATAGTATTGTAGTAGAGAACAACTAAATGAATTCTCTTGAACATATCAACGACATTGGATGGAGTTGGCAACATTGAACCAAAACCGAAATTAGAGGCTTTGATATGGTGTGACGAACCAAAAAAAAACGTATTTCCCAACCCAACAACCACAGAGATGAAGTGGAAGAGTGTCATGTTCAAGAGTGACTTTCTTCCATTAATAGGTGGAGCACCCTATTTTCTCAATTTCCCCAACCATTTCTGGTCATTACCTCTTTATTTTTAATAAGCTTGAGGAGGATAGCATATGCTTGATCTGTAAGTTCAGCGTTCAGATGAATCCCTGTGAGTATTTTTAATGAACCCTTAGAAGGAGTAGATCAGTCCCATCATGTTCAATGAGTCCATCATTGTTTTATGTTTTTATGCATCCAACTAAGTGAAACTCAACTCCTTTTTCATGTTTAGAGAGTTTGAAAAAGAGGCGAAAAAAAACTCCAAATATTCCATTTTGTAAAATAGTCTCTTGAATCTGAAAAGGAAGAAAATGATACTCAAGAGAATGTCTTATCCATGTTCGACTAAGGTACTCATTTTTCATAAATAGTCTATCTTAGTTTGAAAAAGGGTTAAACTTCTACTGGGCAGGCATATTTTCATTTACTTTAACGAGTATAAAAAGAAAAGTTCTTGATAAGCTTTTCATGTTTAGGGAGTCTAAAAAGATATGAAAGAGGACTCCTCCTGGACGAATGAGTGGTATAATGGTAGCAACTTGTTCTGGTCATGATAGAAGTTCTCAAAACATGTATAAGTCAAGAGGATGGCTAAAAAACCACTCATCGCAGTTGTTCCTCAGGAAAGGGTAAAATTACTGAGTGAAACTATATGATCGACCAAGAAAATGGTGATGATGGAATGAGAAAACCAAGGCTCATATGGAAAAAATAGGCTAATTAAAATGGAAATCATGACAGGTGGGATGAAAATGGTTCCATTTTTTCACAAGCTTGAAACATGGGTAACTATGCTTGAAATTGGTTTCATTTTTATACAAGCTTGAAACAAGGGAAAACTATGCTTAAGAGTGGTTTCATTTTTACACAAGCTTTAAAAAAATAAAAACAATGATTGAAATAAGTTTGCATTCCCCTAGGACAATGACACAATTCTAGGCAAATTCCCCCCAAGCTTCATTTCATTCACCTAAGTAGACTATTGGTTACTAACAGGTGGATGGAAGGAAGGTTCATTTACGAGATCAAGTGAAAGACTCAACTGAGAATTTATAAGATCTAATTAAAGACCCGAATTGGAAGGGGATTTGTTTCATTTTTTAACGATCTTGAAACAAGAAAAGGAACCATGCTTATGATGCCTTGTTTCGTTTTTTAATGAGCCTGACACAAGAAAAGGAACTCTGCTCTAGGAACCTTGTTTCATTTTTTAAGGAGCTTGACACAAGAAAATGAATGATGCTCTAGGAACCTTAACCATGACCTCCAAGAGGCCATGACTTCCAAGAGGTTCTCATCATATGGGAGGACAACACTCTGGAAGGGATACATATCAAGGGATATAATGTAAATATCAGGCTCTAACGACCCTAATACATGATGCACTACATTATCTACTAGATCATCAGTAAGCATAGGTATAGAAAATGTTGCCACATAATTTATCAGTGACGAGGGAGATACCACTAGCATATAAGGACCATTTAGGGAAGTTGGTTGATTGAAAGTAAAATTAGAAATAACTAATGAAATATGGTCAATGGTCATGATTCCTCCTTCATGTGGGAAACATATCACATGAAAGAGTGAAGAGACAAGATCTCCCATGCCATAAACACAGTCACACCTAAGGAGTAAATTAAATCCGAAGGGTCTGGGAATACCATCACATTGATATAGACAAAATTTCATCCCAAATTAATAAGCAACTAAGGAAGGATCCCTAATGGTCGATTGGTTCCTTTGTTAAAGGCCAACAGATCTTGGGTAACGAGCACATGCTATGGAGAAATGAAATATTTCCATGAAATTGAGGACATAATACTAATAAACGTGCCTTCATCTATGAATTTTCCAGGTACAAGCATATTATAATCATGTACTATGATCTAGCAGGGCACGTGAGGAAGATGATATCCTTGCAGTCAACTCCAGTCAAAGGAACTGACCATCCTATGGGATAACTTCCCCCTTGTGCTATGGGAATGAGAGAAATTCTCCCCTGTGCTATGGGAATGGGAGGATTTCCCCCTTGTACCATTGGAATGGGATGATTTCCCCCCAATTTATTAGAATTGGAAGAAATAAGAAGAACCTAAGCAGAATGGACTTCACTCTCTATGGGAAAGGTATGATCAGCTAAAAGTGGAATCAAGTCAACTATTTCCTCAAACAATGGTTGGTCGGGAACAGACTCATGGGATTCACATTCAGAGAGAGTGGGATTTACTGGAGATGGATTTCGATAAATCACTTCATCAACTAGTGGAGGATTACGGGAAAGATTTTGATAACAAGCCAGAAGACGAGGATGAGAAGTTGTAAGGTTTTCCAATATTTTTGAGGCTTCATCCATATAAGGAAAAAGTTGAATAGGATTACTTCCTTCACATAACCTACATGGAAACTTGACTTTACCCTTTTTACCATGAATCTTATGAACGCTAGTAGATGGCTTTTCACCAGCATGATCTCCAGAAGCCAATGAAAAAGGCTGATGAGAGCCTGTAGACCACACTTCTAATACCTGTGCAATATCAAGACAATCTCTAAGAAGGTGGTGATCTTTACATAACTTTCAAGCAAAGGTAACTTTGTAGGGATGATTGTAAGGATTCTCTATGCTAGTTTCATTAATAGCAATGTTCGCTTGGTTTCCCCTTGCTTATTTGGTTCTTTTTCTTCATCCTCTTCTTCTTCTTCTTAGCTTCCTCATTACTAGAATCAAGACTTTCACCAGGAGAGGAGGAAGAAAAGGATGAAGAAACAACAGATGAAAAAGGAAAATGGTTAACTTTAGGATCAACTTAAGGTTGATGTTGTTCAGGTGGAGGAGAACTTGGTTTAGAAACAGTTTGGACATTCAGAACCATAGGGGTTGAGAACAACCAATCCGGTAAACCAATGGTAAATATGGGAAGGGAAAATGTTTCCATATAAGGAGCACCAATATTTAAAAAAGGAGGAAAAGGACTATGACTCCCATTAGAGGGGTTTCCTTGACTCACAGACTTAGGAATTGTTTCCATTAGTCTCAACCTAACATCCACTAAGGAGTTGTTCCACAAGGAAGATGTTTTTCTCCAGTCAATTAATTTATTTTAGAAATTAAAGACACAAAATAAAATGAAGGGGTAGCTAGGAAGATAAAAATTACAAAGTCACTGTGAACTAGAATATACCACCTTGGTTGTTGGCTTGAGGGGGCCTGACCCAGGTTCAACATTATTTAGCCAAACAAATCCCTACACTACTAACCCTTTCGGCATCAACCTGTGGAGCGCGGACCGAAGTCTCACCCGAAGCAGTATGGGGGGATGCTGGAACCAAGTTTCCACACCCTTTAGATGGTTGTGATGTCGTTTTATCTTTTCTATCCCTACCTTCACACAAGTGATCTCGCTCTAGGGCTTGTAAGACAAACCCTCTATTTCGGCTTTCAATACCTTCATGAAAGTACATGATTGACCTTCGCACAGTTTTAACCTGTAGCTCAGGTACTTTCACGCTGCTATAACAGCGTGCCATGAAGATTTCTCTATTGTCCTAAGTGATTCGCTTATCTTGTCAAATACTTAATGTTATCACCACTTAAACAGATTTTCTTACTTGCGTTCACTTAACCAACACATTTACGTACATTCACGCATCATATAAGCATAATAAAGGAAATTTATACACAAGATATTCGAACCCACTAACTGAAAAAATACATAGAAATTGTAGAATAAATTCTCTTTATTGATAATTCTAGACAATTACAGACTCGACCCGCCGTGCACACTTAGCTGCAGGGGTCCACACACTCAGCTACGGACTTCTACCATAGGCCTCTATGCACTTAGTTGCAGAGCCTCTACCTACGATACAACCCAAGAATTAGACTTCTTTCTCTAAAACTATGACTCTCTTCGCTGTCTTCTCTTTTAACTACTTATGGCTTAGGTCTTTTTATACAATCCCATGGTCTGCGGACCATGGGTAGATCTTTTACAGTCGACATTACATTTCCAAAATAAGGGAAGACAACCCTATGACTCTTTAACACCTACGTGCTTCGTGACCACAAAATGCGAAGTCTTTACAGTTGGACTACAAAATTTGACCAAAATATGGGCTTTTAGCCCAAAAACTACCCTTGGGGATCTTGCACCCAATAGGTCCCCAACACAAACATCATGACTCACTCTCGAGTCATTTGCAGGTGCGGAGATCTTAGCGCGAAGACCTCCCAATTTTGTTTGGATGACCGCAACCTCGACAGTGCACTGAGCGACCACCTGCTGGACTTCTTCCACTCTCTGCTCAGTGATTGCCGTTGAACTGCCACCCTGAATCTTCTACTAAGTTTCCTGCAATTTTATGAGCTTTCCTTCAATGGAAGTTGTGATCGTATATGCCTCATTTATCCATGTCTGTAGGTGCACTTTTAGGACCGCTTCTTTGTGCCGAGCGGCATTCACTTGTTCCTTAAGCACCTTTGCCTCCTCTGTGTGAGCCTCTATGCAAGGGAGACCGTCTGCATGGTCCCTTTGACCTAATCATATATTTTTTTTAGTTCACGCAACTCTATTTCAAGGTGCTCTACATTCGGGTCCTCCTGCAGGGTGGTCAAGACCTCGAATTACTGTTCAAAAACTCGTGTGTAGTCTGCTACTACATTGTCGACTGCAACTATTGTTGTTTTAATAGTGGTGGCACGTTTTTCCCTAACTTCTGGTGGAGTTGAAAGCTGAGCCCTCAACTGCAATTTTGCAGTCTGCAGGTTCATCTCTAGCTAAATCCTGGCCATCTTTGTCTGAGCGTTGCGCACCCCTGTGACCAACTTGCGGACGCGCACCTAAACCGGTTCTTCTGCCTGAATGTCCAACTCCAGGACCATTTGACAGGCTTCCTCCACTACCTATGTGATTTTCTTATTCTTTTCCACTACCTCATTGTGTTGCAGGCCCAACTTCTCGATATTGATGCACTGCTTGCTCATCACCTGTAGAGCGCGACTCTCCCGGGCCCTAAGTTCCATGGTGACTCCATCCTACAAGAGGTGGAGCATCTCTCAAGGGAGCACAACCATATTCAATCCCACCCCTTTCACGTTACTGACCGTGGGATTTTTGTCCTCATTTTATGTAGTAAGTGCCCCATCTGGCAGCAGTATCACGTTGGTCACCCTTGTGTGCAACATCTCCATGGCAGCTGAAGTGCCGATTGCGAGGCTGGTGGACACTGTGCTAGCCTGTGGAGTGTGAGCCTGCAACTCCTGCAGCTCTATTCGGAGAGCCCCTAATACCAATTGTTGCTACTCTTCGAACTATTGGAGGGCCTCCGTGGTGACATCCCTCATCGTTTCTCCAATATCGTGCAAATCCCCCTCAGTGAGGGTGATTGGGTCCAAGGATGTCTTTGAAGCCTTGGTTTTCTTCCATGATACTACCTTCTCTTACAGTCGCTGACGCTTGAGTTGGGTGGACATCGTCTGTAGGTCCACACCACCTTGTTCTGTTAGCTCCTCTATTTCTACCTCAATCCCGGGCGAAGCTAACTTTTTTCCTTCGCTCTCTTCTCCTCATGTCTCTTGTTGTTTTGTCAATTTCGTGGCATCGCGTGCTGCCTGGGTTTTAGCCTCCACTTCCTCTTTTCTACGCTTCTCAACCAACTGTGCCATTCTAAGCTTTGTTTCTTCCTTCTTATGCTGCGCGACAGACTTATCCATTTCCACCGCGGAGCCTATTGTAGCACGCTACTCCAGCGGCGAAGACTTGAGGACTGCAAAGATAACATCATTTGTTGCGAAATAAGGTAAGATATGCCATGTCTTCGTGGGGTCTTTCCGCGCCCTGATAAAGACATGGTGGAAATTTGCTTTGAACTTTGCAAAGCTCTCCAAACTAGTGTATAATGTGGGTAACAATCGCGGCTTGCAATTGATCCCCATCTAGATACTCATCTCCATTAAGATCCAAAAGATATTGCTTTCTTTTATGCACTGTGCGTCCTTGGTCACCCACAGTGAAGCATACTTCACTGCCTCTGGAAGGTCTGATGTGACTGAAGGGAATTGGCTGTCTTTTGGTAGCTCCCATGCCATCAATACAATCGACAGCAAGAGCCACATGTAGTGGAATGTCTTTCCCTACTCTTGTGCCTCACGACAGTTCACAAGGAACTCATCACATAGATAATTCACCTAGTTGAACTGGACTCCTTTAGTGCATTGGGCTGATAGTGAAATCACAGGCACAGGCACCTCATTTGTGTGGCACTTCTTCATCACCTTCCATGCTAATATTTGTGTTGCTACCTTGATTGTAGGGTTGTTAATGCTAGAGATGGCATATCCCCGCTTATTCTTCTCCAACTTGAATTTCTTCTTCATAGCTTATGTGAGGGCCAACTCACCACCTTTTTCTTCTAATATATTGGTTGGATCCTCCCCTCAGTAAGGCAGCTGTGTGATTCGATGGATCAGGTGGTCTGTGATGGGAATGGGATCCTCCAGCCACAAACACCCATCATGCACCAAGCAGAGTAGTTGCCTGATGATGAAGATGGTCATTAGGGCGCGGTGGTAATGCGGTACCCAGAGCAGGTTGAGAAACTCAGCTTTCTCTACACCCTTGAGCCAAGTCTGCGGCTCTAATTTGATCATTCTAGTAGTCATGTCAATCTGTTGGCGCATTAGTTGCTCAGTCGCTAAATGTGGGAATTTCGTGTGATCTGTGAGGTCCCAATCTTCGAACTTTAGTATAGGAACCTGCCCTAAGTGTGGCCCCTCAAAAGTAATGTCATCCAAGAGAAATGGAGTTTGCAAGGAGCTCTTGCTCTCGTCTATGTCCTTTGGCACCTTGGATTTTCCCTTATGCAGAGGAACATATTTTGGTAACCTGGTAATAGAGATTGCACCCTGGGTTTCAACTTCCATTTCCAAATCCTCCTCACTCGCTAGGATTTCTTCAGATTCTTCCTTGTCTTCTTCTAGATTAATGGCCTTCCACTTTTCCTGCAAAGTGAGCTTGTTCCTCTATGGGTTTCTTGGTGAGATGCGCATCAGTAGCATAGCATTCTTATCCTTCTTTGGTCTCGCTGTCCTGGCTGATTTAGGGACTTCGACTACCACTTCGGCACTCTCTGTGGAAGCTTCGAATACCTCAATTTCCTATGCAACTTCCTCAGGTGTCAACATCATTCTATTTAGGAGGTCCAACGTCTCCTTCAACAATCTCTCAAATGCTGAACTTGCTCTCAAAGCCTCAAAATTCGCATGGTCCATACACACCTAATAATGCAACAACTGAATTTTCAAAATGCCAATTGTTTTTCGCTAGACAACCACCTATGATTTATAGGGCCTTTTGAATTCAAATCTGACCATTCTCGCCACATTCATCTCATTAATGCTAGATGGGCAGCATATTTTCAAGAATCTAATCAATAAATTTCACCTTAAATGCCTGTCGCCCACTCCATTTGGCCACAATCTGACCATCAAATCATGAGCAGTGACTTTAATGGTCACTTTTCGACAGACCTACATGTTATTTCCATGAGTAGCGCAGTAGCCTTTGCATTGTTGCGGACCCTGTGACACTTCCCTACTTCGCGCAGTCCTAAAATCGTGTAGCTCCCCAACTCGAGCAGCGTAGTTTATAGTCCTATGCCTCCTTTTAGCTACCTAGAGTGCTAAGACTGTGCTACTTTCTTTTAGTCACATGGTTGGACCACTGGTGTATGGCTTCAACCGACTACCATTAACCTTCCCTGGGAAGGGTTCTCCATTTAACTTGACCAGCTGTACTGCTTCTCCATCGATAATATTCTTAATAACATAAGGCCCTAACTAGTGCATCTTGAAATTTTCAGGGAATTTATCAAACTTACTATCATAGAATAAAACCAAATCATTTACCTTGAATTTTCGCAGCTTGATGTGTCGATCGTGCCATGCCTTTTCACGGTGCTTTTGGACCTGTTGGTGAAACCCAGCCAAAAATCTTTCTTCTTTGAGCTCATCCAGCTATGTGAGCCTCTATTCCAGGGCTCCACGATCCATCATACCTGTAAGCACTACTATGCATAGACTAGGCATGATGTATTCCATAGGAATTACGACTTCCACACCATAGATAAGCCTAAAAGGGGTTTGTCCTGTCAGCTTTTTGCATGTTGCTCGATAATCCCACAATACTGAAGGTATGTGTAGATCCCAATCACTTAGATGAGCATTGCAAACCTTTTTTAGCGTGTTTTCAAGCATTTTGTTGAATGCTTCCACTGTCTTGTTATCCTATGGCTAATAAGGTGTGCTCTTTTGGTGATACACCTGAAATTCCTTCGTTAGTGTGTTGATTGTCTCATTCAGGAAGTGCGTACCATGATCACTCATCAAGATCCTGGGACATCCAAATCCATTAGTACATGCTCAAAAAGGATCTTCACGGCTGTCATGCCAGTGCAATCCTTCATTGGCTGTGCTTCTACCCAAAGAGTCAAGTACTCCATCACAGTGATAATGTACCTTGCTCCTATCTTCCCTTGTGGCTGAATGGGTCCTACAAAATCTATTGCCCACTTCTCGAAAGGTTGCAACATCATTTGGGGATTCAAAGGAATTTCATCCCTTTGCAATGGCCTACCTATTATTTGACATACATCACATGCCTTGCAATATGATTTTGAATCCTGATGAAGGGTTGGCCACCACAACCTGGCGCATAGAATATTCTACGTGGTTTCTCTCCCTGCATACCATTGCAATATCTCATCAGTCCCCATCTTGTATAGATGCCCAAAAATGACAGAGAAATCTGCCACGTGCACCACTAATTCCTTCTTTTGCTTGAGAGAGTATCCTTTCAGTGCAATTCATGCTGTTAGGAAGTGTATTATATCCTCGAAATGACCATCCGCGACACGCATTACAATTAGTTGCACGTCAGGCAATCCTTCTTCCAAGTTAGTAGGTTCCTCCCCTATTTCGATGCACGAGAGATGGTTTGGTCCTGCGTTTAATCGTCTAGGCGTCACAACAACTTCAAAATCGTACTCTTGGAACAATAAGAGCCATCTATAGATTTCCCCCCCAACGTAGGCTTATTGACTAGGTACTTCAGCGCAGAGTGATCCGTATACATCTTAAAGTGGCCTCCTAGCAAGTAGTGTCAGTACTTTTGGAGTGCACACACCATAGCTAGCCCCTCGCGTTCAGTGGTAGAATAGTTCTTCTTTGATTTGGATAATCTGTAGCTTGCGAATGTGATCAGATGGTCCAAGCCTTATCTACCACCCTACGTTAGTCTTTCCCCCAACGCTATACATGATTCCTTGACATATACATGAAACTCTTTCTTCTAGTTCGGGAAGACTAGGATTGGCGTGGTAACCATCTTTTATTTCAATATATCCAAGATTTTCTTACAGTCATCATTCCAGTAGAACGTGACATCCTTCTTCAACAATTTTTCCATCAGCGTGGTGATTTAGCCATAACCTTTGATAAACTTCGTGTAATATCCCGTGTGTCCATTTGGCTAGATTCACACGCAGATCATTTTGTTCATCGTACTTGTCTGTCAGTCGCATATTAGGCTTCCCAAGTCATGCTCGTATCATCCTCCTACATTCGCGCCAATCATTAAAGCTTCCCTTGTGCATACCCCACCATCTAGCAAGCATAGCGCACAGTGCCTAGTCCATGGCTTGGAAGCACTAATTTTCTGGTATCTCCCTTTCAAATGCATCCAAAAAGATATCTACCTCATTTACACCATCATAAATAGGCATATTTATTACCTCTGATGATACACAGTGCATCAACTGGGTCATCATGTTGCAATTCAACGTAGTTTCTTCATGTAACTGGTTCTACCAGCATTCTATTTCTTTGTCGGAGTCTGAAGTGCCGGAACTCTTGTGATTCCATGTAATCCATCCATCCATGATGGGATTCACCCGATCTTGGTATTGCGCTATTATCTTATAGATGCATTCCAGGTCATCATCACTCTCATAATAACAGACTGGTTCCGTATATCAAAATCCTTCAGCAGGATCCAGGGGTATTATTACATGCAGTGATTTCTTTTCAAAGATCATCTTTCACTTCTTCATATTGATTACCCCATTCATATCAATATCCTAGTCGATTCCTAGGAGCACAAGGTAGAGATTTCTATTATCCACTATCTCTATTACTTCAAAATTTGCCAGCACGCTCGCTCCCTCAATATCCATGGTCACCCCCTGCAACCGCCCCATGGGTATGATTTTCTACTGATTCACCATCCTTAGCTAAATCAGATACCATTGCAGTGTAGTTCTCCCCATTTCCTCCCAAGTTTGCTTTGGTAGGACATTCGCATTCGACCCTAGGTACAAAATGACTTGATCCATTTCATACTTTCTTATTTTTGTGGTCATTCTCATCTCCTGTCCCATCCTTGTCTTATGCTTGCCAATATTTCGTACCATGCGCGGCTCACCTAGCGCGGTTCCAACGCATTTATTGATGAGTTCTTATAGCCCTTGTATAGCCTTACTATCGCGAAGTAACTTCATACAGGTTTCTCGGAAAGTTGTGAGCATAGAGGGGTCCATCTCTAGCTCAGGCTTATCCTTGCTTTGTGAAGTGGAGGCCTCAGAGATGCTCTTATTAGCTTCCATGAAGGCTTCTCAAAAGTGCTCCAAATCAAACTCAGCCTCTTTTGCCGAGGCCTTGCGAACCCATGTACTGTCTTCTGGTTGTTTCCCCTTGTAATCTCCCATCGTGATTCCACTCTAGAGCACTATATTTACGTTTAGATCTTCCTCGTGTGGCTCAGACCTCATCATTTGCAAGTTTTGAGTGGGGGGAGGTGGTAGCACCCCTTTGTCATGTATCCTAGCTATCAGTGTAGGACAATATTCTGTTTCATGATCAAATAGCGTGTAATACTTGCATGATGGACACATTGGATTAGTGCAATCATGGGCATAGGTTCATGGTCTTCCACAATTGTAGCAAATCAACTGTCCTCAACCTCTACCAGGTCCTCCTCCACCTCGACCTCATCTGTGCCCATGAAATCCTATCCGTGCCATAATTGCATTTTGGTCAAGGGGCCGTGTTTCAGCCTGAACCCTATAGGTGGGAGTTCTATCCATCATCATGTAATAGCTCTTTCAAGTACACTCATCATTTCCTACCGACCTACAAAAGTTGCAGAACAACTGTTGTGGTGATTGTACATATTTCTGTAGAAAGTGACAATTATCTATGGCATTTTTTCTGGCTACCTGATAGATAGCGCACCATAATTCAGGCCCCGCACTAGGTCCTGCTTGAGCTTCTGGCCTTAAAGGCATCGGTCCTCCTCCTGCAATGTAGTTTGCAAAGACTGGGCAATGGTCTTTGTCATAACCATGAATCTTGCATTTCAAGCACCATACCTCCTCGCGTATCTCTGGCCAAACTGTCTTGTCCTGCTTCAAGATTTGCATCTCAAGGCACATATTCTTTAGTTGCACATGGATCTGTTGGACTCCTAGATTAGGATCCTGCATCGGAGTTTCATGTAGTCTCATGGAAATCTCCAAGGCCTCTACCTAAGTTGTTACCTTCTGCTACGACAACACACTCCTTAATTTTGGTAGTAGCGAATCCACAAACCACTCACAATGTTGTCCATCTGTCAAGTTCATGTTGGCTTCGAAGATCGTATATTTCATCCTATGATATAGTTCCCAAGGTGTCTTGCCTAGTTGCATCGTGGTCTCTTTGAATCCCACAATCGACTGCGCTTCAGATTTAGGCCTGCTAAATTCCCTATTTAGTGATGCTTGGATGTTTTCTACTCCAGAATTTGGGTTATTGTTAGAGTACTTAATATACCATGGTAGCACATGATCTTGCAGAGCACTAACCAGTGTCACTTTCTTTATATGATCATCTATAACACCTTGAGCTTCCCATACAACCCTCATAATGAACCAGAATTGGTCTGGGTCCTCATTTCCCAACCCCTTGAACAAAGGCAACTTCACTGTATTTTCCATATTGAACTGTGGTGGAGGTGGTGGTGGTACGGGTGAAGTTGGAGGCGATGGAGGTGAAGTCAGAGGTGGTGTGGGTGAAGGTGGTATTTGTGGGAATCCTTGTCTTATTAACTGAATAACACTTTGTGGAGAAACCTTCGATATTGCTTATTTGTCCCTTTGCGAAGGTGAAATCAAAGGGCTATACTCTGTACCTTTATTTCCTTTGTTCCTCTAAGTTTTTCTGCTTCGCATAGTCCCAAACATCAAGGTAGCTGCATAACCCATTTTTCGCACAATAGCATTTTAATCCAAGTATTCAAGGATTTTACGTACTTACCTCATGGTCCCTTGAAAAAGCATCACTCTGCCTCGCTATAGCTGACTGAGGTGTTGACCGCGAATTTAGTAACAAATCCTCCTATGATGCAATCAAGCCAATGATCGACAACGCTAGTGATCTTATCCTCTGATGCTTCCAACCTTTGCACTAGCTCTAGGGTCCACACAATAGGACCGTCAAGTTTAGCTCAATAGGAGCGATCCACTCATATAGCTCAATAGGGAAATAACAAAAAAATATTTCGTGGATCTCTGGATACATGTATCGTTCCAACCACTGTTCTTTTGATAGTTTCGGGTTTCTGTTCTCCTATGCCGTGAATTCATGGATCTTTCTATCTAACTAGTCTCCAATCTCCTTCTTAGTTGGATTCTACTGATACGACATCACACATCTCTTATGCAGATTCTGGTCCTGGCAACGGAACCATTTGTTGGCTTGAGGGGGCCTAACCCAGGTTCAATATTATTTAGCCAAACAAATCCCTACATTACTAGCCCTTTCGGCATCAGCCCACGGAGCACAGACAGAAGTCTTACCCAAAGCAATATGGGGGGATGCCGGAACCAAGTTTCCGTACCCTTGAGATGGTTGTGATGTCGTTTTATCTCTTCTATCCCTGCCTTCACATAGGTGATCTCGATCCAGGGCTTGTAAGACAAACCCTCTGTTCTAGCTTTCAATACCTTCACGAAAGTACATGATCAACCTTCACGCAGCTTTAACTGTGGCTCAGGTACTTTCGCACTGCTATAGCAGAGTGCCATGTAGATTCCTCTATTATCATAAGTGATTCATTTATCTTGTCAAATACTTAATGTTATCACCGTGTAAACAAATGTTCTTACTTGTGTTCACTTAACCAGCGCATTTGCATACATTCGCGCATCATATAACCACAATAAAGGAAATTCATACACAAGATATTCAAACCCATTAACTGAACAAATACACAGAAATTGTAGAATAATTTCTCTTTATTGATAATTCTAGATGATTACAGACTCGACCCGCCCTGTGCACTCAGTTTTGGACTTCTACCCTAGGCCTCTACGCACTCAGCTGTAGAGCCTCTACCTATGCTACAACCCAAGACTTAGACTTCTTGCTCTAAAGTTATGACTCTCTTCATCGTCTTCTCTTTTAACTACTTAGAGCTTAGCTCTTTTTATACAATCCCATGGTCTGCAGACCATGGGTAGATCTTTTACAGCTGACATTACATTTCCAAAATAAGGGTGGACAACCCTATGACTCTTTAACACCTACATGCTTTGCGACCACAAAATGCGGAGTCTTTACACTTGGATTACAAAATTTGACCAAAATATGGGCTTTTAGCCCCAAAACTATCCTTGGGGGATCCCGCGCCAAACATTGGTGAACCAACGATTTATGTACAGGAAGGAAATGTCCCTGAATGTTGTGTTTAATACATCAAAATGTATAAGGAAGCCGACTCAGTTACCTAAGGCAGGATAGAAACCTAGTGGAGACTTCCAAAATATACCTGGAGATAAGTGGAAGAATAGTCCATAGTAGTGTTGTTTAATGTGTAACTGTATGTTGAGAGCATTCCCATATACTTATCATGTAAGAAATGCCATCCGATATACTCGAACTTATGTGGAGAACAGTTTGATACACTTACATACATGGAATGATATATCACCCCTAGAATGAAACACTGGAAACAAATGATAGATCCTACGTTTTAAGACATCATAGAACGTCTCTAGATTAGACCTATATGATGTTTGTGTTAATGTTCCAAATTCTCCTTAGATTCATTAAGTGAATTTTAAAGTTTATCTTGAATTATGTTTCAATTTTCAAGCCTCAAAACTCAATTTCACCTGAACACACCTATGATGCAACTAATATGACAAAAAAAGCTCTTTTTATTTTCCTTTTAACAACAAAAGGCCTAACTAAGTAGGAGAAGAATAAATCAATCAACAATACCACAAAGAAGTGATGCAACAATCAATCTCCTCAAATTCACTATTCTAATCCAAATCAAAGCCCTATATGCAATGAAAATAATTGTTTTTATTTTATTCTCTTTTAATGTTTCAAATGCAATGAAATATGAGATGCAAAAATATTGTTGATAAGATAAACCACACAAAATATGACTATAATATAAATTTCTTCAATTAAATAAAAAATCAAGCTCAAGAAAAAACCAAAGAAATTATTACCCAAGGATAATAAAAACAAATACAAATATTAAGATGGACTTTAAGAGATACTTAAAAAGTCAGAAAGACTCAGAAGACATATCAAACCAATGCAGATAAGAGAGCAAGGGCAAGGAATGCAAAATTTTGCATCCTACAGGATTAACGTAGGTGCATAAGGGATGCTCGTGCACCCATACACTATAACGCAGGTTAACTATAGTGTAAGTATAGACAAATCAATGTACGTGGAGCATAAGAGAAGGTGCTCTGTAGTGAAATCAACGTAGGTGCAACATAGGAGAAGGTGCGTTGCAGTGCAGGTAGGCAGTTATTCAGGGTGTGTTGGCACTCTCTGTCTCTAAACAGAGAGATGCATTGGAGCACCCTGTCTCTAAACATAGAGATGAACTAGGGAAGTTTGGGTCAAAACATGACATAAGAAACCCAACTAAGATCAAACATATGTTTCCTTTATATAAATCAATGTCTGAGTGAGTGAATCAATATGAATTTAAGAGGTGAAAAGGGTTCCAAGGTCAAGGAAACCACTAAGGGAAGAATTATTCCCTAGTGGAGTTTCCAATTTGTTATGCAAAATTTATGATTGTGGAAAAAATTATCTTCCATAGACCTAGTGGATTGGCCTAGAACAACAAAAAGAAAATAATATAGAGTTTTCCTTAGAGAAATTGAAGAATGGGAAAGAGGCTTACTTGGAATCCATTCACAAGCTTTACTTTCCTCCCGACTTGTAAGCTCTAATTGTAGCTCTGATTTCTATAATTAGAACTTGCACATACATTCATAGCAAGCCAAAGATCCACATCATCTATGTATCATAACTAAATTACTCTATTCAATGGATCAACGAAGCACTGAAATACATGAATGTAAACGTAACATAACACATATAGGAAAACAATATACTCTCTGTGTTAATTGAAATAGGAGAGAGTTTACAACCAAGAATAGTAGTTGATCTTGTAGAGATATCCCCATGTTGACATTTACTTCCTTGTCATAAAGCACACCTCAATGTTACCCTAATGCATGAATATGATGAATCTCTTAGATTCAAGGCAGCATCATGAGGGAATGATCAGTCTCCAAAAGCCAACCCTGAAGTTGTAGATGGAAGTAAATTTGTAGGAGGTGGATGGTAGTTTAGGAATTCTTATCCATTTACCATTCTAGGCTCTAGATCCACTTAATATGGGAGGATGAGCTCAAGGGATAAGAGATGAAATCTTTAAGGTAGATAGATAGGATTCGATCTTCTTATCCAAAGTGAATGGTTAAAACAACCCTGCGATGCTTCTGGAAGAGGAAGCTTCAGGATCCTTTTTAATTTTTCTAAATTTCTAGAATCAACACACCCCCAGTAAGGAACAAGTTCTTGTTGATCAGCGTTGGTGTAGAAAGGAGAAACCTACTATTGAATGTAGGTCTCTAAATGTAGGTTTTAACCCTGTATAGAAATTACCTATATATGAATTCTAAAACAGAGAATATAAACAATGCAAGAGCATAACATATAAAACACATATACACAGAGATTTTCCCCTAGATCCCAAAACCGGGACTACCAGCTAGATTTTTCATTATTTTCCTTTCAATGTTACAATACATATTTATACATGCCAAAGCATCCAATACCATGGACTGAAAACCACCGCGTCCAAAAACATGGACCAAAAACCATTGCATCCAAAACCATGTGCGAAAATCATGCAAAAAACCATGGGTGGGTCCACCCAATCTAACATAGGGTCCAAAACCAAAAATTTCTAGGGCGCTACCCCAAACCCCATAGAGTGGGGTTACCTGCGCCCCTCAAACCCTCTATGACCCCCCTGTTATGCAATCGGGCAACGAAGGGGGGGATCTGGCCCCCCCCCCCCCTAACCCCTGGGTTAACTACATGGGCTAGTCATAGAAAGAATATAACACAACCCAACAATAAAGGGGCAGGGTGCCACTGGGGATTAAAATCACTTATCTGAAGGAATTAGACCTAGAAATGCAGGCATTTGGAAAGGTCATGCTTATGAATTTGTGTAGGTATGACGACAACATGTTCATGGATGATGATTGATCCAGTTTGTAGGCCTATCGACCAGATGCGACAAAATTTCCTATAACAATGTGGAAGGAAAATTACTTACCTTTAATGTACTTACCATATTTTCCTTCAAGACATCTAAGCTATGTTGACAATGTTCATCCCAACAAAACATCGCATCTTTAGCAACTTTTCCATCAACGTGGTTATCTGGGCATACGTCTTGATAAACTTTTTGTAGTACCCAGTGTGTCCCAAGGCCATGCAAAGTTGTTTCACATTCCTGGGGGGTTCCAAATTCATAATAACGACAATCTTTGTAGGGTCCACCATCAATCCTTGCTTACAGACAATGTGGCCAAGAAAAATCTAAACAGGCACACAGAATATACACTTCTTCAAGTTCAGTGCAATCTGAAATCTTCGATATGTATCCAACATGAGGCATAGACTCATAACATGGCGCTTCACCAACCTAAATGTTACACAAAAATATCATCACCATGACTATTTGCAGTCAGTATGGGTCTATCATCACTTGTACTATCCTCCTAAGCAAGTCTCAGACCTCAGCTCTTCAAGTCAAGCTTTGAAAATGAGAGAAAGACAGTGAAAATCAACAAAGCTCTGGTTTCGCACTTTCTCTCACTGTTGCCTGCGGTCCTGCACCCCCTGTTCACAATAACTGCGGACATGCCTGCTCTGTCCCTAAAGGAGTGGGTGCGGACCCTGTGAAAGTCAAAAAGGCACAAGTTTATTCTAAAAAACTCACTTTGGGTTAATTCTAGATGATTCTAGAAGGAATTTTGACGTGGATTGTTCGCTCTTAGGTGGTTCATGCATCCCAAAAGAGAAGGAGCTAATCCCTTGATGAGAGGAGCTATCCCTTTGAAGGAGGGCTTTATCCCTTCGAAGGATGACCTAGTAACTTCCCTCCATTGCACTATAAATTAAGGCAATGGGCTGGTTGCTAAGGAAGTTAGAAGCTGAACTTTTTTGAGGGTAAATGCTGGTGGAATTGAGACTTCCTAGTTAAGCTTGAGAGGAGAGATCACATACCTTTTTGGCTTCATTGGGAAGAGAGTGAAACTTGTCAAAGTAGAGGAGACTTCTTGTTGTACCCTGGGAGGAGCTTGTACAACATCAAGGCACAGGTTGTAAAGTTCTTCTTTGATTTGAATTAATACAATCAGATTCATTTTTCTCAACAAATTCTCTTATGTCATTTGTTTCATGAATTCCTTGATCATCATGTTAAGTATGCTTTATGACATTGGCTTTTCAGGTGTTATTTAATTTGTTTGCTTGTTTTTGTTTGCAGATTCGCAACAAGGGAGCTCATTTGGATCAAAGGAGCGAGGCTTCCACAAACTTGCATTGGACCCAAGGTAGGCCTAAAACACTTGTTTGCCTTTGTTTATAATTGGATATTTAGAGAAAGATAGTTTTTGATTGGCTTGCTTGTCACTAGATATCGTTAGATTCTAGGAAGGTCTATCTTGTCCGCAAGATCGACTCATTCTGTGTGACAAAATGGCGACTCCACTGGGGACTTGATTTTTTCCTTGTTTTTAGTTTGACCTGAGAAACTGTGCTTTTGTTTCTGTTTTTGGCTTGTTGTGTGTGGAATTGGGTAGATTTAGTAGATCTAGGATTATATTTTGTTTTTCATAACTTTGGGAGAGGACTGGACCCTCGGCTTGCGACACAGTTCGGACCTATCCGCACTTTTGCTTTTAGCACAGAGAGGTACCGCACCTGTGTGAACTGTGGGCCTGCGGACCCTGTCAAAATTTTGGAAAACCTAAGATTTTCTCTGTTAGTCAGCTTAGTTTTTGTTTAGATGTTATTATCCCCTGCCCAGACCTACATATAACCTATCAGAAGCTTTTCTTAGGTTAATTCCATTGGTGTTAGGGTTTTAGGTGAAATTCCTAGAAGTTTTGGTTGCCGGGCTTGGTTTTTCATTTTGGTCTTATAGTAGCTCAGAGCTTAGAAGCTGTAGAAGCCTCAAATCACCTTGGTTTTTACTGGCCTTCTTACGAGTCTTACCATTTGCAAAATTTACCTTTATTGAGGAATCCACTTTGTGTTTTCTCTTTGCGAAACTTTGAAAAGGCTTGTGTTAAAAGTTTGGATTTCATTTTTAGAAAAGAAAACAAAAATTGGTTGTTTTTTGACTGATTTGTGATTCTGGACAAATTAGTCTTTAGTTTTCTTATAGCTAAGTAAAACATCCTTGAAAAAGACATCTTGTAAGCTTTGACTTCAAATAGTTTTTTATAGTTTATAGATCTCAAGATTAGTTATTTCCATAGTTTTGAGTGTTTTATAAAAAATAAAAAAAATCTCTTTTGGAAAAAGTTTGTTTTTGTAGTATGTGAGTGTTTTGAAAGAAAAGGGAAATTTTTGTGAAAATAACTAGTTGTCTCGTTTTGAGTGCATTGGAAAAGACAAAAAACTCTTCTTTTAATTTTTTGGTTAAGAAATATTTGTGTTTACAAGTATTTGCATTCTCAAACTATTTCCTAGCTAGAAGTTCATTGAAGGGAAAAGATTTCTTAATCATCTTAAGTGCATTTTTTAGTGATTTCGAGTCGAGTCTTCACACCACAAGTTTCATCTCTGCACCTCTTGACTTAAACAAAAACCAATAAAAATAACGCTTAAAGTAAAATCTATCTAGTAATATTTTTATTTCTAGGGCTCTAATACACCAACATAGCTTAGGCTAGTGTCTTGGAGTAGGGAGTAATTAACTCTCCAAGACAGTAAAACAAACAAGTAGCTGTATCTTGCGGTAGGAGAAAAATCCAATTGTTGCATTTATGCTCTGGGAAATCTCCTCTTAAAGGAGAAGCACGAGATCATGTCCGAAACAGTGTGGGAATCAATCCTTCCTCATTGAGAATGATGCCAGATATTCACGTATTAAAAACGGTAAACCTCGGATTAACCATTGTCGAGGAGCCTGCGGTCACTTGTTGGTAAACCTTGGATTATTTCAAGGAGCCTTCAAGGGGATTGAGCTTGTTACTCTGCCCTTGCGTGCATATCAGATCGTAGACTGTTCCCCCAGGTATATTTGTTCTCGTTGGTAACCTTAGTGACCATATTCTATAGGATTATTCCTAAGGTGACAATGGTGGGAAGATCCCACTGTACCTGGAGCAGACGTCGGCTAGACTCACTTGGATTTTCTGGGGGGTTCTCTTCACTCGAGATGGTTTAGTGGAGGAACTTGTGCCAGTCTATTCATTAAGCAGGTTGCCGAGGTAACTGTTCCAACTGCCATTTCTGTATTGAACTCTGCGACATTGGGTTTCATCACCAACTAGTGTTTTCAGTATGGAAAGTTACTATTTGTGTGTGGTTTGAACTCCTAGATTCTTTAGGCGTGTGATTCAAATTTGTTTGGTTCTTTAGAGGCTTTGGGTGGTTTTCATTGAGATTTTACTTTGTTTTCGTGTGAAGTTGTTAAAATTTTTAATCGTGGCTGAATTACCGAGGAAGTCCGTAGACTTCGGGGCCAACCTCCTGAGTTTTCACCGAGCTAGCCTGAAGGTTTAAGAGCCCTCGTAACTCCTAGAGACAGTAGAGTTGGGTCACCTGAAGAAGGAGAGTCTTATTTGGTGGTACATCCTGATTTTCAAGCTTTAGTAGCAGATTATAATCCACAATCGGTGTCTGTTTCCAAAATTATTGGTAGCTTTTCATCTACTAGTGATATAGGTGAGGAACCTGAAATATCTGAACCTGAAAGTGAATTTGCTGCTACTCCAACATCGGGATTTACCTCTCCAACTTCTAGTGGTCCTGGTTCACCCAGGGTAGAAAGAATAATTACCCAAAATCTTCCTTCTGGACTTATAGCTATTGAAGAACTTGCTACTCTGGAAGAAGAAGTAGGCATCCCTATCCCTGAAAATCAACCTGTTATCAAACTTAGGGAGTGTGAATCAATCTTTTACAGTCCACCTAGGAGCAGTTCTTGGTATCTTTCATTGACTAACTTTTTGGAAAACCCAGGACTAAGTTTTTCACCACCTCGTATTCCTTATCACCCAACACCTAGAGGTTACTATCCTCCGTTAAATATGTCAAGACAGTCGTCCATGTTTTCTCAATCTCTAGAATCCTTTTTGTACGGCGGTCCTTCTGTTCCCTCTGGGTATCAGTCACTTTCTAGTACTTTTGTGGGAGCGTCTCCTCAACCCATTGAACAAGGGTTATTAACTAGAAATAATGGTACTAAGCCATTGAGTGTAGAAGATATTCTCATGATGTCAGGTACTATTCCTAATCCTCAACCTCAAGGTGGCCAGTTACCGCTTGGGGGGCAACCTCAAGGTACCCAATTTGCGCCTGGGGGGCAACCTCAAGGATAGTACATACCTACGGGACAGTACGTTCCTCAAGGTCAACCCCAGACTCAATATGTACCTCAAGGTCAACCCCAGTATCAATATGTACCTCAAGGTCAACCCCAGTATCAGTACGTGCCTCAGGGTTATCAACCCCAAGGTCAGTACCCAACTCAAGGTTACCAACCACCTTCCGGTCAATCATATGTTCAAGGATCTAGAAATGTACCGTTGAATTATCAACCCTACCCTCAACCCAGTTATGGTCCTCAATATTCTCAACCTATTATGGGTCCGTACCCCGGAATGAACTTAGTGTGGGATCCGTCGCAAACTCAACAGGTCTTGCAACCGAATGTATAGTTGTCATCTCAAATTGGACAACCCTTAGTTTCTGGTTCACCCTAGAAACCTGTCCAGTTAACTATTCAAACTTTTGTACCTTCGGTAGTTTCTCATCCTGGGCCTAGTACGCCTCGTACTCCGCCTCAAACGGCTGCTGCAACTGCCGCAACATCTATTCAATCTACCCCACCTACTTCTGGAGTATTGACAGCTCCGGTTTCTACTGTTCCTGTATCAACTCCTCAGACATCTTTACCTCAGTCTGGATCCACAATTCAAACTTCGGTTCAGATGCCTATAGGACAACCTGGTTCAAGTACGGTTGTCACAAGTCAACCACAATTTACTTATCAACCATACCAGGGACAATACCAATTCAGTCCTGCTATGTAGCAGCCAGTCTATCAGTATCAACCGTACCCTAGGTATACATATCAACAACCTCAACAACCCCAGTACGGTCCAGTTAATCCTGGTTTTCCGGGAGGATACAATATCCCAAATGCAATTCCAATTCCTAGTTATCCTGGATATCCTCCTCTTGGGGCTGGTCTCATGACCCAGATTTTTAGGGACCCTAATCGTCAGTTACCGTTTATTGCAACTTTGGACTTGCCTGACTTGTCGCACCTAACAAACGATCCCATTAACTATCTTCTGTTTTGGCCACCAATGCCAAATAAGTTGCCTAGTGATATTCCTAAGTTTGAAGGCAAATCAAGAGAGGACCCGTCGAACCATGTGATGACTTATCACCTCTGGTGTGCATCTAATTCCATTTCAAATGATTCAATCTGTTTAAGGCTTTTCCAGCACACTCTAATTGGTCTTATGGCCAAGTGGTACATTGAGTTACCGCGAGCCACTTTTTATAAATTTAGTCAGTTAGCTACTTCGTTTTTAACTCATTTTCAGTTGCAAGTTAGATATGAAAATGGCACAGAATTACTAACTTCATTAAAGCAGTCGACATCCACTTACATTTCAGATCACATTCATGAATGGAGACGTCGACGGCATTTAGTGAAGGTTTTTATTCCAGATCAGATCTTAGCTAAATGGTTTGTAAAATCTTTATTGCCAAAGATCACTGAGGATGTAGCTAAGGCCAGAGTCGTTACTGATGAGCAAGTAATTTCTCAAGCACAGTACCTTGACTTAGTTTATACTCAGTCAGGTACGTTACACGAGAAAATCCCCGATCTTCCTAAGAAAAATCAAATCGTTGTAGCTCCTTCAGGGTCTCATGCCGCTAATGGTATGATTGGTACGGTTAATACCAAAAGTAAGAAGAAGTCTTCTAATAATTCTTCTCCTATCACAACCTTGCCAGATTCCCCGACAGGAGATTCTTCCACGGAGATTTCCGCCGATATTCATGTTGTAGAGTCATCTACAGCCAAATCAAAATCTGGTGGTAAGAAGAAAGGGAAGAAGAAAAATAAAACAGATAAAAATTCGAAAGAGAAACCAGAAAAAGAAGAATCAAATGATGAGAAACGCAAACCTCGTTATCCTTGTCTCATTTGTGATGAAGAGCATTTTACAAGAGACTGCCCTCATCGTGCAGAGGTTGCGAAAATTGTCAAAGGTTCCCAAACACCTGCTGTTTTGAAGGATCCTTTTCCAAGTCAAGACAGTAAGATGATAGGTTCTTCCTCAAGTGCCAACGAAGAACCCATACTGATGATGTCCCATGTTAGGATTGTGACTCGACCACATGATTATGGTAGTAAAATTCCTGTTGATGGTAAAGAAGCAAAATCTTCTCATTCTAACCCATCAACCTCATCTCCCGGTTCCGATCCGCTACAGATCGAGAAACCTAATCCAGACTTAGTAATCAAACCGCCCGCTAAGTGTATACTTCGAAAGTCAGCCTTCAATCCACATGCGAGAGCAGCTCAGAACTATAACATTGTTGAAGATTTAGCTATTTCACCTTCAGCAATGTTGGCTTTGGAAGTGCTACAATCATGTCCAGCACAACGTAAATTACTTTTGTCGGCTATAGGAGCTGTTGACGTTCAGGACTCGAGCCTTATAATTTTCGATCTAGAAAATAGTACACCGCGCTTACCTCATCAAATGGCTTTCCAGATCCTAGTGATAGTAAAAAACAGACCTATTCATAGGACTGTGACTGATGAGGGAGCCTCAATTTGTATTATGTCAATAGAGTGTTTGAGATCGCTTGGTTTTCCTTCACTAAATCAATCCCAGAAGATTCTAAAGGCCTTTGATGGCAGTGGGTTTCATCCTTTTGGCATTCTACAGGATTTACCTATAGGGGTTGAAGGCAAAACTGTTAATCTAGATGTGGAGGTGGTTGATGCCCCTCTAGATTACAACCTTCTCTTGGGTCGTAGTTGGTCTTACGCTATGACAGCTGTTGTTTCATCGGTCTTTCGGGTTATAAAGTTTCCTCATAATGGAAAGATCGTAACAATAGACCAGCTGGCTTACTTTTCGTCCGACCCAGCCTCTTCTGAAAGCATTCAGCATGTCGGTAAAATGACTATCCCGTATAAGGATGTTGGAGTAGGACTAGTTAAAGATGTCGGTTTACTGGGATCTTTTCCTTTTCCTCCTATCAACACATCGTCTTCTTTTGCAACTATTCATATGATTTCGTCAGACACCATTGTTTATGATGATCCTTGGATTGTACCTTCTCAATATGAGATAGACTCATTTGGTGATGTTATGCCTTTGAGTCCATATGAAATTGCGTATCAGGCCGTGCATTCGTTTTCCGACCCATCTTCAACCAAAATTGACTTAATGAATGTGGTCCATGAGGAATCACTTTTCACATCAAACTCAGATTCAACAACGTTTTTTGAACTTGTTCACGCTGATGAGAAAATTCGTGAAATCCTATGTGTCGATGATTTACCATGGGAAGATCTTCATCAAAAATCTTCGTTTTTACCCAAGAATGATCGTTTTGAAAATGATTTCTCATCAATTTTTACGACTGAATATGTCAAGGAACCTCAGAATCCAATGAAAAATTCTGATTCAGAGTTAAATTTGGGAAACATTTCTCGAACTATTCCTATTGATATTTCAGTTAAGCTTGGAATTGTTGAAAACATTCATATTGGTGCCTCGTGTACGGAAAATGAAATTCAAATATATAAGGCCCTATTTCAAGAATTCCGTGACGTGTTTGCCTGGTCATATGAGGATATGCTAGGAATTGACCCCGCAATTGTTGTTCATGAAATCAAGACTTACCCGGATGCTAAACCCACTCGGCAACATTTGTGTCAGATTCACCCAAGAAAAGCTGCTGCTATTAAAGCAGAAGTTGAAAAATTACTCAAAGCAGGTTTCATTTATCTGATTCCATTAACGAATTGGGTATCGAATATTGTTCTTGTTAACAAAAAGCAAGGGACAATAAGAATATGTATCGATTATAGGGACATTAATCGAGCCTGTCCAAAGGACAATTACCCAACTCCCTATATCGATCAAATCATTGATGATTGTGCCGGCAGCGAAATATTTTCCTTCATGGATGGTTTTTCCGGATACAATCAAATCAATATTCTACCTACCGATCAACCAAAAACAGCTTTCATTTTTCCATGGGGGACATTTTCTTATTGAAAATTACCTTTTGGGCTCAAGAATGCTGGGGAAAATTTTCAAAGGGCCATGTCTTATGCATTTCATGACATCAAGCACATTGTGCAACCCTATCTCGATGATTTGCCTGCTCATTCATTACATTGAGCTGATCATCTCATCTATTTACGAGCAATTTTTATGAGGTGTAGGCATTATCAGATTCGGTTGAATCCACACAAGTGTGTTTTCTGCATAGAAACGGGTCGGTTACTGGGTTTTGTTGTTTCGAAAGCTGACATTCGCGTCGACCCCTCGAAGGTTGAAGCTATTGTCAAATTGCCTCCTCCTTCGAGTCTTCGCCAACTCCAAAGTTTGCAAGGGAAAGCAAACTTTTTACGATGATTCATTCCTAACTACGCCGAGGTTACAAAGGGATTTACCTGGTTGTTGAAACAGAATACTCCATTTATTGGGATGAGATAGCTTAGAAATCTTTTGATGCACTAAAACACGCGTTGACCCATGCATTGTTATTGCATCCTCCCAACTACAACCAGGACTACTTCTTGTATCTCGTCGCTTCCCATTCCACCATCGGAATGGTGTTAGTTCAGGAAGATGAATTCGGTACTGAACATGTGATATATTACCTTAGTCGAACTTTAAATCCAACTAAGCTAAAATACTCACATGTGGAGAAATTGGCATTGGCAGCTGTTCAAGCTGTCCAACGTTTTCGTCATTACATTTTACTACGTAAAACTACAGTAATTTCTGATTGCAACCCTATGATCTATATTTTGACCAAGCAATTGCTAGGGGGAAAGTACTCCAAATGGATTGTGATCCTGTAGGAGTTCGACTTGGAATTTGAAAAGTCTAAGTCTAAGAAATCTTTAGTTTTTGCGGAGTTAATGTGTGACTTCCCGCGTGCTGACACAGAAACTGTGGCGGAGGAGCCCATTGCGGATGAATCCTTGTTTCTAATCAGCACTTTAGATACGTGGTATGGGGATATCATCGTTTATCTCCAGACCCAATCCTTTCGGCCAGAAATTGCAAGGTCAGAACGTCGAAAAATACGATTCTAGTCCCAACAATTCAAAATTATTGGAGATACTCTTTATCGCCGTGGGGCGAACTCTGTTTTTCGATGTTATTTAACTTACGAGGAAGCTGAAAGGGTTCTAAATGACTGTCACTCTGGAGCGTGTGGCGGTCATATGTCTGGGTATGCCACAGCCCAAAAGATATTGTGCGCTGGCTACTTTTGGCCGTCTATGTTTAAAGATTGTATTAACTCGGTCCGAAAATGCCACAACTGCCAAATATTTGATTGAAAGATGCACGCTCCACCTGCTCTTCTCCACCCTATAATTTCCGTTGGTCCTTTTTCCAAATGGGGTATCGATTTTATTACATGTAACCCTCACTTGGCCGGGGGGCATGCATATATCATCCTTGCCGTAGATTATTTTACCAAGTGGGCCGAGGCGATGCCTACATTTGAGGCAGACGGAAAAACAACTGCAATTTTCATGTTCAATCATATAATTGCTAGGTTTGGTGTTCCACAAGCGATTATCACTGATCATGGGCGTCATTTTCAAAACGTTATGATGACTGAACTTACAGGCCAGCTTGGCTTGCGTCATGATAGTTCAACTCCTTATTATCCACAAGCTAATGGTCTGGTTGAATCCATTAACAAAGTTTTAGTCATCATGATCCGACGAATCATTGGGATTCATCGGTCGAATTGGCATAACATGTTATTTTCAACGCTTTGGGCATATCGAACCTCAGTAAAAACGTCAACAGGGTTCACTCCTTTCCAACTAGTTTATGGTCTAGAAGCTGTGTTACCCATTGAATGCGAAATCCCGTCATTGCAAATGGCCATCGAGTTACTTCCAGCCACTTCCGAAGAGGAAAAACGTTTGTTATACTTGGCTCAATTAGATGAGAATCGACATGATGCTGCATTAGCGATCGAAACTCATGCAAAATGTATTAAAGCTCAGTATGATCGAAATGTGACCCTTCGAAATTTTTCGGAAGGAGACCTAGTCTTATTGTACGATCAAGCTAATGATAAATTAGGCACTGGAAAATTTGTTCCTATGTGGCATGGTCCCTATGTTGTCAAGCGAAAGCTAGCAAAAGGGGCCTATGAATTGGTAGACTTTGACGGGGACTCTTTAGGTAAACCCAGAAATGGTCTTTACTTGAAGAGGTATTATGCTTAAAGAATGGGTGTGGAGATTTTTAGTTAGGTTAGCTTTCTTTCTAGCTGGTGTGTTTTAGTTTAAAAAGTGTGCTTAGCTTAGAGAGTGTTTTTCGTCATTATTCCTGCTTATCTTGGTTTTACTCTTGATATTGCAGATGTCGATGCCTCTCCAAACATACATTGGTTTTGCTGATGGTGCTTGTCATAATACACGGAACATTTCTTCCATAGCTTGGGTTATCTATTCGCCCTCTGACGAGTTGGTATCTATGCATGGGGTAAGCCTCGGTCAAACAACGAATAATATTGTAGAGTATAGTGCAGTGATCGAGTTATTATCTGAATCTATTTCATTTGGGATTCGGATTTTGATAGTGAGGTTAGATTTTGAACTCATTGTATTACAACTTAATAGAGTATATGCCGTTAGAAATCCAGTGTTATTGAGATTTCTTTTGAGAGTGTGTCTCTGATCAGGTGCTCATGTCCTAAGTGTCGTAAAAGGCTCAAAAATGAAAGTGCTCAAAACTGGTTCAAAGTTGAACAACTGGAAATTGCTCGTCCTCCTGATTCCGACGCCATGAACGATTCGAAAAACGGTCGCCGTATGAGAAAGTTATGCCAAAAATAAGAATTGCCTAATAACATTGGAATTTTGAATTTTTTCAAAAAAAATTTAAAAAAGAATATTCCACAGAATATTCCTTGGAATATTCCTTTTGGGTAGTGAATTAGAAGCTGCCACGTGGCCTGGATGACGTCAGCAAATGTCTTTTGGAGTGCATGTTAAAATTTTGGGAGTTCTAAGTATTGAACCTGCGACCTATAATCTGCAACGACCATGCTTTACCAACGCGCCACCGGGGTTACATGTGTTATATGGGTGGCGGAAACATTTTATAAAATTTAAATTTACTTTGGGCGGGGCCCGAAGGGGGCCAACCCCCATACATGTGACCTCCGCCATAAAACCGTGGGCCTAGACGCTTAACCGCTGGTGCGGAATCCCATGCAAACAGCCAACCCGATATTTTGGTCACATGCACGCTAAAAATGGAGTTAATCAGCGGTTAGTTAGCAGTGGAATTGGTGGTGGCGCCAAATTTGGCAGCCGCCCCATATTTAGTGGGGTTATCTGGCAGTCAGCCAGTTTTAACTGGAGTTTTTTTAGGTCAAGATGGCAGTTGGGAGTAAATGGCCATAACTTTGGCTAGGAAAGGCGGTTTTGGACAATTTTTTTTTTGATTTTGGGTATATTCGACCTTATGAAGCCATTGGCACAGGTCTTACAGCAATTTGAGGTCATTTGCAGAGGTTTTGGAACCGTGGAAGTTCTAGGAGCCACAAGGGCCCAGTATTGGGAAGACTGTATAGGGTTGCAGGTACCCATTGGAGGTGAACCAGTAGTCAATCCTGAAGGATTCAAGTGTTATAAATCTATTTTTACCATCTATTCCACCTGTAGATGCTTCTATTCAGCTGTATATTCAATTTGAGCATTTAATTAAAACAAGGACAGGCCCATTTGGGAGCCTTGGACAATGCAGACCTAGCCCAGGAGGGGTGAACTGCTTCATCAAATTCTTTTGCATCTGTGGTGGATTTATTTTGCAGAACAAATTCTTTTTAGTGTGTTAAACAGTAAAAGGAAATAAATCTGCTATACTTAAATGGGTCATGAACAGCTGGAAATTTCATTTGTTTTCTTTCTACAAGACATGGACATCTTTTAAACATGTATATATCTGAATTGAATACCTTGCAAACCATTTACAAGTAGTTTCAAATTCAGATCAAGTTGGTATCAGAGGTATGTTGTTGTTTCTTTGTATCAAAAGCAGTCAAATAAACTATAGACAGAGCCTGAAACGAGCCAGGAAACCTTCAAAATTCTCTTGTTATACAATTGCAAAGTAGATAAATGTTCTTTCAATCAATCTCTGGTGTAGTTGTCTTTTGATTATTTTTGTGCAAAGATATTCTAGCTGTCTTGCAAGTATTGATGCTTACCAGGTTGAAACTTAAAAGAGGGGAAGGACAGTTGACTAGAGAACAAGAGAATCCTCAGTTAAGGAAGGCCAGAGAGCCATCACCTCCACCTTCAATTTCACCTTCAAGAGTATCAGCAGAAACTTCAAGAATGTCTGCACATGAAGGAGAAATTCCTGCAGACATCGATCCAAAAGAAGAAAAAGAGTCTTTAGAAAGGCTTTCTTGGACCTCACTGAAATGGTGAGGATATTGTACCAAGAAAGAAATGAGAAATTGGCTGGAGAAGGGTCCAAACATCCACATGAGGGAGAGGGCTCTTTAGGAGGTAAGAAGGATGATGATCATTCCAAGAAAGGACATGGAGGTAATGGTGATCCACCACCCCATCGTCACCTTCTTCCTCTTCATCCTCATCTTCTTCTTCTGTGCATAAGCATAGATCCTCTGGAAAAAGTACTTTTTTGAAGCTTGATGTAAAATTCTAATTACCTATGTTTAATGGTGAAGTGAATGCAGAAAAACATGACAACTGGACTAGGCAATTGGAAGTTTACTTGAGGATCCAGAATATGCATGATGATGCCACCAAGATTCAGTTGGCTTCTTTGAGAATGGATGGAGCAGCATTGGTTTGGTGGGAGGCCAAGACTAAAGAGGAGATCAAGAAATTTGGTAAGGTTACCTTAACATGCCCTGAATTTCTGTTAGCCATTAAAAAACAGTTTTATCCTCTTGCTCACATGCAGAAAGCCATTATGGATTGGAAAAATTTCAGACAACTTAAGGGTCAGAGTGTCCAAGCCTACACCCAAGAATTCAGGAGAAGAGCTCTCTTGTTAGGGGTAGATTTACAGACCCAGGAAACCTTGCTGAAATACATTGGTGGCTTGCATAGCTACCTTAGACACACCATCTTGATTTTTAACCCTACTAGCCTGGATGAGGTTTGTGTCCAAGCTACCCATTTAGAGGCAAGGGGAAAAAACACATTTGAAGAGGGTAGAAACAAGCCCCCAAAGGGGAAAAACAAAGAGAAAACCTCCAAGGAAAAAGGCAAAAAGAATGCATCTGTCAAATAGGAGAGTGAGAAAGTGATCTGTAAACACTGTTCTAAACCAGGCCATGAGGAGAAAAATTGTTGGAAATTACATCCTGAAAAAAGACCTCAATTTAACAAATCCAAAGGGAAACAGAAAACTGTTGCTACTACATCTACACCACAGGATTTAGGGGATGATTCAGGTGATGAAACTAAAATTGCAGCCATGGGTTTGAAAAACTTGAAGGGAAAAGAAATTGAAACTCAAGCCAGCACTAGTACCTCAAACTGCCATGTGCAAGCTCCTAATGAGGAAGAAAGAATTGAACTGTTTCATGTGAGGGTGATTTCAAAACATACTAAGATTGACACACTTTTTGATAGTGGGTCACAAGCAAACCTTATATCAGAGGACTTGGTCAAGCAGCTTAAACTTGAGACCGTTCCACATCCGAAGCCATATCCACTTGGATGGATTTGCAAGGATGCAAATTTACAAGTTTCAAGAAAGTGCACATTGCACTTTGCAATTACTACACATTTTATTGAAACAGTTGAACTTGATGTGGTACCTTTTGATATAACAGGAATTTTTTTTGGAAGTCCTTACATGTTTGACAGGAAAACTATCGTTCATCACCATGAAAACAAATACCATCTTTTCAAAGATGGCAAGGAGTTAATTGTTAGAGCTCATCGCAAGAAGACAAATATAGCGATGGTGAATGCAGGATAGGTAAAAAGGCTGGTCAATTCAAGTAAGAATTTTGTTCTTCTTATGATTAAGCCCAAGGTTGACGTGAATCATGAGTCATTTGACAATTGTGATCCAAAACTTAAATCAGATCTGTATGATGTAGTTGATGCATATCATGAGATGTTTTAGGAGCCAACAGGTTTGCCTCCTAAGAGGGAGATTCAACATGAAATCCATTTGTATCCAAATTGTCCTCTTCCAAACATAGGCATGTACCGCATGTATATTATGGAGAATGTTGAAATAAAGAAGAAAATCAAGGACTTGTTGGACAAGGGTTTCATAAGGCCAAGTACTTCGCCATGTGGGTCACCGATTATATTGATTCCAAAGAAAGATGGCACTTGGTGTATGTGTGTTGATTTTAGGGCCTTGAACAAGATAATAGTAAAGAATCATTACCCACTCCCAAGGATAGATGATTTGCTAGACCAGCTGAAAGATGCTCGATATTTCACTAAGTTAGACTTGCGCAGTGGATATCATCAAGTAAGAATTGAAGAAAGTGACATTTGGAAGACAACCTTTAAAACCAAACAAGGACTCTTTGAGTGGCTTGTGATGCCGTTTGGTTTGTGCAATGCACCTGCAACGTTCATGCCGGTAATAGATGATGTCTTGCATCCTTTTCTTGATGATTTCCTTATTGTCTACTTAGATGACATATTAATTTTCAGCAAGTCTAGAGAAGATCATGTCATGCATGTTAGGAAAGTACTTGATGTTTTGAAGAAGAATCAGTTATTTCTTAAAATGTCAAAGTGTGAACTTGGAAAGACTTCTTTGGTTTATTTGGGACACATAGTAGGAGGAGGTGCTTTGAGAATAGATCCTGCTAAAATAGAGGCTATTGTGAATTGGCCTACTCCCAAATCCATAACAGAGGTAAGAAGTTTTTTGGGTGCAGCTCAATATTGGAGGAAGTTCATCTCTAACTTCTCTTCTATAGAAGCTCCTATGCATGCAGTGACATGTGTGAAGCATGCTTTCCAATGGGGAGGCAAGCATCAAAAAGCTTTCGAATCTTTGAAAGAGAAGATTAGTTCAGCTCCGGTCCTTGCATTACCGGATTTGAGACAGCCATTTGAGATACAAACCGATGCTAGTGATTATGCCATGGGTGCAGTTCTCCTACAACATGGTAAGCCTATTGCTTTTCATTCTGAAACTTTTAATGGTGCTGTTGTAAATTATCCTACATATGATAAGGAGTTGTATGCATTGGTGCAAAGCGTCAAAAAGTGGAAACACTATTTGATGGGCAAAGAAACTGTTATACATACCGAACATCAACCCTTACAGTACTTACAATCACAAAGCAAGTTACAACAGTCGCGACACTTCAGATGGATAGGCTTCTTGCAACAGTTCCATTCGGTAATAAGGTACAAGAAAGGTACTCTGAATAAAGTTGCTGATATGCTTTCAAGGCCTATTATTGGTGTTGTTACTTTACGTAAGAATGATTCCATTGCACATGATAGTTACATAGAACAATATGCATCTGATGATGACTTTAAAGATGTGTATGCTAACTTGAGTAAAGGGAATCATGTAGAGGAAAATGACTATCACATGCATAACAATTTGCTATTTCATTTGGGAAAGTTGTGTATTCCACAGGGGGAGAGAATAAATGTCATAAGAGAAGCTCATTCTTCTCTTATTGCTGGCCATTTTGGGGTAAGCAAAACAGTTGCACATCTACAGAGGTATTGCTATTGGCCTCACATGGTAGATTCTGTTTCAAGGTTCATAAGAGGTTTTTCATTATGTGCTACAAGCAAGCCTAGTAATAGGAAGCTTGGCTTGTATACTCCTTTGCCGGTACCTTCTAGACCATGGGAGAGCATCTCTATGGATTTTGTAGGAGGTTTGCCAAAATCTAGAAAGCAACATGATTATTTATATGTAGTAGTTGATTGTTTCAGCAAAATGTGTATACTTATGCCTTGTAAGAAAACTATAACTGCTGAAAAAACTGCTGAATTATTTTTTCATCATGTATGGATTCACTTTGGTTTGCCTACTTCCATTATTAGTGACAGGGATTCTAGATTTGTGGGGAATTTTTGGTCCAACCTATGGGAGATGATGGACACAAAGTTGAAGAAAAGTACTGCTTTCCATCTGCAAATAGATGGACAAATTGAAGTTGTGAATAGAACCATTGTGCACCTCTTGAGAGGATATTGCAGCAAGCATCCCAAGCTTTGGGATGAACATTTGCACTACATACAACATGCTTACAACCGTGCCAAGCACTCTTCCACAAACACCTCACTGTTTGAAGCTTGTTTTGGTTACTTGCCAAAATCACCTCTTGATTTCATTCTTGAGAAAGATGTTGCCATTGAGGGACATAGTGATATTGACAAAGCTCATTCATTCATTGAAAGAATTCAACAAATACATTAGCAAATTCAAGAACAGCTTGAGAAGAGTCAAGGCAAGTACAAGGAAAGACACGACAAGCATAGAGTCGATCACAAGTTTCAAGAAGGGGATGAGGTATGGCTGTACATTAGTAAGGAAAGGATGCAAGGAGAAGGTAAAAAGCCAAAGCCTATTCATTATGGTCCATTCAAAATCCTTAAGAAGGTTGGAAATAATGCTTTTCAATTAGATTTGCCTTCCTACATGCAAATGTATTCTGCTGTCAATGTGAAGAACTTACGTTTGTATGAACCTCCTTTGATTGCTGATCATGAAAGTGTTGTTCAACTGCCATCTATAGAAGATTTCTCGCCAGAATTCTTAAATGAGCTGAAAGAAGATACAATCCTTGACAGAAGGACACACACTTCAAGGAGGGGCAATGTAGATTATGTTCGGGTTGGTTTCAAAGGCAACAAACCGAAAAAGGCAAACTGGATGGAGGTGGACAGAGTGAGGGAGCTATACCCTCACCTCTTTAACAGGTAGTTGAAATTTTTTGGGGTCCAAAAGCTTCCCAATGGGGAGGCGTGATCAGGTGCTCATGTCCTAAGTGTCGTAAAATGCTCAAAATTGAAAGTGCTCAGAACTAACTCAAAGTTGAACGACTGGAAAGTTCTCGTCGTCCTAATTCCGGCGCGATGAATGGTTCGAAAAATGGTCGCCGTATGAGAAAGTTATGCCAAAAATAAGAATTGCCTAAAAACATTGGAATTTTGAATTTTTTCAAAAAAATTAAAAAAAGAATATTCCACAGAATATTCCTTGGAATATTCCAGGGAATATTCCTTTTGGGCAGTGAATCAGAAGCTACCACGTGGCAGGCCTGGAGGCTGCCACGTGGCCTGGATGATGTCAGCAAATGTCTTTTGGAGCGCATGTTAAAATTTTGGGAGTTCTAAGTATTGAACTCGCGACCTATAATCTGCAACAACCACGCTTTACCAACGCGCCACCAGGGTTACATGTGTTATATGGGTGGCGGAAATGTTTTATAAAATTTAAGTTTACTTTGGGCGGGGCCTGAAGGGGGCCAGCCCCCATACATGTGACCTTCGCCATAAAACCGTGGGCCTAGACCCTTAACCGCCGGCACGGAATCCCATTCAAACAGCCAACCCGATATTTCGGTCACATGCGTGCTAAAAATGGAGTTAACCGGCGGTCAGTTAGCGGCGGAATTGGCGGTGGCGCCAAATTTGGCGGCCGCCCCATATTTAGCGGGGTTATCTGGCAGTCAGCCAGTTTTAACTGGAGTTTTTTTAGGCCAAGCTGGCAATTGGGAGTAAATGGCCATAACTTTGGCTAGGAAAGGTGGTTTTGGACGATTTTTTTTTTTGATTTTGGGTATTTTCGACCTTATGAAGCCATTGGCATAGGTCTTACAGCCATCTGAGGTCATTTGCAGAGGTTTTGGAGCCGTGGAAGTTCTAGGAGCCACCAGGGCCCAGTATTGGGAAGACTGTATAGGGTTGCAGGTACCCATTGGAGGTGAACCAGTAGTCAATCCTGAAGGATTCAAGTGTTTTGAATCTGTTTTTACCATCTATTGCACCTGTAGATGCTTCTATTCAGCTGTATATTCAATTTGAGAATTTGATTAAAACAAGGATAGGCCCATTTGGGAGCCTTGGACCCAGCAGATGTAGCCCAGGAGGGGTGAACTGCTTCATCAACTTCTTTTGCATCTGTGGTTGATTTATTTTGCAGAACAAATTCGTTTTAGTGTGTTAAACAGTAAAATGAAATAAATCTGCTATACTTAAATGGGTCATGAACAGCTGAAAATTTCATTTGTTTTCTTTCTGCAAGACATGGACATCTTTTAAACATGTATATATCTGAATTGAATACCTTGCAAACCATTTACAAGTAGTTTCAAATTCAGATCAGTCTCTTGGAACGTGAATTTGATTATATTGAATATCAACATATTCCAATATCTTTAAATACATTAGTAGATGCAATTGCTTCTCGAATGTAAAGTATACATTTGCAATAATCATACAAATAAATTTAATAACATTCCATAAACATGTTTTACAAGATAAGCCAGTAATAGTGATATAGTATAATATAGGAGTGTGTCAAAATATACATCATCCTCGATCATAGGTTGAAAAACACCTTATGATCGGCAAAAATGATAAGTACAAAAAGCAAAAATGTCATATGTGTCTACAATAGGCGATCATCCTATCACTGGTGATGATCTCGATAAGAAACCACTATACGAGCCACCTTACAAAGGAACCTCCTAAAAGGTCCTGGGACCCCAATCACATAGCGCTGTAGTCGACGAGGAATGTCATCTATGTCAGTCTCCGGAATGTCCCCTGTCAAACGCTCTAGATGGATCTCCAATTCGGCCAAGGTCTCTGATGATTCGTCCTGTGGGGCTGGTGCTGCTGCAGCTGGTTGTTTCCTCTTGTAAGGCCGAAGAGCGGCTGGTTGCTATGGACCCACATCTACATTTGAAACTTTTACTATCAATTTTGGGACGAAATAAAAACAAAAAAAAATTAAAATAGGAAAATGTTGAAAATGATTTTACCTGAGTCATCCCATTGCTCTCCTGGTTGAAGAGCCATGTCTGGGTCACCGTGAAAATCTACCCCAGCATAAGGGAAGTCCTGAATAGCAAAAACTTGGTTTTCCAACCAATGGAAATACTCAGGTTTGAATTGAACGACCTCTGTCCTCTCGTCAGGATGACGGCCATAACTACAACCCATCGCATTAGTTTGGGCTCTCGAGGAAGTCCAGCTCCAACAGTGAGGTGCTGCGGGACCAACATTAGGACCCTCTCCAGACCAAAACTCACAACCAAAGCACCATATCCAAAGGTCTTCAGTTGTCCGTTCTTGGCTCTGGTTAGTTGGCCTTTTACATTAGCCAACACAGCATCGCACCAGTTGAAGATGGTGCCTCGAAAGTAGTCAACTACCATCCGCATCTAGGATCCGGTGGCTATATGTAGTGTAGCACTCCCGCAAAGCCTGGTAACAGTAAACGTGATCACAATGAGTTCAGGACGGGATATGGTTTTAATGTCTATCCCCTTGTCTCTAGTTTGTTTGTTGCAGAACTCTAGCTGGAGGCTATCGACAGACTCGCCACCTGGCCTAGTCGCAAATAGAGTCAAGTCTTCGCATCTCTTAGGCAAACCAGTCAAAAAGTATATTTCTTCCGGCTCAATTTCAAGCTGGTGGCCACCAATGAAGAAGAACTAGTCCTGTATGCTCCACCTGTCTACCAGCCACTGCAAGAATTCCACCTGGGCCCTCATGCCAGGTATGGCCCAGAATTTGTACAAGTCGCATGCCTTCAATGCATCAATCGAAGGTTGGTGATTTAACGTGACAAGATCTACGTCCTCATTCTCCCATTCTCGCCAATCAAGCATGATGTATACTCTACATCCAACGAAAAGGCGAATTAGAATGCAAAAAATTGAATTGTTTGGGTAAATTTTGAGAAATTTAGGGTAAAAACCCTTGCTGCAGGGACCGCACCCTCTCTGTTAGAGACAGTGCGTGGGTCCGCATCTTGCCTTCACGGAAGGTGCGAACCCCTGACTTTTTCCCCACTGAGAAAAAGTCGGGGTCCACAGGTTACCTGTGTTGTGCCTGCGGGCTCCCGCGCGTGGGTTTCTAGCCTAAAAGCCCTCTAAAAAAATGAAATAAAACCCTAAAAAATGATTTGAAACGAATGAAACTGAAGAGTAGAATGATGTGGATTACCTGGAGGAGACGACGCTCGATTCCGACGAATGGATTTTCCACAATCTTCACGGGATGTTTCTGACCAAAAGCACTATTTTCTCACCCAAATCTCAAACGGTAAAAATGAATTGACGAAAGCCCTTTTTATAAGTTTTTGAATAAATAAGTTGTAAATTTGTTTATGTTTCACTTTAGAAAGGTAACTTTTGCAGCATTTTTATCCATCTCAAATAGGTATGAGTAATGTTTGCATTTTTGTTCAGGATAGCAGATTTTTCAGGCGAAATCGGTCATTTTCAACGAAAAAACATTTAGAGTCACCTTTAAGCTCTTTTCTGACTCCTAAAACATGAAAAGATTGCCGAGTTTTTCTTTTTAAACTCGTTAAAACGAAACTAAAAAGATAGTCCACTTACAGCTCTTTTTTGACCGTAAAAACATGAAAAGGTTGCTGGATTTTTGTCGTTTCAAATTCGATATTGGTTATAAAACGATGTGTCATTGATCGCTTTTTTACTTTTTCGGATCAGAGGCACTAATTACGAAAAGTAATCCTTGGCCATAAAGATCAAGCGGTTCTCTCAAGTATTATTTTATACTTCGGGCTTGGGAGACACAAATTTACGAAAAAGGTCAACCCTGGAGTCTTCTTAAGTTTTCTCAGACTCTCTAAAATTGAAAAACGCTGAGTTTCTCCTATACTGGACTCGTTAAAATTTAACAGTAAAGGTCCTGTTCAATTACAAATAGGAACGGACCACTCCTTCTTAGGGTTCGAATTTAAACTAAGTTGGACTCATCCGAAGGATGAGCTTATAATCAAGCAAATGTTATCCTCCTCAAGCTTGTCAAAAATAAAGAGGTAATTGCCAGAAATGGTGGGGGAAAAGAGAGAAAAATGAGCCTGTTTGTCATACTTTGTAACCACTCTTGAGCACGAGACTTTTATTCACCTGGGTTGGGAAATCCTTTTCCAAACAGTTGATCAAACCACATTGAAAGTCTTCAGCCGGTTTCTGGGTATTAAATTTGGGTCAATTGTCACCAAACCATCTGCTGTGTCGTTATGTGTTCAAGAGGTCAGTGCCAATAAGCCATTCATCTACAAAATATCTGTCATCCATCTTGACCATCCCTGAGTCAGCCCTTGCAACTAAATTTCTTCAACTTGATCTATGATTTCATGTTGTGGGCTTGCCTACGACGGATCACTTTCTATCGACTTCAGCTCATTATCAAGAAAGATGATCTAGAAATTGTCAGTACCTTGGGATCTGCACGCCTCAATGGCAGGTTTCTCACCTTCGACGATAGGTTGCATCATTGACCTTCGATCAAAGGATTTCGTGACATGTTCGACATCTGTTATAGACATTTTTGGGCACTGCAACTCCAAGCATAAAATTTCCATAAACCAAGGGCTCCTAAGTCCCTAAAAGTGTTGTTCCAACCCCTAAAGGAACAAGGTCAACTGATTACAGCTTCTCCCAGAAGATCTCCATGAAAAACCACTCAGAACTGGTCAAAACAGGATCATTTCACCTGCGCCATAGGCAAAGTGCGTTGCATCTCACCTAAGTACACTCAGTTGGTGCGTTGCATTTCAAAAAGCCCTTATATGGGGTGCGATGGGCAAGAAGAGACAAATGGCAGTGTCAATCCGCGAGGTGGAGAAGCATGGAATCTTCCAGAAACTTCTCCTGTGACACTTGCCTCTCTGAATTCGACCAAGGATGAGTAAGAGATCATCAATATCCAAGTGGAAGCAAGAAATATCAGAGGGAAGACACTAATCAAATCACAAGTTGACTCATCTGCCTTACAGATATCTATATATGGATCCCTCATCCCAGAGATCCGGAGGCTGGAATTTTGCATCTTGTAAGGAATTGCTGTTGGTTTCTTGAGGCAACATCATAGTGTTGGGTGATCTAAGCTTTGCATGAGGTGAATAAGGGCTTACTTGTTGAGAGGATGATGTTGGGTCAGAACAACTGGTTGTAACTCTCTTGGCTCTTTCTTGATTATCAATAAAGTTATTCAAGTTTTCCTCCATACTCTTGTGTCATTTATGTTTCATGCATTTGTATGGTCAATTTACATCTGATCCTAGATTGTTTATGATAATAGATCCATGTTCTCGTATAGTGTTATGCTGCTTTGATTCTATAGGTACTCTGTGAAGCTGGGTGTAGAAGGAAGCAAGTAGCAAAGGACTATCAGAAGAGAGAGGAATCGAGCGAGGAACCAAGCACAAGACAGAGGTTGGTCTCCTCTTTTCTTCTCTCATCTATCTTTCATAAAGGAAAACGAAAGTAGTTTTACTTTGTTTGTTTCTAAGGTAGCTACCAGACCTTAGTGGGATTAGCAGTTCTACATAGACACTTTTCCCTGTAACAAAATGGCGACTCTGCTGGGGAGCGACTAGGTTGTTTGTTTATCTATATTTGTTTACTTTATAAACTTACAGACGGAGCCTGAAGTTGAGCCAGGTAGCTTTCGAACTGCATTTGCTATGCAAATGCAAAGTAGATAAATGCCGCTTCAGTCAATCTCCAGGTTTTGTTTATGAATTAAACAACTGATTTACAAACTCTCTAATTGCCCTTGTGGTGGCTCTAGTAACCTCTTTAGATCTACCCCTGTTGTTGATTTACTGATTACCACTTGCTCGGCCAAAATCCCTGAACTAAACTGCAAACTGTGACCCGGAACCCAAGCAAAGTCTCGTCTCTGGCCTAGCGCACTCTCTGTTCTGTGAATATGAAATTCAACGCACTTCCCGAGTGTAGTAGGTGTGCTGCATTTCAAATTCACTGTGTTACAGGTGTGCTGATCAGACTAGGCATTGTTCCTGAATTTTGGTTTCTGTTCACTCTTTTCAGATCTATTCAAGAATTTTGCTGCCTATAGTCAGTACACCTCTATTTGAAACCCCTTTCCTTGCTGATATTCCGCATCCATTGTGCAAAGAACTGTAAATGTTTTTGTGTATTTGTTGAGTCATTTTTAGTTCTCCTTTGCAAAAAAGTAACGTAATTATACTATCGTTTCTTGATTTGAAAGTGTTGCAAGTGTCTTTTTTAGTCATAGAAGAGAGTCTGATTACTCTTGATAGTCGATTACCCTGTTACTATTGTATTTGATCTGAATTAGTAGTTTTTCTAGTGTCGAAAGCAAGTCTTCATTTCCAAATCGCAAAGTGTTGTCATTGTCTTCATTTTGATTTTGAGAAGAAACTTGTTAGTAATTGTCGCTTGAAAAGTAATTCAGATTTGCGCATTAGCTTTCTTTTTATCATTCACATATTAAGAAGGCTGAAAACAAATACATGCATGTGCATTTGCATTTAGACTGTTTGATTGGTTTGATTTAGGACAGTGCATATAGTGTGTGCTCTTTTCTCTTTGTTGAAAGAATTCTGTTTTTCTTTGCTTAGTAGCTAGGATTTTCATTGCGCAAAGAAGATAAAAAGATTGTTTATCATCTTAGATTGCATTTTAGGAATTGTACATCTACATCACGTAGTGAACCTGAAAGGAAAATTTCTTAAGCAAGATCAACTATAAAATAAATTTAATGAATCTAACAATGCTTTGGAACCTAACGCACAACATTTAGAAGTCTAGGCTAGAGACGTATTCTAGCATCGTAAAGCCTGGTAACTGTTGTTCTCACTGTTGGTTGGGTGATTCCTCCACTTTGAGACGATAAGTTCCAGTATGGACTTTTGCTCCCACGTACCGTCGAGTATATTTTGGGAGACCACAATAGGCTTAATCATTTATCCATAGGAAGCCGTGTCTGTCGCCTTATCAATCGCAATGCACTGAACACATCATTCGGGAAGATTGACTGCCGTACCGTAAAAAGTATTCTGCAGTTTTGCGATTGGTTTGGTAATCCCTCTACCTAGATTTCCAGAGCAGTCCCTTTCGTTCCTTTTCAAACTCCTTAACGGAAAAGGTCCATCTGAGCACTTGTCACTTCAGGCTCATTAAAAATCGAAGGCGACTAGAGTCATCTTTTGTTTTTTCTCGACTCTTTAAAATTGAAAAAACAAGTTGTGTCAAAGCATCTAAAATTTATTTTAAATGGAATAATCGTCACCTTTCCTACGTTGGTCTTAAGTTGAGAAAATGGAGTCTACCAACCAAGGAATTCCCCTTGGAGGAAATCCTAGTCCCTTCTCCTCTTGGGGAGATGTTGGCGCACCCCACATGGCCACATTGTCACTTCCAGGATTGGCGATTGGCTTACTCGTATGGCTTTTCTCAACCTCCGTTGTTCAGAACACCGCGATTCCTGAACAATCGAGTCAGCAACTAGACAATTCCAGAGTTACCCCCCAACCCTCTACTTCATCCAATTCTTCCTCTCCTCCTTCCTCTTCGCTTGATGGGGCTGGTAAGCCAAAGATCATGTATCTGAGAAGAAGAAGGAAAAGAAGAAGAAAGAGAAGAAGAAAAAGGAGCCAAAGGCGAAAGGGGGCAACCAAGCACCGTCTAGCGAAAATCCACACATTGCACCGACCAGGCCTAAATCGCCATGTGTCATTTGCAAAGGAGACCACTATCATAGAGATTGTCCTTGCATCCCTCGAATCTTAAGGGACTGGTCTCCTCGTTTGCACAACTCGGTGTCATCAACCTCTGATGATCATGTTGAAAACACACTGTCAACTAGTGAAAGTGAAGTCCTTGGACAAAGAGGAAAGTGCAAATTTCTTTGTAAATTGTGTGAAGGCGATCACGCCGTACACCATTGTCCCTTCTTAGACGAGGCTAAAATAGTTTTGGAAGATCGTCCGGTTTCACTGTTACGACTTCCTCCTGGATATAAGAAACTCTTGCCGAGTCCATCGCTAGTTGAAAATCCGGCTGACCCGCCCAGGTGGTCGGACGAAGCATCTATCCTTGAAGATAAACCATCTGAACCCATACCAGATGAAAGTCAAAAGGTCGAGGTGACATTTGACCCGGTCTTGCCTTCAGAGGTTCCATCTTCAGATGATACAGTCATCGAAGAGAACAAGGATGACACCGTCCAAATTCTTTTCATAAGCGCAGACTCCGATGAACATGGGGGCAATTTAACCATTCCTTTACCGTAGGAAGGAAGTTCGTCAGAGTCGTACCCAGCCGTCTATTCGGTCCCACCTCCAAGCAACCTAGTTTTTTCCTTCGACTGGAATCAGCTAGGCAGACCCCATTTACCGGCTAGTGTACCATTCCGAATCATTGCTCAAGGATATAGAATGGTTATGGTCGGTACCATCATAGATGAAGGGGCTTCTGTGAGTATCCTTTCCTCAAATGCTTGGAAAGCGCTTGGTTCACCATCGCTTTTGCCTGAGATGAGAAATCTTACAAGCTTTGACAAAGGAACCAGTCGACCGTTAGGGATCCTTCCCAATGTGCCCATAACATTGAGAGGGAAAACTGTTTACATGAACGTAATGGTGGTCCAAGGACCCCTGGATTATAATCTACTCCTTGGACGAGACTATATTTATTGCATGGGAGCCATTGTCTCATCACTCTTTAGAGTAATGTGTTTTCCGCACGAAGGAAGAGTGGTCAAGCTCATAGACCAGCTTTCATTTCCCGGTTCACACATAGAAAATAGTCATATACCATCCCTAAATGGTCTTTTCACACAAGGAATGTCTCATCAATCTCCAGTCCATCCTCTTGATGAGTGTGAGTGATTCGGAGGACATGACTGAAACCCAGGGGGCATGCACCCTGGTCTGCTTCGACAGGAAAACTTCAGGTACAAAATAGGTTTCCGCGAGAGATATATGACTAGTCTGACACTCCCGTCTATGATTGGAAAAGGGGGTTGGACTGGAATAAGATTCCCTTGTCAAAGTTATGTGAGTGAAGACGCCTGCGCCACTCGCCTTTGTCTATTTCGGTAGATATCGGTGAAGAAGTGTTTTTTTTGTGGTGTAGATAAAACAATCTTTGGTAACCTGAAAGGGCTAGACCTTTCCTGATAAAACGAATGTCTTATCGGTAGAATAAAAGGTGACCTTGAAACTCTATTTTATACCTGGGGGCATGCAAACCTTTTGGTGTGCAAGCGAAGAGTGATCATTTATTTTTTAAATTTGTAAGTCCTCTAACCCTTTAAACTCGTAGGATTGGTTGTTTCCTAACTTGCATAATGAAAGGATGTGGGGAAAAACTCTAAAAATTGCCATTTTCATATATGAGACATTCTTATTATACGACTGGATTATTCGAGCAGTTTTAACGTGGACTTCATGCTCGCTAAAAAATAAACATAAGCAATGAGCAAATGTTTCCCCCAACATTTAAGCTCAATAAAAAATGAACCAATTGCCGGTAAACAACCATCATGAATGTAGTACTTTAGCCTTTAAAGCCTTGGTCGTGTTCCCATCATCACCTCCACTCTGCATTGGCCGATCATTCACCTCCATTTGATTGTTTACCCCTTTTGAGGAACAGCTGCGAAGAGTGATCCTATTAGCCATCCTTGTAACACTGCCGTGATTGGAAAATTCCAAACCTTACCTGGAATCAACTTCTACCCAATTTTATCACTCGTTCCTCAAAGACGAGTCTCCTTTAAGCTCTTTTCAACTGACTCGTAAAATATGAAAAGATTGCCGAGCCATTGGCCTCTCCAGCTCGTTAAAGGGACCGGAAGTGCTATCCCTCCTTTAGATTTTAATCTTTTTGGACCTGAGGGATTATTACACAAAAAGATCGAGCGCTTGTTTTGTTCGGCTCGTTAAAAGTATCGAAAATTCATCCCTTCTGTATTGTTTTATACTTTTTCGGACTTAAGGGATTAGATGACGAAAAAGGATTTGTGGAGTTTCCTTTATGTCCCTTTTCAGACTCTCTAAAATTGAAAAGGACCGAGTTATCTTTGTCGTTAAACTCGTTAAAACCTAATAGCGACAAACTTGTCCATAACAGACAAGAACGAGTTTCACTATCGCTAGGCTCGTTAAAACATAGCGATGGGTTTGCTCGAAGGGAAAATTATAGAACAAGCATATGTTATCCTCCTCAAGCTTGACAAAAATAAAGAGGTACTGGTCAGCAATGACTGGGGAAAAATTGGGAAGAAAACTTGAAGAAACTTTGTTGGTAGCAAGTCGCTCTTGAACATGACACTTTCACTCTGCATCCAAGTCGGGTTGGGTTGTTTCATTCACCGGTCACATCACCATGGTCCCATCACACCATCCACATTTGGGGTTAATGCTACCAATCCATCACGTCAGTGTCGTCGATATGTTCAAGAGAAGTCACTCAAAGAATTCACCTGTGTCTCACTCGCTGCAATACATTTACGCTCCATTCTTTCATGACCGCCACCCTGAATCTTATATCACCAGACCGTTTTCACCTCCATTAAAATCATTTGCTCCATTCCGTGTCATTGATGTGGGATTCATTAAGGCCCTCCTATGACAGGATCGCTTCTTGTCGACATCAGCTCATTATCCAAGAAGTCGATCTAGGGACACCACTTTCAGTACTTTGAAGCTTGCATGCCTCAATGGCAAGTTTCTCACTTCCGGCGACAGGTTTACATCAATGGCCTTCGACCAAAAGATTTTGCGTGGTGTTCGATGCCAAGTACCTTGAGGGTCATTATCATTATCGGTGATTCCTCTCGCACCTTTTAACAGCTTACATCATTGGCTGGTAATCAAGCGATGTCTTTCCATGTTCGACTCCAGAACATCTCTCACATGGATCGACTTGTACTTTGAGTAAAGATCGAACGAGATTGAAGACCCCAGATCTAGTTTCATCCATCCAGGCTACAATATATATTCAGGAAAATAAAGACATCAAATGTACATCGTTGCTACACAGATAATCATCCAATCAAAGGGATGATGGCTCTACCAGAATCATCAATCTACACTCAGACGATTGTCTATCCTATGTACATGAAAATGAATTTATAAAGTTGAGCATGGGAATGCCCACCTCAGCTAGATCATGAAAATATTATGAAGATAATGTATTGTATTGTATCTTATTACAGGTCTCCTCCCAGCTTGAAAGAACTTCGGATCCTCATGATAAAGCATTTCACCCGACATCAACAAAGATTAACGACCTCATGCTTTAGGGGGCAACTGTTACAGACATTTTTGGGCACTGCAACCCCAAGCATAAAATGTCCATAAACCAGCTCCTAAGTCCCTAAAAGTGTTGTTCCAACCCCTAAAGGAACAAGGTCAATTGATTACAACTTCTCCCAGAAGTTCTCCATGAAAAACCACTCAGAACTGGTCAAAACAGGATCATTTCACCTGCTCCGTAGGCAAAGTGCGTTGCATCTCACCTAAGTACACTCAGTTGGTGCGTTGCATTTCAAAAAGCCCTTCTATGGGGTGTGATGGGCGAGAAGAGATAAATGGCAGTGTCAATCCGCAAGGTGGAGAAGCATGGAATCTTCCAGAAACTTCTCCTGTGACACTTGCCTCTCTGAATTCGACCAAGGATGAGTAAGAGATCATGAATCTCCAAGTGGAAGCAAGAACTATCAGAGGGAAGACACTAATCAAATCACAAGCTAACTCATCTCCCTTACAAATATCTATATATGGATCCCTCATCCCAGAGATCTGGAGGCTGGAATTTTGCATCTTGTAAGGAATTGTTGTTGGTTTCTTGAGGCAACATCATAGTGTTGGGTGATCTAAGATTTGCATGAGGTGAAGAAGGGCTTACTTGCTGAGAGGATGATGCTGGGTCAGAACAACTGGTTGTAACTCTCTTGTCTCATTCTTGATTATCAATAAAGCTATTCAAGTTTTCCTCCATACTCTTGTGTCATTTATGTTTCATGCATTTGTATGTTCAATTTACATATGATCCTAGATTGTTTATGATAATAGATCCATGTTCTCGTATAGTGTTATGCTGCTTTGATTCTACAGGTACTCTGTGAAGCTGGGTGTACAAGGAATCAAGTAGCAAAGGACTATCAGAAGAGAGAGGAATCGAGCGAGGAACCAAGCGCAAGACAGAGGTTGGTCTCCTCTTTTCTTCTCTCATCTATCTTTCATGAAGGAAAATGAAAGTAGTTTTACATTGTTTGTTTCTAAGGTAGCTACCACACCTTAGTGGGATTAGCAGTTCTGCATAGACAGTTTTCCCTGTAACAACATCAACACATCTATTCACATTTCATGGATTGTACTAAGTACTTTGAGAGCCATTGACGTTAATGGTGGTTTCTCTCACACTTGTTAATAGTTTACATCATTGAATGGTAATCAAGTGGTTTCTACCATGTTCGACTTCAACACATTCATTCGCATGGTTAGAATCGTACTATTTCGGGAAGTAGAAATGAAGACCCTGGATCTAGTTTCCACAATCCAGGCTACGAGGAATTTTGTATTCATTATATTGTGGACTATTCATAAACAGATGGTTGTGTCCATACTGTGTCTACATGTGTCTATACTTGAGATGTATTACAAGATCATTCCTATATCAGAGCAGTAGTTAGTTTTCTAGTTAGTTTTGATCTGAGTATGGGAATGCCTACCTCAGCGATGATATGATCTCATATATATATTTTGCATTGAATGTTTTTACAGGTTCCGACCGAGCTCTCCACAAGATGATCCTCGAAATGATAAAGTACTTCACTCTTCCTAAATGATAAATGAAATCCTCATCTACTATAGACTTCGCACTTTAGGGGACAATATGTTACACAAAAATATTGTCACCATGACTATTTGCAGTCAGTATGGGTCTATCATCACTTGTACTGTCCTCCTAAGCAAGTCTCAGACCTCAGCTCTTCAAGTCAAGCTTTGAAAATGAGAGAAAGACATTGAAAATAAAAAAAGCTCTGGTTCCACACTTTCTCTCACTATTGCCTGCGGTCCCGCACCCCCTGTTCACAATAACTGCGGACCTGCTCGCTCTATCCCTAAAGGAGTGGGTGCGGACCCCTGTGAAAGTCAAAAAGGCGCAAGTTTATTCTAAAAAACTCACTTTGGGTTAATTCTAGATGATTCTAGAAGGAATTTTGACGTGGATTGTTCGCTCTTAGGTGGTACATGCATCCCAAAAGAGAAGGAGCTAATCCCTTGATGAGAGGAGCTATCCCTTTGAAGGAGGGCTTTATCCCTTTGAAGGAGGACCTAGTAACTTCCCTCCATTGCACTATAAATTAAGGCAATGGGCTGGTTGCTAAGGAAGTTAGAAGCTGAACTTTTTTGAGGGTAAATGCTGGTGGAATTGAGACTTCTTAGTTAAGCTTGAGAGGAGAGATCACATACCTTTTTGGCTTCATTGGGAAGAGAGTGAAACTTGCAAAGTAGAGGAGACTTCTTGTTGGACCCTGGGAGGAGCTTGTACAGCATCAAGGCACAGGTTGTAAAGTTCTTCTTTGATTTGAATTAATATAATCAGATTCATTTTTCTCAACAAATTGTCTTATGTCATTTGTTTCATGAATTCCTTGATCATCATGTTAAGTATGCTTTATGATATTGGCTTTTTAGGTGTTATTTAATTTGTTTGCTTGTTTGTGTTTGCAGATTCGCAACAAGGGAGCTCATTTGGATCAAAGGAGCGAGGCTTCCACAAACTTGCATTGGACCCAAGGTAGGCCTAAAACACTTGTTTGCATTTGTTTATAATTTCATATTTAGAGAAAGATAGTTTTTGATTGGCTTGCTTGTCACTAGATATCGTTAGATTCTAGGAAGGTCTATCTTGTCCGCAAGATCAACTCATTCAGTGTGACAACAAACATGGTCCAATCATCGAAATATACTTCGAGGAACTTATGAATAAATTCCTTGAATGTCGCGATCACTACCTAGGAAAAGATAACGGGCACGTTCTTCAATCTGAATGGCATAACTGTATATTAGAAGCAACCCCACTCCGTCACAAAGGTTGTTTTTCTTCTATCCTCTGGCACGATATTTATTTGATGATAACTCGAAAATCCTTCAGTAAATGAATATGCTTCATGTCCACCAACATTCTATAATACTTTATTAATAAATGGTGTCGGAAATGGGTCATGCACACACGCATCATTCAACTTCCGCAAATCTACGCATATGCGAATTTTTCCCTTCTATTTCTTTTCTTGGACCACCATTGGGCTTACCTAATTGGATTCTTCTACAGGCTTAGTAATTCTAGCTTCCACCATATTATCCAGTTCTAGGTGCACCTTTTCCTTATACTTTGGATTCAATCGATAAGGTCATTTTTAATAGGCTTCATGTCTAGTTTTAATGTAATCTTGATAACGCCTAAATCTTCGAAAGTCCCTTTCAAATTTGAAAAATTAATGGGAAATAAATCTTGGTACTCACGCAGTATCTCAGCGAACTTATCAACTATATCTTCATTCCAATAATCTCCTATGTTCGCGAACTTGGGTTCTTCTTCAAACCCATTGTTTACTTGTCGAGTTCTCAGAGGCTCTTGATATATTTGGGTTCACCACCTTCGGTCCTTCGAATTTGTGTTTTCCTTCGGTCTCAGGGATGGTAATATTCCGTGGCTCATCCTCTTCTTTAGCAATCACATTATAGCATTCCAACGCATGGCGTAGCTATGTACTCTAATCTGGATGAGTCCATTCTACTGGTTCCCTCGGCGTTCTGAATATATCTGCTTTAATTTATTGGAGCGCCTCATCGATGCTCTCAAACCCATCCTCAAAGTTGAACGTTAATAGAAAAATCTCCCTTAAAACCTCCCATTCAGTTGTTCCATGGCGAAGCCCTGTCTCCAAATACCAGTTCATTAGGATTGTATCTAGCATATGATAGAAGATATGCACCCACTCTAGTTGTGGTTATGTTCCCCAGGCCTTAGTTCATCATGCTAAATTATTGTGTGGATCATCCTTCCCACTGTACTTTTATGTCATTCTAGTATTAGCATAGCCAAACCTTAAATTCATCATTCAGCGGTACTCTCTCCATCCAACGAAGCTTTCCTTCTATGTACCTCACCAATGGGAAGGCGTAGCGTGTATTGCCAACTCGAGTGCCTAGAATCAATGCTCTTCCAGTATTTCGTGTTCAAATTCATCTAAAAACAATTCCACATCAGTCAATCCATCATAATGTGGAAGTTGTCTTAGCTTATTTGAAACACACCTTAGTGACTTGGTCATCATATTGCAGCGGAGCATAGATACTTCATGTAGCCTATTCTGCCAATTCTCAGGCTCCTCATCTGAATCTGAGGCATAGGATCTATCCCTATCCCACACGATTTGTCCATCTGCCATAGGATTGATCCAATCCTCATCGCACGTTGTTATCTTGTATATCTAATTGAGATCATCGTCATTGTCTACATAGTTGTGCACAGATTCAGTGTAAGATGTTCCTTCTGTAGGGTCTAATGGCACTACTACCCTGAGCGACTTCTTCTCAAAGGACATATTTCGCTTCTTTAACTTAATTACTACGTTCATATCATTAGCCCAATCGATTCCTAGTAGCGCGGGGCATGGGTTATTGTCATCCACTATCTCAATGACCTCAAAATCAGCCAGTGCACTTGCACCCTTAATCTCCACTGTTACACCGTATAAGCGCCCTATTAGAATAATCTTCTATTGATTGTCCATGTGAAAATTAATAGGAGACCACTGCAACATAGGTCTCCCCATCCTTTCCCATGATTTCTTAGGCAAGACATTTGCATCAGACCCCAGATCCAAGATTACTTGGTCCATTTCATATTCATTGATCTGCACGGTTAACCTCATCTCATGCGCCATTTGTGCTTTATGCTTATCAATATTTCTAACTTTGCATTTCTCTGTAGGAGTATTTTCCTTATTGGCACAGTTGCCTATTAAGCCTTGCAACCATTTGACTGCTTTTTGATCACGCAAAAGCTTCATACAATTCTTCAGAAAGGTTTCTAGTATTGAAGGATCTACTTCTTGAGTCACATTAGTCTCAAGCATTTTCTCATGACTTCCCGAGGTGGAGGCCTTAGCGAAGTTCTTCTTTGCTTCCAAGAACATTTCTTTACCGTGATTCAAATGAAAGTTGACTTCCTTCTCAGAAGCCTTGCATGCCCATCCCTCCTCCTCGGGCTACTTAACTTTATCCGTGCTAGTTGTTGTACCACTTCTCAACACAATATTTATGTTCTAATCCTCTTCGTGGGGCTCAACCCTCATCATCTGGATGTTCTGTGTAGGCTGTTGGGGTTGCACCTTATTTTCTTGCATATTTTCTATAAGTAATGGACATTCCTCTATGACATGATCAAACTATCGAAAATACTGACACGAGGGATGCGTGGGATTTGGACAATCACATGCAAAGTTCCCCGCTTTGACATAGTTATAGAAAATTACCTGCCCATGCCCTCGCCCTGATCCAACTCCTCTTCCTTGTCCTCAACCTTGGAATCCTCCATGCGTTGCTCCCATGCTTTGATCGTGAGGCTAACTTTCTGCCTACATTCTGTAGGTAGGGGTTCCTGTCCATCATCAACTCATAACTTCTACAATGGCATTCATCATGCCCTACTGACTTACAAAAATTGCAAAATAACTGCTGAGGGTCTGTACAAAATTCTATAATAGATGGAAATTATCCGTATCATATTATCCTGAAATCTGATAAATAGCGCACCAAAGTGCAGCTCCCATGCTCATTCCAACATTGCTCTCTGGTTTCAGGGGAACATGTCCTCCCCTTATGATATAGTTCCTAAAAACCAAGCAATGATCCTTATCATGTGCATGTATTTTACATTTTAGACACCAAATCTTAGCGTGCACCTCTGGCTTCCCTTTCCCTCCCTTTTTCAAGCTCTACAACTCCAAGTGCACACTCTCCAACTGCGAATGAATCTATTACACCCCAAGGTTTGTATCCAAAATAGGTGATGCATGCATCCTCATCACGATCTCCAAATCTTCTGCTTGCATTTCTATTTTCTACTGTGACAGAGGTATTCTTAAATGTGGTAAAAGTGAAGCTATAAACTAGTCATGATGCTGGGTATCTGAGATTTTCATATTAGCCTGCCTGATCTATCACTTCAACCTCTAATCAAAGTCCCAATGCATCTAATCGACTCTCATTTATATCTCCTTAAATTCAATTTCTGACTATGCCTCTAACTAAGGCCTACTGAACTCCTTGTTCAAAGCTAGCTGGGTATTTGCCAATGACGTGTTGGGGTTATCAATGAAATACTTTGCATACCAAGTTAATGCGCAATCTTGTAAGGTGGTGACCAACTGTGCTTTCTTAATATTGTCATCGGTAACCTGCTGCACCATCCACACATCTCCTGCAACAAACCAAAATTATTCCAGATCTTCATCGTCCGTTCCTTTAAAAATCGACATCTTCATTGCGTTCACCATGTCGAATGGTGGAAGTGGAGGTGGAGGAGGTGAAGGTGTGGGTTTATGAGGTGGAGGTGGAGGCAGGGGTGGAGTGGATGGATGAGATATCCTCAAAATACTATGAGTTATTAACTTAATGGCACTTTGTGGTATAGTTAGCATGGCTCCTTCATCGTCACTGGAAGGGGGTTCAATGAGCAGACTATATTATGGGTTAGATCCTCTGTGTCTTATAAAGAGTCTCCCACTTTGCGTAGATCCAAAAAACAAAGTAAATGCATAACCCTATTTTCACATAAGAGCATTTTAATCCAAGTCTTCAGTGAGTTCAAATACTTACCTCGCGGTCCTTTAAAGATCCTTTGCTCTGCTTCGCTATAGCTGATATTCCTGTTAATCATGAAATAAGTCACAAATCTTCCCAATGTGCATTCAACCCAATAATCCATAACCCATGCAATATTTCTTTTTGGTGCTTCAAGACATCGCACCAGTTCAGAATTCCACACTATAGGGCCTTCGAGCCTTCATGTCCCTTGACTATCAGCTAATTTAGACAACCACTCATATAGTTCTTCAGGAAGAAAAAGAAGAACGTGTCAGTCTCGTTTGTGTATAAAAACCTTTGCAACCACTACTCCTTTGATAATTTATGGCTCCTATTCTACTGAGTCACAAACGTGTGTGATTTCCAATCAATCCACTTGTAAAGCTCTTTCTTCATAGGAAACCATTTAGCACACATCTCTTAGACATATCCTAATCCCAAAAATGGAACCATTTGTTGGCTTAAGGGGCCTGACCTAGGTTCAGAGTTGTCACACCAACCAACAAAACCCTCAACTATTGGCCATTTTGGTAACAACCTGCATAGTGCAGTCTGCAGTCTCACCCGAAGCAGTATAGGGGGATGCTAGAACAAAGTTTTTACATCCAGGGATGTGTGATAAGTGGTTTCTAAATTTGCATAGCTTCAGATTTTCCTTCGCATAAATCAATATCTTCCTAGGGCCTGTCACTGTATCTAAGTCAAAATGGCTTCTATACCTTCGCAAAGGTCTACGATCAGTCTTTGCAGACCTTAACTAGATGATTTATCTAATTTTGCACATCAATAAACAACCATAGATCTGAGCTCATGCAGATGTTGGGTTGTGTTATATTCCTTCCAGGACTAGCCCACGTAGTTAACCGGGGGGTTAGAGGGGGGGTGGAGCCCCCCTTCGTTGCCCTGATTGTGTAGCCGGGGGGGGGGGGGGGTCATAGGGGGTTTGAGGTGTACCTGTAACCCCACTTTATGGGGTCCGGGGCAGCGCCCTAGAAAATTTTGGTTTTGGACCCTATGTTAGGTTAGGCTGACCCACCTATGGTTTTGTGCATGATTTTCACACATGTTTTTGGACACGATGGTTTTTGGTCCATGGTATTGGATGCGATGGTTTTCGGTCCATGGTATTGGATGCTTCGACATGTATAAATATGTATTATAACATTGAAAGAAAATAATGAAAAATCAAGATGGTCATCTCGGTTTTGGGATCCAGGGGAAGATCTCTGTGTATATGTGTTTTATGTGTTATGCTCTCGCATTGTTTATTTTTTGTGTTTTAGAATTTGTATGCAGGTAATTTTTGTACGGGGTTAAACCTACATTTGGTATCAGAGTTGTTTTGGCTTCAAGGGGATGCCTTTGTTGCTCAGTGGTTTTGCTCGGGCCTGTGGTAGACCCTATTCAATGGGAGATCTGCGAGATCGATTCTAGTGGTAAAAGAAGATGGTGAGCAGTGGAAAGATAGAGATCGAGAAATTCAATGGTCAAAGTTTTGAGTTGTGGAAACTCAAGATGGAGGATCTGTTGGTGGATAAAGATTAGTGGATCGCGGTAGATCCAGGTACTAAACCAATGGGAGTGACCGATGAAGAATGGAAGAATTTGGATCAGAAGGCAAAGCGCACAATGCGGTTGTGTGTCTTAGATTCAGTTTTGTTGAATGTATTAGGGGAAGCTACGACGAAGGCTTTGTGGGACAAGTTAGGAACTTTGTACCAATCTAAGTCTCTGGTGAATAAAATGTTCTTGCAGAAAATGTTGTATAACCTGAGGATGAAATATGGAGACTCGGTGACAGAGCATCTAAACGCATTTAATATTGCGGTAAGTCAGTTAACATCTATTGATATTAAAATTTCAGATGAAGATAAGTGCATCAGTTTGTTGTGTTCTCTACCAGTTTCGTGGGATAGTATGGTTATTGCAATAGGTAGCAATGCAACTGCCTTGCATTTTGATGAAATAGTCTCATCCTTGCTGATGGAGGAGATGAGACGGAAAAATATGGAGAGCCAGAATGGTGATGCCTTGTCTGTACGAGGGTGGTCCCAAAATAGAAACAAAAATAAGTCATTGAGTGGGAGATCTAAATCTAGAGGGAGATCTAAATCTCCAAGAAAACCTGTAAAGGTGGTGTGCTGGAAATGCGGAAAGGAAGGGCACTACAAAAGGGACTGTAAATCTAAAGCTCCTAATAAAGGAAAGGGGTTTGATGATGCTCCTTCTGCAGAGGCAAAAACCACCTCAGATGAAGGTGGGGATGTGTACTTGGCTTCTTCAAGTACACATGTAGATCATGAGGCATGGTTGATTGACTCAGGTGCATCCTTTCACTTCACTCCCCATAGAGAGTGATTTTGTGAGTATGAGAAATACGATGGTGGTGATGTCTTCTTAGGGGATGATAGGAAGGCTAGAATCATTGGTCATGGAAAATTAAATTTGAAGTTGCAAGGTGAAAGGGTTAGAACACTTCCAAGTGTTCTATATATTCTTGCATTGGTCTGAAATCTGATTTCTGTAAGCAAGTTGGATAATGCAGGTGTAAAAACAGTGTTTGAGAAGGATACCTGCAAAATGGTTCGGGGAGCATTGGTATTGATGCGGGGAGTTCGAATTGGAACTCTATATAAGTTGCAAGGTAACACTGTTATTGTGGGTGCAATAGTTTTGTGGTTCCTGAAAGTGGAGCAGAAAATCTAGTGGTCTCTGGAGAGAAGACCATGTTGTGGCATCAAAGGCTTGGACATATTGGAGAGAAGGGCCTTCGAATACTTCATGGTAAAGGTATGGTAGAAGGTATGAGTAATAGATCTTTGGATTTTGATTTCTGTGAAAATTGTGTATATGGGAAGCAGAATCAGGTGAGTTTCCCCTTTGGTAGTAAGAGGGTGAAATAGATATTAGAACTTGTGCACAGTGATGTGTTTGGACCTGTGAAGGTTCCATCACTAGGTAAATCTGTGTACTATGTATCATTTATAGATGACTTCTCAAGGAATACATGGATATATTTCCTTAAGAAGAAATCTAAAGCCTTTGACAGGTTAAAAGAATTTAAGGCTCTCATGGAAAATTAGACAAAGAAGAAGATAAAGGTACTGAAGATAGATAATGGTGGATAGTTTTGCAGCAAGGAATTTGAAGAATTTTGTAGGAAGTGTGGTATAGCATGACAGAAGTCTACTCCATATACACCTCAACAAAATGGAGTTGCAGAAATAATGAATAAGACGTTTATGGAGAGGGAAAGAAGCATGCTCAGTGGTGCTACGTTAGGACATGAATTCTGGGCAGAGGCGGTGGATATTGCATGTTACTTGGTCAATAGGTCACCTTCATCAGCGTTGGAGGATAAGACTCCACAAGAGGTATGGACTGGTAAGAAACCCTCTCTTTCACATCTGAGGGTATTTGGATGTGATGCATATGTACATGTTCCAAAGGAGAAACAAACCAAGTTGGATAGTAAATCTGAAAAGTGCATCTTTATTGGGTATAAGGATGGTTTAAAGGGTTATAAGCTTTGGAACCCAGTCACATGGAAGGTTATGTACAACTGAGATGTGGTGTTCAGAGAGGTCAAAGATGTTATTAAACATGAAGTCAAATCAAAGGAACCTGAGAAGATAGAGTTTGAGCTTAAGGAGGAAGAATCAGACTCTACAGCAGAGGAGGAATCAAAAGATGAAGAGCCACAAACTTTGGGTGTGAGAAGATCAGTGCGAGAAAGAAGGCAACCAGAAAGGTATATTTCATCCGATTTTTGTTCAAATTTTGCTTTATCTATTACTAACGACGATCTCAGAACTGTGAAGGAAGTAGTAGATTCAGAGGATGGCAAACTCTGGAAAGAGGCCATGGTTGATGAAATGGCATCTTTGCACAAAAATGAGGCTTGGGATCTGGTGGAGTTGCCGGCTGGAAGGAAACCCATTGGCAACAAATGGGTGTTCAAGAAGAAGACAAATGCAGAAGGAAAGGTGGAGAAATACAAAGCTTGGTTGGTAGAAAAAGGTTATTCCCAGGTGTCGGGAATTGATTTTGGTGATATTTTTTCTCCTGTTGCCAAGGTAACTTCTATTATATTACTTTTATCTATTGTTGCTGCTTTTGATTTTGAGGTAGAATAGATGGATGCGAAGACAAAATTTCTTCATGGGGATCTGGAAGAGGAAATATACATGAAGCAACCTGAAGGCTTTGCAGTGAAGGGTAAGAAAGAACTAGTATACAAATTAAAGAAGTCTCTATATGGGTTAAAACAGTCACCAAGGATGTGGTATCATAAATTTGATACATTTATATGGGGACTTGGCTTCACTAGAAGCAAAGCAGACCACTGTGTGTATTTTAAATTAATTGGTGATAGTGTTATTTATCTGGTCTTGTATGTGGATGATATATTGCTGGTTGGAAATGACAAAGAAATTATCTAGGATTTGAAGACCCAATTGTCCTCCAAATTCGACATGAAAGATCTTGGTGCTACAAACTATATTTTGGGCATGGAAATTAAAAGAGATTAGGCAAAGAGGAATCTCTGGTTAAACTAGAGGAAGTATGTTGAGACAATACTGCAGAGGTTTAATATGCAGGATAGTAAACCAGTGAAGGTTCCTATTCCTGTAGGTGTGAGGTTATCTGCTGAATAGTGTCCCAAGACACAAGAAGAGGAAGAGGACATGTCCCATGTTCCATATGAAAGTGCAATCGGTAGCATGATGTATGCAATGGTCTGTACTAGAACAGACATTGCACATGCAGTGGGAGTATTGAGCAGGTTTATGTCAAAACTAGGGAAGGAGCACTGGACAATAGTGAAGCGGGTTTTTAGGTGTTTGTGTGGCACTATTGATTATGGTTTGTGCTACCAAGGAAGATCAGGATTGGACAGAAAGTTGGATATTCATGGCTTTGTTGATGCAGACTAGGCCAGAGATCTAGATTAGAGAAGATCTACAAGTAGGTATGTGTTTAACCTATTTGGAGGTGCAGTCAGTTGGATGAGTAAGAAACAATCTGTAGTGGAACTATAAACTAGAGAGGCAGAATACATGGCAGCCACTCATGCAAGCAAGGAAGCAGTTTGGTTGCAGAGATTGTGTTCAAGTATGGGGTTAGTACAAGGAGCCATAAGGATAGACTGTGACAGCCAAAGTGCAATTTTCTTGGCAAAGAACCTCGCATATTATTCAAAGACAAAGCATATTGATGTTCAGTATCACTTTGGGAGGGATATGATAGAAGACAAAAAGGTGTTGCTGGTAAAGGTGGACACTTTGAAGAATACTGCAGATGCATTAACAAAATCTGTGAGCTCTAAGAAGTTCTATTGATGTAGAGAGACAATGGGAATTTTAGGGCTGGAAAAATGACTAAGCTCTCTTGTGGCTCCCTGTGGAAAGAAAACAATAAGTGGGAGAATGTTGGGTTGTGTTATATTCTTTCCAAGACTAACCCACGTAGTTAATCGGGGGGTTAGAGGGGGGGCGGAGCCCCCCTTCGTTGCGCCGGTTGTGTAGCGAGGAGGGGTGTCATAGGGGGTTTGAGGCATACCCATAACCACACTTTATGGGGTTTGGGGTAGCACCCTAGAAAATTTTGGTCTTTGACCCTATGTTAGGTTAGGTGGACCCACCTATGGTTTTGTGCATGATTTTCGCACATGTTTTTGGACGCGATGGTTTTCGGTCCATGGTATTGGATGCGATACTTTTCGGTCCATGGTATTGGATGCTTCGGCATGTATAAATATTTATTATAACATTGAAAGAAAATAATGAAAAATCAAGTTGGTAGTCCCAGTTTTGCGATCCAGGGGAAAATATTTGTGTATATGTGTTTTATGTGTTATGCTCTCGCACTGTTTATTTTCTGTGTTTTAGAATTTTTATGCAGGTAATTTCTATACTGGGTTAAAACCTACAACAAATCTATCCAATTCATCAGAAAACATAATAGAATTAACTATTATCTTTGCGAAACATGACAATTGCTTAAATCATGAATTAATAAGACAGATTTAGTGACTTCACACAACATTCATTCTTATTTCATAAAAGCATATCATTAAGCGATAAAATATAATGTAAATAGATTTAACAAAAATACACAGTAATTCTTCAAAAGTTGTCTTTATTGATCTTCAATGTTCAGATTATAGGCTCTTCTACCCTGCACACTCATTTGTAGGGGTCTGTGCACTCAGCTGCAAACTCTATCCAGGCCTCCTGAACACTTAGCTGCAAGAGCCTTCCCTTCTTCACCTAGGCACAGGAAGCAGGGCCTTCCTGCCTTAGAGCTTGCACAAGACAACAAAAAGCTTTCAGCGTACCCAATTCTTCATCAAACGTTATATCTAAGACTCCCTAAGACTCAACTATTTATATCTTTCCTTCATACAATACCATGGTCTGTAGACCATGGGTGAGTCTCAAAACTAACTTAACTATCTATCCAAACAAGGGGCTAAGGTCCCTTTGACACCTACCTATTTGTGTGCTCTGCATCCACATATCGCGGAGACTTTACATCTCTTACAAAAACATATACAAAATTTGGGTTAAATAACCCCAAAATTGATCCTAGGGACCCTATCCCAACATGCCTATTTGGATAGGATCCCTAGGGCCAGTTTTGGGGTTAGTTAACCCAAATTTTGTATATTTTTTTGTAAGAGATGTAAAGTCTCTATGATATGTGGATGTGGAGCGTGTAGATAGATAGGTGTCAAAGTGGCTTTAGCCCCTTGTTTGGATAGATAGTTAAGTCAGTTTTGAGACTCACCCATGGTTTACAGACCATGGTATTGTATGAAGGAAAGCTATAAATAGTTGAGTCTTAGGGAGTCTTAGATATAACTTTTGATGAAGAATTGGGTATGCTGAAAGTTTTCTTTTGCCTTGGGAAAGTGCTAAGGTAGGAAGGCTCTGCTTCCTATGCTTAGGTGAAGAAGGGAAGGTTCCTGCAGCTGAGTGCACTGACCCCTGCAGCTGAGTGTGCATGGTAGAAGAATCTGTAATCTGAACATTGAAGATCAATAAAGACAACTTTTAAAGAATTATTGTGTATTTCTATTGAATCTATTTATGTTATATTCTATCACTTAATGATATGCTTTTATGAAATAATGAATGAATGATGCACGAAGTCACTGAATCTGTCTTATTAATGCATGATTTAAGTAGTTATCCTGTTCTGCGAAGATAATAGTTAATTCTGCTATGTTTTCTGACAAATTGGATAGATCTTCATGAACTTAGATCTAGGGTTATTTATTGATGCATGAAATTAGATAAATCATCTAGTTAAGGTCCACAAATACTGATCATAGGCCTTTGTGAAGGTCTAGAAGCCATTTTGACTTAGATACAATGACAGATCCTAGGAAGATATCGATCTGCGCGAAGGAAAATATGAAGTTGTGCAGATTTAGAAACCACTTATCACATATCCCTAGATGCAAAAACTTGGTTCTAACATTGCCCTATACTACTTTGGGTGAGACTGCAGCCTACACTACATAGGCTGTTACCAAAAGGGCCAACAGTTGAGGGTTTTTTTGGTTGGCGTGACAACTCTGAACCTGGGTCAGACCCCTTAAGCCAAGAATCTAAGTTGGTATTTTTGGTGTCACATGGTGGTTGTGGATGGGAAACTGGGCCATATCCCATTGTTGTTATGATATAATAGCTCTACAAAATATTTCATCCTCATTAGTTGGAAGTGTTACAAAATTAATGTGTCACAACTTTGTTGGTGTTATATCCTTAGCAGAAATAGGTATGTTGTAACATTGGCCATATCACTACTTCGAATATATTAGGCAGAACCAGAAGTGTATAGTTTCAACAATACTAAGGGTGGCACTAAAGGTGTTAAAACTTCAGTGTTAACACATCCTCAAGGGTGTTGCCATATTCCTTGATGGAATGTTTTATCATAAAGACCAAGGGTTCAACAACTAGTTTCCAACAAAATATTACATCGTAGTCTAGCACAACACCAACATTTTCATTCCTCTACAAGGGAGAAAAGTATAACTTGAGGCATGTTGAGACATCCAAATGTTATAAGGGGATTTTAGATAGGGACATGATTGATATTGATACATAAATTATACATTAATTGGTTCTTCCTACAAATATCCTCATATATCCTTACATAAACATCCACATAAAAATATAACAAGTAATGTAATAAAGCATCACAAAAATTTTAAAATTCCACCCAATATATCATCATCCATTTAAAAAAACATATGAATAAACACCATAACATTATCCTTATAATATATCAAGAACCAAGCCATTATAATTTAGATCTGCGAAGACTGTGCAAGATCTATTGAGAACCATGTCAATATTGGATAGAAACGAGACTATATTATATCATAATATTCTCATAAAGTTTTAGGTGTCATTTTGACAAGATGTCAGCCTCTTCTCTTATCTCTCCCTCTATAGCTCAATTTGCATGGCTTTATATAGATTTTCCTTTATGCTTTGATATGCACTCGCTTGATCTAGTCCAACTTGACCCCTTTTAAGAAAGATATCTATTTTGGTCCACTTCCATTTGATTCTTTCAAAACTAGTATCTTAATCCTCATTTCGAAACCTTGGAAAGTCTCAAGGTAACTGCTTTCTTTCTCTGCTTTCCGATTTATCATTTTTTTTTCCTTCTTTCTGAATTAATTTTCCTACTTTCTTTGATCATCTTCCATGCCTCTTTTCTAGAAAAATTGATCAAATTTGTCCAAAAATGAAGGACCCAATAGGCCCATAGTCTATTGACTCACGTTCGAGTCAATCGTTTGTTTGCACACTTGGTCCCTTCTTGTGGTTGCATGATTGTTATTGATGCACTATCTCCCTACACTAATAATCCTTGAAATGAAGGACACAAATAAGGAATCATTTACAAATATTGAGCTTTAAAATTGTTATAATACTCCATAATAGTCTTCTATGTAGTGTGCATGGTAGCAACTTTTTCAACAAATTGATTTGCATATTCTACAGTAGTTTCTGTTGTCTTATTGGGGCCTGACCTAGGTTTGGAAGAGTTATTTATCCAAACAAAAACTCGCACTACTAGCCCTTCTGGCAATAGTTCACGGAGCATGGACTGAAGTCTCACCTGAGGTAGTAGGGGGGGTGCTGGAAGTAGATTTCCGCACCAGAGGGATGTCTTGATGAGCACTTGGAAGGTTTGTGATTAACTTGGCGGCTTTGCGCCGCTCTATGCTGCTATCAGACCTTTGCATGGATCCGAACCAGAGCACTCTTTTACCCGTTTAGTTAGTTTATTACAGATCAGATCTATTCTTTTTAGGGTCTTTAAGCAAACTTTTAACAGAAGTAACCAACGTGCGTACCCAAACAGATCATAGATTCACATAAATTCAGAACATAAGCATAAAATAGAGATCAAAATAGATGCATAAACTAGAATGAGAACATATCCACACTCAGAATCAACTTAGCTTTATTAATATTCTTAATTAAGTACAGTCCTTTTCTCTCCCTGCACACTCGACTGCAGGGGTCCGCGCACACAGCTGTAGACTCTACGAGGCCTCTACACACACAGCTGTAGAGCCTATTCCACTACTATCCAACCCGACTCAGGCTTACAAACTCAGATTCGTTCTTGCTTCTAATAGCCCATACATTCAAGATTCAAAATAAGATTGACTTCTACCCTTAGAGCCTCACTCTATTTATACATTTCCATGGTCCACGACTCATGGTCAGGTCAACTCAGCTTCCATTATTCTATCCTATTTTTGGGTGGACAAGCCTTTGACTCAACCCATTACATCTCACTCTCTGCACACTTCACGGATCCTTTACCCTACTCTTACCCAAAATTTTGGACTTTAGACCCAAAAAGCCTTGCGCGAGGGATCCGCTACCCAACAGGCCCCCAGCACAATGATGGTGACTCGTCTTGAGTCACTCGGATAGTGTAGTAATCTTCACCTAGAGGTCATTCAACAATGTCTGTGCTTCACTTAGACTTGCTCCAAAATCTATTGCCATCTTCTGTACCTACTCCATGCGCGCCACTAATCCATCATTAATCATCTCAGTCTGCTCGGGGTCATATGCTGCCTGCATGTTTTCCACCTTTTTCTCGATAGTTGTGAAGACTGCAAATGCCTCATCAAGCCATTGCTGAATGCACTCTTTAATCAGTTCCTCCTTTTGTCGCACTGCATTTACCTGGATCTTGAGAGCCTGGGCCTCCCTCATCTTGGCTAGATGCTGCGTAATTGCAACCATCTGCATGGTTCCTTTGACATTATCATAAGCTTGTTGTAGCTCCCTCGCCTCAGTTTCCAATCGTTGCAGAGTCGAGTCTTCCTGGAGGGAAGTGACCGTACTAATGGACTCCTCCAATAGGCTAGCACATTCCTTCATGGCACATACTATTTCTTCCCACGCGGATTGAATGGTAGCCATTCGCTGCTCCTTGACCTCTGGGGGCGTTGAGGGCCGCGCTTTTAGGTGCAGTTTAGCGATCTGTAAGGTGAGGGCCAACTGGATCTTTGCTACTTCATCCTTTACTTCGTAGAAACCACTAGCCAACTTATGGAGTTGGATACCAATAGGTAAATCTGTGGCAATTTCAAGCTTAGGAACATGACCAACCGCTTCGCTGACAATTTGATATGTCTGTTGGTTTTGCGCCACTACTTCATCCTGCTAGAGGCTCAACTTCTCAATGTTGATACGCTGCTCGCTAAGTACCTGCATTTCCCATCCTTCCCTTTCGTGGATGATCCGAATTGGATCCATGAAAATTATCAAAGTGCCATGACTGTACCAAATCATGATAGACTTCGAATTTATGGATAAAGAGTGATTAAGAAGGCCTCTGGACAGTGGCAGTTTTTAGCCACCAAGGAAAGATGAGGACCTCGGTCAAAGCACACTGACTGAGGCCCATGGAATCGCACAGGAGGCAAAAATGGTAGTCAGGAAGCCCAGATCGAGAAATGTAGGCCATTTTTGATGCACGATTATCGGTAAAACCCCTCAAAAAGGTGAAGCCCTGAGTGCTCGGTCGCATGGGAAGCCAGGAAACTGTAGGGAAAGCACTAATGCGAAAGGCGGGTCCCATGCTCCAAAACTGGCAGTATATCGGGGGAATCCTTGGGTGGTAAGCGAATTTGGCTGAAAGCGAGTGATTCCATTCAGCGCACGACGTGTGTCCGGTGGATGAGAGAGAAATCCACCTCTTCACATGCTAATAGTTGAGCAAGTCAACCACATGAAATGAGCGAATGTCATAGGATCTAGGGGCTCCAGATCTGACGGTGGAGATTGCGCCCAATGGAGGAACCGGATTTGACAGGGGATTAAGCGCCGGCATAAAGAAGTTTGACATCTGATTTGACCACTGAGTTGGCAGATGAGTCATTCCATAGTGTAACTAAACTATCGAACCATTGAGGATGAGCTGGTACAGTTCGTGAGAGGACAAGAGGCCACTCGTTGTGAGATGTTGGCAATGACTCAAAGGCAGGGAACTCCAAACGAACATCAGCAGGAAATCTGAAGGGGTAGAAGAGGAAACAAATAGTCAAGGACATATTGGCTTTAAGCCATGAACAGATGAAGAACATAATAGAAGAGAGAAGACAAAAGAGAGAAGACAGAAGAGAGAAGAGAGAAGGAGGAGAACAGAGAAAAGTAAGAAAGAGACAGTGAAGCAAGAAGCAGAAAAACAGAGAGCCGAGCTGACCTAAGGCAGCATCAAGCAGACAAAAGGCTTGAGAGGTTCAAGCCATCCCAGGGAGGATATCTATCAGGAATTGAGCACCATTGGACTCATCCAATTGAAGACCAGAGAGGTAGAAACTTGGTAAGGAAAGAGTCTGTGCACTCTAGTGGCTTCGGGAATGCAAGAACCACCCTACTAAGCATCCTCTGCTTCAGCAGACTCAAGTTGAGCTCCTCATTGTAAAACTCTGCTTTAAAGACACAATAACAGAAGGCCACCATTGAAATCTAGACCAGAGATGTAGCCCTGGAGAATAGGGTGAACTTCTTATTAATTTGTTGTGTTCTTGTATATGCTTACTGTGTTTCTCTTACTATTTTCTATTTTCAAGTGTCTGTGTATTTTTCAATCTGATCGATCCGTTGCCTAAGATAACATAGACACACACCAGCACATGAGTCTGTAATACCTTAATTCATTAATTATTTAATTGAGATCACTCACGAGTGAATTTTAGATCAAGTGGTATCATAGCTTTAGGCTATTAAGGTTAGACAAGCTTGTGTTGGATTTAGCTGTTGAATGCTCACTAGATCAAAGCTCAAATTAAGAGAAGGAGAGTTGGTCGAAACCAATCCTGAAATTGGGAGAGTCTATCCTCAGAAGCCAATGTCAGAATAAGGTTTTATGGGGCCAACCCTCAATTCATAGATAGTTTCCTAGTCATAAAGTCTATGGTAGAGGAAATGTATAAGGACTTTAGAAAACATAAGGATGAAGATTCATCAGGCTCTAAACAAGACAAAGGAGAAGATGAGTCTCATTTCCATGACCACTCAAAAGGTAAGGGGAAAGAAGAAAGCTTCCTCACACCTCGTAATAGCCATGTACATAACAAGAAGTCATCTTTGATTAAACTAGATGTTAAATTTGTTTTACCTATATATGATGGAGATTTGAATGTAGAAAAGCTGGACAATTGGATTAGACAAATTGATGTTTATTGCAGAGTGAAGAGTATCGACTCAGACAAGATCAAGATTTAGCTAGCAAGCCTACGTCTTGGAGGCACTGCCTTGGTTTTGTGGGAAGGCAGAACCCAAGCTGACATGAAAAGACATGGTAAGACTATCTCTGTCTGGAATGAATTTGTTTCTGCAATAAAAAAGAAGTTCTATCCATTGGCCTACATGCAGCAAGCCATGATGAGTTGGAAAACTCTTTGATAATTGAAAGGGAAAAGTGTGCAAGGGTACACTCAGGAATTTAGAAAGAGAGCATTGATTCTAGGAATCTCATTAGACTCACTGAGACTCTGTTGAAGTACATTGGTGGTCTACACAGCTACATGAGGAACACTATCCTCATGTTTAATCCCACTAGTATAGATGAGGTATCTGTACAGGCTACTCATCTAGAAGCTAGAGGAAAGAATGGAAGTCCAGAAGTTGGGGGATCATCCCAACCCACTGCAAGCAAGAATAAGGATAAAAGAAAGAAAAAATGGAAAGCAAGGAAGGCTACCACTGCACAGAAAAGCAAGGCTTCATGCACTCACTATAAAAAAGATGGGCATGATGACGAGCACTATTGGATTTTGCATCTAGAGCTGAGACCTAAGAAGTTCGAGGGGAAGAAGGTATTCAGAAAGATTTGGGGTCAGACTTAGGAGATGAAACAACTATTGCAACCACAGGTATAAGAGGTAAGAATTCTGAAGCATCTACTAGTAATTCTACACAATCTACTATTGATGAAGAAAATGAGAGAAAAAGACATGAGCTTTTCCATATTCGAGTTATTTCCAAACATCAAAAGATTGATACTTTGTTTGATAGTAGCTCACAAGTAAATTTAATTTCTGAAGCAATTGTAAAGAAATTGGGATTAATGACTACACCTCATAAGAAACCATACCCATTAGGATGGTTAAATGATAAAGCACAACTACAAGTGACTAGATAATGAAAACTCAAGTTTTCTTTTGGATTAGCATTTGTAGATGAGGCTGAGTTAGACATAATTCCTTTGGATATATGTGGAATTGTTTTAGGAAGTCCTTACTTGTATGACAGAAAAGATATCTTTTATAGAGCTGAGAACAAGTATCTACTTGTTAAAGATGGAATCGAATACTTTGTAAGAGCTCATAAGCTCAAGAATAATTATACTCTCATAAACTCAGGGCAGATGAAACGAATGATAAATTCATGCAAACAATTCCTACTGATGGTTGTAAAGGAAAAGAAACCTGATAAAAACCAATGTATTTGAGTGCTGTAATACTAAACAACAAGCTAATCTAGAAAAGGTTGTTTCAGAGTATGATATCTTGTTTCAAGAACCTAAAGGTCTGCCAGCCAAAAAGGAAATAGTGCATGATATTATTTTGCAACAAGATGCTCCATTGCCTAAAATTGGAATGTACAGGTTGTCCACTTCATAGAATGTTGAAATCAAGAAGCAGGTGCAGGAGTTGCTCGAGAAAGGGTTCATCAGACCTAGCACATCACCATGTGGGTCACCAATCGTTTTGGTGAGAAGGAAAGATGGCTCGTGGAGAATGTGCATTGATTACCGAGCACTGAATAAGATAACAATAAAAAATCGTTATCCCCTTCCTCGCATAGATGATCTTTTGGATCAATTGAAAGAAGCTGTTTATTTTTCCAAGTTAGACTTGCATGGTGGATACCATCAGGTCAGAGTTGCAGAACAAGATGCATGGAAGATTGATTTCAAGACAAGCAGGGATTGTATGAGTGCCTGGTTATGCCTTGTGGCTTAACTAATGCTCCTGCCACTTTCATGAGATTAATGAATGATGTACTCAAACCTTTTCTTGATGATTTTGTTATTGTGTATCTGGATGACATTCTGATATTTAGCAAAATATGGGAAGAACACTTAAATCATGTTAAGCAGACACTAGATGTTTTGAAAAGAGGAGAACTTTATGTTAAACTCTCAAAATGTGAATTTGGCAAAACATCTTTGAATTATTTGGGACATATAGTAGGGGGTGGTGAATTAAAGATAGATCCCTCTAAGGTGGCAGTCATTGTAAACTGGACTTAACCCAAATCTGCTATAGAAGTTAGAAGCTTCTTAGGAGCAGCAGAATATTGTAGAAAGTTCATCTCTAACTTTTCCTCAATTGCAACTCCCTTACATGCTTTAATGGGATTGAACAAAGTGTTTCAGTGGGGAGGCAAATAGCAAAAAGCCTTCAATGCCTTGAAAGAAAATATTAGTACAACACCTATGCTAGCACTCGCTGATCTTCAAAGACCATTTGAGATCCAAATAGATGCCAGTGACTATGCCATGGGAGCAATGTTGACACAACACGGTAAACCCATATGTTATCATTCTGAGACATTTAATTCTATAGTAGTTAACTATCCCACATATGATAAAGAATTGTATGCATTAGTATAGAGTGTGAAAAAGTGGAAACATTACTTAATGGGCAAAGAGACAGTAATACATACTGATCATCAACCACTTTAATATCTATACTCCCAAACTAAGTTGCAGCAATCAAGACACTATAGATGGATGGGTTTTCTACAACAGTTTCATCTAGTCATCAGATATAAAAAGGGCATACACAATAAAATTGCAGATATGTTATCTAGACCCATTATAAATGCATCTACTATACTTAAGCATGATTCTATGTTACATGAGAGTTACAATGAACAATATGCTCAAGATATAGATTTCAAAGATGTATATACAACTTCAAGTCAAGGCAAATGAATAGAAGAATTGGATTATCATGTAAAGGACTGACTCTTTTACCATTGTGGGAAGTTACACATTCCACAATCCGAAAGAGTAAAGTTAATTCGAGAAGCACACACTTCTCTAATATCAGGTCACTTTGGAGTAAGTAAAAAAGTTGCACCGCTGCAAAGATTTTTTTATTGGCCAAAAATGAATGAGACAGTTTCTAGATATGTAAGAGGGTGTACTATGTGTGCTAAAAGCAAGCCCAATAATAGAAAACTAGGCTTGTACACTCCATTACTAGTTCCTTGTCACTCTTGGGAAAGTGTTTCCATGGATTTTGTTGGAGGACTGCCTAAATCTAGGAAAGGTCATGATTATCTGTATGTTGTTGTGGATAGGTTCAGAAAAATGTGTATTTTGATACCTTGTAATAAACAGATTACAGCTGAACAAATTGCAAAACTATTTTTTGAACATGTATGGGTTCATTTTGGATTACCCACTTCCATTGTATCTGATCGAGACACTTGTTTTGTGGGGAAGTTTTGGTCAAGTCTGTGAGAACTGATGGACACCAAACTGAAGAAAAGCATAGCTTTTCATCCGCAAACTGATGACTAGACAGAAATATTTAACAGGACTGTGATCCAGTTACTCAGGGGATATTGCAGCAAACATCCTAATCTTTGGGATGAACATTTGTGTTATGTACAACATGCTTACAATAGAGCAAAACATTATTCTACACAGAGATCTCCTTTTGATACCTATTTTGGTTTCACACCAAGGTCTCCTTTGGATTTTGTCTTTGGTAAAGACACCATAGTTGAGGGACATAGTGATGTGGATAGGGAAACTAGGTTCATTGAACAAATCCAAGATATCCACCAGGCAGTACAGGAACAACTAGAAAGGATCCAAGCCAAATACAAGGCAAGGCATGACAAGCATCGGATGGAGCATAGTCTCCAAGTTGGTGACCAAGTCTGGCTGTATATCAACAAGGACAAGATGCAAGGTGAAGGTAAAAAGCTAAAGCCTATCAGGTATGGACCTTTTAAGATACTTGAGAAGATTGGTGAGAATGCTTTTCGCTTTGATCTACCAGCTTACATGCACATCTACTCAATCGTAACTGCAGATTGCTTGAGATTGTTTGAACCTTCACTAATTGAGGATCCTGAAGAGCAGAGTCAATTGCCTTCTATAGATGACCTGCTACTTGAATATCTTAATGAATTACAGGAAGACACAGTTCTGGACAGGAAGGTGAGGATGATGCGTAGAGGAGATGTTGAATACCTCAGAGTTGGGCTCAAGGGTTCAAAGCCGAGCAGTGCAAAGTGGATAGAGATTGGACAAGTGAGACAATTGTACCCTCACTTAGTCGATGCTTAAAAACCAACTTTTGGTGTTCCAAAAGCTTTTTTTCAGTGGGAAGGCCGTGAACTGAATTAGATCCATTTAAATTATCAAAGTGCCATGACTGTATCAAATCAGGATAGACATCGAATTTATGGATAAAGAGCGCTCAGGAAGACCTATGGACAGTGGTAGTTTGCAGCCAACAAGGAATGACGAGGACCTCGGTCAAAGCACACTAACCGATGCCCATGGAGATCACACAGGAGGAAAAACTAGTAGCTAGGAAGCCTGAATAGGGAAACAGAGGCCATTTCTAATGCATGATTAGCGCTTGGCAAAATCCCTTGAAAAGGAGAAGCCCTAAGCACTCGGTCACATGGGAAGCTTGGAAACCATAGGGAAAGCACTAACTCGAAAGGCGGGTCCCGCACTCCAAAACCGGCGGTATATCGGGGGCATCCTTGAGCAGTAAGCGGATTTGGCTGAAAGCGAGTGATTCCATTCAGAACACGACGCGTGTGTGGTGGATGAGAGAGAAACCGCCTCTCATTGTGCGCTAACGGTCGAGCAAGTCAACTGCATGAAATAAGCGAATGTTGTAGGATCTAGGGGCTCCAGATCTGATGGCAGAGATTGCGCCCGATGGAGGAACCAGATTTGATAGGGGATTAAGCTGCGGCATAGAGAAGTTTGACGTCTGATTTGATCGCTGAGTTGGCGAATGAGTCATTCCACACTGTAACTGAACTACTGAACCGTTGAGGATGAACTGGTGCAGTTCATGAGAGGACAAGCGGCCACTCCTTGTGAGACGTTTGTGATGACGCAAAGGCAGGGAACTCCAAATGAACAATAGCAGGCGATTTGAAGGGGCAGAAGAGGAAACAAACAGTCGAGGATAGATTGGCTTTAAGCCATGAATAGACAGAGAATAGAACAAAAGAGAGAAGACAAAAGAGAGAAGAGAGAGGGAGGAGAATAGAGACAAGCAAGAAAGAGACAGTGAAGCAAGAAGTAGAAAAAGAGAGAGCCGAGCTGACCTAAGGTAGCATCGAGCAAACAGAAGGATTGAGAGGTTCAAGCCATCCCGGGGAGGATATCTGTCTGGAATTGAGCACCATTGGATTCATCCCATTGAGGACCAGAGAGGTCGAGACTTGGTAAGGAAAGAGTCTGTGCACTCTAGTGGCTTAGGGAATCCAAGAACCACCCTAATAAGCATCCTCTGCTTCAGGAGACTCAAGTTGAGCTCCTCATTGTAAATCTCTACTTCAAAGACATAATGAAAGAAGGCCACCATTGAAAGCTGGACCGGAGACATAGCCGTGGAGAATAGGTTTAACTCTTTATTAATCTATTGTGTTCTCGTATATGCTTACTGTGTTTCTCTTACTGTTTTCTATTTTCCAGTGTCTGTGTATTCTGCAATCTAATCAATCCATTACCTAAGATAACATAGACACACTCCAGCACATGAGTCTGTAATACCTTCATTCATTAATTATTTAACTGAGATCACTCACGAGTGAATTTCAAATCAACAGAGCTCTTTAGTGACACTGTCCTAAAGCAAATATAAGTTGTCGCAGGGGAGAGTAGCTAAATTGAGTCCAAGCCCTGTAAGTTGTCCTATGGTCTCTCTGTCCACTGGGTTGTCAGCCATGACTGAACCTGTTGGTAGTGTCATAGCATTAGAGATTCTGGCCTACACCAGCTGTTTGGCTGCTGACATACCCATATCTCGCGGGGAAGCGACTAGTCCTAGCTGGAGGGCGCATGCTTCAAGTTCTTGTAGCTGCGGACTGAGTGCCCCCAACATAGTATTTTGCACCATCATGGATTCCTCGAGTGCTTCCCATGTGATGTCACAGACTATGTCATCGATGTCATTCAGATCACATTCTATTAATGAGATTAGTTTCGCTTCTAATTTGGAGGCCTTGGTGTTCTTCTGCGCCTTCGCGCGTTCTCTCAGATGCAGCCACTTTAGGGTCAAACATGTGGAGGATGGTGCTCCACCTTCTGTCTCTACATACTTTTCATGTTCTGGGGTTATCTGTGGCCTACTTTCACCCCCTGTTGTAGTAGCACCTCCTGTGGCTGCCTTGCGGATGGGTTTCTGCATCGTTTCCTGGGCCATCCGTACTTCTGCTGCGTGTTATTGGTTTCATTTCTGTTGTGCTACGTGCTTGGACTCTGCCTTCTGTTTTTGAATAGCAGCCTCATCGCATCCCACTACATCTGGTCCGTACCATTCTAGTGGCGAAGACTCCATTACTGCATAAACAACATCATCGGTAGTAATAAAGGGAAGTGTGGTCCAAGTCTGAGTGGGGTCCTTGCATGCCCTGATGTATACGTGGTGCATATCCGCCTTAAATGTGGCGACACTCTTCACACTTTCATATACTTTCATGGAGAGATGGGATCGTTGATTAATCCACTAGTGAATGCTTGTCTCCATCAGGACCCAGAAGATCTTGATGTCGATGATTCTTCTGGCGTCCTTTGTTGCCCAAAGCGACGTGAATCTTGTGGCCTCCCGCCACTCCTGGTTCAATGAGGGAACTGAGAATCTTTGGGTAGCTCGCTCGTAACCAGAAGGATGGATAGCAGCAACCATGGGTAATGGAAGGTCTTACCCTCCTCCTTAGCCTCCCTACAGTTGGTGAGGAATTCTTCACAAAGCAACTGTGCCCAATTAAACCGCTCCCCTATTGCAAATTTTTCCTCCAACGCAACGACCATGACTAGGACCTTTTTGCTACGACATTTCCTCATTAATTTACTGGACAACAACTAGGTAGCCACATGGACCCCCTTATCTATGATCCTGTCAATAGCATATCCCCCCTGTGTTTTCTCCAAGTCGAATTTATTCATTAGGGCTTCCATCGTTGCCTGGTCACCTTTCATATCAACGATCGCTGCAGGATCCCTACCATCACTGGGAAGCTGAGTAATCCTATGAATAAGTTCCACCGTGATGGGGACAGATGTATCTATGCACAAGCATCCATTGTGTACGAAACATATCAACTGTCTAATGACTAGTATTGTAATTGGGGGCCTATGAAAATGTGGAATTGACAAAAGGCATAGTAAGTTAGTCGTCTTTACTTTCCACAGCCATTTCCACGACTGGAGTGTCGTAACTGCACCCTCCATGCGTTGCTTCATCAGTTCATTATTTGCTAAGTGGGGGAATTTTTCAGCATCGTCTAAGTCCCAGTCTTCAAATTTGATGATCGACATGCAGCCAGTCACCAATCCTTCGAACGAGATCCCTTGAGGGAGCGTCGGGGTGAGGAGTGTGTCATCCACGACATCTACATCTTTAGGGGCAGCGGCCTTCCCTTTCCTTGGAGGAACATACTTAGGGCATTTCGTTGGAGTCTCGATTTTTTCCCTCTCTTCCTCAGGTTCTATTTCTTCAATCATGGTTGCGGGGATCTCTTCCTCGTCATCGCTCTCAATCGTAACAACCTTTCCTTTTTCTTCCATTGGTAACTTGCCAATTTGTGGATTTCGCGAGGATGTGTGGACCGGTCCTGTTGCCTATGTATTCTTCCTGGTTCGTGGTGTTCGAGGTGATTTAGGAATCTCAACAGTAGCTCCTTCCTGCGGCGGGGGGTTCTGTGGCGCCTCTTCGGGCACTTCTTGCACCCTAAGTAGGATCTCCTACATGTGTTTCAAAAACCTTTTAAACCATGAGCTATTTCTTATGAGTGACTCTTCGATTGTCTTGCTATTGGTTTGATAACAGTATGGTGAAAAATGCAAAGTGCCCAAGGTGGTTTGGATCCACACTTTATAGGCATGCTTGAATTTAAACTCAACCATTCCCTCCATTTGTCTCTCATTAATGCGAATTTGGTGGTAACTCCCTTCCTTCCTATGGCATAATGGCCTGCCGCCCGCTCCTCAGTGTCTTAAATGGGACATCTTATCATGAATAGTATCTGCAATGGTCATCTTTTGTCCTGTCCTTGCGGTAGTGTAGTCCCGGTATGCGAACACGTTCTCTGATTCCTCTTGGCCCTGTGTGGTACAACTGATTCTCGCAGCCTGCCTGCAAACTTCTTTTGAGTCCCGCACCCTCTTTCAAGTGCGTGGAGTGCTGAGACTGGGACCCCACTAGATAGTTAGGTGGGCACATGCCTCGTGTGTGCCTTCCTCTTCCCTACTAGCCTGGGTCACGCACACCCCTCACAGATCCTTGAACCGATTCGCGCCGCACGTTCTGTGCGTTTAGGAGGGTGTGGGGGCAACCATGATAGCAAGGTCGTAGGGCATTCAAATATTTTAGGAGGGCCAGCCAAATCTGGTTCCCTTATGTTCGCATGGCCCATCTGCATAACTTCCATTTGTATTCGACTGATTTCCTTTTCCATCTCTGCACTTCTTCTTTCCAACCATGCACATTCTTCGTTTATTTTGCGAAGCCTTTCACGGCCGTGCCGAATGGTTTCAAGCAATTGTCGGATTTCCTCATCCCTGGCTTCCACAGTGATAATGGGCGGGGAAGGTTCTTCAGTCTGCTTAGTTTCATTTCATCGCATCGCCCTCATCCTCTGTCATGGGTGGCTGGGTGGATGACTCCATCGACCCCTCGGTATGCGCGGGTTCTCAGTACCCCGTCTGCATGTGCAAACGCTATGCATGCTTCCCCCAAGCATCTCGATTACTTGGCCGCGTATAGCTGGAATGCGTCACCATTCTTGCTGTCACGGTAGACTCAACTTCTGAATTCTTAGTCGGGTGGGTGTTCGCACAATGTTTCCCCCTACTTTCGGCGGCAGGCGGATGTTATGTCGTTCAACTTGCCTGGTGGTTGCGCATAGCACTTCCAGACGCGCATTGTGCCTGTCCCATGCTAGTCTCTTCTTTTTCCCGCAATCTGTATCTGCCACCATGCGCACTGTGCCCTCAGGGGTCGGTACCTCCCTTGCCTCAGATATCATGTGTCGCAGTGACATAGTCATCATATTACAACTTAGTGTTGATACCTCCTACAAGCAGTTCTGCCACCACTCCATATCTTCATTAGAACCTGTCGCGCAAGAACTGTCACGCTCCCATGAGGTGTTTTCATTTGCTATTGGCTTCACCCAGTCCTGGTCCCGCTCTGTTATCTGGTAGATGCAATCTAGTTCATTGTCGTCTTCGCACACTGGTTTAGTGTAGTGCGCACCTTCGGCGGGATCCAACAGAACTACTACTCGTAGCAAATTTTTCTCGAATACCATCTTTCGCTTTTTTAGGTTGATAACCCCGTTCATTTCCGTGGCCCAGTCTGTACCTAGTAGTGTGGGGTATGGGTTACTATTGTCCACAATTTCTATCACCTTGAAGTCATTTTGTGTACTTACACCTTCAATGTCGATGGTTACCCCTTGCAGTCGTCCCATGGGTAAGATCTTTTGTTGGTTGGCCATCCGTAATTGAATAGGGGACCACTGTAGTGCTGGCCTACCCATACGCTCCCACGTCTGTTTTGGTAATACATTCGCATCAGACCCCAAATCTAGGATGACCTGATCCATCTCATAGTCTCCAATTTGTGCCGTCAGCCACATCTCCTGCCCAGTATGCACCGTGTGCTTTCCCAACTTCTGAATTATGTGTGGATCTTATAACCCTGAGCATCTAGAGATTAGCTCTTGCAGTCCTTTTACTGCCTTGGTGTCACATAGAAGATTTTGTACATGTCTCTAGAAAGGTAGTAAGCATAGATAGATCCATTCCTAGCTCAAGTTGGGCCTTACTACCTGGAGTAGAGACCACCATGAAGCCCTCCTTAGCTTCCTTTCCTGCCTCCTTCGCCTATTTCTTCTCCGATCTAGGTTCCTTTACTGGCACTTCGCGACCCTACGAAACCTCTCCAGGTTGATTCATCGTGTCTTCCCCCGTAGTCGCGCTACTTCTGAGTACCATGTTTACCCTAGGTTCTTCTTCAGGAGGTTCAGATCTCATCATTTGGATGTTTTGAGTTGGAGAAGGTTGTAACACCCCCTTTTCGCGCATTTGGGCGATCAATGTCGGGCAGTCTACCATTTCATGGTCAAATTATTCACAGTATGGACAAGATACTCTCGTCAGGTTGGTGCAATCCCATGCGTAGTGCCCTGGCCCTCCGCAATTATAACAGATCAGTTGTCCATGGCCTCGCCCCATTCCCATACCTCCCCTTCCTTGTCTACATCCTGGAAATCCACCGCGTAGCCCATTGGTTGCGTCGAAACCCCATGTCTCAGTCTACATTCGACAGGCTGGGGTTCTCTCCATCACTAAGTCATAGCTTCGACATGTTTTTTCATCGTGCCCTAATCTACAGAATTGCAATATAGCTGTTGTGGAATTTGGGTATACTACTGTAACATGTGATAGTTGTCGGTTGCGTGCTTGCCTCCTACTTGAAAAATCACACACCAGAGGGCAGGCATTGTACTTGGTCCTGTTTTTACTTCCAGTCTTAGTGGCACCGGCCCTCCTCCCGTCAGATAATTCGTGAATACGAGGTAGTGATACTTATCGTGACCTTGTCCCTTATATTTGACGCACCATACCTTCGCGTGAACCTCTACCCGGGGTGCCTTTTCTGATTTCAAGCTTTGCATTTCTAAGCATAGGTTTTGTAACTGCACATGGATTTGCTGAACTCCCAACCCAGGATCCTATATAAGAGTCTCGTGCAACCTCATCACTATCTCTAATGCTTTAGCCTGGGTCGAGACATTCTATTGTGATAGCATCGTCCATAGGTGTGGTGTCAGAGACACCACAAACCACGGAAAGTGTTGCACATCTGTCAGTGTCATGTTAGCTTCGTGGATCGTACTTTTCAACCTCTAGTCTAGATCCCACAAAGTTTCTCCTGGTAGCATCATGATTTCCTTGAACCCAATGATCAACTGCATCTCCAATTTTGGTCGACTAAACTCCTTGTTCAAGGCACGCTCAAACTCTACTAATCCATCGGTTGGATAATCGTTAATGTCCTTTATATACCACATCAGTGCACGATCCTATAGCACGCTTACCAAAGTGGCCTTTTTAATGTTCTCATTCGTAATGCCTTTGCCTTCCCATACTACCTTCATTACGAACCATAACTAATCTGTTGCTTCATTTCCTACGCCCCTAAATACTGGTAACTTGATTACTTCCGCCATTCCGACTCTTGGAGGTGGGGGTGGTGGAGTGGATGATGATGTGGTTGGTGAAGGCATGATTGATACTAGAGAAGTGGGTGATGGTGTGGATAGATGTGGCGATAGGGGAATGCACTGGTTTATCAACCGGATCGTGCTTCTCGGGGAAAACCTGGCAATCTCCTCTTCGCTTTCTCACGACAGTGAGATTAGGGGATTGTTTTGTAATCCTTCAAACCCTCGGTAGCCTCTTCCACTTCACGTTACCCCAAACATCAATGGACTCTCATAACCATATTTTCTCATAACAACATTTTAATCCAAGTATTTAGTGATTTGATGTACTTACCCTGCAGTCCTTGGAGAAAGTGCCTTTCCATTTCACTGTAGCTCACAGTGGTATCTATCATGAACTCAGTGATGAATTCTGTTATGATCTGATCTAGCTAGTGATCTACTACCCTCACGATCTTGTCTTCAGACGCTTCTATCCTGTGCACCAATTCTGGGGTCCACACTATAGGTTGATCAAGTTTGCACCTTCCCACACTGTCAGCTAGTTTCGCGATCCACTCGTACAACTCTATCAGGAAGGTCGCAAAAAAGATCTTGTGGATGTTTGTGTATATGTAATGATCCCGCCACCTCTCTTCTGATATCCACGGGTTTTTTTTTTCCTGTACCATGAACTCATGTAACTTCTAATCCAACCAATCTTCAATTTCTTTCTTCGTAGAGTTCCAGTGTTCAGACATCAAACATCCCTTAGGTAGATCCCGGTCCTAGCAACGAAACCATTTGTTGGCTTATTGGGGCCTAACCCAGGTTCGGAAGAGTTATTTAGCCAAACAAAAACCCGTGCTACCGACCCTTTCGGTAACAGTCCGTGAAGCATGGATTGAGGTCTCACCTGAGGTAGCAGGGGGGGTGCTGGAACCAGATTTCCGCACCAGAGGGATGTCTTGATGAGAACTTGGAAGGTTCATGATTAACCTGGTGGCTTTGCACCACTCTACGCTGCTATCAGACCTTTGTGCATATCCGAACCGGAGCACTCTTTTACTCGTTTAGTGAATTTATTATAGATCATATCTATTCCTTTTAGGGTCTTTAAGAAAACATTTAATAGAAGTAACCAGTGCGCGCACCCAAACAGATCATAGATTCACATAAATTCAGAACATAAGCATAAAATAGAGATCAAAACAGATGTATAAACTAGAATGAGAACAGATCCACAATGTCTTAGAATCAACTTATCTTTCTTAATATTCTTAATTCAATACAGTCCTTTTCCTGCCCTGCACACTCAGCTGCAAGGGTCCACGCACACAGCTGTGAACTCTACCAGGCCTCTGCGCACACAACTGTAGAGCCTATTCCACTACTATCCAACCCAACTCAAAATTATAGACTCAGATTCGTTCTTGCTTCCAATAACCCATACATTCAAGATCCAAAATAAGACTGACTTCTACCCTTAGAGCCTCGCTCTATTTATACATTTCCATGGTCTGCGAATCATGGGCAGGCCAACTCAACTTCTATTTTTCTATCCTATTTTTGGGTGGACAGACCTTTAACTTAACCCATTACATCTTGCGCTCTGTGCACTTCGTGGAGCCTTTACCCTACTCTTACCCAAACTTTTGGACTTTAGACCCAAAAACCCTTGCGCGAGGGATCCTCTACCCAATAGTTTCTTAGGGTGGGAAGGAAGCAACGTTTTCCACTTAGTATCAACATCATGATTGAGCTTGAAAAGTTGCATAAATTAGGCTTTAGCCGATGATTGGAGATCTCGTAACACATTTTTGGCCTTCTGTGATTCCTCCTCTAAGCCATGAATCTCCTTTTCAATTTCTTTAGCCTGGTCAAATAAAATTTGTTATTGTGGAAGATTTGTAGTTGCAAGATCTTGTTCCATTAGTTTTTTACTTTTTTCTAACAAATAATATAGGGGATGTTTACATTCAGAGAGTAACCTTGTCCAATCCTACACTTGGTGAAATATCTCTTGGGAATCCCTCATGAGTTGTTAGAGTCTAGTTCTGAGAGTGGAACCCTGTTCAGTTTCCTGATCAATTTTATATTGGAATTGTACTATAGATCTTGGAATCGAACTCTACAAGTCAGCAATAATACTACGCAAATAATTTTTGTGGCAACTAACTCTATGCAAGCGATCTCAAGAAAATAAAGATGATGTGTGGGTTCACATAAAGAAAATTCCTCTAGGGAATTGGAAGCAAACTCTGCAAGAATTTACCACATATGTTGGAACTTGGAAATAATATCCTCAACTTTCTTTATTAGTTGTTCATTTTCTTGATGCAACTGATCATATTCCTCAATGACACTGAGTTGTTGTTACTATGCTTTATGCATAGTGACAAGATCATTGTACCTTGAGTAAAAAAAAACCAGTCATTCTTCTAATTGAGCTGAGGAGTACATGATATATTGAAAAAGTTATTGTGAAGACCAATTCTGATGATCAGAGGTAGAAAGACTATCGGTAAGAGGAAATTTAGTATGCAATGATTGGCCACTTGCAACATATTTCTTATACTTCCCTTCTGATGAAATCTATGGCTCTTTTGTCTACTCCTATTGGAAGTCTTGTAGGATTTTGGAAATGAAATGGGATGGAAGAATGGGAACAATATCGAGATATTGTGAAAATAGGTGCAAATATTATTTAAAATATGTCAGATCCCGACTAAGTGTACATATCTATACTAAGGAGACAATAGTGCTAGAGTCTAGTTGCGAGAAAGGAATATTTTGTACTGGTGGGACAATGACTCTTTATAAAATTGGGTCAGGCTATGTAGAATGCTTGAACTCAGAGACTATATCCATATCAATGATGTTTTTATTCATATCCCTAGGATCATAGCGTTGAGAAGGGCAGTTGAAAATGGTTTTGGAAGGCGTGACAATGTGAAGAGAAGACATAAGACTATGTAGTAGAGATATAACAGGTTGGGCATGAACAAGTTCTTCAACAATGTAGGTGGTGTGGATAGAGTCTACAGGTTCATCATCTATGATATTGACAATGGTCGAATAACTAGCAAGAGAGTTAGAATGTTTAGAGGCAACCTTTGCAAATGTGGCTTGCGTGAAAAAATGTATCAAAAGGTAAAGAAATGGTGATGAGCCCCAAAAATGGATAATTATATGGGCTCATTCAGCCTCCTAATTCGACTTAATCTACGATTCTCATTATTTTATTTCATTTTTTTGATTATATTTATGCTAATAGAGTGAATTGGGTTAGTCATTATGCCAACAAGTCTAATGTGTGCTTTATGCAGTCTTTTTGGTCCATGTGGAGACAAAATCAAAGGTTTAAATGAGCACTTGGCAACCAAATTCGTGGAGAGGATTTTTAGGAACGTGTCCCCTTCATTTATGGGCCCTTACCTTGAATTCTCCACCATTAGCTCAGAGTTCAAGGGCCACCAAATCAATTATCACAAGGGTAGCTGAGCAAGGGCTAGTAAAGGTGCTGTTAACTACAAGTTTTGGCAGCCGAGTTCCTAAAGTTTAGGAGGGCTGTTGGGGCCCTCAATTTGTATAAATAAGAGGGCTTAGGGCCTCATTTCAGTTAGTCACTTTGTAGGCAGAAGTTAGCTAGTTTGTAGTTTTATTTTAGTCATTCTTTTAGTCATTTTTTTAGGCAGTAGATTAGCTCTGCATTTTAGCACACTTTCAAGCTTTCCCTTGTGGATATTTTTTGATGTAACTATTATTTCTTGCTCAATAAAGATGAATCCAGCTTTTCACCAGCTCTATTCTCTCTTAGGAGGCTGTAGCTCTTAGGGTTGGGCCCAACCCAAGTGCCTAGTACCTTCTTTGTTTACCTTTATGTGTTTTTGCTGCATTCTTAGAATAAAATCTGCTATTTAGATTTAAATCTTGTTTTGTTATTTAGGTTGCTTTTGATGATTAAAAAAGGATTTTCATGTTCAGATTGATTTGATAGGTTAATAATAGAGAATATCTTCAGAAAAAGGCTATCAAGCACCTCTGATCTCACCTCTCCCTCAATGGGACCATGAGCTGGGACCAAGGTGTCCTTGCTGCCACGAAAAACAATGTCTTTGCTTCATCATTGTTATAGACATTTTTGTGCCTTACAGCTATAAGCATGAAATATCCATAATTCAAGGGATCCAAAGTCCCTAAAGATGTTGTTGCAGCTCCTAAAGGAACAAGGTCAACCAATGAAAGCTTCTCCCAGAAGTTCTCCACCAAAAACCACTCAGAAAAAGTCAATTCAGGATCAATTCAGAAGCTCCACTAGCTACCTGCGTTACAAAGCACCCAAACGCACTGGCTAGGTGCGTTGCAATGCACTTGGATACACTACCTAGGTGCGCTGAGAGGGAAATGACAAGCGGCAGAGTCATTCAACGAGGTGGAGAGACCATGGAAGCTTCCAGAATCTTCTCCAGTGACACTTGCCTCAATGAATTCGACTAGTGATGAGTAAGAGGCTCTCAACCTCCAAGTGGAAGCAAGAACTGACAGAGAGAAGCCACAAGTCAAAACATAAGCTGACTCATCCTCTCTTCTTACATCTATATATGGATCCCTCATCCCAGAGATCCAGAGGCTGGAATTTTGTACTTTGCAGAGAATTGCTGTTGGTTGAGATTGAGATTAGTACATTGGGTGATTTATGCTTTGTTGGAGGAGAGGAATGTTGGAAATAATACTGAGAGGGGGGGTGAATCAGTATTATCAGATCAATAAAACCTTTTCAATTTCATACTCAGAAACATATACGCGACTTCAGTTAAGTGAATCCGCGTGTACACGCGACTGTGTCTAAAGCAACTAGCGTATATGCAGATATCTTATGATTCAGTTAATCTTATCTTCAGTAAATGCATCAGAACATTATTAAGCAATTTAACAGTAAACAGGTGCAGTATAACAGAACAGAACATCACACAAGAGCCACACACATGAACACCATGATATAAGGTGGAAACCCAATGTGGGTGAAAACCACCTGCTGCAATTCGTCTCTTTCTTCTTTAATGAGAAACTTCTTTTACAATATACTGGTGCAGTCCTTTACCAGTATGCAGGCTACAACCTGCAGAGGGCTACAACCCTCTCTTTCGTTTTCCAACTACTTCTGGAAGGGAGCTACAACTCCCTCAGCTCTTGTACTAGCTGATCCATTTACTAGTACGTAGGTGCTGACCCTACAACCTTCAGGGACCACGTTTCATCAATTTTCAGACTGGATCCAAGAGTACAAAGCAAACATTACCGCAATACAATCATCAACTTATACTTGCATCATAATTCATTAAACAACCCAATACCGAATCACTGAAACCCTGTCATCAAGAACACAGAACCCAAACCAGAATCTAGAACTCTGCAACAACCACCAGAATCAGCAACAACCTGAAATATCAACCCTTATCATGCATACGCTACTTCACTGTACCAAAACCGCGTGTATACGCGCTTTCTCCAAAGGCAACCCGCGTGTAGATCTAGAAATGATTACTTCTGCCTTTGCTGTCAGATCCAACCCTTGCCAAGCGTCCCGAACAGATAACCAGCAATACCAGATCCTCTCACTGCGTCAGACACCCACACACATATCTTTGCCTAGTGATCTTCTCCTTATATAGCCTTAGGCCTTGTTCAATACCAAGAGCCAAAACCATAGAAACACAATACCATCAACTTCAAAACTAGGGATCGACACGCCCGTCGAGACACAATGGTCCGAAACCATAGGCACAACTTCCAAGGACTAACCGCCATGGACCAAAGGTACTTTTCCATATACACACGCTTTTTCTGAAGCCAATCTGCGTGTACACGCGACTTGGGCTTAACAAACCTGCGTGTATGAACTTCCTTGGTAAGCTGTACTAGGATCTGTCTTCTGATTAAGTTGCCATTACCTGTACCAACTTCTGAGCATCTGTACCAACCTCTGAGTGAGTTGCCATCAAGGACAACACTTGAATCATAATGCCAACAATCTCCCCCTTTGGACTTGATGGCAACCACTACACCAAGTCACTCTCCCCCTTTGACATCAAGGGCAAAGGGCGGACCAAGATATTCTCTTCTTTGGTATACCTTCTGCTGTCCATACTCCCCCTGAGTACTTGCTGAAATCTCCAACTGTGCTCCCCCTTTGTGTATGCCAAAGTGTACCAATCTATCCATCCTGCTCTTGCTGAATTGTGCTGTTCATGCTCCCCTTGACTGTAGGCAAGATCTGCAAAAGATGTTCTTCAAGAAGAACAAGGACTTATACATCATAGAAGACCTTCCTATCACCAAAAGACTCAACATACATTCATCATTCATCCCAGGCATAGTGGGGAAACCAACATAGGCCGTTACATGACCTTGACACCATAAAAAGAGATATCACAAGAGATACATGACATAGAGACGAAATATCTAGACCAAGACTTATGAAAGCCACCAACAACATCATGATCTGTACCATAAGCATCAGCCTGCAATCCCATTCCTAAACAGTAAGATGTATCATTTAGCTTCATAGACTTTATCAACAACTTCTAACCATAATGCCAACAATGCATTATTTGAAGAATATTCTCCCCCTGAGTGTGAGCCAACCATGTCTGAACCATTTCCTGAGTCTGTTCTGCTCCCCCTGAGCCTGAGCCAACCATGACTGAACCTGGGTCTGTTCTGCTGCCCTTTCTCCATATACGCGACTTTGCAGCCTGTAACTCGCGTATATACGCGACTTGTCTTCATTATTTCAGCGTATGCAGGATGGAATACTGAATCTCATCACTTTCAGATTCCCCTGTGTCTGTTATGTCAGCTGACTGAGTTGTCCCACACCTTTCTGTCTCTGTCTTCTTCAATTCCTGCAACTGTGATGATGTATGGTCCCCTTGTCTTGAATTTTGAAATCTGCTCCTGCATTCCCTTGCTTTATGCCCATAGTTGTTGCATGTATAACACCTTATATTTTTCATGTTCCTTCTATCACAATCAATTGCTTTGTGTCCATATGCATTGCAGGCAAAGCAATACCCTCTGAAATACTTGGGATGCGATGATCTTTCTTGAACCATTCTACTTCTGCATCTGGCTGCAACATGTCCAAGATTATGACATACATAACATTCAACATTATTCAGCGGAGGAAATAATCGTCTATCACGTCCATAGTTAGGAGTAAAGGATCTTCCTTGAGGAATTTCTTTCCTTGGTTGTTCCTTGAGCATTTCAGATTTCTCATTAGAGTTTCTTGCCTCACCTTGTGAACTAGATTCACCTTCACCATATTCATGAAAACCAAGACCAGTCTTGATAGCAGGAGATCTTTGACTATTAAGAATATCATCCAAGACTTTAGAACTATCTTGAAATCGTAAGAGCTTATCCTTTTCTTCTAGTTTACCTTTCAAGATATTTACCTCAACCTGATGTTGTTCTTCCTTTTTCAGATACTGCTTCCTTAGGTCTTCTTCAACTTTTCTCCCTTCTTCCACTTGTCGCTTTAGTTTGATCACTTCATGTTCTTGATCTTCAAGATCTTCTTTTAGAGAGAGGATCTTTGATTCAAGTCTCTGAATAGTTGTGCTCTGATCTTTTGCTATATCCTGCAATCTCTCCCTTACCCTGGTTTCTGTTTCCAATAGTTCTTTTAATTTGGCAGCTTCTTCAGTTTCTGCATTCTTCTCTTCATGTGCCATGAGACTTTTAATATCCTCGCTATTATTGGATGAAGCATTCTTCTTCTTGTGCGCCATGAGACTTCTAATATCTTCACTATCATTTAATGAACTTTTAATATGGGAATAATAGCTTCTACCATCTTCTTCATATATCCTTTCTTTGTTATGAGGACATCTAGCAGCATAGTGACCAACTCTACCACATAGAAAACATTTGAAAGGCAGCTTATCTTTGAACCGTCCAGTTCCCCGTTCAAGATTCTTGACAAAATTTACCTCATCTTCTTCCTCTGACACTTCGAATGCGGCCTCTGGTGGTACCTCTTGTCGCATTTCAAAAGCAGTTAAGATCCCGTGAAGCTGTGACATGGTAATTTTCCGCACATTCTCCTTTTCTTCTATGGCAGATACTTTAGAATCAAATTTAGTAGACAGAGATCTCAAAACCTTTTGAACTAAGACAACTTCCTCAAATTCTTCACCCAGATCCCTCATACAATTCACAATCTCATCCATACGCAGGAAATAATTAGCTACGCTTTCATTACTTCGCATCTTAAGAGTTTCATACCGGATTCTGAGAGTTTGAAGCTTCGCTATTTTTACCTGATCATCTCCTTCGTAGCTTGTAACGATTTTGTCCCATATTTCCTTAGCTGATTTGAGATGCATGATCTTCATAAATTCTGATTGAGTCAAAGTACTCAATAGGACATTAACTACTTTGGCATTGAGCTCATATTGCTTTTTCTCTGCTGGATCTGTAGGAGTTGCTGATGGGAATTTGTATCCTCCTTCTACGAGTCCCCAAACTTCTGCTCCAAGAGACTGTAGATATGCAGTGGTTCTTATCTTCCAGTGAGTAAAATTGTTCCCGTCAAAGACTGGTGGCCTGATGTGTGCCTCTCTTTCTGGATTAGCCATTTTGATGGATCTTTTCCTTCAAGCGATCAAGCTTCCTCTGAAGGACCTGCTCTGATACCAATTGTTGGAAATAATACTGAGAGGGGGGGTGAATCAGTATTATTAGATCAATAAAACCTTTTCAATTTCATACTCAGAAACATATACGCGACTTCAGTTAAGTGAATCCGCGTGTACACGCGACTGTGTCTAAAGCAACTAGCGTATATGCAGATATCTTATGATTCAGTTAATCTTATCTTCAGTAAATGCATCAGAACATTATTAAGCAATTTAACAGTAAACAGGTGCAGTATAACAGAACAGAACATCACACAAGAGCCACACACATGAACACCATGATATAAGGTGGAAACCCAATGTGGGTGAAAACCACCTGCTGCAATTCGTCTCTTTCTTCTTTAATGAGAAACTTCTTTTACAATATACTAGTGCAGTCCTTTACCAGTATGCAGGCTACAACCTGCAGAGGGCTACAACCCTCTCTTTCGTTTTCCAACTACTTCTGGAAGGGAGCTACAACTCCCTCAGCTCTTGTACTAGCTGATCCATTTACTAGTACGTAGGTGCTGACCCTACAACCTTCAGGGACCACGTTTCATCAATTTTCAGACTGGATCCAAGAGTACAAAGCAAACATTACCGCAATACAATCATCAACTTATACTTGCATCATAATTCATTAAACAACCCAATACCGAATCACTGAAACCCTGTCATCAAGAACACAGAACCCAAACCAGAATCTAGAACTCTGCAACAACCACCAGAATCAGCAACAACCTGAAATATCAACCCTTATCATGCATACGCTACTTCACTGTACCAAAACCGCGTGTATACGCGCTTTCTCCAAAGGCAACCCGCGTGCAGATCTAGAAATGATTACTTCTGCCTTTGCTGTCAGATCCGACCCTTGCCAAGCGTCCCGAACAGATAACCAGCAATACCAGATCCTCTCACTGCGTCAGACACCCACACACATATCTTTGCCTAGTGATCTTCTCCTTATATATCCTTAGGCCTTGTTCAATACCAAGAGCCAAAACCATAGAAACACAATACCATCAACTTCAAAACTAGGGATCGACACGCCCGTCGAGACACAATGGTCCGAAACCATAGGCACAACTTCCAAGGACTAACCGCCATGGACCAAAGGTACTTTTCCATATACACGCGCTTTTTCTGAAGCCAATCTGCGTGTACACGCGACTTGGGCTTAACAAACCTGCGTGTATGAACTTCCTTGGTAAGCTGTACTAGGATCTGTCTTCTGATTAAGTTGCCATTACCTGTACCAACTTCTGAGCATCTGTACCAACCTCTGAGTGAGTTGCCATCAAGGACAACACTTGAATCATAATGCCAACAATCTCCCCCTTTGGACTTGATGGCAACCACTACACCAAGTCACTCTCCCCCTTTGACATCAAGGGCAAAGGGCGGACCAAGATATTCTCTTCTTTGGTATACCTTCTGCTGTCCATACTCCCCCTGAGTACTTGCTGAAATCTCCAACTGTGCTCCCCCTTTGTGTATGCCAAAGTGTACCAATCTATCCATCCTGCTCTTGCTGAATTGTGCTGTTCATGCTCCCCTTGACTGTAGGCAAGATCTGCAAAAGATGTTCTTCAAGAAGAACAAGGACTTATACATCATAGAAGACCTTCCTATCACCAAAAGACTCAACATACATTCATCATTCATCCCAGGCATAGTGGGGAAACCAACATAGGCCGTTACATGACCTTGACACCATAAAAAGAGATATCACAAGAGATACATGACATAGAGACGAAATATCTAGACCAAGACTTATGAAAGCCACCAACAGCATCATGATCTGTACCATAAGCATCAGCCTGCAATCCCATTCCTAAACAGTAAGATGTATCATTTAGCTTCATAGACTTTATCAACAACTTCTAACCATAATGCCAACAATGCATTATTTGAAGAATATTCTCCCCCTGAGTGTGAGCCAACCATGTCTGAACCATTTCCTGAGTCTGTTCTGCTCCCCCTGAGCCTGAGCCAACCATGACTGAACCTGGGTCTGTTCTGCTGCCCTTTCTCCATATACGCGACTTTGCAGCCTGTAACTCGCGTATATACGCGACTTGTCTTCATTATTTCAGCGTATGCAGGATGGAATACTGAATCTCATCACTTTCAGATTCCCCTGTGTCTGTTATGTCAGCTGACTGAGTTGTCCCACACCTTTCTGTCTCTGTCTTCTTCAATTCCTGCAACTGTGATGATGTATGGTCCCCTTGTCTTGAATTTTGAAATCTGCTCCTGCATTCCCTTGCTTTATGCCCATAGTTGTTGCATGTATAACACCTTATATTTTTCATGTTCCTTCTATCACAATCAATTGCTTTGTGTCCATATGCATTGCAGGCAAAGCAATACCCTCTGAAATACTTGGGATGCGATGATCTTTCTTGAACCATTCTACTTCTGCATCTGGCTGCAACATGTCCAAGATTATGACATACATAACATTCAACATTATTCAGCGGAGGAAATAATCGTCTATCACGTCCATAGTTAGGAGTAAAGGATCTTCCTTGAGGAATTTCTTTCCTTGGTTGTTCCTTGAGCATTTCAGATTTCTCATTAGAGTTTCTTGCCTCACCTTGTGAACTAGATTCACCTTCACCATATTCATGAAAACCAAGACCAGTCTTGATAGCAGGAGATCTTTGACTATTAAGAATATCATCCAAGACTTTAGAACTATCTTGAAATCGTAAGAGCTTATCCTTTTCTTCTAGTTTACCTTTCAAGATATTTACCTCAACCTGATGTTGTTCTTCCTTTTTCAGATACTGCTTCCTTAGGTCTTCTTCAACTTTTCTCCCTTCTTCCACTTGTCGCTTTAGTTTGATCACTTCATGTTCTTGATCTTCAAGATCTTCTTTTAGAGAGAGGATCTTTGATTCAAGTCTCTGAATAGTTGTGCTCTGATCTTTTGCTATATCCTGCAATCTCTCCCTTACCCTGGTTTCTGTTTCCAATAGTTCTTTTAATTTGGCAGCTTCTTCAGTTTCTGCATTCTTCTCTTCATGTGCCATGAGACTTTTAATATCCTCGCTATTATTGGATGAAGCATTCTTCTTCTTGTGCGCCATGAGACTTCTAATATCTTCACTATCATTTAATGAACTTTTAATATGGGAATAATAGCTTCTACCATCTTCTTCATATATCCTTTCTTTGTTATGAGGACATCTAGCAGCATAGTGACCAACTCTACCACATAGAAAACATTTGAAAGGCAGCTTATCTTTGAACCGTCCAGTTCCCCGTTCAAGATTCTTGACAAAATTTACCTCATCTTCTTCCTCTGACACTTCGAATGCGGCCTCTGGTGGTACCTCTTGTCGCATTTCAAAAGTAGTTAAGATCCCGTGAAGCTGTGACATGGTAATTTTCCGCACATTCTCCTTTTCTTCTATGGCAGATACTTTAGAATCAAATTTAGTAGACAGAGATCTCAAAACCTTTTGAACTAAGACAACTTCCTCAAATTCTTCACCCAGATCCCTCATACAATTCACAATCTCATCCATACGCAGGAAATAATTAGCTACGCTTTCATTACTTCGCATCTTAAGAGTTTCATACCGGATTCTGAGAGTTTGAAGCTTCGCTATTTTTACCTGATCATCTCCTTCGTAGCTTGTAACGATTTTGTCCCATATTTCCTTAGCTGATTTGAGATGCATGATCTTCATAAATTCTGATTGAGTCAAAGTACTCAATAGGACATTAACTACTTTGGCATTGAGCTCATATTGCTTTTTCTCTGCTGGATCTGTAGGAGTTGCTGATGGGAATTTGTATCCTCCTTCTACGAGTCCCCAAACTTCTGCTCCAAGAGACTGTAGATATGCAGTGGTTCTTATCTTCCAGTGAGTAAAATTGTTCCCGTCAAAGACTGGTGGCCTGATGTGTGCCTCTCTTTCTGGATTAGCCATTTTGATGGATCTTTTCCTTCAAGCGATCAAGCTTCCTCTGAAGGACCTGCTCTGATACCAATTGTTGGAAATAATACTGAGAGGGGGGGTGAATCAGTATTATCAGATCAATAAAACCTTTTCAATTTCATACTCAGAAACATATACGCGACTTCAGTTAAGTGAATCCGCGTGTACACGCGACTGTGTCTAAAGCAACTAGCGTATATGCAGATATCTTATGATTCAGTTAATCTTATCTTCAGTAAATGCATCAGAACATTATTAAGCAATTTAACAGTAAACAGGTGCAGTATAACAGAACAGAACATCACACAAGAGCCACACACATGAACACCATGATATAAGGTGGAAACCCAATGTGGGTGAAAACCACCTGCTGCAATTCGTCTCTTTCTTCTTTAATGAGAAACTTCTTTTACAATATACTGGTGCAGTCCTTTACCAGTATGCAGGCTACAACCTGCAGAGGGCTACAACCCTCTCTTTCGTTTTCCAACTACTTCTGGAAGGGAGCTACAACTCCCTCAGCTCTTGTACTAGCTGATCCATTTACTAGTACGTAGGTGCTGACCCTACAACCTTCAGGGACCACGTTTCATCAATTTTCAGACTGGATCCAAGAGTACAAAGCAAACATTACCGCAATACAATCATCAACTTATACTTGCATCATAATTCATTAAACAACCCAATACCGAATCACTGAAACCCTGTCATCAAGAACACAGAACCCAAACCAGAATCTAGAACTCTGCAACAACCACCAGAATCAGCAACAACCTGAAATATCAACCCTTATCATGCATACGCTACTTCACTGTACCAAAACCGCGTGTATACGCGCTTTCTCCAAAGGCAACCCGCGTGCAGATCTAGAAATGATTACTTCTGCCTTTGCTGTCAGATCCGACCCTTGCCAAGCGTCCCGAACAGATAACCAGCAATACCAGATCCTCTCACTGCGTCAGACACCCACACACATATCTTTGCCTAGTGATCTTCTCCTTATATAGCCTTAGGCCTTGTTCAATACCAAGAGCCAAAACCATAGAAACACAATACCATCAACTTCAAAACTAGGGATCGACACGCCCGTCGAGACACAATGGTCCGAAACCATAGGCACAACTTCCAAGGACTAACCGCCATGGACCAAAGGTACTTTTCCATATACACGCGCTTTTTCTGAAGCCAATCTGCGTGTACACGCGACTTGGGCTTAACAAACCTGCGTGTATGAACTTCCTTGGTAAGCTGTACTAGGATCTGTCTTCTAATTAAGTTGCCATTACCTGTACCAACTTCTGAGCATCTGTACCAACCTCTGAGTGAGTTGCCATCAAGGACAACACTTGAATCATAATGCCAACAAGGAAGGGATTCCTTTGCTGGGAGGTAGATGCTGGATCAGAACTCACTTGGTTGTATCTCCTCTTGGACTTTCTTATTCTATCAATAAACTATTTGAGTTTCTCCTACATGCTGTGTACCAATGATGTTTTGTTATGCTTACATGTTTAGCTTAATCTGATCTTGAGCTTTTTATGAATGTATATCTGTATCTTTGTGTAGTTTCTCTCTCTTGTGATCTCGCAGGAATTCGGTGAAGCTGGGCCGGTGAAGGAGCAAGAAGCTGGGAGCCACTGAAGAGAGGAGCGATTGGATCAAAAAACTAGCGGAAGACACAGGTTAGTTACATCCTTTCTCCTCATTTACATTTCATAAAGAAGAAATACTCAATTAGTTTTCCTTGTTTGTTGCTAAGGCACTATCACACCTTAGAGTGGGATAGGGGCATTCCGAATGGATACTTTTCCCAACAACAAATTGGCGACTCCACTGGGGAATGTATCTTGTTAGTTTATTTGTGTTTCTATTGTTGTTCTTCTCATAAACTCAGGAGTGCCGAATCGAAATGCATTTGCCATTTACAAATGCAAAGTAGAGATCTGCCACTCTAGTCCACTCACTGGGCCTGTTTTTATGATCTGAACAGCTGATCCACAAGTGCTCTAACAGCCCTTTGTGATAGATCTTAGTCCTCCTTTAAATCATCCTCCTAATTGTACCTAATTGATAGCTTTTATCCAGCCAAAAACTGTAGATTAAACTGCAAACCGTGACCCAGAACCCAGAGACAATTCTCGTTTCTGCTTTAGCACAGGCTCTGTGAAGAGGTTCTGCATTTCAACGCAGGTCCTGAGAGGGCTACCTGCACTGAAGTTTAGTTTCTCTGTGCTGGGGGTGCGCTGATCAACCTTTGCCTTGTGCAGCTGTGGTTCCCTGCTTCCTTTTGCTCAGTTTTATCTCTGTTTTTTTTCAGCCTGTTATCAGTGTGTGTACCTATCTGAAACCCCCTTTTCTTTGCCTCAATTCCACCTCAGTTGTATAAAGAAACTGTATTTGTTTTTGTGTATTTGTTACATCATTTGCAGTTTCCCATTACAAAAGTAAACTAGTCATACTGTCGCCCTTAGATCTAGACCTGTCGTAAGTGTCGTTTTGATCTTCGGAGTAAGTTTATTGCTGTTGACAGTTGATTGTGCTTTTACTTTTGTCTTTTGGTTTGAATTTATGCATTTCTAGTGTCGAAACAAGTGTTTACTTCAAAATCATAAAGTGTCGTAATCGTCTTTTTGAGTTAAAAAAGAAACTTGTTTGTGTTTTCACTTGAAATCGAATTCAAATTTTGTACAACAGCTTTCTTTTTAGGCATCAATATTAAGAAAGTGAAAACAAATACATGCATTTGTGCATTTGCATATTGATAGTTTGCACTCTTTGATTTAGGAAAAGTGCATTTACAGTGTGCTCTTTGCTCTTTGAGAAAAGATTGTGTCTTTCTTTTCCCCTTGTAGCTAGGATTTTCATTGTTGAAAAGAGATAAATGCTTGCTTATCATCTTTAGACTGCATTTAGGAATTGTATCATACATCTCGTGGTGATCCGAAAAGGCAAACTTCTAAGAAAGATCAACCTAAAATAAATTGAATGAACTTAATAATGCTTTGTAACTTAACGCACAACATAGAGGTCTAGGCTAGAGACGTGTTCCGGCGTCATAAAACCTGGTGACTGTCGATCTCGCTGATGGTTGGGTGATTCTTCCTGAGAGACGATAAGCGCCAGTACGGATTGTGCTCCCACGTACCGTCGAGTATATATTGGGAGACCCCTATAGGCATAAAACCTTTATCCATAGGAAGCTGTGTCGGCCGCCCTACTGATCGCAATGCACTGAGCACAGCATTCGGGAAGATTGACCGCCCGTACCTTAAAAAGTATTCTGCGGTTTTGCGAAAAGTTTGGCACACCCTCTACCTAGAACTCCAGAGCAGTTCCTTTTGGCCTTTTTCAGACTCTATAATGGAAAAAGTCCATCTGAGCACTTGTCACTTCAGGCTCATTAAAAATCGAAGGAGACTAGAGTCATCTTTTGTTTTTTCTCGACTCTTTAAAATTGAAAAAACAAGTTGTGTCAAAGCATCTAAAAATTTATTTTAAACAGAATAATCATCACCATTCCCTCATTGGTCTTCGAAGTTAGTCTCTTTTCATCGCAAGTTCTTGTAGAATCGCTAGAAAATATTTTGGATAGACTAGATATGTCTGAACAACCGTCGACATCCAGGACTGTGTCATCCGACACAACAGCGGTAGAGCCTCCTGCTGCTACTCCAATGATGTTCGATGGTATATCATCTGTCCCGGCAAGTTATCAACAACAAGCTGGAGTCCAATCAGGGACTGTTTTGACGACATGGTCAGTTCCTATTTATTCATCCGGATTATCATCTGGTATTTCTTATGTTGAAACTCAACAAATCGATCCAATGTGTCTTCAAAGGCCAATATACCCTTTAAGTACCGGATTTCCACCATATGGAGGGCAGTATGCCTTTTCATTGTTCCCTCCCGGAGAACAACCATATGGGAGTTTACAACAAAGTTCAGGTCAAACTGGAATTACATCCAGCGGTTGGGTACCAATACTGCCTCAACAACCAAGGGTTGCATATTCAATGCAACCAGTCCACCCTGTGTCGAATATTCCCACTATACCCAGTATGGTGATTGCGTCGCAAGTACAAGCGCTACATGTTGTATGTCAACCCCAAGTTTCTCAGGTTGCAATACAACAACCTCTTATCTCGACAACTCAATCACAACCTCAGGTTAGTGCCTCCTTATCTGGAGCGACTCAGGCTCGAACAAGTACTATGACTCCTCATCTTGGTCAATCATCCAGTATTGGACAACAACAAATGGTCCAACAACCAGGGCTGGTTCAATCTCAACAACCGCAATTCCAGCAATCATATCAAGGACCTGAGCAACAAGTCTTTGTAAGTAATGGGCAACTGCATTTCCAAAGCGGTTATCAACAACCATACTATAATAGTTATGCCCATCAACCTTGTCAAAGTTGTCAGCATCAAATACATTATGCTGGTATGCAAAGACCCACTGCTTAGGCGATTCCATCTTATCCTGGGTATGCTTCGCCTAACCTGAATCAACAATTGCCCTTTGTAGCAACTCTAGAATTACCAGATCTAAACCGGCTGACGAATGATCCAATTGCTTATGCTGCTTGGTGGCCAGCGATTCCGCATAAACTTCCATCAGATATTCCTAAATTTAATGGAAATTCGGGTGAAGATCCGTCGAATCATGTGATGACCTTTCATCTGTGGTGTTCATCAAACACCCTAAATGATGATTCGATTAGGCTTCGCCTTTTTCAGAGGACTTTAACTGCTCCGACAGCAAAATGGTATATCGAATTGCCTAGAGCTTCATTCGACAACTTCAGTACCCTAGCCACAACCTTTTTAACCCATTTTCAATTACCAATAAGGTATGAAACGGGAACAGAACTGCTTACCAACTTCAAACAGACGACGGCCACTCACATATCGGATCATATACATGAATGGCGACGTCGTCGTAGGATGGTAAAAACGTACGTTCCCGATCAGCTACTAGCTGAATGGTTTATCAAGTCATTACTGCCTTCCATCACGGAAGATGTGGCAAAGGGGGGAGTCGTAACGGAAGAGCAAGTGATCGCTCGTGCACAATATCTGGAATTGATTTACACTCAGTCCGACACGCTCTACGACAAAATACATGATGCCCCTAGACCGGAATTCTCAATTCCTCCTCCTCCTAAATCGAACAATGACTATCACGCCGGCAATGGCGTGATTGGCACCACAGACACGAAATCAACAAAGGCTACATCTAAAAAGGCCCATAAGATTTCCAGTCAAAATGCAAATGAGGAACTTCTTGCCTCAGAAGTAAATGTCGTGTCGACCGACAAGGGCAAACAACTGAAGCAACCAGGGGGCAAGAAGAAAAAGAAAGGGAGAAAAAGGAAACCCCCTACGGGGTGTCATATATGCGATGAGGATCATTGGACGAGAGATTGTCCACATATAGCTGAAGTTAAGAAACTCTTTAAGAGTTCAAAAACCTCAGCAGTATTGACTGATCCGTTTCCAAGCCCGGGAACCAAACTGGTTGCTAATCAAAATGCTTCCCGATCCCAAGTGCTTATGTTGTCTATCTCAAAGCAGCAAAATGATGCTTTGGCAAGGAATAAAGATTACGGGAATCCACAGGTGTCGAATAACAAGGCTAATGAATAACAAAGTAGTTCGACAACAACTTTGACCAAAGTTGTGCCACCCATCATACCTGAACAAATGATAAAGTCGCCAAAGGGAGTAGTGCACAAATCGACATTTAATCCTCGTGCAAAAATAGCACAGAATTATAATATAATAGAGGACCTGGCCCAATCGCCGTCCGCTATGTCGACACTTGAGGTACCACAAAATTGCCTCTCCCAAGAGCAAGCTTTATTATCAGCAATAGGTGGGATTGACCCAATGGATTCCAATCTTGTGGCCTTTGATCATAAAGGATATGACCCTCAGTTACCAGCTCAACTAGCTTTCCTTATTCAAGTGAAAGCCCTCAACAAAACTGTTCATCGAACAATTATTGATGAGGGGGCATATACATGCATTATGTCGATGAGTTGCTGGAAAACTTTAGGATCTCCAACCTTGTCGCGATCTTCGACGACATTAAAAGCAGTCGACGGAAGGATATATACACCATATGGTATCCTAAGTAACTTGAAAGTTGAACTAGGAGGGAAAACAGTAGAAATTGATGTTGAAGTAATCGACGGAAACCTTGATTACAACATCCTATTGGGAAGACCTTGGATATATGCCATGGCAGCAGTTGTGTCGACCTACTTTAGGAAGATTTCATTTCCCTTCCAAGGAGGAATTACAATCGTCGACCAACAAACATTTCTCCCCAACAGTTCACAAGTTACGGGAAGCATTCCAATGACCATGGAAGCAATCATTCGCTCCAAAATATTGGAGTAGGTCTCCTAAAAGACCCTGCCTTAATGGGTACTTTTGCCCTACCACCTCCGAGTAATCTGGCGGAAGTGGCCACAGTGGAATATGAAACCTTCTATATCTAATTGATTTGGACTCCGAGGACGGTTCTTATCTCATGTCAACCTCGTTAAAAAATGAAACAAGGAGTCATGAGGATAGTTCTTTTACTGTGTCAACCTCATTAAAAAATGAAACAAATCCCCTTTTCAAATCTCAAAGGTAAACCTTCATTCCAACCACCGAGTTGAATGCAATGAAGCTTGGGGGGCATGCACCTCGATTTGCGTTATTATGTTGGGGGCATGCAAACTTATCACGAGCAGTGTTACTGCAAGGTTCAAGCTCGTTAAAAAATAAACCCGCATCGAGCAGTTTTAGCGCATAGTTCATGCTCGTTAAAAAATAATCATAAGATCGAGCAAGTGTTTCAATCCGCGTTTAAGCTCGTTAAAAAATGAACTACCCTCCGGTAAATAACCACCGTGAATGTAACATTATCAGCCATTAAAGCCTTGGTCGTGTTTGCACCGTCACCTCCACTTTTCCATTTGCCGATCATTCACCTCCATTTGATTGTTTACCCATTTTGAGGAACAGCTGCGAAGAGTGATTCCACTAGCCATCCTTGTGACACTGCCGTGCTTGGAAAATTCCAACCCTTACCTGGAATCAGCTGCTACCCATTTTATCACTCGTTCCTCAAAAGACGAGTCTTCTTTAAGCTCTTTTCATCTGACTCGTAAAATATGAAAAGATTGCCAAGTTTTGGCCTTCCAGCTCATTAAAGCGACCAGAAGAGCTATCCCTCCTCTAGATTTTAATCTTTTTGGACCTGAGGGATTATTGCACAAAAAGATCGAGCGCTTGTTTTGTTCGGCTCGTTAAAACTATCGAAAATTCATCCCTTCTGTATTGATTTATACTTTTTCGGACTTAAGGGATTAGATGAGGAAAAAGGACTTTTGGAGTTAACTTTACGTACCTTTTCAGACTCTCTAAAAATGAAAAGGACCGAGTTATCTTTGTCGTTAGACTCGTTAAAAAGATTAATAGCGAAAAACTTGTCTTTAGGCGAGAACGAGTTTCACTATCGCTAGGCTCGTTAAAACATAGCGATGGGTTTGCCCGAAGGGAAAATTATAGAACAAGCATGTTATCCTCCTCAAGCTTGACAAAAATAAAGAGGTACTGGTCAGCAATGACTGGGGAAAAATTGGGAAGAAACTCAAAGAACCTTTATTGGTAGCAAGTCGCTCTTGAACATGACACTTCCACTCCATGCCTGAGCAGAGTTGGGTTGTTTCATTCACCGGTCACATCACCATGGTCTCGCCATACCATCCACCTTTGGGGTAAGTGCTACCAATCCATCACATAAGTGTCGCCGATATGTTCAAGAGAAGTCATCCAGAGAAGTCAACCGTGTCCCATCCACTACCATACATTATCCTTCATTCTTTCATGACCGCCACCCTGAACCATATATCATTAGATTGTTTTCACCTCCATCAAAATCATTTGCTCCCTTCCATGTCACTGATGTGGGATACATCAAGGCCCTCCTTTGACGGATTGCTTCTTGTCGACATCAGCTCATTATCCAAGAAGTTGATCTAGGAACACCCCCTTCAGTACTTTGAAGCTTGCATGCCTCAATGGCAAGTTTCTCACTTCCGGCGACAGGTATACATCAATGACCTTCGATCGAAAGATTTTGCATGGTGTTCGACGCCAAGTCCTTTATTCACACCACGTGAATTGTGCTGCGGTACCTTGAGGGTCATTATCATTATCGGTGATTCCTCTCGCACTTGTTAACAGTTTACATCATTGACTGGTAATCAAGCGATGTCTTTCCATGTTCGACTTCAAAACATTTCTCACATGGATCGACTTGTACTTAGAGTGAAGATCGGGCGAGATTGAAGACCCCGGATCTAGTTTCATCCATCCGGGCTGCGATATATATTCAAGAAAAATAAAGACATTGACATGTATAGCACTGCAGAACAGATAATCATCCTACCAAAAGGATGATGATTTCATCAAAATCATCAGTCTACCATCAGACGATTGTCTGTCCTATGTACATAAAATGAATTTATAAAGCTGAGCATGGGAATGCCCGCCTCAGCTAGATCATGAAAATAGTATGAAAAATAATGTATTGTATTGTATCTTATTACAGGTCTCCTCCCAGCATTGAATGAACTTCGGATCCTCCTAATAAAGCATTTCACCCGATAAACGGCCTCATACTTTAGGGGGCAACTGTTATAGACATTTTTGTGCCTTACAGCTAGAAGCATGAAATGTCCATAATTCAAGGGATCCAAAGTCCCTAAAGATGTTGTTGCAGCTCCTAAAGGAACAAGGTCAACCAATGACAGCTTCTCCCAGAAGTTCTCCACCAAAAACCACTCAGAAACAGTCAATTCAGGATCAATTCAGAAGCTCCACTAGCTGCCTGCGTTGCAAAGCACCCAAACGCACTGGCTAGGTGCGTTGCAACGCACTTGGATACACTACCGAGGTGCGCTGAGTGGGAAATGACAAGTGGCGGAGTCATTCAACGAGGTGGAGAGACCATGGAAGCTTCCAGAATCTTCTCCAGTGACACTTGCCTCAATGAATTCGACTAGTGATGAGTAAGAGGCTCTCAACCTCCAAGTGGAAGCAAGAACTGACAGAGAGAAGCCACAAGTCAAAACATAAGCTGACTCATCCTCTCTGCTTACATCTATATATGGATCCCTCATCCCAGAGATCCAGAGGCTGGAATTTTGTACTTTGCAGAGAATTGCTGTTGGTTGAGATTGAGATTAGTACATTGGGTGATTTATGCTTTGTTGGAGGAGAGGAAGGGATTCCTTTGCTGGGAGGTAGATGCTGGATTGGAACTCACTTGGTTGTATCTCCTCTTGGACTTTCTTATTCTATCAATAAAATATTTGAGTTTCTCCTACATGCTGTGTACCAATGATGTTTTGTTATGCTTACATGTTTAGCTTAATCTGATCTTGAGCTTTTTATGAATGTATATCTGTATCTTCGTGTAGTTTCTCTCTCTTGTGATCTCGCAGGAATTCGGTGAAGCTGGGCCAGTGAAGGAGCAAGAAGCTGGGAGCCACTAAAGAGAGGAGCGATTGGATCAACAAACTAGCGGAAGACACAGGTTAGTTACATCCTTTCTCCTCATTTACATTTCATAAAGAAGAAATACTCAATTAGTTTTCCTTGTTTGTTGCTAAGGCACTATCACACCTTAGAGTGGGATAGGGGCATTCCGAATGGATACTTTTCCCAACAACAATCATGCAATTATTAGTGTTAGATTCTCATTTGAAGAAGTTGATACCAGTTGTGGTTACATGCTCAGGTTCATGATTTCTTAGTTTGCATAGCTATTTCACATGATTCCATTGCAAATAAACTGCTATTCATTTTCTTTGCTGTTATTTAGGTCAGAGTAGGTTAAAACAGTTAGATCTTTGGGTTTCTTAGTTTTTGTTGGTTAGTTTGAAAAATCACGTGCAGAGCACCTGCGAAACCTCCTCTCCTACCCTTACCCCATCCATGCAACCTGCTTCGTCCTCCAACTTAGATTCTTGCCTCTCATTTGCTACGTTTTCTCCCTTTGCCCTAATTTCTACATTCTTGTGCATCATTGCTCCCTCCATCCCTGAACCAAATCCAATCACTCCTTAGCCTCATTCACCAGGTCCTAGACCCCTTAACATCCTTATCCAACTTCCACTTCCACTTTCACACCATTTTTCCTCCATCAACCCTCCAAAATCCTCTTTTCGGAACATCCTGTAGAAATTTCAGAAAATCCTGTAGAACCCCTGCAGACTTCCTGTAGAAGCTCACGAAAGCGGTTTCTTTAGATCCGATCACTGTGAAACTCTCTAGAAGGGTGCTAGGGACCCCTTATAACCTATTCTAACCTTCCCAACCTCCTGCAAGCATTTCCTTTCATCAACAAGCTCTGCACAGTCAAAAACAGTTAAAGCACATGCATAATAATTTTGCCAAATTACTCAAAAATAAAAAAAGATGTTTTCTTCATATTTCTCTTCAGAAGTAGCTTATTCAAATGCATTTTACCTTTATAGAAGTCAATGGCATCCATTTCTGTAGCTTTCATCCTTTTTCTTGCATCAGTAGGGCTAGTTCGTAAAACTAGGGTTTGCATTTCCATTTAGCCTTTTAGTTTCTTTCTGCAAGTAGATTAGCCTCCTTTGAGTTAGCTTTTATCCATCAGTTAAAAGCTTCTTCTAAGAGCTCATAGAAGTTGCCTTAAGCTCCTAGCAGAATTGAGCCAGTTGATCAAGTGACAACCGCAGCAAGAGCTAGTACTTGTGCATATAGCACTGTCTCTTCCAAGTTTGTTACGAACTACCGGGTTGATAAAAGTAAAGAAGGGAGCCCTAGGAGTTGCAGCATTATTGCTGCAATACTGGGGCCCACCATTCTTTTTGGCGCCGCCGGGGAAGCGTCAGAGTATTGGTGATTGCTGCTTTTCTTCTATTTTCTACTACAACCTTCTGCTAAGTAGTTTATTTCATTTCCATTCTGCAATTTCATTTCCGCAAAAGTAGAGTAGACATTTCCTGCTTTCATAGATTAGCATTTCAATTCCGCAATTTCAATTCTGCAAGCGTAGACTAGCATTTCAATTTTGCAAGTGTAGATTAGCATTTCAATTCCGTAATTTCAATTCTGCAAGCGTAGATTAGCATTTCATTCCTGCAATTTCATTTGAGAAAAATAGATTAGTCCTTTCCTGCTTTCATCTCAATTCCGCATTTTCATTTCAGCAAGATAGTTAGTTGCAGTTCAATCTATTTTAGTTTTGTAGGTACAAGCAGAAAAAAGCAAAAATCAACCAAAAATATTTCCTTTCATGCCTTGTAGGAGTAGAGATAATTCAGAAAAATGATTGCACAACACCCCCACTGCTTCACACAGCCAACCTTCTCCCTTCTTCGATGGCTATGATTAAAGAACCCTTAGGTGGACTACAAGACATATTTGAAGAACCCCAAGGGAAGACGAAGAAGAAAACATTCCTCTGGATCAAATGGCTAAAAATAGAAATGTTGGGAGTAGTACCTTATCTAAAAACGAATTTGCAAATCAGATGAAATATTTCAAGAGTGATATGAGGCAGTTTCGTGCCATGCAACTGGATACCTTGTGGATCCAAAGAAAGCAAGAGGAAGCCAAGAGGGCTTTGGACATCTTTTGTCCTAGGTGCACTAGAAAGCATTCTAGGAACGAATGTCCAATGCGCTCCCTAGAAGTGTGTTTTGTTTGTGAAAAATACCATCCTACAGATCAGTGCCCTTCCTTACCCAGAATCAAGCTGCATATAAGAGGGCAAAAGGAGCCACTGAACCACTCTATTATCTGAACCAAAGGAGGCCACATGGACCCATACCTTATCAGCAAGGAATGCAAGGGACATCCTTGATCTATTACGACCCCTATCCAGCCACTTCCATGCCTTCTTGGGGTCCCCCTGCTCATCCTTCGTGGTCCACACCCCCTCCTTGGTCAGATCCATCTCCATATTATGCCCAACCAGCTGCTCATTCATTTCACTCTTATGCTCAGCCACAACCTCAATGGAATGCACCTCATTAAGTGTGGAGGCCCCAGTACAACACTCCTCCCACTCCTTTACCTCCACCACCTGCCCAACCACAACCCCATCCACATCCATCTCAAATATACACCCCCACTCAATTACCCATACCACCATTTCCAAACCCACACATTGGAATAGCTCAACCCAATTGCAAAGCTGAGGCACAACATGTCTAAATGACTCCTATTGAGCTCAATGATCTTCACCATAGCTCAGGAAGAGTATTGCAAAAAAGAGATTATCTTGAAAGCATTGAAAGACCACATCCAGCAAAAGAAGATTCAAAAGAGGAGATCAGAGAACCATGGGCTGCACTTGATGAAGAGAAGACATCAAAATCAGAGATCGAGAGAGTTCCCTCATGGTTACCATCAAATCCTCCATGTATTTAAGAGAAAAATCAGCAAAAAGAGGAAGATGAAAAGGTCATGATAGAAGGTGACATGAAGAATGATCTAGATCAGCAAAAGGACCAAGGATACCAAAGCTATATTGAGATATGGTTCCAGACAGTCACTAAGTTGCAGCAGTACTCTCTTCCTCAGCTATGTTTGATCCCTTCAAAGTCAAATCATTTGGTATTTGAAATCCGAATAGTTGTCAAAGCATGCATTTCAAGCCTCCATATCATTTTGTCTCTAATATCGATGTGCACATGGCTCCATTGGAAGTATTCTTATACTTGAAAATGATTTTGTTTTTCAAGTAGGGTAGGGTAGAAAAAAGAAAAAAGAAAAAAAAAGGAAAAAAATGAAAATAAAAATAAAAATAAAAATCTGAGGTGAAAACCTCCTCGGAGGCGCCTCAGATTGGCTCATTGATTAAAAACCTCCATGAGGCGGTCAATGGGTTGGAAAAAGAGAGAAAAAATATAAGATCCCTGGGTGAAAACCTCCCTTGGAGGTGCCCAGGGGAGGCAATTAGGGTGAAAACCTCCATGAGGCGCCCTAGTTGTTTTCAAAAAAAAAAAGGAGAGAAAAACAAAAAGAAAAATAAACCTAATTTCCATTGAATAATTGCAGGTTGCCGCAAGGACATTGTAGGTTAGGAGGATCGCTCAAAACAAAGACAAAAGAAGTTCTGTGCCTTCTACATGAAGTTCTGTGTCTTCTACAGGAAGCCTACAAACAAACCAAAATTGATCTCTGAAGAGGACCAGAAGGCTAGGAATATGTCCATGAGGCCTACAAGCATCCATGTTTCCATCCCTCACCCTTCTCCATCATTTTTTCCATCTCATTGTCCTTCTTTCCTAAAAACTGCGTGTTCTACAGGAAGTTCCTGTAGAAATTACAGGATTACTACAGGAAGCTAGAAATGGATTTTAAAAAGATAGTTTGGCGAACATGATAGCTTCCTCAAGGGTTAAGAAGTCCTCCTACAATCTTCAAACTCCTCCTCCATTATCTCCATGCCTGCATCACAACCCAAGCTCATTTTTTCTTTCTATGCAAAAACCTGCAGAATGCTTGGAAGCAAAAATACATAGTGCTGAAATTTATTTATTCTCTCATGTGAAAATCGGGCATCCATTTACAAAACCGTTTTATAGGGAGTTGTATAAGGATGATGGAAACATGCCCGAGCAATTTCAGCCAATTCTGGTGCACGGTTTCCAAGAAACTAGCCTCCATCACCTTCAGCCATTTTGCATTTTCTCCATATCCGTGCATCCATTTCAAAACTTGTTTTATGGGGAGATGCATATGGGTGATAGTAACCTACCCAAGCAGTTTCAGCTGATTCTGATGCACGGTTTCCGAGAAATTGACCTCTGTAATCTTCAGCCATTTTCCATTTTTCTCGAAATCTATGCATCCATTGATCGCAATTTCGCTATGGGAGTTGCATAATGATGATAGAACCATGCTTAGAAAGTTTCATATCGATTCGGTCTATCGTTTGGGAGCTGTGGAGAAAATAAGTCGCTGTCTTGTAAAAATTCAACATCAACAGCTTGAGGGTGCAAGTCTGAACGTGGAAACAAACTCCTACATCGTAGATCTAGCCAGAGGACACCTGCACAAGGAAAACAACCATGAATCAGCAACCAAGCCATCATGCAACCATAGAAACAAATGCATGCAGCAGCAAAAAGCACCTCACAACAACCACATTCGACTTCCAGGTATGTGACTAAATTCGTTCCTCTGATTGCATGAATGTAATTTGAAAACTGTGTGAGCAATGAGATGGTTGTGATTAAAAAAATCGGTGGCTAGCTAACTGGCCACCCTCATCCAGTTCAAACAATGCTCATTGGGTGAATATGACACATGTGCTCAGCCATCTCAGGAGGAAATCTGGAAACAGGTAATGGTGACCGTTTAAACCTCAGCATGATTGATGGACGTGGTTACACGCAGAGAACAAATAATCAAACATTGCAGTGGGGACCAATAGTTTGCATGGGGCAAACATGTAGTTGGCCAGCTCACCCTCCATGAATGGAAATCTTCATAAACAGCCAATCGAACTCTCACCACTGTTGTTTCTAGTTTATCATCATCCTTGCAGCTGCAACAAGTTCCATACCACCTCCATAGCAGCAAACCAAGCTTTCTTGGCCATTTTTTAAACCCTCCTGCTTATCGGCGTTCTACGGGAAGAAGTTCTACAGGAAGTGTTAACACCCAGGTTGTTCCCTATGACTCCCAAGGGAATACGGCCGGGGTAACCACTAACCAATCTTTGGATCACAGTTTCTAGCCAAACTGTAATCAGAGAGGGCTCTCTCTTTATGATTTGTCTCTGTTATGATGGTGTTTTAGGCTAGCTATTATGCTCAGGTTTTGGTTTATGTTTTGGTTGAAGGATTTCTTTCAGGTCTTATGATATAGTGTTTAGAGAGTAAAATACCATTGGGCAATGGAGTCTGGAGTTGTGAAATGCTTAGAAATGAAGGATTGGTGGTGCTCAAACTGCAGGGCCAATTTTGTATTTCAGACAAACAAATTTAGCTTAAATGGTGATGTATGTCAACCAATAGAAAGCAATTAAGAATTTTCTATTAAGCTGGTGAGGTGATATTGTAACACGTTGCACAGGAGCAAACTTGAATTCCTGTGACAAAGGCCACTGTGAAAGATGTATTCTGAAAGTGCAGCAATTAAGAATTACACTTATCAAGATTGCATCTGAAGAAAACATTGATTAACAACACAGATTGAACTCAGGGTATTCATTGAATAAATCCTGAAAGTTATTCTTTTTCCTTGTTGCTAAATATTTAAATTTAGATAACATATGGATTTTAACAAACAAAATACATAACAGAGAGAGTTACAGAGACTTATTGTATGATGAAATACACAGGAATCCAACAGTTTCCAACAGACACCAGGACGCATTCAACACTTCAGAAATCCGAGAAATTCCATCACTTTCTTTATCAACTTCTCAAAGGATTACAACATAAGAACTTCTTCAGGAGAAATCAACAACAACCCTTGCAAGCTCATGCAAAGGGGACTTTATAGGAATGTTTATACAAAATATCTCAGGCATTGAGTCATCTGAGAGAGAAAATATCTTCATAAATTCGTACAGAAAGTAGAAAAGAAGTTATTGCAACTTTGAATGCAGCATAAATGCTCTTTATGTCTGTCAGAGGATAATTTGACCTTTGGAGGTCATTGAGTCGGTTGAGCCGCTTTGCTTTAATGCTGAATAATGTGTCTTTATTTCTTGTTGCGCTGTATTTTCTCGGCCCTGCCACCTGTAGTTTTCTATTTCTGCTTTGTTGGCCGATACATCCGCTGAGTTGGCTCAGCTTTAATCCACAATGCATGCTGATTTTGTTAAACTGTGCTCTGCATGACAACTGATATTTTTTAAGAAACAAAAATTGGTGAGTGGCTCCCTGTTTACAAAATCTTCTGTATTGCATTTATCCACCAGTCTTGCGTAGGGAGTTGATGCCTGAGAATGGCATCCATTGTCTCCTCTGCCTCTATATACTTGAAGAAATTGGGAGCCACCCCAAACAGGTGATTGATCTCATTCATTATAAAAAATAGATTCTCTACTCTGTTATAGAGAGTCTGTCCTGTGGCTGGCCCTGTTTCTTCTGAGGTGCTGGGCTTCTCATTGATCTGACTAGTGGCAAATGTGTTGACCCTTTTGGCATACTGGTCATGTGTGAACAATCTCCCTGCGCTGTTCAGTAAGCTAGGGAGCCCTCTGTTTTCTAATACCTGAAACTTTTCCAAAAACCTGTTCACCTCAGTCTGCATATCCTGGGTTCTTCTTTCCAATGTCTGCACTAAGTTTCTCAGTGTGAGAACCCTTTTGACCATTTGGATAGTCTCAGTTCTATTTGTAATTCCCATGGTAGCTAACTGAGAACTTGTTTTATGGTTAAGTACATTGATAATTCTGGTGGCCACTTCAGGCATATTGCTCAATAAAGCTCTTGATCTGTGAACCTCCTTCTGTGCCTTTGGGATGAGCTCTAGTTGCTCATGGATAGTTTCAATATATTGCCATTGCTCATTGATAGATTGACCAATGTTAGCCCACAGTACTATTTTAAGTTCAGCCACCACCTTATCTAACTTGAGCTCATTCTCTAGCTCCTTTATTCTGTTTTTGAGGGCTTTCACCTCCCTGTCCTTCTCTGCCACAGTTTGTTTGGATTTATCATACCTATCATTGATTTTGGATAACTTTTCCCTGGTCTCTTTTAACTCTGTCATTTGAGCTTCCAGGATTTGGATTTCATTCTTCAGCTTTTGCATATCCAGGCTTTGGGCCTGCTCTGTAGTTGTTGGCGCTGCTGAAGTAGATGTTGCTGTCTGTTCAGTCTGTTGAGGAGGAGGAGCAGTGATAGGAGCAGTTTCCTCAAGATTGATGATCTGAGGAGGAGGCTGAGAGGTCTGACCCTCTTCTCTTTGTTTCAATGCTGCTTGCAGGGCCGCTTGTGTAGCCTCAGATTCTCCCAATTTCTCTTGTGCCTGAACAAGCTGTTTATAAATGGAGATCAACAAATCTGTGGTGTCCTGCTCATGCCTTTGTTGGGCTACCTCATCTGTCTGAGGGTGAATGGTAGCTGGGAGTTTGATTTTCTTCCTCAAGGCAGCCATGTCAGCATCCCTCAACTTCAAGATTTCCTATATTCCTGAAATATCTTTGGGATCATGCCCAATTTCAATGATTATGTCTTCCAGGGACCTTATTCTGTTGTCCTTCGCCTGGGATGATGCCCTCTCCAATTCCAGTTGAGAGGCTGTGGCATTAAGGCTGCTCTTTAGTTTGTAATTTTCTAATGTTTCGTCTACCAAGGAGGCATACACCATCTCACCAGTCTGTTTGTGCAGTTCAATTTTGTCCATTGGGTGTATGTCTTTGGCCAGGACCTCCAGGTTGGTCCTGAGGTAATCTGAGGCAGATTGGGGATGCAGTGCTGTGGGCATAAAATGACTCATGATCATTTTGCCTTCACTTACATCAAAGGCAGACATAAGTCTTTGCTGATTGGTAGGAGCCATGTTTAGCAGATGATTGTAGAGCTGTATTTTGATAGGATCACTCCTCCTTTTGATGTCTATAAATTGCTGTTTGATGCTTACTTGTCCTTCTTTTTGCCGGCTGGAGGAGCTGACCTCCCCTCCCATAGTCCTGTCCTGTTCCTGCTGGAAGGAACTTGCTGAAGCTTCTCTGCTGGGTGGGCCCATGCCCAATGCTTGTCTTATTGCTATGTCATCCTCCAAAAAGTCATTCAGTCTTTGTCTTTTCTCTCCCTGGTTGATAGATGAAGTCAGAGGAGTTTCTCTATCCCTTTTTCTGCTTAAGTCCTCCTTCTGTGGAGTTTGGAGGACCGAGGCATCAGTGGTGACTTCTGGCCTAGGAGGCACTATGTTCTGAGCCTGTTGCTCAGTGGAAATTGGAGTATCAATTACTCTTTCCTGCTGTAAGGGCTGCTATCTGTCATGTTGCCCTTCTTCTTGCTGCTTTTCTTGTTGCTGTTGTTGCTCTTGAGTCACTGGAGGTGACTGCTCCTTCTCTTGATGTGGTTGCTCTGTCTCCATTTCCTTTTCTTTGCCTTTGCTGGATATATTTTCAGTGGCCTTGGTAGTTTGCTGTTTGGCAGTTGAGGAGGATGCAGCTGCTCCCGTTTGTGTGCTTGGAAGTGTGAATACCTGTGAACAAAGTTCAAGGTCAGCCATCTTCCTTAGATTCCTTAGTGCCCTCTTGTTTAGCTCTTCTTGTGACATGGGCTCTTCTAAGGTCCCTCTCCTCCATTTGTCTTGGTTTGCATATTTTTCAATGTGAGGGATGCTATGGTGATCATAGGCAGATAACTTATATTTGAGCCTCCTCATAGATATGAAATGATTAGGGTCATAGGGTGCCCATAGGAAACTGGTTTGCAGGCCAAGGGCCTCAAGCATTCTCTCTGCTTCCCTCCATCCTTGCTCCCTCTCGTTATAGATAAAATGGCCAAGTTGGCTTTTCACCTTCAACTGTGCTTTCTTGCCTTTTCTGAAAAGTGAAGCACATCAACTCTGCCAAATTGCCTAAAGTACTCTAGGGCAAATAGCCTCATAGGCACATACTTAGGTAATTTAAATGGAGGTAGATCACACCCATATATCCTGATGACAGTGTGGTTTTGGTAGAAGTACCAATCCCCAATGCTGTAAGCTTTGGACAGCTGAAGAATCCTCTGCATGTCATCAGTGAGTCTCGGAGGAGGTGAGCTCATCAGCATTGCCATAGCTGGATGGATGAACAGATCCATGAATTCACAGTAAGTGTATGGAGACTGAGGTCTAGTGTGGAAGATAGAAGACCAATAGACCACTGATCTGGGATTGCCTTGGGCATCCATTCTTTTGATTGAAAAATGAAATTTCTCATGTTGATGGTACAAGATCAAATGGTAAATGTAGGAGGTGTATCTGAACATCCTATCTCTCCTCAAATTCATCAATTGCTCATGAATCTTGTCTGATATGTAGGTGGCATAGTCATAGCAGATTGGTGACTTGCCAGGAGCAAACATAAGCATCATTACCAGCACAGTTGCATCAATATGCTCAATTGAACTATATCCCAAGATGGGAGAAATCATATCTGCAAGGTCTCTGCCCAGCGCATTGAGATATACATGAACAATTGGAGGGTACATCACAATGTCAGAGTTGATATATAATTGATTAAATTTGATAATTTGAGCATCTGTCAGTTTATCCCCTTGTTTTATCAGGTTTACTAGTGACAAAAGGACCAACTTCTTCTGAGGGTTGAAGCAAAGCATGTCTCTGATAGCTTGAGGGGTAACATAGAAAAGTACTGAACCAGATGGGTCAACAACAGCCCTCTGAGAAACATCATATTGTTCAGCACATAGGTGGATTAGTTCAGGGAACTGGTCGACCTGAGGGAGTTTGAAAATAGGGAGGAAAGAGTCCCATAAGCCCAATATATCTGTCCCATTTTCATGCTTGGCTTTCAACTCTTTCAACAGATGAATGTGGAATTTGCTGCTCATAAGCATTTCTTCTGTAATTTGGTAATCCATATCTGCCAAGGATTGCCATTTCAAGTTCTTTTGAGGGACATTCAGAGGCTGAACATTTAGTACTACAGGTGTCTCCATTACCAAAGAGGATTCTGGATTGAGTGCAAAGTGGTTTTAATTGAGCAGGACAGCACAGAAGAATGTCTCTTTTCCAGGGAGGTGAATTTATCAGGAACAGAGAGTGGTTCTAGTAAATAGCAATTGAAATACTATTTGTAGTGCAACTAGGACAAATGTTTGGCCTCACTCTGTCTCTCTCAGTAGTTAAATTCAGTTTGAATGAGTCTGCCGCGATTGCGCAGACAGAGCTTGGTTTTTTCAATGAAAATGCAGGTAAACAAGGCTCGGCTAGTAGTGTTCGAGTTCACAACTGTCAAAGGGGCAGGTGCAGGGATTTCTGCCGGTGAATTCAAGAGTTTTCTCTGTTCTAAGCTCTTTCGAGGGACATAACAGATAAAGCAGGTACGTGAAGGATTTATAGCGGAAAATACCTGGTGAGGAGTAGGCAATGGTCACGGATGACTGTGGAGATGGCGCGCCTCCGGTCTCCTGGTCGGGTTCTGCAGGTTGGTGGACTTTGGACGTGAAAATCGCATGCAGGAGCAACAATGTCTTTTGTGAGAAAAATGTGAAAAAACACGAAATTTCACCATATTATTGGTTTTTTGGACTTTTGGCGCGTTTTTCTGCTGACGTCAGCATGATGTCATAGGTGGGGTCAGGGCCGGCTGACGTCATAGGTGAGGTGGCGGGCTCTGATTGGTCCACGGGGATGGTGAAGTGGCATGACAGGTCGGCAGATGGTCGGGCGCAAGGGTTGACGTGACGGCATGGTGGCAGTGACGTGGGATGATGTGGAGGTGACGTAGTATAAGCGGAATAACCGAAACCGGAAACAGCCAGCGGTTTCATATCGCACCGCTTATGGTACGGGGGGGAATCTGTCAGACGTACCTCCGACGAGCTGTGGCGAGGACGCGTGGCTGCCGAGTGACGTAACCTTTTTACGGACATCGGACGATATCCGTCGGACGTGAGACCCGCTCCGATATCAACGATGACCGTCGGATCTGGAGGGCTCGATCCAACGGCTGTCGGGGGAGTGATGTGATCGGTAGATATGGCGGGTAAACGGCGGACGTCGGAGCCGCTCCGATGTGATAAGAGCCGTTGGATGCTCAAGATCAGATCGGACGGTTGTCAGGTCGATGACATGCACTGTGGATATGGCAGAAGGCGCGACATTATTTAATAGTTATTTTCGGGATGCGCGCTTAGGCGGAGGGTCATCGGGGTATAGTGCTTTAGTAAGGTTTTCAATGTATTTCAAAAAAAAACAAATATATGCGCCGAGACTTTGGTTAAGCGGCAGAAGTGGGTTTTTTGGATCTTTTATGATTTCAAAAGGGGTTATGGGTAAAAAGGGGCTTGTATAGGGTTTTTCTTTGCAATCAATGGTTTAATAAGTGGAATGACTTTGAAGCAAGGGGGGAAAATGAGGTATAGGTTCATCCAAGTGGCCAGATGTCACTTTGATCCCTGACATAGGACTTATTGGCTATAGTGCCAAGGGGAGGGGTATTTATACAAAATTTGGGGTTTATACACCATGGTGTTTAATATTAGTAGGGGAAAGGTGATATAGGGATTTATATAGTAAAGTTAGAGTTAATATGGATGGGGGGGGGATGAAGGGGGAAAACACTAAGTCTGTTTGTGAAACACTTGGCTTAAAGAGTAGATCAAAATGAAAAGATTTTTACACAAGAAATGTGGCTTTTGAATGAACAAGAACCACCATGAAACCATAATCTTCTTCCATGAATCTCAGCTGATGAGGGGATGTTAGTAATGAAATGGAAGGGGGAAGGAGGGAGGTTAGTCATGCTCCCTACTGCAACTTGATGAAGATGAACACCTTGTCAATTGATAGACTTTGTTTTGGTAAACACAGTTAACACATCTGCAATGGTAAAGATAACCTTTCTGCAACCCCAACTACTTACCCAGCTACTTGCCTAGCATTTTTTATTTCTTCTTGGAGGGTGCACTTGGACTTGCAGACCCTTACTTGCCTTTTCTTTTCTTTGGCTTTTTCTTTTGTTTTTTCTATCTACTTCTACCCTTATTTCTTCCAAGGTCCCAGATTAAGCTGTTGGGAGCCTTTTCTTCTCTACCTGAACTACTTCTCTGCCAAGATTAAACAGTTTTGACAGACTTTCTTCTCTAATCTACAACTGCAAATTTAAACCATGGAATGATCCAGATTAGACTGTTGGACCATCCATCAAAATTTTAAGTCCATACCAAGCTATAAGCATAGATTGGATTCTCTTGGAAATATGTGATCTTTGAATCATCAAAGCAGAGCATATTTGGCCCTTTCATAGCCAATCATGAAATATGAAACCTATTGGTATAGGTAGCTAACAGGAAGTACGACACAGCTTTCAGAAGCAGGGAAGCCTGAACTTTTCTTCATCGAATTTGGGGTTCTGAGAGAGGTAGGCTCGAGACACTCTTCCATGCATGATATATTCCGCAAAGATGACGAACTGAGCTGTTTTGAATTGGAGGGTTAGAGACAAGTCTGCCTATGAGTCGAAAATAGCAGTTTTCCTGTGTTGCACGAAATTTATCAGTCGGTTCTGCGTCAATATTCTCCTCCACAGTTCCTGTTAAAACATTTTTTTCCCTGTAGAAAAGATAAAGCACTGTGAGGGCTAGCCTGTATATATATATATCTATATATATATATATATATATATATATATATATATATATATATATATATATATATATAAAATAATAATAATAATAATTTTGAATATGCACATTTGTATGTATGCTGGGAGTAAAAAAATTGAAGTGTTGTACCCTGTCTGTGGAAACCAAATTTCTCCCTCCATAAACGGGTAGCCGAGTTCTGGGCAACAAAAGCATTAGAACCAGGGAATTGGTGCAGATTAAACTCTAAACACCCGAGAGATCCTTTCCTGAAGTTCAAAGGAGGAAACCATAAAACAACAGTCCCTTTCTGCTCCGAGCATTAAAATAGAGCACTCTCACCATCCCAGGGGGGGTTTATTAGGAAGGAACCCTCGGATTCCAGTAAATTGTGTGAACATACTGAGGTGGTGAACCTCTTCACCCGTGCCAATTGGATTACCTTTTGTGACAAAATCCAGGGTCATAATGATGAAATAACAGAGGAATTCTTAATGTCCCTGCAACCTAAATCAAAGACACAGGCCACAATGAAATTCAGAGGGTTGACCTTGCAGCTTACCCCTAAACTCATTAGTCAGGTCATTGGTTTGCCATTAGGGATACCCTGGAGCAAAGAGGAGAGGGCATTAGGCCTAAAAGCTAAGAAAGAATTCTTCCCACCTGAGGAACGTTTTGCAGAAGACAAGAATGGGGAACAAACTGAGGCTAGAGAGAAATCCAGTGGTAAATAAACACAGGATAGACCACCACAGAAAGAACAAGAAGAGAAACGAGGGAAAGGCCAAGCTGCTGAGCCCAAAACTGTGGATGGAACAAAGGCACAAACACCAAAGGAGAAACGATTGCAGAGTAGGTTAGAGAGGACTGAAAAAGTCCAAGCAAGTGAGGACACAACCAAGGCAACCACACCAAAATTAAAAGGAAAGACATCCCCAGCCAAGCATACCGAAACAGTGAAAAAAGTTTCTATAGGAAGCCAGAAAATAGTCGACAAAGGACTTTCTATAGGAAGCATGGAAACAGGGAAACAAAAGGAGAAATCACTTGAGATTTTAGCCAGGGAGGCAGCAGTTCTGCTGGCTACCCTAAGCACATCTCCAAAGCAAAAAGGAAAGCGAAAGAGGGAGCCTTCCATGTATTTTAAGGCAAGAAGGAGTATGCAGATAAAACTAGCAGACCCCAGCCACAGTCAAAAGAGCCAATTACGATTGTAGACACCCCAGCTAAACAAAAGGAAAAGTCTCCTTCAAAGGTATCCATCACCTATGAACGGGGAAGCCCGAAAATGTCCACCTGGAGAGAAAGGATTAAAATGTTGGACACAAAGACCTCTCTACAGGATGCTTACTATTCTACAAGAAACGATGGCTAAGCTAAGAGAGACCGAGAAATTGGAGGAAAAGGTGGCCAAACAATCATAGGAAGAAGGAAAGACAACGAAACATCTGATGAACAACAAAGGGAGGACAAGCTGCAGGCTGAGGTTGAGGCACTAACAAAACTGCTACAAGAAAAGGAGCACAGGTAGTGGGAAGAAGCAGAGAGAAAAGCATGGTTTCATGACCGAGAAGAGGACATCACTTCAGAAGCTTGGCATGACAGGGAGGCCACCAGGGCCATCAAATATGAGGATATAGATTAGTTGCTCAGAGGATGAGTAACACTTTCAGTAGGGGGGTGATGATGAGCCCCAAAAATGGATAATTATATGGGCTCATTCAGCCTCCTAATTCGACTTAATCCACCATTCTCATTAGTTTATTGCATGTTTTTTATTCCATTTATGCTAATAGAGTGAATTGGGTTAGTCATTATGCCAACAAGTCTAATGTGTGCTTTATGCAGTCTTTTTGGTCAATTTGGAGACAAAATCAAAGGTTTAAATGAGCACTTGGTAGCCAAATTCATGGAGAGGATTTTTAGGAAGGTATCCCCTTCATTTATGGGCCCTTACCTCGAATTCTCCACCATCAGCTCAGAGTTCAAGGGCCACCAAATCAATTATCACAAGGGTAGCCGAGCAAGGGCTAGTAAAGGTGCTGTTAACTACAAGTTTTGGCAGCTGAGTTCCTAAAGTTTAGGAGGGCTATTGGGGTCCTCAATTTGTATAAATAAGAGGGCTTAGGGCCTCATTTCAGTTAGTCACTTTGTAGGCAGAAGTTAGCTAGTTTGTAGTTTTATTTTAGTCATTTTTTTAGGCAGTAGATTAGCTCTGCATTTTAGCACACTTTCAAGCTTTCCCTTGTGGACAATTTTTGATGTAACTATTATTTCTTGCTCAATAAAGATGAATCCAGCTTTGCACCAGCTCTAATCTCTCTTAGGAGGCTGTATCTCTTGGGGTTGGGCCCAACCCAAGTGCCTAGTACCTTCTTTGTTTACCTTTATGTGTTTTTGCTGCATTCTTAGAATAAAATCTGCTATTTAGATTTAAATATTGTTTTTTTATTTAAGTTGCTTTTAATGATTAAAAAAGGCTTTTCATGTTTAGATTGATTTGATAGGTTAATAACAGAGAAGATCTTCAGAAAAAGGCTATCAAGAACCTCTGATCTCACCTCTCCCTCAGTGGGACCATGAGCTGGGACCAAGGTGTCCTTGCTGCCACCAAAAACACTGTCTTTGCTTCATCATGCAATTATTAGTGTTAAATTCTCATTTGCAGAAGTTGATACCAGTTGTGGTTACATGCTCAGGTTCATGATTGCTTATTTTTCATAGCTATTTCACATGATTCTATTGCAAATAAACTGCTATTCATTTTCTTTGCTGTTATTTAGGTCAGAGTAGGTTAAAACAATTAGATCTTTGGGTTTCTTAGTTTTTGTTGGTTAGTTTGAAAAATCACGTGCAGAGCGCTTGTGAAACCTCCTCTCCTACCGTTACCCCATCCATGCAACCTTCTTCGTCCTCCAACTTAGATTCTTGCCTCTCATTTGCTACGTTTTCTCCCTTTGCCCTAATTTCTACATTCTTGTGCATCATTGATCCCTCCATCCCTGAACCAAATCAAATCACTCCTTAGCCTCATTCACCAGGTCCTAGACCCATTAACATCCTTATCCAATATCCATTTCCACTTTCCCACCATTTTCCTTCATCAACCCTCCAAAATCCTCCTTTCGGAACATCCTGTAGAAATTTCAGAACATCCTGTAGAACCCCTGCAGACTTCCTATAGAAGCTCACGAAAGTGGTTTCTTGAGATCCGATCACTGTGAAACTCTCTGGAAGGGTGCTAGGGACCGCTTATGACCTCTTCTAACCTTCCCAACCTCCTACAAGCATTTCCTTTCATCAACAAGCTCTGCACAGTCAAAAACAGTTAAAGCACATGCATAATAATTTTTCCAAATTACTCAAAAATAAAAAAAGATGTTTTCTTCATATTTCTCTTCAGAAGTAGCTTAGTCACATGCATTTTAACTTTTTAGAAGTCAATGGCATCCATTTCTGTAGCTTCCATCCTTTTTCTTGCATCAGTAGGGCTAGTTGGTAAAACTAGGGTTTGCTAGGGTTTACATTTCCATTCAACTTTTTAGTTTCTTTCTGCAAGTAGATTAGCCTCCTTTGAGTTAGATTTCATCCATCAGTTAAAAGATCTTCTAAGAGATCATAGAAGTTGGCTTAAGCTCCTAGATGACTTGTGCCAGCAGATCAAGTGACAGCCGCGGCAAGAGCTAGTACTTGTGCATATAGCACTGTCGCTTCCAAGTTTGTTACAAACTACTAGGTTGATAAAAGTAAAGAAGGGGGCCCTAGGAGTTGCAGCATTATTGCTGCAATACTGAGGCCCACCCAATGGAAGGGTTGAAATATGAAATAGTAGGTAGATATAATGATAGAGGGATTATGGAAATAAATGGAAGTGTTGGAGGTATAAAAATCTTACCGACAAATGGAACAACGTCAGGTAGAGTTGAAGTAAGAACAGGCCTAATAACTAGGGATTTGACTTCTGAAACAATGTTGTGGAGAGAAGATACATATTCTTGAAATTGCTCCATAATAGGCTGAATCATATGTAGGATTAGTTGCACACTTTCTAGAGGATGATATAGCATCAAAGGTCAGACTGCGAGGTTACAACGCATTGAGGGAGTGGACAATTCCTTCAAATTTCTACATACACTAGACTCCTGGATAAGATAATACTTAATGATGTAGTGCCTCCTCTAACATATAATATGGCATTGCATTCATCTTGAAGGTGTCTTTAATGACAACCTTGGGTTGAACATATGTTTGGTCGCTTCTAATTCAAACCACATATGGCATGCATATTTGTCTAAAATGGATTTGGGAACCCTGATCATCATTTGAGTAGCATCAAGCATCCTAGTGCACCATTTCTCAAACTCCTTTTCATTGAATTCTCAATTTGCAGAGTTAGATCGTGTCTACCATGGAGCATAGGCTAGAGCGATAGCTTCACCATCTGGTACTTCTTCCAAATCACCTCCCTCAGGAGCACACCACTTCATCATAGTGATGGCTATTACTAGATACCCATAGATGAAATATGTAGCCCTCTCGTACACATCTTCGCATGCCTCAAAAAGTTCATCTAATAGGAACTTACACCAATTCAATAGTTCACTCTCTACATAGAACTCTATGATATAATTAGTCTCTAGTGTACATTCTCATTTTGTCTAATGCCTTGTAACCTTCCCAACGATGATATAGCACGTGAATTTTACCCTGTCATTGTTGATAATATTAATAAAAGTTCCACGACCTTTGCACCAACTGCCATATTTCTTATTCAAATTATCATCACCTTTATTCTTGCCTCAATTTTCGGTGCTTTGAAATGATGTCGAGACATCTTGTCCATGAATGGACAACCTATTGAGATTTTAAATGTCATCCACATGAATTAGATACTCTTTATCAATCCATAATGGGTCATTGTTTATCCAACTAATAAGGAACTTTGTACATATCATGGCTTCACATGTAGTGTTGAATATGACAAAATCCAATAATTTCATAATGGTAGACTGATGCAATGGTTGAAACTCGGGCTTAATCCTTGAAACAATGTCGCTAGATGGAGAGACAAGATAATACATGTAAACTTCTAGACTAATGGTTAAAAATATAGCTAGGTAAAAAAAAAAATTATCGACCAAAGTGGCTTCCTCATATCTCCCTAAGATATCCTATGTAGGAATAATACGATCATCTGAGAAGTATAATAGAACAACTAGTTTAGTAGAGTTTCTCATGGTAGATGGTCGATGCCTATAGACAAAATAAATAGGGAGATGGAGATGAACTTTGGACATAGAGCGTTTAGATATAAATGCCAGGGTGAACGAATTCAAAAGTTATAAAAACAAAAATGAGAAATAACACTTCAATATGTGACACTTATAAAATAATCTACAATATGGTGATGAATGAATTAACCATGGGGAATTAAATGAAAAAAATTTAAAAAATTGGACTTGATTCAAATATCAATGACAACTAGGACATAGATCACTAAGACATGACATGAATGACCCAAAAAGGAAATGGCACAATGAAAAATATAACTAAAAGTACTTAAAGGCTTTAACCCAGAAATAAAATCATGAGAAAGGGACTATTACAGGGGGGAAAGACTCAATAACTAAAAATAATTTAATTAAATGGTTTAATAAATAATGGAAATGACAACCTACACCTCCCCGACCATAATGGGTTGTGGTGGGTTGCAACTAAGAAATAATAAAAATGACTAATGCAACTAATCTCACTATATAACAGATGCAATTGACGTGATATTAAACCTAACTTGTGCCCTATGATAGAGAGAAAAAAACCAAAGTGATTTTAGAGACAATATTAGGGCTTCAGGCATGTGCCATTCACCTAACTAGGAAAAATAATTCCGTAAAGTTGTTTGAGCTTAATAGCTACTAGCGCTCATATTTGCACAAAAAGGACCCAACCAATGCATTTGAAATTTTCTAAGATGTTTAAGATACTTACTATCATATAAAAACACTTTATTCCCCACAAAAAAATAATTCCTTTTATATGTTAGTCATGCGAGGATTTCTGCCTTTATTTCTCAATACTCTTGCGGAAATCTACAAGAAAACCTTTCTCATCCAATTCCCATAATTATTGGAGATTCTCCTCAACAGACTCATCCTCAGAATTTTTCATGGCTTATGCAATGAACAAATTTGGAACAAAAAATTCAAGAGCTACCACAACTTCTCAATCATAGACAAGTTGGAAAGGAGTATACTTGTGCCACTGTTTCATAGTAGTGCGATAAGCCCATAGTTTAGCTAGAACTCTTTCATCCTAGTAATCTCTTTTAGTAGATCATACTTTAGTAAGTCACTTCTCTAATATATTATTAAAATCTTAAATGGTTCCATTCAACTGTAGATGATATGGGCTAATTTTATGATTCAGAACCATGAATTCTTGCAACAAAGTGGCAATAGTTTCTTTAATGAAGTGAAACCTATGATCACTTGTAAGACTTATGGGACAGACAAATCGGATAATAATATTTTCAAATATGAATCTGGCTATATTACTAGCAGTAGAGTCCTTGACAAGAGTTTCTTAAACCCAGCAAGTTAAATAATTAGTTGTGGTGATAATATAGCAAGCATGTGAGTGTCACACGGAGGGTTTACTGGCCCAACAAAATAAACAACCCACTTCTGAAAGGCTTGCAAAGTTTTGACTAGATGCAATGGAATTTTATCACAATGGGAAGGCCTCACAACTAGTTGTGTTATAGCATAATTTATCACCCTTGTATACTTGATGCTCTGAGTCATGGCCTTGGGCAACTCTTTCCCTTCAGACTTGGTCATTTTACTAAAAACAATATTTTAAATTCCATATGTGACCCTACCCTTCAAAAAGTGTGTACACACATGGGTCCATATATACGCAACCCACGTATTTAATTAAAATATAAAAAAAAATACAAAAACCCTATTTTATGGGTGGGGTTTATGGGTTACACTAGAATCCCACCTACAAGAGCTTGTGGCCTAATTGTATCCCAACTGAAACAACTGTTTTGAGGTGGTGTAAATACACCTCATGGGAAGGCCTAAGGGTGCGAAGGATAAGATATTGATATTATATCCAATTGGCCCATGATCAACTTTGATTTATCCATGTGCCTCCTGCACTCCCAGGGATAGGAAATCCTTGTTTCCTCACAAAGATGTTCATCTCCTTTATATGACATCTATGTGTATGCATTTGAAAGAGGATTGTTGAGGCTTGGGCTGGACAGATCCAGAGGAAGGTTTCGCTTGGATCCATGGTCGAATCAAGTTGTATTCTTCCATATTTCTTTGCAAACATCAATAAAGAAGCTATGTCATGTTCCTGATATTATGATCTAATTATGTATTATTTCATGTTTTATATCCATATGTGTATATGATCTAGCATTCATATCTTGAGCATGCTACGAACTATTTCTAGTATATATGCTTTTTTGGAATGAGTTGCAAGTTTTGAAGCATTGGAGGAGGTAGAGGGTTTGAACCTTGCAGGAACATCTTCAAACGTAGGACCTACAGGTACTCTCTCTTCATCCCACTTTAGTAGTTTAAGCATTAGGACTGCTTGTTTTCTTTCTTCTTGTTGGTGTATGCCCTTCGATCTATTGGGGTTTTCAACCCATACCTTAGGGTGTTTTATCCCATAACAAAATTTGTGACTCTGCTGGGGATTACAATTTTGTATTTCCTTGTTTGGGTTGTTTCTCTCTTGATCTGGGCCTTCTTTTTTGGTTTCTTGAATTTTCCAGTATCTTTGATTTACTTTCAATCTGGGTAAAAAGTATGATCTTCTGGATCAGGCCTAAATTTTTTAATTTTCTTTGTTGGCCTTTCTATACATGGTCTTTAGTTCACATAGTTGTGTACACACGCACTCTTGTCCAAAGAAACATGTGTATATGCGTGTTTTCTTGAGTACAGTTGCTTATACACGCAGGTATATCATTGCACAGTTGTGTATGTTTGGTTTTGAAAGAATTTTTCAAATCCTAAGTCTAGTAAAGGATTTTTCATGTTTTTTATTGCTTCTATTTAGTCATTAATTGTTTGGGAGAGTCTTGCTTCTTGCAGATTTTCAGTTTCCTATCTCTCTTTGTGGAAAAACCTAGTCACCTAGGGTATTGTTTTTGGTGAAGTGTTAGTTTTCGTGTTTGGGTTCAAGTCTTCTTAGTGAATTTTTTGGATGTTCTGAGCTTTTGGAACAGGCAATTGGTCTCAATTCACTTATAACCTAGCCTTTACATTTCTTTTCCTTTCTTTCTTGAAAGTTGACATATTTGGTTTTTTCTTGGTTTTTGAGAAAGTCCTTCTTGCAAGCTTGAAAAGTTTTTCTTGGTATTCTTCAAATATTTCTTGTTTGTTGGAGTTTGTATGTTGATTTTCATATCAGCTTGTTTGAGTTCGCAACCTCTTTTCACTTTAAGTCTTATCATGTTAATGATTCCTATGGCTTGTGAAATTTAAGGTTCTATATGCTCGAATTTGATCTTGAAGTCTTTAGTAGTTTTGTTTTCTTGAGAACTCTTTGTGCCCTTAAAAAGAAAAAAGATATAAACATCTTTTTGTCACCTTTATTTTTTTTTTTGGTTTTGTTTTTGGTCTTCTTATAATTTTTGAGCAAGTGTGAAGTCTTTTCATTAGGTTGAATTTTCTTGATTTTGGGGAAACGTTTTTGATTGAATTTGTTCCTCCTTTTTGTCAAGTTTTGGCCTCTTGATCTCCTTGAGAAACACATTTGATTGCTTTAAGAGCAATCCTTGGAATCTTGCATTAAGCATTTTTAGTTTGCATTAGGATAGATCGAGTGTAAGAATTTCCAATATTTTTATACATTTTTAGTGTGTGAGCATGTGTTTTGAAAAAGAAAAGAATTTTTTTCTTTCTTACTTTGTTTGTAGAACCTTTTGTAGAAATATCTTTCATCGAAGAAAAAGAGTTTCATATGCCTATGGCTAGGTTTTCTATTAGTTTTTTCTTGTGTCAAATAACATCATAAGTTGCACTTCCATTTTTCCTTGACTTAAGAACAACCATTAAAATCAAGCACTAAAACTAAAATGAACTAGAATCTTTTGATTTGTCATATATACATCAACTAGTCTATGTCATTTAGGGCCTTGGAATAGGTGTGTAGAGAGTTAACTCTCCAAGGCCACTCTAAATTTAAACATAGAAGTTTATTAAAAGAGTGAAATCCAGTGTCGTTAAGTTGTCTGGGAAATCTCTTATCTTCTAGGATTTAAGCACAAAGGCGAGTGAAGGCAGGGAAGAGAGATACCCCCTCTCCTACTTGTTGGACCCTAACCAAAGACTATTCCACCCAGCTTCCATTACGAACTTGTGATCTTAGTTGCCATTCCTAGGGACCACATAGGTGACTGTGGGGGGGAATACCTATGGTACCTAAGGCAGATGTTGTATCACTCTCATTAGTACTTCTGGAGGGTGCCCTTGCGAAGCTCGGGTACTTGCATTGACAAAGGATTTTGTCTGGGGGTTAACGTAACTATTTATGTTACCTTTGCTGGTAGGCTTAGGCCGTAATTATCCCAAACTATCTTCGGAAGGTCATTTACTTCACTTTCTTATATTTTGGTATCCGGTCCTCATCACCCGGAGCGGAAATACTTGGAAGTTTCTTGTTTGTTTGCATCTTTAGAGAATTTATAGTGAAGTTCTCTTTCTCTTTGTATTTATTTGGATTTTGGTGGATTTTTCTTATCAGTTTTGGACCTTAGATTCTGAGTGACTAACTAACCACTCCACTAGTCTTGAAAGGATTTTGATATTTCTTTTGAAAGTTGTGGAGTTGCCTCCTTAAGGGAAAAGGTTTTATTGTGCATCTCTCTTCCTTGGAAAGTCATTTGTACAATCCCATAAGGTAAGGATATATGTATAAGTTGGGTATGGCCAATAATACCATCGAGGCCAACCAAGGGACCTTTCCGAAATGGGATCCTTGTGCTTTTACTTTATTTGGAAATGTTGGTACCCCCTTGATGTCCACTTTGAATATTCCTCGATTGAATGTTGGACTACCAGTTTGGCTGTGGTCCACTCCAAATATTCCAGATGTTCTTGAAGCTTCTCAGATGAATGCTTTATTTCAAGGGCATCAAATGGGTGTTAATTATTCATCTTCTTCAAAAGAGAAATATAGGATTCCTCTTTCTCCTCCCTCTTGTAATAAGAGATCTAAAAAGAAGAGAAAGAGGAAGAAGAAGAAGAATAGTTCTATCCATGAATCATCACCAAACCCTACAAGTCATGTTGGAGATGAGATTTCAGCCACTGCAAGTCATGCTAGGGGAATAAGTCTAGTCACTGCAAGTCATAATAGCAATGGGTCACCTACCTCTGTGAGTCATATTTTTGTTGACTCACCTGCTTCTATGGCTAGGACTGGGGGCATAAGTCTAGTCACTGCAAGACATATTAGCAATGGGTCACCTACCTTTGTGAGTCATATTTATGTTGATTCACTTGCTTCTATGAGTGGGACTAGGGGCACAAGTCTTATCTCTCTTGGGAAAGAGTCACTAACCTCTGTGAGTTATGTTGGGGACTCTCCACCAACCACTGCTAGTCATGTTGGCAGAGTGGATGTTGATCGGAAACCTAAGCATAGAAGATTTAAACCAAATTTCCCATGTAAGATTTGTAAGGGATACCATCTTACTCTTTTGTGCCCTAGTATTTTAGTGGTACAAAGGTTATGGTCCAAGTCTGATGATTCTTATACTCCTGAATCTATTATGGTTTTTCAACTGTCTAATTAGCCATTTGTTGATGAAGTGGTCGAGCTAGTGCAATCTCTGGTTGATTCCTCTCCTCTTTTGGGGGTTGAAGTTCCTAATAACAAAGACTTCTTGATTTCTAGTATAGATTCTTCTGGTCTAGGGGACATTCTGGTCTCTTAGAGTGTACCCCCTCCAAGTTCTAGGAGTGTCTCCTTTGACTGGGATAATCTTGTCGAACCTCATCTTCCTTTTGCTACACCTTTCCAAATAGGGGTTAGAGTTAATTCCACAAATGTATATCGATGTATGGTGGATGAAGGACCCTCTCCAAGTATTATATCCTCCTTGACATGGAAATATTTGGGTTCTCCAAAGTTGTTGGAAGCCGATAGTTAGTTGTTAGCCTATGATAGAAGCGATGGTGAATCTATGAGTGTTCTTCTTCAATTGCCTATTACTTTAGGTGGGAAGACTGTCTTAATCGATATGATGGTGTTTGATCGCCATTTAGACTTTAATATGCTACTTGGGCATGATTTTATCTATGCCATGAATGTTTTGGTGTCTTCACTCTATCATTGATGTATTTTCCTCATAAAAGAAATATTGTCACTATTGATCAACTTACATCTGATAATAACCCCCCAAATTCGAATTTACTATAGAATACCCCTTGGTATGTTCCAAGTGTTTAGGTAGACTCTACCTAGCCATGGGTGAACTATGTGGCATTGTATCCTTAATGTTCAATTTCTTCTGAGAAGGATCCTTTGAACTATTATTTCCTTCTTGGGACTTGGTCTGAGCAGTTTAACGAGTGATTTCTCCTATGGGGACATGGGACCCCTTAATTATCTCTTTTGATCCTTATAGTTCTCATGATTTCTTGGAAGTTGATTTTCCTTCACAGGAGGAACTTTTTGAATCCATGAGTTTTAACTACCAAAGGAGTCCTTGGCCTGAGCCTCGCAAGGGGCTTGTCCTGAAGAACTATTATGCATAAGATGCAAGGCTGCGTGGTTCCCTGTACCATACTGTACATATAAGGTACACATTTTCAAGTTTTGTATTCTATGACACAAGCTTTTATCTGAAGTTTATATATGGGATGGATTAACTTCTTGTCTAATGTTCCTAAGTATGTCTATAGAATTTGGAAGACTTCTCCTTTGGGCATTTTTATGGTTGATCGGATCTAATAGATATTGGTTCTCAAAACTGGCATAGAGGTTAGGTTTTTCACTTGCATTATGCATTTATCAGTTTCCTTTTCCATTTTGGCCTTAGGATCAACCCCGCCAAGATATGACACAAAACCTTCTCATTGCTTAGAAGTGTCATAACTTATGTGGTAGAGCCTACCTTATCATGGGTGCCCTACCTTGTTGTCACTTGGCACCCATGCTGAACTTTTATTCTTAGGCTTGGGAGTCCTCATTAGTCCTGCCATGACTTTGCGATGAAGCCTCATTCCTCTTATTCTTCACTATTTTTCTGGCTTTATACCCTATACGCTCCCACATGTTGAATTGTACTGTTGCATTGCATGTTGATTATTTGTACCTTTTGGCCTTAAGCCAACTTCACTTGGACTCATGTATAAGCCACTTTTTGACCATGTCTTTCTACAAAATCAACCTTGCAATCACTTATCCTCTAAAACTTGACACCTTCTGCCCATGGAAAGAACATTCCTTTGAGTGTCATTGACTAGTTTTTTCACCTTGCATTGAGTATAGGAATGTTCCACTCCCAGGAACTAGCACATCTATATTTAGACACTCATTCTTTCCACTGTACCATAGGAATTATTTTATTCTTTTTTAGTATTTTTAAATATGAAAAGAACAGAAAAGCTATATATTTCAAAAAATAGCAAGAACAAGACTTTACTTCCATAATTGATGGAAGGAAGAGTCAATTGTGTCGTCCTTGAACAAAGCACTCAAAGAAAGTCTTTCCTCCATCGGGATGGGCTTTAGTTTGACTTAGGAGAGTCATAACATTGTCATTGAGTTAGTACTCCTTCGGTTGGTTATCTCTTACAATAATATGGAGAGTTTGTTTATGCCTCCTGCATGACAAACTTATACAAAGTTATCATATGATGCCATACGGTCACATTTGAGTCGTGATTTTTTTCAAGGGAAGTAAACCCAAGTCGATATTTCTGTGGTGTCTCTTGACTTATTTTCATCATACCTGGTCTATCCGAGTTATGTTCAGTATCACATTGGCTATTTGGTCCTTTGCTTGTGCTAGTTAAGAAGGTCTCCATTGACTTCTTGCTAGTGGGTCTGCTCTTATCGACTTCAATAAATTGTTCTGAGAATAGGCCTAGAGCCAAACCTGACCCTATTTCCATCACTGATAGGTGACATTGTGCTCAACATCAATAAGTATCATGGTTCTTTGGTTGAGTCACTTCCCTTGTGTTCGACATCAACTTACATTTCACACATTAGGATTTGTGTAGTACCTTGGTTTCCATTTGACCTAATTGGTGGATTCCTTGCCTCTGTGTTATCTTTCATTATTGGTTGGTTCAGAGGGATTCTCTCATGTGCTAGCCACATCTTGTGTACGTCGAAAATGTGATTCAATATGGTTACTTCATATTTCTTCGTCTGATTCCTTCCAAATTATTGGCCTTTAGGTTACACTCATGTTGGATTGATCTGGGATGTCATAATGCCTTCCTTCTAGTAGATCTTTTCCCATCAAATCCAACTCATTACTCTAGGAATAATGTCTAGAGTCCTTTTTCAGTACCTTAGGGTTTGCAGTCATCAGTGGTAGAGTCCTTCGCTATCTACAGTGAGAATACATCAATGTATCTTGATTGGTATACTATCTCAAGTGTTCAAATTCAACTCATTCATTCACACTTGTTAGATTGTACTTGGGTACCTTGACTCTCATCATCATTATCTGTGAGTTGTCTCGCATTTGTTAATGATATACATCAATGACCGTTAATTAAATGATTTATCACATGGTTGAATTTAGCTCATTTATTCCCATAGTGTAGAAATTTACCATGGCAGACAGTGAAGATCTCGGGTTGCATCATCGTTTTTTGGTTCACTTGTTAGTTACTCCAGTTTTCTGCCAGTGACACAATCCACCTTATATATTGTAGTTCATCACAACAAAATTTTATATGTTGGCACCTGATTTGCATGCAGTACCATTATTCCACATTTTGACTTGGTACTTTGAGGATCAATTATGTGACATCAGTGATTAGATATCTCCTTTAGTGTCATTGATCAATTCTTTTATATGTGATATTGTGACATGGCCTTGATATGTACTTTTTCGGCTATGATCAAATGATGCACTATGTATTTCTTAGTTTCCTTTGTACTTGTATACATATTGGATTTGCTCTACACTTGATATGCGGACATGCTTTACTAACTCTGAGCATGGGTATGCCCGCCTCAGACATGAGCTTTCTTTCTAATCTCTTCCACTGGTTTGGTACGCTGGAATCCGGTGATCACCTCCCAAATCCTTGCATGATTATTTCAATACACTTAATACATTTATGCCACCATGTACCCCTTCTGACCTCATATATTAAGGGGAATCTATTATAGCATCATTTATCACCCTTGTACTTGATGCTCTGAGTCATGGCCTTGGGCAACCTTTCCCTTTAGACTTGGTCCTTTTACTAAAACACATTATTTTAAATTAATGCATGACTCTGCCATTAAAAAATCATGTACACACATGAGTCCATCTATACGCAACCCGCGTATTTAATTTGAAATATAAAAAAATATAAAATGCCTATTTTATGGGTGGGGTTTACAGGTTACACTGGAACCACATCTATAGGAGCCCATGATCTAAATGTATCCCAACTGAAACAACTGTTTTGAGGTGGTACAAATACACCTCATGGGAAAGCCTAAGGGGGATAAGGATAGGATATTGATATTATATCGAATTGGTCCCTAATCAATTCTGATTCATCCCTGTGCCTCCTGCAATCCTAGGTATAGGAAACCCTAGTTTCCTCATAGAGATTTTCATCTCCTTTATATGACATCTATGTGTATGCATTTGAAAGACAGTTTTTGAGGCTTGGGTTGGAAGAATCCAGATGAAGTCTTTTCTTGGAGCCATGGTCGAATCAAGTTGTATTCTTCCATATTTCTTTGTAGACATCAATAAAGAAGCTATGTCTTGTTCCTGATGTTATGATATTTATGCTTCAATTCATGTTATGATCTAATTATGTATGATTTCATGTTTTATATCCATATGCATATATGATCGAACATTCAAATATTGAACATGCTTCGAACTACTAGTAGTATATATACTTTTTTGGAATGAGTTGTAGGTTTCGAAGCATTGGGGGAAGCAGAGGGTTTGAACCCTGTGAGGACATCTTCAAATGTATGACCTACAGGTACTCTCTTTTCATCCCACTTTTGTAGTTTAAGCATTAGCACTACTTTTTTGTTTGCTTATTGTTGGTGTATCCCTTTCGATATTTTGGGGTCTTCAACCTAGACCCTAGGGTGTTTTATCCCATAACAGTTGGAAGAAATCAAAGTTCTTAGCATACTCCTTGGAACCTTTAAAGAGAGTCAACGACCATAGTCCAACATGGAGTACTTTCCGCAATTTTCTTTCCCCCTAACACAACCTCTCGCAACACCACAATGAAATTCCCATAAAATGGAATCTCTCTCATGGTTGAGATTACTTCTGTGAAAAATATGATAAAATCCTATCTTGTACATTTTGCCTACAATTTAGTGATAATCTGTTGCACACACCACCAGATGCTATAGTCATTTCATCACTTACTAGTTGCTAAAAATAACACAATGTCTTCAATATAATCTAGCACAACTTCAATTATAAATAAATCAACATCAAGAAATTCATCATCAAGTTACCCTCCTGCTTCTATAGACTCTAAGTGATAAAGGTGATCTAGGCCCACATTATTTCGACCTGGCTTGACAACAACTTCAAACAAAAACTCTTGAAACAATGGAAGCCATCTACAAATTCTCCCTTCAAGAAAATGTTTGTTAATAAGGTACTTCAATGTAGATTGATCAGTGAAGAAATTGAAAGTACCTCCAAGTAGATAATTCCTGAACTTTTGAAGTGAATATACCATAATGATAGCCTCCTGCTCAATTTTTGTATAATTTGTTTTAGCACTAGAAATTTTCATGCTAGCAAAATAAATGGGGTGATCAATATTACCTTCACCAACTTGTGCCAAAATAGCACTAAGAGAAATACCAAATGCATATATATGCACATGATATTGTTTGTTCCAATTTGGGTAAGCCAGTATCAAAGCACTAACAAGCTTATCTTTCATAGTGTTGAAAGAAACATCACATTCTTCAGTCCAGAAAAATGTTTGACATTATTCAATAGTTTCTCCAATGGTGTAGTAATTAAATCATACTTGTAGATGAATATTCAATAATACCATATATGTCCCAATGTATACCACAATTGTTTGACACTTATGGGTGGTGGAAATTTAAGATCATTGCAACTTTAGCAGGGTCTATGCACACACTGTCTTTGCAAACGATATGACCCAACAAAGTACCAAATTGCATAACCATTTTCTTTTTTATTTTTTCCAGATTTATTGAAATTTGCAACTACCTACCCCGATCAAGCATGACCCATAACAAACTAGAATTCTTCTTCAAGAGGATATAGACTCTCTATTCATCCATGTGGAGCTCAAGGAATTTATGGATGTATTCCCTAAAATAAGAAATAAAAATATTCGAAAAAACAATTGGAGCATTTTTAAGAGTGAATGGAATAACATGAATAGCATATGAACCCCTTTAAGTGGTGAAAATGGTTTTCTTTTTATCCTCCTCAACAATGAGAACTTGATGATATCCAGAAAACCCATTTGTAAAAGAGTAGGATTCCTGACCCACAATATTATTCAACACTTCATTTCTAAAAGGAGTGGGGAATGGATCATCAACACAAGTGTTATTAAGAATTCAATAATCTACACAGACTCTGATGTCATTTGAATCTTTGTTATCCTAGATGAAAATAACAATGATCCATTCAGCTTCATCAATTGGAAATATGAGGCTCACAACCAACATTTTATCAATTTCCTTCTTTACGTTCTCTTTGACTTATGAATTCAGACGGTATAGTCGATGATTAACTGGCCTTTTCTCGGGTTGAAAAAAAATATTCTCCAAAATTCCCTTTTATGCCTATAAGTTTTGAAACTCACACAGGAAATAGATCTTCATATTCTGTTAGAAAATCAAAGATTTCCTTTGTGGTTTGTTCATCCTAATAATTACCAATAGAAACTAGCTTGGGATTTACTTTAGTCCCAATATTATGCTTCCATAACTTTAAGGGTTTGAGATGCGGAGCATCTTTAACACTTCTTTCACCTTCAGACTCCTTAAAAGACAAATGCCTTAGCTCCTCAAAATAATATTATTTGGGTTATTTATTAACTTTGCCACAAGTGATAACTTCATGGAAACCTTGATTGGTATAGAGGCCCAAAATCTTCAGTTCTACTAAATCTAGTAACAAGTTTTAAAGTGGGAAATAACACTCCCTTAATTTATTTCAAAGCTTCAACTATCTTCATATCCTCATCTGAGAAGGAAAAATCATTACAAAACTAAGCTATCAATGCCTCCCAATTAGTTTTCTTCTTTTTCATTTCTTATTTTAAATACCAATCTCATGGAAATGTACCCAATGTATGGTTAAATTGATGTACCCATAGCTCAATTAGAAATTCAGCCTTTGTCCAAACATCACTACAAATCTGATCATGCTTTTGAGGACTAGTATAACCCCCATATACAGGAATCACATCTGAACTCTTCTTCTCTGGAACAGTGAATCAACACAACATAGTAGATTTAACTAAGTTCTCTTTCTAAAATTGGTTTGGTGAGATCCCCGCTGACGTATGAGGGTTTCTTGCAAAGCAATATCCATCAAATGAATTATTTTCATTTTTTCGATACTTGAGTTAACTTCTTTAATAAAATTAACAACATATCCAATACCATTAAAATTATGATGATTTGTTACCTCTGTATAGATGCAACAAACACAATGAATAGTTACACAACATATGGAGTGCAACTCATGATATCCATGTTTCCAATCATCTAGCACAACATCTTAACCAACTTGTGTATGTTGAAAACTCCTCGAACTAAGATAAATATGTATTGTAGGATTTATATATACCTCCCTCTTTCCTACAGTAATCTAATATAATTGATCCATAATATTAGGTTCTTCCACGTCATCAATGGGATTTGTAAAGCTTAGACCTTGATAAGAATCCAATGATTGTATGAATCTAACTCCCCCCATTTTGAAATTCGTGGTCTCTCATTTAAAATTGGTTACAACATAGTTTTCAAATGCCCAATCTATTCCCAGTAAGGGTGGATAAGGATATTTGTCACCCATAATATCAATGACCTCAAAATTTTCACATGTCTTCACTCTAGCGATATCAACTTCGACATATTCTAGACGACTAATAGGAATAACATACTACTAATTAGCTATGCGTAACTAAATAGGAGAAAACACCAACTTGGGTCTTCCTAATGCCTCCCATGTTTTTTGTGGCAAGATATTAACAATTGATCCTAATTCTAGCATAAAGTCTTTGATATGGTACCCAACAATTTGGGCATCAATGAAAAACTCCCTTTATGTCTTTCTCTTGTTGTAGGGGACACACCTGGAATGATGCTCAAGCAAATTAGTAGAAGTAGCGTGTTATGGAAATTCTTCATCCTTTACAACAACCTTAAGCTTTTTGCACAACTAGTTAGATAACTGCTCATCACTCATAATATGTAGAAATAATTTAAGCCACTCCATTACACGCTGAGATGTCTCTTGCAAATATCGAGAAATCTTCAGTTGTACCTTTTCTTGTTTCTATTCTCATGGAACATAAGAAGAAACTAGTTGCTTAAATATTTTAGTAGGATCCTTTTAGTACACCTTTTGTTGAATAAGATCATAAGACTTCTTTAGAGATGTGGGCTTTATTATGATAGGTTGCTCTTGTGCTTCCTTTTCCACTCCAATCCATTTGCCTCCTCTATTGATAATGTTAATGTTGGACTAAGGAACTGATTTAGACTCTCTAGGTTCTGCACTAATTAGATTAGCACCCATTTTCATATTTTTCTCTTCCCAACAAGCAATCAATTATGGACAATCTTCAGTAGCATGAGTTTTTACTCAGTAGTGAGAACACCAGGGCCTCCTTGGAAATGGACAATCACAAGCAACATGGACTTCTTGATCATAGTTTTAGCATCGAATAAAATATCTACCTCCAGTTATTCCCCTCTTATTCCACCTCCTACCTGCCCTCAAGGAGCTCCATTAAATCAAAATACAGATCGATCAAAGCGATCTGCCAGAGCATCCAGAGCTCTACATAGGTCTATATGGTGATTCAGGTACCCACAAAACTCATGAAACATATTATTTGGATCATTGGAATACTTTTGAAAAATAGGACAAAGGAAAGGTGCAGGGACATAAGTGCAGAAAACTCATAATATTCATTGGTGGACATACTGAGTATGTCTTTGATAAGGAAAATTTGTGGAAACTTGCACAACTCTAGTAGTAGGTCCCGGAGGTGGCAAGGGTGGTCTCATAGGAATAAAAAAAGGTCCTACTCTCTACACCCTTGGGCACTTAGTAGTGTGATGCCATTCAATGCAATAATTAGTGCACCAAACATATGGACTCAGAGGTCACATAGTATTCATATCCTTCAGTCCCTTTGCTAGGTCCATGATCTAATGTTGTAAACAATTTATAGCAGGATCACTAGAAGCAACGCCCACCTTATAATCAGGAGGATATCTTGTCATTGCCTCTTCATAGCTTGTTCTAGTGCCTCTTGTAATGTATCAATATTTTGTTGTGTATCAATAGGATAAGTTAATTTCCCAATTGCATCTTTAAACCATTGCATGCACTCCCATGCAGTCTCTCCTTCTCATTGTTTAATATTTTATAGCTTAGCTAAACCTTGTTGCTATGCTTGAGGAAGTTTATATTACTTAATAAACTCTTATTTAGCTAAGTCAAAAACTAGATTATGATTCAAAGCCGACCACTTAATGGACCATCAGAGTGATCTATCTCATAGAGTTGTCTGAAACTCAATAATATTAGAGACATCTAGGGTTTGTCTATCCCTCCAGATGGCTTTTCATAGATACCAATTTTGTTCTACATCTTCATCTTCTCAGCCTAAGAACTTAAGATAGTGGCTGAATGATATTGCCACATTCCTAGGCATTGTTGGTTGACTAGGTGAAACTAATACAAAACCTTATGAACCAAGTTGTGTAAAAGTTGTAAATTTTTAATGAAAACTTCCACCATAACTAATGGAACCAATAGAGCTACCAATTTTATATACACTATAAAATTTTAGAAACTTCAATGTTTTAAGTAATTTGGAAAGAAAATTGACAAGATTTTGATAAACTATTCGGTAGAGGTTAGGGAGAGAACTAGCTGCACTATTTCCTTGTAGGCTACTGCTTGTGAGGACTAGATCATCCTCAAAAAATAACTGCCTCATGACAAAATGAATCTCTTCATCCACAAGAGTACTCTGATCAATCATCACGACAAGCTATCTTTGTGTCTCTATCATCTGTGTTACTTTTTATTCCTAGTGGGTTATACCTTGTTCTCTTACCTCATCTCCTCTAAACCCACCTATTTCACTAGAATGATATCTTTTTCATACTTCATTATTCCACTACTCTTGACTTCCCATTCCTCCTATCCACAACCTTGAAATACTCAATGCTTCACCAATTTGTTGTAACTCTCTTCATCTTCTAATCTCTCACAACTTCTTTTCTCATGACTCATCATCTATCCATTCCATTCTAAGTGCCCTAAAGTCTCGTGTCTTCAAAAACTCTCCTACATCCATTGCAACATCCCCTCATATTCCACAACTAAGCAACATCTCTCCCATAAACCCTACCCCAATTACTTAGGGTTTTATGCTACCATGTTCGTTTCTTCGGATGAAAATAATCTCCCTTCTACCATAAGAACCTTCATCCACAATGGAAACTCTTTTAATAATATTCCATGAAACCCATACTTAAGTATTTATTTTGGAGAAGGATTGATGGTTATCCACAAAAAATTCAATAATATAGCCTTTCAAAGTCACTTGTACCCAAAAATCAACAATCCTAGTCAATTTAGTATCTAGCCGATGCAATGCAACCAAATAAATTGTGTTCTAGGTTCTGAACATTCGGCCAAGACTTCCAATTCTCACTTTGATTCAATATCTACTCAACCAATTATATAACTCAAGAAATTTACAGTAGATAATTCCATACTAATCAAATGCAGGTTATGTGAATAAGGTCTCCTCCTTAACCTAATATGAGTTATTATGTCTCAACTAAGATTATTGTAGTACAAACAAGTAACGTTTTTCTTCCCACCACTCATGAATGTTATCCTTGAGAATCCTTGAAACCATGATCTATAACCCCACTTGACTTTCACATTCCTAGTAATGGAACCATTTGTTGGCAAAAATCTTTATCATGAAGCCCCAAGTTTCAACCACTAGTTTCCAACAAAAGATCTCATCCTAGTCTAGCACAATGTCGACATTTTCATGCCTATGCAAAGGAGAAAAGTGTCACCCAAAGCATGTTGATACTCCCAAATGTTATAAGGGGTTTTTAGAGAGGGATAAGATTTAGATTGGTACATAAATTATACATAAATTTCTTATTTGTTTAGATATCCTCATACATCCTTACATAAAACATACACATAGACATATAACAAGTAATGTAATAAAGCATCAATTTTTTTTAAAAGGCCACCCAATATATTGTTATCTAATGGGAGACACATAAGAATAAACCCTACAACATTATCCTTATATTATATCAAGAATCAAGTCATTATAATGCAGATCTGTGAAGACTGCACAAGATCTATTTAGAACCATGTCAATATTGGATAGAAACAAGACTGGATTACATCATAATATGCTTAGAAAGTTTCAGGCTTCATTCTAATAACATGTTGGCCTCTTTTCTTCTCTCCCTTTCTACAACATGATCGCCGTGGCTTTATATAGATTTTCCTTTCTACTCTTATTCATGCTTGCTTGATCTAGTCCAACTTGACTGCTTTGATGAAATCCAATTGTTTTGGTCCATTTGCACTTGATTCTTTCAAAATTGGTATCTTCATCCTTATTCCATGGACTTGGAAAGTATCGAGGTAACTGCTTTCCTTCTCTGCTTGCCACTTTCTCCTTTATGTTCTTGATTTCTGACTTGTTTTTCCATTTACTTTTCCTACTTTCATTTATCATCTTACACGACTCTTTTTATTTCCGAAAAATTGATCACAATTGTCCAAAAATGAAGGACCCAACAACATTCAAATCGTGATTATGTTACAACAACATAACAAGAGGTGTTACAACAATAGGCAGATGTTTTAGTAACTCTCCAAGTCCCAATTTCATCATGATGATGATGCTTGAAACCTTGCAACTTAAAAAGAATTAGAGAAATCATTTACACACACAAACACACACAAAATGTATCATATGTCGATAAGTTGATTCTCATAGGATACTTTTCTAATTGTGTCCAAGGTGATTTTAACAATTGGATGATTATTTTCCTATTTTTTTTAATGATGATGCAGATCCTTCTAGATGGACAATATCAATATCATTTTTTTCCCAACCATAATTGATGTTCCTAAACAATCCTCCTTGGATAATGGATTTTTATAGAGTTGAATTTTATGAGCATTTTCTATTATTGGAGTCTTGGAATTTTCGATGGTTTGGAGCTTTATAAACCCATTTTCATATAAATGATCAATATTAGTGTCCTAACCATAAAGTATGTAATTTGTCTTTGAATTCCTTAAATCTAGAGGTAAACAACAAGGCCGAGTCTCCAACTAAAAAATCCTTTTTCTTTATGAACTTGTCATGCCACTTAGCCTTTTTCTACTGAATAAAATGTGCATGACATATAAAAACCTAATGAAGTTCTTCCAAATCATTGATCTGATGGAGTCTCTAGCATTATGCTTTTGATAGATCCATGCCTAATTGCAATGTCATTATGAAAACAAGGGACATGCTATTCTAGCAAAATTTTCAATAAAACGTCTATAATAACCAACATAACCTAAAAATATACATACCTCTTGTTGTGTTGTTAGTGGAAAAAAAAAAATTTACTTATATTTAATATCGATCCACCTTTATACCTTCCTAAGGGATGTGGTGTCCCAATATAATGCCCTTGGTCAACATCATTGCACATATTTCATGATTTGGGGCCACATTTTTTTCTTTGCATCTTCCTACCACTTTCTCCAATTTTTCCAGAGCTATGTCAAAGTCATATCCATAACTTGTAATATCATCCATACACACTTCCACATAATCATGAATTAAATTATAAAACTGTCAGGCCAGGGTAACTCCAGATATTACTGAGCGCAAGACATAACTGATTGATTTATTCATTAGACAATTATTTATTTATACATATACACAACAGATCAGTTCATCTTCTAGATGACTGTCGAGCTTCACCTCATCCGTTTCGGATTAGGTGTCAACATTCCCCCCCTTAATCTGAAGGGATGTTGGTGAGTCCAAGCATCGTTCTGAATCTTTCAAGCTTTTCTCTTCTAGGCGCTTTGGTGAAGATGTCTGCAATTTTCTCGTTTGTGGAACAATGACAGAGATGGATTGTTTTGGCCTCAACATGATGTCGGATCAGATGATATTTAGTATTGATGTGCTTAGTACGATCATGGAACTTTGGGTTCTTGGCCAATTTTATTGCAGAGGTGTTATCAATCATGAGTGGAGTTGATTGTATTTGTTTTACCTGCAAATCTTCAAGAATTTTCCTGAGCCACACAATTTCTTTCGTTGCTTCAGCTGCTGCCACATATTCTGCTTCTGTTGTGGAATCTGCTGGTACTGATTGTTTGCGTGATCTCCAGGAGACAGCTCCCGATCCAAGACTCATAGCATATCCTGAAGTAGATACCCCAGTTTCTTTGTCTCCATCGAAGTCTGAATCAGAGTATCCAATTAAGTTGAAGTCGTCCACCTGTGTATACTTGATTCCAAGGTCTTGAGTTCCCTTCAAGTACCTTAGAACTCTTTTTGCAGAAGACCAATGTCCCTCACAAGGCCTTTGCATAAACCTGGAGAGGATTCCAACAGCAAATGAAATGTCTGGTCTGGTAGTAGTGAGGTAGATGAGACTTCCTACAAGCTGTCTATACTTTGTTGCATCCTCAAATTCCTTTCCTTTAGTAGATGTGAGCTTCAAGTTTTGTTCCATTGGAGTAGAAAGGGGATTGCACTCTGTCATGCCAAATCTGTATAACAAATCTCCAATGTATTTCCTTTGAGAAAGAAATATGGACTTTGGATGTTGGGTTACGTCAATGCCAAGATAGTAATGAACATAGCCCAAATCAGTCATTTCAAAAAATTTTCCTAATTCTTTCTTTATGGATGCAATATAGCTTTCATTGTTCCCTGTCATTAAAATATCATCTACATATACCACAAGATATACAACTGTTTTGCCAACTTTCTTGACAAATAAAGTTGCATCATCAAGATCAAAATGATTGAAGTTGAGTTTCAGAAGATGCTCAGTTAGTTTTTCATACCAGGCTCATGGTGCTTGTTTGAGGCCATACAAGGACTTCACAAGTTTGCATACTTTGTGTTCATGTCCTTTCACAGCAAATACTTCAGGCTTGGACATAAAAACATTCTCCTTTAGATCTCCATTCAAGAATGCAGTTTTTACATCCATTTGATGGACTTTCCAACCGTTCTGAGCAGCTAGTGCAAAGAGTGTCCAGATGGTGGCCCATTTTGCTGTGGGAGCAAAATTTTCCTCATAATCGACCCCTTCCTTCTGTGCAAAACCTTTTGCCACAAGCCTAGCTTTGTGCTTGTCAAGTGAGCCATCAGCTTTGTACTTGTTCTTGTAGACCCACTTGCAGCCAATTGGTTTGGTTCCAAATGGAGGATCAACTAGCTTCCAAGTGCCATTCTTTATGAGGGCATCATACTCCTTCTGCATCGCTTCTTTCCATTCATCATGAGAAGCAGCTTCTTTGAAGGAAGTTGGTTCAAAATCTGTAGACAAGTTCAATTCACAATCATAAGTAACATCCATATAAACAGGTGAATTAGAGTTATCTACATCACCTCCATCTTGTCGGTTTGAATTTCTGGTTCCTGTTTTTCCAATTTCATCAGGATGAACACTTTCAAGTGTCTTTGTCAACCACTTTGGGGGACCTTTCTGAGATGGTCCAGGCTGTTCTGTTGATTGAGTTGGGTCTGAATCAAGATTGAGTCTCCCAATTCTATCAATTACATCACTTAAAGCATCATCCGTTGTTGGTGTGTCATGCAGGGGAGATTGTTCTTCAGAAGGAGATTCCACATGTTGATCTAGTATAGGAATCCCCCCTTCAAGATGTGGAATCTGATTATCAAACTCTTGGAATGATTTCGGTTTTGTGAATCTATCCAAGCGATCAAGTTGCCGCTCAACAACACTGTCAGATTTGGATGATTCAAGAAAAATGACATCTCTAGATAAAACAAACTTCTTATTTACTTCATCATAAAGGTGGTATGCTTTAGATGTGTTTGAATACCCCAGGAAGATACACTTACGACTTCTAGCACCAAGTTTGTTTCTATGTACCTTTTGTATTAAAGCATAACAGGTGGAACCAAATATCCTGAGATGTTTTACCGAAGGAACATGTCCATACCACAATTCATAAGGAGTCTTGTTTCTTATAGCACTAGATGGACATCTATTCTTTATATATGCAGCACATAGAACAGCATCAGCCCAAAACATTGTCTTTACATTTTTGAAGAAAAGCATGGATCGTACCATATTCAAAATTGTTCTGTTCATTCTTTCAGCTACACCATTCTGTTGAGGATTATAAGGCACAGTTGTTTGATGTTTAATCCCATGTTGGCGAAGATAGTGTTCAAATTCATTTGATGTATATTCTTTTCCATTATCAGTGCGAATAGCCCAATATGAGATTGTGCATCATTTTCAATCCATTTATGAAAATTCTTGAATGTTTGAAAAGCATCAGATTTGTTCTTCAAAAAATAAACCCAACACATTCTGGTGTAATCATCAATAAATGTCATGATATATTTATTTCCATTTGCATAAGGAACAGGCATTGGACCACATAAATCTGAATGAATAAGTTCAAGCTTCCTATGTGCTCTTGAATGTGAATCATGAAAAGACTGTTTGCTATGCTTTCCTAGAATGCAAGCATCACATTGTTTATGTTTTCTAGGAATTGTAGGCAAACCAGCAACACCATTTTTCTTCAACAAGCGGAGACTATCATAGTTTAAATGTCCAAATCTAGCATGCCATAATAAACTTGATGGAAGTGCACCTTCTTCATGATGAGAAATATATCAGAAATGTTGTGCATGAGCAGAGGTTCCTTGTAGTTTAAGGAGTCTTTCTTCTTCTATACCCCTCATGACAAGTGAGTGGTCAGATGCCTTTCTTACCTCAAGCTTGCCATCAAACATGTGAATGGAGTGACCTTGCTGGCGGATGTGGACCAGGGACAACAAGTTTCTCTTGAGCTGTGGGAGATATAGAACATGATCCAGAAGAAAGTCTGGAAGACCAGGCAGTTTAAGCCTGATTGTGCCAAGCCCTGATGGCTTGATTTTTGACTGATCTGCAAAGTATACTGCTCCATCAACATTGTCAGTGAAATCTTCAAAGAAATCTCTCCTATGATTCATATGACAGGTTGCTCCTGAATCTAGCAACCAGTCATTTTTGGAAGAAGCAAGTGAAACATTAAACAAATCTTCATTTACTCCAATGTTACATTGTGCCTCAATATAGTGAGCGGATTCAGGTGCTTTACCTTTGTCTGTGTCATCAGTTTTACCTTTCTGCTGATTTCTTCTCTGCTCAACTTTGTCCCATGGTAGCTTTCATGTAGAAGCATCATGTGATCCATTTCGTTTGCAGCGAATGCAATGCAGATCTGCCTTTTCTGCTTGAGGATGTCTGCCCCCCTGCCTCTGAAGTATCTTCCTCTTCCTCTTCGTCCACCTCTTCCTCTTGTAGAATCTTGAGCAGGCTGCTTTTCTTTATGAGCAAGGCAAACAGTCTCTTCAGAAGATTCAGGGACTGTTTTCTTTCCAAAGGCTTTCTCTCTTTCAACAAACTTTTTCACAAGAGTGTCAAAGGTTATATCTTTAAGATTTCCATTTTCTTGTAAAGACTCAAGATAGTTAGAGTAGGTAGGATAGAGTGCTTTGAGAAAGGCAATAAGAGAGATATCCATCTCAACCTTAGTGGATTTAATATCATGCACTATAGACTTTATTTCAGATGCAAGAGTAAGAGGATCAATATTTTTCAGTTCAAGAGTGAAGAGTTTAATCATGAGCTGAACAACTTCAAGTGCAGAATGTGTATCATAGAGTTCTTTCAGCTTTTGTAAAGCTTCAAAGGCAGTGGAATAGGATGAAATATGACGACTTACTTCCTCATTTACAGATGCTGCGATCAATGCAAAGGCTTTGATGTTCTTGTTTTCCCAAATGGCGAGTTCTTTGTCTGATGTGGGCTGCACAGGGTCTTTATCTTCTTCTCTGACACACACTCCTTTCCACAGCTCATTGTAGATAAGGGTGTGTTTTACCATCCGGGACCATTCAGAATAGTTCTCCTTGCTAGTGAGAACTATTCCGACCATAGAAATGATTGAATGCATTCTGTAAAAAAAAATATCTCTGCCAAAAACACTTCTGTTGAGGGAGAAAAAAAATCCTTATATGATAGCCTTATGCATTTTATTTTTCTTCTAACATTCCATCAGCATATCATGAGCATTTCTTATATCACCATTTCTTTATATCACTTCCATAATATTATGTTTTAAGAAAAAAAACGAGGGCGCTCAAATATATATCACTGCTCACATATATCACTGTAAAAAAAAAAGGGCGCTCATATATATCACTGCTCAACATATAAACTGCTCACCCACTATATAAAAAAAAAACGCATCTCCACCCCAGTGTTGCTGGCGACTGTTGAGGCTCTTGCGTTCTGCGAGTCTTTGATTGTCAGAACCGACTTTTACAGTCCTTTTCTTCAAATCGCTGAGCTCTTTCACATGCAGTCGATTCAAGAGAGTCACACTGCAGCGCTTCACCTGAATGTTAAATCCCTCCCGACAGAACAAAAAAAATATAGACACACAGAGCGGAGAGGGGCAGCATGTATGCAGAGAAGGCCAGGATATGTTGTGGTATTAACGTGATATCAATGGAGGTGCAATATATATATGTATGGGAGATCAAATGGAGGACTGTTGAAGGGTGCGACTGTTTGAAGGGAAGAGGCCAAGTATGGCACTCATAGTGAAGAGTGCGATGCCGAGGTGATGAGCTTGCAGTGTATTAAACCAGTGCATATTACAATATACATAACACAATTAGAATATACGTAACCAGCCAGGTAGCTACTGCACACCAACACCTTCGGCTTTAATGCACCATCCATAGCACGCCATTCGACGCAGCAAAAAAAAATCCTCAATGCAGCAAATCAACTCTTCAACAGTTAGATTAAATACAGGTGCAACCCACTGATAAAGTTGTAAAATATTACCGTCGTAGTTATGCTCTCGAAATCTAAGGCACCAACAGCTGGAACACTCCAGACCCCACCGGCTTCCGGCAGGTCGGACCATTCGAACTCCGGACGTAGCTTAAGCTATCGCCACTACTCACCACCAGGATAGCGAGTATGGGCCGAGGGTGGACTGATACAGGCAGCGGAGCGGAGGGTGGACTGATACAGGCAGCGCCTACCTCATCTCAGAAATTCGTATGGAGCTCCATTTCTCACAGCCTTCGTCGACCTCCGCACAATCCGAATCTCGCTCAACGCAAATTCTCCAACGTCAATACAGAGTCCTCATGCAATGAAACTGAAGCTCAGGGCGCTCAGGACAGAGGTTTCATGAGGCAGCAGAGCCTGACATTCAACAGCGCATTCCACGCACAGAGAATTATTGATACTCAGGGCTGAGCGCACCAGAGAGTAGAGGCAGGAGTTACCTGAATGAAACGCATGACAGAGGCAGCGTATTCAGGCCAGGGAGCGCACAGGCAGGAGTTACAGCTAATTTTAGGGACTGGGACCTGAGCTCTGATACCATGTCAGGCCAGGGTAACTCCAGATATTACTGAGCGCAAGACAGAACTGATTGATTTATTCATTTGAAGGTCACTGGAGCATTGAAAATCACGAATGAGAACTCTCAATAGGAAAAAATTCCCCACGAATAGGTAAATATACTCTTTTATTGGTCCTCTATAGTGATATGAATTGTATTGTAGCCACTGAATCCATCTAGGAAAGAAGGGTATTTCTTTCCAACCAATATATATAAGATGACCAATGAATGGTAAGGGAAAGTGGCCCTTATGGGTGGATTTATTTAATTCATAGTAATCTACACAAATCCTCTATTTACAAATTTTCGTGGGTATGATGACAATTGGAGAGACCCGTTGGCTATCAAAGATAGGGTAAATGAAGTACAAAGAGAGTAGATTTTTCAATTCTCCCTTAATTATATCCTTTAGTGCTAGGTTCATATGTTGCTACAACTAGAGAATGGGTTAGAATTCTTACTTAACATAAATATGGAAAGTTCACAAGTCAAGATGGATCCCTTTAATTTCTATGTAATCCTACGTAAAGGAATCACCATGCTTTTGAGAGACTTTAACTAACTGTTGCTTCTAATATTTGGAGATTCCTTGATTAATGTTCAAGAATTTCCCAGGGATGATCTCCATGAAATTAGTAGATGAGTTATACTTCTCATGAAAGGATGAACCATGCTCTACTAGTGATGCATTTATATTTTAGAGAGAGGCTTCAACATCAAGTTCTAATATTTGGTTTAGAGTGTGTTTTGTCAGAGGGGAAGTTGAAGCTATAAAGTCACTAATACCTTCATCTTAATTTTCACCTCAAGGGAGAGATATTGATCTATTGTAAGGACTTGGAGAGAAACTTCATCCTCATCACTTTCCTCCCTATCTACCCAAAATGGGACTTCAAAATCAATACTCAAGCTTAGCTAGGGGGTAGCATGTAAGTTTCTTGGTAGAATTTCCATGGGATAGGGCCATGCTTCTAAATATATAGCTAATGTAGGTGTATATGGTTTCAATGCATGGTTAACCTAGGATTAAAGATAACCACCCAAAGTATATTTGGGCTATAAAACCTTGGAATTAGTAGGTGTTGAAGCTTCGAAAATCGCTGCAACAACATGGGGGATACCCGCCCAGTCCGGACCTTGGTTGGCATCTCCTTATCCGTTTGGTATAGCGGGTCCGACTGGTTCAACTAGGCCCAGTTACCTTCTCTCAATCTCCAATGGCTTTAAAATATGACTTTCATTTACCAATGGAAAAGAGATATCAGATCGTCCTTCTTGCTGATCAAGCAAGAAAGTGATCCTTAAGCTGATTTAAGGCTCAGCCAATCCATAACTAAAGTTTGCCTCTTTGGAAAGAGGACTTAAAAGAATACAAGAATTAATCTAAATGCAAACTTATGCTAAGATGCAAGCAAAAGGAACTATCTTAATTCTATCTTAATTAGGCAGATATAGATCTAATCTAACCAAGAGCAGGTATTTATAATATTGGGATTGAAATGTGTCATTTATAATGAATGACAAGTTAATGAAGTAGTTCAATTAACTGACATGATGGATACCAAACACATCCTATTGAGACCCTTTAACTAAAATAATCAATCAACAACACTCAGGAAGTAGTTCACAAAATGGTATTGATCATTTAATCAGTAAACTTGAATAATTAAACAATAATATGCGGAAGAAGTTCACAACATATCACTATCTATTCATCCAATATTAAAAGACAGATTTATGAGTAAATAGTTACTCAGAAATCAGAATTCAGCTCATAAGAGCAGAGATAAATAACAACAAAAGCAGAAGAAAATTACCCATACCGACAAAAGTGCACAAATATGTAAGCAAATTGACACCATTCCTGTTATCATAAAATGGAACCAGCATTCAAAACAATAGTATTCGAAATAACAGTTTATTAAATCCATTTCTCCAGCTCCGGTCTTTAATAGTCCTTTACAATGCCTGGGCTTTTGCTTTCAAAAGCAAAGCTACAGTAGTGCAAACTCTGTTCATTATACATAACTCAGGATGTAAAAGAAAAACCTCAACAATCTCCAGATCTGAGATTCCACTCCTCCCACCTACAACTCTAAATCCCTATTACAAAAGTGCTTTTAGAATTTCAGAATTGCAGAGGAGAGCAGCCTCTATTCCATTCTGCAATCTTCTATTTATAATTTTTGCAAAGGAATTCTTGAGATGAAAGTTTCTTGAAGAGAAATCTGTCCAATCCAATTTTATTTGCTCCAATTTCCCATCTTTAATTACTGGAGCATTCTCATTAATTGAGATCTTTTCTCCACATCTCTTTTACTGTTTTCCTGCAAAAAGAAATCAAAATGAATTAAAATGTAACAATAAAATTAAAATACCATTTCTGACATTAAAACAAATATAATCAAATTCTATTTAAATAAATAATTGAAAATAAAATATAAGCTCTCTATTGATGCCTGGGATGGTTTAGTTGGCCAAAGATATTATTGATGAACGAATTTGCAATTTAAAAGAGGCTTGGGCAAATGAAAATGAAAAAATAGCTCTGAAAGTTGATTTTGTTTTTAGAAATTCAGAGCTTGATCTTCTACATGATTTTTTACCCAATTAATGACCAAATCTGTTAGTGAAACCTCCTAAGAAATGTTCTCTCTTGATTTTATCTTTCCAATGAGCTGTCCTGGGCTTTATTTGGCCAAGTAAAACTCAATCTATGGGCCTCCAAAGTTGATGAGTCAATTCTGGCATAATTCTGGAATTTCTATTGCTGGGCTAAAAATCAGAAATTTAATTAAAAACTTAATCCTAAATTAACATTCTAATTTCTAATATTTAATACTAATTTAATAGTTAATAATAAACTAATTAACTATTTAATAAATTACTGATTAATGATAATCTAAATAATATTTAAATTAATTATATTTTATTTTAATTAATTAATATAAAATAAAGCATTAAATATTATAAATTATTATAAAATTAAAACTATAACTACCTCTTCACTTGTACGTAGGAGTGAAAGTTAAACAAACAAAAAAACAAATGTATTATAAACTTCAAAGAAAAACACATGCAAAGTTCGTTAAGACAAATAAGCCATCGCACATCGCAAGAAATACACCATCGCGTTTTTTTGAATGTCCACATATAAAATTTGCGATCCTAAAATTTTGCGGTGAAGGAATGTGGAATTAGCATGAAGTCACGGGAGTTATAAGGAGTTAAAAATAAAAGTCAATGTTTGACTTATAGCATCGGATAAATGGTTGAGTTGGGTTGTGTTAATTAAGGATCCCGATGCGATGGAGCGATCACATAAATAAAATAAATTTTTTATAAAAAGCCTTTCATTCATGCCTCAAGTCTTTTAGCCATCACATCGCAAGAAACTTGGATCGGGGTTTTTAAGATTGGTATTTTATGAAAATTGCGATGGTTGCGATATGCGATCTAATTTTTTTTTTTTTTTATATATATATATATATATATTATTAATATTAAGTTTTATTTTAATTAAATTAATCATATTAATTTAATTAATTCAAAATTTAATATTAAATATCAATTTTTTATTTTTGGTTTTATTTGAATGAAATTAGTTATGAAATTATCTAAACTACAGCCACTCCAAAAATAAATAAAAAGAATAAAAATAGCATTTTTAACCCAGACTAGAAAAATGATGGGAATTCAAAGGAGTACTATTTTCAAACTAGTTGACCAAATGAGGCGAAACAAGCGTCAATGGGAAGCTTATAAAAAATCGATTTTAACAAAGCAATCAAAACAAGAATCCAAAGAAAATGAAAAATTAACAATCGCGTAGGATAATCAAATAAAATAAAAATCTTAAAAGGTGCTTAGCCAAAAATTTTTATAGAAAGGGTCCCCATTATATTGAAGTGAAGACATCAATAATGGGGGGTTGTGTTTTTACCACAACAATGGCGACACACGGGAGAAGAACCAGTTATCTCTGTTTGATATGAATAAGATTTTCCTAAAATTAAAGTAAAAATAATTAAAGAAGAGAGAATTATGCTTGACATGCTTGACTAGGTTCATTAGTCTGAATAAAAGCAAGAATCATCTAACTGTAATTTTTCTTAAAATTTCTCATAAATCAAAATATTTCAAAACTCTATATCAGCCTTTAATTAGGTATAGATATAAAGCAGGAGTCACTTTACAGCTTAACTTTTAAAATATACTCATTTGTCACAGGTAGAGCCACTGCTGCCAGCAAACGTTTATAGTCTCGACAGGGTTACCTTTTAATCATCAATGATTCAGAATCTCATCCCTTTAAGACTTATTGACCTAGAAATAAATCCATTTATATATGTTTATTTTTTATTTTTATTATAAATCTTAAAAGCCATTGTCCCGGTATGGTGGCCAGATAGTTGACAATGCCATTCACTGGTTATAATTGCGCTGAACAAGCTAGCTCGTGATGAGACCCCTTGTCTTATAATTGCTTGCAATTACAAGCCATTACCCTGGTTTGTTTAGCAGTGTTGGTAATGTCAACCTATTTTTCCCCCATGATCATGGTAAGTAGGCTCATGATGAGACTTCTTATCTTTTAAGTTTAAATATATTTCTGGATCACACTCTAGAAAAATAAGACTTTCTGAGATAGGGAGAATCATTGAATCCTTAAGAGTTAAGAATGAAAATTTCAGAGTTAAAGGTGCTTTGCTGTAAAGTGTCTTCACTTGGTTATAAATAACTTTTCTTGACTGATAATAGAACTTTTGAAAGATCTTAATAAAATTTTGAAATTTCAAAATGATTACAATTTTAATGAAAAATAAATTTCTCCAGATTTTATGATACTTTTGCAACTTCTCTAAATTGGTAATCTATTCCTTAACTATGTCTACCTTTATAATAAGAAAATCAAACTTTATTAAGAGATTTAAGAAAAAGCTAATAGGTGACTATTAACAATTTTTCTCCAGGTATGCTGACCATTGTTAGGTAACAAAAAGGCCTTCCATATAAACCACGACAAAGTCACCAAAATCAAAACTGAAAACCAAAGCAAAGAAATCTTATGCTAAAGTGAGAAAAGAAATCAGCAAACCAAAATGAAGATGAAGAAATTTTAAAAGGAAAATCCAAGTTTCAAAAGATAAACTCAAAAAATAATGTTTATACCAATGTCTCAACAATATGAAGAAAAAGAAAATAATCGTGTAATCATCCCTTCTTATGTCGAGATTTTAGAAAAATCATACCTTGCAGGGTTGTAAGTGTTTTAGGATTTTTGGATAGCAGTGATGATAAAATTCAGCCACAACAATTTTTTTTTTGTCTGATATCAATCTTTTTGTTTCAAAGCATCAACTTAATGATTTTATAATGAAAGGAATGCTTAAAGAAACAAACTAAAGGTTAAGAAACTTCCTGGTGTAGTTGTTTCAATGAGGATTATTGCTTCTTCTTGAAATTAAGCCAGGAGAAGAGTATGGACTTCGAAAATATGATCTGGCTGAGGATTGGAAGCTTTTATGAAGAGCTGCAAAACAGATTTATATATCAAAAAATCAAAACTAAAACTAAAGTAATGAAATGGAAATAAATGAAAGTGGGTACATGAATCTTACCATTGGATAATTGCTTTTGATCTTACCTGAAAGGTATCAGTTTTTCCAACCTAGCTGACTTCTTATTTTAATTAACATGAAAAACTTGAAGAAGTCAAACTAACCAAAATCCTATAACCCAAAATCATTATTTATTTTATCTAAATTAAAGTAAGAAGTAAAATGAAAAAATGGAATGCTTATTGCTCAAGGGAATTGAAATTAAAACCAATATATCAGAAATGAGAATGAGAATTTGTAGTAATGACCTTTTCTCAAAATATTGTAAGTTTCATATAAACTCCATGATTTTGTAAATTGTCCAGAATCAAGACCAAATCGAAGATGATAAAATTTAAATATGAAGATAGAAAGGTCTTGATTTTTTTTTATTTAATTATGGAATTATATATTCAAAACTGAAATATATGAGAAATCAATATGATTTAAATATACTGCAAATTTGTCATTAACAACTTTCTTACCATAGTGGTTACCCAAGCTTGCTTTTAAAATAACACATTACCGTATCGGATTATTCACATCACATGATTCTTCACCATACTTTAAGTTTAATTTGCAAGACTTCACCTTTGTTGCTATGCCATATATTGATTTAAACGTTAATGGCTTAGAGGAATGCATTGGAAAGTATTGCATCGGAGGTTGCAATGGCAAGTTGCCGATAAGAATATGCGATGAGAACATGTGCAATGAAATGAAGCGATCACATCATTAAAGATATATTGTATTGGGGATCGTGGAATATTTAAATTGTGCTTCCCACATCGCACATCGCACATCGCACATCGCAGAGTCGGAAATGTGATGTGAGCATAAATATAAATGTGATGAAGTGCTTGCGATATCGGCGATGCGATGGGTGACATAACTAATCGGCGATCGACAATTTTAAGCACCCGATATAACACAATATGATTCATGCGATGCCGATATGCGATGAATAACATGGCTAATCGGTGATCGTGATCGGCAATCTTAAGCGCACGATGTAACAATTCTCAATACGTCGATATGCGATGAAGTGCAGACGCGATATTTTTATGAATTTGATTTGAATTTCATATCGGGTCCGAAATTACGTAGTCATCGCAATATCGGTAAAGTCATTTATTGGAGATCAGCGATTCATGATAATGGAAGTATACTTCACTCGAAAACCTCCGATACGCGAAATGTGATATGGCATATGAGTGAGGTAATACATCGGAGATCTTTTATTAGCAACATGAAAATCAGGTTGAAACATTTCAGACATGAATCTTGCAATAATGTTTTAAATTTCACTTGGGTTTTCTAATGAATGAAAGCAAACAAAAATAATGCTTAAATTCTAATGAATCAGAAATAAAGTTTCCCTGAACCTGTTGCAAATTTGAAATGGGTTTGCTGCTTACTTCAAGTTTTGAAAACAAATGAAAACCTGTAAATCAAACAAAACAAAAATAAAAAATAAACTAAGGAAAAGAGAAACTAATAATAGATGAGAATGAACTTGTGAATGCGTACCTGGAAGGAAATTTTCTGTAGTTTTTACCTCATGAATCTTTGAATTTTTCCTTCGATTTATCAAAATTTTAACTTTGTTCAAAATCATCTCATCATTTATTCTACATCGGAGTGAGCAATCAACCTGAATAAAATTTGCTTATTCATGTTCAGGAAATGTAAAATTTACCAGAAATAAATATGAAAATAGTCTTCCCTTTTGAATTGAAACAGCGATTTATTACCTCTGCTCATTCCGAACTAACTTGAGGAAAATCTGTATTGTTATAGTGATTGTTCAATAATGCCTTTAGTAAATAAATATGATGTGTTTTATAACATCAGATAATAAACTAAAGGAACAAATGGGATAAAGCCACTAATTGTGGAAGAATATCAACATAGATTTAGATGTGTCCCAGGTGCATATTCTGTCAATACATTATTCGAAATAGGCAGAGATATATTCATGGGTAGAGGTATTGCTGCAAGAATTTTCTGATTTAAAAATGGGAAGGAAGAATTAGAAATTTTCTGATAAGAGGCAAATATTTCCTTGAACATATATATGATATGAGAAGGGCTAATTGCTTCCTTTATTTTTAATCTGCAGAACTATTAACAATAAATTAACTACGTAAAATAAACTAACTAAATTAATTCTACTCCTATTCTGACATATACAGGAAAATGACTAGGTATAGTCATATTTCTAGTGTAACCATTCTCTCATTTTTATTCCTACATATATGTACAGTTTAAATGCTAGTAATAAAAATAGAAATCTTATTGAACTAAGAAAGTTAAATATGAAATCAGAATGTACAACTATTGTTAGAAGCTTATTTGAAATCTCCTTCTCATGAAATTTTCTTTCCAATTGAGTACCAATTGGATCATAGAAATCTGGATGGATTTCTATTAAGGATTGAGAAATGTTCAAAGGAAGAGATAACAGGTCAGATTGTGGATATGAGCTTTTAAATTCAAAGGCATGGAATAAACGGTTAGTGTTATGTGTAAATGTTAAGCTATTAACAATCTTACATGAAGGAAAAGTTTCCAAATATTTTTCAAATGAATTAATGAAAATGGATGGAAATCTTTCAAATGAAATGGAAAATTATTAATTAAATTGGATTGCTGGCAGATTTCTAAAACTACATTCCCTTGTTGATATTTCCTTTGAGAAGATAGAAGCTTTTGATAAAACATTAGCATTGATTGAAATTGATATTGAAATTGAAATAGCTTTTGATGTTCTTGATTACAATATAAAACTTCAATGTTCCAACAGGTCAATGCATCAATTGAATGTTTGATAGTAAAGTGTTCAATATGCCAGCGTAATGTATCAAAAATCTGAAAAATAAAATCTGAAAATAAATCTAATTTTGTACAAAATAAGTGAAGAAACAAAAATAAAAAGAAATCATTATTTGTACAACTAACGTTACAGCACAATTGGGATTGTTTTGAAATAATTTCTCTTTCACAAGGATTGGCCAGAATTATGGAATTTGAGTAATTTCGAATTCCAACTTGTGAACTAAAAAGAGAACTATGTTTATGAACAGGAATGAAGGCTTGATCATTGCAAATTTCAGATTCTAGATCAATCCTTTGTGTGTTTATGCTCTTTTGAAGAAGATTGCTTTGCTGCTCTGATTTCAGTATTTGTTCATCATGGAAAGATTTAGAAATGTGTACAACTGTTTGCATTTGCTGATTTCCAATTTGATTTTCTGAATTTACCTCAAAGTAGCTTTCAGATTTCAAGGTGGCTCTTTCTCCAAAATTGTTGCTATTGTCTTCCTGTATTTGATCAGAAATATTTTCGAAGCTTTGTGAAACTTCTTCATTACAATTTATTTCCACATCCGAATTGGATTTCTCATTTATATTGGAAGGGGATGGAATAAAGCTTGAACTAATTTCATATGGATCGAGAACAGGAGGAATAGAATAATTATGTTCAAACCAACCTAGTGATTCTTCTTTCATAGGTTCATCTTTGACATTAAACTTTAAACAATTCAAATGAAATCGAATATTAAAATCTCTAACAGACTCATTTTCATTTCGTAGATATTCAATTTCATCACATACCTGATCATAATCATAGCGGTCAAATTTACAAACGAAAATTGTAACAAATTGATCCCAGCTGTGAATTGAGGCAACTGGAAGAGTTCTACATCAGTTCCTGGCTTTTGCCACAAATGTGAGAGTAAAAATTCTGCATAAGATGCCTTCATCAATTTCTTGAAAATCATAATTTGAAACATTTTGAATAAATTGAAGGACATGATTAAAAGCGGAAGAATTTCTCTCATCATTAAATTTTACCTGAGACAAGAGTCTTACCACTTCGGGTGGAGTATTGGAAGATGCACGTCCATGGATACAACTCCAAATTGGAAGTTTAAGAGGAGCCATCGTGATTAAATAGAATGTTAAAATTGAAAAGACTCCAACAGACAACAAGTTTCAGGCCCTCCTTCTAGTGCCATTATTTTGAAGCTTCGAAAATCGCTGCAACAACATGGGGGATACCCGCCGGTCTGGACCTTGGTTGGTACCTCCTTATCCGTTTGGTATAGCGGGTCCGACTGGTTCAACTAGGTCCAGTTACCTTCTCTCAATCTCCAATGGCTTTAAAATATGACTTTCATTTACCAATGGAAAAGAGATATCAGATCGTCCTTCTTGCTGATCAGGCAAGAAAGTGATCCTTAAGCTAATTTAAGGCTCAGCCAATCCATAACTAAAGTTTGCCTCTTTGGAAAGAGGACTTAAAAGAATGCAGGAATTAATCTAAATGCAAACTTATGCTAAGATGCAAGCAAAAGGAACTATCTTAATTCTATCTTAATTAGGCAGATATAGATCTAACCTAACCAAGAGCAGGTATTTATAATATTGGGATTGAAATGTGTCGTTTATAATGAATGACAAGTTAATGATGTAGTTCAATTAACTGACATGATGGATACCAAACACATCCTATTGAGACCCTTTAACTAAAATAATCAATCAACAACACTCAGGAAGTAGTTCACAAAATGGTATTGATCATTTAATCAGTAACTTGAATAATTAAACAATAATATGCGGAAGAAGTTCACAACATATCACTATCTATTCATCCAATATTAAAAGACAGATTTATGAGTAAATAGTTACTCAGAAATCAGAATTTAGCTCATAAGAGCAGAGATAAATAACAACAAAAGCAGAAGCAAATTACCCATACCGACAAAAGTGCACAAATATGTAAGCAAATTGACACCATTCCTGTTATCATAAAATGAAACCAGCATTCAAAACAATAGTATTTGAAATACCAGTTTATTAAATCCATTTCTCCAGCTCCGGTCTCTAATAGTCCTTTACAATGCCTGGGCTTCTGCTTTCAAAAGCAAAGCTACAATAGTGCAAACTCTGTTCATTATACATAACTCAGGATGCAAAAGAAAAACCTCAACAATCTCCAGATCTGAGATTTCACTCCTCCCACCTAGAACTCTAAATCCCTATTACAAAAGTGCTTTTAGAATTTTAGAATTGCAGAGGAGAGCAGCCTCTATTCCATTTTGCAATCTGCTATTTATAATTTTTGCAAAGGAATTTTTGAGATGAAAGTTTCTTGAAGAGAAATCTGTCCAATCCAATTTTATTTGCTCCAATTTCCCATCTTTAATTGTTGGAGCATTCTCATTGATTGAGATATTTTCTCCATGTCTCTTTTACTGTTTTCCTGCAAAAAGAAATCAAAATGAATTAAAATGTAACAATAAAATTAAAATACCATTTCTGACTTTAAAACAAATCTAATCAAATTCTATTTAAATAAATAATTGAAAATAAAATATAAACTCTCTATTGATGTCTGGGATGGTTTAGTTGGCCAAAGATATTATTGATGAATGAATTTGCAATTTAAAAGAGGCTTGGGCAAATGAAAATGAAGAAAATAACTCAGAAAATTGATTTTGTTTTTAGAAATTCGAAGCTTGATCTTCTGCATGATTTTTGACCAAATTAATGACCAAATATGTCACTGAAACCTCCTCAGAAATGTTCTCCTTGATTTTATATTTCCAATGAGCTATCCTGGGCCTTATTTGGCTAAGTAAAACTCAATCTATGGGCCTCCAAAGTTGATGAGTCAATTCTGGCATAATTCTAGAATTTCTGTTGTTGGGCTAAAAATAAAAAATTTAATTAAAAACTTAATCCTAAATTAGCATTCTAATTTCTAGTATTTAATACTAATTTAATAGTTAATAATAAACTAATTAACTATTTAATAAATTACTGATTAATGATAATCTAAATAATATTTAAATTAATTATATTTTATATTAATTAATTAATATAAAATAAAACATTAAATATTATAAATTATTATAAAATTAAAACTATAACTACCTCTTCACTTGTACGTATGAGTGAAAGTTAAACCAACAAAAAAAAAATGTATTATAAACTTTAAACAAAAACAAATGCAAAGTTCGTTAAGAGAAATAAGCCATCGCACATCGCAAGAAATACACCATCGCATTTTTTGGAATGTCCACATATAAAATCTGCGATGCGATAAATTTTGCGGTGTAGGAATGTGGAATTAGTGTGAAGTCACGGGAGTTATAAGGAGTTAAAAATAAAAGTCAATGTTTGACTTATAACATCAGATAAATGGTTGAGTTGGGTTGTGTCAATTAAGGACCCCGATGCGATGGAGCGATCACATAAACAAAATAAAAGTTTTATAAAAAGCCCTTCATTGATGCCTTAAGTCTTTTAGCCATCGCATTGCAAGAAACTTGGATCGGGTTTTTTAAGATTGGTATTTTATGAAAATTGCGATGGTTGCGATATGCGATCTAATTTTTATTTTTTTTAATTAATTCAAAATTTGATATTAAATATCAACTTTTTATTTTTGGTTTTATTTGAATGAAATTAGTTATGAAATTATCTTAACTACAGCCACTCCAAAAATAAATAAACAGAATAAAAATAGCATTTTTAACCCAAACTAGAAAAATGATGGGAATTCAAAGGAGTATTATTTTCAAACTAGTTGACCAAATGAGGCGAAACAAGCGTCAATGGGAAGCTTATAAATAATCGATTTTAACAAAGCAATCAGAACAAGAATCCAAAGAAAATGAAAAATTAACAATCGCGTAGGATAATCAAATAAAATGAAAATATTAAAAGGTGCTTAGCCAAAAATTTTTATAGAAAGGGTCCTCATTATATTGAAGTGAAGACATCAATAATGGGGGGTTGTGCTTTTACCACAACAGTAGGGTACTCCTAGGAATCTATAGATATGACAACATCTTCCAAGATTCCTCTTGCTTGATAGTAGACTGGTCAGCAAGCTATAACACAGTGGAGATCTATATGAGGCCTAAAAACCCTAATCCTTCGATAGTGTATTAGGTCATGGAATTAACATCTTCTCCAAAATATATCAATGTGTTTGGAATAAACGTACTAATAATTTTGATATTGACGAATGGAATTCTAGAGCCAGAATATTTTTTTGTGAGACTCCCCATCCCCCTCCCCGTCCCCACCAAAACATTAGGTATTCTAAATTAATAATCACATGAAATTTCTAAGGGTCCTTCCTATATTTATTTTTCAAACATAATTCTCTAACTATCTTGGAGTATATGATAACATATTCTTGAGTTGTCCTAGAAAATCAAACTCTGTCTAGGTAGTCAAATTTTGTATGTGTAATATCTCCAAGCATGGAGGAATTGATGGCTCCATATTGGGTTGTTAAGGCGTTATAAGGACTTCATGATATTTTTCAAGTGATGGATCTTTTGAAACTTCCTCTTTGTAATCTTAAATTCCCATTAGAGGAGTCCCTTTATTTAGAGACTTCCCTAATCTAAGATGACATATGACTTGACATTCTAGGGAAGAGATAGAGTAAATGGGTAAGTAGTAAGGCTATTGGCATGTACAATATGGCATGGCTTATTATTTTTAGGTTGAGGAATTGGTTGCATAAGAACTTGTGATCTAGGAGGGGATGAGGATGATGGATGCATTTGCGGTTGTGGAAATAATGACATTTGTGGTTGTGTTGTACAGTATTGAGGTCCTCCATAATATGGGCTTCTCCACCCTTGTTTCCAAGGATTTTTTTGGGGTGTATGGGCCATCCATTAAGAGTTTGGTGGGAACCACTTCGGAGGAGAGTGCTATATTGAAGGGTTAGTCCAAAGGAATTATAATATTGGTATTTATTTGTAGTCATAACTTGAGTTATTAGATGCCACAAAAATTTCTATGTGATGAAACATAAATGCTCCACCTCATCACTTTATTCTTGATAGGATATTTTTAATCCTAGTATGGATGGATATATAGTAGTGGCATAACCCTATTCACATATTCTATGGGTCTCCACTTGATTTAGTGAATACTCTTTCAATGGATGATTCCTCCTGCATTTTGGGGAAAATATTGTCAATTCCAATTCTACTTCCTCTCTTTTATTTTTCATTTGCAATATATAGAGCTGAGAGAATGAATATTTGAGCATCCATGTCAAATTATTCCAACAATTCCCTAATTTTTTCTCTAGTGATTCATCCTTTTGGTGGGTTTATTGATACTATAAAATACATTTTGTGGCCCTCTTCCTAGCCATGATGTGTGTTTGGAGTACCTTCGACACAATTCACATATATCATCGTATTTATGTTGATATATATCACCACTTCTTAATAGGTTGAAGATGTTGATACATTCATATTAATTCCTCTCAATAGAAGAACCTTCAGTGTCTCATCATCCAACTGATTCTACATAAATGACTGCAAGTTGTCTTCGAAGTATTTTGCATATTCATCCAACATTTATTCCTTCCTCTACACCATCCAAAAAATTTCTTCCTTATAGTCCCTATCTTTATAGAAATTTTAATATTTCTTAAGGAAGGTAGTCTTATGTTGGCCTTAAGGTCACACTAAGAGGGGGGGGTGGTGGTGGTGGGCGTGAATCAGTATGAGATAAATTTTATTATTTCACAAATTTTCAAAATAATAAAATCATATAGTAATGAATCATGAGCATGTGTGTCATGTCATCAAATAGAACAATATATCATCAAGATACCATCGTATCAATAACATATCAAGAATCCATCACACCACAAGTGAGACACAAGATTTTACATGGAAACCCATAAGGGAGAAAACCCAATCTTCTTTGTATTTATCTTAATTTCATTACATATTTTTGAAAAATATGGCTTGCTGGAGGAAACCACCCCCAATATATGCAAGTTGACACTTATGGTATGACAATCTGATTGAAGCATCAACCTTGAAACAATGCAAAGAGCTACACACTATAGGATAAAAATTGATTAAGGAACCAACCTCAAGATGAGTGGGATCCAACCTACTCTAGGCTCAAATATGATTGAGGCACCAACCTTGATGATGAGCGAGATCCTACCTACTCTAGGGTGCAACTTGATTGAGTCTCCAAACTCTGTGATGAGTGGTCTTTGACCTACTCCAGACTACAACCTAATTTAGGCTTCAACCTTAGTGATGAGAAAGCTTTGACCTACTCTAAGCTCCAACTTCAGTGGAGGCACCCACCTCCTTATTCAAATTCTTTTGCAACTCTATTTCATATCATTTTCAAACTAGAACCCCTTGTCATCATTTATAAATGACTGTAAATAAAGAGAACTAATAAAAACTTGAAATTACTATTGCCATTGTCACAACTTTTACATATTGTTATCATCATCACAACCTGCATACTTTGTCACTGCAATCATTACCATTGTAACTTGAAAATTTTTTATGCAATAATTATCACAAACTATCAAATCAATCACTATCAATGGTTATCATACTATTATCCATACACTGCTTCAACTAGTTCATCAGTATGGCCACTCAACCTCCTTAGTAGAACATATATCCAAAACAACTACAATTTTCTCATAAACCCTCAAAATCATGTGAAAGCGATTTTGGTCATTAAATACACATTATTAAGGATTTTAATGCCTTCAAGAGCATCAACCTCTAAACCTTGATCATAGAGCTTCCTCCTAAATCCAATTTAGACCAATAACGAGCGCAGAAACCCATAAAAACCATATAAAATGGTGTAGTAAATTAATTGCACTATAAATTGCCCCTTTTTGGGTACACTGGATAGAAACACTAAATTTTGGTGCCGATGGTACAAGCTATACATTTCCAGTGTACTAATGGTGTGACAAAATAGTATATATATTTAAAAATAAAATATTAACCATCATGTCAACTAGTAGAGGTCAAACTTGTGACCTCAAGTGTATAGTGCACACCACTTACAAACACAGCTACTTCAATGATGTTGCATGGTTGTCCTTTCACATTTATTTTTATGATGGAGATAACTCCAAACGGGCTGAGGATGTGGATATCCCTTGTCAAACCAACATGTCATAATCTTTCCAACCATGCAAGTTAGGGATTCATTGCTTAGTCTAACACGTCATAGCTTTATTTGTTACTTTTTCATCGAATCATACTTTATGTTCATGTGGCTCAAATATAGTCAAGCTTTAACTCAACTATAATATGTAGAACATATGTAATGTCATAGGGTACTTATGTGTAAGCTCCACCATTAATCATACTCAGCTTGCATGTGAATAATCGTGTCAAATCATTGTGGTGACCTTCCCAACTATTTCTAATCCAATCATGTAGCGTTGTCCCTACCAATTATGTATTTCCACATATTCATTAGAAAATCCAATGTGTCACCAATCAACTTAGCCAAGATTACATTAGACTCGACTACATCTTCTGCTAAGATAGTGGATTTTTCTATATATACTATGCCAGACCTAATATTTGTCATAAATCCTTTACCAAACTTATCTTTTCAAACATGTACCATACCCTCTGTTGAAAGTTATACTATCCATTTTAACTCTAACTCTTCTAGATTCTGACCTTAGACAAACATTCAAACTAGACCAAACTTCCACCAAAATGGGACTTTACAGTTGCAATCGAACTTTCACCAATAATGACCTCAGACCAGTTTATGCCATAGTCATAATACCTCAATAAAATATACCGAACTTCACAAAATTAAAGCTACATCTGCCATTAGGGAAAATTTTAGGGGCTAATATTTGTAGGTGGGCTAATTTTCCATGATTTTTCCAAAAAAACTATTTGCCAATTTCCATTTTTTTGAAAATTGTTTTGCCCAAATTTTATAATATAAAGTAATTTTACCTTAAAAATTGCCAAAATTTTATATATACTAATATAAAATAATTAAAAACCTAAATATTTTTACAAATGTCATCATAAATTTTACAATTTACATATTGGGGACTAGTAATATTCACCAAGGCTTTTAAACTTTAAGAAAAACTTCCATCATTAAAAATGTCCCCTATTTGCCATCACCAAACATATCCAATTCTTTGACTATATACCAAAGAAATATATTACAAAGCAATTGTGATGCATGCATCGAGCCCTCAAGTGCATTGGATATATAATTTTTTGATGGTCCCAGGCTATGCATGGGATATTGACCATAGGACCATGGAATATGGATGGGATTACATAGTTAAAAACTCACGTACATTCCTGTATAATCATATTTACAACCAATCATTATCCATATAATTAGTCATGTTTCGGCTTGTTGAGACATATGATCGAGTGAGTCCAATGTAAAACCCTTGATATTCGTAGTTCCAAAGCTATACGACCGTACCCATATAACTAGGAACCAAGGGTCACTAGTCATCTGTAGGATGACATCAACATGATGTCATCATGCCACATGGTGGCCCATGAGGTGTATCACATGTCACTCATATTTGGGCTTTTCAATAATCCAGAAATTCCATTCTTCTTTGCCATGTGGAAACCCTTGGTGGTGCCACATCATCATGATAACATCAATTTTGATGTCTCATGCCACATTTTTTCCACATTACACAACCTACCATGTCATGTCTTATAAATTGCTACCACATGTTTGAGTTGTTGCACCACCTCTAACTGTGCAAAAGGGCCACGTGTCATTCTTCTTGGGGGTCTACATCATCACTTCTAACCATTCACGGTATGCCACATGCTAATGTCTCAATGGTCCATTGGGGGTGATTAAGTACCATGCATCTTTTCTCTTCCTCCATTGTTCAGTCATTTGATCATAGTTGGATCAGATGGAAGATGAGCACAATTAACTACAGTAAACAGTGCACATGTTTATGTTCATGAGACAGGTGATTTCCTTGACAATGATAGATCCACCCTGAAGGTGTGCACTTGTTAACAAATTTGGTGTTAATGGTTTTTACACTATAGGTCCTCCAACTAATTTTTAAATTCAAATGACCGTAAATTCTCATCCGGGAGGAGTTTTACAGAGAAGGATATACCATTGAAAAGGTATTGTTAAGATCCATGAAACCATGCTATTTATAGGAACATTAGGGTATCATAACTACATTAAAAACTCAAATGAATTCAAGCATCTTTAACTGCACTTGATGAGATCCTGTAAGAGATATGGCTATCATACTACTTCATAGAGAGTATTGTTCTTGTCTTGGACATCCCCTTTGACATCATTGACATATTGTTCTCATCAATGAAAAACAATGTGCAACATCTTCATCTTTGTTCATGAGATGATACTATTTCATCCAAGCCCCTTGAACCATTATAGTGTAGTTCTGATCTGAAAATGGAGGAGGAGGTGAATTTCCTCTTCCTAAAAATAGGGATCGTTCTCTGATTCTTTGCAAGGAAAAAAATGCATCTTAACAGAAAACATGTTTTCTGAAAGGTATCTTCAAGATATGAGATAGTTTTCACATGTAAACTTAAGCATAAGAAACACAACATCACATAACTCATACATGCTGTTAGCACCTAAATCTGCCTCAGGTTGAAGGAAGGCAAAAATTAGGGTAACCACAAACCACGCTTAGTCTGGTAGCTAGCCCTACCAGAGCAGGAGAGGGCTCTTTCCGAGTCACGCTCAGCGAATGGATAGGCAAAATGGTATGAGATGACTTACAATGCAATATTTACCTTAGGATAGTAAGTGAAAAGGGATTTTGGAAAAGATTTTAGGAAGTGACCGAGCTTCTGGGATGTATATGGGACTGGCGCTCAACAAAGAACAGAGAATCGAATATGAAGGCACAGATTATTCCGTGAGGCAAGGTAGGCTCCAAGCGCAGCAATTTCGGCTTAAGGTAACGTGGAATGGAAAGATTGCTGAAGAGAGTGAAAAGGGCATGGTTGCATGAATCCTTTTCAACAGAAGAGTAACACTGCACATGAAATTTTCCCACAGGCAGAGCAATATAAATTGAATTCTACCTAATCTCACTTAGAAAATTTCACTGAAATGAAACATGAAATGAATTATGAAACATAAAAAGATACATATGGAACATAAGAACACATTTGCTACACTCAAAACCACAAGAATATCATGAAACAGAGCCGCTGCCTTTCATTAATTCTCTGTCAAAAATATACAGTGCAGAAACATAGTTTCTTTCCAATAGTCTCCCAAAAGTTACAAGCTAGCCAACCCTTTTCAAATAACTTGCATACAATATATAGAATGTGTGAGGAAGAGATAGAACGCCTAGGGGTTGGTAAGTTACTCAAATCATTACGAAAACGAGATGGAGAGCCAACCATCAGCCAAAAGTGCAGCACTCTCAAGCATGACATTTGGCTGGGGTGACCCTTTGCATTCTTTTGCCACTTGGATAGATGCCCATCTAGAGAGAAAACTATTTCAATGCCACCTTTGGTGCCAAAAAACCGAAGTGTAGATGAACGGGCCCACTTGGAGAAGTCGCGACCCGAAATTTTGCGAAACGGGAGCAAAATGGCAGTTTTTTCCCTTGTGCGCCGCGCCAAATTCTCTGTGCATCGCGCCACTTTGGAGCCTATTTTGGGGCACTTGAAGGTGTCCAAAATGTGCCCAAGTAGGCTTGTTGGAAAGCCTGTCCTATCTAATTTCTTACCCCACTGGAATTTCCCAATTTGGTGCTCATTTTTTCCTCCAAATCGTAATTCTCCCAAGACTGCTTTCTGTGTGTCAAAAAAGTGGCAGAGAGGCCATTTTTGGGTGTTTTTTCACCTTTAAGAGACCCAGATCTTGTCAAAATTTCTTGCCCAGGCACCAGTAGTAGTATTTTTCAATAAGCCATTCCTCGATTAGAGTCCTAGATTTTTAGCGTCGCGCAAGTGGCGTGGTGCATAGGGAGGAATTTCCTGTTTTGTGTCCAAAAAAATTTCCTGTGAACAAAATTTGCCCAAATTTTTTGAAATTTGGGTTGGAGGATCTCTATGGGGTGCCATGCTGAGCCAAGGAAGTTTCAGCCAATATTCTAAACCTATCTTTCTCTTTTGCTCGCTTTACCCTTCTTGTTGCTTTCCTCAGTTTTGCTTTTAAACTCCTTATTTGGGCCTGTGCACTCATGTTCCGCACCCTGTAATGGAAAGTAATGTGTCTCAACATAGCAAGGTTCTAATCAGCTTTGTCCAATAGCCTCTCCAAATGCATGTTGACCCTCTCAAGGTTAGACTCCCGGTCTTCATTGATTGCTTGCTCCAAAGATGTGAGCGGAACCCTTCTTCTTTGAGCAGCTTGGCGATGCTCACGGATGTTCTGCAGCTCCATGATCATCTGTTGGTCCTCAAGCTATTTGTTTCTCCGCTCCAGGTAGTTCATGTTCCACTTGGCCCTTTCTAAATCAATGGAAAAGTCTTCAATCTCTGATTGTTGCTCCCTGATGATCTTTATAAGCTCCTCATTGGTTGGTTCTGCATCTGTCTCATCATCCTGGAGGAGAACAAACTTGGTCTCTCGCTCACCTGATGGCCCTTCCTCCTGCACTGGCTCCTTGCCCTCACCTTGCTCCTATGATGCTGATCTCGGAAGCGAGGCCCCTTCCACCCCGAGTGGAGATAACACTCGCTTTGCTGCTGCGAACAACGTTCTACTGCCCTTCTGGTATGTGATGTATACTGGCATGGTGGCAGTCTCATGGTGCTCGAACTGATGTGAAGGACTTCCCATCTCAGGCTCAAACTGATGTGAAGGACCTCCCACCTCATGCTCAAACTGATGTGAAGGACCTCCCACCTCATGTTCTGCCTCTGATATCACCGGTGGAACGCTGAAGAAATCACGGGAGATGAAGTCCTCCCAAGAAATACCCTGTAATCCCAACTGATGGTCCACCAAAATCCGGAGGAGAGCAAAATGATTGACACTGTTTAGCTGCTGTTGTGGGGTCTTGCACTGCATGAATTTTTTCATCTTCTCAATGTTGTTGCAGATGAAAAATTGGAGTCTCATCATCCGCACCCTGGTGAAGTGCATGAGCAAGCGGATGTGATAGGCATAAAGGCGAGAAAACCTCCCCTCGCAACTGAAATACTTCATGATCAACCTCATGAGTGGGGCATACTCATCCCTCAAAAATCTGAACGAAAAAACTCTAGTGAGCTGGTTCAAACAACTGTTCTTGAAGTAAGGCTCATAAAGATGCCTCTCCACCTTCCTTTTCTTATGCCACTATTCCCCAACGTTTGATAGTCCTGTTGCCGTTGATATGGTCTCGAGTGTCAAGGTGAAACTGACCCCAGCCAGGACAGATTGACCTCCCTGTAGATGAAGTGCAAAAATACGGGCCAACTCATGATGGACTCTAACATTTGCCACCCTTTGACAAAATTCATAACATGCCAAGTGCTGGAAACAAGACATGGCAAGTGGGCATGCCTGCAGCTCAGTGAGGGTGTTTGGCTCATCTCTAAGATGTCTGCCACTTCGGTGATGTCTCCTATGCGCCCTCTCTCCTGAAGATGTGTCACTGTGGGTCCCCTCCTCATAATCTGATGAATTTTCTGATGCCATTACTGCTGCTTGTACCCTGAGTTTTATGTTGCCACTCTGAATCCAATGAAACTGATAGATACTCTGAAAATCTGTCACCAAGGGGACAATAAAACAGGGAGTGTTAGGAGGGGAATGATGAAAAGGGGAATAGGGGTTTAAAAGGAGAAATTTATCAGGGATTTGGGAGTGTTTTGGGTATGGTGTTTGATGGGACAGGGTTTGGATTTTTTTGAGGTAGGGTTTGGGTGTTTAGCCATAGGAATCAAGGGAACCAAATGAATATGGTCACAGTGGGGTTAGGGTGATTATTAAGGGAAAATGCTACAGGGGGATTAGTTTGACAGGGGTAGGGTAGGAGCATGCTTTAGCAATCATGTTACTGTAGCAAAACCCTAGCTTTTTGACCTTCTTTGTGTCATTTTTGGGTTTACTTAATAAAAATTTTGCCTTTGATTTCATGGTCACCAAAATCATATTTTTCTTTGAGTTAAGGATCAATGGTGAAGGTATCTAGGGCCACCTTTGCAATTTTGAGAGCCATTTATAAAAATTTAGGCGATTCGGTGTTTTTTTTTTTTTTTTTAGGCTCACAGGTCTGTGCGCCGCACGCCGGGTATGCGTCGCGCCAGTGCAATATTAACACTGTGGCCGGGCTCCTAGTGCACCGCGCGTCCTGAGTGTGCTGCGCCACCTTGTGTGTGCGCTGTGCACTGTCAAACGACACTAATTTTCTTGGAACACTGGGGGTAGGGTCTTAGTGGAGATTTCTAGGGGGTTTCCTTAGGAGACAAGGTGGAATCGAGGTGAAAATGATGAGGAGTGAGGGGACAAGGGGAGGGGAGCAAAACCTTGGTGGAATCTTCACAAATTTGCAACCCCGTTTATCATTTTTGCTTTGATGATTATTTTCATGGATGGCCAATGTGCTTTGGATATCATTCAAAATCTTAGAAACACCAAACCATTGACCAAATTGATAGAGAACAGGTTTCGTTTGAGCCTACCTCTTGCTTGATAGCCTTCAATATGGATATAAAACAAATTTGCAAGTGTTTTGAGCTCCCTGGTTGGGTGCGTCGCACGCCAAGCCCAGTGCGTCGCGCTCTGGGTGTGTGTCGCAGCCTTGAGAAAATTGAATGGCGGGCAGGCTACCTGCGCGCTACGCCCTCTGTGTGTGCCGCGCTCCCTGGTGTATGCACCGCGCTCTTTGGAAATCGGCTCTCCTTCACTCAAACCCTCATGAATTTGCTCTCTCACCTTTGTAATTTCTCTCCAAGCTTTCCAAAGCACAAATGGTTTTTGTTTTGGGAAAAAACAAGCGTATATAGGCTTGGGAGAGATGGGTTTGATTTTTTCTTCTTTGAAAACCCACTTTCTAATGTTCGTGTTTTGCACTTTTTTCATTGACTTTAAAACACTCTGATTTTCATTTTTTCTTTGAAATTTTGGCTCTCATGATGGGATTTTCGGCATTTCTTTGTGAGAACTATGTGGCTAGGCATTTGGCCATAGAAACCATGACTGCATCTGAAAAATAAACTTGTGCATTTTTGGAAAATTTTGTCATAGTTGACCTTGTTTAACTTTTCTTCAAAACAGAGTTTTGAAGAAGAGTCAATGTCTCTTCAGGTGATGATGAAGCTTTCGGAACCATAGCTGTATAAGGTCTCCCTCTGGCCTGCATGGCTTGTTTTGGACATGTTTTTCAAAGACCACATTGATGATTTCCTAGAACCAACAATAAAAATGACTTTGTCCTGTAATATGACCAGACCTTGACTATCATGAATTTCAGTGATTATGGACAAAGACCTGAGCCAGCAGGGGCCAGAGATGAGGGAAAATGACTAGCATGACTATCTCCATCAGATCATGGCATGTCCCTAGCGAAATGGAGCTGAGTGGATGGAGCGGGACACCTAAAATTGAAATGCACAAAGAGCTTTGATCTCTAACAGAGGGCTGACCAGACCGACTCTAACATTGGCTCCAATGGGGGATGGTAGCTCCTTGGAGGTGCCAAGAACAACATATCTCTGGAGGAGCTAGACAGTGCCTTTTGTCCATTGGGCTATGGAGTCATCATTTTAATAAACAGCACAGGACTCTGACTTATTTATACAACTGGAATAACCAAGAAATTGACTCAAACTTGACCTTGAAATAACTCAAAAAACTGACTTTACAGACTGAAGCCAAACTGAAATAAAAGTGGTATTTACAATGACAGTGGAAGCAGCGTTAATAGATCAACAATGATACTGCTTGAGCAGCCGACCATTGATCGGCCCTCCAGGACAATCTTCCCCATTCATTTCCTTCAGAAGAAAGGCATTTTAACCCCTGTATGCTGCGATCTTGAAAGCACCTTTCCACAGATTTTCGAACTTTCCGTGCTTGCCTTTCTCTTCATTCCTTGCATCCCACTTCAGCACCACATCATCCAACTGAAATTTATCCGCTTTTGCTTTTCTGTCATAGATTTTCTTTATCTTCTCCTGCAACTTGGATGTGTTTTTGAAAACTTCTTCTCTTGTTTGCTACAAGTGGATCATTTGATTCAGCCTTCTCTGCATGGGATCTTCATCGCTGCTGGCCTCCTGAAGAAGTCTGACCACCTGGGCAGCAAGAGAAGCGGGAAATACTGTGTCCACTCCATAAAAAAGCTCAAACGGTGACATGCGAATAGACTTTTTCTGACTGATCCGGTCTGCCCAAAGCGCGTGAACCAACCTCTTGTTCCAACTCTTCTTATTTATTTCCAGCAGCTTCTTGATGATGTTGACCAAATATTTATTCGAAGATTCCGCCAATCCATTGCCTTGCGGATGATAGGCAGTTGAATGACCCAAAATTATATGATATTTATGACAAAATTCTACCATCCTTTTCGATTTGAAAGTTGCTGCATTATCAGTGATTAATTTGTTTGGACAACCAAAGCGAGACAAGATGTTATTTTCGAGAAATGAAATGATTACCATGTCCTTCACTTGTCTGGTAGGGGCTGCCTCAATCCATTTTGTGAAATAGTCCGTCGTTGTAAGGATCCACCTATGTTGTCCGGAAGAGGCGGGATGAATTTACCCAATGAAATCCAACCCCCACTGCTGGAAGGGAGCGCTCACTTCAATAGGCTTAAGTGGCAAAGGCTGTAATTTTTGTTTTCCTTCGAAAATCTGACATTTATGACAGCGCTTGACCATCTTATGCACATCAGCAAACAAAGTAGGCTAGTAGTACCCTGCTCTCAAAATTTTGTTCGCTGTTGACTTCCAAAAAAGATGTCCACCACACTCTCCTCCGTGGAAGTCCTCCATGAATTTATTTGCCTCCTCTTCCACCAGACAATTTAACAAAATGCCACCACGATCTTTCCAATACAGTGTAGAATTCAAGATACAAAACTTGGCAGCCTTCAATTTTAGTGTTCTCGCTTTGTTTCTAGCCATGCCGGGCAGTGGTGATAGATTTTTCAGCACATATACTATATCAGTATACCATGGGGACAAAGAAAACATTTGGGATACCTGAATTGATGTTCCTTCCTCATTCTCCTCGGACATGGAAGCGATTGGATTTATGTCCAATGCATGCAAGTTTGATTCAGCCATTAGCTTCGCCAACCCCTACCCTTTGACCATCTTGGTAGGCCTTATCTCCACGTCGTATTCTAGCAAGGCTGTGATCCATTTGCCTCTTCTCCCTTCCGGATCGGTCTGCACTAAAACATCTTTCACAGCAGTATTAGGAACATAGGCCAGAATGTGAGAATGTAGAATATACACCTAGAAATCCTTCAATGCCTCCACCAATGCCAGGGCCTGCTTCTCAATGATGTTGTACTTCAAAGCTGCATCCCTTATAGCCCTGCTGAAGAATGCAATGGGTTTTTCATGATCATCCCTCTTCTGCAATAATACCGCTGCCATAGTGTGCTCAGAAGCAAATGAAAACAATATGAAATCTTGAGTGTAGTCCGGGCTGACTAGAACTGGAGCTGAAGAAAGGGCCAATTTGACCAAGTTGAAATATTTTACCGCCTCATCCGTCCATTTCACCTGTCTGTCCTTCTTAAGCATGTTGGTCATTTCTTTCAAGTGTTTCGCAAGATTAGTCACAAAGCGACGCAGAAAATTCATCTTACCATTGAATGACTGTATCTCCTTTTTGTTCCTCGGTAGATCGATTTGCTGAATTTCTTACACACGTGATGGGTCTATGCGGATGCCATCTTTTGAAATGATATGCCCAAGTAATTTACCTTCCTCCATGGCGAACAAGCTCTTCTTAGGATTCAGCGATAGACCATATTTCCTGCATTTTTGAAAGACAATTTTTAGGTGATGCATGTGTTCTTCATCAGATTTTGAAAACACCATCAAATCATCCAAGTACACCACCAAAAACACATCGTTCTCATTTTCAAATGCCAAGTCCATTGCCCGCTGAAATGTGGCACCTGCATTCTTTAAACCGAATGGCATTTTGGCATAGTGAAAGGTTCCCCATGGCGTGGTGAATGTTGTCTTGTCTCTATCATCTTCATGGATTGAAATTTGGTTATATCCGGAATAACCATCAAGCAGTGACATACGAGATGCCCCCACTACTTGTTGAAGTATATGGTCCATCTTGGGCAGCGGATAGTTGTCCTTCAACGAGACCTTGTTTAGATTTCTGAAATCAATGCATAGGCGGATCTTACCGGTCTTCTTGCATACAGGTACTAAGTTAGATATCCAATACGAAAATCTAATAGGCACAATGATACCTGACTTGTACAACCTATTTACCTCCTTTTCGATAGATGGCAGCAACTTTGGATTGATCCTTCTCAGCTTTTGTCTAAATGGTTTTTGATTGGGCTTGATAGGTATTGTGTGCTGAATGATATTTGTATCATAGTTCTTTAAATCAGAATAATCCCAAGAAAATACATCTGCAAATGAAGCCATCAAAGTGATGTATTTGTCCTTGATCTTTGGCAGTAAGGCTTTGGAAAATTTTACCAATTTTGGATTTGCAGCTGTACAAATGTTGACTTCTTCCACACCTTTCTCTGTTGGCTGCAATGTTGGCTTGCGGGCTACATCATCCTGATCAAAAATTTCCTCTAGAGGTATCAAGCCTTTGGGAATGATGTTATTTTTCAGCTGTAATACATCCATTTGATTGATCTGCACTTCATCTATACCATTCCCTTTGTTCTCATCGTTTTCCACGTCTATTGAGGTTTCTTTGAACTTGCCTTTGTTGAGCAGAAAATCCTTAATCTCCTCATCATCTTGGAACACTTGCCAATGTCACTGATTGTCTGGAATGGTTGGACGATGCTTGACATGGATTTCAAATTTATTGCTGAAGTTCATGGGGATCTTCAAGCTGCTCGCTACCTTAGCAAGAGCATCATCAATACTATTTTGCATACGTGGCATACATGTCAAGGTGTATTCGGAAAATAGCTTTAAGATGTCTAAAACTGCATTTTGATAGGCTCGCATCCTAGGATGTTTTGCTTGATACTCACCTCTGACCTGTTTTATCACCAACTCGGAGTCGCCATATACCGAAATCCTCTTTGCATTCAACTTTCTAAGAATCTTCAGGCCAGCAATCAGAGCTTCATATTCAGCTTCATTATTCAAACATTCAAAGGCTAGCTTGTAAGAGCAAAATCTCACACTACTAGGCACTTTGTTTGGGGCGGAGAAAGGACTGCGTACCCAAATACCAATACCAGTGCCATCATTCCCTACTGCTCCATCAAAATCCATGGTCCACAAGCCTTATTCCTCCTCTTGTAAGTGTTGGAAATCTATTTGTCGTGCCTTGTCTATTTGCTTTCCATCATTTTCAGCTGATTGCCCAATCTTTTGCTGCTTTTCTTGTCCTTCTTTCTTCAAGATTTCTCTAAAATTTTCTGTTATCTCTGGAATGTCATGTGCTTCTACTATCTGACTATCTATCTCATTTAAACTATCTGAAAACAAAACAAAGGACTCTAAATCTGTATGTACATAGTTAATAGGATGATTTATCGGTTTCTCCTTGCTTGTGATCACATATTTCATCTTTTGTTCTCGGTATAACTTCCTCATTTGTCCAAACACCCGAATTGTTGCATAGGAGAAATCCAGCTGTAGTGTCCCCTTCAATTTCGCTACCCAAGACCTGGAAAGAAGCATGCCAAACCTTGGAGGAATGTCTGCTACCACCACATCCATCAGCACATTTTTCATAGGAAGTTGATCCAAACTCACAACCAAGTCTTTGATGAGTCCTATACATCTTACTCTACTGGAATCGAATGAATAGAGATCATGATATTGCCGGGTGATGTCCAGACCAAGCTTATCCATGATAGCCTTGGGCATGAGATTGTGAGAAGCTCTGGAATCGAACATGGCATTATGTAGCACAAAGTCATGCAATCGTAAACTGATATAGAAGGGTGACATCACTATCAGGAGACTCACCATTCGTTGCTGGTCCAAAAATCATTTTAGGCTGATCATCTTCTACGTTTACCATGTCATACATTGGGTCTAAGTTCAACATTTTAGAAATCTGTCCTTTGTAACTGTTGTTCTTCATGATTTCAGTCAAAGGGATGGATACCTTTAGCTTAGAAATCTCATTCTCTGGGCTAAAAGCGGGAGTTTTTTCTACCTCTTTGACAGGGATCTCTTTCCTTTCCTTTTCTTTTGATGTGGCTGGTTGTTGTGATTGTTCTACTGATTTTGATTTGCTGCTCTCAGGACCAACCGCCTCCTTTCCCTTTCTTTGTGTAGCTGATGGATCATTCTTTTTCGTTTCACCCTCCTTTTTCTGTATTGGTTTGGCCGGTACATCTCTGTTTCTAAGGGAATATCACTGTTGTTGTGTGGACAAAGCATTCATATACCCCCTTTGATGTTCTTCCGATTCCTCTTCCAACACGGTTTCGTTAGCTAGAATAAAATCAGTATCTTGGTGTGTATCTGAATTTACTGCACATTCTTCTTCTTCGGTGATGTAAGTAGGCAACTCATTTGGAGTAAAGAGATGGTTTTCCTCGCCTATTACATTCCCGTCCTCATCTGACTCTAGTCCATGTACAAAATTCTGCTGCAAAGGTGTTTGTACTGGCTGTTGTGCTGTCTGCTCTTGAGTTCGCTGATCTCTTTGTCTTATCCTATATTGTGGCTGCTATTGGCCACGAAAGTTAGGATTCCTAACTTGTGGCTCTGGCTTGTCAAGTTTTACCCTCTCAAGCATCTATTCTACCTTTTTGACCAGCTGATCCATTGAAGAAGATTCTTCTTTCACCGTGGTTTTCTTCTATGCTTTTGCTCTTGCTCTTTTGCACAGTAGATTTGCCTCAACGCTGACCACAATTTTCTGCATGTCTTCCATTGTAGCCGGTTCTCTCTCTCTTAATTGGTATGCCATGTTAGCATCAAAACCATCCGGAAACTTCATCATTGCTAGTCCCACAGGTGGCTTTAGATGGTCTGGGATTTCGTTGTAGACTGCATTAAATCTAACACAATAATCTTGGACCGAATCACCGGCATTCCACTTGATTTGTTCATACTCGGCCAGAATTTGAAGAGGATCCTTTTTCACTTCCCACCATTTCAAAAACTGTCTTTGTAGTTCCGCCAAGGTATTGACACTTGCAACCGTCAAACCTCTAAACCATTTCCTCATGTCACCTGCAAATGTTTGTACAAAGAGCCTCATTGCCACGTTCTCCGCATCAATCTCATGAAGTTCATAGAAGTCTGCCATTTTATCCACATGTTGCTGAGCTGTAATACTGTTATGAGTGCCATCAAGAAATGGAATTTTGATTTGATAATCATTTGGCATGTCATCTAGGACTTGGGGCAGAACAAGGGGTGCGAAACGGGCAGCCATCATTCTCGGTGGATTTGGCCTTGGAGGTGTTGGATTGTGCACAGTTTGCAAGGGGTTTGCGCTTGGAGTTTGGGGCTGTGTGGCAATGTAATTATCGATTAATCTATTAGCTCTTTCTGTCTCAAGGTCTACAAGAAATTGAGGATTGGGCATGGTGTAATCAACCACCCTTTCAGATTTAGACTCAAACAAATATATCTCAAAGCGTTCGTCAAACTCAAGCTCTTAAAGATACTCAAAAATGTTAGGACATGAATGGGATTTGAAAACGAGAGTTAATATGCTTTCTTGATGAAGGAGTCTTGGGATCAAATTGGGATTTTCATAAATATGAGGAGGGTCCGGATCTGGATTCGCTCTGGTATATCGTCTCGAAGCCAGTGTGCTATTGGGATAAATTACGGGACACAACCATCTTACTCAGCCTTTCCAATCCTAAGCTCATCATTCGGAAGCCTAGAATTCTCATGAAACAAGGGGATTTGATTTTCAACTGGTCCCCAGTGGAGTCGCCTCTATGTTAGCACCTAAATCTGCCTCAGGCTGAAGGAAGGCAAAAATTAGGGTAACCACAAACCACACTCAGTCTGGTAGCTAGCCCTACCAGAGCAGGAGAGGGCTCTCTCTGAGTCACACTCAGTGAATGGATAGGCAAAATGGTCTGAGATGACTTACAATGCAATATTTGCCTTAGGCTAGTAAGTGAAAAGGGATTTAGGAAACGATTTTATGAAGTGACCGAGCTTCTGGGATGTATATGGGACTGGCACTCAGCAAAGAACAGAGAATCGAATATGAAGGCACAGATTATTCCGTGAGGCATGGTAGGCGGCAAGCGCATCAATTTCGGCTTAAGGTAACGCGGAATGGAAATATTTATGAAGAGAGTGAAAAGGGCATGGTCGCATGAATCCTTTTCAACAGAAGAGTAACACTGCACATGAAATTTTCCCACAGGCAAAGCAATATAAATTGAATTCTACCTAATCTCACTTAGAAAATTTCACTGAAATGAAACATGAAATGAATTATGAAACATAACAAGATACATATGGAACATAAGAACACATTTTCTACACTCACAACCACAAGAATCTCATGAAACAGAGCCGCTGCCTTTCATTAATTCTCTGTCAAAAATACATAGTGCAGAAATAGAGTTTCTTTCCCACAGTCTCCCAGAAGTTACAAGCCAGCCAACCCTTTTCAAATAACTTTCATACAATATATAGAATTTGTGAGGAATAGATAGAATGCCCAGGGGTTGGTAAGTTACTCAAATCATTACGAAAAGGAGATGGAGAGCCAACCATTAGCCACAAGTGCAACACTCTCAAGCATGACATTTGGCTGGGGTGACCCTTTGCATTCTTTTGCCACTTGGCTAGATGCCCATCTAGAGAGAAAACTATTCAAATGCCGCCTTTGGTGCCAAAAAACTGAAGTGTAGATAACCGGGCCCACTTGGAGAAGTCGAGACCCGAAATTTTGCGAAACAGGAGCAAAATTGTAGGTTTTTTCCCTTGTGCGTCGTGACACTTTGGAGCCTGTTTTGGGGCACTTTCAAGTGTCCAAAATGCGCCCAAGTATGCTTGTTGGAAAGCCTGTCCTATATACTTTCTAACCCCACTATAATTTCCCAATTTGGTGCTCATTTTCCCCTCCAAATCTTCGTTCTCCCAATACTGCTTTCTGTGTGTCAGAAAAGTGGCAGAGAGGCCATTTTTGGGTGTTTTTTGACCTTTAGGAAACCCAAATCTTGTCAAAATTTCTTTCCCGGGCACCAGTAGTAGTATTTTTCAATGTTGAATCCAAATATGCAAGCCATTCCTCGATTAGAGTCCTAGATTTGTAGCGTCACGCCAGTGGCGTGCCGCACAGGGAGGAATTTCCTATTTTGTGTCCAAAAAATTTGCCTGTGACCAAAATTTGCCCAAATTTTTTGAAATTTGGGCTGGAGGATCTCTATGGGGTGCCATGTTGAGCCAAGGAAGTGTCAGCCAAGATTCTAAGCCTATCTTTCTCTTTTTCTCGCTTTACCCTTCTTGTTGCTTTCCTCAGTTTTGCTTTTAAACTCCTTATCCAGGCCTGTGCACTCATGTTCCGCACCTTGTAATGGAAAGTCATGTGTTTCAACATAGCAAGGTTCCAATCAGCTTTTTCCAACAGCCTCTCCAAATGCATGTCGACCCTCTCAATTTTGGACTCCTGGTCTTCATTGATTGCTTGCTCCAAAGATGTGAGCAGAACCCTTCTTCTTTGAGCAGCTTGGCGATGCTTGCGGATGTTCTGTAACTCCATGATCGTCTGTTGGTCCTCAAGCTGTTTGTATCTCCGCTCCAGGTAGTTCATGTTCCACTTGGCCCTTTCTAAATCAATGGAAAAGTCTTCAATCTCTGATTGTTGCTCCCTAATGATCTCTATAAGCTCCTCATTGGTTGGTTTTGCATTTGTCTCATCCTCCTGGAGGAGAACAAACTCGGTCTCTCGCTCACCTGATGGCCCTTCCTCCTGCACTGGCTCCTTGCCCTCATCCTGCTCCTGTGATGCTAATGTTGGAAGCGAGGCCCCTTCCACCCCGGGTGGAGATAACACTCGCTTTGCTGCTGCGAACAACGTTCTATTGCCCTTCTGGTATGTGATGTATACTGGCATGGTGGCAGTCTCATGGTGCTCGAACGGATGTGAAGGACTTCCCATATCAGGCTCAAACTGATGTGAAGGACCTCCCACCTCATGCTCAAACTGATGTGAAGGACCTCCCACCTCATGTTCTGCCTCTGATATCGCCGGTGGAGCGCTGAAGAAATCACGGGAGATGAAGTCCTCCCAAGCAATACCCTGTAATCCCAACTGATGGTCCACCAAAATCCGGATGAGAGCAAAATGATAGACACTGTTTAGCTGTTGTCATGGGGTCTTGCGCTGCATGAAGTTTTTCATCTTCTCAATGTTGTTGCAAATGAAAAATGGGAGGCTCATCATCCGCACCCTCGTGAAGTGCATGAGCAAGCGGATGTGATAGGCATAAAGGCGAGAAAACCTCCCCTCGCAACTGAAATACTTCATGATCAAACTCATGAGTGGGGCATACTCATCCCTCAAAAATCTAAACGAAAAAACTCTGGTGAGCTGGCTCAAACAGTTGTTCTTGATGTAAGGCTCATAAAGATGCCTCTCCACCTTCCTTTTCTTATGCCACTGTTCCCCAACGTTCGGTAGTCCTGTTGCCGCTGATATGGTCTCGGGTGTCAAGGTGAAAGTGACCCCAGCCAGGATAGATTGACCTCCCTGTAGATGAAGTGCAAAAGACAGGCCAACTCATGATGGACTCTGACATTTGCCACCCTTTGACAAAATTCATAACATGCCAAGTGCTGGAAACAAGACATGGCAAGTGGGCATGCCTGTAGCTCAGTGAGGGTGTTTGGCTCATCTCTAAGATGTCTGCCACTCCGGTGATGTCTCATGTGCACCCTCTCTCCTGAAGATGTGTCACTATGGGTCCCCTCCTCATAATCTGATGAATTTTCTGATGCCATTACTGCTGCTTGTACCCTGAGTTTTATGCTGCCACTCTGAATCCAATGAAACTGATAGATACTCTGAAAATTTGTTACCAAGGGGACAATAAAACAGGGAGTGTTAGGAGGGGAATGATGAAAAGGGGAATATAAGTTTAAATGGAGAAATTTATCAGGGATTTGGGAGTGCCTTGGGTATGGTGTTTTATGGGACAGGGTTTGGATTTTGTTGAGGTAGGGTTTGGGTGTTTAGCCATAGGAATCAAGGGAACCAAATGAATATGGTCACAGTGGGGTTAGGGTGATTATTAAGGGAAAATGCTATAGGGGGATTAGTTTGATAGGGGTAGGGTAGGATCATGCTTTAGCAATCATGTTACTGTAGCAAAACCCTAGTTTTTTGACCTTCTTTGTGTCATTTTTGGGTTTACTTAATAAAAATTTTGCCTTTGATTTCATGGTCACCAAAATCATATTTTTCTTTGAGTTAAGGATCAATGGTGAAGGTATCTAGGGCCACCTTTTCAGTTTTGAGAGCCATTTATAAAAATTTAGGCGATTCGGTGTTTTTTTTTAGGCTCACAGGTTTGTGCACCACGCGCTTTGCCTAGTGCGTCGCGCGCCGGGTATGTGCCGCTCCAGTGCAATATTAACACTGTGGCCGGGCTCCCAGTGTGATGCGCACCCTGAGTGCACCGCGCCACCTTGTGTGTGTGCCACGCACTGTCAAATGACACTAATTTGCTTGGAGCACTGGGGGTAGGGTCTTAATGGAGATTTCTAGGGGGTTTCCTTAGGAGACAAGGTGGAATGGAGGTGAAAATGATGAGGAGTGAGGGGACAAGGGGAGGGGAGCAAAACCTTGGTGGCGTCTTCACAAATTTGCAACCCCGTTTATCATTTTTTCTTTGATGATTATTTTCATGGATGGCCAATGTGCTTTGGATATCATTCAACATCTTAGAAACACCAAATTATTGACCAAATTGACAGAGAAGAGGTTTCATTCGAGCCTACCTCTTGCTTGCTAGACTTCAACCGGGATAAAAAACAAATTTGCAAGTGTTTTGAGCTCCCTGGCTGGGTGCGTCGAGCGCCAAGCCCAGTGCGCCGCACGCTGCGTGTGCATCGCGCCCTTGAGAAAATTGAACGGCCGGTAGGTTGCTTGTGCACCGCACCCTCCGTGTGCGCCGCGCTCCCTGGTGTATGCGTCGCGCCCTTTGGAAACCAACTCTCCTTCACTCAAACCCTCATGAATTTGCTCTCTCACCTTTGTAATTTCTCTCCAAGCTTGCCAAAGCACAAATGGTTTTTGTTTTGGGAAAAAACAAGTATATATAAGCTTGGGAAAGATGGGTTTGATTTTTTCTTCTTTGAAAACCCACTTTCTAATGTTCGTGTTTTGCACTTTTTTCATTGACTTTAAAACACTTTGCTTTTCATTTTTTCTTTGAAATTTTGGCTCTCATGATGGGATTTTCAGCATTTCTTTGCGAGAACTGTGTGGCTGGGCATTTGGCCATAGAAACCATGACTGCATCTGAAAAATAAACTTGTGCATTTTTGGAAAATTTTGTCATAGTTGACCTTGTTTGACTTTTCTTCAAAACAGAGTTTTGAAGAAGAGTCGATGTCTCTTCAGGTGATGATGAAAGCTTTCGGAACCATAGCTGTATAAGGTCTCCCTCTGGCCTGCATGGCTTGTTCTAGACATGTTTTTAAATGACCACATTGATGATTTCCTAGACCCAACAATAAAAATGACTTTGTCCTGTAATATGACCAGACCTTGACTATCATGAATTTCAGTGATTATGGACAAAGACCTGAGCGAGCAGGGGCCAGAGATGAGGGAAAATGACTAGCATGACTATCTCCGTCAGATCATGGCATGTCCCTAGCGAAATGGAGCTGAGTGGATGGAGCGGGACACCTAAAATTGAAATGCACAAAGAGCTTTGATCTCTGACGGAGGGCTGACCAGACCGACTCTAACACACACATTCATGAAGAGTAGAACAAAGGATTTGGTGACGGATTTCACTCCTCATGGGCTACATCTCTAGGCATGTCAACATAGCTAGACCACTCCATATATTCAGTGGAAAAGGAGTAAATAAAAGTTTGTTGATAAAACATGTGTCTATTTCCCCTTTGATGAGCACCAATGTTGCAACACGAATGCTGCAACTCTTGGGCTACCAGCTTTACTTTATCAACCTGGGGTTCATACAAACTTGGAGGTGACAGTACTGTATACACAAGTAAAAGTAATGATTCTTCCTTTTGTCATTACTCAATTGGCAAGAGACCACTAGGGTTTTCAAACCATACTTCTATGGATTCAGAAGAAGCTTGGTTCCTTGATGAAAGAAATAGAAATATACTCTAAGATAGCACTAAACTACTGCAATAATGAAATAGACTAAAATTCAATGCTAAGGCACACCATTTCCTAATTAACTGCTAAGAGCTATGCTTTGCAATGATGCTAAATTAACATGAACAAAATGCTACCATCCTAAGCATGAAAGTTAAAAACATCAAACACAAATATTATGCATGTAAATGCCTGTAATAAATCTATTTTGTCTTTTTATGCTTTTCATGAAAAATCAAGTGTGAAAACTAATCTCTTTTGGTGATGTGACAGGTGGTTTAGGGATGTTGGTGGATGGATAGAAGGTTCAAGAGATGGTTGGAAGGTTTGGGGGAACCTTGGATGAACTTGGGAGGCTTCCTAGAGGTTTTCCCTCAATTCAACCTCAAAACAATCCACTACAGGAAAACCTACAGGATGTACTATAAACCTACAGGATTCCATATATTTCTACACAATACAGCCGTGAGAAAAATGATGGGTGTTGGAGGTGATGGAAGGCTTTGGGAAGGTGGTTGATGGGTGGAATGGAGTGAGAAAAGGCCTAGGATCACTGAAAACCCAAAACCAAGTTTAGGAGATGGTTAGATTCGCTCAAAATGCTTGAGGAAATTTCTATGAAAATTGATGAAATTGGTGAAGGTTTTGATGAAAACAAGGAATGCCTACGGGTGGATAAAATTGGAAGGTGGTTGTTGGCTATGAGATTTCTGTCTACTTCCGAAGAACCTACTCTGCATCAAACATGTATAATTTCCAAAAATTCATGTAAACAAGAAGAATTCTCATGTGCTAGAAAATCATGATTTAATGATCTAATTGTCTACCTTATGAATGAAGAAATTGTTGAATAACATGGAATCATGGATGAGATCTACTGCAAGAATGAAGATAGAAGAGGTGGAAATGAAATCCTACTTTGCAAATCATGATCCCAGAAGGAAGTAGTGAAGCCAAAACACCTACTGACATCTTTGTGGTGCCTCTTTTATCCCTTCTAACCTTCTACTGAAGTAAGGCAGAAATGGAAGCAAACTAATAATAAATTAATCAAATTTACACTACTTGCAATGAAAGGCTTCTAAAGACAGTTTAACCATGAATCTATGAAACTAAGATAAGCATAAAGATACAAGAAGAGGAGACTTTATAGCTAGGGTTAGGCCCTAAGCCAAGAGCTTCAACCCTCTGAGTTAAATCAGTACTTGTTGGACATGGAATCCCCCCACAGCATGTTTTGGGGCTCAAATCCCATGTTTTGGTCAAAGGTATTGTAAGACTCCGCGAATTGTGGGCGCGGAGCGCGAAGTATAGGATGAGTCATAGGGTTGTCCACCCTCAAGTATTTTAATTTAATGTAAAGTCATGTTGGGCTACCCATGGTCTATGGACCATGGGATTATATAAACAGAGAGAGGCTCTAAGTTGTAAATATAGCGAACAAGGAAGAGAGAAGAATATGAATGGTGGGAGCATAGAGTATGAGTCTAAGTGTATTGGGTCATAGTAGTAGAAAGAGGCTCTGCAGCTAAGTCCGTAGGGCGGTGTCGAGTCTGTAATCTTGATCAAATAATAATAAAGAGAAGTTGATTCCTATTTCTGTGTATCTACTTGTGCATTGCCTTCTTTACATATATACTATTTTATTTATCACGCACACTGATATGATTGCTAAATATGCTATAATAATCATTAGTCTTACACAAATTATATAAGTTAAGTAATCGGGTAATAACATATTAAATAGCAAGGAAATTGGGTATTATACGGGTTTCACCCCGAGTAGGGCTGCGTGGAAGCAACATCACAGGTTGTGAAGGAACAACAAGTGCGCGTAGCGATGTGCACACAGGGTGAAACCGTGAACTTACAGAAGCTCATCAGATATCCACAGGGTGCGGAAACCTAGTTCTAGCACCCTCCCATACTACTTCAGGTGAGACCTCAGTCCACGCTACGTGGACTGTTGCGGAAAGGGCCAGTAGTAACGAGATTTTCTTGTCTAAATCAACTCTGAACCTAGGTCAAGCCCATACAAGCCAACAAATGGTTCCATTGCTGGGACCGGGATCTGCATAAGGGATGTCTAATGTTGTGCCACTAGAATCCAACAAAGAAAGAAATTGAAGAGTGGTTGGACAAGAAGATTCATGAGTTCGCAACAAAGGAAAATAGAACTCCGTGAGTATCTAAGGAACAATGGTTGGAGTGCTACTTATATACGGAAATCCACTAAATTTTCTTTGCATCCTTTCCTTTTGAGCTGTCTGAGTGGATCGCGAAGTTAGCAGACAGCCAGGGAAGGTGTAGGCTCGACAAACCAATAGTGTGGACTTTGGAATTAGTGCGCAGACTAGAATCATTAGGAGATAAGATTGTGCGAGCTGTGGACTATTGGTTCAACCAAATAATAGGAGGATTTATCACTGAGTTTGCAGTAGACACGACTGTTAGCTACAGTGAGGTGGAGCGAGGTTTCCTCAAGGGACTACGCGGTAAGTATATTAAATCTTTGTGCACTTGGATTAAGATGCTATTGTGTGAAAAGCGGCTTATGCGAATAAATTAATGTTTGCAGCTATGCGAAGTGGGAAGATCTACAAAAGAGAAGGTGGCAAAGAATTAGAAACCAGTCCCTTAATTTCACCCTTGCGGGAAAGCAAGAAAGAGCTCGCGAAAGTTTCTCTGAGAAGTGTGGTCAGTTTGGTAAGGCAATGAATTCCACGTTTACAACCTCCACCCACACCGCCACCCATCTCACCCTCCTCACCTCCATCTCCACCCACCCCACCTCTGCCACCACCACAGTTCAGTATGGCAAGTGTGATCAAACTACTGGTATTCAAAGGAGTGGGGAATGAAGATCCGGATCAATTCTGATTTATGGTAAGAGTAGTATGGGAAGCACAAGGCATCGTGGATGACAATATTAAAAAGGCTACATTGGTGAGCGTGCTACAGGATCGTGCATGAACATGGTATATCAAGCATTCTAATGACCACCCAAATGCAGGAATCGCAGAGATCCAGGTTGCGCTGAACAAGGAATTTAATAGGCCAAAATCAAAAACACAATCAATCATCGGGTTTAAAGAGATCGCGATGCTCCCGAGCGAGAACCCCTAGGATCTGGACCAAAGGCTAAACAGTACGATTTGCGAAGCCAATATGATGTTGACAGATGGAAAACATTGCGCATGGTTTGTAGCATCACTTATGCCACACTTAAGGACGACATTGTCACAGCAAAAACTTTCCACCCAGGCTGAAGCTTTGGAGATGGCAATGAGATTACATGAGACCCCTATACAAGACCCTGGGTTGGGATTCCAAAAAATCCATGCACAACTGTAGAATCTGTGTCTGGAAATGCAAAGTTTGAAATAGGACAAGACACCTCGACCGAAGGCACGCGAGGAAGTATGGTGCATAAAATGAAAAGGCCAAAGGCATGACAAAGATCATTGTCTAGTGTTCGTGAACTACTTGGCAGGAGGAGGGTCGATGCCATTAAGACCTAAGGCATAGGCAGAGCCAAGCATGACACCTGCATTATGGTGCGTGATTTGTCAGATAGGAGGAAAGCACACTACAGATAATTGTCATCTATTGCAGAAGTATACGCAGACGTCCCAACAATTGTTTTGTAATTTTTGTAGGTCAGTAGGCCATGATGAATGCACCTACCGAAGCTACGAACTAATGATGGATCAGACTCCTGCCTATAGGGTGCAGACCAAAACACGAGCCCTCGACCCAAATGCATGGATGGCGCGTGCTAGATTTCAGGGGCACGGTTGAGGTCGAGGTAGAATGGGACTAGGAAGGGGTCGCAGACAACTAATTTGTTACAATTACAGAGGGCCAAAGCACTATGCCTGCGATTACACAAACCTGACAAGAACATCACGTTGGTACTGTACTACCAATATGAATAGAGTCATAAATATGAAGAATCCCAAAATGATCTTTGAGAAAAAATTCACTACGCGTAGTAGTACCGCTAGATCCAACCAAAGGAGCGCAATACACTGAACCGGTGTGCAACGATGATAGTGATGATGATCTCGATTGTATTTACAAGATAACTATGCGAGAATAGGATTGGTTGAATCTAACTGTGGATGGAAGAATTTCGTGGGAGCACAAAAGCTCTTGCACTTCAGATTCAGATGAAGAAGTAGAACGATGGCAGAATCGGTTGCACGAAGTAACAACGCTTAATTGCAACATGATGATTAGATCACTGCATTGCGTGACAACGGAGGCAAGGGAGTTGTCGAAATATGATGGATTGTCAGCGATGGATGAATTCCTAAGCAAATTTGAAAGCACAGTACTAGAAAAGCAGTGGTTCGATGCGCTAAAGTGGGCACTGCACGCAACACCCACACGATGGTGGGGTACGCATCAAGGAAATTTTGAGGACTAGGGTGGATGTAGAAGAATGATGCGGCTACAATTCAGGAAACCACAGATACAACTAGTAGAAAAATATGATGGGTGAGATGATCCATGCACACACCTCGCGAAATGGACCAAGGTCTATGGGGAAGAGCCACAACTTGAATGGGTACATTTATTCTATAATACCCTGGATGTCATACCCATGAATTGGTATACTGAGACCGAGCTCCACCATGGAACAAGCGAATGGGATGTCTTGCACGAGGGATTTCTATTAACCTTCACATTTGAAGATTTTTGGTCAGATACTATTGACGATGCCCTACAGGCAGTAAAAACAGCTATCTTCAAAATACCCCAGGAGCCAATGGAAGTACTTTAGCTAGAGTGGGCGACACAGTTGACCTACGCACTAGAGTGTTATAACGTAAATGTTGAGGAGGATGATGATGACCCACGAAACATTAAAATTTCAGAAACAGAAGGCTGTCATGAGATTCACGGACCATCACTTGAAGACCCTGACATCACCACACCGCTAAAGACGAAGCAGGTCAACATTTGAATGGAGGCAGAGCCGAAGTACGCAACGCTTGGGGACTATTGGGATGATGCCATGGTGGATAAGGTTGCTGAGTTACTCTGCAAATACCAAGACTTGTTCCCGACCAAAATTACGGACTTAAAAGGGATCATTGGCGATTTAGGGATGATGAAGATCACCCTAAAACTCGACATGAAGCCAGTTAAGCAATAGCTTTACCTCTTGAATCCAAAGTATACATAAAATGTTCGCGACGAATTAGACAAAATGCTCGCAACCAGAATTATTGAACCAATGGAAGAATCCAATTGGGTGAGTCCTATGGTAATACAGGAGAAAAAACAGAAGAGTGAAATAAGAATATACGTAGACCTCAGGACGCTGAACGACACCTGTGTAAATGATCCATTCCCAACACCTTTCGCAGATGAAGTGCTTGAGAATGTTGGTGGTCAGGAAGCATACTCATTCATGGATGGGTTCTCAGGGTACCATCAGATCAAGATCATGCTGGAGGATAGGAGCAAAACGACCTTCGCAACAGAATGGGGCTGCTTTCAATACACTGTTATGCCATTTGGACTGAAGAATGCACCAGCTATATTTTCACACATCGTTGTGGCAGCGTTCAAAGAATACATTCAAAAGTTCTTAGAGGTCTATCTGGATGATTAGACTATCTTTGGATTAGTTAAGTACCATGTAGCGAGCTTACGCTTGATGATGGATACTTACCGTCGACACCAGATTGAGCTATACCTTAAGAAGAGCACATTCCTCGTTCCCTTTGGAAAGCTGTTGGGACATGTGGTCTACAAAAAAGGACTGATGGTGGACCCTGTAAATATTGTCGTTATCCTAAATTTGGAAGCACTGCAAAGTGTTAAACAATTGTGCGCTACCTTGGGACATGCTGGATACTATAGGAAGTTCATCAAAAGTTATGCCCAAATAACCACGCCGATGGAAAAGCTATTGAAAAAAGATGTTACATATTGTTGGAATGATGATTGCATGAAGAGTTTGGATGTCCTGAAGGGGAAACTGGTCCCCGCTCCAATCCTGGTCTTCCAAAAATGGGATGTATAATTTCATGTACATGTTCATGCGTTGTGTATCGCGTTGGGAGCCGTACTCACACAGGAGGGCATAGAGGGTGTGGATCACCCCAGCGCGTTTGTGAGTCAAATATTGTCCAAAGTAGAAAAGAACTACTCTACCACCGAGCGCGAGGGGTTGGCAATGGTATATGCACTCCAAAAATACCGACACTATTTACTCGGGGGACATTTCAAGATGTATACCGACCATGCCGCATTGAAATACTTAGTGAATAAGCCTGTGTTGGGGGGCGCATATGTAGATTGCTCTTACTATTTCAAGAATATGATTTTGAGGTCAAAGTCAAACTGGGATGCCTAAACGCAGGGCCGGATCACTTGTCATGAATTGAGATGGGCGAGGAACCCAAAAATTTGTAGGAGGGACTACCTGATGCACAACGCTTTGCAGTGCGCGTCGTGGATAGACACTTCGAAAATATAATCCATTTTCTAACAATAGGGACTATGCCGAAGGAATACTTAGTCCAACAGAAGAAGGAATTGGTGGTGTGCACAACAGACTTTTCTGTCATCGCGGGGCACTTCTAAAAGCGGGCAATGATGAGATATCGGGAAGATACATACCTGAATTTGAATGAGGTCAGAGCCTCACGAAAGCACATGGGGGCACTGCAGGAGGACACTGTGCAAGATGTGCGACTATACAGAAGATTCTTTGTGCAGGGTTATGGTGGCCAACCCTGCACCAAGATTCGAAAGAACATTGTAAGGCCTACAATATATCTCAAAGGACTGGAAAACCATCATGAAGGGACGAGATGCCACTAAATCCACAAATGGCATTGCAGCCCTTTGAAAAATGGGAAATCAACTTTGTGGGACTGATCTAACCTCACGAAAATATGGGTGTACACTAAATTATCACTATGATGGAGTACCTGACACGATGGGCGGAAGCGCAACTGATCAAGGACTACACGACTGCTATGGCTGTGAAGTTTTTGTTCGAAAATGTGTTGACATGATTTGGTTGTCCGAAAATCTTAATGAGTGATTGCGGAACACACCTCTTGAATGAAACCATTAGCGTTCTCACAGAAGTGTTCCAGCTGTATCATCAAAAAAGTACATCGTACCACCCACAAGCTAATGGGACAGTGGAGGCATTCAACAAAATACTAGAGACTGCGCTAACCAAATTACGTAACACATAGTGAAATGACAGGGACCTATATGTACCTGCCATATTATGGGTGTACAGGACAATGTGCAAGAAATTGATGGGACAGACACCTTTCCGGTTAGACTATGGCACGAAAGTTGTCATGCCGATGGAATACATCGTACCTAGTGTGCGAATAGCAGTGCTCACGGGCATGATGGATCGCGAGCCTCTGGAAGAAAGACTCGTGCAATTAAAATAACTTGAGGAAGAACAGTTTCTAGCTGGATTTCATCAGTAGGTACAAAAGCAGTGTGAAAATGCATGGCACGACTGCCATATCAAGTTGCGCACCTTCAAAGTAAATGACTTAGTACTACTGTATAACAATAAGTTTGAAAAATTTCCGAGAAAATTCAGAATGCACTAGCTGGAACCATATGTGATAAAGGAGGTCACAGACAGAGGCACGGTCTAGCTAGTCAAACTAAATGGAGAACCCTTCCTAGGCAAAGTAAATGGCAGTCGCTTGAAACCCTACATGGGTGGGCCGACTCTCTGACTAACTGGCCGAAGCACAGTCTTCGCGACCCAAGGAGCCGGAAAAGGGCATGGGACTATAAGCACATGCACCAGATGTCGATACCAAGGTAAGGACATGATTCAGACGTGGATGATTTAGAAGCAAGAATGCAGTAGGTCCAGCAAACTGCAAAATAGTGCACCGCAGACCTTCGAGTAGTACGGGACTAGTTGGAGGGGCTCCATGCCAAGATCGCCACACCAACAGAGTGACTTCGGAGGAGTCATGATGATTGTGAAGGGGGCCTGTTGGGCATGGAATCCCCCCATGGCATGTTTTGGGGCTCAAAGCCCAAGTTTTGGTCAAAGTTATTGTAAGACTCCATGAATTACGGGTGCAGAGCACGAAGTATAGGATGAGTCTGAGGGTTGTCTACCCTAAAGTATTGTAAAGATAGCGAACAAGGAAGAGAGAAGAATATGAATGGTGGGAGCATAGAGTAAGAGTCTAAGTGTATTGGTTCATAGTAGTAGGAAGAGGCTCTGCAGCTGAGTGCGTAGAGGCCTAATAGAGTCTGTAGCTGAGTATGCGGACCTTTGCAGCTGAGTGTGCAGGGCGGTGATGAGTCTATAATCTTGATCAAAGAATAATAAAGAGAAGTTGATTCCTATTTCTATGTATATGCTTATGCATTGCCTTCTTTACATTTATACTATTTTATTTATCGCGTGCACTGATATGATTTTTGAATATGATGTAATAATCATTAGTCTTACACAAATAAGTTAAGTAATCAGGTAATAATAGATTGAATAGCAAGGAACTTGGGTATTATACAGGTTGCACCCCGAGTAGTGCTGCGCAGAAGCAGCATCACAGGTTGTGAAGGAATAACAAGTGCACGTAGCGACGTGCGTGCATGGTTAAACCGTGGACATCTAGAATACCCAGGGTACAGAAACTTGTTTTTGGCACCCTCCCATACTACTTCAGTTGAGACCTCAGTCCGCACTTCGTGGACTGTTTTGGAAAGGGCCAGTAGTACTGGGATTTGCTTTGCTAAATTGTCTCTGAACCTGGGTCAGGCCGATACAAGACAATAGTACTAGATCAATAAAAATCTCATTCTCATTACCAAAACAAAAAATTAAATCAAAAGTCTTCCACAAGTTTGGAGCTTGAAAATAACTAGTGTTTTTGTAATAAAAATTCGAATCCTAATGAGGCTCTAGGCCTCTCTACTTATACAACTGAAGTCTCCTATGACTTCTTGAAATTTAGGGAGACTCATCTCCCAAACTCGAGATGAACTAACTCTTTGTCTATCACTTGCTCAACTGCCTTCTAATCTTCATGACTTGGTTGCTTTCACTCTGAGCTGGTGTAATTAATGGAGGAATATTCGAGTGGAGGAGGAGTAAATGTGGAGGATTTACCTCCTACAATCTCTCTCCCTTGTCCCATTCAAGTTTCAAACCTTAGTCTTGCCAAAATTCCTTGATTTTCTCTTCCAAACTTGCATTCAATGCATATTAGTCCACTAAGCATAAAATCTCACTTTAACTCATCTCATTAAACAAAATATAATCAAAACATGTAGTAAGTTGTGAGAAAAGTTGGTTTGACTAAGCTAGGAGGTGAATTAAGGCCCATATAATTACCCAATGATGAGGGTCATTATCACCCCTTTACTGAAAGTGTTGCTTATCCTCTAAGCAACTCAATCAATATCCATCTCTTTCATAGCTCTAGTGTCCTCCCTAACATCCCATGCCTATATTGTGGTTTCCTCTGCTTGTTCATAGAAACTTGCTTTCCTTTCTACCTGCTCCCACTGCCTCTTTTCTTCTTCTTCCTTCCTTCATTCTAGCATCCCTAAGAGCAGTGGTGGACTAAGTCTCAAGCCAATCCAATTGACTATGAGCCTTTGCATAGATTGCTTGTACATGGGAGTCCTATTCAGTTCTTCTCTCATTCTTTGAAGAGAGTGGAACTCTCTTATCTTTAAACTGTATGGAAATGTTTTCCATCTCCTCAGGAAAGCTTTTATGTTGTCATCCCCTAAAAATTTGAACATGTCCTCCAAATGTGTAATTGCTTGCTCTTTGGCAGCAAGATACCTAGGTGAAAACTGAGGATCATTTGCAATTAAATTATGTGTACTGATGAGGGCAATTGGATTGGACTACGCATCTCTATTTGTTCTTTTGCCAATATCTTCTTCATTTCTGCAACCCTTTCTTCCTCATGCTTCATCCATGATGCCAAAGCCATCAACTATAAATCTCCTAGATTGGCATTAGGGTCCCATACATTCATGTTTGTTAAGGCCATGTTATGCAAATAAAACTTAGACATCTTGGCCCTATCTTCGAATGTACTTTGATCACAAAGATCAATGAACTGTCTATAATCGTGAAATGGCATAGTGCCTCTTTGTGCTAGGGTCTTGATTTGGAACTACAACCACTATTCCTTAAGGTATAGGGCATAGGATTTAGCTGGAATCTTGTACTGGATTGCTTCCAAAGAGATACTGGCCATACATGCCAATTGGTTCTCTCTTTCTTGCAGTTGTCCTTTCAACCATGCATTTTATGTCTCTAACTGATTTCTCATTATGGCCTCTCTATCTCTCAAGCTACTTAGTTCTCTGCCCATCTCCTTGAGCTTCTCCTCCATGTGACCAATGTCTTCCACCCCCTTGGATTTGACAATTTGCATCCATCAATGAGTTCTAGTTCTCTCCTTCTCAAGCTCAAGTAATAGTGGAATAGAAAATTTTTGTGGAATGACCCTGCCCCCTTCAATAAATTTGTATTAGGAGTCAAGGTTAGGTTGGGGGCTAGGTTCCCTTAGCTCTAGGTTTTCTTCATATTTTCTTACTGTAGACTTCCCTCCTTATCCAATTTTTGAGTCTCCTGTAGGACTGCTTCTACTTCCGGTAGGTTCTGTTGTGTATCCTGGCGGATTTATTTTCCTTTGGATGAGGTGGATCTGGTTATAGGCCCTCTCACATAAGTGATAGGAGACTTAGGAGGAGGCATTTTCTCCTACTATTTAGGTGAGTCCTCAATTACAATGGGAATTTTGGTTGGAGTTTGGAGTTTCCCCTGCCTTATTCCTGTGCCTTTCCTTGTCTTGAAATATAAGGCAGTGTGCCTATGTCTTTTGCCTTTCTATTTGCTAGGGGTGCTAAGAGAAGTGAGGGAAGTTGTTTCTTCTCTCTCAGTGGGTTCTGGAGACACCCTAGGTGACTCCTCCTCTTCTACCTCCTCTTTTCCATTGCCCTTTTCCTCTATGTTTTTCCCTTGTTCTCCTCCTTCTAGATCCACATCTTGTTAATAGTCTCCTCCTTGGCATCCTCCTCTATTTCCTCATCACCTTCCTTATCTTTCTCCTCTTATTCCTCCTCATCAGTCTCATCTTCATCCCTTTCTACTTCTTCTCCATCTATTTCAGTTTCTTCCTCATCCTATTCACTGATAGTAGGACTAATGTCATATGTGAGGGCTTTGATATCCTCCTCTATCTCCATGTCTCTGAAAATTTCCCATTGGATAGGAATTCTGAGGTGGTGGAGGGCATCTTCTATGATGATTCTAATTAAGCCATGGTGGGCTAACTGTTGGTGGTTTCCCTCCTGCACCTTTATGCTTGTGTCTATCAATGATTGCAGAAGGAAGTATGGTATGCTGAGCCTGTGGTGAGGAGGTGTTTCTACTCCAAACCTCAATTCTTCAAGAAGCCTAAAGTGATACCCATAAACCACACTATACCTACCCTCACATGATATGTATTTGATAAGGTGGTAGCTCACCTCATTCTAGGGGTATGGTAGGCTTTCTCTCCTTACTCCGTTTTTTTCCTCAATGGGCTCTTCTCCCTCTAAAAACAACTTCTTCTTAGCAATCTAGCTATCTCCCTTGTCTTCCTTTCTCCAAGGCACTCCTAGGGGAAGTGTGGTAATTCTTGTTATGAGTTTAGGGGTGAGCTCTATGAAGAGGCTTCTCACCACAATAGTGGCATGAATTCTAGTGAGTGGAATGAGGGAGAGAGAGAAATCCCGGGCCACTTCATCGTCATACCATCTTAATTTTCAAAATACCCCATCCAATTATGCCTTGTGAAGATTTCTTACACCTGAGGGTGTTGGTGGATTCTCACAGTATTAATGGGCTCCCTTCTATTAAACCTCCCTGTCATTTTGTTGGTGAATTTGGAGGTGCTAAGATGGTTGTCACAATTTTTTTGGATGTAGAAGTAAATAACTAAAAGAATTGTGGAGACAATTCCCTTACACAGCTGCCAAATTCACTCACTACTAGGGGATTTTTTGTTCAATTAACTTTGAAAAAGGGAAGTAATTATAGAGCCTACCTCTTCATAGTGTTTGTTGTAGCCAACCTCTGTGTTTTCCCCTTTGAAAATCCTCTCGTCCAATCCTGTAGATTGTCTGTTTGTATCCTGTAGGATTCTTGTGCGATCTTATAGGATTTCCTATGCAATCCTGTAGGAAGTCCTGCGTAGGAGACAGATGGAATTTTCCTCTTCTGTAGGTTGCCTAGGTATGACAGTGACTTTGCTAGAGTGAGCCTTGAGGAAGTGAATGCTTGAGTGCATGGGGATCAACAAGTATTTCCTATTATGGCCAAGTTATGTGAGGTGGTGAGCTGGAAGCAGAGGTACGTTTCCTATTTTTGGATTGTTGGTCCCCACTACCACCTCATCATTCCCCTCTCCTCGTAATCAACTCCCAGTTTCATGCCTTCATAGACTTAACTGTTTTTGTCCTTCTCTTCTATTTTTTTGACTTGACTACTGCCATGTGTGGGAGGACCAACTATTTTATCTTTGTCAAATGAACGAAGGTGGCCAGGTTAACTGGCCACCTTTCGCTTACAAACCAACTTACTCCTAACCTTTACATATTTTGACTACATTATGAAAATGAGATAGTGAAGCGAGATACTTACCTGTGGTGCTAATACCTTGCTATAGTTGTTGAAGATCAAAGGTGTTTGCTGTGTGTTGGCTACATGCTACTTTTCATTCCTTTTCTTTATTGATCTCTGATGATTCCTTTGATGTGCAAGTACCTGGTGTTGAAGATGTTGGTGCTACAACTACTTTGGAGCTCCTTCTGCTCTTGGATCATCATGCTGGAAGCTTGCTGCAATCATGATTTGTATTCTGTGGGATAGGCTACTATAGGATTTCCTACATGATGTCCTATAGTTGCTTCTCCCTCAAAATTTCTGATCATACACTCTACTAGGATTTTGAGGACGGTGACATGGATTGAGAGGAATATTAAGAGTGTGGATAAATGATAAATGCTCAGGTGCTGCTCTCTGTTTCATTTTTTCTCTCCGTGTTTTCTCTTGAAACTGATTTTTTACGGTGATCGCAAGGGTGATGAAAGTGAAGACATGTATGGTGATGAATTTGTGATGTAGGGATGTCATTATTTTGACATGGCAAGTCATTTTCTCACCCTAGGGTCACTTACTATAGGATTCCCAAGCCACTATAATTCCTACAGGATCATCTTGTAGATTTCCTGGGGATCATGTAGGTTTACAGGGGATCCTGTAGAAACCACAGTCCCCTTGTAAACTAAAGCAAAGGAGTGAAAAAAATGAAAGAAATGGTGGAGTGATGAATGAAAATGGTTGGAAAAATAAAAATGTGAGTGAAATAGATCCCTTTTTTATGCTCATTTTTTCTCTGATCATCCTCCTGCTGACCTACAAACAAAAATTTTTCATGTTTTTTTTTTTTGAAAATAAGTAAGTTGCCTCTGATAGGTTTTCATCCTAGCTGTTTTCCCTGAGTGCCTTAAGAGAGGTTTTCACCCAGGGATATTTTTATTTCCTTTTTTCCTTTTTTCTTTTTTTTGACATCATTGGGCTACCCCAAGAGGTTTTCAACCCAATAGTGGGACTCAGGCGCCTCATGGAGGTTTTCACCTGAGTCCTTATTTTTCCTTTTTCTTTTTCTCGGTGATTTGATGAGGGAGGAGTTGAAACTTGCTCCACCACCATCACTGCTTTATTGATACCATCAACGAACTCTTGCTTTGACAATGTTCTTTTGTAAAATTTTAATCGATGTCCATTGACAAGTAAAGGAATGGCCTCTTCATCTATGGTTCTGATCTACACTGAACCATTATCATGACATATTTCTATAACATAAGGTCCTAGCTATCTTGTCCTTAACTTTCCCTTAAATTATTTATATATGGAATCATATAACAAGGCGCAATCACCTTCTTGAAATTGCTTATTCTTGATGTTCTTATCATGCCAGATCTTCCTCTAAAGTTGGGTTAGCTCTAAGAGCAAGAGGACCTACATTCTAAACTCATCTAAACCATTTGACTGAAGCAATCTCTCTTTTTTTGCACTGCTGAGATCTAGATCTAGTTGGGCTACCATCCGTAATGTGTTGTAATCAAACTCAGTGGACAACAAGGCCTTTTTCCCATAGACCATCTCATAGGGTGTGAATCCAATGGTGGTCTTCCAAGTGGTATTATAGGCCTAGGTGGCCTCAACTAGTCTATCTGCCCAATCTTTCCTGCTGCTGTTAACCACTTTGGTCAAGATGCCCTCCAATGCTCTGTTGGTCACCTCCACTTGCCCATTAGCTTGTGGGTGATAGGGAGTGGAGGTCCTATGCTTGATCTTGTGCTGGTTGAGAAAGTCTTCAATCATGTTGGAGGTAAACTGGCTACCTTGATTAGTGACCAACTCTCTAGGGTAACCAAATTTGTAAAATACATTCTCCCTTAAGAACTTAACTACCTTCTCCTTTGTTGTTGCCTTAATTGCCTTGGTTTCAGCCCACTTAGTCAGACAGTCAGTGCACACAATGATGTACTATTTTTTCTTGGAAGGAGGGTCAATAGGTCTAATGAAGCTCATGCCCCACTTATCAAATGGCTCGAAATTCACTTGAGGCTGCAGAGGCATTTCATCCCTTGGAGTATGCTTTCCCATCCTTTGGCACCGATCACACTGACTAGTATATCTTTTCACATCTTGATGAAGAGTGGGCCAATAATAGCCTGCTTGTAACACTTTGACTGTTGTCCTCTTTGCTACAAAGTGACCTCTGCAAGGCCCATCATGAAAGGTAAGGAGGATGTCAAAGACTTCTTCCTCCCTGACACACCTTCTCAAGATTTGATCTAGGCCAAGTTTGGAGAGATTTCCCCCAATCCAAGTGAAGGGGGTGCTCTTCCTTATACTATTTCTTTTCTCTTTAGAGGACAAGTTTGGTAGGAACTGTACAGATACCAAATAGTTTGCTATGTCAGAAAACCATGGAGAGAGAATTGAAATGGCGAATAAGTGCACATCCAGTAACTAGACATCAACCATTCCCTATTCACCTGCAGACAAAGTCAATCTGGACAAAAAATCTGCAACAACAATTTCCTTACCAGGCTTATCAATAATAGTTAGATCAATCTACTGTAATAAAAGAAACCATCTTATAATACGAGCATTCACATTGGGTTTATTCACTAAATATTTGATTGCAACATGGTCAGTATGGAAAAATGTTTGATAGCCTATAATTTAATGCCTAAATTTATTCAATTAGTGCACAATAGCCAGGAGCTCCTTTTCAGTCACTGTGTAGTTCAGTTCAGCCTTTTAAAGATTCTTACTGATAAAGTAAATGGGATAAGGCAATTTTTCATCTATTTGACGTAGAGCTACTCCTATGGCTTTGTGTGAGGCATCAACATGAATGTGAAAAGGAATGGCCCAATTTGGGCCTCGGAGAATCGGGGCAGTGTTTAACTTGTTCATCAATATGTCCAAGGCCTCTTGACATTTTTTTGACCATATAAACTCAGAGTCCTTGGCCAACAACCCAAATAAAGGAGAGGCCAACTTGCTAAAGTCCTTTATGAATCTTCGGTAGTATCCAGCTAACCCTAGGAAAATTCTAACATCTCTCTGCTTTTGAGGAGGTGGGACACTTTGGATAATAGTTATTTTGTTTGGGTCCACCTACAGTACTAGCTGAGATATCAAATGACCTAGCACAGTCCCTACAGTCATCAATAATTCACATTTCTTGGGACTCAGAGATAGGTTCATCTCAATGCATTTGTGTAGTACCTTACCTAAGTTGGACAAAGCCTCCTCGAAATCACCCCCATAATGTGTGAAATCATCCATATAGATGTCTACCGCATCATGGACCAACTCAGCAAAGATACTCATGGCCACTCTGTAAAAAGTGGCAGGAGCATTGCATAGGCCAAAAGGAAGGACCCTATATGCAAAAGTAGCCTAAGGAAAACTGAAGGTGGTTTTTCCTCATCTTCTGGGCCAATCTGGATTTGATTGTACCCACTGAATCCATATAGGAAAGAGAAAAAAAATTTCCCTGCCAGGCCATCTAGCACTTGGTCGATGAAAGGTAGGGAGAAATGGTCCTTCTTTGTGGCTTTGTTCAACTCCCTGTAATCGACACAAATCCTCCACTTACCATTTTTCTTGGGACCCACTCACTGTCGGAGAAAGGATAAATGAATCCAAAATCTAGCATTTTTTGCAATGCTTCTTTGACTATATCTTTAAGAGCTGGATTCATCCTCCTTTGGGGATGTTAGACCAGCTTGCAACCTTCTTTTATGTAAATGTGGTGAGTACACACAGAGAGGTGTACTCCCTTCATTTCTTTGTAACTCCAAGTGAAGGCATCCAGATGTTACTTTAGCATGTTGCACAACTTCTCCTCTTGGAGAACAGAAAGAGATGAATTTATTTTCAAAGTTCTCTCAAGACCGAATTCTATGGTTATGACATGGAGAGGGTTGGAATCAGCCACGTACAGAACAATTGGATGGTTGTTTTTGGTTTCCTTTACTACTTCGTCTAGGTACAATGTATTGGAATTTGGAGTAGGTGTTCAATCAACTCATATTAATCTTTTTGTCCTCCTCCCATGGTTGTTTCTAAGGTATACAGTTGGGCAGAATAAACTTCATCTTCTTCCTCCTCTTCCATCCATAAAGGTAAATCACTTCATCTTCTTCCTCCTCTTCCATCCATAAAGGTAAATCATGCTCTAGAGATGGCTAAGCAAGAGGGTATAGGACTAACTGCTTCGACATATGCCCATTCTTGATGGTCATATTCCCATCTCTACAGCTGATGTAAGCATCAACAGTGGCCAACCAGGGCCTCCCAAGGATGAGATGGTAACCAGTAAGCTTAGCCTTAGACTGGAGAACTAGGAAATCTATAGGGTACTCCCAAGAGTCAATGAAAACCATCACATCGTCCACAATCCCCTTAGGAGTCACTGTGGAGCGGTATGCAAGTTGTAGGACTGTTTTTGTCTTTGTCAATGAACCTTAGAGGTTGAGCTTGAGCATGGTTTCCTTGGTCATCACATTAGTGGAAACCCCAAGATCAATCAAAGTGTCTGGGACAATGGTGCCATTGAAGTGCACATCTAATACAAGGCTTCTGGGGTCTAAATACTTTGGACAGATTACCTACCTCATCATTAAGTTGGACAATTGTCCAATGACATTAATGGTAGGGGAATCTCTTTTTCACCTCCTTGGATGCTTGACACACTTCTCCTTAATCAACTTGTTGTAAATAGGTACATCCTTGATGGCTTGGAGAAGTGGAATCTTGACACATATGTTTTTCAATTATCCCAGAAGTTTAGTCTCTTCAAGGGTAGGCTGGAGTGGTTGAGTTAATCTCTCAGTAAAGGGTGGATTTACTTTAAGAATTATTTCCTCTCTTTCTTCTTCAACTTCCCTAGGTGGAGGTGGAGGTTGGTTATCCGGGAGAATTCTCCCAGACCTCAGGTTAATTTCCTGCATCTCCACAAAATAGGTTGGATATGATGTCTCTTGATTGCATACTTGTTGTTCCTGTCTGCTATTTGGGTTCAGATTTGGCTGCGCAGGCATATGGGGTTCTTTAGGTGGAGCAAAGTTTAATAGTTGTGGTTGGGTAGGTGGTGAAGGAAATAATAAGGAACATTGTTGTACTGGGGCCTCCACCCTTGGAGCAGTGCACTCCACTGAGGTTGTGGCGGAGCATATGGTTGAAATGACTAGTTGGTGGTGGGCTCCAGTATCGTAGCAATAATGCTGCAACTCCTGGAACTCCCTTCTTTACTCTTATCAACCCAGTAGTTCATCACAAACTTGGAAGCGACAGTGCTGTATGCACAAGTACTAGCTCTTGCCGCAGCTATCACTTGGTCAGCTGGCACAAGTCTGCTAGGGGCTCAAGCCAACTTCTATGAGCTCTTAAAGAAGCTTTGTACCTAATGGATGGAAGCTAACTCAAAGGAAGCTTATCTACTTGCAGAAAGAAACTGAAAGTCAAAGAGTAACATAAACCCTAGCAAACCCTAATTCTACCAGCTAGTCCTACTGATACAGAGGAGAGGATGAAAACTATTGAAAAAGATGCCATTACTTCCACAAAAGTAAAATGCACATGCCTATGCTATCTCTATCTGAAGAACATATCTTTTTGTATTTTTGAATAAGTTATCAGAATTATCATACATGTGCTTTTAACTGGCTTTTTACTGTGCAGGGGTGGATCAAGAAAGGGAAATTCTTGGAAAAGGTTGGGAAGGCACAGAGAAGGTCTAAGGAGTCCCTAACACCCTTCCAGAGAGTTTCACAAAGTTTGGCTATCCAGCAACCTTGTTACTGGGAAAAGTGTCTATTTAGAACTGCTCTATCCCACTAAGGTGTGACAGCTGCCTTAGAAACAAATAGAGAAAAACTACTTTTGTATTTCCTTTATGAATTATAGATAGAGAGGAATAGAAAGAACCAACCTGTTTCTTGCGCTAATCCTTTGATCCAATCCCTCTCTTCTTTGATAGTCTCCAGCTACCTGCTCCCTTGCTTGCCCAGCTTCACAAAGTACCTGTAAGATCACAGAAGAAGAGCACTATACAAAGACATGGATCTATATTCATAAACAACTTAGGATCATATTTAAGTTAACCATACAAAATGTAACAAGCATCAATGATACAAAAGCATGGAGGAAAACTGAAATAGTTTTTATTGATAAACAAGAAAAGATCCAGGAGGAGTTACAACCAGTGGTTCCGACCCAGCATCAACTTCCCAGCAAAGAAGCCCCTCTTCACCTCAAACAAAGCATAAATCACCCAACAATCTGATGTTTGTCTCTAGAAACCAACAGCAATTCCTTACAATATGCAAAATTCTAGCCTCTGGATCTCTGGGATGAGGGATCCATATATAGATATCTGTAAGGAGGATGAGTCAGCTTGTGATTTTATTAGTGTCTTCTCTCTGTCAGTTCTTGCTTCCACTTGGAGACTAAAGGTCTCTTACTCATCCTTGGTCGAATTCAGTGAGGCAAGTGTCACAGGAGAAGATTCTGGAAGCTTCCATTGTCTCTCCACCTCGTGGAATGACACTGCCATTTGTCATTTCTCGCCCATCGCACCCTACAGAAGGGAGTTTTGAAATGCAACGCACCCTCACAGTGTATTTAGGTGCAATGCAACGCACCTAGCCAGTGGAGCAGCTGAAATGATCCTGTTTTGACCCATTCTGAGCAGTTTCTGGTGGAGAACTTCTGGGAGAAGCTGTAATCTGTTGACCTTGTTCCTTTAGGGGTTAGAACAACACTTTTAGGGACTTAGGAGCCCTTGATTTATGGACATTTCATGCTTGGGGTTGTAGGGCCCAAAAATGTCTATAACAGTTGCCCCCTAAAGTATGAGGCCGTTAACCTTTTGGTGTCGGGTGAAATGCTTTATTATGAGGATTCGAAGTTCTTTCAATGCTGGGAGGAGACCTGTAATAAGATACAATACAATACATTATCTTCATACTATTTTCATGATCTAGCTAAGGTGGGAATTCCCATGCTCAACTTTATAAATTCATTTTCATGTACATAGGACAGACAATCGTCTGAGTGTAGACTGATGATTCTGGTAGAGCCATCATCCTTTTGAGTGGATGATTATCTGTGCAGCAATGATGTACATTTAATGTCTTTATTTCCCTGAATATATATCGCAGCCCGGATGGATGAAACTAGATCCGGGGTCTTCAATCTCGTCCGATCTTCACTCGAAGTACATGTCGATCCATGTGAGAAATGTTTTGAAGTCGAACATGGAAAGACATCGCTTGATTACCAGTCAATGATGTAAACTGTTAACAAGCGCGAGAGGAATCACCGATAATGATAATGATCCTCAAGGTACTGCAGTAAAATTCACGTGGTGTGAATAAAGGACTTAGCGTCGAACACCACGCAAAATCTTTCAGTCGAAGGCCATTGATGTAAACCTGTCGCCGGAAGTGAGAAACTTGCCATTGAGGCATGCAAGCTTCAAAGTACTGAATGGGGTGTTCCTAGATCAACTTCTTGGATAATGAGCTGATGTTGACAAGAAGTGATCCGTCACAGGAGGGCCTTAATGAATCCCACATCAATGACACGGAACAGAGCAAATGATTTTAATGGAGGTGAAAACGATCTGGTGATATAAGGTTCAGGGTGGCGGTCATGAAAGAATGGAGTATATTGTATGGTAGTGGGTGAGACACAGGTGAATTCTCTGAATGACTTCTCTTGAACATATCGGTGACACTACTGTGATGGATTGGTAGCATTAACCCCAAATGTGGATGGTATGGCATGACCATGGTGATGTGACCGGTGAATGGAACAACCCAACCCGACTCGGACATGGAGTGGAAGTGTCATGTTCAAGAGCGACTTGCTACCAACAAGGTTTCTTTGAGTTTTCTTCCCAATTTTTCCCCAGTCATTGCTGACCAGTACCTCTTTATTTTTGTCAAGCTTGAGGAGGATAACATATGCTTGTTCTATAATTTTCCCTTCGGGCAAACCCATCGCTATGTTTTAACGAGCCTAGCGATAGTGAAACTCGTTCTCGTCTATAGACAAGTTTGTCGCTATTAATCTTTTTAACGAGTTTAACGACAAAGATAACTCGGTCCTTTTAAATTTTAGAGAGTCTGAAAAGGAACGTAAAGGAAACTCCAAAATTCCTTTTTTGTCATCTAATCCCTTAAGTCCGAAAAAGTATAAAACAATACAGAAGGGATGAATTTTCGATACTTTTAACGAGCCGAATAAAACAAGTGCTCGATCTTTTTGTGTAATAATCCCTCAGGTCCAAAAAGATTAAAATCTAGAGGAGGGATATCACTTCCTGTCCCTTTAACGAGCCGGAAAGGCCAAGGACTCGGCAATCTTTTCATATTTTACAAGTCAGTTGAAAAGAGCTTAAAGGAGACTCGTCTTTTGAGGAACGAGTGATAAAACGGGTAGCAGCTGATTCCAGGTAAGGTTTGGAATTTTCCAATCACGGCAGTATCACAAGGATGGCTAGTGAAATCACTCTTCGCAGCTGTTCCTCAAAATGGGTAAACAATCAAATGGAGGTGAATGATCGGCCAATGAAAAAAGTGGAGGTGACGGTGCGAACACGACCAAGGCTTTAACGGCTGAAGTACTACATTCACGATGGTTATTTACCTAGGAATAGTTCATTTTTTAACGAGCTTAAATGCGGGTGGAAACATTTGCTCATGTATTATGTTTATTTTTTAACGAGCTTGAACTATGTGCTAAAACTGCTCAATTAATCCAGTCGTATGATAAGAATGTCTCATATAAAAACGACAACTTTTAGATTTTTGCCCCACATCCTTTCTTTATGCAAGTTAGGAGACGACCAATCCTACGAGTTTAAAGGGTTAGAGGTCCTATAAATTTAAAAAAATAAATAGTCGCTCTTCGCTTGCACTCCAAAAGGTTTGCATGCCCCCAGGTATAAAACAGAGTTTCAAGGTTACCCCTTCTTCAGTCCGTTAAAACATTTGTTTTACCGAGAGAGGCCTACCTCTTACAGGTTACCCAAAGATTGTTCTATTCACAGCGCAAACAAAACACTTCTTCGGCGATGTCTACCGAAATAAACAAAGGTGAGCAGATGGTATGGCATGACCGTCCCTAACATAACTTTGATAAGAGGATCTTGTTCCAGTCCAACTCCCCTTCCAATCACGGACGGGAGTACGGAGGTCATATTCTCTAGCGGAAACCTACCTTATACCCGAAGTTTTCCTGCCGAGGCAGACCAGGATGCATGCCCCCTGGGTTTCAGTCATGTCCCCCCGAATCACTCACGCTCGTCAGGTGGACGGACTGGAGATTGAGACATTTCTTGCATGAAAATACCATTCAGGGATGGTATATGACTATTTGCTATGCGTGATCCGAGAAATGAAAGCTGGTCTACGAGCTTGACCACTCTTCCTTCGTGCGGAAAACACATTACTCTAAAGAGTGAGGAGACAATTGCTCCCATGTAATAAATATAGTCTCGTCCAAGGAGTAGATTGTAATCCAAGGGTCCTTGAACTACCATTACGTTCATGTGAACGGTTTTCCCTCTCAATGTTATGGGCACATCAGGAAGGATCCCTAATGGTTGACTGGTTCCTTTATCAAAGCCTGTCAGATTTCTCATCTCAGGCAAAAGCGATGGCGAACCAAGCACTTTCCAAGCAGTTGAGGAAAGGATACTCACAGAAGCCCCCTCATCTATGATGGTACCAGCCATAACCATTCTATATATTTGAACAATAATTCGGAATGGTATACTAGTTGGTAAATGGGGTTTGCCTAATTGATTCCAGTCGAAGGAGACAACTAGGTTGCTTGGAGGTGGGACCGAATAGACGGCCAGGTACGACTCTGACGAACTTCCTTCCTGCGGTAAAGGAACGGGTAAATTTCCCCCATGTTCGTTGGAGTATGTGCTTATGAAGAGAATTTGGACAGTGTCATCCTTGTTCTCTTCAGTGACTGTATCATCTGAAGATGAAACCTCTGAAGGCAAGACCAGGTCAACTGCCGCCTCGACCTTTTGACTTTCGTCTGGTATGGATCCAGATGGTTTATCTTCAATGATAGATGCTTCAGCCGACCACCTGAGCGGGCCAACCGGATTTTCAACTGGTGATGGACTCGGCAAGAGTTTTTTATATCCAAGAGGAAGTCGTGATGGTGAAACTGGACGATCGTCCAAAACTCTTTTAGCCTCGTCTAAGAAGGGACAACGGTGGACGGCATGATCACCTTTGCACAGCTTACAAGGAAATCTATATTTTCCTTTTTGTCCTGGGGCTTCACTTTCACTAGTTGACGGTGTGTTTTCAACATGATCATCAGAGGTTGACAACACCGGGTTGTGCAAACGAGGAGACCAGTCCCTTAAGATCCGAGGGATGCAAGGACAATCTCTGTGAAAATGGTCTCCTTTGCAAATGACACATGGCGATTTAGGCCTGGTCGGTGCAGTGTGTGGATTTTCGTTAGACGACACTCGTTTGCCCCCATTCGTTTTCAGCTCCTTCTTCTTCTTCTCTTTCCTCTTCTTTGCCTTCTTCTCCTTAGGAACCTGACTTTTGGCTTTACCAGCCCCATCAAGCAAAGAGGAAGGAGGAGAGGAAGAATTAGAGGAAGTAGAAGGTTGGTGGGTAACTCTGGACTCGTCTAATTGCTGATTCAATTGTTCAGGAATAGTGGTGTTCTGAACGACAGAGGTTGAGAAGAGCCATATAGGCAAACCAATTGTCAGTCCTGGAAGCGACAATGTGGCCATATGGGGTGCACCAACATCTCCCCAAGAGGAGAAGGGACTAGGATTTCCTCCAAGGGGAATTCCTTGGTTGGTGGACTCCATTTTCTCAACCCAAGATCAACGTAGGAAAGGGGTAATGAATATTCCGTTTAAAATAAAATTTTAGACGCTTTGACAAAACTTGTTTTTTTAGTTTTTAAGAGTCGAGAAAAAACAAAAGATGACTCTAGTCTCCTTCGATTTTTAATGAGCCTGAAGTGACAAGTGCTCAGATGGACCTTTTCCGTTAAGGAGTCTGAAAAGGAATGAAAGGGACTACTATGGAGATCTAGGTAGAGGGAGTACCAAACCAATCGCAAAACTGCAGAATACTTTTTACGGTACGACAGTCAATCTTCCTGAATGCTGTGTTCAGTGCATTGCGATTGATAGGGCGGCAGACACAGCTTCCTAAGGATAAAGGATTTAAGCCTATAGGGGTCTCCCAAAATATACTCGACGGTACGTGGGAGCACAAGTCCGTACTGGCACTTATCGTCTCAAAGTGGAGGAATCACCCAACCATCAGTGAGGACAACAGTTACCAGGCTTTACGACGTCGGAATACGTCTCTAGCCTAGACCTCTAAATGTTGTGCGTTAAGTTCCAAAGCGTTGTTAGATTCATTGAATTTATTTTAAGTTGATCTTGTTTATGAAGTTTGCCTTTCGGGTTCACCATGAGATGTAGATGTAATTCCTAAAATGCAATCTAAAGATGATAAACAAACTTTTATCTTTTGTGCAATGAAAATCCTAGCTACTAGGGGAAAAGAAAGACAAAATCTTTTCACAAAGAGCAAAGAGCACACTGTAAATGCACTTTCCTAAATCAAGCCAAAAAGACTGTCTATATGCAAATGCACATGCATGTATTTGTTTTCGACTTTCTTAGTATTGATGCTAAAAGGAAAGTTGATGTACAAATCTGAATTTCTTTTCAAGCGACAAATATAAACAAGCTCTTTTTTCGAAATCAAAAACAGAGATGATTACGACACCTTACGATTTTGAAATGAACACTCGTTCTTGACACTAGAAAATTGCAAATTCAGACCAAAGGCAATAGTAACAGTATAATCAACCATCAATAGCAATCAAACTTTCTCCTATGATCAAAATCGACACTTGCGACAGATTCAAATCAAAGGAAGACAGTATGACTATTCTACTTTTGCAATGGAAAACTGTAAGTGACTCAACAAACACACAAAAACATCTACAGTTCTTTTGTACAAAGGAGGTGGAATAACAACAAGGAAAAGAGGTTTCAAATAGACATATACTGATCACAGGCAGCAAAATTCAGGGATAGAACTGGAAAGAATGAAGCACAAGAACCACAACTGCACAGAGTCAGTCTAATCAGTGCACCTGTAACACAGAGAATCTGAAATGCAGCGCAGGTTGCCCCTTCGGGAAGTGCGCTGAAATTCAGGATCTCTGAACAGTACTTGTGCTGGGCTAGAAATGAGACTCTGTCCGGGTTCCGGGTCACAGTTTGCAGTTCAGTCCTTGGTTTTTGGTCGAGTAAAAAGCAATCAGTAATGCAACAATCAGGGGTAGATCTAAGGAGGATCTAAGAGCTATCACAAGGGAAATCAGATAGTTTGTGAATCAGTTGTTTAAATCATAAACAGATCCAGTGAATGGATTGAAGCAATAGTTATCTACTTTGCATTTGTTATGGCAAATGCAGTTCGAATGCTACTTATAAGTTTATGAAATAAACAAACAAAGAATGATACACAAACAAACTAATTAAACACTCGCCAGCGGAGTCGCCATTTTGTTACCGGGAAAAGTGTCTATTTAGAACTACTCTATCCCACTAAGGTGTGATAGCTGCCTTAGAAACAAACAGAGAAAAACTACTTTTGTATTTCCTTTATGAATTATAGATAGAGAGGAATAGAAAGAACCAACCTGTGTCTTGCGCTAATCCTTTGATCCAATCCCTCTCTTCTTTGATAGTCTCCAGCTACCTGCGCCCTCGCTTGCCCAGCTTCACAAAGTACCTGTAAGATCACAGAAGAAGAGCACTATACAAAGACATGGATCTATATTCATGAACAACTTAGGATCAGATTTAAGTTAACCATACAAAATGTAACAAGCATCAATGATACAAAAACATGGAGGAAAACTCAAATACTTTTTATTGATAAACAAGAAAAGATCCAGGAGGAGTTACAACCAGTGGTTCTAACCCAGCATCAACCTCCCAGCAAAGAAGCCCCTCTTCACCTCAAACAAAGCATAAATCACCCAACAATCTGATGTTTGTCTCTAGAAACCAACAACAATTCCTTACAATATGCAAAATTCCAGCCTCTGGATCTCTGGGATGAGGGATCCATATATAGATATCTATAAGGAGGATGAGTCAACTTGTGATTTGATTAGTGTCTTCTCTCTGTCAATTCTTGCTTCCACTTGGAGACTAAAGGCCTCTTACTCATCCTTGGTCGAATTCAGTGAGGCAAGTGTCACAGGAGAAGATTCTGGAAGCTTCCATTGTCTCTCCACCTCGCGGAATGACACTGCCATTTGTCATTTCTCACCCATCGCACCCTACAGAAGGGAGTTTTGAAATGCAACGCACCCTCACAGTGTATTTAGGTGCAATGCAACGCACCTAGCCAGTGGAGCAGCTGAAATGATCCTGTTTTGACCCATTCTGAGCAGTTTCTGGTGGAGAACTTCTGGGAGAAGCTATAATCTGTTGACCTTGTTTCTTTAGGGGTTAGAACAACACTTTTAGGGACTTAGGAGCCCTTGATTTATGGACATTTCATGCTTGGGGTTTTAGGGCCCAAAATTGTCTATAACAAACCTCACTTGTGAGCTTCTACAGGAAGTCTGTAGGGGTTCTACAGGATGTTTCAAGGATTTCTACAGGATGTTCGGAAATTTCTACAGGATGTTCTATAATTGGATTTTAAAGGATGGGTGAGTGAAAGAGGATGCATGAATGGATAGAGAGGTAGGGTAGGGGTCTGAGATGGACCAGTGACTGATGGATGAAGTGATGAGAGGGTGTGGACAGCTCACTTGGCTTAAAGGAGGCTAAGGTAAAGGAAGGGCAAGAAGGTAGGGTTACGTGGACAGAAGAGCAGTTGTGAGATGAAGAAGCTAACTAGGAGATGGAGCAGCTGGCCTGGACGAAGCTTAGGTGGATGAGAGAAAGATGGATATGCCCTGCATGGTGTGTACTTAACTGAATCAACCAAATCCTGCATACAATCAAAATCTTAGCTAATCTATCCGAACTGTCAACGAAACAAATGAACAGCAGCTTTATTTCCAAAGAGAACCATGTACAGCACTTAATCAAAGAAACATCTAAAAAGGTCTGAACACATGACTAACTTCTACAAATGAGGACATTACACCAAAGATTGCATGGTCAAGCAAACTAGTGTTTTTGTTGAGCAGCATTGGTTCTACAATTCCAGCCCCTGATCCAATAAGGGAGAGGTGAAACTGAGAGTGCAGGCAACCCTTTTATGGGGCGTTATCAATTCTTATCTTATCAATCTATTCTACACATCTGAAGCAATTCTATTCCTCAACAATGACCTAATTAACCAACACAACTGAATCTTTCTCAACAAAACTTCGTTTCAAATGCATAAAAAAGAAAGGAAAATCACAGTGCTCAAAGGAAAGATAACAATACAAAGGAGGAGGCCCTAGGCTCTCAGGTTGGGCCCAACCCCGAGAGCTATGGATCCTATAAAAAACTCAGAGCTGATATCAAATCTGACTGCTTCCTATTATCAAAAAATAATCATAAGTCAAGAGTTGTGCCAATAATGGCTACAAAAGAACAAAACAGAGCTAGCAGCCTGTAGTGCAGAATATGCAAGAGTTTTTCAAAAGTCCTTTTCGAAGGCTGAGGCCTTAACATTTATACACTACGAGGCCCTAGCTGGCCTCCTAAATCTATGGGACTTGGCTGCCCAAACTGTGAGTGAACAGCTCCTTCCAAGAAATCTGTTTGGCTGCCTTCTAGATCCGGTTTTGGTGGCCTTTGGAGCTCGGAGTTGGGGGTGAAGATCCCGAGGGAGGCTATTTAATGCCATAGAAACCCCCCTACGAATCCTCAACCCAAGCTTGGCTGTCTCCTAGCCCATTTCTGCTCGGTTTTGCTCCAACATGTGTCAAAAAATCCTGAAATGAGCACGTGTTAGCCACCTAGGAATAGTGACTACCCTTATTCGTACAAATGACTACCCTTATTCGTACAAATGACATAAAAATACTAAAAAATAATGCATAAGTTATGAAAAATGAAGGATTGAACAAGGGTAGTTAGGCCAAATGAGTCCAAAATGTTACCAAATTTGGGGCTCATCATCACCCCCCTGCTAAAATGATTGCTCATCCCTGAGCAACTAATCCAGCTCCTCGTCCTTCATTGCTTTAACCACCACTCTCACATCCCAGGCTTCTGAAGTAGTATCCTCCTCACTGTCATGGAACCCAACCTTATTTTCCACCTCTTCCCATTGCTTATGCTCTTCTTTTTTTGTGTTGCCTTCTACCAATCCCAAAAGCAAAGGTGGGCTTAGCTTGAGGCCGATCCAGCTGGCCTGGAGGTTCTGCATGGACTTCTTGTAGAGAGGTACCCGTACTAGGCCCTCCCTCATTCTAGTTGGAGCGTGATACTCCCTGATTTTGAGGCTGTGGGACAATGGGTTCCACCTTCGGGTGCAAGCATGAACACAATTGTCCCCTAATAATCACTTCATATCCTCGAAATGTGCTATAGCCTGAGCCTGCTGATCCATGTATTTTAGTAAAGCCTGAGGGTTGGTTGTTAGGTGTTGGTGGGCGGATATCAATGCAGTGGGGTCCCTTGGCTCTGCTCTAATTAACAGTGGTTCATGTAACTCTCGGTTCATAACATCTTTGACCTCTGTCGCTCTCTTTTCTTCGTGGTTTAACCGTGAGGTAAATGCCATCAGCTGCATATCTCCCACAACTGTGTTGGGATCCCATGAAGTTACATTAGGAAGGGCCAAATTATGGAGGTAGAACTCTGATAGCTTGGCCTTGTCCTCTGTGGAGCTGTTGTTGCATAAATCTATGAACTGCTGGATGTTTTGGATCTGGGAGATACCCCTCTGTGCTAACGCATTAATTTGGAACTGCAGCCACTGGTCTCGTAGGTATAGGCCATAAGATTTGGCCGACTGCCTACATTGTAGAGCATCCATAGCCCAACTGGCCATGCAGGCCAGTTGTGCCTCTTTTTCTTGCAACTGCTATTTGAGAGCTTGTATCTCTATGTTTGCTTGCAATTCCCTTTCCTGTAGATGCTGGTTTAGTTCCTCAAGACCAGCTTGCATTCCTTCTTTTCCTTGAGGTTCTACTGTAGTGTCCTCTGATGCTGTGCCCCTTTCTTTCCTCTGTTCCTATAGCTGCAGTTTGAGCTTCTCATTTTCTTCCTGTAGAAATACTCGTTGGCAGTTTCCCACATGTTTTGCCATAGCTAATTCCCTTCTTGCTTCCTTGAGTTGTTCCTCCAAGGGGCCTATATCTGCTACTCCTTTAGATTTAGCTATCCTCATCCATGTGTGGGTCCGCACTCTTTCCTCTTCCAATGCAAAGAAGAGCGGTACTGTGAATTTTTGTGGGATAATTTTCCCAGCCTCCAAAAATTTATAATAAGAGCTCAAGCTAGGCTGGGGGCTAGGCTCCATAATGTGTTCTACCTCTTCTTCCCTTTGTGGTGAGGTGGCTGCCTCCCCCTCCATTCTTTCGGTCTCCTTGAGCCTGGCCAATGTTTCCTGTAGAAATGCTTCAACATCCTGTAGAGGGGTTTTTGAAGCTGACCTTTCCATTCTCTCCCTCCAGGTAGTTGTCTTGGGGCTCCCTCGCTCATAAGTGACTGATACTTTGGAGGGGGACTTCTCCTTTGGTGAGGTAGGGGTGTCTTCGATGGTAATTGGGTCTTTAGATGGAGGTTGGGGCCTGCCAGTTTTAATTCTTACACTTCTCCTCGCTTTGAAATACAGAGGAGTCTCCCTTTTGCGTTTCTCCTTTGGCTTGGGAGAGGTACTTAGGGTGGCCAGCACAACTGCTGCCTCCCGAGCAAGAATTTCGACCGTCTTCTCCTTCTGTGTTCTTTTCTCAGGGCTTCCTGTAGAAAGCCCTGTAGTGGCTGATTTCTGGCTTCCTATAGAAGCCATTTTTAATTTTCCTGTAGAAACAGATGGCACCGTTTTAGCCTGCTTGGCTGAGGGTGATTTTTCCTTCAATTTTGCTGAGGCTGCCTTAGAGGTGCCCTCACTGACATGGACTTTTTCAATCCTTTCCACCCTACTCTGTAGTCATTTCTCCCTGGGTGTTAGTGTGGTTTTGTCACCCTCTGCTTTGGCAGCTTGGTTTTTCTCTTGTTTTCCCTTGTGCTCTTTCTTTGGTGCTTTGGCCATGGTTTCTTGGCCTTTTCCTTTCTTCTCTATTTGAATTGGTTCCTTCTCCTCATTGCTGGAGGAGGTGAGCTCCTCAGCTAGCACTAGGATGTCATCATCCTTAGTCAAATTTCGAAAGGTTTCCCAGGAGAGAGGGATGGTGTACGTGTGGAGTGCATCTTCCACGAGGAGCTTAATGAGCCCATGATGGGCTATCTGGTCTGGCGTCCCCTCTCTCAATTTAGTGGCACACTCAGTCATGGACTGCAGGAGGAAGTAAGGAATGCTCAACTTTTTCTCTCAGGGTAGGTCCATTTGGTGCCTAAGTTCTGTGAGCAGCCGGAAATGATATCCATACATGATGCTGAATCGCCCCTTGCACGTGATATACTTCATAATTTGGAGGCTGACCTCACTCCAGAATGGCTATAGGCTGGTTCTTCGAACTCTATTCTTGTCTTCTAAGAATTGCTCCTCCGGAAAAAAGAACTCCTTCTTAGCCTTCTGGCCCAGTTTTCTCTCCTCCTTATCCCAAGGTACCCCCATCGGTAGATCAGTGACTCTGCTAATGAACTGTGGGGTGAGTCTGAGGGTCAAACCTCTGAAGTTGACAACAGCTAATGTTGTTCACTTTGGCTACAAGGATCGCAGGAATTCTTCTGCAACCTCGTCATCGTGACCTTGAAGCTTGTCACAGAATGACATCCACCGTGCACGAGAAAACAGGTCTACCACCTCAAGGGTTTCCTGTAGCTTCTTTGAGTCTGTAGGCTCTTTCCTAATGAACCCACCCGGCATGGTAAAAGCTTGCTGCGTTGGCCTGAGCTGGTTGGCGTGTATAAAAAGATGGATCTTTGGGATTTCCTTAGATAGAGCGCAGAGTTACGCCTCTATCATGCACACAGTTTATAAATTCACGACTGTCTACAGGTGAGCCTTGATAGTGGCTCAATTATGAACCAAACCCTGTAGAAAATCTCGCATACACACTATGATGACAATTCTCATGCAGAAATAAGAAGACGCTTGCAAATTCATGCACAGACTGTAATTTACGGTTTTCTACCCCTTTAATACGTCGACTTCACCACCTTTCGAACCAATTGCATGGGAGGACTATGTTCAGGCTTACCTCGTTCCAGAATTGCCACCTCTGACGTGAACAGTTTAATTTTGCTCTGTAACATTGAGCTTCCTGTAGCGCAGCTTCCTGTAGAAGTCGTGCATGAGTTCTGGGGAGCGCTTCAGTGGTTCTGGGCCTTCTGTACAATGATAGGGCGTTTGAACAGGCCGAGAACTCGGAGTAACAGCCTTCAGGAAATTGCGGATGCGTACTCGGCTGCAAAGTGGTTGAGAATAAATGAGTGTAGTGCGCCATACGCGATCTAGCCGGTGGATTTGAATCTCTGCGGAACTCGTGGCACGGGGGTGAGCTGTCCCCGTCGGCCCATTGGTCGACGTCACCTGCTATCATTCCACTGTATGTCTGCCTGACCGTCGAATCATTCCCTGCATATCTACCACTGCCACTCCTGTTAGATCGCCGCTTCTCTCCGACTGGACGTTTCCCACGTGTCCATTTCCTGTCTCATCGACACACCCAAAGCTTTTCGGATCGGACGAGGCCATTGGGCTGGTTGTGGTGGCCAGTTGAATGGCTACCTGACTTGCTCAACCCATTCATTTTCATATTTACACACATTTTAGAGCATTGTTCATGTAATTTGATGCAACAGGGTGAGGCACTCACCTGTGTGGCCGTGGACGTTATTTTTCTCATGCTTCAGGATGAGGGTGATGGATCCGCTTGCTGCCGCTTCATGCACAAGAACGAGAGCTCCTTTTCACTGACTGCTACTGGTTACGAGACCGGTTGCCTGGCTGTGGATGGTGCATGCGCCGGCTCATGAGTTTCAGGTATCTTCATGGTGTGTGCTCTAGCCGTATCAACTGCTACAAGATTCCTGTAGGACATCCTATAGCCATTTCTCCTTCTAGGGTGCATGTCGAAACAGTGGAGTCACGTTCACGGTTGCAGGGTCCTCGGATTGCCTTGACAGGTAGCGCATTGGGCCTCTGCATGCTTTATTTTCCATTTGAAAGTTATTTCTTCTGAGAGTCCAACGTTCTGGTTTGACTGTGCAGGAATTTCAATTGTATGGAAGCAATGGTGGTGGAAGGAGGCGACAACAGTGGGTGATGGAGAAAAACATTGGTTGCATGCCTCCTTATTGGACTTCGGGCTTCAAATTCTTCTACATAGTCGGTCCTGGCCCATCCCAAGATTCTACAGGAAGTTTCCTGTAGAAATACAGAACTTACTGTAGAAAGTCTTGTAGCTTCCTGTAGGAGGCTAAACTATGACCAGATCGTGCCCAAACCTTGGAAGAGATGAGTGTTTCTGGAGGGAGTGATGGTGAGGTCACCTGGTAGCATGGTAGGGACCCTTGTCCTTGAGTTGAGAGGCCTCCTTTTTTTGCATGAAATTCCTGCAATCTGCATTAATTTCCAAAGCCTGAGCCTGTTTTTCTGTTTTTGCCTCCTTCTTTTTTCTTTTTTTTTTTGTGAGGAGACAGCAGGGGCGCCTCAATGAATTTTTCACCCCTACCATCTGCCTTGGGCACCTCAAAAAGGTTTTCACCCAAGGATATTTTTTCACTCTTTTTTAGAGAGATAGCAGGGGCGCCTCAATGAGGTTTTCACCCCTACCATCTGCCTTGGGAGCCTTAGAAAGGTTTTCACCCAAGGATCTTTTTATTATGATTTTTTTTTTTTTTATGCTCAGGGTATGCCCAAAATAGAGGCAGAACCCTTCTCTATGACCAGCACTGATTTTTCCACAGTTTTGATGAACTCTTGCCTCGAAAGAGGTTTCCTGGAGATCTTTAGTCGATGCCCATTGACGAGCATGGGGATGGCTTCCTCATCAATGGTCATAAGAACAGGCCCATTAACATTACACTTCTCCACTGCATATGGTCCTAGCCATCTTGTCCTCAGCTTCCCCTTGAAATCCTTATGTCTGGAATCATACAACAACGTCCAATCTCCCGGTTGGAATTGCTTGTCATTGAGGTGCCGGTCATGCCATATCTTCCTCTGAAGTTGAACCACTTTTGAGTGGAGAAGGGCCTGCATTCTGTGTTCATCTAGCCCATTCAGCTGCAATAACCTTTCTTGTTGGTCATGGATGAGATCTAGGTCCAGCTGGGCTGCCATCCTCAATGTGTTGTACTCGAACTCAATTGACAGCAAAGCTCTCTTCCCATAGACCAATTCATAAGGTGTGAAGCCGGTTGTGGTCTTCCAAGTGGTGTTGTAAGCCCAAGTGGCCTCAACCAGGCAATCTTCCCAATCCTTTCTGCTGCTGCTCACCACCTTAGTCAAAATCCCTTCTAATGCTCTATTGGTGACTTCCACCTACCCATTTGCTTGAGGATGATAGGGGGTGGAAGTCCTATGCTTGATCTTGTGATGAGCAAGCAAGTCTTCAATTAAGTTGGAGGTGAACTGGCTTCCTTGATCGGTGACTAGCTCTCTTGGGTAGCCAAATTTGTAGAAGATGTTTTCTCTTAAAAACTCAGCCACCTTCTCTTCTGTCGCTGCTCTGATTGCCTTGGTTTCCGCCCACTTTGTCAGATAGTCTGTGCACACAATGATGTAAGACCTTTGCCTTGAAGGAGGATTGATAGGACCCACAAAATCCATGCCCCACTTCTCAAATGGTTCAAGAGTCACTTGAGGTTGGAGAGGAATTTCGTCCCTTGGGGTTGGCTTCCCCATCCTTTGGCATCGGTCACATTGGCTGATATATCTCTTGACATCTTGATGAAGCGTGGGCCAATAGTAGCCTGACTGTAGAATTTTGAAGGCAGTCCTCTTGGCTGCAAAATGTCCTCCACAAGGCCCATCATGACAGGTTAGGAGGATGTCAAAGACTTCCTCCTCCCTTACACAACGCCTTAAGATCCGATCGAGGCCAAGTTTGAACAGGTTGCCCCCGATCCAAGTGAATGAGGCACTCTTCCTTACAATTCTGCTTTTCTATTTGGAAGATAGATGCGGAGGGAATTGTGCTGAGACCAGATAGTTTGCTATATCAGCAAACCATGGAGAGAGTACTGAGATAGAAAACAGATGTTCATCTGGCATCTGGTCGTCCACTGTTCCATCTTCACCTGCAGGTAAATCCAGTCTAAACAAGAAGTCAGCAACAACATTTTCTTTACCTTGTTTGTCAACGATAGTCAAATCAAACTGCTGCAACAGAAGTAACCATCTAATAATACGAGCATTCACATCTGGTTTATTCATTAAATATCCAATTGCAGCATGATCAGTATGTACAAATGTTTGATAGCCAGTGATGTAGTGTCGGAACTTGTTCAGGGCATGGACCACGGCCAAGAACCCTTTCTCAGTTACAGTATAATTCAGTTCTGCCTTGGATAAGTTTTTGCTAACAAAGTATATGGCATATGGGAGTTTTTGTTCAACCTGTCCTAAGGCTGCCCCTATGGCTTTGTTCAAGGCATCAGTGTGGATGTGGAATGGTAGGGCCCAGTTTGGACCTCTTAATATCGGGGTGGACACCAACTTATCCTTTAACTCATTCAGAGCCCTTTGACAGTCGTCCGTCCATTTGAACTCAACATCTTTTGCTAAGAGGCCAAACAGTGGCGAGGCTAGCTTACTGAAGTCTTTAATAAATCTTCTATAATATCCTTCTAAGCCTAGGAAACTCTGAACATCTCTTACCTTCTGAGGAGGTGGAACCTTTTTGATGAGAGCAATTTTATTAGGATCCACCTGCAATCCTTGGCGAGAAATGGTATGTCCTAGCACGGTCCCTTCAGTCATCAAGAATTCACATTTTTCAGGACTAAGGGACAGGTTCATCTCAATGCACTTGGTTAGGAATTTTCCCAGATTGGAGAATGCTTCTTGGAAGTTGGACCCATAGGGAGTGAAGTCATCCATATAGATTTCCACCGAATCATGGACCAGCTCAGAAAAGATGCTCAATACTGCTCTTTGGAAAGTGGCAGGAGCGTTGCATAGCCCAAAGGGAAGGACTTGGTAAGCAAAGGTACCCCAAGGACAAGTTAAGGTGGTCTTATCTTGGTCTTCCGGGCTGATTTGGATCTGGTTATACCCGCTGAACCAATCTAGGAAAGAGAAAAAATTCTTCCCCGCTAGTCCATCCAACACTTGATCTATGAAAGGCAGAGGAAAGTGGTCTTTCTTGGTGGCTTTGTTCAGTTCTCGGTAGTCCACACAGATTCTCCACTTTCCATTTTTCTTGGGTACCAACACCAGAGGGGACACCCACTCGCTATCCGAGATGGGGTAGATGAATCCTGCATCCAACAGTTTTTGCAGTTCTTCTTTGACAATGTCCTTAAGGGCTGGGTTCATTCTCCTCTGAGGTTGCCTGACCGGTTTACAATCTTCTTTGATGTAGATGTGATGGGTACAGACCAAAGGATGGAATCCTTTCATCTCCTTATAGCTCCAAGCAAATGCATCTAGATGACTGGCCAACAGACTATACAGCTCCTCTTCCTAGGAAGGAGATAGGGAGGAGCTAATCTTTAACATTCTCTTGGGGCCAAACTCCACATTTTTGACTCTGGGAGAGAGTGGATCGGTCACACAAAGGTCCACTAAGGTGCTGGCTTGAGTATCTTCCACCAATTTCTCTAAGGACAATGCACTGGGAGGCGGATTCTGAATCAAGGTCTCAATCAAATCATCCTCAGTTTGAGGACCTCCCCTGGTAGTCTCTAAGGTGCACAAGGGTGCAGAGTACACCTCATCCTCTTCTCCTTCTTCCAACCAAAGTGGTAAGTCATGCTCTAATAGAGTTTGGGTGGAGGGTATAGGACTAGCTGCTTGGACATCGGACCATTTTTTATGGTCATGTTTCTTGCTCGGCAGCTTATGTAAGCATCCGCAGTGGCTAACCAAGGTCTTCCCAAAATAAGGGGGTATCCGGTAAGCTTTGCCTTTGGCTGAAGAACCAAGAATTCCGCAGGATACTCCCAAGAGTCAACAGAGATCAAGACATCCTCCACAATCCCTTCAGGAGTCACGGTGGAGCGATCTGCCAACTGCAGGACCGTCGAGGTCTTCCTTAAGGAACCCTGAAGGTTGAGTTTGAGCATGGTATCCCTGGTCATCACATTAATGGCAGCCCCTAAATCAATCAATGTGTGGGGTATGATTGTGCCATTGATGTGGACATCAACTATAGGACTCCCAGGATCCAAATACTTTGGACAGATTACTTGCCCCAACATAAGATCAGACAGTTGTCCTATGACATTGATGGTTGAGGCATCTCTTTTTCGCCTGCCTGGGTGCCTGAAACACTTTTTCTTAACCAATTTGTTGTATATCGGTACATCTTTGATGGCTTGGAGAAGTGGTATTCTCACACACAACTATTTGAGTTCTCCCAGAAGCTCATTCTCCTCTGGGTCGGGTTGTGTGGTTACTGTTAGTCTCTCAGGAAAGGGTGGAGTGGTCTTGGATTCACTTTCCTGTTTATCTTCCTCGTCCTCTAGGGGAGGAGGTTGGCGATCCGGAAGAGTCTTCCCGGATCGTAGGTTGATCTCCTGGATCTCCACAACATAGGTAGGGCAGGTTGTTTCCCTGGTATATACCTGCTGGGCCTATCGGTTGTTGGGGTTCGGGTTCGGTTGAGCAGGCATCTGGGGTTGTCTGGGAGGAGCAGGAGGTAATGGTTGTGGTTGAGCTGGTGGTGGAGGCAAAATGGCGGGAGGAGTGTTGTACTGGGGCCTCCACCCTGGTTGAGGTGTATTCCACTGAGGCTGTGGCTGGACATGTGAGTGAAACGAATGAGTAGTGGGCTGAGTATGGTATTGAGGGGGGTAAGACCATGGAGGAGGCACAGACCAGGGAGGATGAGCAAGGGGGCCCCAAGAAGGCATAGGAGCAGATTGGCTGGGGCTATAATAGGCTTGGGATGTCCCTTGCATCCCCTGCTGGTAAGGTCTAGGTCCATGCGTCCTCCTTTGGTTGAGGAAGTAGAGAGGTTCAGTGGGTGCCTCAGTTCCTTGGTACATGGCCTTAAACCCAGGTAAAGTTGGGCATTGGTTTGTGGGGTGGTCCTCCTCACAAACGAAGCATACCTCTACCGAGTGTAATGGACACTCATTCTTAGGGTGCTTCCTTGTACACCTAGGACAGAAGATGGCCAAAGCCCTCTCAGCTTCCTCTTTCTCTTGTTGGATTCGAAATGTATCAAGTTGCATGGCAATGGTCTGTCTCACCTCACTTTTGAGGTCCTCCAGCTGATTAACAAACTCATGCTTGGAGAAAGTAGCACTAGCTGAAAGGGGGTTTCCCCTACCTCTTTTCCGGGTTGCCCTAGAGTGGTTTCTAAACACAGTCTTTATATCCTCATAAGGTAGCTGGTAAATGTCTCCTCCAGCTAGCATGTGAAGGGTATCTAGAAGGTCTTCAGGGACTCCTCGGAGCAGGACCAACTTGAGAGATTCAAGGTCGAGTGTGCATCTGGCCCGTTTATAGCTAAGTTGGAATCTTTCCTCATAATCTTCTAAAGACTCATCATTTCCCATGGTATTGAAAGCTTGCTGCATCTGAGCCCAAGTAGTGATACTGTTTCCAGGTAATCCCATGAACCAGCGTAATGCTGCATCCTTGAGGGTAGAGGGAAAGAGTTTCCATTTTTGCTCATCTTCTGTATAGTCATAGGTTCGACAAAGGACAGCAAACTCAAACAGGAAGGTATCAGGGTCTTCAGTAGTCAATCCATGGAAGTGAGGTAAAGTGGAGGGGCTTATGTTTTTCATTTTCATGTCTCCATTGGTCTCTCGGATGGGAAAGGCACCTTCTATTCTCTCATCTTCCCTTCCATTCTCAACCATGGCTTCAGGTGGAGTGGTTTCTAACTCTTCTTCTGGTATAGGATCTTCGTATATCTCAGGAGGCTCGCCTATAGGTTCTTTTGGGTCACTGTCACCAAAGAAGAGAGAAGGGTGACTTAGTGAAGTGGTGGGGGTGTTGGGTAAGAATTTGCCGATTTTATCTCTGTTCTTACGAGGCATGAAATGGAAAGGCTTTTGATTTCTTTTTTCTTTTTCTGCTTGTCCCTACAAAACTAAAATAGATTGAACTGCAACTAGCTATCGTGTTGGAATGAAGATGCGGAATTGAAATGAAAGTAGGAAAGGACTAAGCTACGTTGCTCAAATGAAATTGCAGGAATGAAATGCTAGTCTACACTTGCAGAATTGAAATTGCTAATCTACGCTTGCAGAATTGAAATTGCAGAATTGAAATGCTCATCTCTGAAAGCAGGAAACATCTATTTTACTTTTGCGGAAATGAAATTGCAGGATGGAAATGAAATAAACTATTTAGTAGAAGGCGAGTGTAGATAAATAGAAGAAAAGCAACAATCACCAATACTCTGATGCTTCCCCGGCAATGGCGCCAAAAAGATGGTGGGCTCTAGTATTGCAGCAATAATGCTGCAACTCCTGGGACTCCCTTCTTTACTCTTATCAGCCCGGTAGTTCGTAACAAACTTGGAAGCGACGGTGTTGTATGCACAAGTACTAGCTCTTGCCGTAGCTGTCACTTGGTTAGCTGGCACAAGTCCGCTAGGGGCTCAAGCCAACTTCTATGAGCTCTTAGAAGAAGCTTTGTACCTGATGGATGGAAGCTAACTCAAAGGAAGCTGATCTACTTGCAGAAAGAAACTGAAAGTCAAAGAGTAACATAAACCCTAGCAAACCCTAATTCTACCAGCTAGTCCTACTGATATAGAGGAGAGGATGCAAACTATTGAAAAAGATTCCATTACTTCTACAAAAGTAAAATGCACATGCCTATGCTATCTCTATCTGAAGAACATATCTTTTTGTATTTTTGAATAAGTTATCAGAATTATCATACATGTGCTTTTAACTGGCGTTTTACTGTGCAGGGGTGGATCAAGAGAGGGAAATTCTTGGAAAAGGTTGGGAAGGCACAAAGAAGGGCTAAGGAGTCCCTAACACCCTTCCAGAGAGTTTCACAAAGTTTGGCTATCCAGCAACCTCACTTGTGAGCTTCTACAAGAAGTCTGCAGGGGTTCTACAGGATGTTTCAGGGATTTCTACAGGATGTTCGGAAATTTCTACAAGATGTTCTAAAATTGGATTTTAAAGGATGGGTGAGTGAAAGAGGATGCATGAATGGATAGAGAGGTAGGGTAATGTTGTTGGGAAAAGTATCCAATACGGAATGACCCTATCCCACTCTAAGGGTGATAGTACCTCAGCAACAATCAAAGCAAAGCTATTCGAGATTACTTCTTTATGAGATGTAAGAGAGGGGAGAAAGAGATCCACTTACCGTTGTCTTTCGCTAATGATTGATCCAATCTTCTCTCTTTGCTGCTTGCTCCCAGCTCCTTGCTCTTTTACTGGCCCAGCTACACCAAGATCCTGCAAAATAACAAGAAGGGGAAACTACAAGAAGCATACATTCATAATTGATTCAAGGATTAGAATAAATCAAATATACAAGTATCATACGCCATTGAGACACATGCATATAGAAGAACCTCAAATGCTTTATTAATGGAAGAAGTAAAGTTCAGGAAGTAATACAACCATAAAAGGCCCAATCCAGCATCACCTCCCAGCAGAAAGAAATCTCCTCTTCACCTCCTTCAAGCAAATCACCCAATAGTTCTATACTCAAACCAACAGCACTTCCTTACATTCACAAGATTCCAGCCCCCCTAGACCTCATGAGAGAGCTCTATATATAGGAGTTTTGGAGAAAGGATGAGTCAGCTTGAGCTTGGCATGGAGCTGACTAGTGTCCTCTCCCACTTCAGTTATTCTTCAGTTCTTGAGTCCACTTGGAGGTTCTTGCTTCCACTTGGAGATCTAGATCCTCTTATTCATCACAAGGCGAATTCCCTGAACCAAGTGTCATTTTGGAAGCTTCCTGGGCATTGACACCTTGAGGAATGACTGTGCCACTTGGACAAACTCGCCCAGCACAGGTAGCCTTCATTACTGTTGACATTCAGTGCAGGTACAGAGTGGAGCAGTTGACATTTAGCACAGATGCTCAGTGGAGCAGTTGACATGATCCAGAATTAGCTTGTTTTTGAGTGTTTTCAGGTGGAGAAATGATATTCAGTGCTATGGTTTGCTGACCTTGTTCCTCTAGGGGTAGGAACAACATGTTTAGGGACTTTGGATCCCTCATATTATTGACATTTCATGCTTCATGCTGTAAGGCACAAAAATGTCTATAACAGGTAGGGGTTTGAGATGGCCCAGTGACTGATGGATGAAGTGATGAGAGGGTGTGGACAGCTCACTTGGCTTAAAGGAGGCTAAGGTAAAGGAAGGGCAAGAAGGTATGGTTATGTGGACAGAAGAGCAGTTGTGAGACGAAGAAGCTAACTAGGAGATGGAGCAGCTAGCCTGGATGAAGCTTAGGTGGATGAGAGAAAGATGGATATGCCCTGCACGGTGTGTACTTAACTGAATCAACCAAATCCTGCATACAATCAAAATCTTAGCTAATCTATCTGAACTGTCAACGAATCAAATGAACAAAAGCTTTATTTCCAAAGAGAACCATGTACAACACTTAATCAAAGAGACATCTTAAAAGGTCTGAACGCATGACTAACTTCTACAAATGAGGACATTACACCAAAGATTGCATGGTCAAGCAAACTAGTGTTTTTGTTGAGTAGCACTGGTTCTACAATTCCAGCCCCTGATCCAATAAGGGAGAGGTGAAACTGAGAGTGCAGGAAACCCTTTTCGGTGGATTTATCAATTCTTATCTTATCAATCTATTCTAGACATCTGAATCAATTCTATTCCTCAACAACGACCTAATTAACCAACACAACTGAATCTTGCTCAACAAAACTTCGTTTCAAATGCATAAAAAAAAGGAAAATCGCAGTGCTCAAAGGAAAGATAACAATACAAAGGAGGAGGCCCTAGGCTCTCAGGTTGGGCCCAACCCTGAGAGCTATGGCTCCTATAAAAAACTTAGAGCTGATATCAAATCTGACTGCTTCCCATTATCAAAAAATAATCATAAGTCAAGAGTTGTGCCAATAATGGCTACAAAACAACAAAACAGAGCTAGCAGCATGTAGTGCAGAATATGCAAGAGTTTTTCAAAAGTCCTTTTCGAAGGCTGAGGCCTTAACATTTATACACTACGAGGCCCTAGTTGGCCTCCTAAATCTATGGGACTTGGCTGCCCAAACTGTGAGTGAACAGCTCCTTCCAAGGAATCTGTTTGGCTGCCTTCTAGATTCGGTTTTGGTGGCCTTTGGAGCTCGGAGTTGGGGGTGAAGATCCCAAGGGAGGATATTTAATGCCATAGACAACCCCCCTATGAATCCTCAACCCAAGCTTGGCTGTCTCCTAGCCCATTTCTGCTCGGTTTTGCTCCAACATGTGTCAAAAAATCCTGAAATGAGCACGTGTTAGCCACCTAGGAATAGTGACTACCCTTATTCGTACAAATGACATAAACATACTAAAAAATAATGCATAAGTTATGAAAAATGAAGGATTGAACAAGGGTAGTTAGGCCAAATGAGCCCAAAATGTTACCAAATTTGGGGCTCATCAGCTAGCTGGCTGGGAATGATACTGAGATGCAAAGGACCAAGGAGTAGGTGTAGACCAGGAAGGATGAGTAGTGGGTCCCCAAGAAGGTATGGATGTGGTCTAGTTGGAGTTGTAATATGGATGGGATGACCCTTGCATGCCCTGCTGGTATGGCATAGGCCCATGAGGTCTCCTTTGGTTTATGTAGCAGAGCTCCTCAGTGACCCGTTCAGCTCCTTAATATACAGCTTTGAGTCCAGGAAAAGAAGGGCAGTTTCCTTTCGAGTGGTTTTCCTCACAGACTGAGAAAATTTCAATAGAATTCAATGGACATTCATTCCTACGGTGCCTCCTGGTGCATCTAGGATAGAAAATGGCCAAGGCTCTCTTTGCTTGCTCCTATTTTCTCCTAATGTGCATAGTGTCAATCTATAAGGCAAAGGTTTGCATCATCTCACTCTTGAAATATTCTAGCATGTTTTCAATTTCACCATTGATGGATGAATTGGAAAAGGATGTACTAACCATAGCTTGACTTCCCCTACCCTTTTTCCTAGCTTCCCTAGAATGGTTTCTAAAGACAATCTTGATATCCTCATAGGGTAATTGGTATATATCTCCTCCTGTTAACAAGTGTAGGGTATCCAAAAGATCTTCCCTTACTCCTCTAAGCAGGACCAACTTCAGTGACTCAGGGCCAAGTGTGCACCTGGCCCTTTTGTAACTAAGATGGAATCTTTCTTCATAATCCTCTAGGGATTCATCATTACCTAAGGTCAACCTAAAAAATTCTTCTTTAGTATCATTAGACCTACAATGGTCTCGATAATTGTTCTTGAAGGCTTGCTGCATTTGAGCCCAAGTTGTGATGCTCTCCCTAGGTAAACCCATAAACCAGTGCAAAGTTGCATCCTTGAGGGTAGATGGAAATAGTTTCAACTTTTGCTCATCCTTTGTATAGTCATAGGTTCAACATAAAACAACAAACTCAAATAGGAAAGTGTCGAGATCTTCTGTGTTCAGTCCATGGAAATGACGAAGGGTAAAGAGGCTTATATTTTCCATCTTAGTGTCCCCATTGGTTTCCTTGATGGGGAAGGCACCCTCAACTCTCTCTATCTATTCCCTCTGTCATTTCTATTTTCATCCATTGGCGCGGTAGGAATGGGTTCTTCTTCTTCTTCTTCCACTGTAGGTTCTTAAAATATGTATGGTTTCTCACCTAAGGGTTCCTCCAGTTCACAGCCACCAAAGAAGAGGGAAGGTTGGTTATTTGATGCAGTGGGGGTATTTGGAAAAAATTTCCCTAAGTTATCCATATTCCTACGAGGCATGAAAGGAAATGTTTTTGGTTTGGTTTTGTGATTTTTTCAAACTTTGAAACTACTTTGCAGAAATGAAATTGTAGATTGAATGAAAACTACTGACTGAATGAAAAACTAATTGTTGAATTGAAATCTAACTTGCAGAATTGAAATTTCAGACTAAATGATAACTACTAACTGAATGAAAAGATTAACTACTTTCTTGAAATCTAACTTGTAGAATGGAAAGGAAAGCAAAAAATGCAGAAAGATAGCAGAATATTAGAAACAAGAAATAGAAAGAAAGCAATAATCACATATTACTTAGACACCTCCCCGGAAATGGTGCCAAAAAGTGATGAGCACCAATATTGCAGCAAGAATGTTGCAACTCTTGGACTACCAGCTTTACTTTATCAACCCGACGTTTGTACAAACTTGGAGGTGACAGTGTTGTATACACAAGTAAAAGTGATGGTTCTGCCTTTTGTCACTGTTCAATTGGCGAGAGACCACTATGGTTTTCAAGCAAGACTTCTACAGATTCAAAAGAAGCTTGGTTCCTTGATGAAACAAATAGAAATCTACTCTAAGAGAGAGTTGATCTACAACAATAATGAAATACACTGAAATTCAATGCTGAGGCACACCATTTCCTAATTAACTGCTAAGAGCTATGCTTTGCAATGATGCTAAATTAACATGAACAAAATACTACTATCCTAAGCATAGAAGTTAAAAACATCAAACACAATTATTATGCATGTAAAGGACTGTAATAAATCTATTTTGTCTTTTTATGCTTTTCATGAAAAATCAAGTGTGAAAACTAATCTCTTTTGGTGATGTGACAGGTGGTTTAGGGATGCTGGTGGATGGATAGAAGGTTTAGGAGATGGTTGGAATGTTTAGGGGACCCTTGGGTGACCTTGGGAGGCTTCCTATAGGTTTTCCCTCAATTCAGCCTCAAAAAAAGCCACTACATGAAAACCTACAGGATTTACTTGAAACCTACAGGTTTCCCTGTATTTCTATAGGATACAGCTGTGAGAAAAATGATGGGTGTTTGAGATGATTGAAGGCTTAGTGAAGGTGGTTGATGGGTGGAATGGAGTGAGAAAATGCCTAGGATCACTTAGAACCCAAAACCAAGTTTAGGAGATGGTTGGATTCGCTCAAAATGCTTGAGGAAATTTCTATGAAAAATGATGAAATTGGTGAAGGTTTTGATGAAAACAAGGAATGCCTACGGGTGGATGAAAATGGAAGGTGTTTGTTGGCCATGAGATTTATGTCTACTTCTGAAGCACCTAATCTGAATCAAACATGTATAATTTCCAAAAAGTCATGTAAACAAGAAGAATTTTCATGAGCTAGAAAAGCAGAGTTTAATGAACTAACTATGTACCTTATGCATGAAAAAATTGTTGAATAACATGGAATCATGGATGAGATCTACTAAAATAATGAAGATAGAAGAGATGGCATTGAAATCCTACTTTGCAAAACTTATCAAATGTTATTTTAAGTACAACAAACTCTAAATATCATGAAAGAAATGGAAATCTATCTTTTTGGGATGCATAAGGGTCTTTTCCTCAAATCATGATCCCATAAGGAAGAAGTGAGGCCAAGACGCCTACTGATAGCTTTGTGGTGCCTCTTTTATCCCTTCTAACCTGCTACTGAAGTAAGGCACAAATGGAAGAAAACTAATAATCAATTAATCAAATCTACACTACTTGGAATGAAAGACTTCTAAAGATAGTTTAACCATGAATCTATGAAACTAAGATAAGCATAAATATACAAGAAGAGGAGACTTTGCTACTAGGGTTGGGCCCTAACCCATGAGCTTCATCCCTTTGAGTTAACTCAGTACTAGATCAAGAAAAAGCTCATTCTTATTACCAAAACAGAAAACTACATCAAAAGTCTTCCACAAGTCTGGAGCTTGAAAATAACCAGTGTCTTTGCAATAAAAATTCGAATCCTAATGAGGCTCTAGGCCTCTCTACTTATACAACTGAATTCTCCAACAACTTCCTTAAATTTAGGGAGAATCGGCTCCCAAACTTGAGATGAACTAACTCTTTGTCTATCACTTGCTCAGCTGCCTTCTAATCTTCATGACTTGGCTGTTTGAACTCCGAGATGGTGTGATTAATGGAGGAATCAAGTGCAAGAGGAGTAAATGAGGAGGATTTACCTCCTACAATCTCTCTTCCTTGTCCCATTCGAGTTTCAAACCTTAGTCTTGCCAAAATTCCTTTATTTTCTCTTCCAAACCTGCATCCACTAGGCATAATAGCTCACTTTAACTCATCTCATTAAACAAAATATAATCAAAACATGTAATAAGTTGTGAGAAAAGTTGGTTTGACTAAGCCAGGAGGTGAATTAAGGCCCATATAATTACTATGAGGAGGCTCATCACCCTTAAAGGAAATATTCTCCTACAAAGAACTCTCACATTAACATCATGCCAACCTACAATCAATCATGAAAAAATCAACAACACGAAATGTCTCCTAAAAAGATCATGTACTCCATCTAAAAAATGTGCATAAATGAGCATATAAGCACTTCAATTCCACATTGAAGGATAAATACAAAACTTTCCTCAACAATAAATAGTGAGAAAATTAGAGAAGATATTAACCTTGTAAGTAGCAGTTGTTTCATTACACTTCTGAAGGTAAGAAAACCCCTACAAGGCCCTCTCCATGATCAAACACCTTCAATAACTACTCCAAAAAAGTTATGGATCCATACACCCATGAACTTGAACCTACAAAAAATTTCTTTAGATGTGATTAAATCAACAAATAGAGGTCACCCTTGCATTTAGATGTCCAAAATCCCCTAGGTAGACTCTTCTTGAGCTCCAAAAGGCCAAAACATCACAGAGATATGGCTCTACAAGCTCTCCATGTAGTTTTGTTGTTATCTGTCCAACAAATCAAACCAATAAATTAACTATCCTAAAAATCCGCCAGGTTTTCCTCTATACAGGTGACAAATTTTCCCGCCAAAGGTGAAATTTGTTGGATAATTAAATTTCCCAATAACCCTTATGCAAAATAATCTAGCTACATGGGCCATGCGGCCAGGGGCTGGGGCTAACCGCTTATCCCTGCCAGCCTAGCCCCTTATATGTCGGGTCAGTGGTCATGTTGGCACCCACGTGGCTAAGGGTTGGTCCAATGGCTTACCCTTACAACGGATCCCCCTCACACTTTGACCATGGTCATGTTGGAGGCCATATGGCCTGGAGTTTGTCCCCACAAAAACTTCCATCAGTTAACACTCTACCACAGTCCTCTATAGGGGTATGTGACTAGGGTTAGGGCCAACCCTACACCCCCTCCCATTGGTGCTCTAGTTCTGAAGTCTTGTGGTCATGTGGGAGATGTGCGACGAGGGGCTAGGATAAATTCCCAAGCCCCCAAGCCTTTGTGCCATGGGTTGTATGGCGAGTAGACAACTGGGGGTCATGGCTAACCATTCAACCCCTCCTCCCATACACACCCTTTGTAAAATTTAAATAAACACGGTGCCATATACGAGTAAGAACCACTGAATAATAGGACTGTTGGTCGGGGGTTTGAGCCTTTCCCATGCTATTCAACCCTTACCATAATTTCGACCAACCGTGGGGTGCCACGTGGTGACCTATGGTTGGTCCATGGGGCACACCCTAATTGGTCCACCACATATAAAATGACCCAATCAAAACACGAGCACCTACATGAACCAGAGCTTGACACTTGGTAGTACCTGATTGGTTTTTATCTTCAAAATCACCCTAGATGATGTCAGCTACACAGAAGCCCAGTTAGCAACCCTGATCATTTTTTAGTTGTTGGGACAAATGATCAAAATGTGATAACTTGAGCATACAGTGTCAGATTGAGGTGAAAAAAATGTCATTGGATTTAAAACAATGGGCACTTCAACTTGACGTTGGTTTTAAGACTTTCTAGATACTTTTGTTTTTGAGCTAAAATTTGATCACTTGATCACACCTCCCCTTTAGGAACTTTTGGTCTCCAAAAGTTGACTTCTCCTAGTAAATAAAATGAGGCAACAACTCAAAATTACCCAAAAAATCAATCCATATTCTATCTTTTAATTGGCGCCCTTCAAGCTCCAATCAAGGAACTTCACCTATCTTCTTTGTGAAGACCTATTATCTTGTTAAGAATCAAGCCAAAAATTATTATTGTTGATGCCATAACAAAAACATTAGTGAGTGGAATCTGAACATTCTCTTTAATCTCATATTTTCATGGCTCAAAACAACTTCATATTGAAGTTCAACTATAGAAAACAAAATTGAATCTATCTTTGAAATCAGAAGCAATATAAACTTGCTTTACCATCCTCAGACTAAGCTTGTACACAAAAGTACATTGCTGCAAAAATTCAATGGCATACTTGGCTTTGCCTACAAAAACATAGTCATCTTATACAATCTTAAACAAATCTTCTATTCACAACAAGTTTCATCTTGAATACTTGTATCTATGAGTACATGAGAAGCTTGCAAACAAACTTGGACGACAACTTGTACATTCCAAAAGTCCTTACACATATGGGCTTATAAATAAGAAAATAACATAACCTCAATGAAACATACTTGTTGCACATAGTGACTATTATTGTTCACTTTACAAAAGTACCCAAACAGGTAAACAACAACAAGTAATTACAAATTTATAGAGCAACTTTACAAACAATCTACCCAATCTTTGCCTCTCCTAGGTTTATGGATTCTCTTTTTACATCAATTTTGCCTTGAAGGTTGTTTTAGGATTGCTACAAGTCCTCTTTTCCACCTCTTTCTTCCCTTGAATTAGGTTGCACAATCTCTTTTCCTTTCTTGGAACGAAGCTCTAGATGTAATTTCCAACATTATTCATTTCCATTCCCATGCATCTTGCAATGGGTACAAAAGAAATTTCTCTTACTTGCTGACCAAGAAGTCCTCTCATGCGAAGGAGATTCATCATGCTTGATGCCTAGAATATGTTAGGCCCCTATAATATTAGTGATTCCCCCATTACTATTGTCATTGTATCCCTTATTGTTAATAGTGTACCCCTATTGCCCCTGTACTGTTATTATTACGCCCCATAGAAACCCACTATTTTTATTTTTGTGCCCTTATGTTATTACTGTTATGTTAGCTTGATTATATTGTGACCCCTTATACTCCTATATATAGAAGGGAGGTTTAGTCATTTGTATCATCCAAGAATTGCTCATTTGTGTAATGTAAAGGAGGTTTCCCCCTCGAAGAGGCAAAATTCAAAGGAGTTGATCTATCTTTTCTATCTTTTTGTGAGTTGGTTTCCTAACATTTGGTATAAGAGCTTTGGATATTAGGGTTTTTCTGCCCCAAATAGGTCATCATGGAATTTTTGATAAAACTTTTTGTCTGTGACATTTCAGACACTGCAAAAAAAAACCCATTTGAACCAAAATTGTTTTGAACTTTGGTCCAAATTTCAGAGCTTGTCTCACTATATTTCAGAGATATGATATGAGGAAGTTAGGGTTTTTGCAGACTCCCAAATTACATTCCAAACAGGTGACCTAGGGAAAATTGTCATAACTTTTTTTTGAGCATTAGATTGAAATTTCGTAAGAAGTTTCACACAGATGATGGCATGTAGTTTTATGTGTATCAGTTTCAAGTACTAAGGTCGAAACAATGACACATGGCACGTCGTACAAGTTCACTAGTCTATAATCAAGTCACTGTGGGAGATTTGGCATAACTCTTCCTTGGAGAATTCAATATTGATCAGACTTGCATGGTTAGAAAGAGGACTTAAAGGGCTACAACGAGATGAGATTTTAGATATTCAAGATCCACAATTACAGAGATACAACAGATTCAATATTGAGCTCTTACAAAGTGAAAACGAAGGTGTGTAGTTTTTAAAATTTTTGCATAAGATTGGTTTGAAAAATTAGTTTGAAGGAATTCAAAGGCAATAGTGAAAAATTATTAGCATTAATTAATGCCCCAAAGAAAGAAAATGGAAACACATAGTAAGCAACCTGAAAGCTCTAGCATGACTCGTGAAGAAGAGAAAGAAATGCAACATGATATATCAAAATTACAAGACCAAGTACAACAAATTTCACTCTCACTAAAGGTAAATGAAGCCAAAATTAATGGCATGGAAGCTAATATGAATGGCATGCAAGTTAATATGGATGGCGTGGAAGCTAAGATGGATGGTGTGGAAGCTAAGATGGATGGCATGGAAGCTAATATGAATGGCATGCAAGTTAATATGGATGGTGTGGAAGCTAAAATGGATGGCATGGAAGCTAAGATGAATGGCATGGATGCTAAGATGAATGGCATGGATGATAATATGGAAGAATTGAAGATAAATTTGAATAAGTTGCTACAAGAAATGGTCACTAATGGTGAAAGGGTAGTAAAGGAAACTCATGATGAGAACAAAAGAAATGTTAATCATGATTTCATAGATTCTAATCTTGGATTGAAGACCCGCCATGTTCCAAAAATTGATAGGAGGAAGTTTGATGGCAAGGATCCCGGAACATGGATACTATAGATGGAGAAATTTTTTGATCTCCATAATGTGCAAAACACAAAAGGTACATATTGCAACTTTATATTTGGAACCAAATCAATTTGTATGGTATCGATGGCTTTGCTCTCGTAAAAAAATTGCCACTTGGACAATTTTTATGGAAGAAATGATAGCACATTATGAGGATACAAAAAGCAACACCTTTTTTAGCCAATTGATAAATCTCAAACAAAAGGATTCAATGATGGAGCACATTGAGGACTTACAAAAATTGAACATAAGGGTAAAAGATATTTTAGAGGAGCATAGGATTGATGTATTCATAGGGACTTTAAAGAATAATATCCAACAGGAGGTTCGCCTTTGGGAACCTGATTCATTGGAGAAGGCATTTAGGTTAGCAAGAAAAATGGAATGCAAAATTGTGGCAACTAGGAAGCCTACCACTCACAACTATAAATATGGAAGTGTTTCTGCCACTAGCCTTCCACAACCTACAAGGTTGACACCACAACAATTGGAAGAAAAAAGAGTAAAAGGGCTTTGTTAGAGTTGTGATAGAAAATACACTAAAGGTCATAAGTGTGCTGAGATGAAATTATTCTACATAGATTGTGAAGAGGAGGAAGAAAAGGAACAAGAAATGTCAAAAGAAGAGGATATACTCCAGGAACAAACCTTAGATAAAAAATAAATGAATCCGACCATATCTTGTAATGCATTGGCTGGAATTACCACTCCTCAAACTATCAAGATAGAAGGACATATCAAGAAGAAAAAGGTAATAGTGTTGATTGATTCGAGAATTACCCATAATTTTATTCATTGTAAGATAGCAAAGGAATTGAATTGCTTCCTATATCCACCACCAGAGTGTCAAGTGATGGTTGCAAGTGGAGGAACCATAAACTGCTCTGGAAAGCTCCATAATATCAAGCTATTCATGGGAGAATATGTATTGAATATCCCAATGCTTTCCATTCCAATGGGTGGTGTTGATGTTGTACTAGGAGTCCAATGGGTACAATCCTTGGGTACAATAGATTTTAATTTTCAAGAAATTTTCATGAAATTTTGTGTGGAAGGAAAGGAAGTTGAATTAAGGGGTATTTCAGGGAAATCGGGAAAGATAATCAGCTCTAATGGTATGACAAAGCTTCTAAAGAAGGAACCATGAGGTGTAATTGTACAATTATGTTCGCTAGAGGTTCCCACATTGAAATCATCTATTTCTCTAGATCTCCAAAAGTCTTGGACACTCATTCCAAGGTATTTGAGACTCCCAAAGGTCTCCCACCTATTCGTGATCATGATCATGCTATTCATTTGATTCTAGCAAGTGTTCCTCCAAACATCAGGCCGTATAGATATCCTTATGCCCAAAAGAATGAAATTGAACGTATGGTTGCAGAAATGCTAGAGGCTGGTATAATTCAACCTATTCAAAGTTCTTTCTCTACTCTAGTAGTATTGGTGCACAAGAATGATGGATCATGGCCCATGTGTCCAGATTATAGGGAGCTCAACAAGCTCACTATTAAAGATAAATTTCCCATTCCTATGATTGATGAATTATTGGATGAATTGCATGGACCAATTTACTTCACCAAGTTGGATCTTCGTTCACGATATCATCAAATCAGAATGAAGACTGAAGACATTCCGAAAACAACATTTAGAACTCATGAGGGTCATTATGAATTTTTGGTCATGCCTTTTGGCCTTACCAATGCACCTTCTACATTTCAAGGTTTGATGAATTCCATTTTCAAACCCTTCCTTAGAAAATTTGTGTTAGTATTTTTTGATGATATACTAATCTACAACAAGTCTTGGAAGGATGATGTTGAACATGTTGACAGGGTGCTCAAACTATTGGAGGAGAAACAATTATATGTAAAAAGCTCTAAATATTTCTTTGGAGTACAAGAGGTGGAAAATCTGGGTCATATTGTATCTCATAAAGGTGTTAAGGTAGACCCTAGCAAAATTAAAGCTATTAAGTAATGGAAAATCCCCACATCCATAAAGCATCTGCGATGATTTCTCAGGTTGACAGGGTATTATTGCAAGTTTGTTAAGAATTATGGGAGAATAGAAACACCATTAACAACATTATTGAAGAAAGATGCATTTTCGTGGACGCCAGAAGCAACAAAGGCCTTCGAACGTCTTAAAGAGGAAATGTGCCAAGCACCGGTCTTAGCTACGCTGGACTTCACAAAAACCTTTATTGTGGAATGTGATGCTTTAGGAAATGGAATTGGTGTTATTTTAATGCAAGATGAAAGACCCATTGCTTTTGAAAGTCATCTAATAAAGGGAAAGTATTTACACAAAGATATTTATGAGAAGGAAATGTTGGAAATACTACATGCACTTAAGAAATGGCAACCCTACCTAATGGGAAGACACTTCAAGGTAAAAACGGATCATGATAGTCTTAAATACCTTTTAGAACAAAGATTATCCTTTAAAGAGCAACAAAAATGGGTCACAAAGATGTTGGTTATGACTTTGAAATCATCTACAGAAAAGGGAAGCAAAATGTTGTGGCAGATGCACTCTCAAGAAAGGATGAGGATGTGGAAGCATTGTTATGTGCCATTTCTATTATCCCACCATATTGGATAAATGAGGCAATGGAGGAATGGAAGAATGACGAAGAAGTGTGGGCACTCATTCGAAAGATACAACAAGATCCCAGTACATCTGATACATTTAGTTGGAAAAATGATTCATTATGGTACAAAGATCACTTATACCTATGTAAGAATTCCCAACTCAAACAAAAGATTCTTATGGAATTGCACACTTCTCCCTTAGGAGTGCACTCAATATTTTAAAAAACTTACAACAGGGTTAAGAAGGACTTTTTTTGGGATGGTCTTAAATCAGATATTCAAAAATTTGTGGCAGAAGGTTTGGTTTTCCAACAAAATAAAGTTGAAACAATTAAGACCTCGGGTCTATTACAACCTTTATCCATTCCAAGCCAATGTTGGGAGGAGGATTCAATGGATTTTGTCACAGTTTTACCCAAGTCTGAAGGAAAGAGTGTCATCATGGTGGTAATTGACAAACTTACCAAGTATGCACACTTTTGTGCATTATCACATCCATCTAAAGCCAATACAGTGTCTACTGCATTTATGGAAATAATTCAAAAGCTACATGGAAACCCAAATATTATTGTAAGTGACAAAGATCCCATTTTCACTGGAAAATTTTGGACAAAATTATTTTCTTGTTTCAGTACTCAGTTAGCTCATAACTCATCTTATCATCCTCAATCTAATGGGATAACTGAGATAGTAAACAAATGTTTGGAAGGCTATCTTCATTTATTTGTATCTAATAAACAGACACAATGGGTCAAATGGTTGCCTCTGGCTGAATGGTGGTATAACTCTTCCTTCCATACTGCGGCAAAAATGACCCCATTTATGGCACTTTATGGATATCATCCACCATCCATCACATCATATTTAAGAGAAAAGTCTAAGGTTCAAGCAATGGAACATCACATCGAGCATCAACAACAATTTCTCCAACTCTTAAAGGAAAACCTCACATTGATGCAGAATAGAATGAAACAACAAGGATATCAACATCGCAGCAAAATAAGTTTTGATGTAGGTGACTGGGTATTCCTACGGCTACAACCATATAAACAAATGTCCCTCAAGCAAGCTAAGAAGGATAATAAATTATGACCAAAGTATTATGGTTCATACAAGGTGTTGCAAAAGATTGGTACTATGGCATACAAATTGGAGCTTCCTGCAGCTTCCCGAGTGTACCCAGTTTTCCATGTTTCATGTTTAAAGAAGGTTATAGGTGACAAGCTCCCACTTCAAACAATATTGCCAGAACTTGATGAGGAAGGAAAAATCATATTGGAACAGGAAGCAGTCACAGAAACAAGAACTCGACAGCTACAAAATCGATCAATTTCAGAGTATCTCATCAAGTGGAAGAACTTATCCGCTGGAGATTCCACATGGGAGGATGAGAATTTTATACAGAAGAATCTAGAACTACTCATGCATTGAGGACAATGCTTTACGGAAGGATAGGGGCATGTTAGGCCCCTATAACATTAGTGATCCCCCCATTACTATTGTCATTGTATCCCTTATTGTTATTATTGTGCCCCTATTGTCCCCATATTGTTATTAGTACGCCCCATAGAAACCCACTATTGTTATTTTTGTGCCCTTATGTTATTACTGTTATGTCGGCTTGATTATATTTTCACCCCTTAGACTCCTATATATAGAAGGGAGGTTTAGCCATTTGTATCATCCAAGAATTTTTCATTTGTGTAATGTAAAGGAGGTTGCCCCCTTGAAGAGGCTAAATTATATAGGCGTTGATCTATATTTTCTATCTTTTTGTGAGCTGGTTCCCTAACAAAATATGATCCATCCTTTTAACCATTACCATGCATTGATCACAGACAACCACACAATGGTAAAATGCATCATAGAAAGTACAAGGATACATATTCCACAAATAGTCAAAATTACCAGCATTTGGAAAACACCCATGAGATTTATACATGTCCCTTGGGTTGCAGCTTTTATGATGTGGAGTGGATGATGACATGCAAGGTTCCTTCAAGAATTCATCTCGCTTGAGAGACAAATGAACATTGTCACCACCATCTTGGTGTTACATATCATCCTTAGATGATTGTTGTGCCTCAAACCGTTTAGAGCATTCTCCAAGATCCCTATGATCATATCCCAATCCTTGATACTTTGGTCTCTCTTGTACCATGATTGGATTGGTGATCCCTTGGCCATTCCTGTCGAGGCCTCCTCCTTCATAACTCATTTTAGAAAGAATATTCATACCAATTCATTTTGTGTGCTTCTTAAATGTTGTAAAAGAGGTGTTATGAACATAAACAGAAATAATTGTACTTGAAATTCTTATTACCTACTTGAACTTGTCATTCGTCTTTTCAGGTTTTGATGATGATGATGACTTTGTAGATGAATCTAGCCACCCACTTTCACCAACTGGCATATGATGAGAATCTTAGATATGCTTGCAAAATGCACATGCATCATTTTCCTCATATGGTCCATAACTACTATGTATATAGTGCCCACATATTGGTTTCATTTTGGATGTGTCTTTTGTTGTCACAGGAGTGGAAATTTCAAAAACTTAGTCAATTAAGGCTCTGATACCAATTGATATGAAAATGGATGAGGAGGTCAATTTCATATTCCTAAAAATAGGGATGATTGTTTGATACTTTGCAAGGAAACAAAATGTGTCTTAACACAGAAAACGTTTTCCAAAAGGTCTCTTCAAGATATGAGTTAGTTTTCACATGTAAACTTAAGCATAAGAAAAACAACATCACATAACTCATACAAGCATTCATGAACAGTAGGACAAAGGATTTGGTGATGGAGTTCACCCCTCCTGGGTTACATCTTCGGGCCTACCAACATAGCTAGATAGCTCCATATATTTAGTGGAGAAAGAGTACATAAATTTTTTCGATAAAACATGCATCTATTTCCCCTTCAAGGAAATATTCTCTTGCAAAGAACTGATCCAAAATGGATCTTGAATAAACCTTCCAAGTCTTCAAAAATGTTTTAAATAGAAGTATGACAGGGAAACTACGTTGAAACATAAGCCTGTCAAAGAAATGCAGTATTAATGATAAAGGGATGTTGGATCTAAAAGATCAATGAACAGGAGAAAATCAATGGAGCAGTCATCCATTGTTATCACATCGGAGAAAATCCGGCAGTGTGTTTGGACTATGACCTTAAGATAAATGTAATGAAGCGGACCTGAAGGATTATTAAAAAAAACAATGAAGGAATTGGGTTCTGTGGTAAATAGTATTTTGGGTAGGCTTCAGGTAGTAAGTGGTATTGGAAGGGTTTCCCTTGAATCCATACACTAGCCGACACGTAGCACGTAATAGGAGAGAGAAAACCGCTCTTTTCAGGCAGGTGATCTCCAAGCAAGTAGGCTGTCGAAAAATACTGTCAGCCGTTGGATAGTAGATTGCATATCAACAGTGGATATTGAGCAGATTGCTTGATGTTTCAGGTTTAGTGTGAACCATCAGATTAAAAGGAAAATCGACAGTCAAGATTAAGTCGTGATATGTCACAATGCAAGGTTTACAAAGGGAAGGACTTAAACTGCAGGTGAAGGAATTGCGATGAGCGATATGTGACCAGCAATCGGGAGATCGGGTCGCGACAATACAAAGGGGCCTTATAACATTACAACATGCGACTATGCAATGTGTGATAGTGCCGATCGGTGATCGGCGAATTGCATCACGGCAATACAAAAGGGCCAATGCACATGCGACTAGCCAATTAAAGCGATGGGCCGATATGCAATAAGCGATAGATCAGAGATCAATCATCGGAGGAATAGCGCAGCAGGACATGCAACTTGCGATATGTGTGGACCCGAAAGGATTATAGATGCAGTTGAATTTAATTTGAGTTCCGGCTTTAGGCTCATGGTTGGGTTTCTGTGAAGTTTTCCCGTGTATTCCATTATTGGGTTCTATTTTGGGATTTATGCCGGAGGAATGATGAAAGGTTGGGTTACCTGCGCCCACCGTTCCTTTCATTTGTAAACTGCTTCTTTTAATGAATAGTCAGTTCATGCTTTAAGCGATTGTCGTAACAAAACATGTTATAAAACACGATGAACCTAGAGATGCTAGGGACAGAGGATAGCCACTAGAGGTTGGGAGGAAGAGCCAAAGTGCTTAACAAAGCGAAGCCACCAGAGGTTGGAGGAAATGCCTAAATGCTTCAGTGAAGTACCAAATAGCAAAGAGATCGAAGGATCAAGCTATTGCTGGTGTCTTTTGTGCAGAAGATAGAAGAAGGAATTCTAGAGATAGTGCAGAATTCTGAGGGAGTCAGAGAAGCCAGAAGCTCAAGAAGCTCAGAGCAATGACTGAAAGAATTAGTCTAGAGAAGCCTAGATTTGTCTACAGCTAAAGGACAACGAGGGGTAAGATGACATTCTAAACCCACTGGTTCAGTTGTAAACCATTGGAGTTAAGTGTGGAACTTGTAAAAGAATTCAAGCCATAATCCCAAAGAGCCTAGTCGAATTGATTAGAGCTCAAGGAGACGTAGCCCAAGATATCAGGGTGAAATCCATATTATATTGTTGTCTTTTGTGATTGCTTATTGCTGCATTATATTTACTGTTATATGTTTAAATATCAGTTTATGCAAATGAACTCAAGCACTTAAACAGTTAAAGGCAAACAAAGCATACACCTATTTCCAGTTCTTTTAATTCCGCAAATTATCAATCATAAGCATAGATCTTGGAAATTGTTTAAGCTTTGGAGTGGGAGAGGTTCTTGTAGGTTGCAAAAAAGCCTTTAGGTCCCCATTTCAGAGTAGGTGGTATCAGAGTTGGATTCTTTATTGACAAGGCAATCTATTTTCTTGTTGGACTTGATAGGTGTTTAAACAGTACAAAGGAATCTACTATTTGATTGTTTGTAAACTAACTATTGTTTGAGTTTGCAAAGGTGAAGGGAAAGTTGTTGTTAGCTAAGTCTAGGAGATGACAAGAAGGAAGAAGGGCTGAAGGCATTCTTCTTATCCCAAAGGACCTCAAGGAAATCCTTGAAGCACAAGAGGTTTGTTGCAAAAGGCTGCTTGAATAAAATCTTGACCCTGAAGTCATTTAGTTCAGAAAGTTGTCTGAATTTTGTTGAAGTTCTTTTGTTCATTTTCATAATGACAACTTCTACATGTAAGTTCTCAAAATATTCCTCTTTTACAAGAGTCTTTGATAATTACATGATGTAAGACTTGTTCATCATGATGGATATGGTGAGAGAAATGAGTACCGAACTTTGAGAGTAGTTGAATTCCATGAAGGAAGAGAAGCAGTTTCTTTCTAATAAATTGCAGGAAATGGAGAGAGAACTTCATATTGCAAATATGAACCTGGAAAGGATGCATGAGTTGGAGACATAGCTCCTTATTTCAAAAGAAGCCTTAGTCAAGTATCAGCTTGAAGAAGAGGTAAATAATTCTAGTTTTTCTTCAATTTCCTCTAAGAATGTTTATATTGGTTCTTTTGAAAAACATACCAGAGGCATAGGTTCCAAGTTAATGTCCAAAATGGGCTATGAAGGAAAAGGATTGGGAAAGCATGCACAGGGTATTGTTGAGCCAATAATGGTTGAGGAAAGGCCTAAGTATTTGGGTCTTTGCTATGGACAATCTTATGGAGAAAATTCCAAAGTAGCGAGGAAGGAAATTGAAACAGTTCCTATAAGGAGTTTCATGTCAGGTCTTCTACCTCAGAAGTGTAAAGATTGTATTCTTGGGGAATGCAATAGTTTGAAACATACTTTGCGGGACAAAGGTATTCATAAGCATACACTTGAACCAAAGAGTTGTGGAAACTCGAAAACTATTGAAGAGATTGTTGGTGACCCAAAGGGAGCCACTTCTTCATTTGACTCACCTCCTCATGAAGGTAATAAAGGTGAAAGAGAAAGGTATAAATATGGTTTAATCATATTCCTTTTGATTGTGTAAAGCATGATAAATTTCCATATAAGCATGGGAAAATAATTGCATGTTCCTTTTGTGGTTTGGATAACCATAGTATTTCTAGATGTTGGAAGACAATGGCCGCATACTGGAATCTTTTGAAGGAAAAGAAACAAGAAGCCAAAGGTCCATTGGACAAGGCAAATCATGTTTTTGAGAAAATGCACATGTGTTTCATTTATTGCCATAAGCAAGGACACATTGCTGAAAAGTGTTAGACTCTGAATCCAACAATGCTTCAATGAAATTTGAAGAGGGTGGAAAGAGAGAATGGTAGGAATGGAAAGAAAGATTCCATAACTAATGTGTTTCAGGATGATTCACATGTTGATGTTGATGTGCAGACAAAGGAAGGATCTTTGAAATGGATTGGTAAGAAATGGTTATAGTTCTTATCCAATTAAAGGTTGCATGTCTATTGATATAATGCATCTATTTGCTAATAGAATGCAGGTTGCAGGGTTTTACCAAGAAGGTGAGTGGAAAAGTTGAGTATGCAGACTCAGTGTATTGAAGATAAATCATTTTCATTTCATCTTTGAAAGTACAGTGTACTTAGGCGAAAGTTGAAGGATGAAATGCATGCATAATAATGATGTGCATGAATACAGGGATGTTGATGTTTTCCTTGTATTTGAACATGTATGTGTGATTAACTTGAAGGGTTGATTACTTTGTTGTAAACATGCATGTAAGGTTTTATGTGCTTGTTATCTAGTCAATCATTTGTATGCAGATGTAAAGACATGGAGGTAATTCACAAGATGTGAAATATGTTTCTTTTATTGAAGCAAAAGTTTAGGCCATCCAGTTTTGTCTGTAATTTTGTTGTTCTTTACAAGATGTCAATAGAACATTTTTGTAACAGGTACAGATGTAAATTTTTGTGAAGAAGATGTAACTTCACATTTGTTTGAGCCACCTTGGATCAATGATCAAGGAAGAGAATTTCAAACTACCTTCTGTAACCTTTTCAACAGGAGTTCTACATGAAGTCAAGGAGGAAGACAGTTCTTAACTAGAGGACCAACACATCCAGGAAGGAATTGTTCAAAGGCTTTGATTCAGAGGCACTATGCGAGGCAAGTGTATGGAGGCTGAAAGAATAGGGTGATGTTACTCTCATCTACTATTTAGATCAGTATGTCAGTCTTTTGGGGTCCAAAAGATTCCGAATGGGGAGGCGTGATCCAAAATGGATCTGGAATAAACCTTCCAAGTCTTTGAAAATGTTTTAAATTGAAGTATGACAGGGAAACTATGTTGAAACGTAAGTCCATCAAAGAAATGTAGCGTTAATGCTCAAGGGTTGTTGGATCCAAAAGATCAACGGATGGGAGCAAAACAATGGAACAGTCATCCATTGTTATCGCATCGGAGAAAAGCCAGTGGTGTGTTTGGACTATGGCCTTAAGAGAAATGCGATGAAGCGGACCCAAAGGATTATTTAACAAAACAATGAAGGAATTGAGTTCTGTGATAAATGGTATTTCGGGTAAGCTTGAGGCAGTAAGTGGTACTGGAAGGGTTTCCCCTAAATCCATACACCAACCGACACGTAGCATGCAACAAGAAAGAGAAAACCGCTCTTTTCGGGCAAGTGATCTACGTGCAAGTAGGCCATTCGAAAATATTGTTACCCATTGGATTGGAGATCACAGATCAACAGTAGAGATTGAGCAGACTGCTTGATATTTTAGGTTTAGTACGAACCGTCATATTAAAAGGAAAATCGACAGACAAGATTAAGTCGTGATATATTGCATCGCAATGTTTCCAAAGGGAAGGACTTAAACCACAGGTATGAAGGAATTGCGATGAGCGATATACGATCAGTGATCGGGAGATCGAGTCATGACAATACAAAGGGGCCTTGAAACATTGCGACATGTGACTATGTGATGTGCGATAGCACTGATCAGTGATTCGGTGAATCGCATCGCGGCAATACAAAAGGGCCAATGCACATGTTACTTGCCGATTAAAGTGATGGGCCAATATGCAATAAACGATAGATCGTAGATCGACGATCGGAGGAATAGAGCAGCAGGACATGTGACTTGCGATATGTGCAGACCCAAAAGGATTATAGATGCGGCTGAATTTCATTTGAGTTCTGGCTTTAGGCTCATGGTTGGGTTTTCGTGAATTTTTACCATGTATTCCATTATTGGGTTCTGTTTCAGGATTTATGCCGGAGGAAGGCCGAATGGTTAGGTTACCCACACTCGCCGTTCCTTTCATTTGTAAACTGATTCTTTTAATGAATAATCAGTTCACGCTTTAAGCGATTGTTGTAACAAAACGTGTTATAAAACATGATGAACCCAGAGATGCTAGGGACGAAGGATAGCCACCAGAGGTTGGGAGGCAAAGCCAGAGTGCTTAATAGAGAAAAGCCACCAGAGGTTGGAGGCAACCATCAGTGAAGTATCAGATAGCAAAGATATTGAAGGATCAAGCTATTGTTGGTGTCTGTTATGCAGAAGACAGAAGAAGGAATTCCAGAGACAGTGCAGAATTCTGAGGGAGTTAGACAATCTAGAAGCTCAAGAAGCTTAGAGCACTGACTGAAAGAATTATTCTAGAGAAGTCTAGATCTATCTACAGCTAAAGGACAACCAGGGGTAAGATGGCATTCTAATCCCATTGGTTTAGTTGTAAACAATTGGAGTTGAGTGTGGAACTTGTAACAAAATTCAAGCCATAATCCCAAAGAGCCTAGATGAATTGATTAGAGCTCAAGAAGACGTAGCCCAAGATATCAGGGTGAACTACATATTTATATTCTTATCTTTTGTAATTGCTTATTGCTGCATTGCATTTACTGTTACATTTTTAGATATCAATTTAAGCAAATGAACTCAAGCACTTGAACAGTTAAAGGCAAACAAAGCATACACCTATTTACAGTTCTTTTAATTCCGCAAATTATCAATCATAAGCATAGATCTTGGAAATTGCTTAAGCTTTAGAGTGGGAGAGGTTCTTGTAAGTTGACAAGAAGCCTTTAGGTCCCTATTTCAGATCAAGAACTCTCACATAAACATCATGATATCCTACAATCAATCATGAAAACATCAGAAACACACGGATTCTCCTACAAATACCCTGTACTCCATTTGAAAAATGAGCATACATGAGCATATAATCACTTCAACTCCACATTGAAGGACAAATACAAAACTTTTGTCAACAAGACATACTGAGGAAAGTATGGAAGAGTTGAACCCTACAAATAACAATTGTTGCAGTAAATTTATCAAGGTAAGAAAACCCCTACAAGGTCTTCTCCATGCTCAAACACCTTCAAGAATTGCTACAAAACATTGATTGGTCCATACACCCATGAACTTGAATCTACAAAAATTTCCTTTAGATGTGCTCGAATCAGCAAATATAGGTCATCATTTGATCCAGAATGTCCAAAAACCCCTAAGTAGACTCTTCTTGAGGTCCAAAAGGCCAAAAGATTGCAAAGATATGGCTCTGTAGGCTCTACATGTAGTTTTGTTGTTATTCGTCCTACAAATCGGACCAACAGTTTAACTGCCCTACAAATCAAAGGTGTAATTTGTTGGATAATTAAATTCCACAATAACCCTTATGCAGAATAATCTGGCCACGTGGTCCATGCGACTGAGGGTTCGAGCTAACTACCGACACCTACCAACCTAGCCCCTTATATGTCAGGTCGGTGGTCATGTTGGTGCCCATGGAGCCGAGTGTCAAGTGAATGGTATTCCCTTACCGCCAAGCCCCCTCGCACATTGGCCTTGGTCATGTTGGAGGCCATATGACCTAGAGCTAGTCCCCACACAAACTCATGTCCATTAACACTCTGCCACAGTCATTTGTAGGGACATGTGTCTAGGGATAGGTCCAACCCTATGCCCCCCTCTCATCGGAAATTCGGTTCTAGTGTGTTATGTTCATGTGGGAGTTGTACCCCCAAGAGTCGGGCTAAATTCCTAAGCCCCCAATGCTTTGTGTCATGCGTTGTATGGAGAGTAGACAATTGGGGGCCGGGGTTGACCACCCAGCCCCTCCTCCCATATGTGCCCTTTGTAAAATTTAAATAAGCCTAGTGCCATATACGAGTAAGAGCCACCACATAGGAGGATTGGTAGAGTACTTAGCTGTTGAACTGCAAGTCAAGGATTGCAGTGCTACCCAGGCTATTTGACCCCTACCATAATTTTGGCCAATCGTGGGGTGCCACATGGTGGCCTCTGATTGGGCCACGTGACACACCCTAATTGATCCACCACATATAAAATGACCCAATCAAAATAGAGCACCTACATGAAATGGATCTTGACACTTGGTAGCACATGATTGGTTCATACCTTCACAGTCACCCTAGATGATATCAGCTGTACGGAAGCCCAGTCAGCTACCCAGCTAGCAAACCCTACTCATATTTTAGTTGTTGGGCCAAATGATCAAAATGCGATAACTTGAACATACAGTGTCAGATTTAGGTGAGACATACATCGTTGGATTCAAAACGACGAACACTTCAAATTGACTCTAGTTTTAATACTTTCTGAGTACTTTCCTTTTTGAGCAAAAATATAATCACCTAATTAGGTTCCTTTCATTGCGGCAAGGAAGAGATTCAACTTTTGTGCATCAAAGACATAGTGATAGCTCCAACATAGAACATTAAACTCAAAGACAAATATGTTTGAATTCACATGTTGAACCATTGAAGTTGGGTAGGGAAAAATGATGAATGTTCTTCATCTTGGTGACACATTTACTATTCTAGATAGGGAACTCGAAAGTGGAAGTATCTTCCTTCATATACAGGGAGAATTTTAAGGATAGAAATTTATTTAAAAGTTTAGAAACCTTGGTGAACCTTACTATTCCCTAATATCCAAGTTGTAAATTGTTTGGAGATATTTTTGTAAAAATATTAAAATTCCTAATGATTTTATATAGTCATAACCTGAATATTAACTCCTAAATTTTCCATACTCATAACCTGAATGATAACTTTTTTTCCATTTTCATGTGAAAATAAACACCTCATTGTTCTACATGTGGGTTCTCTAGATATTGAGTTGTTTTCTCATGAAAGTAGTATCTCAATTACTCATCTGTTGAAGTCTTGATGCTTGTTTCATAGAAGATGTATTCTTCTTTGACAAAGGATGTTGCTTCTATATGAATAAATGATCTTGCAAGTTAGTTCTTAGCTAAAATGATGGTGGTAGGAGTCTGACAATTTGGTTGGTTAGACCCCTCTCCTCCAATTATTTTTCTTCAATTGTTAGATTCTTGGGGTTTATTTGTGGAATTATTAAATATACCATTAGTATCTCTATTCATTTTCATTAATTTTCGAAAAAAATAATTTCTAATCTGTTCTACCTACATGCCTTAGAATTTAGGAGAATGGAAGTTCACCACGTGAGGCATGTTGTGAATGCCTAGGTTCTTGCCTCTTATTCTTACTTCTCTATGTTTTTCATCATTCTAATGCACACTATTGAAAATTAAAAGTGCTCAATAAAAATAAGAAAAACTAAACGCATTGCTTCAAAGGAAAAATAAGCTAAAAGGTAAACACACTAGATATATAAGAAGTAATCACATAGGTAGAAAAATAAATTCGGAAATAAATACATCACTGAAGACTAGGAACAATAAGGAAAGAGTCCTGCACTATTGATAGTTCCCAAACAATAGTGCCAAAAACGACAAGATTTTTAATTACATTTTTGATTTCTCAGAAAGACAACACTAAGACAATTAATTTAATTAACATCCTAGGATTCACATGGAACTTGCAAAATTCCATGAACTACATAGGCTAGGGAAATTTATTCCAATACTATTCCACTGATGAACTTTTAGTAGGAAAAATTGATTAAAAGACAAGGATTTATGATACTTTTGTTGGAATTATGACTAATATGTTGTCCTTGATGGTAACCAACTTGATAAAGATGTCAACATGATGGTAGCAGGATGATTATATAGGCTGGTACAAATGTGACAGGGAGAATGGACAAAGGAATATCAGTACGGAGACAAAAAGATGATAAAGGTAAGGTTTAGTAAAGTATATGCGGGTCATGTGAAGAGATGTCACGTACATATGCAAGTATGGTGAAGCAAAATCACGTACAGTTTCGGCACCATAGTATTTTCAATACCACAGGTCTTTACCATGGTATTGGCCCATAGTAATGAGTGTGACAATGAATATTTGATCATGTCAAAGAATACGATCAACATTACTAAGGGATTGGCCTAAGGTATTGGCTAAGGCCTAAACTATATAAGGAGATGGACATCCAAGTGTTGAGAGTGAAAGCTTTGTATTTTCTATGAATCATTTGGTCTGAAATAGGTGTGAACTAAGGAGAATGAAGGAGGTTTAGATTTGATAGATATGAAAGCATTGTAGTGACTAATGAACATGATTTCTTTATCTTTTATGATTATGACTAACAATGATCGATTTGTCATGGTAACGATAATCTGACATGAACATGTGATAGTAAGGGTTACATAGTATGTTTTGTGGTTTCAATGAAGGCATGATTAAGTGATTACAGATCTATATGCAAGTATTCCATTGAGAAGTCACGTACATACTCGAACCTGCTTCTGGTTAGTCGAATATATATTATGTGGTATGGACATATCTATGCATAGTTCTAGTGAATGAGAAGTGTGTACATACGCGGAAGTGATTTATAAGAGTCACATACATCTTCTAGGGTTTTGTAGTATGAGATGTTATTGATGTATGATTAGTTCTACTATGATTATTGTTGTCTGTCAATGATGTCTCTCTCATGATAATCTATATTTGACAGTTCTAGTTGGGTTAAATTGTTTATGGAATGATATGTCGACGAGAGATGATTCTATTGTCTGATGATTTGTATCTGGTTTAGTGATCTATTACGAGTTCGGTACTTGATATAATGATTCATTCAGAGTGACAGTGATTTAGAATCAATTGTTCAACATTTTGAGAGTTCTACGTAGGTCCTCTTAAGGACAAGTGTGTACATATGCGGGTATGACTTAGAACAATAGCATATATATTCTAATATATGGTTGATCAAGGTTGGTAGTAGCAGCAGTTGGTTTCTATAACAATGTTTGGATTATTGATGAGTAGTTGCACATTGGTATGATCTATCATGGTTTAGTTTGATCTAGTTGTATTGATTGATTATGATTCAGTGATTGCTTTCATGATTCAGTTGGTTCAGTGATTGAGATATTTGATACAATTATTTGTTTCAAAATTATTATTTGGTATTGGGCCTCAATGATGGTATTGGGTCCAGTTTTAAAATATGATGAAAGGTGGCCTATAGGTTTGATGTTTTGGATCAGGTTGGAGCCTTCAGTGAGGAAGTCAAAGTTCCTTCCAGTGGTAGTTGGTGAATCAGATCAAGGGGTTGGAGCTCCATTCTGGTAGGATCCAGTAAATGAGATCAGGGCATTGGAGCTCCCTTCCAATAGGTTATGGAGAATGAGAGAAGATTGTAGCCTTTTGTATGTGGATGCCTACGTATTGGTATGAGTGTGCGCCAGTACAATATTGTAAGATTTTTTCCTTTATAATAAAATATGAAGACAAAGACGTCAACAATGGTGGTTTTATCCCACATTAGATTTCCACCTAAAAAATCCTAGTGTCTTCATGTTTTGATGTGTTTCTTATGTGTGATGGTTTATTATATTCTTACTGCTCATGGTTACTATTCAATTAAAGGCTAATGAAGTAATGGCATACTAGTTAAAGAAGAACAAATGATGAATTATATGAAAAGTTAGCTAACTAGATGTATGTTGTTTTCTTTCATCATAGTTGCATACATACACTAGTTTACTTGATGACAATATCATACATAAATATGAAGAATAAATTGAAAGGTTAGAGTGAGTTTTAAAATATTGATTCATCCCCCCTCTCAATATTTTTCCCAACAACATTTGGAAGAATCATCACACTAAAATCTTCTGAATATAATGAACTAACTAATCCAAATAGCATAGGAAAACACATTGTTGTAACCACCTATTTGGATGAAAAAAATGACAAGAAAGCAAGATATTCTAGTCCAACTATCATAGGAGCCCTCTTTGTTGTAACCCCAAGCTAGAAAAAACAAGAAATTTAAAGGCTAAATAAATTGTTAAAAAGAAATAACACACACTATTGCTTGAAATGGAAATTGCATGAAAGTAAAAACTATTTGGTAACTATATTTACAAGTGTCTTCAAACCCTCAACCTTGTGAATAAATTATAGCTTTGTATACAATTGATATAAATAAAATTCAATCTCTTATAGCTTTAGAAAATAGGACAACTATGCAAATGAAATTGAAAATCAAATCAAATCAAAACATATGCAAGAGATAAATTGCATGAATCGATATTGCTATAACATATAGCTAATTCTATTATTTCATAAATAAATAAATAAGAAATATCCACATGTACACAAAAAAATTAACTAAAATATATCAAATGTAGTGTAAGCTAAAGTATAATAGAACTTGGCTCAGGAGGAGGCCCTACATCTTTATAATAGGCATTGGGTTAGAGTTATAGTAGTACATCAAAATTAAATCAACATTTAGAAATGGAAATAGAATGCATAGAAACATAACCAAATTCTTATAATTTATTGGAAATGGAGTATCAAAGCTACATCCTCAATTTCTCTCCCCCTTTCTTGAATCAAGTTGGGTCTTTATACACTTCCTTCAATGCCTTATATTAGCATGGGGAGTTCAAGAAAGCCATGAGAATATATAATTATCAAGTTGTCTCACTTTTATTACACCAATTTCTCAAATATATATAATAATTACAACATATGACTGACATCCATATCAGCTAGTCAAAATGTTGAAAAATGAGGTTGGAGCAGTTTGGTAAATGGGTGTGGTCAATCTATCTTAGATTATTAGTCTTGTCAGTTTCCAAATAATGCACCATCCACTTGGTAGATCATTTTCTTTAGGTGTAACGATCCATTAGTGTAATAGTAGTGGGAACCAGTGGTGATAGATGGGTGGTGGTGGTGTAACAATAGTGGAATTCGTAGGTGTTACAAAAATGGTAACATGTGTTATAGAAATATGAACATGTGTTACAACAATAACTATTGCAACAATGGGTGTTGCAACAAAATATGTTACAACAAGAAGATGCTAGAATATTGTTTAAATGCACTAGCCCTTAGAGGATTAGGTGTCCAACAATAACTACAACAGTGAGTTTTATAGTAATTGATGAGAGTTGTTGTAGTTAGGAGGTGTTACAACAACTATAATAGTACCTATGATGGCTACTGTAGTAGCATTAACACCTATAATAATAGTTTTAGTATCTTGTCTAGAAAACATTTCACGGGTCTTCTCATTAGCAAGCATAAAAAGAACAGTTCTTCCTTAAACACACAAGTGTAAGTACTTTAAATTACATAATTCATGGGAAAACATATTTTGGTAAAAAATATGTCATCATTGGTAGAGGTAGACTTTAGGATAATACTATGATGAAAAAAATGGTAAAAAATGTGGTAAATGTGTGTGGAAAAAGATTTTGTGTTAGGTTCCCATTAGCATTTACTCAAGCCTTAGAATATAACCTCAAAGATATGATCCAAGAGCTTGAATATTATAAGGACAAGGTTAAAATCCTAGAAGAATATTTAAAATATTACAAAGGTGATATAACTAGCATCATCGAAACTAGAATACATATTAGTGAAGTATAAGAAAATTTTCATGCCATAGTGAAACATATTTACACTGATTTAGATGAATTTAAAAAACATTACTACTTAAATGATATTATTACTAGATAAGGTAAAATTTTAAAATACATGATTGCAACGAGTAAAAATTGTAATGGATAGATTAAATAAATGTTAGGTAAAACTTAACTCTATAAAAGAGTCAACATTGCTTGGTCAAAAGTGGTGGTTTTGGGCCCATGGTTTTGGTTTCCCATGATTTTGTGATCATGGATTGCATATAATGAAGCCTTTAAAAGTCTTGGGAAGAATTCATTATAATAGGCCAGTGAGGTGATCGGTAAAGGCTCACTTGGTTGGTTTGGATTTGTTTTGGCCAAGGGACTAATGGAATTCCATTAATGGGTGTTTCCATGGATTGGGGATTTCTAGGGTAAACTTTGTGGGAATCATGTTTATGTTTTATTATTATTTTTGGTTGATTTAATGTTCCTCTCAGAAAATCTATTTCTCTTTGGTTAATTTTTAACATGGTATCAGAGCCATGGTTGTGTTATTTCTTGTGAGATTTATATTTCAAATGGCTACCTCAAATCTCAACCAACTTCTCAAATAAGACCTCCAACTCAAGCTTGAATTCAAGCACGACATCATATACCATCGATATATACAGTGAAATTATGAAAAATAAATGGGGTTCCTTTCTCATTTTATGTGGAAAGGGAGTATTAGTTGAGTATTCATGGCATTTTTCAAGAAGGATGTGATCTCACTTCTTGAAGATATGGATGTTTATCACCTCATCAAGTGGGCTCATTAGTGCAAGAAGGGGCAGGGAAAGAGGTTGTCCTCAAGGTGGTGAGGAAAGAGAAATTGTGTTAGTGCACTATGGTGGAGCTCACGGTTCAGGACATTTTTCATTTCAAACTAATAGATCATATGAATTTTGAATTGATAACCTAGTTGAAGAAGGAAAACGATTACGTGTATCACTAGTTCAAGGAGCTCCAGAGAGAAAATGACAAGAAGAGGAAGCAGTTGGAGGAGAATATTGATAGAGAGGGATAAAGCAACGTGGGAGAGGAACCATGTGTGGAGAAATTCTCAATGTAAAGAACAAGATCATGGGAAGTTTAGGTACCAATTAATTTAGATCCGACAATGTCTATGGGGGACTTAAGGCTTATTTTATTGAAAAAAGAAGTTGCAATTTGATCTTTGGAAATAAAATGAGTCAATAATTGGTGAAATGAGTTGGAAAAGATAGGGGAGAGAGTTAGCTTAGATTCTTGGAAATTAGAGGGCAAAATATTATGACTATGGAAGAATGGAGTTGATATTTGGTTCAGCATAACATACGCTTAGCTTGGAGACACAATGTTCAAGGATTGTGAAACCGAGCTTTTGAACTAAGATTGTGATTGCCATGGACTTTAGATAGAGTGAACTCAGAAAAGGAGAGAGGGATTTATATGTCCATATTTACACCAACAATGAAGACGAAATAAATATTGTAGCATTGGGTGATGTCTCTATGTGTCAGTTTCCAAGAGGAGAAGAGCTTAGAGGAGGACAAAATTTCTAGATGCAAGGTCCCCTTGCTTCCACTCAAGAGGAGATTCCTTCCAAGGCTGGACATTCCACTCCAAATGCTCGATGTGGAAGTGAAATATGAAACAACCATGGATCCAATTGATGGTTAGAGTCATTATAAGTCCATAATCAACATTGCATAGAAAATGTTGATGCACCGAGGTCTGGAGTTGGATTCTAGGGTATAATGTGTAAAAAAAAAAATTAGTGGTACCAAAAAAGTTATTTTATTTATTATTTTTTCCTATAAATTCTTTTCGAGGGATGCTCAATGTGAATTTTAAGGTTCATGTGGAATTAATTGGGCAAGCCATAGGAGGAAAATCCATCAAGGTAGATGGAAACATAATAGTAATAATGAAAAAAATATTATAATGGGGTTTGAAAATTTGTATTGCATGTAAATGGGCATATTTTTGTAAGACCTAGTAACGCATGTGTACCCATGATAAATTACTAGTAAAGTATGGAGTTAGACCTAGGTGATAGGGGGGCATGCTAGATTAGCATGTGCCCTGGTTATAAACTTTGAGGGGGGTAGGGCCTAGAGGTGAGCAATTTTGGCTCACTTGGTCAATTTATAGATTTGGTCAAAGGAAACCCCAAGTCAAGTTTTAAGGGGAGTTCTTAGGTAAAACTTGACTCGATAAAATATTCAATGTTTCTTGGTCAACAATAGTGGTTTTAGGCATATGGTTTTGGCTTCCATGGTTTTTTTCCATTGGATTCCATGTAATGAAGCCTTTAAAAGGGTTATGAATACTTCATTATAATAGGCTAGGGAGGTGGGTAGTCAAGGCTCACTTGGTTGGCTTGGCCTATTTTTGGCCAAGGGATTAATTGAATTTTGTTACCTATTTTGTCCCTGGAGGTTTCCCAGGGTAAGATTTTTGTGAATTTTGTTTATGTTTTATGACTGTTGCTGGTTGGTTTAAATTTCCTCTTACTAAATCCATTTATTCCAGATTAATTTGAACGAGAGATGGGATAAAGAAAATATTGATGCACCAATAAACCTCCCATAGATGTATGATATGGAAAATCAACTCAACTATTCAACATTTACAAGCTATCAAAGAAGTAAGGAGAAGTTGTAAAAGAATTTTATAGATTCAATTAGCGCTAGGACATGGTTGCACATATAGCCACAAGGCTGATAGGCATGTGCAATTAGCAAAATATTGGGTACTTGGATCAACCATCACCATGCGGTCAAATTAAAATAGAACTATTGGCATCTAATATACACTATAGAGAAATTTATACTAGAGAGTGACTAGTACACTAAATGAGGAACATTTTGTGGCACCCTCTAATAAAAAGTTAAATATTATTGTAAAGTACAATGTTAAGTAAGAAGAGAATAAATTAGTAAAATCCGAGAGTTGTAAATATCAATGGGAAGCCTGCAAGTCTAGTGAAATAGTTTCAAACTTAGCCATGTATGCCAAAGAACAGCCACCTAGTGGAGGCCATTGATTTTTGTAATTTTTTGAACTGTTTTCCGAAATCTAATGAGAAACAATCATTCAAATCATTTTGAAGAAAAAGCATTTCCTTTCTTCTAAATTTTGTATTGTTACTTTGCTTGTAGTAAAATTAAATTGCATATTGAATCCACTGCTCTTCTATGAATTATATGACCTTGTGTTGCATTGCACTTGTTTTCTAACATTTTTGTTTTGAGACAATAGATAGATTGTCCTGAGTTAGTTTACCTTACATTGCAGATCACTTCTTTTCTGACATAATGAATCAATGGTCACGAGCAAGCTTGTTGTTTCAAACTAATTTCTGCCATATTTAAAAGACTCAATATAATATCCAATTGAATAATTCAATTGTATTGTGACTTACCAATTTCTTTATATCGTAATTTAATGATTTATAAGATAATATTTTAAAATGTATTAAAACAAATAAACCTAACAACTCAACATAAGAATCTTCATCAATTTTTTAGTTCCCATTTAGTTATTTGACATTTTATTTTACTTTTGTAAATATTACTTGTATTACTATTGGAAACCAAGGAGATTACATAATATTTGTTAAACTCACATGGATAGTAAAGACAATGTGCTCTCTGAAATGTTGGTATAAAGGGCGGTGGTTTAAGGATGACCACCAACACTGGAACGCTTAGTGTAGTTCCCGGAACTCTTCCAAAACTGGCAAGAAGCTGGAGTCTTCTGCTAGAGGAAGTGTTCTTAATCTGTGATGGTTTAAGGATGACCAACAACTCTGGAATGCTTAATGCAATTCCTGGAACTCTTCCAAAACTGGCAAGAAGCTGGAGTCTTCTGCTAGAGGAAGTGTTCTTAATCTGTGATGGTTTAAGGATGACCAACAACTCTGTAATTCCTGGAACTCTTCCAAAACTGGCAAGAAGCTGGAGTCTTCTGCTAGAGGAAGTGTCCCAGATTGCCAACTGAAGGCATGTTCAGGCATCTTGTCTCTGGCTACAACTCTGAAACTGGTGTGGCAAGTTGTGGCTCAGGATTGCTTGATGTGACTTTGAAGCTTGTAGATGACCATCATTTCCCCCCCTGTCAGATACAAGGTGAGATGATGGAGAAAACTCAACTGCAAGACTGTTCAATACTCTGGAACAAGTTCTGACATGTGTTTGGAATATCTTCTTGGCTGTTGATGCCCATTGCCAAGAAGCGATCCATCCAAGATGAATCTTTGTTCTTGCAGGACGTTTGTTTTTGAAGCATCTGTGTGAAGAATGGTTGGTTTTATGACAGTGCTTACATGGATGAAGATCAAAACAGTGATCTTTCAAATGGCCAACTCGGTCACAGTGTTGGCATTTCATGATCTGTTGTTTTTGTTGTTGTTGTTGTTGTGGAAGAGGGGCAGAATCTGGAACAGCTGAAGCTGAACTGTCATGAATGAAATCCAGCACTCTGAAACTGAATGGGCTTGGCATAGTCTGGAATATGAAAGGACAAGTCCTTGTCATATCCAAGACCAGTTTTGTGCTTGTTGTGGACAAGTTGTTCCCAAGGTCTGATGATGGGCTTGGGAAGTGCAGACTGAGTTTCTGCATCTGCATGTTCAACTGCTGCTTTATTTGAATGAACTGTACCATTATTAATATGCTGCTGATGGGTGGTTGTCTCAATGTTCTGAACATAAACAGGTTCAGAATGGTGTCTATTTTGATGTAGCTCTTCTTGCTATAGCTGTGATTCAAGCTGCAAAAAATCGATCTTTTCTTGTGCATCATGCAGGCAGGTCTGAATGTCACAAAGAGTGTCTTTGCTAACATTTACCTTCCCACCAATAGTGGAGTGTATTACTGTATTCAGTAACTCTAATACATCATGAAATCTAGCCATTGTCTCAACAAAGAAATGAACACTCAGCAAGTCTAGACAAACCCCAGCTATTGAAGATTTCAAAAAATTAAGAATATCAGTTTGAAAAAGGCACTCAACTAATTCCAGCTAAGAATTTAGCCAATCACTAACAGATTTGTGTCCAGCAAGAATGAGAGGCTCAAAGTCCTTCCAACACAGATACAATAGATATGTTTCACCCTTAAAATGCTCAGGTATACCAAGATACGCTTTGTATGGATGCACAATTAAATGACTTCTTCCTTCTTTGAAATTCGAACTTCAACTACAGGAATGGATTACATATACCTCTGATATATCACTCTAACAGAGATCTGAAGTAGAATATACCAGCAAATGTTAGGAAGAACAGTGGCTATAGATAAGTGTTATAACATCAAAGAAGCTTCATTCTTCAGCAGGATCCAACTGGGCACTTTCTGGCACTATAAAGATCTGAGTTTATAGTCCTCCTTTTATAGAATCAGCAGCAAGCTTTTGGAGCAAGAAATATATGTATATCAGAGACCCCAACTTCGGCAAATAACCCAGATTTAAGAGGCAGCTCGAATAGGCATTTCATAGGGTAGTTTGACCTCCACTAATCAGCGACAATCCTTCACTAACTTGTTACCAGCATGGAAAGTGACGGTGCCAAAGTAATCCAAATCGAAGGGCAAAACATTCCATTAATTGTTGTAAAGAGGGATGGTGGCTTCAACTATGCTTCGACTGATATGACAGCACTGTGGTACCGCCTTAATGAAGAGAATGCATAGTGGATCATATACGTGACAGATGTTGGTCAATCGTTGCATTTACCATATCCAAAAGCAAGGCAGGTTGGATTTGGCCTAGTTCTTGGTTCAGATGGTAAACACTTCCGGACTCGTAGTTCAGAGGTCGTTCGCCTTGTAGATTTGCTTGATGAGGCCAAGAATCGGAGCAAGCAGGAACTGATGTAAGTCGAACCACTTATTCAACTGCGTGTTTGGTCCATGCAATTCTGGAAATGAAGAATAATACTCAGCTTGGTTGTACTCTGCTCCAGACATCTCCCTTCCGCGTATCAGTCTTCTCTTCCTCAGCAGTGTGCTCCCAGCAACTCGAGCCTTCACTGGAAATCTGGCCTTTAGGCTCTATACGCACAGGTATGGTATTAGCAGCTATCTCGATGGCCAACTAAGAATTTTCCAGCAACCTTCCGCAACAGAATTTGTCCCACACAGCTCTTAGAGAATTAAACTCAGTCCCTTAAATGACAACGTTCAGTCAGAGCACATGGAAATGACTGTGGTTCAGATGCCATAAATCGGACTAGGACCTGCAGGTGGTCGTGACTCTGAAATAGAAGAACTCGTCTCCCTTTTGAGCTAATAATTCAACCTCATGAAAAGGATAATTTCTTCTTGCAAGATAAATTCGGTTACTATGAGGGACTGTCTCAACAGTGTTCAAGAAATGTGCCTCAAAATTCACGAATTTGATCTCAAATCTGGAATGTTTGATTGAGAATGAGATATATGCTCAGAACTTCTCTGTGGATAACTTGGCCCAGGAGATAAAGAGAGAGTGGCTTCAATCTAAATAATTTTGACTGCCATACAATGAAAATCGCTTTCATAATATGCGTGGAACCTTAATCTATCCACAAAGAAAATATGCCCAGGTATCTTGTGCGTGAAAGCAGGTATCTTGTGCGTGAAATTTAGAGAGAGACATGCCGCAAAAGAACCAGCTTACAATCACAATCCACACGGCCCTACGTTGAGGAAGATCGATCCTCCCAAGAGCAATTCAATTCGAGCCACTGAAAGCAATTGGAACTCGGCTTCTTTTAAGAACTCGGTCCCCTGCTTTTAATTCGTTCCTCTACCAGCGATGCGGCTTCTGCTCTGGAAGAGAATGGCATTTGGCCTCTCAACTGAAGCATTCGCACAACAATCTCGGATCCTTAACTCTTTGAAGAAATGGGCACAAATGGGCGATTTAGAGGCTGCATACAAATTGTTTGATGAAAAATATACGGCCGAGTATTCAAAGAAATGCAAAGAATAACGCACACAACATTTCGCTGAGACCACAATTCACTGAAAAATGCAGAGGATAGAGGCGTTGATGACAGATGCGTCAGAACAGTTAGCGCAGAGTGACCAGCGGAACCGATGGGGAGAGCGACAGGGTGAGCGTTAGACTGAGAATGGCAGAATATATAAAACGCATAGATGCCGAGCGCAGAGAATTGTCAGACAGTAGAGGCGCAGGAAGGCAAGGTGCTCATTAGTGTCAAGTATGCGTGGAACGTTACAGATAATGAATACCAGGCCAGCGCTATTCAAGGCAGCTCAGACACAGGATTATGGACAGAGGTGTAGGACTAACATGCACATAACAGGCCACAGAAAAACAAGCGGCTCTGATACCATGTTAAACACACATGGGAAACATAGAATAAGAAAGATAAATCATTTAGTACATTTTTTTATTAATAGGAGATGTACATTTATAATACAATGTTGTGACTCTTGGGTTTCAGATCCCAAGGTCTCTTGGACTCCTTTTTTCCATTCGGCTTCCACACTAACCCACTTAGGATTAGGTGTCCAACAATATTATTCTTTTCAAAGCATTGAAGGCTCTGGAAGTACCATTGTTACCAAAAATCCTGGTTATAGAAACCAAAATTAGGTTCATTCTAGACATATATAGGCCCAGGAAATGGGAGTCACTGAAAATATTCATCTTCCAGTCTATTCGCCATACAAAACTTACAAAACTTACTATTTAAATGAGCTGAGATGAGTATGGTAAATTATAACAATGAAACATCATAGATACCACAAACACATAGATATATAGTAGACTAGTCAAGGATGATGATTATCGATCCTGGAGAGCCAACTTCATGTGAATTATTCTCCGAGAGGGAAGAATGGAAGAAATGGAATTGAAAGGAGCTACGTTGATAACTGCATCCTATTTTTCATGACATCTGGACTCAGTTTCAGAATCTTAGATGATATATCTTTCCACTTGATTCAGCCCTACCACTATGTCATCCAAGTTGTAGTGGATATCTCTCATAATGCGCTTGATTTCTTCCTGTCCATCAAATATTTTGTAGTTGTCAATTTGTTTATCCTTGATGACCATGTTTAGCATATTCTCTCGCTGGTGATGAAGGGTGATAGAGTGCAAAAAGTGCAGGCATATCTTCCTAAATTTTCTAGGTCCTGGCACCCATTTGAGATAGCCTCCACTAATCTCACGGTCAGAAAAATATTGTTTATCACCAAATTCCTTAGCTTCTAGTTTCAAAATTTCCTTCCTGACCTCCAATGGAGCAGCCTCGAAGAAGTTAGCTACAAACTCCCATCCAAAGAGTCAGCGATGCCTAGATGAGAAAGGGCCTACAACTCCTCCTTGACATATTGGTTGTCATTTCCTAGACGCCATACATTGCCTGCAGACCACACTGTTACTATGACAGACAACTGAAAACAATATGAGAATTATAGTGGAGGAGAGATAACTGAAAACGAGTGCTAATATGAACGTAAACTAAGTGGGAGAGAGAGATGGTAAAGGAGTGTAGGGTAATAGGATTATTTAAGAAGACCTAGAACCATATGTGATTTTTTAACTTGGAGAACCGATGATGTGTCGAAAGACAGACATGTAACTGAAACTCCTTGATTCTTTTCTGAATACTAAAAACTAAAGATATGAACTAACTTAAAGAACATAATGGATTGTAAGGTATTGTGGGCCCTTAAAGACTATTTTAAAACCAAACTAAAAAAGTCCCTAAATACCAAACCCCACAGACAAGAACCTGGTAGTTGAAAGAGACACTAGATGGTTCAGAACTTTTGGGGAAAGGATGATGACCAACTCAATGACTGGGCCAGACCCTGTATTGTGCAAGAACAAAATGAAAAACATGAATGCTTACAACCACCCAGAGGGTTTGAGTGCAAAATGGCGATAGCAAGGTGCAGGGAAAATGTACTGAGAGGGAAGGGAAGACCAGATATGGAAAAAACTTTGAGATATCTCCACTACCCAGTGGTAGATCCACCATGTCGCAGCTAACCCAAATTCCACTAAACAAAGAGAATTTATTTCATTTCTAGACAATCTTGTTGTATTCTGCCACCCCGCTAACCTCATGGGATCTTTATACAACCTCTTCTGCATGGGATTCCTAATAAGGATAATGAGGATAGAAATGGAGATGTCGCAAGATGATGGAGATGTGTCCCTAGAGGTTCCAAGACTCCATAGATCAATGTAGGAACTCATGATGCAATCATAAATGGAGAAAATTCATTTATTAGGGAAATCCCAAGTAACAACCAATTCTTCGTAGGAGGAGGAGTCCATTTCCGTAGGGACAAAGGGAATGAAACAAAGTGGCAATCCTAGAGTGCATGAGATTGTGAAGTCCAAGCGATGGACATTTAGTAGGTTGTATCAAGCCGGGAGAGGAACCATACCTGCGTTCCATTCTAGCCATTCGAGTTAACAAGGAGGGTCTATACCAATTAACTAGAACTACCAAGGTTCGTTTCGAAAAGAGGACATGCTTGGTAAGTGGAAGCATGAGAAGTAAATGAGGGTATTGTAGTGTGTGCATGTTGGAGAGGCAATACTCCGTTACTATAAAGTTGACGTCAACGATCACCCCCATCAGGGAGTTATTTAACATTTTATACTATGAACTATTAAAGAAACTATCAAGTAATATATTCTCATAAGTGAGCATAAAAGAGGAAATATGAATTGTGTTAAATAATGAAACTCTAGTAGAAGAGGGAAACACGAACAACTTCATGCTTGATAGATCATGAGTTCAAAAAATCAAGTTTATATAATAATAAAAAACATAACGATATGCAACCTTAGATTATTTTAGAAAAATAGTGGTTGTGCACTAAATCTCGGGATGAAATATAAAATACCCAATCACACTCCTACAAAATAATGGTAGCAAAAATATAATTGCAAAATATGAGAAGACAGAGCTTTAATTTTTTTTGAAATCAATACTTATAACACATTTATTTAAATTCAATTCATGAAAATTTATTTAAAACACATTTTATCCAACAACATGAGTTCTGTCATCAAGACAAAAATTCCAATTTCCATAGAATCACATCTCAACACTTCTCGAAAACTTTGGAAAAATTGATATTGGTACTTTTCAACATTTCCCCATAAACTTATTCACATTGGATATATATTCGCATAATATTCCTTTCAACACTTTTGAAAAAATAACTCATTAACACCCTTCGGTATATCTCTAATAGTAATTGACGTTTCTAAAAACACAGATTATAAGACTTTTGAGTGAACCTAAAAAAGCTATCATTTCTTAGGGAAAACATGATAGAAGAAAATCCCATGTTTCCTTATAGATTATAAAACTTTATAAACAATTTGGGAAAATCCCATTTTCCCCATTTTTCCTTTATTGAATCTTAGGAGAAAACTTACATTATTGCATGTTTTTTTTTTTTTTAACCAGCAGTTACAATATTGCACCTTATGGTGGACCTCTAAAACTCATTGGTACTTTCCAAAAAATATTTTCAGTTGGCACTTTTCGATGGATCTTCGAAACCTAGTGACACTTTCACAAAAGCATTTCATTTTTGCATCTAGGTTAGGAAAGTACATGCGGGTGTATTCATGTGTATAAATCTTGTAATATTTTTCTTTTTTTTTAAGGCTAAAGAAATTGCTACAACAAAACAAAATACATTCTCTCACACACATACTTAATAGGATGAGGTTCAATTTTCAATGCATTGAGTACATGACACACCCTAAAATTATAAAGTTTGGATACCTTTTTTCATACATGTAATATAATATATATATATATATATATATATATATATATTCCAATTTTGAATACTATATAATTTAGTTTTATTGTGATTTTAAGTTAGTATTATTTCCATTTCAAAATAATTTTCTCATTAATCTATGTATCATTCAATCAATTTTTGTTTGGAAACATTCTTTATAGTGATATGACATGTTTTGATCAAAATAAAATTTCCTAGCAATACACCATGTTTCATTGACATAAAAGTACCCTAAGCATACACCATGACTTGTTAACATAAAATTTCCCTAAGCATACACCATCTTTGCCTAGCAATTTTTTTTTTGGAAATACAAAGGAAAAAGTATTGCTTTGCTTCTTGAAAATAGTTGACTTTGACATAGGAGACCAACTCGAGTATTCTCTATATTTGCTGCCCAAATTATTCATCTATAGTAAAACATCACTCTAATAAAATTTTCCTTACATAGAAAATAATTTAAGAAATATGGAGTGTAATGTATTGTTTCAAATATTTTTTATTTTTTATTTTTTTCAGTAACACATCGCAAGAAAAATTAAAATGACATGAAGGTAATTCCATTTTTCGTCTATTTCTACCGAAAATCATTATTTCCAATGAAAGGTTTCTCCAATTCCACGAGGAAAATAAATGATCAAAAATTTCCATAACACACGAAACTCCTTTGTCTGATTAAGTATATGGGGTTTATAATATTTTAATATCCAACACATCATGAAACCTAAATCTAAGATCATAATTTTCTTGTGCTCATCGATAGTTTTCTGGCAACTATAATTTTATCAAAATGCATGTTTAGGACATAATGTCATGGCCCTTTAAATAATTTTTACTCCCTTTAAGCTTAGACATCATGTTAGGTCCCTATAATACTAGTATAACCCCTTATTGTTATTACTGCAACCTCCTTATTAAATTATTGTGCCCATGTAGTCCCTGTATTGTTATTATTGTGCCCCATAGAAGCCCACTATTGTTATTGTTGTGCGCTTACATTATTCTTGTTATGTTGGCTCTTATTATATTATGACCCCTTAGACTCCTATATATAGGAATAAGATCTTTTCATTTGTATCATCCAAGAATTGTTCATTTGTGTAATGTAAAGGAGGTTGCTCCCTCAAAGAGGCTGATTTTTAAGTCATTGATCTATATTTTCTATCCTTTTGCGAGCTGGTTTCATAACACATAATATATACAATGTTTGTGTGTTAGTGATGTGACACTGACACACATTTCCAAGTAAGATGCCACAGTAGATGTCTTCGAGGTATTACCTTGCCACGCCAGAGGGTTAACATACACACACATACATATATAATCTCATGTGGCATTCCAATGTTTTCTTGATGTGATAAGTTTTATTGAAAAAAATATTTGGATGCAATATATCACATCCACTAAAAACTTCTCATGTGTCAACCATTGCAATGTTAGTTATAATTTCCATGGTGTTCAAAAGTTTTAAACCCCTTGACAATGCCTCTAACCACATAGTATTTCATATTTGATTTTTTTTCAATGGCCACATTGGAACCACCATCTTAACGAGTGTGCACAATTGGCCATATATATTGATTGTGAAATGAGAAAAAATTCTACTATTGGGTTGTTTTTCCATGTTCCAAGAGTTGTGACCCTGCTAATGTATTCTAAATGTTTTAAATTGTGTTAAAGAGTAATGTGCACATAGATCTAGTCATGTTTCATCATTGTATGATTTTACAAAGTTTATTACGTTTTTTCGACTTACCAAATCACTAGTGCTATGACAATGTTAATGATACATGATGTCTCATTGAAAATAGTTTTTCATGGTGATACACCATATTTTGTTGTGAAAAAACGTTTCTTAGAGAATTTTTACTCCCTTCAAACTCAAACATCATTTTTACAATGTTTACTTGTCACTGACATGGTGTTGATGTGCATGGCACATGTGGGAAGCCACACATAATATTATATATATATATATATATATATATAATGTGGCATTAGTTGATGTGTGATCTGAGTTGACTCAACGCCCAGATTTAACCAATATCTTTTACTTTCATGATGTGATTAGAATTGAAATTAAAATAGCATAAAGGAACATAAATGCATGTTGTAAAGAAGAATGAACATGACAATCCTCAGCAACATAAAATAACAAGACATTGATAATGGAGTTCGTCCAAGAGGGACTACGTTTCCGGGCCTCGGTGTTAAGATGGTGTAGGCTGCTACATTAAGTGTTTTCAATAGTGATGATGTACATAAGAGGTGACATTGCTATCATACAAGGACAATTCCCTCATGCAGGAGTGGCCAAGAGATGCTCCGCTGCAGGAACTCTCATTCAAAAAGGACTCCTGTCAGTATGACCTAAACTCATGCATGATGATAATGAGCATCCCACCAACATGGCATAAAAGGGTCTCAATGGAAACATACATGGCGACACATGAGTAGCCCATCAACATAATGACAAAGGGATCTCAAGAAAAACATGATGAATCATGACAACAAGTACATCCGAAAGATGATTCTGCATCACATCAAGCAAGAATCATGAAACAAGTAAGAAAACAAGATCCCACATCAAACATGAAACAAGGATCTATGTAGCACAATGCATCTCATAGCAAAAAGAAGTACATGAACACATTGCATATACCTCACACCCTGAGGCCATCTGAAGAAAAGGATGTCAAACCACTGAAGCTGGTCGTACCAGCAATCTCATGACATCGAATCGCATGGAAATGACTGCTGGCACATGAATGTTGACACCTGCACTCCACTTTGAAAAGTGGCGAAAAAAATGAAATCATCAAATGGAAAACCTGAATGCACCATCAGATTTGTGGCGTCGACTAGTGTAAAATCAACTGTCAAATTTCTGAATTCTGAGAAAGTGAAAATCTGGGGCTTAAGGAATCTTTTAGATTACCCCTAGATTCCTCAAAGATTCCTTCCTTCGGGTCATCTAAATATCTTCTTCTCAAATCAAAATTCTGATTGCGCCATTAGGTTCGTGTCACTGAGAGGTGTAAGGTCGACATAAAATTTGTCCAATTTGGACACTGCAAAAATCTCACCCTCCTGAGAATTTTGCCTAATCATGGTTCTGTTTGCCTTTTATACTTCTTTTTACATTCTCCATTATCTAAAAGTACCTAAAACACTTTATTCTTATCTTATTTAGGTTTATCTTTGAAAAACATTTACGATTTAGAAATTAGGGAATAATACTCATGGTAATGTGTTTTGTTATTGATATGGGTGCATTACATAAAAAATCATGGCCACTTACAAGAGAAGACGTGGCAAAGTGGTGGTCATTGAAATTATCTTTGAGATAGAAGAAGAGGAAGAAAAATGTAGTGCCATAGGTCCCATCCACGATGACCCATATGCATCATGGACAAATATGTTTCTTTATAGTGTGAATAAACATATGAGATGTTTTTAAATTAGTCCTACTCTATGTTACTAGTGGGTGACAGAGACTCTATCATTTTCCATGTGATTGGGTTCTCCATGCTACACCAGATAGCCACTCACACAGTTATATTACATGTGCTAAAGCCATCTCCTAGATAATATATCATATTTATGCTAATAAACAAATTTAAATGACTCTTAGGGTCAAACTATCTCATCTTTTAATCTAGTAGTTCTCCAATCATGCTAGAAATTCCCATTGAAAAAAATATATTGATAGAGGATTGATGACTTAATGTCAGCTATAAGTTAGAAATATTATAAAGAGCTTGTGGATACCTGATAAAATCTTCAAGAGTGGAAATTCTATTATTTATCCCACTAGTACAATGAGCACACCATGTCAATATGTGGCCTTCATTATTTTCTTACTTTATGAAGAAGCTAATACCAAAAAAATTAAAGAATCATGGGTGCCTATGAAACACTAGATGACAATAATAAGGGAGATCTTCAATTGGGTAGACATTCTCTCTAATACCCTAGAAGAAACAATGTCAGTTGTAAATAACATAGCCCTAGACAAATATCTAAGTTTTCACATGTCCTCCTATCTATCGGATATCACATGTATGGTACAGGCTAGTGTTAGTATGAAATTTCTTAGAAGGTGTACAAAAAATGTCTCACTTAAGTCACTAGGGACACATGACCCTAACAACAATTTGTGGTTGCTTATGCTTTAGATTTTCAATGTCAAAACAAGAAATATTTGCAATAAAAAGACATATGCAATCCAAAACAACAAACCACAATATATATCCAATGTAATAACCCAATATGGAAAGACTTTTAAATGAATAATAATCTTCATCGATAATTCCTGGTGAAGGAGATCTACAAAAATGGTTTGCAAACCCCCCTCCATGGGATGGGTCCTTTGATGTCCTTGATGCTTCAACAATCGATTCTTTCTTTCAATATGTGAAAAGCCCAAAACAATGTGTAGAACTCAAGTGTAGATCATGGTGAAGAATGAATGGAAAGCCCTCTTATTTATAACAAAGTATTGGGTTGATCTCAAAAATGGAAAATAATAAAATAATTTTGACCAAATCAAGATCCAATCGTCACGAATACTTTATTATATTTTTTGGAGAGGGAAAAGATATTCAAAATGGGCAAATATCTTTATTTAGAAATAATAACAAATAAAATGATTTATTAATTATTTTGCGAGGATTAAGAATTGTGTGAAATTGAAATAATTATTAAATAGTGATTTAATAATTATTCCAATAATAGAATTCAGGAATAATGAATAAATAGTGATTTATTTAATTATTCCTAGGTGATTTAGTCAAATCTGACAAGGAATAATTATCAAATAATGGTTTAATAATTATTCCTAGAGAAAATTAAATGAATAATGATTTATTCAATTATTCTTGTGGGGTTTTTTAATTTTAAGGAGAAATAATTTAATAAAAATGATTTACTAGATTATTTCCCATGGTGAAAGTGATTTTACTATGGTAAAATTAATCCTACATGGTGTATTTCGGTCCACCTAGATAGAAATATCTAGGTGATCATTTTTTGGTGATAACAATTTCCCCTCAATATATGACTGTTAGGATAAAATCATATGACCAAAATACGTTGTAGATTACACTTTCACGAGACACCAAAGGGGAGTTGGAGAGAGAGAGAGAGAGAGAGAGAGAGAGAGAGAGAGAGAGAGTAATTCCATATAAGTCTAATTTTATGTTGGAGTACATGATATCAAATGAGACAGGGGAGGCATACCCATACCCACTGATATAACTGAGTACAAATAATAATGGTGAGCCTAGAAATGTGGGACTGAGCTACAAAGTACATGATACATGATATGTTGGCACCAATGGGCTATAAAGTAATACAATGAACCTCATATACATAATGTTCCTAGAAAGACATAGACCAGGAATGAATACAATAGCATTTGAGTACATGAGACATAATTCCCCTCAATCTGAAATGGTAAGGGGGAATTGCAACCAAGGAAGCCTTGTTACACATGAAAGGGCTCTGAAGATCTGAATGGGTCATTTAAAGGAGACATGCATGTTGTGGGCACTACAAGCATCTAAAACTGATCCCATCACACCTGTGGAACCACATCTAAGGTTGGATCAACATCTACAGACATCTGAGCATGTGGGGCGCTACTTGAAGGGCCACCCCCTCATGAGGTCTGGAACATCTCACACACACTCGGGAATCACTGGGACAATTGTATGGATCACCGAACCATCAAGTGTATGATTATCAATTGTGTGATAATGAGATGGCGTCGAGCACATGGGAGAAAACCAAGTAAAAGGGAAATGATGGTTCCCTTTGCTTGATCTGAGGCACCGAGCAAAGATGAAGGCTAGAACCAAGGTATATCGCCCTCTAGACCAAATTTCTGGAGTAAATGTGTGGATGTCGACAGAAGAGGGCCTGTCAGGGTTAAGGCAATGAGGAATCCTTAACAAAGGCACGAGGTATCATAGTATAGTGATTGATGGACTAACACCAACGATGATAATGGAAGGAAACATGTTGAATGGAAGACTGATGACTTCCCTTGTCAGAGCATAATATGCATGGTTGACTTGGCAGCGACTGACTCGATTACAGAGGGGATGGTTAATTACTCAGAAGGGGGATTTTCAAAGATGGAGCAGTATATATGGAGGCAAAATATGAACGTGATGGGATGGATGTGACACTAATATGTATGTAATATTGTAACTAGAGTCAAGGGGATTCGAAATAGACTCCATAGGTGCAAGGGTGATTCATTTCGAATGCTCTGAATAAGGGTGACTCGATGATGCTGCCACATGGTGCATGCTCGTAGGGGACCATAAAAACATGAGTACATGATGGTTATTCATGACAAAAATTAACACGTGAGGTAACCAATGCGTGGGTAAAGTGGTACCAGAGTATAGATTTATCAAATGAAGAAATTTGATTTTAATAGGCTGCAAAGTGAGATCTCATGGAAAAAATGGCTTCTTGGTGAAGTGTCACATTACCAAAATAAAAAATGGAGGCCCATTATAGAACCTGGTGAGATATTTCTAACGGTGTTGACGGTTCGTCAAACGGAGCTATGATTTGGTCGTAATGGGCGATGGAAAAACTAGGGTTTTTCCTATAAAATGGATTTTGCCCCCAAATCCAATTCATTTGCATAGTGAGCTGTTGGAGAATTTGGAGAGGAGAAGAAGACCCTAAATCTTGTGGAGATCATAGTAGACAAAGTGACCATCAAAAGCAGGATCTTCAAGTTGGAGGTAGGTGGCCTAACCTTACTCATCATTTTTTGTGGATTGGATTTTCATATTAGGGCTTCAGTGCTCTAGGGGAAACTCCTGCTCTTCTTCATGGTTGGAGCACACTTTTTGGGCCCTGATCTACATTCTGGAATGTAGAAACTAGGCCAGTAAGTGTGTCCAATGTAGTTTTGAGGGCAAAACCTACATTCTAGACTGAGTGGAAGAGTAGGATGGAGGGGTCTCTGTTGAGATTAAGCTTTGTACGCATGATGTGTGCCTTTGAATCTGAACCAAAAAAACATAATGGTATTCTGCATGTATGGAAGAGCTAAAGTTTTCATGGAAAGAAAGAGATTTGGAGCCTCTTTGTGCTGAAATTCTGGGGAATCAAGCAGTCAAAGGGGTTTTGACATAGTATGGGGTGCTAAAGTTGTTGGAGAATCCTTTGATGAGGGCTAGTGAGACCTTGTTGTCGAGGATGGTGAGCTACTAGGACCTAGATCAAGATTCCTTTGTATTATGGGGGAATAGGAATGAGATCACGATATAGGACATATATTTTTTGACATGATTCCCCCACCCCCCACCCTCTAGGGGTGGTGGGGAAGATACATCTAGTGTTGCCTCATGGGAGGCATATAGGAGAGTTTTTTTATCATCACTATGCATCATGTGTTCATGCAAAGGGCACAACCATTCATATCAGTGACTTAGAGAGGCTTTAGACACGAGCTACAACCAAGTAGTCTTACGGATCTTGTGTAGTCATGCCTTCCATCAAATTACTAGGGGCAAGATGATGCTAGTGGAGAGTATGTTGGAAGGGACCAACTATGGGTGGGTCCAAATGATGTTGTCATTGTTGAAACTAAAGTTGACACCATGTAGGCGAAGGACCAATGATAAATATTCTTTTGGGATGGTGTTATGCTTATTCTTCTTTGAGAAGATCCTGACCATCTGCCCTCATGTACAACTCTGTGATGGGGGCCCATAGGAGCCCCGAATTTTCCATTGGGGGAAGTTACTACAATGAGGTGGAGGGGGAGTCGGATCGGTTTTTTGACCAAACTTTTTTGCATATTGTGACTAGATACCAATGTATATAGATGATTATCCATATAGTGGAATGAACTATCAAGGAGATCCTGACGTAACACTTCCGTCGGGATGAGCATGGGTTCCAGATGGTAAGAGAAATTAGTTATATATTTGATGCATTTATAGTTTAAGAAATATGTGTATGTGATACTAATTTCTAAACTTTGTGATATGCAGATATAGCATCAGTGAGGTCGGTAAGATACATGGGACAAAACGCAATGCCTCGGGCTGCAGATCAGGCTAGTTCCACATCATAGCAGAGATTAGGTAGTTATGATCTACTCAAGGATCTCCAATGTAGATTCGACGTGCTACTAACTAACGTGATAGAGCATGGGTGACATGACTTAGAAGATTAGTATACATATGATTTCACTAGTCTTCCCTCATAGTGGCGAGGAATCACGCGACACATTTCTATGGTTGACCAGGAAATACGAGACCTACCAGCTGGTGGGATAGATTTTCTCACTTGGGAGGCTCTAGATGATAGTGATTAGGCATAGGTACTATAGGGATTAATTCATGGGTGTTTGGTGATGTAGAAACCCTCAAGGGTCTTCCCAGGATCCTTGGCATACTGTAAGATTATCTGCAGTTGGCACATAGATGCATGCATGTCTATGTTAAAAAAATGAGAATCAAAGCAGGAAGAAGGACTTATTACCTCAAGTCTTGGTGTGGTGCTACTGGAGAGCATGAAGTAGCAAAGTGGAAGACCCATCAGCTAGCTCTAGATTAAAACCTACACATAGATAAGACAAGGTGTAATATCACAACATATAAATTTGACAATCAATGCACTAAAATATAAAGATAACTAATTACATGTATCTAAGCCACTCGTAATAACAACATTGAATAAATATGTAAATAGATTACACTACCAACGCCACAGAGTGGACAACACAATTGCAGTTCCTTATTAATGTAGAAAAGGGTGATTACAACCATCGGTTGTATCAACTTTCCCTTACTCCTCCAACTCCTGTCTCTCTCTTCCTTCTTAACCTCTTGCTATGCCTTAGTCAGAGACTAGTCTCGGCAGTCAAATAGGAAATCCTTTCAAATGTTTCGACCTTTTCCACAATGGCCCTAGCCTCACATATATAGCATGAGAGGATAAGCCTTGCCAAATCCCTCATGAGTTCCTTTCAGCAAAAAGGGAGATGTTTCCATGCTTTTGTGCTCTTTCCAGTTTGTAGACTCTGTTAGGAATAGTAATTCCTCCAAACAGGTCAAGTTTTGATGTTTCCCTACTTTTGTGAGTTGACATAGGAGTGAATCTTGGGATATTTATCAGTCAACTTGTTCCTTTGACCCATGAAAACTCATTTAGGTTGACTAATGCCCTTCCTGAAGTAAAAAATAGAGTTACCCTAGGCACTAACTGTTATAGACATATTTGGGCACTGCAACCCCAATCATACATGTCCATAAACCAAGGGCTTCTAAGTCCCTAAAAGTGTTGTTTCATACCCTAAAGGAGCAAGGTTAGCTGATTACATCATCTCCCAGAAGTTCTCCATGAAAAACTACTCAGAACTGGTCAAAGCAGGACTATACAGACTGCCCAGTGCTAAAGGTGTGATGCATCTCACCTGCCACATGCAAAAAGTGCGATGCATACTGGAAAGCCCTTCTATAGGGTGCGATGATTGAGAGCAGATAAATGGCACAAGCAGTTCACTAGGTGGAAACCCAAAGAATCTTCTAGAAACTGCTCATTTGACACTTGCCTCTCTGAGTTCGCCCAGGGATGAGTAAGAGATCTAAAATCTCCATGTGGAACCAAGAACTATCAGTGAAATGACACTAATCAAAATCCCAGAAACTGACTCACTCTCCTGTAAACATCTATATATGGATCCCTCATCCAAAAGATCCAGAGGCTGGAATTTTGTAATTTTCAAGGAAGTGTTGTTGGTTTCTCTTTGAAGACATTGTTGGGTGATCTTGCTTTGTATGAGGTGAAGAGGGATTTCATGCTGGGAGGATGGTGTTGGGTTAGACCAAGTGGCTGTAATTCTCTCTTCTATTACTTTTACTAATAAAGCTATTTGAGTTTTCATCCATATTCTTATGTATCTCTGAATATTGTGTTGTTATATGCATTTGTATGGTCAATATATATCTGAGCCTATATTGTTTACAGTGATAGATCTCTATGCTTTGATGGTATTATGCTTCTATGAATCTACAAGTGCTCTTTGAAGCAGGACAAGTAAGGAAGCAGTGGTGAGATTCTGTCAAAGGGGAAGGGAAACAAGCAAGGAACCAAGTGGAAGACTGAGGTTGGTACTCTCTGCTTCTTTCTCATCTCTCTCTCGTAATGGAAAAACAAGTGACTTTAATCTATTTGTTTCTAAGATAGCTACCCATCTTAGTGGGACTAGCATCTCTGAATAGACACTAGATTTCCCGATAACAAAATGGAAACTCCACTAGGGAGTGATTAGTTTGATTGCTTGTCTCTATTTGTTTGATTCATAAACCACAGATGGAGCCTGAAGTCAAGCCAGCTAGCCTTCAAACTGCATTTTCTATGCAAGTGCAAAGTAGATCAACGCTGCTTCAGTCAATCTTCGGGTTTGTTTATGAACTGAACAATCGACTTGCAAACATCTTAAGTGCCCTAGAGGTAGCTTGAGTAACCTCATTACATCAGCCCTATACTTTGTAATTACTGACTATCATTTTCTCGGCCTAAATCCCTAAACTAAACTGCAAACTGTGACCAAAAATCAAGTTAAAGTCTCGTTCCTGGACCATTGTACCCTCTCCCTTAGGCAGACTAGATGAATCACACCTCTTGTGTGCAGTAGGTGAGATGCATCCCTATTTCCCTGTGTTATAGGTGCAATGATCAGGTAAGACTGTTTCTGCCTCCAGATTTTGGTTTTCTCTTCACTGTCTTCAGTTTTATTCAAGAGTTTTGTTGTTTATGATTAGTAGACCATTGTAGAAACCCCCTTCCTTTGCATCATTCAGCCTCCATTGTACAAATATTTGTGAATATTTTTATGTATTTTTCGCCATTCACAGCTCTCATTTACAAAATAGTAGCTTAATCGAACTGTCGTCTTTTGATTTGAAAGTGTCACAAGTGTCATTTTCAGTCCAAGAAAAGAATACTTCTCTTTTTAATAGTCAATTACAGTATTACTCTTGTATTTGATATGAATTTATAAGTATTGTAGAAATTTTGAATAATATAACACTTATTCACAGAGATTATCATGATTATACACTATTTTCGGAATGCATGCATAATACATAACCTCCTCTATGTTGATCATCAATTTTCGGAATTAAAGAAACAATTGCATGCGCACATTGAAATATCAATCACACATATCAACACAGTATGTACTGGGGAAAGCATACAGCTAAAAACCCCCAACTATCTGTATATTATAATGATAGAGAACATGGAACAATACATAGTACAATACTCCTCACAAGTACTCAGTACTATCTCCACCTACTACACACAAACTAGCTCAGATCTGAACAAGTCACGGGTTAAAATCTCCTCCACTATTTGCCTGCCTCTACTGCGCAATCCAAGTTGAGAATTGATCACATCTAACCTCGTTTTTCCTTGGCCATTACTGCACAATCTTCATTGGCAATCTCAATCAATGATTGTGCAAATCTCATGCACAGCTATAGTCGCAACTGATAGTTTTCTCACCCTTTCACCCACCTCTAACGCTTGTCTTCATTGAACTGTCCATGCACTGAGTTAACTAATGTATTCTTTAGTTGATTTATGAGTTAATAATTAGTGAATTAATTAATAATTAATTCACATCACTCATCACTAGTGTATTTGGCAGTTAGACTAAAAACAACTAGTTCAACTAAGTCAAACTGAACACAACTCCATCAACTCCTCAATCAACTCCACCAAACTCAATCACTTGAGTTCTAACTGAAGTCCATCATGCAATAGCTCAACTAACCCATAAGAAAAGCGTATTTCCTTCTCGAAGTTGCATGTGCCACATCCGTAGCTCAAACTGAAGTGCTGCAAGAGGATAAGATAATGTTTATAGTCCAAATATTATTAAGAGCTAATAATATTCGATTGTTCTATTTTTAGACTGGCAGTCTAAAAATAGACTCCACCCATATGTCTAAAAATAGAAGTCCATCTATTTTTACCAACATGACCAATCATCCATAAATAGCATCCTGCAACTCATAGACCATGATCCATATGTCTAAAAATAGACATAGTCTAAAAATAGACTTTGCGCCAAAAATAGCCTGCAGGCCCACTTAGTGAAGGAAACTTATTTTCACTAAGCTCCATCATCTTGTTGCATTTTCAACAAGTATTTTCAAAAGTAGTTTTCAATTCAAAATCGCAAAGTGTCATCTTTCCTTCCTGTCGTTTTTAAAAATAAAATCATTAGTGCTATCGCTTTGAAAGAAGAGATAATTTAGATTTGTATTTAGCATTCTTTTTGTCATTCACACATTAAGAAAGCGGAAAACAAATACATGCACGTGCATTTGCATTTAGACTGCTTGTTGATTTTGATTTAGGATAGTGCATCTAGTGTGTGCTCTCTGCTCTATGTTGAAATGATTTCATTTCTCTTTCTTTAGTAGCTAGGATTTTCATTGCAAAAAGAAGAGTAAACAACTATTTATCATCTTAGATTGCATTTTTAGGAGTTGTATATCTACATCACATGGTGAACCTTAAAGGAAAACTTCTTAAGAAAGATCAACTATAAAATAAATTCAATGAACATAAAAACGCTTTGGAACCTAACGCACAACATCTAGAAGTCTAGGCTAGAGACGTATTCCAATGTCGTAAAGCCTAGTAACTGTCGCTTTCATCGTAGGTTTGGTGATTCCTCCTCTTTGACATGACAAGTGCCAGTACGGACTTGTGCTCCCACGTACCGTCGAGTATATATTGGGAGACCACAATAGGCTATATCCTTTATCCTTAGGAAGCTGTGTCTACTGCCCTATCGATCGAAATGCACTGAACACAGCATTCTGGAAGATTGACTGTCGTACCGTAAAAAGTATTCTGTAGTTTTGCGATTGGTTTGGTAATCCCTCTGTCTAGATTTCTAGAGTAGTCTCTTTCGTTCCTTTTTAGACTCCTTAAAGAAAAAGGTCCATCTGAACACTTGTCACTTTAGGCTCATTAAAAATCAAAGGCGACTAGAGTCATCTTTAGCTTTTTCTTGACTCTTAAAAAGTGAAAAAGCAAGTTGTGTCAAAGTGTCTAAAATTTATTTTAAATGGAATAATGTCATTGTTCCCTCGTTGATCTTGGGTTGAGAAAATAGAGTCCACCAACCAAGGATTTCCCCTTGGGGGAAATCCTAGTCCTTTCTCCTCTTGGGGAGATGTTGGTGCACCTCATATGGCCACATTTTCCCTCCCCAGATTGACAATTGGCCTACCGATATGGCTTATCTTGACCTCTGTCGTTCAAAACACCGTGGTTCCTGAGCAATCAAATCAGCAACTAGATGATACTAGAGTCACCCCCCAACCTTCTACTTGGTTTGTTTCTCCCTTTCCTTCTTCCTCTTCGCTTAGTGAAACTAGTAAAACTAAAAACAAAGTAACTGAGAAGAAGAAGAAAGGGAAGGAGAAGGAGAAGAAGGAGCCAACAATGAAAAGGGGCAACTGTGCATCATCTAGCGAAAATCCACACACTGCACCATCCAAACCTAAATCTCCATGTGTCATCTGCAAAGGGGACCATTATCATTGAGATTGTCCTTGCATCCCATGGATCTTAAGGGACTGGTCTCCCCACTTGCACAATCCAGTGTCATCAACCTCTGATAATCATGTTGAGAGTACACCGTCAACTAGTGAAAACAAAGTCACCTGGCAAAAAGGAAAATCTAAATTTCCTTGCGGACTATGTGAAGGTTATCATGCCCTCCACCACTGTCCCTTCCTGGATGATGCTAAAAGAGTCTTGGATAATGGTCTTGCATCACCACAGCGACTTCCTCCTGGATACAAGAAACTCTTGCTGAGTTCATTGCTGGTTGAAAATCCGACTGACACACCTTTGTTGTTGGTTGAAGTGCCTATCATTGAAGATGAACCCTCTGAGTCCACATTGGACCAAATTCAACAGGTCGAGATGGCAGTCGACCCCATCTTGTCTTCAGAGGATTTACCATCAGATGATACAGTCACCAAAGAGAATGAGAATGACACCGTTCAAATTCTTTTCGTAAATATAGACTTCAATGAACATGGGGGCAATATACCTGTTCCTTTACCGCAGGAAGAAAGTTCGTCAGAGATGTATCCGTCCGTTTATTCGGTCCCACCTCCAAGCAACCTAGTTGTCTCCTTCGAATGGAATCTACTAGGCAGACCCCATTTACCATCTAATGTACCATTCTGAATCATAGTGCAAACTTACAGAATGGTCATGGTTGGTACCATCATAGATGAAGGGGCTTCTGTGAGTATCCTTTCCTCAACTGCTTGGAAAGTGCTTGGTTCGCCATCGCTTCTGCTTGAGATGCGACATCTGATAGGCTTCGACAAAGGAACCAGTCAACCGTTAGGGATCCTTCCAGATTTACCTATAACTTTGAGAAGGAAAACCATTTATCTGAACATAATGGTAGTCCAAGGACCTTTAGATTACAATCTACTCCTTGGACGTGACTACATTTATAGCATGGGAGCCATTGTCTCCTCACTCTTTTGAGTAATGTGTTTTCCGCATGAAGGCAGAGTGGTCTAACTCGTAGACCAGCTTTCATTCCCCGATTCACACATAGCTAATAGTCAAATTCCATCCCTAACAGGTCTTTTTGCGCAAGGAATTTCTCATCAATCTCCAGTCTGTCCACCTGATGAGCGAGAGTGATTCAGTGGTCATGACTGAAACCCAGGGGGCATGCACCCTAGTCTGCTTCGGCAGGAAAACTTCAGGTATAGGGTAAGTTTCCGCAGAGGATATATGACTGGTCTAACACACCCGTCCGTTTAGGAAAATGGGATTAGACTGGAATAAAATACCTCTGTTAGAAGGTAGGCCTTTCTTGATAGAATAAATGTTTTTTCTGCAAATTGAAGGGTAGCTTGGAAAAAGTAGGCCTTTCCCGATAGAACAAATGTTTTGTTTGCAAATTGAGGGGTAACTTGGGAAACTCTACTTCGCTATACTTGGGCATGCAAACCTTTTTGCGTGAAAGTGAAAAACGACCATTTATTTTCTTAGTTTGTAGGTTCTTAACCCTTTAAACTTGTAGGATTGGTCATTCCTAGCTTACATAATAAAAGGAGTCGGAGCATAATTTCGAATGGTGCAAGCTCCCTAAAAAATGAACCTATCGATGAGGCATCGTTATTATACGACTGGCATGAGTAGTTTTACGTGAAGTTCAAGCTCGTTAAAAATTAAACCTAGCAATGAGCATATGTTCCACCAGAGTTTAAGCTCATTAAAAAATGAACCCACCTCCGGTAAATAAACATTGAGATCGAATTGTTATCAGCTTTTGAGCCTTGGTCGTGTTCTTACCATCACCTCCACTCTTTTTTAGCCGATCATACACCTCCATTTGATTGTTTAACCCTTTTGAGGAGCAACTGCGACAAGTGATCCTATTAGCCACCTTCTTTACACTGTTGTGATTGAAAAGTTCCAAACATTACCTGGAACCAGCTGCTATCCGAAGACATCACTCGTTCCTCAAAAAACGAGTCTCGTTTAAGCTCTTTTCATTTGACTCATAAAATATGAAAAGATTGCTGAGCAATTGGCCTCTCTAAATCGTTAAAGTGATTGGAAGTCCCATCCCTCCTCTAGATTTTAATCTTTTTGGACTTGAGGGATTATTACACAAAAAGATCGAGCGTTTATCTTGTTCGGCTTGTTAAAACTATCGAAAATTCATCCCTTTCACATTGTTTTATACTTTTTCAGACTTAAGGGATTATATTACAAAAAAGGAATATTAGAGTCTCCTTTCCGTCTCTTTTAAAACTCTCTAAAATTTAAGAGAACCAAGTTATCCTTGTTTTTAAACTCGTTAAGACAATAGCGACAAACTTGTCCATTTAGACAAGAGCGAGTTTCACTGTCGCTAAGCTCATTAAAACATAGCGACGAGTTTGCCTGAAGGGAAAATTATAGAACAAGCATATGTTATCCTCCTCAAGCTTGAAAATAATAAAGAGGTACTGGTCAGAAATGACTGGGGAAAATTGGGAAGAAAACTTGAAGAATCTTTATTGGTAGCAGGTCGCTCTTGAACATGACACTTTCACTCCATCGCCATGATTGAGTCGAGTTGGGTTATTCTGTTCACCAATCATATCACCATTGGTCCACCGTACCATCCACTTTTGGGGTTAATGCTACCAATCCATTTCAGTGTCACCAATATGTTCAAGAGAAGTCGCTTAGAGAATTCACCTACCGAGCTTGTGTCTCATCCGCTGCAATACCTTCACGCTTCATACTTTCATGACTGCCACCCTAAACCTTGTATCATCAGATCATTTTCACCTCTACAAAAGCATTTGCTACGTTCTGTGTCATAGATGTGGGATCTGTCAATGCCCTCCTACGATGGGTCACTTCTTGTCGACATCAACTCATTATCCAAGAAGTCAACCTAGGAACAACCCTTTCAGTACTTTGAAGCTTGCATGCCTCAATGGCAAGTTTCTCACTTCCGTGACAGGTTTACACTAATGGCCTTCGACCGAAAGATTTTGCATGGTGTTCGACATCAACTCATGTATTCACACCAGGTGAATTGTACTACACTACCTTGAGGGTCATCATCATCATCGGTGATTCCTCTCGCACTTGTTAACAACTTACATCATTGGCTGGTAATCAGGAGATGTTCTTCCATGTTAGACATCAGAACATCTTTTCACATGGATCGACTTGTACATCTGGTGAAGATTGAACGAGTTTCGAAGACCCCAGATCTATTTTTATTCATCAGGGCTGCGATATATTCAGGAAAAATAAAGACATCAAATGTACATCATTGTTGCACGGATAATCATCCAAACTAAGGGATGATGGCTCTACCAGGATCTTCCGTCTGCACACAGACGATTGTCTGTCTTATGTACATGAAAATGAATTTATCAAAGCTGAGCATGGGAAAGCCCACTTCAGCTAGATCATGAAAAATATTATGAAGATAATTTATTGTATTGTATCTTATTACAGGTCACCTTCCAGTTCGAAAAAACTTCCGATCCTCATTATAAATCATTTCACCCGACATCAAAAAGGATTTACGACCTCATACTTTAGGGGGAAACTATTATAGACATATTTGGGCACTGCAATCCCAACCATACATGTCCATAAACCAAGGGCTTCTAAGTCCCTAAAAGTGTTGTTTCATACCCTAAAGGAGCAAGGTCAGCTGATTACATCATCTCCCAAAAGTTCTCCATGATAAACTACTCAGAACTGGTCAAAGAAGGACCATACAACTGCCCAGTGCTAAAGGTTCGATGCATACTGGAAAACCCTTCTATAGGGTGCGATGAGCGAGAGAAAACAAATGGCACAAGTAGTTCGCTAGGTGGAAACCCAGAGAATCTTCTAGAAACTGCTCATTTGACACTTGCCTCTCTAAGTTCGCCCAAGGATGAGTAAGAGATTTGAAATCTCCATGTGGAACCAAGAACTATTAGTGAAATGACACTAATCAAAATCACAGAAACTAACTCACTCTCCTGTAAACATCTATATATGGATCCCTCATCCAAGAGATCCATAGGCTGGAATTTTGTAATTTTCAAGGAAGTGTTGTTGGTTTCTCTTTGAAGACATTGTTGGGTGATCTTGCTTTGTATGAGGTGAAGAGGGATTTCATGCTGGGAGGATAGTACTGGGTCAGACCAAGTGGCTGTAATTCACTCTTCTACTACTTTTACTAATAAAGCTATCTGAGTTTTCCTCCATATTCTTTTGCATATCTAAATATTGTGTTGATATATGCATGTGTATGGTCAATATATATCTAATCCTATATTGTTTACAGTGATAGATCTCTATGCTTTGATGGTATTATGCTGCTGTGAATCTACAGGTGATATTTGAAGCAGGACAAGTAAGGAAGCAGTGGCAAGATTTTGTTAAAGGGGAAAGGAAACAAGCAAGGAACCAAGCAAAAGACTGAGGTTGGTACTCTCTGCTTCTTTCTAATCTCTCTCTCATAAAGGAAAAACAAGTGACTTTAATCTGTTTGTTTCTAAGATAGCTACTCGTCTTAGTGGGACTAGCAGCTCTAAATAGACACTAGATTTCCCCCTAACACTAACGCACCTTATGCCTTGCTAGGAAGCTTTATAAAGCAGGTTGCTAGTTCCTAGACAATGTTAGCTTGAAAAATGTGCCTGTGAACTTGGTCAGTCCTTCAGTCAGCTGGCTCTTCTCCTCTGAGCTAGTGAGGAGGTCATTTTCCTGTGTAACAAATGCCCCCTAAAGTGTGAGATTAGAGGCAAAGATGATGGCCGAAATACTTTATATATAACTGTCGTTTTCTTTGGAAAAAAGAGAGAGAGGATTGAAGCTTCAGGAATACGAGAAACCTGATACAACACATATATAAAACAACTAAAATCATGTCCTGAATTGGGCATTCCCATGCTCAATAGCTATGTCAAAGTGATTTCTCTACAAAGAGATATGATGATCGTGGCTGCCGATAAGCACAATGTCGAACCTGTGTCATAATAAGATCATTCTAATGAGATGTCTCCAAAAAACAATAACTGCAACATGGGAGAGGAAACAAGGTTGATTGATGTAAGCCTATACCTAAGGTCTTGATTTCCTCTTCATCATAACTTAATAGTTCAATGAATGTGAATAAAGGCATTGAGGTCAAACATGTACGAAATCGTCTGATTACCAGTTAATAATGGAGACTATTAACAGATGCGAGGATGGCCACTCATAATGGTGATGGTCTCCAAGATGCACAATACAATATAGGGAGTGTGAATAATGTTTTTCTCTTCGAACACTCGTAGAATCGTTTAACCAAGAGCCAATAATGAAAACACCTAACCAAACACAAGGTAACCTGCCACTGATGTCTGCAAGTTCCAAGGCACTGAAGTGTTTCTAGGTTTGCTTCCTAGATAGAGTTTTGAAGTTGATAAGAAGAGACCTGTCAAAAGGTAGGCAATAATGTGTCCTATATTAGTCGACACGAAACGGGACAAGAATGATTGTTTTTTGAAGAATAGTTTGAGCATTGGGTCAAAACAATAGACGGCATGATGGAAGAATATGCTTGATGGTTTGATGGATGAAACATAAGATAAAGTTTTTCCCTTGAACAATAGAAGGCACGACACAAAGGTTTTAACCATGCAACACTAGACTCATGAACACCAAAGAGTGTTAGGATACAGATATGCAAGAACATCGGGGTATATAGGCTAACTCATAGGATGGTAAGGCTCATATTGAGAGGTTGTCACAAGGAAGGTTTTGTTGAGGGAGTGCCATGTTCAAGCGAGCGACAACTGCCAAAAAACTAGTTTTAAAATACTGACACAAAGAAATTGTATTGTCCACTTTCCCCATTTGATTAATTTAGTGAGTCCAGATAGGTAAACTCATTGGTATTTTCATATTTTAAGAGTCTGAAAAGATCGCAAAGAGTGACTATATTCCACATCTGATTAGTTTAATGAGTCTAGACGGGTAAAATCATTGGTATTTTCATATTTAAGAGTCTGAAAAGATCGTAAAGAGAGACTCCATTCCTCATCTGTGTAATTTAATGAGTCCAGACGAGATAACTCGGTGGTCTTTTCATATTTCAAGTGTCTAAAAAGATCGTAAAGAACAACTTTAGGGTGGTCCCTTTGTCATATTTTTTAATAGAGTGTGAAAAAGGTTTAATAGTATACTTGAAAAGGTTCCTTTTTTGTAAATTAATCCACTGACTTCTGATAAAGAGATAAACCTATGCTCAATAGATGTTTGCCTCATTTTGTTACGAGTACGAGGAGACAGACTAAACTCGATATTCATCGTGAATTTTTAATGAGTCACGTGATGACAAACTCAATAGATCTTCATCAGATTTTAATGATTCAAATGAATAAAACTCGAGGTATATTTTTCAATTTAATGAGCGAGGAAAAAGAGGTAAAAGAATTGATAATTCCTTCTTCATAGATTTAACAGACCTGAAAAAGGGAAAAACTTAGGGATTTTTCAATTTAAGAGCGAGAAAGAGTCCCAAAAAAGAAAGCACTCATATTGTCGTCATAGGTGTTTAATGAGCCCGATGATGAAAACTTAGGGTTTTTTCAATTTTATGAGTGATAAAAAGTTCCTAAAAATAATTCTCGGGGCTTCTTCATAATATTTTAATGAGCCAAAAGAAGTAACTTGGGTTTTTTTCTATTTTACAAGCAAGAAAAAGTCCCTAAAAGATGCTCATATTATGTTTTTTAGTTTAATGAGCTAGAAAAAGAGAGAAAAAGAGTTTCTCAGACTATCTTTTTCATTTTAATGAGCTAGAAAAAGAGAGAAAAAGAGTTGCTAAAACTATCTTCATCAGAGTTTAACGAGCATGAAGAAGGAACTCAGGGATTTTTCAGTTCAAGAGTAAGAAAAAGTCCCAAAAAAGAACATGCTCGTATCTTCTTTGTAGTAGTCCAAAGAAGGAGACTCGAGGTTTTTCGGATTAACGAGAAAGAAAAATACCATAAAGAGAATGCTCATTCTTCTTCGTGGTAGTTTAACGATCTTGAAGAAGGAGACTCAAGGTTTTTTTTGGATTAACGAGCAAGAAAAATACCATAAAAAGAATGTTTGGTACTTATTTATCTCATGCTTGACAATAGAAGGATCTATGCCAGGCATTTCCTTGTAACACCAAGAAAATACATCGTAAAATTCTGTAAAAAGGCAGTTGAAGCTTACAATTTCCTTAGGAGTGCAATTAGCTCCAACCTAAATGTTTTCCATGATGCTTGTCTTGACAGAAATATTGATGAGAAATGTCTTTGAAAGATTGCCCATGTTCCATTTTGAATCTAGAGTTTGGATAGTTGTATAAGACGAGGGAACGATTTCAGGTGCGTCATAAGATAGGAATTTGAATGGGCATCGTGTCCAAATTAGATATCAAAACAAGATGGTGAGAGTTCTCCCAAGGTTGCTCTTCTAAACACATTATCTCTTGAATAGCTTCATTTGAAGGTAGGACTTGATTGAGGAGATCGTTGGAAGGAGAATTTATGGGAGAGGAGGTGGTACCGTTGGTCATGACCAAAATGACCGGAGATTCAGATGCAAATTGAATGGCTTGGTAGGCCAAATCAGCTGATCACAGCAACATTTGTTCTCTGTAAGCGTCAATGTCTGAAGGGGATGGGAGGATCCAAGGATCAGTCGGTTTGTGAGGAATAAAGGAAACCATAGAGACCATCTGTGGAACTGCAGGAGGTGGGAGAGGAAAAGAACCCATCAAGGAAGAGCCCTTCAATAGACTAGTACCGATACTGATATAAGAGTTAGGTACACCACCCACTAAGGGTACAGAGCCGCTAGGTAACGGTGAGTAATATGGGGTGCAAAAGGACAGCTGGTCCACTATGACTATCCTTCCATCCAATGGAAATAGGATGATGTGAAAGACATAAGACGTAATGGAGGTCATGGCATAAGTCCAACTGCAACCCAATAGTAGATTATAGTTGAGTTTTCGATCCATGACTTTGATATCCATCATTACTGTTTTCCCACTCAAAGTGACGGGGTAGTTGGTTAGGTAACCTTTTGGGATGAAAGTGTGGCCATAGAAATATTTAAGGGAATTCAACGGCGGTGATAGGGTTGGAGAACCCAACGCGAGCCAACATGAAGCCAACATGATGCAGGTTGAGGCACCTTCGTTAATGAGAGTTCTATGTAATCCTCACCCTTTCGAAAATATTTGCACCTAAAATGCAAGCTGGTGTGAAAAGGGAGGTTTACATTTGTCCATGTTGAAAATTGCAAGCATGAATTCCTGAGGGTCGACCCCACCAATTGCCGAAAGTAGAGCTTTCCTTTATGTTGGACAAGTTTGCAATACTTCGAGCACCGACATAGCTGACGGTGCTTGTGCCAAATCTTCTACAATATTGTAGTTCTGGGAAAAATATGCAGATATATTATGGGTTGTGCGATGAAGTGCCCCTTTTGGGGGGCGAATCACAAGATTAGCAACTGGACTTTCGATATGAAGAGCATTAGGTGGCAGTGGGTTTTGACTCGGGGAGGATTCCTTAGTATTAGCGACAATAGCTCCATAAGTTTTTTCACTTGTTTGATGATCTACCATTTCAAAGGTGTAAATGGTAGATGATCCTTCACCGACTGAAGGATGATGCGAATTGTCGTTGCCACCTTGCGGGGGTTGAGGTTGGTTTGTAATAAGGTGTTGTTGCTGCTGAGTAGGGAAAGGGTTGTTTAGGATAGCAGGGTTCTGGCCAGTGTCCTTTTGAGCAAGGAAATTTGTGCATTCGTGGAGACAGGGATAATGATGTGTCATATGCTCTTCCACGCAGATTTTGCAAGGGAATTTGGTGGGTTTGTCCTTTCCATTTTCAGGAGGCGCAACAACTTTCTTCTTTGGGTTGTACTTCTTGGTTGACTCTCTTTAGAAGGAATGTTCTTTTTCTTATTCTTCTTGTTCTTACTGCTGAGTTTTGTGTAGACTACATAAATTTTATCGCAAGAGTAGGAAGAGTAGTCGATTTGGTGTGGGGTCAATTGGAAACTAGGAAATATGACTGTTAAGTTGTTTTACAACAACCTCAGAGGTAGTGCTGATAATACCATTGGCGTGCGCACCAATTTGCTGAGTAGCGGGAGCATTGGAGTTTCTAGGGGAATTTGGAATGACATCGTATAATGTTGTAGACAATGAATAAATCAAATCTAAGTGTTGGGCATGACAAATGGATTGGTCTTCCGTGACCACACCACTTATGGTGACATCTTTGGAAATTTGAGGAAGAAGAGATTTGCAGAACCAATCCGCTAATAGATAGTCTAGGAGGGGAGCTTTAACTAGCCTCCACCTATGTCTCCATTCATGGATGTTTTCACAGATGTGGGTGGTGGTGTCCTAACATAAAGAAGTAAGGAGTTCCATCCCAGTTTCATAGCAGATAGGTAGCTGAAAGCGCTTTAAGAATTCCATCGCTAAAGCACCAAAGTATTTACTGATGGGTGTGGTAACTCAATATACCGCTTGGCTGCATTTCCACCATGGAGTTAGAAATGCACCATAAATGATAGGTGGTGATGTGCGTACCTGGATCCTCCCCTTGTTTCCCTTCGAACTTTGGGATGTCTGTGGGAATTTTGTGTGGGATTGGAGGCCAAAGTAAGTTGTGATAGATGGGGTCATTGGTGAGTTTGTACAAGTCGGGGATATCAAGCATTGCCAAAAAACATAAGGTGCTTGATGCCTCCGAAACAGACCAAGGCGATGAAAACTGACTTGAGAATCCTTGCAGTCCTCCCATTGTGTTTTTCCCAATATAATACATAGGATGCGTGGAATAGTAGTTTCCTTGGGGTACAATCATGTATTTTGGCTGCCGTAGGGATTGTTAGACTGGGGGATGTAAGTGCCCCTAGGATAGGGAATTCCCCCTTGACTCATTTGAGGTTGAGAGTGGGGTTCCCATATGGATTGAGTAAGACCTTGTTGAGGGATCTCACTCGCCACGTAATTAACTACAGGTCCCTGACTGACATAAGGAGGATTCATGTCAATCAATGACTTTCCTTATTGTCATGTAAACAGAAGGGGAACTATAACATTCCAGACCGGTATGTGCATATTGGGAACAGTGCCCCCAGGCATCTGAACTTGGGGGTTGGAACTAAACAATGGATTCCAACCAAAGGGGTTGTTGAAGGGACCCGTGCTAACTATGATATATGTAGTGTTATAAGGAGCACTATATGTAGCACTTATCGAAGGTCTGGGAGCTGACACAAAAGGGGCGGAAACTGGTATGTACTAGGTTCCACTCATGTTGCGTGTCATGATAGGGTTTAAACTTGGGACAGGTGGGATAGCATGGTTTGCCATCAAAGGTGTGGTATTGAATATCGACTGGGGAGGTGGTGGTGGACCAAAAGTGTCCACAAAAGCCCATGACCTATTAGTCATCGATGCGATGGTAGGTTTAGGTCCAACAGAAGACATAGGAGGTACAAATGCAACCAGAATCAAGAGTGGTCCCAATAGATTTGTGATCGGAGGATTGTATGGATGAATGAGACCTTCAGTAATGAAATATTCCAGTAAGCTTGAATCATGGGATGTCCAAACTGATTCAGTGTTAGATCTTGGAGACTGATTGCCCAAAGACAGGTAATCCAGTTCACTGGGGCTCAGCAGATCCTCCACAATGAGTGGGGGAATACCTAACAGCTGTCTAGATTGACGATGAGTGTTGGATGTAGCCACGCTGGATAATAATTTTATCAATAGATTTTATAGTGATATTTATTAAAGTCTCAGTGATAACAATCTGGCACTTAAAAAATAAAAAACACACTAAAGAAATCAATCAACAAGAAGAGGGTATGACCCTGTCTGATAAACAACATTTGTTGGAGATGAAACTTAGTATCACAATGGATAAAAGAGAGAGTTGGCAAAATGTACAGTTACGATTAATCTTGAGCTTTGCCTAAACCTAAGATTAAGGGGCCAAGTACTCTCGTGAAGATGAGAACCCTCCCAAAAACTGAAGACAGAGTAGGTTCGTCTGTGTTAGGTATCAAGGCAGCTTTCCCCCGTCACCTTGTGTTCATCCCTAAAAGTATGGTCACTACGGTTACCTCAAATCACAGACACTACGGAGGGAGATAGTCACAAATAGTACGCTATGTGGGCAGGATACCCAAGTCCCCGACGCAGCTTTGATATCCCTGAAGGGATCCCCGATACACAGAATACCTTAAGGAGATGTAAGAGAAGGCGAGCTACCTTCATTTATAGGCCGATGTTGTCTCATATTTAGCTCCACTTTTACTATAGTGGTCCCGGATAGTATGAGTGTAGAAGGATTTCCCTCGTTAATGACACTAGTTTTGGTGTATGATCTTGGGCAGTTAACTCACAACTACCTAACCCAAGATCCTAGCCTAAACTAATATGTGTTTACTCAAAAAAGAGTTGTTGATTGATTTTATTATGTAAATTTTAAATGTACTTTGTTAAAGTCTTCGGTGGGGGTGTTGATGTATGAAGTTATGTGGGACTCTAACTCAAATCATGCAAAAACAATGCTTTTAAATTTCACTTTCGATGAATAAGTTGCTTCTACAAAGGAAGAGCCATTTATACATCAATATATATACCATGCATCCTAGTTCAGTAAAAGACAAGAACAACCGATAGAACTGCAATGCTCACTAACAACGTTTGAAACCAAATAAATGTAGATCTAACCAACTTAAGCAAAAAACAGTAAATATTTTGTATTTTTTCTTTTATGAGAAAAAAACTTTAAGAAGTAAAGTTATTTCTCTAAAAAAAAGTTTGTTCAGGAGACAGATCAATCAAACAAGCACAGTTGCAGATCCTTGATCAGTCTACAAGCATATTTCCCAACCCATGAGGTCACAAAGCAGTCTGTTTATCAATAAATAATTGGCTAACGCTTTGTAATAGAGGGTAAAGAGAGTTAATGGTTGTACTAACGCACTGTGTGTGAGGCCACAATGCTTTATAAAGCACTGTTTACACTAGTAGACAACGTTAGTGAGGAAAAAATCTCAAAAAGAAGGCTGTGGGGATCAGATCTGGGGATGAGCACTGAGAGAAGGGTGTTGTATAGTCTTGAGTGGTCAGAAAGGGGATCAAGAAGTAAAAGAAGGCCTAAAAGAAAGAGATATCTGGGAAATTTCTAGGAGAAAACCAGGAAATAAGTGTAGTCCCCAATGGGATCACCAAATCTGCTATAGGGATTAATGCACGGGTGTTTGGTGATTTAGAAACCCTTAGGGATATTCCTAGGATCCTTGGCAGACTGTCAGATTATTTGTAGCTGGCACAAAGATGCATGCATATCTATGTTAAGAAAATGAGAATCAAAGAAGGTTAAAGGACTTATTACTTCAAGTCTTGTTGTGGTGTTGCTAGAGACTGTGAAGTAGCGTAGTGGAAGACCCCTAGCTAGCTCCAGATCAAAACCTAAACATAGATAAGACAAGGCATAATATCACAGCATATAACTTTGACAATCAATGCACTAACATATAAATATATCTAATTACATGTATCTAAGCCACTCATAATAACGACTTTGAATAAATATGTAAATAGATTACACTACCAATGTCGCGGAGTGGACAACACAATTGCAGTTCTATATTAATATAGAAAAGGGTGACTACAACCATTGGTTGTTGATAAGCTCCAGAAATGGGTAATTATATGGGCTCATTTTACTTCCTAATTTGACTTAATCCATCATTCTCATTAGTTTATTGCATTTTTTTTATTATATTTATGCTAATAGAGTGAATTGGGTTAGTCATTATGCCAAAAAGTCTAATGTGTGCTTTATGCAGATTTTTGGTCAATTTTGAGACAAAATCAAAGGTTTAATGAGCACTTGGCAGCCAAATTCATGGAAGAATGAGGGAGAGGATTTTTAGGAAGGTGTCCCCTTCATTTATGAGCCCTTACCTTGAATTCTCCATCAAAAACTCGGAGCACAAGGGGTATCCAAGCAAGTCAAGTAGGACTGCTGATTATCTTTAGTTCCAGGAAGCTGAGTTGCTTGATTTTAGGAGGATTGTTGGAGGTCCCCATTTGTATAAATAAGAAGGCTTAGGGCCTCATTTCAGTTAGTCATATTTTAGTTAGATTTTAGTGAGTAGGTTAGCTCTGCATTTCAACACATTTTTGAGCTTTTTCTTGTAGACAGTTTTTGGGATGTAACTATTATTTTTTGATCAATAAATATGAATCCAGCTTTGCACCAGCTCTTATCTTTCTTAGGAGGCTGTAGTTCTTGAGATTGGGCCTAACCCAAGTGCCAGTACCTCCTTTGTGCACTTTGATGTGTCTTTGCTGCATTCATAGAATAATTTCTGCTATTTAGGTTAAAATCTTGTTTTGTTACTTAGGTTATTTTTGATGATTAAAATAGATTTTCATACTTCAGGTTGATTTGAAAGTTTGGTAAAGGAAAAGATCTGCAAAAAGGCCATCAAGAAATCCTTGATCTCATCTCTCCCTCCTTGGGACCATGAGCTGAGACCAAGGCGTACTTGCTACCACAAAAACAATGTTTTTGCCTCTTCATGCAATTGCTAGTGTTAGATTTTTAGTTAGGAAAGTTGATACCAATTGTAATTTCATGTTTAGAATCTATTCTTTCTTAGTTTCTATAGTTATCTTGCATGATTTTCTTGTAATAAACTTCTGTTCATCATGTTTCTAGTTTTTAGGTCAAATTAGGTCAAAATAGCTATATCTTTAGTTTTCCTAGTTTTTGTTGATCAGTTTTGGAAAATAGTGTGTAGAACACCTGTGATACCTCCTGCCTACCCTTCCTCCATCATACAACCTACTCCAACCCCTAATCCAAGATTCCTTCCCTTCATTTGCCACATTTTCCCACTTTACCCTAATTTCTACATTCTTGTGCAACATTGCTCCCTCCATCCTTGAACAAATCCAACCACCTTAATCAATCATTAGCTTCATTCACCGAGTCCTAGACCCCTTCACATCCTCAACCAACCTCTGTTTCCACTTTCCCACCGTTTTTCCACCATCAACCCTCCAAAATCCTTTTTTGGATCTTCCTGTAGAACATCCTGTAGAACCCCTGCAGACTTCCTATAGAATTCACGTGAGTGGTTTTTCAAGACATGATCACTGTGAAACTCTTTGGAAGGGTGTTGGCGACCCCTTAGGCCCTCTTCTCACCTTTCTAGCCTCCTGCAAGCGCCCACTCCATTTCCTTTGTTACACTAAAAAATGTCACCTTGACTACTTACAGTTAGTATGGCTCAAATCAACAGTCATGCTACCCTCTTAGGCAAGTCTCATGCCTCTGTTATCCATCTCAAACTCAAAGAAGAGAGAAAGTCTTGTAAAAACTATGTTTATCTCTGGGGTCGCAGGTTCTCTCTAGCCTTACCTGCGGGGACGCTGACCATGTTCACAAAATCTGCGTCCATGGACGCTCTGTATGTTAAGGGACAGGTGCGTCCCTCTGTAAAAGGCAAAATGCGCGAGTTTTATCTTGAAAAAGTTACTTGTGGTAACTTCTAGAACATTCTAGAGGTCGGTTTGATGAAATGGATGCGCCTCCAGTTGGTTCATGTATCTCTATTAAGGGGGAACTTCTCCCATCAATAAGGGAGCTATCCCACCCAAAGAGGGGGATGATCCCATTGATAGTGGACCTGAATAACCTCTTTACAGCACTATAAATAAAGGCATTGAGCCAGAAGGAGAGGAGGTTGGAGCTATACATTTTCTTTGGGTAAATGCTGCAGGATTTAGGTCTTCCATTAGAGCCTTTGTGAGGAGAGATTGTCTTCACTTGATTCTACTTGGGAGAGGGTGAGCTTTGTCAAAGTAGAGGAAAACCCTTGATGGACCCTGGGAGGAACTTGCACAACACCAAGGCCAGGTTGTAAGAGTTTCTTTGTTTCGTTATTAATACAAACTGGTTTATTTTTCTCAATAGCTTGTGTTAATGAGTTATTTCATGTGTTCCTTGGTCTGCATGTTGAATATATTTTTTATTATATGAAATGCAAGTGCTTGGTAATTGTTTGATTGTTTGTGGTTGCAGGAATTGACTTGAAGGAAGAGCTCATCCGGATCGTCAAGAACGGACTTCAACAACAGCGTTTTGGAATAAGGTAAGCCTAAACACTTGTAGTTTTCATGTTGTAAAAGGTGTATTTAGAGAAAGATCACTCCATTTTGTCTTGTTTGTCATTAGAATGTCTTAGACTTCTAGGAAGGTCAGTCGTGTCCGCACCCTTGACAGATTCCGTGTGACATCCTTTCACCAATCAACCTCTGCACAGTCAAAAACAGTTAAAGCACATGCATAATAATTCTGCCAACTTACTCAAAAATACAAAAAGATGATTTTTCCAGATTTTACTTCATAAGTAGCTTAGTCACATGAATTTTACCTTTTCAAGAGTAAATGGCATCCATTTCCACCGCTTTCATCTCTTTTCTCGCACCAGTAGGGTTAGTCAGTAAAACTAGGGTTTGCTAGGGTTTGCATTTCCTTTCGGCTTTCATCTTCTTTCTGCAAGTAGACTAGCCTCTTATGAGTTAGCTTTCATCCATCACAATTAAAAGCTTCTTCTAAGAGCTCATAAAAGTTGGCTTAAGGTCCTAGCGAACTTGTGCTAGTTGATCAAGTGACAGCTTGCAGTAAGAGCTAGTACTTGTGCATACAACACCGTCGCTTCCAAGTTTGTTATGAACTATTGGGTTGATAAAAGTAAAGAAGGGAGTCCCAGGAGTTGCAACATCATTTTTGTAATACTGGAGCCCACCATATTTTTGGCGCCATTGCCGGGGAAGCGTCAGAGTATTTGTGATTGCTGCTTTTCTGCTATTTTCTACTGCAACATTCTGCTAAGTAGTTTATTTTAGCAAGAGTAGAGTAGTTGTTTCATTTCTATTTTGCAATTTTATTTATGCAAAAGTAGATTAGACCTTTCCTTCTTTCATTTCATTTCAGCAACTGTATATTAGCATTTCAATTCCACAATTTCAATTCTTCAAGCATAGATTAGCATTTCAATTTTGCAATTTCAATTCTGCAAGCGTAGATTAGTATTTCAATTATGCAATTTCAAATCTGCATGCATAGATTAGCATTTCAAATCTGAAATTTCAATTTTGCAAGCATAGATTAGCATCTCAACTCTGCAATTTCATTTTAGCAACATAGACTAGTCATTCCCTGCTTTCATTTCAATTCTACAATTTTCATTCCAGCAAGGGTTATTTTAGTTAGTTGCAGTTCAATCTATTTCAGTTTTGCAGGTACAAGTAGAGAAAAAAAAAACAAAAATCAACCAAAAAGATTTCCTTTCATGCCTTGTAGGAGTAGAGATAAGTTATAAAAATGTTTGCACAACACCCCCACTGCTTCACACAGCCAACCTTCTCTCTTCTTCGATGGTTGTGATTAAGAAGAACCCCTAGGTGCACAACAAGACATATTTGAAGAACCTCTAGGGGAGAAGAAGAAGAAAACATTCCTTTGGAGAAAATGGTTGAGAACAGAAATGTTGGGAGTAGTACCTTTTCTTCCAACTCATCCATTGAAGGTGAAATTGGAAACATGTGGGAAGATTTCAAGAGCAAGATGAGGCAGTTTCTTGCCATGCAAATGGATACCTTGTGTATCCAAAAAAAGCAAGAGGAAGCCGAGAGGGCTTTAGCCATCTTTTGTCCTAGGTGCGCTAGAAAGCATCCTATGAACAAATGTCCATTGCACTCTATATAAGTGTGTTTTGTCTGTGAAAAAGACCATCCTACGAACCAGTGCCCTTCCTTGCTCATAATTAAAGCTGCATATCAGAGGGCTAAAGGAGACACTGAACCACGCTATTATATGAACCAAAGGAGGTCACATGGATCCATACCTTACCAGCAGGGAATACAAGGGACATCCCAGACTTATTAAAACCCATATCAAGCCACTTCCACACCTTCTTGGGGTCCCCCTGCTCATCCTTCCTAGTCCACACCCCCTCCTTGGTCGTATCCATCTCAATATCATGCTCAACTAGCTACTCATCCATTTCACCCCTACGCTCAGCCACAACCTCAGTGGAATGCACCTCATCAGGGGTGGAGCCCCCAGTACAACACTCCTCCTGCTCCTTTTCCTCCACCACCTGCTCAACCGCAACCATCATCTCTTGCTCCACCAAGGCAGCCACAAATGCCTACTCAACTGAACCCCAACCCAAATAACAGGCAGGCTCAGTAGGTATATAGTGGGAAACCACCTACCCAACCACAACCTCATCCACATCCATCTCAAATATACACCCCTACTCAACTACCCATACCACCATTTCCAAATCCGCACATTGGAGTAGCTCAACCCAATTACAATGTTGAGGCACAACATTTCGAAACAACTCCTTTTGAGCTCAATGATATTCACCATAGCTCAGGAAGAGTATTGCAAGAAAGAGATTATATTGATATCATTGAAGGACCACATCCAACAGAAGAAGATGCAAAAGAGAAGAGCAAAGAACCGTGGGCTGCACTTGATAAAGAGAAGACCACGGAAACAGAGATCAAGAGAGCTCCCTCATGATTACCATCAAATCCTCCATGTATTCAAGAGAAAAATCAGCAAAAAGAGGAAGATGAGAAGGTCATGGTAGAAGGTGACATGAAGAATGATCCAGATCAACAAAAGGACCAAGGATATCAGTGCTATATTGAGATATGGTTCCAGACAGTCACTAAGTTGCAGTAGTACTCTCTTCCTCAGCTATGTTTGATCCCTTCAAAGTCAAATCATTTGGTCTCTGAAATCCGGATACCTGTCAAAGCATGCATTTCAAGCCTCCACATCATTTTTTCTCTAATCTCGATGTGCACATGGATCCATTGGAAGTATTCTTATACTTGAAAATGATTTTTTTTCAAGTAGGGTAGGGTAGAAAAAAAAAAAAAAATGAAAAATAAGTGGAAAAAATAAAAATCTACGGTGAAAACCTCCTCGAAGGCACCTCAGATTGGCTCATTGATTGAAAACCTCCGTGACGCAGTCAATGGGTTGGAAAGAAGAGAAAAGAAAAAAAGGAATAAGATCCCTGGGTGAAAACCCCCCTTTGAGGTGCCCAGGGCAGGCAATTAGGGTGAAAACCTCCATGAGGCGCCCTAGTTATTTTCAAAAAAAAAAAGAAAAAAAGAAAGAAGAAAAGAGAAAAAGAAAAATAAACCTAATTTCTGTTGAATAATTGTAGGTTGCAAGAAAGACATTGCAGGTTAGGAGGATCACACAAAACAAAGACAGAGGTCAGCACCAGGTTGCAAGCATCCCTCACAATCCATTCCTCCATGACCACTACCCTTTCCTAAGATTTGGTCTCAGACTAAGATTTCACCTTCTACAAGAAGTTCTGTGTCTTCTACAGGAAGATCCTGTAGAGCCTGCAAACAAGCCAAAATTGATCTCCGAAGAGGACCCGAAGGTTGGGAATCTGTCCATGAGGCCTGTAAACATCCCTGCTTCCATCCATCACCATATGTCACCTTTTTCCATCTCCATACACCTCCATTGCAATCATTTTTTTATGTTCCTACCCAGTCACACACAAAAATCCTGTTTTCTTCATACTGCCAGCAAAAACTCCTTAATGACAAATCAAGCAGCAGTTTTTCACTCACCATACCTATTACCCTCCATCTAGATTCCTCATCAGCTGAGACCCAAGTCTACATTACAGCCCAAGCTCATTTTTTCCTTACTGTGCAAAAACTGCAGAATGCTCTGATACAAAAATACATAGAGCAGAAATTTGTTTTTTCCCTAACTTGAAAAACATGCATCCATTTAAAAAACTATTTCATGGGGAGTTGTAGAGGGATGATAGCAACATGCACAAGCACTTTCAGCCAATTCCAATGCACGGTTTCCGAGAAATTGACCTCTGTCACCTTAAGCCATTTTTAGTTTTTCTCAAAATCGGTGCATCCGTTGACCATAATTTTACTATGGGAGGTCCATAACAATGATAGAAACATGTTCAAAAAATTTCAGGTCAATCCGATCTATTTTTTGGGAGCTATGGAGAAAACAAGTCATTGTCCTGCAAAAATCCAACATCAGCAGCATGAGGGTGCAAATCTGAATGTTGAAACAGACTCCTACAACTTAGATACAGCCAGAGGATACTTGCACAAGAAAAATAGCCATGTATCAGCAACAAGACCAGCATGCATCCACAAAAACAAAGGCATGCAGCAGAAGGAAAGGCCACAACACCTCAGAACAAACGCATTCGACTACCAGGTATGTGATTAAACTCGTTCCTCTGTTGCATGAATGTAATTTAAGAAATGCATGGACAATGAGATGATTGTGATTAAACAAGATCAATGGCTAGCTAACTAGCCACCCTCATCTAGTTCAGACAGCGCCTCATCTAGTTCAAACATCGCTCAGTAGGTGCAATGGGCACGTGTGCTCAGCCATCCCGGGAAGAAAACTGAAAACAGGTAGTGATGGTTGTTTAAACTCCAACGTAATTGATGGAAGTGATTACGGGAAAGTAGCATACAGTTTCATAACAGCACTACAGTCTGCATAGGTCCAACGTACATCCGACCACCTCATCTCCTCACCACGAATCACGCCAGCAGTTAAAAGATAGCTCACTTAAAGCATTCACCACTCTTTGTTCACTGTGCTTCACAACATTCTCGACTGGAGTATGCATCTACCACTTCCAGAGCAGCTAACTGGTCGTCCTCCGCTAGATTCTGCCTGTTTTTTGAAAATATCCTGCCTATCGGGCTCTACAGGAAGCACAATTTCATTCTACAGGAACACTGTCTAGAGGAAGATTTCTACAGGAAGGGCAGAGAGCAGTTTTGCAGCCATAAAATTTGAGATTTTTGTCAAAATTCAAGCCTGAAAAGAGGTAGGCTCGAGAAAATACTCTGCATATGATATATTTATATAAGGTGGAGGATTGAAAACATAGTATTGGGTTGAAAGAAAGGAAAATGAAGCTTAAACGTCTGCCTATGTTTTTTTTCCTTCTCTAAGTTCTACACAGTCTCTCCATTTTTCTGCTCTGCATCCAAAATCTTCCTTTTTCTTTCTCACATTATTCTGAGATGCAACCATAAAAGCCAACCTGTGAAAAACCAAATTTGTAAGACTATCCACTCTCTGAAGAAAAAACACTGTGTTATAAATATTTTGTGTTCTGTCAAAAGTATTGATTTTTCTCAAAAACCGAGAAGCAAATTCAAGTTGGAAACAGTTTGAAGAAAAAATTGCAAATTGATGTTGTGAAAAAGAAGAACATGAGAAATTCCTTATTCCAGAAAGACAAACCTCAACCATTTCTCTATTTCCAATTTTGAAAGTTTGTTTCCTCCCTCCTCACCTGAACACTTCTAGCAGTCACTACACATCATGATAGGGATATTTTTAGAAATATGGTAGGAGAAGATGAAGAGGAAATAGAAAATAGGCAAAGACCAAAATGGAGAAAGAACAACTTGAAACAGAGGAGGAAATCAAAATAGAAGATGAGAAGGATGACCCAAAACAGAAAAGAAAAAGACTAGAGTAGAGAAGGCAGAAACTAAACAAGAAGAGAACAAAACCAAAACAGAGCTTGAGGAAGCAAAGCTAACAGAGTCAGAGAAGACAAAAGAAGAAAAAAAAAGGAAGAAGAGACACACCTTGAGATATCAGTGGCACAAGCAAAAACAGTGGGCATAGAAATTTCTACAGGAAGTGAAGAAAAAGAACAGTAGGAAGAGAAATCCCCTGAAATGTTGGCAAGGGAGGTAGCAACTGGTCTCACTACCCTGAGCACACCAATTAAGCCAAAAGAAAGAGAAAAAGGTAGGCCTCCATGTATTTTAAGGCCAGGAAAAGCACAAGAATTCAAACAAGCAGAATAGGAGGAGCAGTGGAAGGACATGGACAAGAAGGAAAAATTTTATGGCACACATGAGCAAACCACATCAGAAGCTTGGGATGATAGGGAGGCCACCAAGGCCACAAAAGATGAAGAGATAGATTAATTTTTCAGAGGATGAGAAACACTTTCAGTAGGGGGTGGATGATGAGCCCCAGAAATGGGTAGTTATATGGGCTCATTTTACCTCCTAATTCGACTTAATCCACCATTCTCATTAGTTTATTCCATGTTTTTTATTATATTTATGCTAATAGAGTGAATTGGGTTAGTCATAATGCCAAAAAGTCTAATGTGTGCTTTATGCAGATTTTTGGTTAATTTTGAGACAAAATCAAAGGTTTAATGAGCACTTGGCAGCCAAATTCATGGAAGAACAAGGGAGAGGATTTGTAGGAAGGTGTCCCCTTCATTTATGAGCCCTTATCTCGAATTCTCCATCAAAAACATGGAGCACAAGGGGTAGCCAAGCAAGTCAAGTAGGACTGCTGATTATCTTCAGTTCTAGGAAGCCGAGTTGCTTGATTTTAGGAGGACTGTTGGAGGTCCCCATTTGTATAAATAAAAGGCTTAGGGCCTCATTTCAGTTAGTTAGATTTTAGTCATATGTTATTTATATTTTAGTGAGTAGGTTAGCTTTTCATTTCAACACATTTTCGAGCTTTCTCTTGTAGACAACTTTTGGGATGTAACTATTATTTTTTGATCAATAAAGATGAATCCAGCTTTGCACCAGCTCTGATATTTCTTAGGAGGCTGTAGCTCTTGGGGTTGGGCCCAACCCAAGTGCCAGTACCTCCTTTGTGTACTTTGATGTGTCTTTGTTGCATTGATAGATAATTTCTGCTATTTAGGTTAAAATCTTGTTTTGTTACTTAGGTTGTTTTTGATGATTAAAATAGCTTTTCATACTTCAGATTGATTTGAAAGTTTGGTAAAGGAAAATATCTACAAAAAGGCCATCAAGAAATCCTTGATCTCATCTCTCCCTCCTTGGGACCATGAGCTGAGACCAAGGCGTACTTGCTGCCACAAAAACATTGTTTTTGCCTCTTCATGCAATTGCTAGTGTTAGATTTTTAGTTAGGAAAGTTGATACCAATTGTACTTGCATGTTTAGAATCTGTTCTTTCTTAGTTTCCATATTTATCTTGCATGATTTTCTGCTAATAAACTTCTCTTCATCATGTTTCTAGTTTTTAGGTCAAATTAGGTCAAAATACCAAGATCTTTGGTTTTCCTAGTTTTTGTTGATCAGTTTTGGAAAATAGTGTGCAGAACACCTGTGATACCTCCTTCCTACCCTTCCTCCATCATACAACCTTCTCCAACCCCTAATCCAAGATTCCTTCCCTTCATTTGCCACATTTTCCCACTTTGCCCTAATTTCTACATTCTCGTGCAACATTGCTCCCTCCATCCTTGAACAAATCCAACCACCTTAATCACTCCTTATCTTCATTCACCAGGTCCTAGACCCCTTCACATCTTCATCCAACCTCCATTTCCACTTTCCCACCCTTTTTCCACCATCAACCCTCCAAAATCCTCTTTTGGATCTTCCTGTAGAACATCCTATAGAACATCCTGTAGAACCCCTGCAGACTTCCTGTAGAAGTTCACATGAGCGGTTTTTCAAGATCTGATCACTGTGAAACTCTAAAGAAGGGTGTTGGGGACCCCTTAGGCCCTCTTCTCCCCTTTCCAACCTTTTGCAAGCACCCACTCCATTTCCTTTCGCCAATCAACCTCTGCACAGTCAAAAATAGTTAAAGCACATGCATAATAATTTTGCCAACTTACTCAAAAATACAAAAAGATGATTTTTTCCAGATTTTACTTCAGAAGTAACTTAGTCACATGCATTTTACCTTTCCAAGAGTCAATGGAATCCATTTCCACCACTTCCATCCCTTTTCTCGCACTAGTAGGGTTAGTCGTTAAAACTAGGGTTTGCATTTCCTTTCAGCTTTCAGCTTCTTTCTGCAAGTAGACTAGCCTCTTTTAAGTTAGCTTTCATCCATCATAGTTAAAAGCTTCTCCTAAGAGCTCATAGAAGTTGGCTTAAGGTCCTAGCAGACTTGTGTCAGCTGATCAAGTGATAGCCTGCAGTAAAAGCTAGTACTTGTGCATACAACACCGTCGCTTCCAAGTTTGTTATGAACTACAGGGTTGATAAAAGAAAGGAAGGGAGTCCCAGGAGTTGCAACATCATTGTTGCAATACTGGAGCCCATCATTTGTATCATCCTTCTCTTACTCCTCCAGATCCTTTCTCTCTCTCCCTTCTTAACCTCTTGCTATGCCTTAGTTAGAGACTAGTCTCGACAGTCAAATAGGAAATCCTTTCAAATGTTTCGACCTTTTCCACAATGGCCCTAGCATCACATATATAGCATGAGAGGATAAGCCTTGCCCAACCCCTCATGAGTTCCTTTCGGAAAAAGAAGAGATGATTCCATTATTTTGTGCTCTTTCCTATTTGTAGACACCATTAGGAATATTAATTCCTCCAAACAAGTCAAGTTTTGATGTTTCCCTACTTTTGTGAGCTGACATAGGAGTGAATCTCAGGATATTTCTCGGTCAACTTGTTCCTTTGACCCATGGAAACTAATTTAGGTTGACTAACACCCTTCCCAAGGTAACAAATAGAGTTACCCTAGGCACTAACGCACCTTATGCCTTGCTAGGAAGCTTTATAAAGTAGGTTGCTAGTTTGTAGACAGCGTTAACTTGACAAATGGGCTTGTGAACTTGGTCAGTCCTTCAGTCATCTTACTCTTCTCCTCTGAGCTGGTGAGGAGGTCATTTTCCTATGTAAGAATAGGGACATGTGGGTTCCATTTTTGTTTTTTTATAACATGATATTGAGCATGTCAGATGTATTTAAACTGGTGGACTCCAAACACTATATGTTGGATATTATGATGCATAATTATGGTTATGCATCTTTTTTGTGAAGATTGTGGTTCACCATTTGTTTATGCTATGGATTTATTCTTGTATATGCATGTGATAAATTCCAATCTCGAATATTATTTGCAATGATATCTATATAGTGATTTTGGGCTCTAGGAACATGATTGAATGTAATGGATTCAAATTCACATGCCAAAATCTTAACTCATAGATGTTTTCTAAATAAGACAACATTGCCCACATGATAAACGCCATTCAATTTCATGAGAAGTATTAAGGAACCAAGACAAACATGCAGGTGAAGGATGTGATGATCAAGGGAATCATCTAATAAGCCTATCACAACATCATATTCAACCTGGGTATTGGTGGCATATCTAATGCAGATGCCCTTGGAATGAACTAACAAATGTAAGGGAATGAAAATGTCCAAAGTTGCTAAGGCTATATTCCTAGAGAAGTGACTCACACCATCGGCATAACTGATATGACGTGTGGATGATGGATCCATATGGAAGATGCAAGAAGACAATGAATAAGATGGTGGGGGATGAAAGATACCTAAATTAAAGAAAAATAAAAAGATACACACATTTCAATGGGAAATGCTATGGGTAAAATTTCTTGAGGTAGAGTGCATTGCGAGGGTTAGGAAGGATTTATCCTTCTGGACCCTCTAAAAGGTATGTCGCTTTTCCCAAACACTTACAGATGATGTAAGGTACTAGCCATAATGGTTCAAAATTCCCATGCCCTAAGACATCATGAGCTTGGTCATATATGAGAACAAGGTCACCTTTGTGGAAGGTACGAGGGTGGAATTTTCGGTCATACTAAGATTTTGTGCACTTTTTGGTTGCTTCAATGGTTTTCAATGCAACATGACGGTCTTCATTGGTGTGCTTAAGCATGATAAGTCATTGTTCTAGAGGTTGGGTGCTTGGGAGGAGTCCGATGGCAAGGTGGAGGGAGAGGATGTCACACTCGATTGGTAAGACTACCTCCTCTTTGAAAATGAGGTGGAAAGGAGTGAACCCAGTGGCAGTTTTGACAAAAGCTCTATAGGCCCAAAAAGCAGGGAAGAGCATTAGATGTGAGTTATTCATGTGCTTTTTCATTGTCTGTTGAAGTATAGTTTTAAGGATTTTTTTGACAACTTCAACTTGGCCATTTCCTTGGGGGTAGTAAGATGATGAATATTGGTGTTAAAAGCCTAACAAAGAGGACATCTCATGTCTTCAAAGTGTCGGCCATGGTTGGAGACCAATTGTTTCAGAAACCAAAATCGATCGGTAACATGGTTAAAGAAAAGGAGCACTGCATTAGCTGCAGTTATATTGAATTTTGGCATGGCTTTAGCCTATTTAGTGAAATAGTCGATGAGCAGGATAATATCCTTATGGTTATTAGCAAATGGGGGTCTAAACTCCATAAATTCATAGAAAGGTTCGACTGTGATGATAGGATGGAGGGGAACAGGGGGAGATTGCACCTTAGGGGCATATAACTAGCAATTGGGACAATGTTTGACTTCCTCGATGTAATTTCTAAAGAGAGAAGACCAAAAATAACCGGTGTGCATATTTTATGGTTAGTGGCCATTCTGGAGAGATGACCACCACAAGCGCCACCATGGTAGGCATTGAGAACTTTCTCAGCTTCAGCATGGGTGAGACAACAATGGATAATAATGTCGACACTGCAATGATAAATATTGTCACCAATGAGGAGGTAGTCAGGGGCTTGATGACAAATACTTCATTGATCATCACGAGTGAGGTGAGGGGTGAATTTTTGGGTTCATATATAGGTAAGGATGTCATCATACCAAGGATCATATGAGGTTGTAGAGAACACGTGTTCATCTAGAAAATCATCATTTACCGGCAGATTAGGCGCACTAGTACGAAATTTAGAAATAAATTCGACAGGGGCTAAACCTTTCTTACTCTTGTGTGTGACAAATTCAAGATCAAATTCTTGAAGGATAACTATCCAATAAGTGTACTTCTTATTAATGATCCATCGACTCAAAAGGAAGGCCATGGAGTTGGAATTGGTCACAACTTACATGGTACATGTAAGGATATAATGACGACGTTTTTGAATAGAGAGCACAATAGCTAGTGCCAAATTTTCTTCATGTGAATAGGACAAAGGGGGACCATGCAGGTTCTTATTGACATGATCATTTCTGGTACACTGTTCTTATATTAGGACCCTAATGACTGAATAGGTGGACGCAGAGATGTACAAGATGAAATCCCTCTCAAATTCAGGTGGACTAATCAAGGGAGCAGAAGTGAGAGCACATTTGAGGGCATCAAAAAACTATTGAACTTAGCCATCCCAAATAGATGGAATATTAGATCGAAGGATTCTAATAAACCCATACACAGTGGTGGCATATTTAGGGACAAACCTACGAAGAAAGTTGGATTTTCCTTGGAGGCTTTGCAACTGGTGAAGGGTACAAGAGGGAGAAAGTTCAAGCTTGAACTATGAGAGGGTCAAGAGTGATACCATCTTTGGACATCGTGCAGCCCAAAAGTCAGTTGATAGGAATGAAAAAGACACACTTAAGAGGGTTGAGTCGAATGTTATACTTGCGATATCGAAGGAAGATGGTATGCAAACCATGAAGGTATTATGATCGAATTTTGGAATGACTAGTGACATCATAGAGATATGCAAGTATAATATGAGATAGGTAGTGGAAACAGTAAGACATGGCACACTAAAAAGTATCCCCAACATTCTTTAAATTGAAAGGAATGACCCTATAAGCGAAAGTTCCCTACATACTAGTGAAGGTGGTTTTAAGTTGATCGACATAATGGATACGTATTTGGTTATATCCATAGAATCCATCCAAAAAGGAGAGAACCCCATGCCCCACACACTCATAAATGATTTGGTTTATGAAAGGTGTGGGAAAGTTTCCTTTGGGACAAGATTTGTTTAGATCGTGAAAGTCTGTGCAGACACGAATGGTGCCTTGTTTCTTTAGAACTGGAACAATATTGGACATCCATGTGGTGTATATGATAGGATAGATGAAACTAGCCTACTCGAGATTATTTATTTCAGCTTTGATGACTTCACGTTTGGAAGGATGGATAGGCCTTTGATTTTGGCAAACAGGGATGGAATCATTTCAAGTGTCAATATGATGTTCAACAATGGCAGGATCAATTCCAGGAATTTCAAAATAATACCAGGAAATAACACCACGGAATTCTTTGAATAACTTGGTGTAAGCATCAATTTCTTTCGGGGTGCATTGTTCCCCCAAGATGATATTTTCTTTCATCCCTGATTTATTCAAAATGTTAATTTTTATGGTAGGGGAAATGTTAACTATAGTTCCTTCTTCACAAGCATCTGGTATAGGAGTGGTATTTTTAAACCAATCGACTTCACCATGAATGAAGTCTTTTGACTCCACACCATATTGATCACAGTTTTGTTGCGGAAGGAAGTACGCATGATGGTGCATATCATCCCAAGGGTAATCAGGGGTGGTCATGGCTCCCATGATTTCTCCATCAAAATGGAAGATGGGGGGAATGGAGGAAGAGAGACCACATGATGAAGAGGATCTACCTAAGGCATATTCGTGAGAGAAAAGGTTCACATATGCATCATCTAGGTTGGGAGACACGTGACTAGTAGATGGGAGATCTACTGATAGACCAAAGTGTTTGTTGAAGGAGGTTCAACATAATCAATAGGATACGTCTAGAGATTCAAAATATATTGATCCCATGGATGACGATAGATAAGGAATTGGAGCAGTATTACCCATCATCTCAACATCAGGAGGGGGATCACGATGGGTGTTTGAGAGACCTCCTGCTCTGGCATAGGTGTGGGACTAGAACTCGTAGGTATAGGATAGGTGGAATCACTATGAGAGGCCTCTAATTTGTGAAGCACTTGAAGTTTATCATGAAAATATTCGAGACGAGGGCAATGATGGTAATAATGGCCATAATTATCACACAAAGCACATGGGTGATTTGTGCGTAATGATCTATTCTTCTTAGTTTATTCAGGTAAGGTGACATGGACCTCAGGAATGTTATAATCAGGGAAGGTATCCGTGGCCACATTTTTGATATGAGGTATTTCAGGACAATTATTGGTGGCATGACCAACAACATCACACAAAGCACATGGAGGAATATGCTTTGGTCGATTAGGAGGCGCTGGAGTTGGTTGGGGTGCCTTATATTTGGTTCCCATTTTCTGGGCTTTGCCCCCCACACTAGATGCTTTCACAACAGGAGTAGGTTCCTATTGAGGTTGTTGTGGAATAAAATAAAATGAAGGGGTAGGAACAATAGGTTGGACCATGGTCAAAGAAGTGTAATATTTGAGTTGTTCAGGGGGAGTGTTTGTGAGAGGATCAATGTACCAGACTAGGATCCCCAAGGTAATGTTAGGTAAACTCAAAATAGCCATAACTAGCATAGAATAAAATCTTGGGGGTGGAAATAAGAATGGTATCTGACTAGAAGGGTAATGCCCTGGGGGAACATCTCTGAGATGGTTAAGACTTGGGGGAATGGTTCTTGGCTTAAAAGGAATAAGAGAGATACCAGTAGAAGGAAGAGGATGTTGAAGAGTAGTACCAAAAGGCTAGGATGAGTTGGGAACATGAGGTTGCAGAGGTGTTGGATGTTGTGAAGGCATACCAAACTGCTTATGGGAAGCCCGTGATGCTCGAAGCATGTAGACAATGAATGAACTGGGCTGAGAAGAGTAGGTGGTGGACCATAATAAGCACCAAACAAGGTGGAACCTTTGTAGAATCCAAAAGAGACATTGGTGAGGGATGAGGCAATCTTATTGCTAGTCATTGATGAGATAGTGGACTGAGGTGAAGTCTGAGACTTAGGATCATAGTAAACTAGCTGATCGATAGTGATAATATTTCAATTATGAGGGAAGCACATATTATGGAAAACCATAGATGCAACCACTGAGATAGAATAGGTTTAAATACGACCCAAAAGGATGTTATAATCGAAGGGGGCATCAATGAACTCGATGTCAATTGAGACAGTCTCGTCATCAATAGTGATAGGATAGTTGCGATATAAGCCAAGGGATGAGAGGGATGACCGTCCCAAGCATGGAGAGTGATGGTGGAAGGAGACAGGTCAGGTGAACCAAGTTGCTTCGAAACACTAGCGGCCATCACACAGGTGGAGGTGCATTCATCTATGATACACCTCTGAACAATGGTATTTCTTATGGAGACTGGTATTTTAAATGCAACAGATGAAGGGATGGGAGGATGTTTCGACTTGTCAATATCAAAGACAATCACGTTGAGAAATGGAAACAAGAAATTCTAGTTTAATCTGTCCTTCAATTAAACTGTGAATTAAGATAGAATTCTATTCTAATAGCAACTTGTGAATAGTTAATTAAGTTTAATTAACTTAATTAGCTTAGGAATTTTGAGTTGGAAGTCTTTCTATAGTCATGTGTATGTTCTCCCTAAATTTTAGGGGTCTAGTATGAGTTTAATTGTGAGTTGTAATTATATAACTCAATTTACTAAGTTATGATCAGTTAAATTAGTTCTAACCGTTTGCGGAATTAATAGAGAGTTAACATTTAGTTGGTGCACTAGTGCATCCATAAGTGTCACTCTAGGTAATTGAAGATTCCCTCATAATAAAATCATGCATGTTGATTCTGAGAAAGACCCATTTGTGACTAGATTGCAGGGACATTGTATTATCAGTTGTATGATTTACTGAGTTGTATAGATCATGCATGCAATTAGAGAAGTACCTATGATTGGATTGCACATTTTTGGAAGCATGATTTCCCTCTAAATACGGGTTATTCATCCTAGGAATAACACAAGGAAATAGGGGCTTGGAGAGCTGCAGAATTAACTAAGTGTTGGCCAAGAGCTTTCTTGTGAGCTGAGAGAGTTGAGCATACTTGTGTAGAATTGTTCTAGTGAGAACAAGCTTTGTATCTTCACTCATATTTATGATATATGCAATATAAATAGCATGGTTTTGAGTAGTGGATTTCCCCAGATACATCTTGTGTTATGTGCCATTGATTTATCTTCTTCTTGTTCATATTGTTTTCATCAAACTATTAGCTTTTGCTAGTTGAAAGTAGAAGTAGATTCTTATCCTCTGCTTTAGTAAATTGCATGAGTTTGTGAATCTACAGAATTTTATACATGGTATCAGAGCTAAGAATAGTATACTAGAGGATATTTAGAAGTTTTGAGTTCAATGTTATTGGTGAAATTCGAATTTGAAATACATACTTAAGGATCGATAGATGGTGTTCTATGGTTTGTGACTCGAGTATGCCTTGGAAGGCAGCTCAAATTTTTAGCTTGGAGGCTACGCTAAAGGATAATGGCTTGAAGGAATTCATTGATCAAGAAATTTCTAAGCCAGCAGCATCGAATGCACAGAATTTGGTTGAATGGAAAAAGTGTGTGGAAAAGGTGAGATGGATAACCCTTGAGGGAGTTCGAGACCACATTGTCTCGAGTCTCCATGGCAAGGAAACTCCAAAGCGAGGAAGAGGCTATTCTACTGAGAGTCCATTCAGATGTGTGTGGACCATTCTCAACATCATCCATGGTGAAACACAGGTATTATATTATATTTGTTTTTGACTTTTATAAAAAATGTTGGATACTTGTCATGTAGAAAAAGGATCAAACTTTCACGAAGTTTTGTGAGTTTAAAGTATTGATGGAGAAAGAGTCAGGAAACAAGGTTAAATATCTATGGAGTTATAACGATGGCAATTATGTCTCAAATGAGTTTAAGAATGTCTGTGGATCGTAAGGGATTAAACGGGAGTTGAAAACACTGTTGGTGTCCCAAATTGCTCTATTTTTACCCTATTCCCATAAACCTTAACCTCTATTTTATCTCTATTTAACCCTCTCATTCTTGAACTAGTCCAAGATAATCATCTATTCCTACATATACTTCATATTTCATAATTAAGATTTATTAAGTGATTTATTAATTACTTTACATATATTTCATGCCTTTTAGTATCTCTTGTAACTTATGTTTAAATTTCCTAAAAAGTAATTGAAGAACTGAGTGTTAATCATCATTTAGCATGATTAGTGCAGGCAGATTCCTATGCCTCCAATGATGTTGCTCCGTGATCTCCATGATATTCCATGCGGGCCTTTTTGATCTACAACTCCCAGTTTGGTTGCGGATTATCCCAGGATGGAAATTGGCGGCGTATAGTCAGGGATAATTGCCGAGAATATGGTCTACAACCAGCAAAGTTCATGTTTTATTTTAGCCATTAGCTAGTTTTGAAAAGTTCGTTTGTTAGTCTGTTCAGCCAAAAGGCTTGAATAGGAAATGCTTTTAATTAACAGAATATGGCTAAGGCCGAGAGACTGTATATAATGAAGACTATAGGTAGAGCCAAGCTAGTGATCTCTGAGTTATAATTTTGTTTACTTTGTAATTTTGTATCACCTTCAGTTCTAGGCTAGACCTGCACTATCATGTATATTTGATGATCAAGTTAATACAAGGAACGTGCCATGTTTTCTTCATGATATGTTTAATTTCTATTTTATGCGTGATTAAGTGCTGAATCATTTAGTTTCCTAAATGGGAAACGAGCTGGTTGGCTAGGGCCTAGCCAACCCAACTCATTTACCCTTGTGCTTTGGCCATTTAAAAAGTCTGTGTGAACATTTATTCATTTGTAGTTGCGTGGCTTAGATTTCTCTTATGTTTATTTCAGGGTTCTGAGATTAATTCATTTTATATTCAAGCGTGAACGGATCCGTATTTTCAAAGTTTAATTAAGTTTCTTTCTTTCTTACAATTTATTTCTTGCAATTTCTTTCCTACAAATTACTATCTTGCAATTTCCTTCCTACAATTCCTTTCCTACAATTTTTGCCTTAGTTTTCTTCTGCTCAAGTGGTGCAAGAAGATTCTTCCTATACCAGTGCTTGTAGTTTCCTGCACTCTGGTTTTACTTTACAGCAAGTGTTATGTTCCTTTCCTACTTATAATTTCATTTATTCCTACAAGAAAACATATTGTCAATTCAAGTAATCATTCTCAATGTTAAGAATTATATTTCTGAAGGATCTTTACATGAATTAAGAAAGAATGTTCTTACAAACACTTTAATTTATACTTGCAGTTTATGACCTAAGAACAAGGAACTCAAATGTTATAAGTGAATTGCTGAAAGTTAGTTGATGCATGCAAATTACTTTGACTGCTGCTTGATTATTTCGAATTGTTTTTGCTTTATGAAATTTACTTTCATTGCAAAGTTCAGTTAATTAAAGCATTCTTTTTCACATGTAATTTATCTCAAAATCTAGCTTGCAATTGCAATTCTTTTCAATGCGCCTTTTACTTCTTTCGAAGTAAATTTGAAACTTTGGTCAAGGAAGCTTTGTCTCGGTGCAAGAGTTGGTCTCTTGTCACAGGAATAGAGTTCTCTAAGCCTTGAGGTTTAGAGCACTTCCATAAAGACATAATTCTTCAGTAAAGAAGGTAAAATATACTTTTTCACATAAAGTATTGTACCTACATTAGTGCAAGCAGATTGAAATAGTACAAGAATAGGTTGCTTGGTGTAGAAAGAAGATCAATTGGGAAATAGATCTTGCACGGGACCACTTGTTAAAATGTTAGCTATCTATACTGAAGATAAACATAGTATTTCATTTCAACACATTTTCACATAAAGTACTGTACTTGCACTAGTGCAAGCAGTTTGCAATAGTACAAGAATAGGTTGCTTAGTGTAGAAGGAAGATCAATTGGGAAACAGATCTTGTAAGGGCCCACTTGTTAAAATTTTAGCCATCTTTACTGAAGATAAACATAGTAGTTCATTTCATCATTTGAGATTTCTTCTAGTTGTGTGAAAGTTCCTTTACTTGATTTCCTCGCAAATTATTCTTTTACATTCTAGAACTAGAATTGCTTTGGTGTCGATTGTCTTTAAGATTATTTTCTATTTGATTCTACAACATTTCATTCAAGAAGTAGGAATAGGACTAGGAAAAGTTCATACCACTTTTGGCATTGACTGTGCTTCATCTCTCAGTGTATGAAACACCTGGGTTGACAATTAAGTGTTGAGGAGTTTTCTTAAGTGAAATTCCTGCACCCAACATTTTAGCGCCATTACCAGGGAGACGTTTTAAATTGGTAAGAATTTTCCATTTTTTTACAATAGGGGTAAGTCTACTATTATTTTTTTCTGTAGTGTGCTTCTATTTTCTTGAAGGAATTTATAGGTGTCCAGTTATTTTTAAGTTGCAACATTTTTCTTAAAAATTTGTTTTGTAATTTTTTGAAATGAATGCCTAAAAGAGGTAGGGGTCCAAAGCCCACTAGGGGCCAAAGAAATACTGATAAAAATGAAACCAAATCTCATATTTGGCCTTCTTTTGCAGGCAAAAAGTCCAAACAAACTCAGACTCATCACACATGAACAATCCACTTGGGCTCTGGCAGCAGTGGTCCAGGTGTGACATAGCCCACAAAGGGGAAGAAGGGGACTATTAAAACCCATAGTCGACCTTCTTAGCCTGTTGAGAGTGGTTCGTGTGGAAGAACAACAATGGAAGATCAGGAAGACCATGCAAAAGGAACTGGTGAAAATCACGTTGATGAGGAACGGTCCAGTTTTGGATTCCCAATTATGGATCCTGATACACAAGTACAAATGAAAAATATTTCACCATCAACTCTTCCTCATTTCTATGTTAAGGTACATGAATATCCAGACTCTTTCCTATTTGAGTTTGATATTTTGTGTAGAATTTTGTTGTCTTGGTGGGCCCTGACCCAAGTTCAGTGTTAGTTAGCCAAATAAATCCCTACACTATTGGACCTTTCAGCATCAGCCCGCGGAGTGCGGACTGAAGTCTCACCTGAAGTAGTATGGGGGGATGTTGGAACCAAGTTTCCACACCCTGAGATGGTTGTGATGTCGGTTTATTCCTTATATTTCTACCTTCGTGCAGGTCATAGAGTTCTAGGGCTATGTCTGCCTAGCCCTTTATTCCTCCCTTCAATACCTTCACGAAGGGGTACGATTGGTCTTCACGCAGCTGTAACCTACGGTTCAGGTACTTTTGTGCTGCTAAAGCAGCGTAAAGAACAGGTTTCCAAGTTATCCTTAAGTGTCTTACTTATCTTATTAAACAACCACAATTAGTGCCACGTAAATAGATATCCTTAATTGCATTCAATTATCCAACGTAATTACATACATTCGTGCATCACATAAACATTCTAAATGGAATTCATACACAATATGACAAGATGAATTAATAGGAAATAAGACATAGAATTTGTATAATGCTTCTCTTTATTGATATCTTTGAGGGATTACAGACTCTATCTGCTCTGCACACATAGCTGCAGGGGTCTACGCACTCAGCTGCAGACTTCTACCCTAGGCCTATGTACACTCAGCTGGAGAGTCTCTACCTACACTAAGACCCGAAACTTAGATTTCTCTCCTTATCGCTCAAGACTTCATCTACAACTCATGACTCATTAAAACTACTTAGAGATTGCTTACTTAGCTCTTTACATACAAGCCCATGGTCTGCGGACCATTGGTAGATCTTTACAGTTTACTTTACTTTACAAAATTAAGGGCGGACAACCCTTTATGACTCATGACACCTTCACACTCCATGACCATAAAATGTGGAGACTTTACAATTTTATTACAAAATGCGACCCAAAACATGGGATTTTAGCCCCAAAACTATCCTTGGGGGATCCTGTTCCCAACAGGCCCCCAACACAAACATCGTGACTCACCCTCGAGTCACTTAGCAGGTGTGGAGATCTTAGTAAGAAGACCTTCCAGCTTAACTCGAATGACCGCAACCTCATTAGTGCACTGCGCAGCTGCCTTCTTCGCATCTTCGACCATCTGCTCGGTCACTACTCCTGAACTTTCGGCCTGAAGCTTTTGCTGAGTTGCTTGTAGAGTCACAAGCTTTCCTTCAATAGAGGTTGTCACTATGTAAGCCGCATTCAGTTAGGGCTTCGGTTGTGCCTTCAACACTTCTTCCTTGTGCACCGCTGCATCCACATGTTCCTTCAGTTGCTTGGCCTCCTGCAGCTTCGCCAATATCTATGTGAGCACGACGATTCGCATTGTGCCTTTGACTTCATCATAGCACTGTTGTAGCTTATGCATTTCTGTTTCTAGTCACTGTAGATTGGGGTCATCCTGCAAGCTTGTCAGGACCTTGAACAACTGCTCAAAAAGTTGCGTACAGTCTGCTACTACATTATCAACCGCCACTACTGCTTCTGTGACAGTGGTTGCTTGTTGCTCCTTTACTTCTGGCAAAGTTGAAGGTTGGGCCTTCAATTGTAACTCTTTGATCTACATGTTTAACTCCAACTGAACCCTCGTCATCTCAGTATGAGTATCATGCACGCCCGTAGCCAGCTTGTGGATGCACACCTCGACTGGTTCCTCCTCAGGAATGGCCAACTTTGGGACCATTTGGTATGCCTCCTCGACGACCTGCATAATGCGCTTATTCTAGTTGGTCACCTCAGTCACAGTGGCAATGGAAGAATCTCGCTGTAGGGCCATCTTCTCATTGTTTATCCATTGTTCACTAATAACCTGGAGGGCACGGTGCTCATGGGCCCTCAGCTCTGCAATCACTCCATCCTGCAAGAGGTGGAGCGCTTCTCTAAGGAGCGGTGCCAGATTCAACCCTAATCCCTTTAGGTGCTGACAGTAGGCCTGTCAGCTTCATTCTCCGTGGTTAGTGCTCGACCAAGTAGCACTATTGCGTTGGAGGCCTTCGCATGTAGCATCTCAGTAGCTTCTGAAGTGTCGATAGGAAGGCTAGTGGACACCATGCCAGCTTGTGACACACGGGTCTGCAGCTCCTACAGACGTGTCTGGGTAGCCCCCAAGATTAGTTGTTGTTTCTCCTAAAACTGTTGTAGGGCCTTCGCGGTGACATCCCACACTATGTCACTGATGTCATGCAAATCACCCTCTATTAGCGTGATTGGGTCCAGTGATGTCTTAGTAGCCTTTGATTTCTTCCTGGACCCTCCTTTCTCCTACTCACTTGGACGCTTAATGCTGGCGGATGTTGCCTGTGGGTTCGTATCATGTTGTTTTGTCTTCTCATCCATCTCGTCCTTTGTCTCAGGTGAAGGCAACCTCATGCCTTTGTTAGAGTCTCGCTTTGTTCCACCCATGTGCTTCTTTGTCTGCTGAGTGGCATCGCGCTCCACTTGGACCTTGTCAATGACCTCCTTCTTCCTTTTCTTGACCAGGTGCATCATATTTAGCTTGGCCTCCTCCTTCTTTCTCTGTGCGGCAAAATTGCTCCTTCCCACTGCCAAGTCTGTTGTAGAGTGCCACTTTTCTAGTCATTGGTCAAGTACTGCATCAATGGCATCATCCGTTGCTAGGTAAGGCAAGTCATACCATTTTTGTGCAGGATCCTTTCGTGCCCTGATGGCCACATGGTGGAAATCTGCTTTGAACTCTGCTTAGCCCTATAGGTTTTCATACACTATAAGAGATAATTGCAGTTTGTGATTGATAGCCATGTGAATGTTCATCTCCATCAAGATCTAGAAGATCTTGCTATCCTTGATGCGCTGCGCATCCTTGGTCGCTCACAGTGAAGTGTACTTTGCTTCTTCTGGTAGGTCTGGCGTGACTAAAGGGAATTGGCTGTCCTCTAGTAGCTCCCATGCTACTAGTATAATCGACATCAAGAGCCATGTGTGGTAGAATGTCTTGTTGAGCTCCTATGCTTCGTAGCAGCGAAGATAGTCCAACTAGTTGAACTGGACTCCTTTGACACACTGGGCTATTAGCGTGACAACATGCACTGGCACCTCATTGGTTCGACACATCCTCATCACCTTCCCTGCTAAAATCTACTTAGCCACCTTTATAATAGGGTCACAGATGTTGGATATGGCATATCCACGCGACTTATTTACCAACTTAAACTTCTCTTTCATGGCCTCCACGAGTGCCTTCTCACTACATTTTCTGCCAAAAATAACATCTGAATTTTCTCCAGTGTAAGGCAACCGCGCGATCTTGTGGATCAACCTATTAGTGATGGGGATTGGCTCCTCCAGCCACAGACACCCATCATGCACCAATAATAGCATCTGCTTGATGACCAATACTATCACTGTGGTGCGATTGTAGTGCGGCACCCAAAGCAGGTTGAGCAACCCTACCTTGTCTACTCCTCTCAGCCACCTCAACGGCTCCAATGTAGTCATTATGGTGGTTGTGTTGATAATGCAGCACATCAGCTGCTTGATCACCAGGTGTGGGAACTTGTCATGATTAGCCAAGTCCCAGTCTTCGAGTTTTAGCAGAGGAACCTGCCCCAAGCACAGTCCTTCGAAGATAATTTCATCCAGTAGCAGAGGGGTTTGCAAAGGTAGCTTGCTCTCATTGATGTCTTTTGATACCTTGGTCTTTCCCTTCTGCAGAGGGACATACTCAGGCAATCAAGTGATAGGGTCAGCACCTAGGGCCTCAACTTCCTCCACATCTACTCCCACATCCTCATCATCCATCGGGATGTCTTCGAGTTCTTCCTCCTTTGGCTCTAAGTTGATGGCTTTTCCCTTCTCCTGTGTGATAGGCTTCGGTGGGTTCCTTCTTGGCGATGCATGCACTGGTATTGCAGGCTGCTTTTCCTTTTTATCCTTCGCAGTCTCCTTGGTTGGGGTTGGCTTTGATCTCGATCCTTGGTGATTTTGGGACTTCCACTAATACTTCAGAAACATCTGGAGCAACTACTTCTGCATCCATCTCAATTTCTAACACCGACTCCTCTGCTTCAGTGTCTATAGCTTTTGTGAGCACCAACATGATGTTCTACAAGAACTCCTATGTCTCCTTCGGCAATGTCTCAAATAATGAACTGGTTATCAAAAGTTTGTAGTGCTTGTGATTCATGTGTGCCTGAGAGCTCAACAACTCAATTCTCAAAATGCCAAGTGTTTTTCGCTGGAGAACCACTTGTAATTTATAGGGCATTTTGAATTCAAATTCAACCGTTCCCCCCAAATTTAGTTCATTAACTCTGGATTGGCTATAGATTTTCAAGGATCTGCCCCATAAAGTTTGTCTTAAATGCCGACCGCTCGCTCCATTTGGCCGTATTTCTACTGTCAAATCATGAACAGTGACTTTAACAATCACTTTCCGGCCGACCTACGCAATTTCTTCCTAGGTAGCGCAACTCCCTTCTTGCCACCGCAAACCCTGTGACACTTCCTTACTTCGCACAATCCTCCAATCGTGCAGCTCCCCAACCCGGGCAGTGTAGTTTATAGTCCTACACATCCTTTCAGCTATATGGAATTCTAAGACTGTTCTACCTTCATGTAGTCACATGGCTAGACCACTGGTGTATGGCTTCAAGCGACTGCCATTCACCTTTCCTGGAAAGGGATCTCCATTCAATTTGACCAGCTGTACCGCTCCTCTGTCGTAATATCCTTAATGACATAGGGCCCTAACCAATGCATTTTGAATTTCCCTAGAAATTTATTAAACTTATTATCATATAACAAAACCAGGTCATTTACCTTAAAGGTGCACAACTTAATGTGTCGATAATGCCATGCTTTTTCGCACTGTTTTTGTACCTGTTCGTGAAATCCAGCTAGAAATATTTCTTCCTCAAGCTCAGCCAGTTGCGCGAGCCTCTCTTCTAGGACTCCGCGATCTATCATACTCATGAGTGCTGCTATGCGTAGACTAGGCATAATGTATTCCATGGGCATCACTGCTTCAACACCATATACAAGCCTAAAGGGTGTTTGTCCAGTCAACTTCTTGCATGTTGTCCAATAGGCCGATAGGAGTGCGGGTATGCGTAAGTCTCAATCACTTCACTGAGTGTTGCAAACCTTGGTCATCATGTTCTCTAGAACTTTATTGAATGCTTCCACCATCCCATTAGCCTGCGGGTGATAAGGCATGCTCTTTTGGTGATATACCTAAAATTCCTTCATCAGCGCACTAACTGTCTCATTCAAAAAGTGCATACCATGATCACTCATCAAAATCTTTGGACACTTGAATCGCATCAGTACATACTCAAAAAGGAACTTCGCAGCAATTGTGCATGTGCAATCCTTTACAGGCTGTGCCTCCACCCATCGAGTTAGATACTCCATCGCGATGATAATGTACCTTGCTCCCATATTTCCTTGGGGCTGGATGGTTCCCACAAAATCTATCACCCATTTCTTAAAGGGTTGTAATGTCATCTGTGGATTCAAAGGCAGCTCATCCCTCCACGATGTCCTACCAGTACTTTGACACACAACACACGCTTTGCAGTACGCTTTTGAATCCTGATGGATTGTTGACCACCACAACCCTGCACATAGAATCTTCTGCACAATCTCTCTTCCTGCATAATGTCCTCTCACGGCGCCCCCATGAGCATCCGTGAGGATACTACTCCTTTCAAACTCCAGTACATACCGTCTCAATATCTCATCAGACCCCATTTTATACAGATGCTCAATAATGACAGAAAAGTCTACCATTAACACCACTAACTCCTTATTTTGTTGGATGTTGCATCCATCTAGAGCAGTTCCCATCGTTAGGAAATGTGTGATATCTTCAAAATGACCATCTGCGACATGCACTACAAAGAGTTACGTGTAAGGCAATCCCTCCTCCAAATTAGTGGGCCCTTCCCTTGTTTCGATGTGTGACTAATGGTCTAGTCCCGCGTTCAGTCGTCCATTCTTCACAATAACTTCAAAATCATTATCCTAGAACAATAACAACCACCTGCAGATTCTCCCCCCCCAACACAAGCTTATTGACCAGGTATTTCAACGCGAAATGATTTGTATACATCTTAAAATGGCCACCCAGCAAGCAGTGTCTAAACTTCTCGAGCGCGTATAGCATGGCTAACCCTTCGCACTCGGTGGTGGAATAGTTCTTCTCTGCCTTGGATAACCTTTTGCTTTCCAACGCTATAGGATGGTCCAAGTCTCCTCCACTAGCCTATGTTAGTACTACTCCCAGCGCTATACATGATGCATCAACATGTACATGAAACTCCTTCTTCCAATCTAGGAAGACCAAAATCAACATGGTGAACATATTATCCTTCAATACATCCAAGATTTTCTTATAGTCCTCATTCCAACACAATGTGACATTTTTTCAACAACTTCTCCATAAGCGTAGTGATTTGGGCATAGCCCTTGATAAACTTTCTGTAATATCCAGTATGTCCTAGGGTAGCACACAACTCCTTCACACTCCTCGGCGCTTCCAAGTTAAGTATCACCGTAATCTTTGCGGGATCTACCATCAATCCCAGCCTACAAACCACATGACCCCGCAGGGTCCCAAAAGGAACACAAAATAGACACTTATTTAGATTGAGTGCGATCTGGTATCTTCGACAAGTATCTAGCATTAGGCATAAACCGATGACATGGCTTTTCACCAACCCAAACACAATACAATCATCAAAGTACATTTCCAGGAACTTATGAATAAATTCCATGAATGCCGCAACGACTACGCGCGAAAAAATCACAGGCGCATTCTTCAATCCAAATGGCATTACAGTGTATTGAAAACACCCCCCACTCAGTCATGAAGGTTTTCTTGCTCCTATCTTCTGGTGTGATTTTGATCTGATGGTACCTAGAGAACCCATCAATGAAGGAATATTCTTCTTGGCCACCTACATTGTCCAACACTTCATCATTGAATGGCGTCAGGAAAGGATCATGTACACAAGCATCATTCAACTTCCTGAGATCTACGCATATCCCTATTTCATCCTTCTACTCGTTTCCTATACCACCATTGGGCTCACCCAATCAGATTCTTCTACAGGCTGAATGATGCCTGCCATGAGCATCTTTTCTAGCTCTAAAAGGACCTTCTCCTTATACATCGGGTTGAGACGGTAAGTTCTTTGCTTAACTCGCTTCGCGTTAGGCTTCGATGTGATCTTCATAACACCCAGGTCCCCAATTTCCCCTTTCAAATCTATAAACTTGTTAGGGAACAAATCCTAGTATTCACGGAGCAATTCATCAACTTTATCCATTATCGCATCATCCCAGTAATCTCCAATCTTCACAAATTTTTTCTCTGCCTCCGTACCAATATTTACTTGTTTCATTTTCAGCGGCGCGGTTATATCAGGATTCTCAATTTGTGGTCCTTCAAGTTCACGGTGACCTTCTGCTTCAGGGATTTTAACCTTTCAAGGATCCTCATCTTCTTCTTTAGTGGTTACGTTATAGCATTCCAGCATGTGACTCAGCTGAGTAGCCCGATCAGTCTAAATCAGGTCCAAAGGATCCTGTGGTATCCTAATGATTGCTTCTTTTACTTCTTGTAGTGCCTCGTCAATATAGTCAAACCCATATTCAAAGTTAAATGTCATTATGAATCCCTCATGCAGAATATCCCAATCACATGTACCATGGTAGAGATCTGTTTCTAAGTACCAGTTCATCAGGATGACATCCAGGGTGTGACAAAACAAGTGCACCAATTTAGGTTAGGGCTTCTCTCCATAAGATTGAGCCCATTCGGCCAAGTGCATGCGCAAATCATCCTGCCCATCATATTTTTCTGTTAGTCATACCTTCGGCTTACAAAAGCGTGTTCTCATTATCCTCCTACATTCATGCCAATCATCAAAGCTACCCTTGTGCATACCCCACCACCTTGTGGGCATAGTGCACAGTGCCCAGTCCAAAGCTTGGAAGCGCTGCTTCTCTATTACCTCCCTCTCAAATGCATCCAAAAATATATCTACATCATTCAGGACATCATAAGTGGGAAGATTTCTTACCTCTGACGACACATAGTGCAGTGACTGGGTCATCATGTTATAGCTCAGTGTGGTTACTTCATGTAATTGATTCTGTCAGCACTCTAATTCTTCATCAAATTCTGACGTGCAGGAACTCCAACGATCCCATGTAATTCATCCATCCGCTATTGGATTCACCCAATATTGTTCTTATGATGATATCTTATAGATATAGTCCAGATCGTCATCACTCTCATAATCGCGAACTGGTTTAGTATAGCGCGATCCTTCAACAGTATCTAGGGGTACTATTAAATGGAGCGTTTTCTTCTCAAATATCATCTTTCACTTCTTTAGGTTGATTACCCCATTCATATCAGTAGCCCAATCAATTCCAAGGAGCGCAAGGTAGGGGTTACTATCATCCACACTTTCTATTACTTCAAAGTCAGCTAGCGTGCTTGCACCTTCAATATCTATAGTCACCCCTTGCAGCCGCCCCGTGTGGATGATCTTCTACTGATTTGCCATCCATCGTTGAATCGGAGACCACTGTAGCACGGGTCTCCCCATCCGTTCCCAAGTCTTCTTTGGTAGGATGTTCGTGTCTGACCCCAGATCCAAAATAGCCTGATCCATTTCATACTCTCCTATATATGTGGTCAGTCTCATCTCTCGTTCTGTTTTTTTTATGCTTACCAATCTTTCATACCACACGTAGTTCACTTGGAGTGTTTCTAACACATCTATTTATAATCTCCTATAATCCCTTCACATCCTTGCTATCGTACAACAATTTCATGTAGGTCTTTAGGAAGGTTATAAGAATAGAAGGGTCCATCTCCTCATCAAGAATATCCTTGCTCCGTGAGGTGGAGGCCTCAGTAAAGCTCTTCTTTGCTCGATGAACGTTTCATGTGCACGCTCCAAATCAAATTTAGCCTCCTTCGCTAGAGCTTTGCGAACCCATGCGCTGTCTTCGAGCTATTTCCCCTTATCATCCCCTGTGTAAATTCCACTTTGGAGTACTATATTCACATTCGGATCCTCTTCGTGAGGTTCAAACCTCATCATCTATAGGTTCTGAGTCAGCTGATGTGGTATCGCCCCTTTGTCATGTACCCTTTCTATCAGTGTAGGATAGTCTTCTGTTTCATGATAAAAAAAAGTGCAATATTTGCACGACGGACATGTTGGTTTAGTGCAATTGCAGGCATAGTGTCCTGGTCCTCTGCAATTGTAGCAGATTAGTTGTCTCCGACCTCTGCCAGGTCCTCCTCCACCTCGTCCTCACCCTCGCCCCTGAAAGTCTATCTGCGTTGTCCCTGCATTCTGGTCAAGGGGCCGCGTTTTGCCCTGAACCCTATAGGTAGGAATTCTGTCCATCATCAATTCATAGCTTCTATAGTTGCGCTCATCATGACCTACCAACCTACAAAAGCTATAGAATAGTTGTTGTGGCATTTGTACAAACATCTGCAGCAAATGACAATTATCCGTGGCATGTTTTCCTGCTACCTGACATATGGCGCACTAAAATGAAGGCTTTGCGCTTGGTCCTGCTTGAGCTTCCAACCTCAAAGGCATCGGTCCTCCTCTTTCCATGTAGTTCACAAAGACCGAGCAATGGTCTTTGTCATGCCCCTAATCCTTTCATTTCAGGCACCATACCTCTTCGCGCACCTCTAGTTGAACTGTTCTGTCCTACTTCAAGCTTTTCATCTCAAGGCACAGATTTTTCAACTGCGCATGCACTTGCTAAACCCCTATATTTGGATCTTGCATCAGTGTTTCATGCAGTCTCACTGTAATCTCCAAGGCCTCTGCCTGAGTTGTTATCTTCTGTTGTGATAGCACAACCCTTGGGTGTGGTAGGAGCGAAGCCACAAACCACTCGCAATGTTGTCCATCTGTCATGTTCATATTATCTTCGTGGATCTAACACTTCAACCTTTGATCTAATTCCCAAGGTGTCTCGCCTGACTTCATCACGATTTCTTTGAACCCCACAATCGACTGTGCCTCAGATTTTGGCCTACTGTATTCTTTGTTCAGCGCGGTCTGGATGTCTGCCACTCCAACATTTCAGTTATCATTAGAGTACTTAATGTACCAGGTTAGCACGCGATCCTGGAGAGCACTAACCAGTGTTTCCTTCTTCATGTTATCATATGTAATGCCTTGAGCTTCCCATACAGCTTTCACCACAAACCAAAATTAGTCTGGGTCCTTGTTTCCCAAGCCTTTAAACAAAGGCAGCTTCATTGAATGTGCCATACCGAATTATGGTGGAGGTGGTGGTGGTATGGGTGAAGTCGCAGGTGATAGCAGTGACGTTGGAGGTGGTTGTCGCGGGAATCCTTGTCTTATTAACTGAATAGCACTTCCTAGAGAAGCCTGCGCTACTCCCTCTTCGTCATGTCATGGAGGTGAAATTAATGGACTATATTTAGGACCCTTTCTCCCTTCGTTCCTATAAGTCTTTCTACTTTGCATAGCTCCGAACATCAAGGTAGCTGCATAACCGGCTTTTCGCACAATAACATTTTAATCCAGGTATTCAAAGACTTCAAGTACTTACCTCACGGACCGTTGAAAAAGTGCTGCTCCACCTCGCTGTAGCTGACTGAGGTATCGATTGCGAATTTAGTCAAAAATGCTCCTATGATGCGATCGAGCCAATGATCAACAGCGTGAGTGATATTATCCTTAGAGGCTTCAAATCTTTGTACTAACTCTGGGGTCCAAACAATAGGACTGCCAAGTCTCCACCTTCCTTGGCTATCTGCTAGCTTTGCAATCCACTCATATGGCTCAACCAGAAAGGAACAAAAAAAGATCTCATGTATTTCTGTATATAAGTACCTGTCCAGCAACTATTCCTTTGTCAGTCATAAACTTTTGCTCTCCTGCACCACGAATTCGTGGATTTACCTATCCAACCAGTCTTCGATCTCTTTCTTAGTTGGATTCCAGTGATACGACATCACACATCTCTTATGTAGATTCCTATCCTGGCAACAAAACCATTTGTTGGCTTGGTGGGGCCTAACCCAAGTTCAGTGTTATTTAGCCAAACAAATCCCTACACTACTGGCCCTTTTGGCATCAGCCTATAGAGTGCGGAACAAAGTCTCACCTGAAGCAGTATGGGGGGATGCTGAAACCAACTTTCCACACCCTGAGAAGGTTGTGATGTCGGTTTATTCCTTCTATTTCTGCCTTCACGCAGGTCATAGAGCTCTAGGGCTTTGTCTGCCTAGCCCTTTATTCCACCCTTCAGTGCCTCCACAAAGGGGTACGATTCGCCTTCGCACAACCCTAACCTATAGTTCAGGTACTTTCACGCTGCTAAAGCAATGTAAATAACAGGTTTCCAAGTTATCCTTAAGTGTCTTACTTATCTTATTAAACAACCACAATTAGCATTGCGTAAACAGATATCCTTAATTGCGTGCAATTATCCAATGTAATTACATACATTTTCACATCTCATAAACATTCTAAATGAAATTCATACACAATATGACAAGATGCATTAACAGGAAATAAGACACAAAATTTGTAGAATGCTTCTCTTTATTGATATCTTCAAGGAATTACAGACTTTATCCACCTTGTGCACACAGCTGCAAGGGTCCGCACACTCAGCTGCGGACTTCTACCCTAGGCCTCTACGCGCTCAGCTACAGAGCCTCTACCTACACTAAGACCCAAAACTTAGACTTCTCTCCTTATCGCTCAAGACTTCATCTACAACTCATGACTTGTTAAAACTACTTAGAGCTTACTTAGCTCTTTTTATAAAATCCCATGGTCCATAGACCATGGGTAGATATTTACATCCAACTTTACTTTACAAAATTAAGGGATGACAACCCTTTATGACTCATGACACCTTCGCGCTTCGTGACCAAAAAATGTGGAGACTTTACAATTTTATTACAAAATTCGACCCAAAACGTGGGCTTTTAGCCCAAAACTATCCTTGGGGGATACCGTTCCCACCAAAGTTATGATTATTCATCTGATGCCCAGAAGTTAAAGTTGTTTCCTACAACTCTCAAGGATGCAACACTCCACTGGTTCATGGGATTAGGAGGAAACACTATATCTTCTTGGGAACAAATGAAGAGAATGTTCCTGTCAAAATATCAGGAATATTGTAAGACTAGAGATATTAAGATGAAATCTTTACTATTGTGCAAAATGATGATGAGATTCTAGAGGACTAATTGGAGAGATTCTTGCACATCCTCCAAAGGTCAAAGCACAAATTTGATCTAAGTACCATTAGAACCTTGTTCTTACGGGGGCTTACTGACAATGCTAGGAATACTTTAAATCTGTTAGAACAAGGGGATATTGCTCAAAATCTTTTGATCAAATCTGTGACTTATGTAGGAAATTCTCAGGGAACCAATATATATCTAATAAAGGAATGCATAATAGAAATAAGAAAAGCGAATCTATTGATGCTATGATTATTGGATTAGAAAACAAAATGGACAATATGAAAATTGAAATAATGAATACTGTTAGTAAACAAATAGACTCTTTGAAGTTTCAACAAAAACTTGTAGAGGAACAAGAGTCATTGTCCATTTTTTGTCCAAAATGTAGAAGAAAGCATCTTTTAAGAGAATTTCCTCTCAATATTAAAGAAACTAATAAATGTGCAATTTGTACAGAGAACCATGCCATGGAAAAATGTCCCTCCATACCTGGGCTGAAAGTTGTACTTGAAGAAGGACGACCTGAAGCTAAATCACTACATGCTATGGGAGCATGAATAAACTTGCCTCAGGTAAGTGCAGGTATGGATCCTGAACCTCCACCACATTTTTTTGGTTATAATGCACATTCATATTCCTATCCTAACAATGGTCACTCTTGACATTGGTAGCATGGGAGCCAATATCATTATGGACAACCCTCCCAATCTTGGCAACAAGGATGGAGAGGGCCGAACCATTAATATTATTCACATCATTCCTATCCTACACCTATGCAGTCATACCCTCCTACATATGCACCTTACCCAATTCCACAACCATCATTACCTCATCTGAGTTAGCCAATTCCACCATTGCCTTTACCTCCACCGTTTTGACCTTCTCAGCTGCCTGCCCAACCTTTACCCAACCCTAATAACAAAGCGGTACAAATGATCCATTCTATGAACCCTCTTTCCTCATTCAGATATCAGCCCATGCTAGTTGGATTCAATGACCTCCAATTGAGATCAGGGAAGATAGTAGCCTCATAAAATCAAAAGCATCCTATGGTGATTATCAATGATAAAGGTGAGGAGGAAACTCCTGACCATTCTGAAAAATATGACACCATCCAGCCTATCCCCATACCTTTTGTGCATTTCCCAACTTCTTCCAACAAACCTTCCTATCTAGAGCGGTTAGTTGTGGAGAAGAAGGACCCCATTCTTGAGACTAGCCTAGCTTCTAAGCTTAGGAACCTTTTCATAAAGGTGCCTTTTCTCCAAGCTATTAAAGAGATCCCCATTTCCAAAAAAATCATTAGGGAATTATGTCTCAAGAAGCCAAGGAGGAGAATATTAGAACCTAAAACTATTCAATTTGTTGGTAGAGTAGCAGAGTTAATGACAGGGTGTATGCACATGGAGAAATATACCGACCCGGAAACCTAGTTGTCTCTATTCAGATAGGTGATGTCCTTGTCTCTAATGTACTTATATACCTAGGGGAAGCCATTAATGTTATGACCAAGCAAACCATGGATCAATTTGGATTGGTCCATATTCGTCGTATTCCCACTGTGCTTGAACTAGAAGATAGATCTAAAATCAAGCCGGAAGCGGTATTGGATGATATGGTCATTTCTATAGACTCTTGGGAATATCCCACAGACTTCATTGTGCTTTAGCCAAAGAACCCCGTCGAAGGACATCCCTTGATCTTAGGACGACCATGGCTTGCTACGGCTGATGCTTATATCAGATTCCATTCTGGTGGCATGTATATTTCCCATGGATATTCCAGGAAGAAGCTCACCTTGTATCCACCCGCTAGATCCATTCAGGAGCTCTTACAAACTTTATGGTTACACTAGAGTAGTGATGAGGAGACTCAGCCTATTTCCTTTATACATTAGAATGTTGAATTCTTGCAGGAGGGTGAGATTCAAGACTTCTTGAACAATTCAGACACCATGCCCAATTTTGAGTCATTGAGTTAAATTTTTAGTCTAGATTTTCAGGAAAGAAATGACTCTCTACCTCCCTCACCACCATCTCTAGTAACACCTCTGTGTACTCTTGAGCATGATACCACTCTTGTTGAGATTAGTCCAGGTAAATCCTTGCATATCAGTTCAAACTTGGATTCTTCCCATCAAGAGCAGCTTGTGAATTTGTTGTGAAACCATCTTAATGCCTTTGCATGGGGCTATCAAGTTATGAAAGGCATCCCTCCTAAAACTTGCACCCAATAGCACCACTTGGAGGAAAAGCATAGGACACACACCATATCAGCTGGTGTACGGGAAACAAGTCCTTTTTCCAATAAAATTCCAGATCAAGACTTTCAGGACTGCAGTCCAATTGGGGCTAGATCTCTCTGAAGCACAACAACAGTGTCTTCTACAACTAAATGAGTTAGATGAATTCCGAAGGGATTCTATTCAATAGAACATCTTGGTTCAACAACAGCACAAGAGGTGGCATGAAAAGTATATCCAGAAGAAGCAATTCCAACCAGGTGATTGGGTGCTTCTTTATGATTCTAGATTCAAATATTTTAAAGGGAAATTCCATACACGCTGGATGGGACCTTATGAGGTGGTAAAAGTGTTTGAAAATGGAGTGGTAGAGATCAAAACTATGGATGGATGAAATTCTGTGTTCCTAGTAAATGGGCATAGATTGAAGATATATTTTCAACCCCTTACTAAAGGAGATTTTATGCAACAAGTCCAACAACAATTTGAAAAGGAGTCGGTAGGTGGTAAGACCAACCTATTGAAGATTTGATTCTTTATTTTCCTCATTAAAAATAAATAATGATAAAAGAGAAAATGACAAAAAAAATCCTGTAATTATGAAAATCAGTTGACTGACATGATTGCAGAAGGATCAACCTGAAAATCAGCATGTTGGCAGGAAGATCGAAATTTCAATAAAAAGGGAATGTTACTTGATTTTTAGATATGCTTGCTGCCACCAAGAAGAAGCAAGTTCAAGGAACCCAACCCTTACCCAAGTTTGGGGTAACTAGCATGGAAATTTTTATCCAAGTAAGCGCTTAATTCCCGTTGGAATTACTTTTTCTAGCACCAGTGTAGGGAGACCTTGAAGATAAAATTATGCCTTTCTTCTATTTCTCGTTTCATAATTCCCACTATTTTTATTTTTCTAAATCCCCAATGAATTACCCTCCTCTTTATTCTAAATAAAACTACCCTTACCTGACCTCGTAAAATCCCTCTATTTCCCTTGAATTTTTTCCACATCCCATTCTTGTTTATCCCCCTTGGTGATATTGTTCTTGGAATCCCTGCAGTAATGTTCCTTCCCATTCTAAAAATTACCTCTTTCCCACTTATTTATTCCCTCATAAATTGATTGCAGAATTTGAGGAAGTCAATCCAGAAGGCATGCTCATGAAACACCAAAGGATGGGGAATAAAACATTCCTTGTATAATGAAGCAAAAAAAAAATTCCAGCTACAGAATTGTGTTCTATCAAAATTGTTATTTGGTAAAATCCCTGGTGCAAGATGCACAGTGCAAGAAGTAAGTGCAAGCAAGATGCAGTGCAAGTAGTTAGTGCAAGCACGATGTAGTGTGAGTAGTTAGTGCAAGCACGATGCAGTGCAAGCAAGATCAGTGCAAGAGTGCAGTCGACTGTGGAAGCAAGTGTAAAACAAATATCACATAGTAAAAGAGCATCTGATGAAGAATTTTTATGGAATTTTATTACTTTGTACATGAGTGATTACTGCACTGATAGATAATAGCATTATATATTTTAATTGATACTTTGCTCTATCATTTACTCACTTAGGAAATTTTTTAAAGTACAAGATATATTAGGCTCTAAAATCTAATCTTTTTAACGGGTACTGAAATATGTCTTAATTGAATTATGAGGTAGACAATGGGATAGTACAGGTTGTCCGAAAAATCATAACTCACCTCCCTTTGAACCAATCCCCCATCACTTGTTCATCATTGTATAACCTCCTAAGCATATCATTATCACTGTTACACCGCCGTCGCATAAGCCTCCACCACATCCAATTATTATTGATCACATGTAGTAAGATGGTACGTATCTGCATCTGAATCGAGGAGTCATTCTTTTATCATTAAACATGATTGGTTGGATGGGACTGGAAGGAGAAAGGATGGATGGACCTATGGCATAAAATTCTTGGCAACTGTTGGTCTCGCTCACAAAAATCCTTTTGAGGTTGTGACAGGGAATTGTGGAAAATTTGAACATGGCACCCGTAAGGAATGAGCCATCATCCTTGAAGGATATAGAATAGACTACAGAATACCATAATAGTCTTGCGCTATTGCAAGAATCCAGATTCATTTCATTTTTGCAGAAGTTCAATGGCTTTGACATGGTCGTGGTGTTGGATTCTGTGAAGACGCTTGAGGGAGGCCAAGCTAGGGTCGTCTCATTAGAATTCGAGATCAAGGAGGAGTCCATTTCGTGAGCTACAGGCTTGCCAACTACAAGGGAGTAGTGGTTCAAAAAGGAGCGGCTTGAAAAGAAATGATGGTGCCAATTTGTGAGTGACAAAAAACTTGAGGTTAACTGGAATAACGGGCGTCCGCAGAGTGCCATGCTTGGAAAATGGCGAGACCTACTGTTCATACTACAAAAATTTGTTACCTACGAGGGACATTACACACTAGCGTTCGTGTACCACATGAAACATTTGTTGCACTTTGAGTCGGGGAAACTTATCAATTTTCCCTACTATCTACTCCGAAGTCTCGAGAAAATGGTGAAGGGTGTGCAGAGTGAGAACGTAACCCAAGTCGCAAATAAGCTATATCATCACGGGCTTATCACAATCCTCGCCAAAAAAATGCTGGAAGAGAAGGGAGTGACCTGGAACGCATTCTTGAAGGCGTTTCAGGCAAAGAGTGCAGGGAAGTCTGCTGGCATGAGTACAAGCAAGAAAATGAAGGAAAAGACACCATCCCCTGCAAAGAAAAAGGGTAAAAGAATGCTGGTGCAAGAAGAAAATAATTCTATCTAATACACTCTACCCTCGGCAAAGAAAAGGAAAACCAGAACCTCGACAAGGAAGAAGACTGGGACAAATCAGTATCAGTCAAGCTCTCCTATTGTGATTGATGAATCACCTCAGGTTTTTCCTAAATACTATAACCTCTCAATCCTTGCAGATGCAGTGGCCCACACCATGGTAAACAAAGAGAATGTGGAAAAGGAAGACGCCATGTTGTTATCTATCGTTCTTCAGAGATTAAGAAAGAAGAAGATGACACCAAGTGGAGAAGAAGTTCAGGCAGAGGGTCATGAGGATGATGAGGCATAACACATGGAGCCCCTCGACAATTTTGATGAACAGGACATCGAAACCCTCAATTTTTTTCATGAATAGGGTACTGAAGCCCTTGATGTTTTTGATGAATAGGGTACTAAAGCCCCTGCTGGTTTAAATGAACAGGGTACTGAATCCATTGAATAATTGGAAGAACAAGGCATTAAAAACCCTGTGGAGTTAAGTGCACAAGGTACTGAAACCCTTGGCATGAAGGTTGTGGAGGGAATCAAAACCCTCGGTGATAAGGAAACCACGGGTGCAGAAACTTTTGGCGATGTCATAATGCAAATGTTGGACGACCTTAGTCTCGACAATGATGGGACTTGCTTGGAGTCCATTGCATAAAAGATATTTACACCAGAGGATATAAGCATGGATCGCTCTACCCTCTACCTCAAAAACTGAATAGTGGAATTAGAGCAGCAAGTTCATGACTTGGAGTCTTTGAACTAGGTCATGAAGGAGAAAAATTGGCAAAAGAAAGGTGAGGTAGAGCTACTCACAAAGGTCAAGAAGCAGAAACAACAAGTGAAATTATGGAAGTATCAGGCTTCCAAGTGCTACAAACACCTCAATAAGGTGACTAAACAGCTAAAAGCAACCCGAGGTAAAAAGCCAAAGGTAGTGAAAGCATGGATAAATATTGAAGTACAGGATTGAGAGCTGGCTACCCATTTTTGAAGATTTTTTGTAGAAGGTAAAATGTTGTGTGAGGACACAAAAAATTAAGGATGGGAGGATGTTGGTGTCCCAAATTGCTATATTTTTACCCTATTACCATAATCCTTGACCTCTGTTTTATCTATATTTAACCCTCTCGTTCCTGCACTAGTCCAAGACAATCATCTATTTCTACATATACTTCAAATTTCATAATTAAGATTTATTAAGTGCTTTATTAATTAATTTACATAGAATTCATGCCTTTGAGTATCTCTTGTAACTTATGTTTAAATTTCCTAAAAAGTAATTGAAGAAATAAGTGTTAATCATCATTTAGCATGATCAGTGCAGGCAAATTCCTGTGCCGCCAACGATGCTACTCCGTGATCTCCATGATATTCAACGCGGGCATTTTTGATCCACAACTCCTAGTTCAGTTGCGGACTATCTAGGGATGGACATTCGTGGAGTATAGTCAGGGATGCTTACCGAGAATATGGTCTACTACCAGCAAAGTCCACATTTTATTTTAACCATTAGCCGGTTTTGCAAAGTTCGTTTGTTAGTCTGTTCGGCCGAAAGGCTTGAATAAGAACTAAATGTAATTAGCAGAATATGGCTAAGGCCGAGAGACTATATACAATTAAGACTGTAGGTAGAGCCAAGCTAGCGATCTCTAAGTTATAATTTTGTTTACTTTGTAATTTTGTATTGCCCTCAGTTATGGGCTTGAACTGCACTATCATGTATATTTGTTGATCAAGTTAATACAAGGAACACACCATGTTATCTTCATGTTGTGTTTAATTTATATTTTATGCGTGATTAAGTGCTGAATCGTTTCGTTTCCTAAACGGGAAATGAGCTGGTTGGCTAGGGCCTAGCCAATCCATCTCGTTTACCCTTGTGGTTTTTCCATTTAAAAAGTCTGTGTGAACATTTATTCATTTGCAGTTGTGTTGCTTTGATTGCTCTTATGTTTATTTCAGAGTTTTGAGATTAATTCATTTTATAGTCAAGCGTGAACAGATCTGTAGTTTGGAAGTTTAATTAATTTTCTTTCTTTCTTGCAATTTCATTCCTGCAAATTACTTTCTTGCAATTTCCTTCCTGCAATTTTTGCCTTAGTTTACTTCTGCTTGGGTTGTTCAGGGAGATTCTTCCTATACTAGTGCATGTATTTTCATACACTCCAGTTTTACTTTAAAACAAGTGTTTACGTTCCTTTCCTGCTTATAATTTCATTTATTCCTGCAAGCAAACATATTGTCAATTCAAGTAATCATTCTCAATGTTAAGAATTATATTTTTGAAGAATCTTTACATGAATTAAGAAAGAACGTTACTACAAACACTTTACTTTATACTTGAAGTTTATGAATTAAGAATAGGGAACATAAATGCTATAAGTGAATTGCCGAAAGTCAGTTGATGCATGCAAATTACTTTGACTGCTACTTGATTATTTTGATTTTTTTTTTTCTTTATGAAATTTACTTTCATTGCAAAGTTCAGTTAATTAAAGCATTATTTTTCACATGTAATTTATCTCAGAATCTAGCTTGCAATTACAATTCTTGCAACTTGTATTTTAATTCTTTCGAAAGTAATTTAGAAACTTTGGTGAAGGAATCTCTGTCTTGGTGTAAGAGCTAGTCTCTTGTCACAAGAGCATAGTGATCTAAGCCTTGAGGCTTTGAGAGCTGCCATAAAGACATAAGTCTTCAGTAAAGAAGGTAAAATATAGTTTTTCACATAAAGTATTGTACCTACACTAGTGCAAGCAGATTGCAATAGTACAAGAACAGGTTGCTTGGTGTAGAAGGAAGATCAATTGGGAAACAGATCTTGCAAGGGCCCACTTGTTAAACTGTTAGCCATCTATACTAAAGATAAACATAGTATTTCATTTCAGCATTTAAGATTGCTTCCAATTGTGTGAAAGTTCCTTTACTTGATTTCCTCACAAATTATTTTTTTACATTCCAACACTAGAATTTCTTTGGTGTCGATTGTCTTTAAGATTGTTTTATGTCTGATTCTGCAACATTTCATTCAAAAAGTAGGATTAGGAATAGGAAAATTTCATACCACTTCTAGCATTTCCTGTGCTTCGTCTCTAAGTTTACAAAACCCTTGGGTTGACAATTAAGTGTTGATGAGTTTGCTTAAGTGAAATTCATGCACCCAACAGACACCCCATAACCCTCAGTAGAATGGGGTGGCTGAGAGGAAGAACAGAAGCATAGTAAGGGCATCAAGGGCGATGTTGCATGATCAGGGCCTACCACTACACTTATGGGATGAGGCATGAAACACAACATTTTATGTTGATAACCATAGCCCACATCAGATACTTGAGATGAAGACACCCGAGGAGGCTTATTTTGGTAAGAGGCCAAATGTTGGTCACTTCAATATTTTTGGGTCATCGGTATATCACCATGTGACCAAAGATGCATGGAAGAAGCTTGAGCTGACAGTAGAGTTGGGGATATTTGTGAGATACATTGATACACCTCACAAATATCGAGTGTACTTGATAACCAACAAGATGACAGTGGTTCGCAGGGATGTGAGATTCGATGAGGAAAAGGTCATGTGAGTTTCCCTTGGGAGGGAGCTTGAGTTACATGTGAATGAGGAGATTTTTGATCCTAAGGTTATGGAGCCTTAGATTGATGTGGAGCAGCCACATATAGAGGATCCAAGAGTGGAGACATCCACTGAGGCCGAGTCTTCCAAAGAGGGAAGAAAGTGCACCAGAGAGGCTGACAATTTGTTATCAAATTCTAGAGAGAATGTGGGAGCACCCACATCAAAGTGTAGATAGATAAGGTCACCTAACAGGTACACTGGATACATGGATCTTATGAGCGGATTTGTTGAGACAGAGCCATCTTCCTTTGAGGAAACAATGCAGTAGCTGGTTTGGGTTGATGCCATGGTGGAGGAGTATGACTCCATAGTTTGTAACATTGTTTGGGATGTGGTCCCAAGACCAAAGGACAAGTCAATGGTGAGCACTTGTTGGTTTTACAAGGTAAAGCAAGCTACAAATGGTAGTGTGGAGAAGCATAAGGCTATATTTATGGCCCATGGTTTTTCACAGGTGGATTGGATTGACTATGATGAGACCTTTTCTCATGTTACAAGGCACTCATCAATCATCTCTATATTAACATTATCAACACAAATGAGTTGGAAGATACATCAGATGGATGTAAAGAAATCCTTCCTTAAGGGCATGATTAAGGAAGAGGTGTACATAGAGAATCCTGAAGGTTTTGAGACCTTTGACTGTGAGTCGCATGTGTATCAGCTTAAGAGAGCATTGTATGGGCTGAAGCAAGCACCCCTTTCTTTGTTCACCAGGATAGATAGCTATGTCACTGGGTTGGGCTTCATGAAGAGCAGAGTGGATGTGAACCTTTACCACATAGTGGCGGAGGATAAGTTGTTGATCATTGTACTTTATGTTGATGATCTCAAACTGACAAGTGATGATCCATTGATCAAATCTTGCAAGGAGGACCTTGCAAGAGAGTTTGAGATGAAGGACATGGGGCTCATGCATTATTTTCTTTGAATGGAGGTATGGAAAGGAGATGGGGATTTGTTTGTGTCTCAAGGCAAGTATGACAATGAGATACTCAGGAGATTCCACATGGAGAGAAGCAAACGCATGGAGACTCCTCTAGTAGGTAACTAGAGGAAGGAGGATGTTACTTCAGAGGAAGTCGTGGAAGCTACTATTTATAGGCAGCTTGTGGGTTCACTTATGTACTTGGTGAACACACGACTGGATATGTGCTATGTAGTTAACTAGCTTAGTCAAGTGATGGTTAGGCCTACCAAGCTGTATTGGAAGGTGGAAAATCATGTATTGAGATACCTCAAGGGAACTTCTTAGTATGGATTATGCTACAGACAGACAGAGGGAGTGAAGCTTCAAGGATTCACTGATTTAGATTGGGTAGGAATTCCATCTAACTATAAAATAACATGAAGAGGGATTTTTGGTCTTGGATCAGTGGCAGTTTCTTGGTACAGTAGGAAAAAAAGGTCAGTTGCACTCAGTTCGGTAGAGGCAGAGTACATGGCTGCAAGTCAAGCAACATGTGAGGCCATCTAGATGAGGAAGATCCTGGTTGGTCTATTTGGTCAATAGATCAATCCAACTTTGATTTACTGTGATAATCAAAGTTTTATCAAACTCTTTGAAAATCCAGTTTTTCATGATCGGTCCAAGCATATTGATATCTGATATCATGATCTCAGATATTGTGTATTGAGGCAATTATGTTGTTAGAGTACATTCCCACCGAGGAGAAAGATGATGAAATTTTGACAAAGGAATTGTCAAGATGTAAATTCTATTTTCATAGAGACAGGATCAGGGTAGCTGATAACTCCTTTCTTGTTGAGAGGGAGTGTTGAGAAATGGCAACAAGAAATTCGAATTTAATTTGTCCTTGAATTAAACTGTGAATTAAAATCTAATTCTATTCTGATAGCAACTTGTAAATAGTTAATTAAGTTTAATTAACTTAATTATCTTAGGAATTTCAAGTTTGAATTGTTTATGTAGTCATGTATATGTTCTCCCTAATTTTTAGGGGTCCAGTATGAGTTTAATTGTGAGTCGTAATTAGATAAATCAATTTACTAAGTTATCGTTAGTTAAATTAGTTATAACTATTTGTGGAACAAATAGAAAGTTAACAGTTAGTTGGTGCACTAGTGCATCCACAATTATCGCTCTATTTAACTGAATATTCCCTCATCAGAAACTCATGCATGTCGATTCTGCGAAAGACACAGTTGAGACTAGAGTGCAGGGACAATGTACTATCAATTGTATAATTTACTGAGTTGTATAGGTCATGTATGCAATCAAAGAAGGACCTATGTTTGGATTGCGCAGTTTTGGAAGCATGAATTCCCTTTAAATACAACTATTCGGCCTAGGAATAATGTAAGTAAATAGGGACTTGGAGAGTTGTAGAATTGGCTAATTGTTGGCCAAGAGCTTGCTTGTGAGCTAAGAGAGTTGAGCATACCTGTGTAGGATTGTTCCAGTGAGAAAAAGCTTTGTATCTTCACTCATATTTCTAATATATGCAATATAGATAGAGGGGTTTTGAGTAGTGGATTTCCCCAAATACATCTTGTGTTATGTGCCATTGATTTATCTTCCTCTTGTTCATATTGTTTCCATCGATCTATTGGCCTCCATTGGTTGAAAGTAGTAGTTCCTTGTCCTGTTCTTTAGTAAATTGCATGAGCTTGTGAATCTATGGGATTTTTTACAAATCATAAAATCATCATGGGGATCCATAGCACCCAAAGCAGAGAGTAGAGATTTATGTTGGGATGGGCATGTATGGAAGACTTCTAGTGTTGACATGGCAGCAGGAGACTGTGCAAAGTCATCTATTATGCTACAGGTATGGGCGGTTTTAACAGAAGCATTGTTTTGATGTAATGAACCTTTGGTGATATTTTGGATAACCTCTAACTTGGGTGGAGGGATCTGTAAGGTACCATTGGATGATGATAGAGGCTCGATGGAAATTTGGGGTTGGGACTCAATTGCTAACTTAATAGGTGTCTTGTCATATTGGCGTGATCGAGTCTGAAGGTTGACTTGTTCAGTGTCAACTTCATTAGAATTCATCATAATGATCGAATGATCATTGTGACCAAATTGTGGAGGTGGGGGAGCTGCATGAACTTATGTAGGTTGAGAAGCAAGGTATCCTTGGTGAGGAAAAGGATTGGTAAGAACATCCAATTGAGATGAAGCAGAAGGAGGAGGAGGAGTTATGGAATGTGGTCCTCTAAAAGCAACTACTTGAGCTTCCCATACTTGATGCATTTGAGGTAAAAGGGGACACTCATGGGTATAATGGCCATATATGCCAAAATAGGCACAAGGTTTGTTCGTATGAAGAGCCTTATTTTTCTTGGGTTGTCCACCCTGTTGCTGTGTTTTGGGATTAGGCTGGTTTCCCTGAGATGCAGTAGGTGGTGGATCATGGCTACTTGATTACCTTGAGATTGTTGGTTTTGGTTACCTTCCCCTTGTTCCTTTTCTTGGGGTTGGGCGGGATTGGTTGAGCTCTGGTAAGAATACACTTGACCTTGTTGAGGAGGCTGTAGCTATGGCAGAGGTGGAGGAGGCATGGGGGGTTGGGGCGTTGGTGCCAGTGGAGCTGGAGGGCTAGGTGGTGCATATGGATAATAAGAAGTTAGGGAAACATTAGGATAGATGGGTGGAGTGTAGGTTTCAACCCTTTATAGAAATTACCTGCATACGAATTCTAACAACACAAAATAAACAATGGCAAGAGCATAAAACATAAAACAAACATACACATAGATTTTCCCTTGGATCCCAAAATTGGGACTACCAGATTGATTTTTCTTTATATTACTTTCAATGTTACAATACATATATATACATGTTGAAGCATCCATAAACCCCAATCCATTAACCCTGGATTAGAACATAATCGTAGTTCCTTTGACCAAATCTACAAAATACCATGGGCAGAAAACCATCATAACTAAAACCATGTGTGAAAACCACGCACAAACCATAGGTAGGTCTGCGCACCTAATATAGGGTCCAAAAAAAATTTCCTCGTGGCACTGCCCCAGACCCCGTAGAGGGGGGTTACCGCCCCCCTCAAACCCCCCGATAGGGGGGCTGCCAACCCCCTTGTTGCGCCTGGCCATGGGCTTGGCAGGCTGATTCCAAGAATTGGCCTTTGATTTTTATTTTCTTTTTTAGTTTTTTTAGTTAATTTTTTTATAAGTATGTTATTAATTTGATTGTTTTCAATTTTTTTTATTAATTATGTTTTTTTTTTTTTTTTCTAATTTGAAATTGTGTTGGTTTTTATGTTTTTTTTTTTAATATTATGTTTTTGTATTTTTTAATGTTTTTTTTTTTTTAATTTTAATGGTTGTTGATTTTTATTTTTGTTTTTAATTATTTAAAATTATTTAAATTTTTTTGTTTTCTTCTTGATCTTCTAATTTTTTTTTAATTAGGTTTGTTTTAAAAAAAATGTATTTTTTTCCATCTTTTTTTTTAATAATGTTAATTTTTTTCCGTGACATTATTAGTGTTTGATTTACTTTTTGTCATTTTTATATATATAGATGCCATGTTTTTTAATTTTTTTTGGTTCTAATATATATTGTATTTACTTATTATTTTTTCTTTAAATTTTTATGTTTTTATTTTTATGTTTCTCAATGTTTTCTTTTTCGTTTTCTTTTTTTTTTTGTCATGTTTTTATTTATTTTTTATGTTTTAAGATATATATTTTTATTTACTTATTATTATTTTTTTAACTTTTTATGCTTTTTTTTCCCTAATTTTTTTCAATGTTTTAATTTTTGTTTTCTTTTGTATTTTTCATTTTTATTTATTTATTATATTGTTTTATTTTATTTTTCCTACAAGGTCCATGTCAATCCTCGACTAGCAACCCAATCTCATTATATGTCAATTTGATTGTTGCTTTTAAAGTTTTTGTTATAAAGGATCGAGTCTGCCCTCACAATGTGTCAATTTCATGGTTGATATTTAAGTTTTCATTACAGTGGGTCGAGTTTGCCTACATTGTGTCAATTTGATGGTTGACTTTTAAACTTTTTTTGCAATGTGTTAAGTTGTCTTAGGCTAATATTTTTAAGTCGTCATATTTTTAACATTTAAAAAACAAACTACTCTTGGTATAATGTCTATTTCATTTAGGTGTTCATTTTTAAAGGTTTTTTAGTCATAAAATTTTTCCATAATGTCAAGATTGAAAAATTGTCAAATTTGTAAGGTTTTCCAGCATCTCAGTGTTCGAGCATCACCATTTTTCATTTTTAAGTTGTTTTTTATGTCTTTTTTTTTTTTTGGCTAGAGATCTCGTTTTGAGTTTAAAGTTCCCATTTCAAAGTTTACATTGTTAAAGGAGAAGACATATGGAGTCTTTAGTGATAGAATTAGACGAACACCACATATGGAATGAGTGAACATGAATTGTGGGATCTTCTCTAGGATTACCTTCAAACTTAAGGATGTTGAAAGGGAGTTTAGTAGACATAGCTAGCCAATTGGGGTCATGGAGAAGAGGATCGTTGATGAGCTGGTTGAAATCAAGGAGACTCAAACCAACCATAAAAGGAAGCAATGGAGTAGGAGTGACCATACTGGTGGAGGTTCCACTTGTGGGGTTACCCTGGTTAGTACCTGGGTTACCACCTTGGTTTCCTGCACCCATTTTAGTGCTTGACATGGTGACAGTATGGGGTTGAGAAGATGCAGAATCAAAGGAAGAACTGGAAGAATCAATAGAACCAAAGTCAGAATGAGGACTTGATGGAGGACTGGGAGGATGTACTCTAACTCGATGGGGAGGAGTAATATGTCCTAATGGAAACTAAGGGCAAAGGCCTCAAATCTCTACAAAAAACACTTAAGGGGCGCAATGATGTCATGAAAATGATGACTCTAAGGACAAAAGGGTGATTATAAGAGTAAAATATCAAACAAACAATAAGAAAACACTTAGTGTAGTGGTGTCAAGTGTAAATTAACTATATTAACGATGCTACGCTAATACAAGCAAGAACGTCCTATCAAATAAAAATACCTCTAACCTATAGGTGGTCAAAATCCTCAAACAATCCTAAATGTACTATTTCAAATGGCCTTCCAAAGAACTTCTTACTTGACAGAATATCATCCTGCAAGCAGAGTTGTCCAAAGAAAGGTAGGGTAGAGAACTAAGTGTTTCCCACAATTAGTCCTATAGGATGTTTTCTTAAGATTGGTCACTACATTTACCTGTGTCCCACTGGGGTGGTCAAGTCTTGAGCTTCTTGGTGATCAACCACCGCATGGGATTCCCTTCCACGAGTTGGGTAGCACTGAGGAGAACCGCTTGCACGATGACCTAGCCTAACCCGCTCTGAATTAGGTTTCTAATGCACTCTGGCTTTGGATCATGGGATGGTGAAGGATTTTAAGCTACCTAATATGTCAACTTCTATGTCTCAATGTAATTGATCGATGGGTGTTATTGGAAACCTATCCCATCGATCCTACACCTAAGCTACATAAATTTTTCAGCCCTGGCACCCAAGTGGGCTTAATCTATGTATGTTAAATTATGAAGGTGTAGCGTTTCAAGTATTGGCTTGGCGATGTTGACCAAGCTCACATTCACTTACGGTGTGAGTGCGTAAAAATGATGTGTCAAGTGGATGAGTTAATTGAGCATGTTTTATGATTCCATGTGTTGTTAAAAACAAAGTGATGAAATACTATAAATAATGTTGAAAATGATAGAAAAATAAATAGTCAATCAAGCACACAAAACCCCACCCAAAAAGGCTATCAAGTAGCTAAGCAAGATAAGGAAAACAAGCTACTCAAAGACACATAAAATGCCTAAAATACCTAATTTCAAAGGGATTGATATCTAGAGGCACTAACCTAATGTAAATGGTGCATATACATAGCAAACGAAGAGGTGACTATTGTTATAAAGGATATGAATGAAGCTCTAAAACCTAGGATGCTCAAGGGGATCCTAAGGGGGAAAGGAAAAACCCAAAATCTAAAGGGAGAAAAGGTGAAATAAATCTATTCACAAGTTTTGTCAAGTAATGGATCACATTCTGAAAATCAATGGTTGAAAATGATGAAACCATAGACTCCTCACCCAACCAATCACTTCCTAAAAAAGTGGAGGTGTACTCTAAACCCTATGGGGATTTTTCCTTCCTCAAAGATATAAACTAAGAGAATATAGGCCTTGGGGGGCTAAAACATATATAAGAAACCCTTCCCATTCTACACACAACACTCTCGGTAAGTTTGAAAAATTTCTGAAAAGTTCTCAGAAAAATCCAAAACGCAAGTACTGACCTAAAAACAATGGAAAATGCAGATAGTGGGCCGAAAGTTCACTCTAGAACGTAGATCTGGGGCTAAAAAGTGTGTTTTTCTCCTAGATCTCTCTGTTGGCTTGAGGAGGCTTGGACCCAGGTTTAGAGTTAGCTGCTCTAACCAAAAAAACCCTACAGTACCGACCCTTTCGACAGCAACCTCCTTAGCGCGGGCTATAATCTCACCCAAGGCAGTATTGGGCGATGCTAGAACTAGGTTTTTGCATCCAGAAGGCTATGTGATATTGGGTTAGGGAATTTCTTTGGATTCAAACTTGATATGACCTTCGTGAACCCTTATCCTTGAAATCCCAAAACTTAACGTGATTTTCATTTAAATAGAATTATAAACTTCGCGTAAGCATCATGCATAAAATAGCGTATAACAGTATATCTAGATCTTCGTGGATAAATTAATACAAAAATACAGATAAATGGAATTCAATTACGCGTAAATAGAGAAGACACTGAAGTATATAAGTTAGACACAAAATGGTTTTGAATATTGTTTATTACTTCAGATCTTCAATATACAGACTTTCCCGATCCTGTGCACACAACTATTAGGGCCCACGCACTCAGTTGCAAACTTACCAAGGTTTTCATGCACTTAGCTGCAGGATCCTTCCCCTTTGCCCAAAATCCAAAAATATCTTATGCTTATAGACTCAAAACATATCAAATCCCATTATACTGACTAATTGATTTCCTTAGACTCGCTAAGAGACCCTTTTATAAACTCTTTTCTATTATAATACCATGGTCCACAAACCATGGGCGGATCTAAAAAAAACCAAAATGTAAGGGGTTTTAACCTTCCTAAAACCCCTTGACTCCTATTGACCTCCGTGTTGCGTTCTCTTCTCCTCAAAATGCGGAGACTTTACAATATTTTATCAAAATTTGACCCAAGGGACCCCGTCCCAACAGACCCCCAACACAAATATGTGACTTGTCCTCGAGTCACTCCACTAGTGCGCTCTGGATATTTTCTTTCAAGCTTCTAAAAGAAGACTTCACTGGGTGAAGCACCTTCATGCGTTCTACTGTTGTCTGTCGAACTTTTTCGACCAACTTTTCCGTAGTCATCCCTTCTTGTGCTAAGTTGATTGTTCAATGCGTTTGTTGCATACTCTTGAGCATTCCTTCAAAAATCTGTGAGAGCTTCCCTACCTCTTCTTCCCATGGCTTCATCCATGAAATGATAATATGTATCTTCTTTCGCAGCTCCTCGATCTGTGCTTGTAGGGATGTCCCTTCTTTCAACTGGGCGAACCGTTGCATAGGTGCTAAGGTGTGTTTCATTACCTTTATCTCGTCATACTGTAATTTCTTATCTCGAATAGCTACTTCAATCTTTTTCACTTGTGGGTCCTGTTAGGATTCCAAGAAACTCTCCTAGGTTGTAGCTCGGAGATGCCTGGTAACATATAAATTCAACTATTGTTGCAATGGATGAATGGAAGGAATGATGCTTGTCCAAGCCAGATAACCACTTCTACTTTGTTTCACTCTAGACATGCGTGAACACCCCCAGACTACAAGGCTTTAGACCACCTACTACTCATTGGGTGAATATGGAGAATACTGAACACACTAGTAGATGCACAAGACCATGTGATGGCCAGCTGCAACCAGTAAAGAAGTCTACAAATCTAATCTAGTAATGCAAAGACAGGATGACAGCTCTCCTACATTAGATAGAAAGAAACATGCACCACTTGTTCAATGATGCATACAAGACTCTAACACAGAGATAGGATGACAGCTATCTAATGCTAAACATCAAGAAGTTAAGAACATAGCATGTCAAGCATAGCTTAGAATAGAGGGAAATGGAAAGTGAGAAGTTAATAGCAAAATAAGCTTGTATTAGCTGAAAATGAAGATGAGACGCTACAAGTGACAAAGTATTTACGGTCTCCAGAAGTTGAACTTTACATCAAATTCCAACCTATCAACCTTGATTACATCTTGTTTCTGGGTATTTATAGATTTCATTACAAGGACACTTGGCCATTTAGGTATGAAGGGGTCATAATTGACCACCAACTGCATTTAGCTGCCTGATGGAGTCTCTGATCATGCTTACCTGCTTCAGTAGATGAATCTGATTTGTTCAGGTGTTGCGTTGTCCTCTTAGGCAGTTGGAGTGCTTGTACCAGTGGGGTTCCATAATTGATAAATGTAGTCACTAGGTCATGCTCTATCCTTATTTCCCTTGGCCATCTTGTTTGTTAAATATGGTGGTTGGAAGTCTGATAGTGATTGGTAACAAGTTGGTCATATTCCTTCTTCGGGCAATCAGAGTGGTCAGGGGACATGAATTGCATGGGCGAGTGGACGATTTGGATGAGCAGTAAGAACAACCGTCGGATCAGGAGAATGGATGATGGAGATGGCTCGGCGGAGGCTATCGGTCGAGGTGAGAGCAGGGTCAATCAGGACAGTCAGATCTCCGGCGGATAGATTGGATGATGATCGGGTGACAGAGCTACATAGGCATTAACGAGCGGGGGCGGATTGGTCAGGCAGTTTTGGTATTGATCGCACCGCTTTTGGGCATAAAGTGATAAAAGGATAGGGGTGTGTGATGCTACTCAGTGGCAGACACGTAGTAGTGGATGAGAGAGAAAAACTGCTCTCATTGCGCACTAACATTTGGGTGAGTTGCAAGTGCGATAAGTGCGAAGGCTATCGGATCTCGTTAGAGATGATTGGACAGTTAGGAATGGTCAAGCGAGTCACTCTATCGGGCATGACAGGAGCCATCGGATCTGCGGGAAGAAATCAATGACGGGGAAATGATGAACAGTTTTAGTGAGTGCATGAGGGCGTATGGAAAGGTTTTATGAGGGTTTGGGCTTTTGGCGCTTGGGGCTAAAGCCAAAGGGGTTAATTTTTTGGGTTTTATGACAAAAAGAGAGGAATGGAGGTGGTGGAGAGGAAGCGGGATGGAAGAAAAAGGGGGAATGACCAATTGTGAGCCTTCCTTTGGACACAGATCGAAAGACCATGCTTCTTTATGTCAGTAACAAGTCAGCACTGTATAGCAGAGCTAACACTAGCTCCTTCTGGGGATGAAATCCTCCCTGTGAGGTTTCAAGAATTGTAGACCTCTGCCTTTCCTACAAAAACAAGATCAACAAAATTTCCTAGTGTTCCATTGGGCATGGAGTCTAATTAAGCCCACACTAAAACTTGTAAAAAGAAAATATTTACAATGTTGAGGCCTGGAGGCCTTAAACAACATAGGCTTTCAAAAACCGTCCATTAACTAGGCCATCAAAAATTTCTTCTCCTTCCATACTTTGCAGCATAAAAGTGTTGTTCCCCTGGATCTGAGCAATGACAAATGGTCTATTCCATAGAGCATCAAACTTCCCATGATTACCCTTCTTTTCCTTTAGTGCATCCCATTTGAGCACCAAGGTTGCGACCTGAAAATTGTCCATCTTTTCCTTTCTATCAAAGGATTCCTTGACTCATAGTTGATGGGCTACAGACCTTTCAATCAGCTGATCCCTGATCTGATGTACCTCTGCCAGGTCACTAATCCTCTTTTCCATTTCATTATCTTCATTCTATTCCTCCTGCAAGAACTAAGCCACAGGGAGGGTCAACTGAATTGGGAATATGGCCTCAATGCCATATACCAGCTTGAATGGGGAATTCCCTGTGGAATTTTTGGTGGGCACCTTGTCAGCTTTCAATGCATACTTCAGCTTGGAATCCCAATTCCTTTTATTGTTCTCCAGTAGATTTTTGATTATCCTTATTAGGCTCTTATTGGATGATTCTTCTAGGCCATTACCTTGAGGGTGATATGAGGTGGAATGCACCAACTTAATGCCCATTGAGTCACACATGTCCACCAACTCATTTGCCCTGAAGGCTGCTGCATTGTCAGTAACTAATTTGTGTGGGCAGCCAAACCTGGTGAATATATTTTCTATTAAGAACTTCATGACCACATGGTGATCATATTTCCTAGTAGGGATGGCTTCAATCCATTTAGTGAAGTAGTCAGTGGCTACTAGGATCCATCTGTGTTGGCCACTGGAATGTGGATTGATTTCTCCTATGAAATCCAAACCCCAATGCTGAAAAGGACCGCTGGCTTGAATTGCCTTCAAAGGCAAAGACTTCAACTATTGTTTTCCTTCAAACCTTTGGCATCTGTCACAAGATTTTGCGTGGGCCAATAATACCCATCTTTAAGGATTTTATGGGCTTTGGTTTTTCAATAGTGATGTCCTCCACAAATGGTAGAATGGAATTGGTGCATGACCTACATGGATTGTTCTCTATCCAGACATCTTAGAAAGATTCTAGTTGGATCCCTCCAGTAGAGCAGGTTCTCATGTATGCAATACTTGGCTGCTCTGAGCTTAATGGTTCCATCTTGACTCGAACTTAGGCCCAGAGGAACTTATGGCTTCAGCAAAAATTGAACTATTGTAGAATACCATTTACAAGAAGCTAGATTTTCTGCCAATGACTGGTTCTGCCTCGATTCAACTGTTTCCTCCCCTACCTATCTGTCATTTGAGCTTGTGCCTATCCAATTCATGTCCAACATTCTATAATTTTCTTCAACCATTAGCTTGGCAAGGCCTTGACCTTTGACCAGCTTGGTGGGCTTTAATTCTATGTTGAATTAAATCAGCTTCGCAATCCATTTGGCCCTCCTTCCATCTGCATTTGGCTATGTTAGGACATCTTTCACTGAAGCAAATGGCACATATGCAATTACCTTGGAATGCAGAATGTATATTCTCAAAGCTTTCAAGGATTTGATAAGAGCATAGGCCTGTTTTTCAATGATATCATACCTCACTTTAGCATCCCTTAATGTTTTGCTAAAAAATGCCACTGGATGCTCTGAACTCTCATTATCTTTTTGCAATAGGACTACTACAAGTGTGTCCCCTGAGGCAAAGGAGAAAATATAGAACTCCTTGCTATAGTCTAGGCTTATCAAAATGGGGCTTCCATAATAGCTCCTTTGATGGCTTCGAAATATCTTCTTGTTGTATCAGTCCATTTGATCTCTGATCCCTTCTTCAACATGGAGGTAATATGTTTTACCAGTTTTGGAAAATTAGGGATGAACCTCTTTACGAAATTTATTTTTCCCATAAAGGATTGGATGTCCTTTTCTGATCTTGGGATAGACAAGGTTTGTATTGCTTTCACTCTTTCTGGGTCAATTTTCACACCTGCAGCAGAAACAATGTGTCCTAACAACTTTCCCTCTTCCAAAGCAAACTATTACTTCTTAGGATTCATTGATATCCCAAAACTTCCTCACTTCAAAAACACTTTCTTCAAATGCTGCAAATGATCTTGATGGTTGTTGGAGTATACTGTTATATCATCTAGGTAGACAAGGACAAACTTGTCCTTCTCTCCTACAAATGCTATATATATAGCTCTCTGAAAGGTGGCTCCGGCATTCATCAGTCCAAAAGGCATCTTAGAGTACATGAAAGTGCCCCTAGGAGTGGTGAAAGCAGTCTTTTCTTGGTCATCTGGATGCACAGCAACCTGGTTATACCTTGAAAATCCATCTAGGAAAGACATGACTTTGGCTCCTGAGACTTTTTGCAGCAAACGCTCCATCTTGGGCAGAGGATAATTGTCTTTCTTAGAGCATTTGTTCAAGTTCCTAAAATCAACGCAGAGCCTAATTTTTCCAATTTTCTTCCTCACATTACCAAGTTGGCTACCCACTTTGAATATCTCAAGGGGACTATTATTTTGGCAGCCCACAACTTCTTGATTTATTTTTCGATCATGGGAAGGAGCAGAGGATTCATGGGTCTCAGCTTCTGCTTGAAGGGGATAGTGTCTTTCTCTAATGGTATCTTAAGCGGGATGATCTTTTTATCATATGTTTTGAGGTCACTGTATTCCCAGGCAAATACATCAGCAAACTGCTTCATCAAGGTGCAATATTCAGAACTTTGGGCAGCAGACAAATGGGTAGACAAATTTATATGCTTTGGATGATCTGGACTCCCCATGTTATGCTTATGGACTACAGACTGATCCTATTTTTGGGCAACCTTATGAGGCACATCATTTTGGTCAAACAACGTCTCTAAAGGAACTAACCCTTTAGGTATGTGATTGCTAGGGAGCTGTACAATACTGTCTTGGCCAATTTTGTCCTTTAGCAGGGGCTAGGGACATCCCTCTAAGGTTTCATTCTCTTGATCAATTTTCATTTCAGAGAATTCACCAATGACTTGAATAAACCTATTTACTTCTTCACCATCTTCAAAGACTTTCCAATGTTGGACATTATCAGGAAGGGATGGTCTATATTTTATCTAGACTTCGTAAACCAATCTAGGGGGCATGGGAGGGATGAACATGCTAGCAGACACAGCAAGGGAATAAGCAAGCTGATTTTTGGCTCTAGGAATATATGAGATACAAAAACTGTCAAAAGAATCTTTGAGTCTCCATACCTCATCTCTATATGCTTTCAGCCTTGGGTGATTTGCCTGGAACGTTTTGTTCACTTGCTGAATGATGAGATCAGCATCTCCAAACACCTTTATGTCTCTGATTCCTCTGTCTTTGGCAGCGTTTAAGCCCAATATCAGAGCCTCATACTCTGCTATATTTTTGGTGACCTGAAAAGTCAGCTTAAAAGATAGATGTGTGCTTTCTTGCTTTGGAGATACCAGCACCACTCTTGCTCCTGCAGTTTCCCTTGAACATGCTCCATCAAAGAACATATCCAAAACCTGATTTCCTTGCTCTTCCATGGCTTGGCCTACTAGTTTCTTGAGCCACACTGAGGCCTTATGGGATTCTTCAATATGGAGAATACATGCTCCAAAATCAGTGTCCACAGTGTAAATGGGATGATTAGTGGGATTCTTCTTATCACTAATGATGTAGGCCAGCTGGGCCTCCCTATACAATCTCCTGCTTTCTCCTCCAAAAACTGAGATAGTTGCATAAGATAAATCATTTTGTAATGTCCCACCTAACCTCTTAATCCACCCTCTGGAAAGTAGCATACCAAACTTAGGGGGGACACCATCTACCACAATATCCATCATCATGCTCTTCATGGGCAGCTGATTAGGGTGATAGCCAAGTCTTTGATTAATCCAAGACATTTCACCTTCCTTGAATCAAAGGAGAATAAGTCATGATAAGGTCTTGTGATATCAAGGCCCAACTCTTCCATGACAGCTTTGGGCATCAGATTATGGTTGGCTCCTGTGTCCAGTAGACAGTTGTGGAGGTTTTTGTCATGAATGGTCAAGGAGACATAAAATAATGGGGAGCTATTATCAGAGGATTCAGTCATTGGGATAAGCACAACTATAGGTTTATCATCTTGCAAATTCACATAGTCATTCGAGGCTTGTGAGGCTTTTAGCTCAAGGGCATCAAGAATAGGCTTTCTGTAGACTTCACTCTTTACAAGTTCTATCAGAGGAACAGATATTTTTAACTTCTAGACTTCTGATTCAAAACTAAAAGGGGAAGGGGACTTGTCAGGGCCTCTTACCTCTTAAGTTGGTGCTTTGAGGATGACTAGATCAACTGCTGATTTTTTCTTCTTGCTACTCTGCTGCTCTGTGGGGACAAAAACTCTTCGGGCAAGATTCTCTTTGAAATTATTCATTCTTGACCTCAGGTTGTATCTCTGTTGGTCTTTAGTCTGTAGGACAGTTTCTCTGTCCCACTCCTGGCTGGTTTGGTCTTCGAATAATGACTCTTCATAGGCAACCAATGTCAAAAAGGCAGCAATGCCCTTGTCTTCCATACAGTGAAACTCATCCTCTTCCTCAAACTACTCCTCCTCCATGACTACGTTTTGGAAAGGAGCCTTAACCCTTTGCTCTTCAATGGCCTATTTTCCTCTTTGAATGATCTGCAATTGTTCATTTGATCTTCTGAATGGATTTGGATTTCTAGGAGAAAATTTGCTAGGTAGCCTTTCCTTCCCGAGACTCTGCTCAACCTTCAACTTGGATATCTCAGCAGCCAATGACTCTATCATTTTAGTCATTCTGTCTATTTTAGGCTCTAAAGATGAAGAAGAGGAGGAAGCCTCACTTCTCTGCCTCCTTCTGTCAGCATGACTTTTGAGTTTTTCTACAGCCATGATATTAGATTCCACCTCTAAGGCTGCATCTTGCATTTCAGCTAGGGAAGCACATGTTCTTTCTCATAACAATAGGCATGAATTAGAATCAAAGGCATTAGCATAGGTGATTTTTGCAGAGGTGGGGGTAGGCTTTACTTCAGCATGTATCTTGCTATACATTCGATTGAATCTCTTATTAAAATCAGACAATGATTCCCCATTTTCCCTTTTGAGGTTGCCAAACTCAGTATGGTAATATAGCAAGTCTTTCTTATCTCCCCAATGCTTTAAAAACACATCATCTAATGCTTCAATTTCTACTATGGACCTAAGGGTCAGTTCTCTGAACCATTTTCTAGCCTTTCCATCGAGACTTTGGAAAAATACTCTCATCCACACATTATCTTCACTGATATCTAGGTTATCAGCATAGTTATAAAAAGCCTCAAGGTGCTCTTTAGTTGTTACTTCCTCTGTACCAGTGAACTTAGGCATGTATTTCTGAAATTCTCCTACAGGCATGGCATTCAAAGGAACGGGCAGGACCAGGGGTCCATACCTCGCAGCTATGATTCTTTCGATTTTAGTGGGTGCTTGTGGGCCTGCCATGATTGGGGTAGATGGGAGCTAAGAAATGACTGACAAGGATAAAGGAATATGATGGACAATAGGGGAGGTATTCTTTGGACTGAGATCCAAAGGGGAACTTATTGAACAAGGAGCTTTATGAATCTCTGAGAGTGTTTCTTCACTGGTAATACTAGGCTCTAAATCTTCAAAATGAACATGCTCAGTTACAAGGCTCTCTTGGAGAGATACATAAGATTGTTTAGGTTTACCTGATCCTGATGCTCCTTTTTGTGATGTCTTTCTCTGCTTAACAATCTTCTCAGGGTCAAGCACTAGGTCAGCTAGTGATTTCTGAGGATTTCTATGAGTATGCCTCACAAACTGAGCCAGAACTATGATGTGGAGTCGCCAAAAGGTTGGTCCTCTAGTAGAGTTGCCAGATAGATTATTACAACCAAAGATGTTTCCAGGCTTTGTCTATCATCAAAGCTGGATCTGTGTCGTTATCCCAGGGAAGTTGAGCTTCAATCTCCTCTCCCTGGAAACGGCGCCAATTTTGTTAGGATTCCAAGAAACTCTCCTAGGTTGTAGCTTAGAGATGCCTGGTAACATATAAATTCAACTATTGTTGCAATGGATGAATGGAAGGAATGATGCTTGTCCAAGCTATATAACCACTTCTACTTTGTTTCACTCTAGACATGCGTGAACACCCCTAGACTACAAGGCTTTAGACCACCAACTACTCACAGTTTAGAGATTGGGTGAATATGGAGAATACTGACTACACCAGTAGATGCACAAGACCATGTGATGGCCAGTTGCAACCAGTAAATAAGTCTGCAAATCTACTAATGCAAAGACAAGATGACAACTCTCCTATATTTGATAGAAAGAAACTTGGACCACCTGTTCAATGATGCATACAAGACTCTAACACAGAGATAGGATGACAGCTATCTAATGCTAAACATCAAGAAGTCAAGAACATAGCATGTCAGGCACAACATAGAATAGAGGCAAATGGAAAGTGAGCAGTTAAGAGCAAAAAAAGCTTGTATTAGCTGAAAATGAAGATGAGACACTGCAAGTGACAAAATATTTACATTCTCCAGAAGTTGAACTATACATCAAATTCCAACCTATCAACCTTGATTACATCTTGTTTCTGGGTATTTATAGATTTCATTAGAAGGGCACTTGGCCATTTTAGGTATGGAGGGGTCATAATTGACTAGCAACTGAATTTAACTATCTGATGGAGTCTCTAATCATGCTTACTTGATTCAATAGATGAATCCGATCTGTTCAGGTGCCATGCTATCCTATTAGGCAGCTGGAGTGCTCATACCAGTAGGGTTCCATAACTGATAAATGCAGTCACTAGGTCATGCTCTGTCCTTTTTTCCCTTGGCCATCCTGTTTATTAAATATGGTGGTTGCAAGTCTGACAGAGATTGGCAACAAGATGGTCATCTTCCTTCTTCGGGCAAGTGGAGTGGTCAGGGGACGTGGACTGCATGGGCGAGTGGCCGATTTGTGAGAACATCCGTCGGATTCGGAGAATGGATGGTGAATATGGCTCGGCAGAGACTATCAACCGAGGTGAGAGTGGGGTCAATCTGGGCTGTCAGATCTCTAGTGGATAGATCGGATGATGATTGGGCGACGGAGCTACACAGGCATTAACGAGCGGGGGCGGATTGGTTAGGCAATTTTGGTATTGATCGCACCGCTTTTGGGCATAAAGTGGTAAAAGGGTAGGGGCGTGAGATGCCACTCAGCAGCTGACACATAGCAGTAGATGAGAGAGAAAAACCACTCTCATCGCGTGCTAACATTCAGGTGATTTGCGAGCGCGGTAAGTGCGAAGGCCATCGGATCTCAACGGAGATGATTGGATGGTTGGGAATGGTCGAGCGGGTCACTCTATCGAGCGCGACGAGAGCCATCGGATCTATGGGAGGAAATCAATGGCGGGGAAATGTTGAATGGTTTTAGCGAGTGTGCGAGGGCATATGGAAGGGTTTTATGAAGGTTTGGGCTTTTGGCACTTAGGGCTAAAGCCAAAGGGGTTAATTTGTTGGGTTTTATGAGAAAAAGAGAGGAATGGAGGTGGCAGAGAGGAAGCGAGATGGAAGAAAAAGGGGGAATGACAAATTGTGATCCTTCCTTTGGACACATATTGAAATACCATGCTTCTCTCTGTCAATAACAAGTCAGCATTGTATAGCAGAGCTAACAGGTCCTCCTACAGTGAGGCCCACAGTTCCAATGTTTCTTCAAACAATTAGCTATAGTCCTTGATTGTAGTTCTGAGCTTTCCCCTATATGTTCTGATGGTAGCCTCACGCTGCTATCTGATCTTCGGTGGTGTGGTGGGCTACAACATCAATTGAAGTTCAGTAATTTGCAACTGGAGATCAAAATGAACTTTATCCACATGCGCCTTTGATTCTCTAAATGCATCTGCAAACCACTGCACTTTGTCTTCTGAAGCAGCCTTAGACTAAAGTTGGAGCTCTGGAAGCTCACTGCATACTCTAGAAATGGTCTGCTCCAGCTACGCCCTTCTCGTAGCAGTCTCATCTTGATCTTGAAGATCTTTGTGATTTTCATCACACATTTGTTCACTAGTGATCTTCACATCTTTGATCACCATGAGAGCCTATTGCTCTCACACCTTAAGCTCATTTGCTACATCTTGGTGTAGATCATGCAATGTATGAAGAGGGAGTGTCGTGAGATTAATAATCATGTTCTTAGATGGCTGTGCGCTCTCCTTATCTGCGACATCAGTTAGGTATAAGGATCCATCAGGCAGTGGTACAACACGGAGCTCTGAAGTGAGTACTAACCGCACACTTTGCAATGTCATTGGTTCCACACTCACTTGAGACCAACTCACTTGAACCATGCTCGCTTGACCCTGGCTCACCTGACCCTGCAATTCCTTGAGGCCCTCTTAGACCTTTTTCAATATAGACTGGTACTGATCTTCAATGTGGCCCTAGATTTCTTCTCTCACAGACATGGCAGTATCTCCAATTTCATCAAGGTCCCCCTCAGTGAGGACCATGGCCTTCAGGCCAACAAACTTATCATATTTGTGCTTCTTACGTGTGCCTCCTACACTTGTCTTCTGTTTCCATTTGACAATAAAGGGACAATCAACATTCTCTGGGTCTACATAGGGTTCTTCACTACCCTAATTAGGTTCTTCTGTATGCTACTCTTCTTCTTTCTCACATTCTAGTTCTTACATGGTATTCTTTTCTAGGTCGATGGTCACCTTCTTCTTTTCCTTCTATGCCTCTTTACTAGTCCCTGCTATGCCCTCCTTATTAATCCCTATGGTGCCGTCTACAATATCTGTTGGAAGGAGCCAGTTAGTCAGCCATTGAAGGACTAGTTGGGCGATATCATCTTCGGTGACCAAAAATGGAAAAGTTATCTTGTTCTTCATCAAATCGCACCTCATGCAGATGTATACATGGTGGAAATTGACCTTAAAATAAGTGATGCATCGATATTCCATGAATAGACTTTATGACAACCTTTGCTTATGGTTAACCACCATTCTTAGATCCATTTCAAATAATAACCACAACATCTTATTTTCTATTACACTAGTAGGGTCCTTTGTTTCCCATAATGAATCAAATATGGTAGCCTCATACACCTCTGAATTCGTAGTATGGAATTGTGAATCATCTGGTGTCCTCTAAGCTATCAGTGTGATAAAAAATAAAAACCACGCATAGTGGAATGCTTTACCTTCCTCCCACACTTCGCGAAAATCATCTAGGAATTCTTGACACTAGTATTTTTCCTAATTGAATTGAACCCCCTTGCTACATTTCATAGCCAATGATACCACCGGTGCCTGTACTTCATCTTCCCGACACTTCCACATGATCTTGCGTGCCGAAATCTATGTAGAAAACTACATAGCTTTGTCTGAGATGGAATTGATGGCATATCCCCTAGACTTCTTGACCAACTTGAAGTCACTTTTCTTTTGATTTGCGAGCTTTTTCTCCTGTGACTTCCCCACAAAATCATCTGCGGGGTTCGCGCCTTGATAGGGAAGCACTGTGATTCTTCGTATCAACATCTCATCAATTGTAATGGGATCTCCTTGTTAGGTCCCTATAATACTAGTGATTCCCCCATTACTATTGTCATTGTATCCCTTATTGTTATTGTTGTGCCCCTATTGTCTCCATATTGTTATTATTATGCCCCATAGAAGCCCACTATTGTTGTTTTGTGCCCTTATATTATTATTGTTAGGTCAGCTTTGGTTATATTGTGACCCCTTAGACTCCTATATATAGAAAGGAGGTTTTTTCATTTGTGTAAATTAAAGGAGGTATCCCCTTGGAAGAGGCTGATTTCTAAGTCGTTGATCTATCTTTTCTATCTTTTTGTGAGATGGTTTCATAACATTTGGTATCAGAGTGATTTTGACTCAAATGGGGTTTTTGTTTTTCTTATGAAATGTTGCAGAACAAAAGTTATAGTGAAAAATCCATGATGGCCTATTTGGAGCAGCGAAACCCTAGAATCCAAGCTAAGACAAATGATTTAAAGAAAGGTGTGCAAGCTAAGATGGAATATTTGAAGACAGATTTGACAAATTTTCCACAAGAAATGCTTACTAATGGAAAAAGGGTAGTAAATGAAACTCATGATGAGAACCAAATAAATGTTAATCATGATTTCATAGACTCTAACATTGGATCGAAGAACCACCATGTTCCAAATATCGATATGAGGAAGTTTGATGGCAAGGATCCCTTATCATCGATACTACAGATGGAGCAATTTTTCAATCTCCATAATGTGCAAAACACACAAAAGGTACGCATTGCAGCTTTATATTTGGAACCAAATAAATTTGTATGGTATCGATGGCTTTACTCTCATAAAAAAATTGTCACTTGGGCTACTTTTATGGATGAAATGATAGCACATTATGAGGATACAAAAAGAAACACTTTTTTTAGCCAATTGATAAATCTCAAACAAAAGGGTTCAATGATGGAGCACATTGAGGACTACCAAAAATTGAATATACGGGTAAAAGATATTTGAGAGGAGCATAGGATTGATGTGTTCATAGGGACTTTAAAGGATAACATCCAACATGATGTTCGCCTTTGGGAACCTGATTCATTGGAGAAGGCATTCAAGTTGGCAAGAAAAATGGAAAGCAAAATTATGGCAACAAGGAAGCCTACCACTCACAATCATAAATATGGAAGTGTTGTTTCCTTAGCCATCCACAACCTACAAGGTTGACACAACAACAATTTGAAGAAAAAAAAGAAAAAGGGCTTTGTTATAGTTGTGATAGCAAATACACTAAAGGTCATAAGTGTGCTGAGAATAAATTATTTTACATAGATTGTGAAGAGGAGGAAGAAAAGGAACAAGAAACATCAAAAGAAGAGGATATACACCAGGGAAAAACCCTAGAGAAAGAAGTAATGAATCTGACCATATCTTGTAATGCATTGGCTGGAATTACCACTCCTCAAACTAACAAGATAGAAGGGAATATCAAGAAGAAAAAGGTAATAGTGTTGATTGATTCGGGAAGTACCCATAATTTTATTCATTGTAAGATAGACAAGGAATTGAATTGCTTCCTATATCCAGCACTAGAGTGTCAAGTGATGGTTGCAAGTGGAGAAACCATAATTTTCTCAGGAAAGTGCGATAATATCAAGCTATCCATGGGATAATATGTATTGAATAGCCCAATGCTTTCCATTCCAATGGGTGGTGTTGATGTTGTACTAGGAGTCCAATGTCTACAATCCTTGGGTATAATAGCTTGTAATTTTCAAGAACTCTTCATGAAATTTTCTTTAGAAGGAAAGGAAGTTGAATTAAGGGGTATCACAGGGAAACTGAGAAAGAGAATAAGCTCTAACAGAATGACAAAGCTTCTAAACAAATAACATTGAGGCATAATTACACAATTATGTTCACTAGAGGTTTCCATACCGAAATCATCTATTTCTCCAGATCTCCAAAAAGTCTTGGACAATCACTCCAAGGTATTTGAGATTGCCAAAGGAATCCCACCTATTCGTGATCACGATCATGCTATTCATTTGATTTCAGGAAGTGTTCCTCCAAACATCAGGCCTTACAGATATCCCTATTCTCAAAAGAGTGAAATTGAACATATGGTTGCAGAAATGCTAGAGGCCGGTATAATTCAACCTAGTGAAAGTTCATTCTCTGCTCCAGTAGTATTGGCTCACAAGAAGGATGGATCATGGCGCATGTGTCCAGATTATAGGGAGCTTAACAAGCTCACTATTAAATATAAATTTCCCGTTCCGGTCATTGATGAATTGCATGGATCAATTTACTTCACCAAGTTGGATCTTCATTCAGGATATCATGAAATTAGAAGGAATACTAAAGACATTCCAAAAACAACATTTAGAACTCATGAGGGTCATTATGAATTTTTATTCATGCCTTTTGGTGTACCAATGCACCTTCTACATTTCAAGGTTTGACGGATTCCATTTTCAAACCCTTAGAAAATTTGTGTTAGTATTTTTTGATGATATACTTATCTATATCAAGTACTGGAAGGATCATGTTCAACATGTTGACAGGGTGCTCAAACTATTGGAGGAGAAACAATTATTTGCAAAAAGCTTCAAATGTTTCTTTGGAGTACAAGAGGTGGAATATCTAGGTCATATTGTATCTCATGAAGGTGTTAAGGTAGACCAAAGCAAAATTTAAACCATTAAGGAATGGAAAATCTCCACATCCATAAAGAATCTACGAGGATTTCTTAGGTTGACAGGGTATTATTGCATGTTTGTTAGGAATTATGGGAGAATAACAACACCTCTAACAACATTATTGAAGAAAAATGCATTTTCATGGACTCTGGAAGCAATTAAGGCCTTTGAACACCTTAAAGAAGTAATGTGATCCCCACATCCATAAAGCATCCATGAGGATTTCTCGGGTTGATAGGGTATTATTGCAAGTTTGTTAGGAATTATGGGAGAATAACAGCACCTCTAACAACATTATTGAAGAAAGATGCATTTTCATGGACTCTGGAATCAATGAATGCCTTTGAACATCTTAAAGAGGCAATGTGCCAAGCACCGGTATTAGCTACACCAGACTTCACAAAAACCTTTATCGTGGAATGTGATGCCTCAGGAAATGGAAATGGTGTTGTTTTAATGAAAGAAGAAAGACCCATTTCTTTCAAAAGTCATCCAATCAAAGGGAAGTGTTTAAACAAATCTATTTATGAGAAGGAAATGTTGGCAATACTACATGCACTTAAGAAATGGTGACCCTTGTAGGAATTTACAGGGTAAGTTCCACAGAAAGAATACCAAAAGGACACCGCTCACAACCAGATCTCAAATCAATACACCAGTATTTTTGACGTGGTTAAAACCCTCAGAGTGCAAGGAGGGAAACAGTCCACGGCCTGTCCCAACGTGGGTACTACAGGCAATTTATTAATCAAAGAATGAAAATTTACATAAGCTCCTCTCATGCACGGATTACCCGAACAATGACCCTCCATGCGCTTTAAATAGAACTCATGGACCAATCGGGTGTCAAGCCACGGATCAAGTGTCGGTAATACCGAGGTGAGAGTGAACCGTCGGATCACTACATATCGTGACCGTCGGATTGTAAGTTACAAAATGTACAACGGTAAAGAAACACACTTTACCTAACTCTAACCTAACTCTATACTAGACCAAGTTGAACTTAACTATATCCTATGTGTCGGAATATCCTAACATCCCCCCTTAAGAACAACTTGGGATAGGATTGAAGGATTTACAAATATGACACAATAGGAGAAGGAAGGAGGCACTAGAGCCTATCCCCCCTTAGTGACAACTTCCTGAACTCCAAGCATATATCGAAGTTTAGTGAACTTCGCCTCTGTGAGAGCCTTTGTGAAGATGTCTGCAACCTGATCATCTGTTGGACAATATTGCACTTCAAGAACATGGTCATGAATGAGCTTTCTGATGAAGTGCATGTGTAGTTCAATGTGTTTGCTGCGCTGATGCTGGACTGGATCTTTGCATAGCTGAATGGCACTTTGATTATCACACCAAAGTGTGGTTGAATGCTGCTGCTCAAAGCCAAACTCTGATAGGATCTGACGAAGCCACAAGGCTTCCTTACTAGCTTCCACGGCACCACGATACTCTGCTTCTGCTGACGAAAGAGAAATGGCAGCCTGTTTCTTACAAGCCCATGTAATAGGTCCTGAACCAAGAGTGAAGACATAACCGGCAGTAGACTTCCGATCATCAGGGTCACCAGCCCAATCAGAATCAGTGAAACCAACTAACAGAGGAGCTGCTTTGGCACTGTAATGAATCCCAAACTGTACTGTACCTCGAACATAACGAAGTATTCTTTTAGCTGCTTTCCAATGACTTTCACGGGGGTTTTGCATAAAACGCGCAACAAGGCCAACAGCAAAGGAAAGATCAGGACGAGTATGGGTTAAATACAGGAGTTTTCCGACAAGTTGACGGTATAAGGTAGCATCAACTTCAGGAGAGGTACAAGAGACTGAAAGTTTGACTCCAGACTGAAAGGGAGAAGGGGCTGGCTTACAGTCTTCCATGTGAAAATGACGAAGAATATCACAAGCATACTTGGACTGGGAAAGGAAAATACCCTCTTGGGATTGCAAGACTTGAAGACCGAGAAAATAGTGTAAATGTCCTAAGTCTGTCATTTCAAATTTCTTTTTAAGGCTGGACTTCACATGGTTTATAAGGTTGGGATCACTACCAGTAAGAATAAGATCATCAACATAAAGAACAAGGATGATAAGAGAGTTGCCCTCTTTCTTGGTGTAGACAGTATTGTCAGAATGACACCTAGAAAAGCCAGATTCTAAAAGAAAGCTATCCATTTTGGCATACCAAGCCCGAGGAGCTTGCTTGAGGCCATAAAGGGATTTCTTAAGTCGACAAACAAGGCTGGAGTCTGTTTGTATGAAGCCAATGGGTTGTTCCATATAGATTTCTTCCTGCAAGTCCCCATGCAAGAAGGCAGATTTAACATCCATCTGATGGACTTCCCATTTTAAAGAGGCAGCAAGGGAAAGAACAAGGCGGATGGAGTTCATTTTGGCAACAGGAGAAAAGGTTTCAGTGTAGTCAATGCCTTCAACCTGTGAAAAGCCCTTAGCAACGAGACGAGCTTTATGTTTATCAACTTTCCCATCTGGTCCATACTTGGTTCTGTAAACCCATTTACATCTAACAAGTTTGCGTCCCTTTGGTAGAGGAACAAGATCCCATGTATCATTTGTCATCAATGAATGATATTCTTCATTCATAGCTGCTTCCCAATGTGGATGACCTGAAGCTTCTGCAAAAGTGTCAGGATCATGATTTACTGGAGCTTGAGCCAGTAAAGAAGAGGCTCTTTCAAACTGAGAACGTGTACGTCGCTGATCTGTAGGATCACCGGCAAGATCACCTGCTGCATCCCGAGTAGCACGGACCCATCTTGGAAGTTGAGGATCCTGAGAAGGTGGGGGAGGATTATCATCCTCGCTTTCATCATCTGAAGAAGAAATGTTTTCAAAGATAGAAGAGATAGGAAGAGGTGGCACATCCGCCGGACTAGGCTCGCAGGCCGATTTATTTTCATCAAATTTTACATCTCTTCTAATGATAACATTTTTGGACTTAAATGGAATAAGTCTATAACCTTTTACATCTTCAGAATATCCAACAAAAGTACATTTCTCACTTTTAGGTTCTAAAGCTTTATGCTTTTCATCTGGAATATGGGCCCATGCTTCACTTCCAAACACACGAAAGTGACTTACATCTGGTTTAATGGAACTCCAAGCTTCTTCTGGAGTGATATTCTCTAGAACCTTAGTAGGAGTGCGATTGATTATATAATTTGCACAATTAATTGCTTCGGCCCAAAAACTAAGACTGAGTCCTTTAGATTGCAGCATACAATTAGCCATTTCCTTTAAGGTGCGGTTTTTCCTTTCAGCTACACCATTTTGTTGTGGAGTGTATGGAACAGTATGTTGCATTTGAATTCCATTTTCGGTGCAAAAGTTGATGAATGTGTTTTTAACATATTCTCCACCATTATCAGTTCTTAGCTTAAGAATTTGATGTCCAGATTGTTTTTCAACAAATGCTTTGAAGGCCAAAAAAGTGGTAAATACTTCGCTCTTGAGTTTTAAGAAGTATACCCAAGTGCGTCTGGAGAAATCATCAATGAAAGTTAAGAAGTACTTGCAGCCAGAGAATGAAGCAACAGGAAGAGGACCACATAAATCACTGTGCACAAGCTGTAAAGGGGCTGAGGCGTGCCAAGAGGCACGTTTGTCAAAACTGTCCCGATGATGTTTTCCGAGTACACATCCGGAACAAACACCATCTCTGCAAGATACCATAGGAAGACCTGTCACCATATTTTCTTTACATAGATGCTGAAGGGAGCGATAGTTTAAGTGACCAAATCGCTCATGCCAAAGTTTGCTCACTTCATCATTATGAGCAACAAATACTGAGGGAAGATTGGATGACCCAAAGTTGTGAAACTTATACAACCTTTTGGAATCATCAGCAAGACCAGTAGCTAGAATCTGTTTAGGATCTTTTAGATCCTTGATTACAACATCATGAGGTGAAAATTCAACAATTTTACCTTCACCTGAATGAGTTATCTGATAGACAGATAGAAGGTTGCAGGATAAGGTTGGAACACATAATACATCATTAAACTGACCATTGTCTAGATGAACAGTTCCAGTCCCTACAACATTAAGAGATCTATCATCACCAATATATATATTTTTGGTGTTACAATCATTTAAAGAAGAAAACATGGCTTGGTTTTTGGCCATGTGACAAGAGGCTCCAGAATCAATGAGCCACTCATGAGAATGAGAAGAAGAAGAAGATACATTTAATGCATAACCAGACTGAGATGATTGACAATGAGATGCAGAAAGTGCCATTCCGGAAGTTGAAGTTGAAGTAGGCTCCACATGGATGTTATGTTTCTTCATTGCGGCTTCCAAGGCTTCCATCTTCTTAAAGCATTTAGATTCTAAGTGGCCATCTCGATTACAAAAGTTACAATGTCTATCAGTCTTCTTCCATTTGTTTTTATTGGTCTTATCATTTTGCTGAAATGATCTTTCATTTTGAGGCTGAAATGGTTTAGGACCATTCTTTTGAGGATATGACTTCTTAGGATTCTTTGAATTTGGTTGCTGCTGGGCGGCTAACGCTTTCGTGGAAGAGTTTCCAAGATTAAGAAGACCAAGGTGTAAGAGTTTTTCTTGTTCTCTTATTAAGGAATCACAAAAGGAGTCAAAGGAAGGGGGCTTGTAGTCTTGTCCTTGACAAATGAAAGCTTCTCTTGTAGAATGGAAAGTGGAAACAAATACAGAGTAGGCTGGTCCCAACTTAGTAAGGATGGAATAAATAAGGTTACCATCGTCTTTCTTAACTTTAACACCTTCCAGGAGATATCTAAGGTTCTTGAATTTGGACAAGAAATCTTCAATGCAAGAAAAATTATTAGGATCCAAAGTAAGCAGCTCATTTTCAAGTTGATGGGCTCTAATTTCATTTTTAATCCCAAAAACTTTAGCAAGTTTTTCTAATGCTTCATGAGGAGTCTCAAGTTCCGCAATGTGGAATCTAAGATCAGGAGAAATAGACATCCCTATCAAACCACGTGCTTGATCTTGTCTATTTTCCCATTTTGCCGCCTTGTCTTCATCTTTTGGTTTCTTCTCTTGGTCTGTGGCTATTCTGAAGAGACCTTTACTTCTAAGTAAATCTTCGATGTAGGCTACCCATTGGAAGTAGTTAGTGCTGTCAAGAATGACTTGGCATGGGCTTTCCATTTTTAAAAAAAACTAAAGCTGAAGATGCTGAAAGTAGGTGTTCCAATGGATAGATCTCGAAAAAATAGGCGGTTTTAAAAAAAACGGCTCTGAAAAAGGCTTCCGGATGAAGAAGTTATGGCTTTTTGAAAAATAATTGTTGAAGTAGCCGGCAAAGTGCGCGAATGTGCGGGAATGAAAAAAAATCCGCCCCCACAAAATGGAGACTTGAACCCAAGACCTCTACTCTCTTAAAATAGCTTTGAACCAATTGATCTATACAAAAAATTGAGAGAGAGAGAGAGAGAGAGAGAGAGAGAGAGAGAGAGAGGGCCTCGGTTTGCGTGCTTGCCTTGAGAAAGCTCTTTTTCCCTACAAAACACAAAACACAAAACCCAACACGAATATGCAAAGAAAAACGAACCTTGCGGCTCGAAGTTAGCTTTAGCCAAAAAACTAGAAATTTTAAAAAAATCTCAAAATTAGGTTTAGCCGAAAAACTAAATATTTTTCTCAATGTTTCTGATTTTCCGAGATCACACTAAGGTGCAGAGAAAAGAGCATACGCATGAGAAAAATCCTTCCTTTCTGTTTCTGATTTGCCCAGATCGCACAGAGTCGCAGGGCAAAGAGCATACGCAGAAATGAAAGGTATAGATCCGGTTAAAAAAAGGCTAAATAAACTGAGACCGAAATAAGCAGAGAGAAAATAACAGTAAACTGCAAAAAAAACACTGTATACCTTCCGATCTGAAAAATGACGCAGCTAGGGCTACCGGAAACCTTTTCGCGTGAAACGAAAGGGGTTCCTCACTGGAACAGATGCTCCGAACGCAACAGAGCAGTCCTCTCGGCCCGAAAGCAGTCAGAAACAGCAGATCTAGGAAACGACATCCGCATGCAGTTCTACCGGCTTCAGATTTGGATCACCAACGGACGCGGCCCTCAAATAGCTCCGATACCATGTAGGAATTTACAGGGTAAGTTCCACAGAAAGAATACCAAAAGGACACCGCTCACAACCAGATCTCAAATCAATACACCAGTATTTTTGACGTGGTTAAAACCCTCACAGTGCAAGGAGGGAAACAGTCCACGGCCTGTCCCAACGTGGGTACTACAGGCAATTTATTAATCAAAGAATGAAAATTTACATAAACTCCTCTCATGCACGGATTACCCGAACAATGACCCTCCATGCGCTTTAAATAGAACTCATGGACCAATCGGGTGTCAAGCCACGGATCAAGTGTCGGTAATACCGAGGTGAGAGTGAACCGTCGGATCACTACATATCGTGACCGTCGGATTGTAAGTTACAAAATGTACAACGGTAAAGAAACACACTTTACCTAACTCTAACCTAACTCTATACTAGACCAAGTTGAACTTAACTATATCCTATGTGTCGGAATATCCTAACAACCCTACCTAATGGGAAGACACTTCAAGGTAAAAATAGATCATGATAGTCTTAAATACTTTTTAGAACAAAGATTATCTTTACAAAAGTAGCAAAAATGGGTCACAAAGATGTTGGGTTATGACTTTGAAATCATCTAAAAAAAAGGGAAGCAAAATGTTGTGGTAGATGCACTCTCAAGAAAGGATGAGGATGTGGAAGCATTTCTTTGCGCCATTTCTATTATCCAACCATATTGGATAAACGAAGCAAGGGATGAATGGAAGAATGATGAAGAAGTATGGGAACTCATTCAAAAGATACAACAAGATCCCATTACATCTGATACATTTAGCTGGAAAAATGATTCGTTATGGTACAAAGATCGGTTATACCTATGTAAGGATTCCCAACTCAAACAAAATATTCTTATGAAATTGCACACCTCTCGCTTAGGAGGGCACTCAAGATTTCTAAAAACATACCACAAGATTAAGAAGGAATTTTTTTGGGATGGCATTAAATCAGATATTCAAAAGTTTGTGGCGGAATGTTTGGTTTGCCAACAAAATATAGTTGAAACAATTAAGACCCTAGGTCTATTACAACCTTTATCCATTCCAAGCCAACTTTGGAGGAGGTTTCAATGGATTTTATCACAAGTTTACCCAAGTCCAAAGGAAAGAGTGTTATCATGGTGGTAGTTGACAGACTTACCAAGTATGCACACTTTTGTGCATTATCTCATCCATTTAAAGTGACTACAGTTTCTACTACATTTATGGAAACAATTCAAAAGCTACATGGAAACCCAAAGATTATTGTAAGCGACAGAGATCCCATTTTCACTGGAAATTTTTGGACAAAATTATTTTCTTGTCTTGGTACTCAGTTAGCTCATAGATCATCTTATCATCCTCAATCTGATGGGAAAACTGAGATAGTAAACAAATGTTTGGAAGGATATCTTCGTCGCTTTGTATCTAATAAACAGGCACAATGGGTCAAATGGTTGCCTCTAGTTGAATGGTGTTATAACACTTCCTTCCATACTAAAACAAAAATTACCCCATTTATAGCACTTTATGGATATCATCCACCATCCATCAAATCATATTTAAGAGAAAATTCTAAGGTTCAAGTAGTGGAAGGTCACATCGAGCATCAACAAGAAGTTCTCCAACTCTTAAAGTATAACCTCACTTTAGCGCAAAATAGAATGAAACAACAGGCAGATCAACATCACAGCGAAATAAGTTTTGATGCAATTGATTGGTTTTTCCTACAGTTACAACCATATAAACACATGTCCCTCAAGCAAGCTAAGAAGGATAATAAATTATCACTAAAGTATTATGGTCCGTATCAGGTGTTGCAAAAGATAGGTACTATGGCATACAAATTGGAGCTTCCTGCAACTTCTTGAGTGCACCTAGTTTTCCATGTTTCATGCTTAAGGAAGGTTATAGGTCACAAGCTCCCAGTTCAAACAATATTTCCAGAACTTGATGAGGAAGGAAAAATCATATTGGAACCTGAAGCAGTCAAAGAAATAAGAACTCAACAGCTACAAAATCGATCAATTTCAGAGTATCTCATCAAGTGGAAGAACTTACCTGTTGAAGATTCCACATGGGAGGATGAGAATTTTTTACAGAAGCATCCATAACTACTCAAGCATTGAGGACAAAACTTTTTTGAATGGGAGGGGCACGTTAGGTCCCTATAATACTAGTGATTCCCCCATTACTATTGTCATTGTATCCCTTATTGTTATTGTTGTGCCCCTATTGCCCCCATATTGTTATTATTGTGCCCCATAGAAGCCCACTATTGTTATTTTTTTCGCTTATATTATTATTGTTAGGTCGGCTTTAGTTATATTGTGACCCATTAGACTCCTATATATAGAAAGGAGCTTTTGTCATTTCTATCATCCCATAATTTTTCATTTGTGTAAAGTAAAGGAGGTTGCCCCCTTGAAGAGGTTGATTTCTAATTCGTTGATCTATCTTTTCTATCTTTTTGTGAGATGGTTTTATAACACTAGCAGCTAGAGACACCCATCATGGACCAGCGCCAACAACTGGCACACAAAAATGGTATTAATGATGCTTCGGCTAAAATTCGAGACATACAACATGTTTAACAATCGTACGTACTCAATACCATCTACCCATTTCATTGGTTCAAGTCTTGTAAGGACCGCCTCCTCATAGTGTACCACCTTCAAATACTTGTTGGGTTCTAGTTGTGGAAATTTTTCATGGTTGCCCAAATCCCAATCTTCCATCTTCAGGTATGGTACCCCGACCAACAATTCACCCTCAATAGGTACTTCCTCCAGTAGCAACGGTGTGAATACCTTGAACTTTATAGAGTCTGGGTCCTTAGTTACTTTGGAGGTAGGCTTCTGCAGTAGCATATATGGCAACAACTGAGAAATTGGATTCGTTCCTTCTATGTTGATATCCTCAAACCACTCTTGCAGCTCTTTCTCATCAAAGTCCTGAGGCTCCATTGGCTTCTTGTTTTTATCCATTTTTCCTTTGTGTCTTTGCTCGGTTGGAAGTTTCTGCGGTGATTACTGAGCCAGGGTTTGCTATGGTTTCTTCTACTTTTTCTCACCTTCCGCAGAGGCAATAGACTTTCACCTCAATGAATTGGGTGTTGTAGCATGGACATGCAGTGTTGCAGTCATGATGTTTCCTAGCCCTCTCTTGAAGAAATCTTGCTCAACTTCCTCCCAACTTAGGTAACCAAACATGCAACAACACAATCAGCTCTTGAAGCACAAAAACACATAACAAATTCTAAAGAAGCAAAGTATCCAAATGTGGAGCAGGGTGCCATATTTATATCATTTTTCAAATTCAAACCACTCGAATCCCTCTAGATATCCATCATTAATGAATTTTTGGTGGCATATTTAAATAGATATGCTCCTTAAATGGATTTCCCCCACTCCTTTTAACAGAAAAATTGTTTTCAAATCAATTGTAGTTGTTCCAATGGTCACTTTCTGTGCAGGCTATGCAGAAATCCTCCTTATGGCAAAACTACCTCATCGCAGCTTCCACCTATGCCATCTTCAAAGACATCACGCAACCCGCATTCTCTGATAAAATGTTTCCCTTGAAGAGTAGTTTATAGCCTTGCACTCTCTGTCAACTACCTGAAGCATTAATACTTTCCTACAGTCATGTAATGATTGTAAGGGAATGGGATCATCCCCATAAACCTTCAATCTTCTCCCATTAATCCTGCCAGGAAATAATTCCCCATTCATCTTCGCGAGCTAAAATGTGCCACCATCTGACATATCCTTAATGACATACGATCCTAGCCAATGCATTTGAAACTTCCCCTGAAATTTGGTAAACTTACTGTCATACATCAGGACCAAATTACCATTCTTGAAAGTACGTTGCTTGATGTGATGATCATGTCATTCCTTTTATCTATATTTCTGCACCTATTGATGAAATCAAACCAAAAATTAGTCTTCCTCTAATGCAAGTAGTTGTGCTAGGCATTCCTCCATTACATCGCGATCTGCCCTCTCAGTTACTACTATGATACTTAGGCTGGGAACTATGTATTCCATTGGCATCACTGCTTCATGCTCATAAACCAGTCGAAATGGTGTTTTCACAGTCAATTTCTTATAGGTTGTCCTATATGCCCATAGAACCATTCGTATGTGTGCATCCCAATAATTCCTATTAACATTGTAGACCTTTATGAGGGAATTCTCCAAGATCTCGTTGAAAGCTTTGACAGTTCCATTCGCCTAGGGATGATATGGCATACTCTTCTGATAGTACATTTGGAACTCTTTTGTTAAAGCTGCAATTGTCTTATTCTGTAAGTGTGAACCTCTGTCACTCATCAGAATATTCGTGCATCCAAACCTTGATAGAATAAACTTGAAGATGAACTTGGCAGAAGTGTCTGCGCTGCAATCCTTCACAGACTATGCCTCAGCCCACCTGGTTAAGTACTCTGTCATAGTGATAATATAATGTGCTCCTGTCTTCTTCCCCAATGGCTGAATAGGTCCAACGAAGTCAATTTCCCATTTATCGAATGCTTGTAGCGTGACTTGTGTGTTTAATGGTAGTTCATCCTATCGCGATGGCCTCCCATTTCTTTGACACACAATGCATGCACTACAATATTCCTTAGAATATTTATGTATCGTAGGCTACCATAATCATGATCGTAGGATCTTGTGCGTAGTTTCCTTTCCTGCATAATTTCCTCCAATGACACCACCATGTGCTTAAGATAGAATATTGTGTCTTTCATATTAAGGCACATATCGGCGTAGAACTTCATTCGACCCCATCTTATATAATTGCTCCGCAATCACGAAAAAATTTACAACCCAGAAAACTAATTCCTTCTTTTGTTATGTTGTATAACCTTCAAGACCTATGCTAGTAGATAAAAACTTAATAATGTTTGAAAAATGCTCATCCGCAACCCTGTAAGCAAAGAGTTGTGCATCAGGAAATCCTTCACCAATATTTGTAGGTTCTTCTCCATTCTCGATCCGAGAGAGGTGGTCCAGTCTAGCATTCAATCTCCCGGGCTTCACTATCACTTCAAAATCATATTCCTAGAAAAGGAGAAACCATCTACAAATTCCCCCCCCCTCCCCCAACACAGGCTTATTGACTAGGTACTTCAAAGTAGAATGGTCTGTGTACATCTTAAAGTGCACACCTAGCAGATAATGCATGAATTTTTGTAGTGCATAAACCATGGCCAATCCTTCACATTGTGTGGTTGGATAGTTATTCTCAGCCTTAGATAGTTTTTGACTAACAAAGGCAATTGGGTGATAAATATCTCTTATCCCTGGCTGAGTTAATATGACTCCCAATGCTATACAAGGTGCATCTACATGCACATGAAATTACTTCTTCCAATCCGGGAGTACTAGGATTGGTGTCGTAACCATATTTTCCTTCAGAGTATCCAAGCTCTTCTTACAGTCATAGCAGCATAAAAACATAGCATCCTTCTTCAACAAATTCTCCATGGGCACAAAGATCTGTGTGTACGCCTTAATAAACTTCTTGTAGTATCCAACATGACCTAATGTCACCCATAGCTACTTGACATTCCTAGGGGGCTCTAAATTGATAATTACAACAATCTTACTAGGCTCTATCATCAATACCTTCTTACAGATAACATGGCCTAGCAATATTCCATAAGGTACACAAAAAATGCATTTCTTCAAGTTCAAGGAGATCTGATACTTCCTACATGTATCCAATATCAGGTGCAGACTAGAGACATGTTTCTTAACCAACCCAAACACTATGCAATCATCGATGTAGACTTCCAAAAATTTATGAATGAATTCCTTGAACATTGCAACTACCACCCTTGAAAAGGTCATAGGAGAAACATTTGTTATCTTGAGGGGGCTTGGACCCAGGTTCAGAGTTAGCTGTGCTAACCAACAAAACCCTACACTATGTCCCTTTCAGCATAAACCCGCTTAACGCACGCTGCAGTCTCACCTGAGGCAATATTGGGGGTGCTTTAACTAGGTTTCTACATCCAGAAGGCTATGTGATGTGGGTTTAGTGTGTTTATTTGGTTTCATACTTGATATGACCTATGTGAACCCTTATCCTTCAAATCCCCAAACTTAAAGTGATTTTTAGTAAAATGGAATTATAAACATCGCGTAGGCATCGAATCATACGTAAAATAGCGTATAATAGTAGATCCAGATCTTTGTGGAGAAATTAATAAAAAATGTAGATAAATGACATTCAATTGATAGAAAACACTTAAGTATATAAATTAGACAAATAATGGTTTTGAATACTCTTTATTACTTCAGATATTCAATATACAGACTTTCGAGATCTTGCGCACATAGCTGCCAGGGCATGCACACTCAACTGTGGACCTACCAAGGTCTCTACACACTTAGCTACATGAGGCTTCCCCTTCACCTAAAATATAGAAAGATCTTACGTTTACAGACTCAAAACATTTCAAATCCCATTCTACTGACTAATTGATTTCCTTAGACTCGCTAAGACACCCTTTTATATACTCGTTTCTATTGCAATACTATGGTCCGAAAACCATGGGAAGATCTCAAAACAATACCAAAATGTAAGGGGTTTTGACCTTCCTAAAACCCCTTGACTCCTATTGACCGACGCAATGCGTGCTCTCCTCCTCAAAATGCAGATACTTTACAATATTTGAGCAAAATTTGACCCAGGGGACCCTGTCCCCACACTCTCGGTCTTCATATCTCGCACATAGTTTTCCATCTCCTGCTCGGCTAGTACCCGTGACCTGTAGAAAGAACCATAAAACCACCAGAATTCGAAAATTTGACAAAAAAGGAAATAAAACTATAAATAGAAATTGAGAGGCTAAAAATAGCTATAGAAATCCCTGAAATTTACTAAAACTTCAGTCATCCAAGGACTGAATTGCTACACTAGTGGAGTCGCCATTTGTTGGTATAAAATTTCTTGGAAGGTGTACCAAAAATATCTCACTTAAGTCACTGGTGACACATGACCCTAACAATAATTTGTGGTTGCTTACGCTTCAGATCTACAACGACAAAATGAGAAAAAACTGCAACAGAAAGACATGTGATCCAAAACAAAAAACAACAATATATATCCAATGTAATAACCCAATATGGAATGAATTTTAAATGAATAATAATCTTTACTGATAACACTTGGTGAAGGATATCTAGAAAATGAGTATGCAAATTCCCCTCCATTGTATAGGTCCTTTGATTTCCTTGATGCTTCAGTAATCGATTCTCTATGTCAATATATGAAAAACCCAAAACAATGTGTAGAACTCAAGTGGGAGCTCAAATGCAAGAAGACGATAGTGGTGACGATGATAATGATCATGGCGAAGAATAAATGGAAAACCTTCTTATTTATAACAAATTATTTCATTGATCTCGAAAATGGAAAATAATAAAATAATATTGACCAAATAAATATCTAACCGTTAGGAATATTTTATTATATTTTTTGGAGAGGGAAAAGATATTCAAAATGGCCAAATATCTTTATTTAGAAATAGTTAACAAATGAAATTATTTATTAATTATATTGTGAGGATTAAGAATGGTGTGAAATCAAAATAATGATTAAATAGTGATTTAACAATTATTCCAATAATAAAATTAAGGAATAATAAATAAATAGTGATTTATTTAATTATTCCTAGGTGATTTAGTCAAATGTGATAAGGAATAATTATCAAATAATGATTTAATAATTATTCCCAGAGAAAATTAAATAAATAATGATTTATTCAATTATTCTCATGAGGTTTTTTAATTTTAATTAGAAATAATTTAATAAAAATGGTTTACTAAATTATTTCTCATGGTGAAAGTGATTTTACTATGGTAAAATTAATCCGACACAATGTATTTCGATCCACCTAGTTAGAAATGGATAAACAACCATTTTTTGGTGATAACATCTAGAAAACACAACTTATATTAGAATCTATCATGCAACCAAGGCTCCACATGTATTTCCAAGATTTGTTCTTAACAAGCTTTCTCTATAAGAAGTGGCTTATCAAACTTTTGCAAATGGAGGAGTAGGGGTGGAAAGAGATAAAAAATTAACCATACCTCCATTACCATTTTGGCTAGGATCATATGGTTTCAAGTATTTCAAGGAGGTATGTTGGCAGAAAAATTTACTTTGACACTAACCCAGGGTTTGACTAAGGGTGCCAACAAAAAACCCGCGTAGTTTAGCACTTCGCTGACATTTTTAGTCTTTCAAGAAGAAGAAAATTCTCACCTGAGGTGATCCATAACTATTACAAATCCATTTGGGCACATCAACCCAAACTTACAGATCAGTACTTTTAGGGTCCATCAAACCCTAATTCAATTGTTACATGCCCTAAAGAAGACAACCATCAGAATGCCTAGCTTCCCAAGAAGTTCCATGACTGAAATCATCCAAAAACTACCTCTAAGAAGATCAGCGCAGGCAGGCCTTCATTAGGGTGCGCTGCAATGCAGTCTGTACACTGTTAGGGTGCTATGTAGTGCACTTGAGCCCTCTTTGGCCTGCACTGGGCAAATTTGAGCAAAATTGCATTGGGGTTTGGGAATATTCTTATCCATTGGCTGCATCTAGAAGTTTCCCAAGATTATCTACTCCTTTGAGCTCGAATTTTGATGAGGTAGGGAGTTAAGGAACATCAATCCCTTTATCCCTTCCCCCATGGAACTAAATCCTAAGTTTGGGAGGGCATTCATTATCACCATTTATGGCATAAATTCCTTCATTCACCTATAAAAAGACCACTCATCTAAGTGATCAAGGGCTGGAAATCATTGAATTATAGGGAGATGCTGTTAGTATGAGACTTGAGTTGATTTCAAGTATTGTAATGATCTCAAAATGTCTTGCTTGTTATGAGGAGAGGATGGGATTGAACTGGAGTAGTGACGCTGAATCAAGAAAATTGGGTTGTAACTCTTCATTTTACTAATAAAGTGTTCAAAGATTTTTCCATATGCTTGTATTGTTCATTGATGCTTTCATATGTGTACTATGTACTTGATTCCATGTTATGTTTAATCAATAGATCATTATCATATTCTTTGATTGGTTTTTGTCTTCTATTTGTGTGCAGGTACTTTTCAAGTAGATTAAGTATAGAAAGGAGCGATAGAATTTGTCAAGGGAGATAAGGATTAAGCGCAAGCTGCAGGTAGGCTTCTTTACCTCTTATTTAATCTATTGGTCATAGAAAAAGTAGAGAATTCTTTGCATTGTTTTTCTAGACTTAGCTACTAGTCTAGGGGTTTAAGCGTTTATCTGTAGACACTAAAACTTCCTAAAACAAATTGGCAACTCCACTGGGGAGTGATTATCCATCTTAGTATCTTATCAGCCTCCTTAGACACCTTGACATACTTTAATTATTGTATTTCAACCTTTTACATTGAATTTTGGTCAAAATTTGAGGTCAGATGACTCTTGAGTGGCCTCACAAGAATCAGTGTAGGCTAGCCTTAGAGACAGTGTGCTGCAATGCACCCTCCAGTTAGAGACAATGCACTACAATGCAGTTACTCCCTCTTTGGCCTGCGCTGATCTTCCTAGGGTCAGATTCCCACCCTTGGAATTGAAATTTTGACCCAAGGTAACAGTTGACCCGATTTCACCTTCAGTAAATTGTACCTTTCCCAAAGAGAGTGAATATGATACCACTCAAGTTCTTTTTGTTTCTTTAGATTCTAATGAGCTTGGGGGTAGTCCTCATGTTCCATCAAGATAGGAAGAAAATCCTCCTGATCTCGTAACTCAAGGGGTTAATTCTCTCATTTCTAAGGTACCCCCTCCAAGTAGTCTAGTCACTTGCTTTGAGTGGAATCGACTAGCTAGATTTTGTCTTCCTTCTTATGTGCCTTTTCAGATCATAGTACAAGTTTGTAATATGATTGTATCAGGCACTATTATAGATGAAGGTGCATCAGTGAATATCCTTTCCTCAACTACTTGGCAAGCGCTCGATTCGCTGCCACTTGTGCCTGTTCCTAGAATTTGTTGGCTTTTAACAGAGGAACCAGTCAACCATTAGGGATCCTCCCTTAGTTACCTATTACTTTGGGAGGAAAAACCGTTTATCTGAATGTGATGGTGGTCCCAGGACCTTTAGATTACAATTTACTTCTAGGGCGTGACTATGTTTATGGCATGGGAGCTATTGTTTCAACACTCTTTCCAGTGATTTTTTTCTTGCATGAAGGAAGAATTGTCACCATTGACCAGCTTTCATTTCCCTGTCCAAAAATGGCTTCCAGTCAACCATCTTCCCTAAATGGTCCTTTTATACCAATGGTATCATCCCTGCCATGGGTTAATTATGTGGCAACCCGTTCCATACCTACATCGACTGACGATCAATTCAGTGATGTTGTACATCATGTATTGTGGGCATTGGAACAAGATCTCTCCTTCATGACCACTGATGAGTTGTGATCGAGAGTTCCCATGAGGATAGTTCTTTGACTATGTCAACCTTGTTAAAAAATGAAATAGGTCTATGAGGATAGTTCTTTGTCTTGTGTCAACCTCGTTAAAAAATGAAACCAAGGATATGAGGATAGTTCTTTGCCTTGTGTTAACCTCGTTAAAAAATGAAACAAGGAGTATGAGGATAGTTCCTTGTCTTGTGTCAACCTCGTTCAAAAAAAAAACCAAGGAATATGAGGACAGTTCTTGGTCTTGTGTCAACCTTGTTAAAAAACGAAACAACTCTTATGAGCATTGTTCCTTGTCTTGTGTCAAGCTCGTTAAGAAATGAAACAAGGAATATGAGCATAGTTGCTTGTCTTGTGTCAAGCTCAATTAAAAATTAAACAAGGAATTTGAGAATAGTTCCTTTTCTTGTGTCAAGCTCATTAAAAAATGAAACAAGGTCCCCTGGAGCAAAGTTCCAAGTCAAGTCTTTGATTAGATCTCGCAAAATCTCAGTCGATTCTTTCACTTGATCTCATAAAAGAACCTTCATTCCATCCACTTGATAGCCACGAGTAGTCTACTTAGGTGAATGTAATGAAGCTTGGGGGCATGCACCTAGTAGTAAAGTTAAGTTTCCCTGTAGGTTATGTGAATGGAATCACCCCATTCACCTTTGTCCCTATCTGGATGAAGCCAAAAATGTGTTGGATAATCGTCCTGCTTCACCGCAACGACTCCCATCTGGTTGCAAAATAATCTCCCTTTCATCATGCTGGGGGCATGTAAACTAATCTCAAGCATAGTTTTCCATTTTAAGCTTGTGTAAAAATGAAACTGAATCCAAGCCTAGGTTTTCATTTCAAGATTATGTAAACATGAAACTGAATCCAAGCATAGTTCCCTATGGTTCAAGCTTGTGTAAAAATGAACCCATTTCCATTTTAACCCTTGTGATTTCCATTCTATCAGCCTTTTCTATCAGATGAGCCTTGGTTGTTTCATTCCATCACCACCATCTCTTTGGTCAATCATACGCTTTCACTTGGTTGTTTTACCTTTTTTGAAGAACAGTTGCAATGAGTGGTCTTAATAGCCAACCTCTTCACATAAATCAACATGTTTTGAGAAGTTCCAACATCATCAGAACCAATTGCTATCCTAGACACCACTCATTCCTCAAAGCAGATTCTTCTTTAAGCTCTTTTCAGACTCTCTAAACATGAAAATATTGCCGATCACTTATCCTTTCCAGCTTATTGACGGATTGGAAACGATATCTCTCTTGTATTATTTTACGCTTTTTCGGGCTTGAGAGATTAATTTATGAAAAAGAACTTTTGGAGTTTTCTTTTTGTCCCTTTTGAAACTCTCTAAACATGAAAAGGATTGAGTTATATTTGTCGCTAAACTCATTAAAAACATCAAATAGCGACAAACTTGTCCATCTAGACAAGACCGAGTTTCACCTTCACTAGACTCGTTAAAGCATCAAATAGTGATGGATTCACCCGAAGGGTAGAATTATAAAACAAGCATATGTTATCCTCCTCAGTCTTGATAGAAATAAAGAGGTAATGGTCAACAATGACTGGGGAAAATGGGAAAAAGGGGAGAACACTTTATGGTAGCAAGTCGCTCTTGAACATGACACTTTCACCTAATCACCATGACTATGTGGGTTGAGTCATTTAGCTTGATGGCTATCACACCGTTGATCTATCATACCATCCATTACTTTGTTTTGGGTCAATGCTACCAATTCATCTTAATGTCACCGACATGTTCAAGAGAAGTCATTCAGTTCAAACTTCATCCTTTGCAATACTGTAAACCTTCATTTTCATGACTGCCATTCTTGAACCTTCTATTGTCAGCCGATTTTCATCTCCAAAATCATTCACCTTGTTTTGTGTCATTGATGTGGGATACATCAAGGATCTCTTGCGACGAGTCGCTTCTTGTCGACATCAGCACATTATCCAAGAAGTTGACTTAGAAACACCCCTTCAGTACCTTGAGACTTGCATACATCAATGGCAAGTTTCTCTCTTTCGGTGATAGGTTGACATCAATGGCTTTCGACTGAAAGACTTTGTATGTTGTTCGAAATCAAATCATTTATTCACACCATGCAAAATATACTATAGTACCTTGAGGGTCATTATCATTATTGGTGATTCCTCTCGCGTTTGTTAATGGCTTACATCATTGGCTGGTAATCAGATGATGTCTTCCCATGTTTGACTTCAGATCATCTATTGACATGGTTAGACTTGTACTTGAGCGAAAGATTGAATGGGATTGAAGACCTAGGATCTAGTTTCATCCATCCGGGTTGTGATATTTTGAGGAGTACTAAATCAAATGTACAATGGCCTTACATTCATGGTAATCCATTCATGGGTCTATATTTGTAGACGACTATATTTGTACATGTAATTAAAGTTTATAAGCTGAGCATGGGTATGCCTTCCCTCAACAAGTTCATGAGAAAAAACCAAATTATCATGATATATGTATTGTAATTGATGCAAGACACCTTCCGCTTCGAAATCTCCTCTCCACATGATAAAGCATTTCACTCAACATACATATTTACGACTTCATGCTTTAGGGGGCAACTGTTATAGATCCATTTGGGCACATCAACCCCAACCTACAGATCAGTACTTTTAGGGCCCATCAAACCCTAATTCAATTGTTACATTCCCTAAATAAGAAAACCATCAAAATTCCTAGCTTCCCAAGAAGTTCCATGACTAAAATCATCCAAAAAATGTCTCTAAGAAGATCAGCGTAGGTAGGCCTTCATTAGAGTGCACTGCAATGCAGTCCATACACTGTTAGGGTGCTATGCAGTGCACTTGAGCTCTCTTTGGCCTGCGCTAGGCAAATTTGAGCAAAATTGCATTGGGGTTTGGGAATATTCTTATCCATTGGATGCATCTAGAAGTTTCCCAAGATTATCTACTCCTTTGAGCTCGAATTTGGATGAGGTAGGGAGTTAAGGAACAATAATCCCTTTATCCCTTTCTCCATGGAACTAAATCTTAAGTTTGGGAGGGCATTCATTATCACCATTTACGGCATAACTTCCTTCATTCACCTATAAAAAGACTACTCATATAAGTGATCAAGGGTTGGAAATCATTGAATTACAGGGAGATGTTGTTAGTATGAGACTTGAGTTGATTTCAAGTATTATAATGATGTCAAAATGTCTTTCTTGTTATGAGGAGAGGATGGGATTGAACTGGAGGAGTGATGTTGAATCAAGAAAATTGGGTTGTAACTCTTCCTTTCTCCATATGCTTGTATTGTTCATTGATGCTTTCATATGTGTACTATGTACTTGATTCCATGCTATGTTTAATCAATAGATCATTATCATATGCTTTGATCGGTTTTTGTCTTATGTCTATGTGCAGGTACTTTTCAAGCGGATTAAGTATGGAAAGGAGCGACATAATTGGTCAAGGGAGATAAGGAGTAAGTGAAATCTACAGGTAAGCTTCTTTACCTCTTATTTAATCTATTGGTCATAGAAAAGGTAGAGAATTCTTTGCATTTTTGTTCTAGACTTAGCTACTAGTCTAGGGGCTTAAGCGTTTATCCGTAGACACTAAAACTTCCCAAAACAATAACCATGGAAGGATAAAGGGGATTCATATATGGTTAATTATGTGACTTGTGCAACTACTACAAAATTCATCCTTAACCATTCATGTTGTATATTCAACAATAATTTAAACATATGCAAAAAATTTGAAAAGGGGCCCATAAATTACACAAGTAAATGCTAGAATTCTCGTCTTCCTTATATTATTATTAATCAGTTGAAAATAGTTGCATTAAATTCCTTGGAATTACAAACCTTCATGTAGTATCAAAATCCAAAGGCAATCCATTAACAAAATATTACAAGCCCAGATCTCAGAAAATGAATAACTTTAGACGCTCATCATCGTCTATTCTCTTGGCTCAATCTGAACTTTGAGGCACTGTCAAAACTTGTTTTTCACTTCCTTATATCTTATTTTATATCCATTTTCACTTTCTCTAATACCTCGTTCACTTGGTCCATGGTTTTTCAATACCTAAGGCCATCATTTTGGGTTTCTATTGACTATATCAAAATCGGCTCCTAGTTCTTCAACACGCTCCCTTATTTTTTGTTGCACGAGTTCCAAGCCATCTTACTACCATTTTTGTTTTTTTATCCTCTGTTTCCATCAGTTTCATCCAAAATGTGTTTCAAAACTATTATCCCTTAAGAAACAAAGGACACAACATTCCCTAACCACATCCTATTGACTCACCCTCAAGTCAATGTAATATTGTTGTTGCTTCTAAATATATTGCAAGTTGGCTTCCACTATCTTCAATTGTGGTACATTTAAATGAAGGACCCAACTCTGGAACAGTCTAAAGTGGGGACTCCTTGAAACTTGTGAATGTGGAAACAAAGGAGTGTCATGCGTCCATAAGTGTGGAAACCTTAGCTGAGAACTTGGCAATGATCTGCTCACTAAGGTCACTAAGTTGTGACTCAAAAATTCCTGAATATGCTGATCGACAACAAGGGATAGTGTGCTCAAGTATATAAAATTATTTTGAGATTCTGGTTTAAGGTTGCAGAGGACCTACTTGGTGACTTAGAATGCATCTTCTAGCTGTTTAATTTAGCCATAAAGTACATCTTCTTGGTCAAGGTGTTGCTTCGTGGATTCTAGATCGGAGATCATTAATGCTTGATGATATAAATTCTGAATATTCTCATGCAAGGGTTCAATTGTAGAATTCTTCTTTTTGACAACACAACTAGCCTCAGAGATATGGAAAAACATGTTTTGGGATCCTTGCATGACTTGGGGTATAGTAGCATGAAGAGAAGTAGCAGTTTGCAGTTGCTCACTAAGATGAGTGTGATAGACGATGGAAGGATCAGATGAAGACTGTTGCATCTTAGTGACAGTGTCCTGGAGATCTACATGCTTGGACACAAGCTTTTGAAGTGTCGCTTCAACCATAGTACAACATTCGACAGGGAAACAAGTAGAAAAATCTTCAGGCTGTTTGGAGACATATGGAGCAAGAGTCCGTCATAGAGATTGCAATGAACCACACTAACCTGGGTCTTTAATCCTTCCTTCTCAAAATGAAACTTCATTTGTACTACTGAGGAGACATTCAACTCATGTTTTTTTTCTTCACAGGTGACCTAAAGATCAGTGCACCTTGTCTCTATTTGAACCAAACGATGGTCCAACTAAGAAACAAAGGCATGAATAAACTAAACTAGCCAGATCATTTGCTACAACTATGCAGAACCAGGACACTTTACTCGTGACTGTTAGAATCCAACCCATCCTTCTTGTCAATACTATAGGCACTCTGATCATGTTATAGAAGATTTTGTGTTTGCTTGAGGGAGCATGGACCCAAATTTAGAGTTGGTTGTGCTAACCAACAAAACTCTACACTATTAGCTCTTTCAGCAACTATCGGTGTAGCACAGACTACAATCTCACCTGAGGCAATATTAGGGGATTCCAGAATCATATTTCTACGTCCAAAGGACTATGTGATGTGTTTCTATTAAACTTAGGGATTTATCTTGACCTTCATGAACCCTAACGTTTAAAACATGGAAATTACGACAACTAACAATTAATAGATTCAAACCCTTTGTCGATTGTGCTAAACATTCATAACATCATGTAAATAATTAGATCTACTTCTTTGTGAATCTATTAATTACTTTTCATGATTAATTGCACTAAAAAGATCGAACATACAATAAATTCAGAAGTAAACAATAATACACAGATACATAGATAATTCCTCAGAGAAACCTTTATTATGCTTAGTTCTTCAAGTATAGACTCTTCAACCCTGTGCACATAGCTGCAGGGGCCCGTTCACTCATCTGTAGACTTACCAAGGCCTCTATGCACACAATTGCATGAGCCTTCCCCTTCACCTAAGTATAGAAACATACCCAAATACTTCACTTCTTACTTAGATCCTTAATTGAACGATTTCTCTATGACTTTCTATGACTTCTTTTATATCATTCTCTATTACAATACCATGTTCCGCGAACCATGGGCGAGTAAAAAAAATGGATTCTTAACAAACTAAGGGGCTTTGACCTTCCTAAATCCCCTTTGACTCATATCTACCTATGCTACTCACGCTCCTCTCCTCAACATTCGAAGACTTTACAATATTTACCTAAACTTTACAAAATTTAACCCCAGGGGACCCTATCCCAATAGGCCCCCAACACAAAGTCATGACTTGTCTCGAGTCACTCTGTTAGTGCTACCTCGATATTTTCTTGCAAACCACTGAACTCTATCTTCAATGCTTGAAGATCTATCGTTCCCTACGCAACATCTGTGGTTGGAACTTTGACTGCAAGGCCCATGGTTCTTTATGTCTGCTACATAGCCTTCAACTTGCTCTGAACTATCTGTGAGATCTAGCTTGCCTCATCAGCCCAAGGTTGCATCATTGAGGACATGATGGAGGCCTTTTGACGCAACTCATCAATCTGGGTATGGATGTACCTTCCCTCCTGTATTCTGGTGAACCTTTGCACTGATGCTAAGGTTCACATTGTTGCCATGATCTCATCAAACTACACCTATTTTTCTTGGATTTATGCTTCATTTTTTTTGCAAGTGTGGATCATCCTACAACGAGGTCCACATCCCCATCATTTTCTCAAACAATTGGCTACAATTCTTAACTACTACTTCTAGAGTAGTCATATCCACTTTAATAGTAGTCTCAAGCTGCTCTCTAACTTCTGGAGGAGTGGTTGGCTATAGCTTAAGTTGAAGCTCTGATATCTGCAACTGCAGCTCAAAGCTTACCTTGCCAATTTCCTCCTTTTACTCCTTCATCGCAGTAGGTAACTTCTATATTTTCTTTGCAGGGGCTTCTTCTATTGGAATTTGGAGCTCGGAAAGCTCACTACAGACCTATGCTATCACTGCTTCTAGTTGCTGACTACACACAATGATTTCTTCTCATTCTTTGAGCACCTGTGACTTTTTCTCAAGAATTTGTTGGTTGTTCATTTTTACTTCACTGATAACTAGTAATGCCCATTGCTCCCAGACCCTGAGCTCATCTAATACTCCTTGATATAGCTCATGCAATGACTGTGTTATCACTGATAATTCTGTTGCCAAAAATTTGTTGCCTAGCTTAAAGACAGGGTGTTTTCGCAGCACATAAATCCGTTAGCAGTTTCGCAGCGCCATCTGTTTTAGTGATTTCGTAGCGAAAACACTGACCTTGCACTGGCTGCGCTACGAAATTAGGGATTTGCTCAGGTTTTCAGTAGAAGGTTCATATACTAAATTTAGATGATGAGCAGAGTGATGTAAAGGCCAAAAAGGGAATGCAGTGGTAATGCATAAGCTATTAGAATGGGCTCTGGACACAGCATGGCATGTGGCAATATTCTCCTCGATTACTCCTGTACTTTACACCCAAATGACAAGCCAGCGTGAAGCTTTTGTAATTGGCAAACAAAGGAAAATGTCGGTTGTTATGAACCTCAAAGAGAAATCCAGATCCTTTGTTCTTCCCTGCACCGAGAAAATAATTTGAGTGGATTGATTGTATGTAAAGTTGATGGTTGAATTGAAGTATACTTGTATTGGTTTAATATTCTCATTAGCAGTTGCAAAACAATGTCTATGGTTTAGTGGCCAATCTTCTGGGTAAATCAAATAAGATTTTGTACAGTCTTCAATAGATTATTCCCTTCTGTTGGGTGATAATGATATAGGAGGGGAGTCTCATATTAAAGAAGTGACTGGTGAAGAAGCAGATGTTTTCAGAGGGAAACTCATTCGTAGGCTTACATCTGTCATTGTGCATCATGTACCAACATTTTGGAGATTAGCTCTTTTGATATTCAATGGGAAGTTTGCTAAGGTAGGTTCAACAAATGGCGCTCTTGGTTCAGTAAAACATGAAAAGACTGCTAGACAAAACTCCTTTGAAGACGGCTTTGGTGACATAAAGGATTCAAATCATTTCTTGGAGGAAGTTGCTGGAATGGTACAGGACATTATATCTGTTTATGAAACTAAGGGAAGGATTACGCACCCTTGAATGCAATGTAAACATTGTTTGCATTATAAACCAGAGTTATGAAGGTGTTTATATTGAGGCTCTGCTCTTGGATGAAAACGATTACATCAGATATTGTCAATGATGAATATTGGGTGCCAGTATTTATTTTTGAACGCAGTGGACCAGCGTTGGCTATTTCTTCTTTGCCTCTATCCTTTGGTGAAATGTCGGTCTCTGAAATGGATGAAATTAGTAAATACCCTGCCTGTTGCATCTGATGTAACTTATCCACTTAGTTTGAGAACACCATAAGACTGTTATTGGAGTTGGAGCCCGAGTCAAATCCAGTTTGGCATTATCTTAATATTCAGAACCACAGAATTCGTGGCCTCTTGGAAGGCTGCGCATTTGATCATGAGGCGCTTATGGATGCTCTATATTGCCATGTCTGTGAACTAGCATGGAGAATGCGCATTAACTGTTTGACAATATCAGCATTAGAATTTTCTCTTATGCAATGCAGTGATTAAATGCCAAATGTCAAGTGGTTTTTATAAGGATTTGATTGCCACAAGGCCGCCATGATTAGTGACACCGGGATAGAGATGTGGCACAAGGGTTGGAATGATGTTGACTGATGTCGTTAAAAGATGAGTGCGCATTGAATAAACACAAAAGGAGGGTTGGATTTGGAGGAGAGATAGAATGGCGCTTTTCTAGTATGCAAGAATTAGTTTAGGGCTTTCCAGAATCCGTCTTTCGGGCAAATTGTTGATCTTGAGGAATATTTTACAGATAAGAGAGTATCATACAATTGCTGCTGTCGTCGTGTTGCTCAGGTGCGCGCTCTACATTCCATTCTGTGGAAGTTAATCAGATCAGAGGGTTTTTGTTCAGGTCCTTCGATCTCTTGAAATGCCTCTGGTTAGAGTTCTTTCAGATATGGAAAAATGAGGCCCGTTTTTGGGGGTTTCAATTGTGGATTGAATTGTGCAGAAGTTGTGAATTTTGATCTTGCAGATTGGTTACCACATGATGGATTTGCGGTGGAATTGTATCGGTTGTATCACAAGTCTGCAGTTTTGTCGCATGATGAGTTGTTATATGCTGTGGCAAAGAGTGGTTGTAGTAAAGAGGCACTGCCCTTTTTGAAGAAAGTTCGTGTAATCAATACTGAGCGCAATCATAGAGAACAACTTTGGAGAAAGGGTGTTGTGAGAGCCTCTCGAATGACTTCTCTAAAGTATCCTGAACATGTTGGCGGCACTGAAGAGGATCCAGAATGTAATATATGTCGATTTTTTCTACATCTTTCTGCTGTTGTGTGCAGTTGTCGACTAGGTGCTTTTGTCTGTCTACAACATGCAAGAATGACTTTGTGAATGCAATCCAGATCAGCAGTGTTTTCCGTATCGTTATACCATGGCAGAGCTAGAAGACTTGCTTTGTGTGGAAGATGAAAATTTTGTTGAACGAGACAGCGTTTTGAAGGATAGGAGGGTTCGAAGCAGAAGGATATCAATTGGTTTTAGTTTCAACAGAATCCCAATTGCCAGCCAAAGAGGAGATAGTCTGCTAGATAAAAAGTGTAAAGTTGGGGTGGCTGAACTTCATGCATGTTTTCATATCTGTTGAAGCAAAACTGAGATCTTACAGAACCAGCCTTCCAGTTTCAACACTTTAGTTTCTAACTAGATGCAACTTGGATGTTTGATGCGCGGTTTGAGCAATAGTCAATCTCATTTTGTGCACTCGGACTCCAAAGATTTATGCTAAGATAATTTGACTGGATATTGGATTGTTCTCATAAGATCACCATGGTTGATAGCTAAGAACAGTGTGCTTCATGGCTAGAACAGTGTGCTTCATGATTTTCTTATGAATGCTTAATTTATTTGTGGTATGTGACAAATCTATCTCCTTCAGATGTGAGGAGTATCTTGAGCAAAAGGTTATGTAAATTTAGAATCTATTCAGAGATAATGTATATGCCCTTCAAAAATATACATCAAGAGATGGTGATGCAGGATCCAATGGCTTCAGGTAGTGGTAATGAACCACTAGATTCTACCGTAAGGCATAAAAGAAGAATAGATGAACTCTAAAGGTAGGGTAGCAGGTGAAATGTTTTAAGCAGTACCATCATCATGACAGAGCAAATCAAGCAAAAAACTTCACCAGCTGCCCTTGCACTAACTGTAAATGTGTTAAACACTGTGCAGAAAGGTTGAGGCTATTAATCATGCTTATTTACAAGTTGTCCTCATAACCTTGTCCAAAGCATCAATTAGGCATAGTGAATTTTTAAAGGCAGGGAAGAAGACTGTGTTTTCTAAATCACACAGCAGTTTCGTAGCGCGCTACGAAACTGCTGTAGGTGATGATTTTAGCGCAGAGCAGCTATTGTGATACTGTGAGTGGGAGTTGAGGAACAGAAACACCTGTCTATCAATATCACTTACAGCACATCAAAAACATGGCAGCATTCCATACTTGGGGTTATTAAAAGAGCTGAGGCATGTTGCTGAACTTTCGGAGAATGTTGGGAGACAGAGACCGTTAAAATAGGAGCACATCTTTTGGTCAATTAATGAGCCATCAGCGCTTTCAAGCATCCAAAGTCAGCATTCATTGCATCTGTAGCTCAGCCATCTCAACCCAAGCAGCAAAAGGACATGTGTCAAGAGCCAGAAAAGCATCATGCTACGAGGAGCAAAGATTTTGGATTTTGATTAAATGAAAACCATTTGTAATTTCAGTTTAGCCATTATGTAATTAATAAATTAGTTATGCACTAGATAAGGATAGTCAATAGCCACCTTCGAGGCTCCCCTCATGCTGGAGGAGGAAGCTCGAGGTGGTTAAGTTTGTTTGCCTATATATGGATCAATGTTGGATGTAGAAAGGGTTGGACATTTTATACAAAAATAGAGTTATTTGGGCCAATGTAAGACTTGTTACAGTAATAGTAAAACAGTGGTTATTTCTTCTCAAGATTCTCAATGGATTATTTTGTTCAAATATGATGGTGGTGTTTTATCTTATATGTTCTTGTACAACCTTGTTATAACATAATCACTCAGAATTCATTTCTAATGCTCTGACTTCCTATATGTTTGGCAAGCTGTGGTTTGTGTGAAATATGTTTGAACATCTAATGCAAAGAGCCTTGACTTCCATGAAAGGACTGTGCTTTTGTTTATTAAATGTATAAGACTCCATAGCCCAATGAAGACCAATTTGATATGTGTTCAACCAACTGTTGTTTTCATGAATGAGTGAAGAGTTAGCCATCTTTTGTTGGGATTGATTTCTATTATAAGTCTGTGAGAGAGCCCTCTCTGACTAGGAAGGCTAATTCCTAGTCTAAAGTCTGGTTGAAAGAGTTACATAAAATCTTACTTGGTTGCAGCCCTTAGTAGTGATTTTGTGATAACAGACTGAATGGGGAGCGCCGCAAGGTTAAGGCTCAAATTCTTCAAATGCAATAGGTGTGCCTTGTCTTATGAAATCTCAACATGCAATGATCCCTCTGGTAACTGTATTGTGTAGAGGCCTATGGCGATGTATGTTGTTGGGGTTGTCACACTCGCTTTCTTCAAGCTCACTTTTCCTATGCTCGCTTAAATCACCCCTATCTGGAACTGCAATTCCCTCAGGCTATGTTGTACCTTTTCCAATGTATGATGGTATTGGTCCTCGATGTGTCCCAAAATAGTTTTCGTGGAGTTAGGGACCACATCATCAATCTCATCTAGGTCCCCCTCCATGAGGACCATTGGTTTTTAAATCGCAGACTTATTCGACTTCTACCTCTTATGAGGTCCCATGGAACTTCGCTTCTACGTCCTCTTGAGTATGAAGAGGGACTCCAAGTCTGTGCCCCCTTCCTCTTCATCCTAATTCTCGACCTCCACATGAGTGCACTCCATTTCAGGTTCATCAAGGTCAATAGTGGCCTGTGATGTGATTGTAGTTTTCAACTTTGGCGTGTCCTTCTCTTTTGCATCCACCTTCTCTTTTGACACTTCTTTCTCCTTTGTAGAGGTTACTTTCTGCTATGAGACTGCTTCTTTCTACGCGAACTTTTATTTCACAAAATCCTTATGTTCTTCTTTCTTCTTGTCTTTCTCTACTACTATCATGGATATGGTTTTCCCTACAATGACAAAAAAATACATGGCCCTAACCACCAATTCTTTCTTCTATTATGTTGTATACCCTTTAGGAGTGATACTCGTAGAAAAAAATTGGATTGACTGCAAAATGTTCATCTGCAATGTGCACAATAAAGAGTTGCGCATCAAGAAATCCTTCATCCAGACTTGTAGGCTCGTCACCATTCTCAATCTAGGAGAGGTGATTCAGTCCAACATTTAATTGCCCTGGCTTCATAACTAATTCAAAGTCGTATTCCCGAAAGAGTAGTAACTATACAAATTCCCCCCCCCCCCTCCCCAACACAGGCTTGTTGACAAGCTACTTCAAAGAGGAATGTTTTGTTTACATTTTGAAGTGCACACCCAATAGATAATGTCTAAAATTTTGAAGTACTTATACCATCACCAATCCTTCACGCTCCGTGGTTGAATAATAATTTTCTATCTTAGACAACTTCCTGCTCGCAAATGCAATCAGGTGGTCAATATCACCTGATCTTAGGCAGGGTTAACATTGCTCCTAACGCTATGCAGGATGCATCTACATGTATATGGAATTCTTTCTTTCAGTCAGGGAACACTAGAATAGGCGTTGTAACCATCTTTTCCTTCAATACATCTAAGATTTTTTGGAAATCATCATCCCAACAAAACGTCGCATCCTTCTTCAGTAATCTCTCCATGGGCGCAGTGATTTTCACATATGCCTTGATGAACTTTTTATAATATCCTATATGTCCTAGTCTTGCGTGCAACCGTTTGACATTACTCGAAGGCTCTAGATTGATAATCGCCACAATTTTGGTAGGGTCCATCATCAACCCATGCTTACAGGAACGTGGCCCAAGAGTATCCTATATGGTATGTGTTAGTGCTTGAAATTTCACCTCAGGCTGAGAAAGGTAAACCTCAAGGCTACATCAAACCATTCAGCCTCGTAGCTAGCCCTACGGGGCAGGAGAAGGCTCTCTCTGGTCAATCTCGGTAAATCTTCAATGGATGAGATGACCAACAAAGGTAACACTGATATTAGGCTAGTAAACTGATTATAAAGGTTGATTTGGGGTTTTTGGGGTTTTTGGTGGCAAATTGAGGAGCTGCAATTTAGGGTGCGGGGATTTGACACAGTTTCTGCAGGGGGGTCTTTGGGGCAAGGTAGGAACCTGGATTGATGTCTTTAACTGAAATGGATGATAAGGAGGAAAGATAAGAAGGCTAAAGAGAGCAAACAATGGATTTGAATTCCCTTTAGACAGTAGAAAACATTGAAATTAAACAAATTTAAAAGCAGAGCATGGCTAGCATGAATTCATACTTTATCACTTCATTTGTTTAATGTGCAGCAGTAAAGAAAGGAAATGATTCACATAACAAAGCTTACAAGAACATGAAGAAACACACCATCAACACATGAGTCCACAAGAATCCCAAAGATGACTGCAAAACCCTGGTCTTCCTTAGACAAAAATTGCAGAGATACAAGTGATAATACAATGATAGCTTCTCCCTCAAGAGTCCAACCTTCCAACCTCTGAAAATGATTAAGAAAATACATAATATAGGCAAGCCAACCTCTTCCCTTGCCTCTAGGGGTCGAGCTCATCCTTCTAGGAGCTGTTTCAACTAATTCTAAACTGAGCACTAAAATCTAGGCAGTCAAAACAACTTGCCTCTATAAGCTAGGAAACCAATCCATTCATTAAATATTTACCCTTGACATGAATGAATCTTCTAGAAGTGTTAAACAAGAGTAAAAGTGTCTTAGAGTTACAATTATTACATCAAAGATAATCATATTTAACCCCAAAAAGTCAAACCAAGTCAAACTGTGCTTTTCCGAGCTGTACAGTGAAATCTGGCAAAGTCTGCTCAACGGGTCGCGCACATTTTCTCAACGGGTCGCGCACATTGGGAGCTCTGTTTGAGGCACTTGCAGGTGTCAGAATTGGGTGCAGGATAGCTCGTTGGAAAGGTCTGCGAGTCTAATTTCCAACCCAACTGGAATTTTTTAATTTGGAGGTCATTTTCCCTGTCAAAAATCAATTCTCCCAAGACAGCTTTCTGCAGTTCAAAAACGTGGCAGAAAGTCAAATTTTGCATGTATTTTGACCTTCTGGAGGCCCAAAACTCCATAAAAACTCAAGTCCATCCATGGGCATATGTAACTTTTCATAAAAAATCAGGAAATTCTGAGTTTTTGTGAAAAGGAGTTGCCATGACAAAGGGTCTCACCGGGGGTGAGACCCATTGAGGAGCCAAAACCTGTAAATTTTCAAAAAATGCCAAAATTACCCAAAATTCTCAAAAAATTTTGGGATTTGAGCTGTGGCTATGCTATTGAGTGTCTTGATCCTTCAGTGAGGCCTCAGCCAAGATACGGAGGGGATTGGGCCTCTTTCTCCTTTTTTGTGCCTTGGCCAACCGCCTTGGATCCGACGATTATAATTTTGACATTTCTCTAACACCATGACACCTGTGCAAAAAGTGAAGGAGGTTTTTATTCTTTGACATGTTGTGGACAAAAACCTCTCTCCGTTTTCCAAAATTCATCTCTGATTGCTCTGAAACATCGTTTGAGTGAAACTTGCCCCGATGTGTGAAACCAGGAATTTTGTCGAAATGGAGCGAAATGAAGGGGATAGGGGTCTTCTAAATTCTTGGGGAAATTTTTGGGAGTGGGGAGGGATGTTAGGAAGTAGGGGAAAGTGGAATCTCAGAGATTGAGTGAGGGGAAGGGGTCCAAAAGGGCAAAACACAGGCCCAACCTAGAAAATTGCCAAGTTGTAGCTAGAAACTAGGGTTTGTGCAAAAATGAGGAATTTGGTGGATCTAAGGGATGGGAAGTGTTTGATAAGGTACTTTAAGGATAGGGGAAGGTGTATGAACATCAGGAAACAAGTTTTGCCGATGATTTGACCGTCCAAGAGAAATTGGCTTTCAAAACCCTAGGAGAGGGAAATGACCTTGCCAAGGCACAACTGAAGCATGAACAAGATGTAAAATGACTCATTAGACATTGACATGATAATGAAAACCCAATGAATTATGATTGACTCAGCTGAATAGTGACATAGACTGACATTTTGACAACTTTAGAAGGAGTTAAAGCAAACCCTAGACCTAATGCCTAGTGACCAAATTTTCCTTGAAAACTCTTTGAAATGACAAAATTTGACTTGGAAACTCTGAGACCACTTTGTAAGAGCGTATTTGATCACTGGAGGAAGGCTGGAAAGACTGACACTAACAGTATGCATAATATGCACTTCTTTAGATTAAGGGATATCTGATACTTCCTACAAGTATCCAACATTAGGTGAAGACTGGAAACATGTTTTTCACTAACCCAAACATAGTCCAATCATTAAATTAAACCTCTAAAAACTTATGAATAAATTGTTTGAAATTTGTAACTACCACCCTAGAGAAGATTGTAGGGGCATTCTTAAGTCTAAAGGGCATAACTGTATAATGAAAGCAGCCCCATTCTGTGGTCAAGGTAGTCTTACTTTGATCTACTGGCATGATCTTGATCTGGTGAAACCCTGAGAACCCATCTGTAAACAAGTAGGCTTCTTGACCACAAATATTCTCCAATACTTCATCTGTGAACGATGTAGGGAATGGGTCATGTACACGAGCATCGTTCAACTTTCTTAGACCTATGAAGATTCATATTTCTCCCTTCGTCTTCTTTTGCAAAACCACCATAGGACTAACCCAACTGGATTCCTATACATGATCAATAATCCATGCTGCAAGCATCTTATCCAATTCTTCGTGCACTTTTTCCTTGTACTTAGGATTCAACCGATATGGGTGATGCTTCACTGGCTTCACATATGGCTTCAGATTGATCTTCATGACACCCAGATCACCTACTATCCCCTTCATATCAGAGAGCGATGTGGGGAACAAGTCCTGATACTCCTGTATTAACTCCGCAACCTTTTCAACTATGTCCTCATCCCAATAATCACCTATATTTGCGAACTTCGGTTGTGCTTCTGACCCAATGTTCACTTTCTTAGTTTTCAAGGGTTTTGAGATGTTATGAACTTCTGCCTTAGACCCCGCAACTTCGCGCTATCCTTCTGACTTAGGAATAATTATTTTCCCGGGATCTCCCTCACCTTCTTTTATGGTCACATTGTAGCATTCGAGTGTATGGAACAACTACATACTCCAATTTGGTTATACCCATGTGACAACTTCTATAGGAATTTTGAATAGTGTAGTCTTGATCTCCTGTAATGCTTCATCAATACACTCGAATCTGCCCTCAAAACTAAATGTTAACAAAAATATCTCCTTCAGAACATCCCACTCCATGGTTTCATGTCACATCTACGTTTCTAAATACCATTTCATCGGAATAGTATCCAAAGTGTGGCAGAATATATGAAACCATTTTGGTTGTGGTTCCTCTCCCCATGCTTTCATCCATTGAGCCAGATGTTTACATAGATCATCCTTTCTTGTATATTTTTTCGTAATGCGGGTATTGGCATATCCAAACTGTAGCTTCATCATCCTTCTGACTTAGGAATATTTATGTTCCCAGGATCTCCCTCACCTTCTTTTATGGTCAAATTGTAGCATTTGAGTGTATGGAACAACTACATACTCCAATTTGGTTATACCCATGTGACAGCTTCTATAGGAATTTTGAATATTGTAGTCTTGATCTCCTGTAATGCTTCATCAATACACTCGAATCTACCCTCAAAACTAAACGTTAACAAAAATATCTCCTTCAGAACATCCCACTCCATGGTTTCATGTCACAGCTACGTTTCTAAATACCATTTCATCGGAATAGTATCCAAAGTGTGGCAGAATATATGAAACCATTTTGGTTCTGGTTCCTCTCCCCATGCTTTCATCCATTGAGCCAGATGTTTACATAGATCATCCTTTCTTGTATATTTTTTCGTAATGCGGGTATTGGCATATCCAAACTGTAGCTTCATCATCCTTTGGTACTCCTTGTAGTCTAGAAAACAGTTCTTGTGTGTACCCCACCATCTGGCAGGCATATCTCTCAACGTGATGTCTAGTGCCTGTCACCAATGCTCCTCTGAGACATCCCTTTCAAATTTATCCAGAAATAAATTTAAATATTCTAAGCCATGATAATATGGTAAATTTTGTACCTCAGTAGAGATACACTGGAGTGACTTAGTAAGTCTGTTGCATCCCAGTGTCGATACTTCATGAAATATATTATGCCAATGTTCGAGCTCCTCATATGAATCTGAGTTGTAGGAGATGTCATTTTCCCAAGTAATTCACCCATTCACCATAGGGTTGATGCAATCCTCATCCTACGTAGTAAGCTTATATATCTACTGAATATCATCTTCTTCATAATAATCTCAAATTGGTTCAGTATATCGTGCACCCTCAGTTGAATCCAATGGAACAATGACCCTGAGTTCCTTCTTCTCAAATATCATGTTGCACTTCTTTAGGTTGGTGACCGCGTTCATATCAAATTCCCAATCAATTCCAAGCAATGTTGGGTAGGGATTACTATCATCCACTATTTCGATTACTTCAAAATCAACTATAGTGTGCGCCCCTTCAATATCCATAGTTACTCCATGTAGGTGCCCCATAGGAATAATATTTTTTTGGTTCGTCATTCACAGCTCAATTTGGGACCACTGTAGCATCGACTTTCCCGTTCTTTCCTAGGTTTGTTTAGGAAAAACATTTGCATCAGATCCTAAATCTAGGATCACCTGGTACATTTCGAATTATACGATCTATGTAGTCAATCTCATCTCTCGACCAATCCTTTTCTTACCCTTGTCTACCTTATCAATTGTGCACTATTCACCCTATGGCTTACCTTTTCCAGTGCAATTATCTATCAAATATTTCAGTCCCTCTATTGCTTTTTGGTCCCTTAGGAGCTCCATGCAGATCTATAAGAAAGATGTTAACAATGAAGGATCTGCTTCCTACACAACACTGACTTCTTCAGGCTTCTCCGTTTGCGCACCTTAAATTTTTGATGTGGAGGCTCCCAAATCCACAAAACTCTTTTTTGCCTCCATAAAATTTTATTTTGCGTTATTTAAATCGAATCGTTCATCCTTGTTAGCAGCCTCGCACACCCAAATATTGTCTTCTAGTTACTTCCTTGTATCCTCCCCGGTAGCCATACTGCTTCACGTAACAATATTAACACTAGGTCCATCTTCGCACGGTTCTGATATCAGCATTTGGATGTTCTAAGTAGGCGGATGGGTCTGGGTATTCTTTTCTTACATCTTTGCAATGAGCACAGGAAAATCTTCTATGATGTAATCAAACTATCGACAATATTAACAAGAGGGGTGCGTCGAGTTTTGAAAATATTGCGCAAAGTGGGTTGGCTCCCCACAATTGTAACAAATAATATGTCCGCGACCTCATCTAGATCTTCCCCCTTGTCCTCTTCCTCATCCCTAAAATCCTCCACGCACTACAGTTGCACCTTGGTCCTACTGAGGATGTGTCTCATCATGTACTTTATATGTTGGAGTTTTGTCCATCATTAATTCATAACTTTGGCAATTGCGCTCATCATGACCTACAGACTTATAGAAATTTCAAAACAATTGTTGGGAGTCTGTACAAACTTCTGTAACAAGTGGAAATTGGATGTCATATGTTTTCATGTGATTTAGCAGATAGCTCACCATGGTACCACATTTGTACTCGATCTAGTGGTATTTTCTAGCTTCAGGGGGACAGGACCTCCCCCAATTAGATCGTTCTGGTACACCAGGAAATGCTCCTTGTCGTCACCATGACCTTTGCACTTTAAGCACCATACCTCCGCGTGGGTCTCATTCTATACCTATTCTCCCCTTTTGAGACTTTGCAACTCCATATGTAGGCTAGCCAACTGCGACTGAATCTGTTGCACTCCCATATTTATATCTTGGATAGGGGAGGCCTCCAACTTCATAGCAATATATAGTGCTTCAGCCTATGTTCCAATCTTCTATTGTGACAATGGTAATCTCAAATGAGGTAACAACAACGAAATATAGAAATCCTTATGTTTCTCATCTGAGATCTGCAGATTAGCCTACTGTAATAGAAATTTCAGCCTTTGATCAAAATCCCATGCAGATTCATTCAGCTTCTCTTTATTTCTTTAACCTCAGTTAGAGATTGAGCTTAAGACTTAGGCTTCTTGAATTCATTATTTAGCGCATCTTTCGTATATTTCAACGTCGTAGCTAGATGAGTCGTACTATACTTAATATACCATCTCAGTGCCCTATATTGCAATCTTATGACCATCATTGCTTTCTTTATATCGTCATCTGTTATATGTTGTGACTTCCACACAACATCCACTACAAACCAGAATTTTTCAGGGTTTTCTGTCCCCAAACCCTTGAATATAGGCATCTTCATAGCATTCACCATAATGAGTAGTGGAGGTGGAGGTGTAGGTGTATGTGCGTAAGGTGGAGGTGATGGTGGAGGTGGAGTGGATGGATGTGGTATTCCCACAATGCCTTGATTTACCATCTACGACACACCTTGGAGCATCTTCAAACTATTACTTTCTTTGTTTCTATCATATGCTCCCAACAAAGTATTGTACTCAGCACCTGAATCTAAATCTTGTCTAAATGGTTTCCCACTGCACATAGTTCCCATCAAGTCTCGTTTGAACATCAATTTAATGGCATAACTTGTTTCTCACACAATATAATTGTAATCCAAGCTTTCAAGGAATTTAGATAATTACCTCTTGGTCCTTTGAATAATCGGTGTTCAGCTTAACTATAACTGACACATGTATCAATCACAAACTCAGTAATGAATCCACCCAAGATCCAGTAATCGTTATCCTTCACGATCTTGTTTTTTGATCCTTCCAGGTGCCTCACTAACTCTGGAGTCCACACAATAGGGTTATCAAACTTCCAAGTACCTTGACCATCTGCCAATTTACCCAACCATTCATATAACTCACATGGAAAAGATTAGAGAAAATTTTTGTGTTCTTTTGTGTATAGGTATCTATTCAACCACTCTTCTTTCGACAAGTGCAGATTCCTATTTTATTGAGCTGCAAACTCATTAAACTTCTAATCTATCCACTTTTCAATCTCCTTCATAGTCTTTATCCACTTATGCTACATCACATATTCCTCAGATAGATCCTAATCCTGACAACGGAACCATTTGTTGGCTTGAGGGGGCTTGGACCTAGGTTCAGAGTTAGTTGTGCCAACCAACAAAACGCCAAGCTACCGTCCCTTTCGAAAACAAACCACATAGCACAGGCTGCAGTCTCACTTGAGCTAGTATTGGGGGATGTTAGAACAAGGTTTCTACATCCAAAGGACTATGTGGTGTGTTTCTGTTAAACTTAGGGCTTTATCCTGACTTTCGCGAACCCTAACCCTTAAAACCGGGAAATTACAACAACTAACAGTTAATATATTCAAACCCTTCGCCGATTGCATTAAACATTCATAACATCATGTAAATAACCAAATCTACTTCTTCACACATCTATTAATTACTTTTCATGATTAATTGCACTAAACAGATCGAACATATACAAAATTTAGAAGTAAACAATAATACACAGATACATAGATAATTCCTCATAACAACCTTTATTATGCTTATATGTTCAAGTACAAACTCTTTCAACCCTACGCACATAGCTACGGGGGCTAGCACACTCAGCCTCAGACTTACCAAGGTCTCCGTGCACACAGTAGCAAGATCCTTCCCCTTCACCTAAGTACATAAACAGGCCCAAATCCTTCACTTCTTACTTAGATCCTTCATTGATCGATTTCTCTATGACCCTCTATCATTCCTTTTATATCATTCTCTATTACAATACCATGGTCCGCGAACCATGGGCAGGTCACAAAACAACTTGATTCTTAACAAACTACGGGGATTTTACATTTTGAAAGCCCCTTTGACTCCTATCGACCTACACTACTCGCGCTCTGCTCCTCAAAATGTGGAGACTTTACAATATTTACCAAAGCATTACAAATTTAACCCCAGGGGACCCATTCCCAACATTGTCCTATATTAATAGCAAATATGCAGGAAAAGAAGAACCAACGGCCAACACAAAACATTCAAATGATGAGATTCAAGCTGCATGAAGATAATCCTAGTGTCAATATAGTCACACGAAGCGATATAGCCACTGGTGAATACAAGGTAAAAGGCCACCAACCTGTATCGGATAAATGGGTTCACAAGGCTGGTGAGAATAATGTTGGATTTGACCTACACAGAGAAAAGGAGATGCTTATGGAGACGAAAAAATATTTTATGGATCTAGGTGCTTCTACATCTAAAACATAGAAACAAATAGTCCCACGAAAGGAGAAATCTAAAGAAATTGCTGTGACGAAAAACTCTGATCCCACAATATTGAAATCGTTTCTGCAGACATGCATAAAGATGTTGAGGGACAAAAAGGCAGTTGAAGGGCTACAAGAAATGATAGATAACTTCAATAGGAAGGACAAGCCATTACTAGAACAATGCAAAGTGAATAAGGTGAACCGAAGTAAGAACAGGACTGGTAGTGAAATGCGATTGACAACACAAATTGGTGATTTTGATATGGACCAGATAATTCTAGGCTTAGGATCTAACGCTAATGTACTGCCAAAATAGATTTGGGAACATATGGGGAAACCTAAGTTGCAATGGTCACCAATCCAACTGCGCATGGAAAACCAACAAAAGGTAATTTGGATGGGTCACCTACATGGAGTCGTTGTAGAGATTGAAGGAGCCAACATGCTCATAGATTTTAAAGTTATTGAAATAGTAGATGACAGTAATCCATACCAATCATTGCTCGGGATTGATTTGGCTTTCAACATGAATGTTATTATTAATTTTAAGAAGCGAAGCATGGTGTTTGAAAAGAACGTTCTTAGAGTGGCTGTTCCATTGGACCTAGCTGAAGGTGTGTGATACAAAAAGAAAGTCTGTGATGAATATGATGATGAAGACATTGATCACAAATATAAGCTCGAAGCATGAGATGAGGACTGGATTAATCACACTATGGATGGATAGATTAGTTGGGAGAAGGATAGTTCATGCCAATTAGACTCAGATGAAGAATTAGAAAACTAGCAGAATTGGTTTCAAGAGGTCTCTATGCTACAATGCAATAGTCTTACAAAGTCGCTATGTTTTATATCAACTGAGGTACATAAATTTCCTTATTATGATGGGCTAGATGATGCCAAAAATTTTCTTGACCATTTTGAAAGAGACGTACTAGAGGAGCACAAGTTCCAGGCTCTAGATTTAGCATTAAGGGCTACGCCTGCATGATGGTGGGGAACCTACAAGGATAATATTGATGATTGGAAGGAATATCACATACTGATGAGATTAAGATTTGGCTCCACAACAATGTGGCTCAGTGAAAATTACATAGGTAAGGATGACCTACACGAACATCTGGCTCAATCGACTAAGGATTTGGGTGAGGTACCTCAACCAGAGTGGGTACATATCTTTATTCATACCTTAGACGTTATACTGATGAACTTGTTTTTGGAGATGGAGCTGCAATAGGGGACTACTGATTGGGATGAAATGAAGGAGATTTTCTTGCTGACATTCAACTTTGAAGACAAGTTCGAATGCATTGATGGGGCACTTCAGGCGATTAAGGCAGAGACCTTATGAAGGCCAATAAAACCTATAACTTGGATGCAACCTCACTAGAGCACGTAGCTACAACATGCTCTTGAATGCTACAATGTTACTACAGAAGAAGGCAATGAGGATCCACGAAATATCAATATTATTGAGTCAGAGGGACTACGCAAAGTTGTGGGACCTGATGTAGCGATCCTTGATATATCACAACCAGTAAAGACAAAACAAGTAAATATTGGATCAGAAGCAGAACCAATGTTCACACATATCTGTGACTATTGGGATGAAGGCAAAGTTGCTAAACTATTGCATGAATAACATGATCTGAAAATGGGGCTTAAAAGCTTCTTCTCTAGCTTACAAGAACCTCTCCCACTTCCAAAGCTTAAATGTTCCCAAGATCTAGTGATTAACCAAATGTGGAATTAACAATGTGCTTGAAAATGAGGTGTATGCTGGTGTTTATTTTAAAACTATTTATGTGTTGTAAATTTATTTTCTTAAGCTGATATAAAACATATAACAATGAAATAATGTAGCAAATGAGCATCACACATAAGACAACAAGTTTATTTTGGAGTTCACCCAAAACTCTTGGGCTACGTCTCCTTAAGCTCTAGTCAACTCGACTAGGCTCTCTGGCATTATGGTATAAGTCCTTTTACAAGCTCCTGGCTCAACTCCACTAGTTTACACAAAACACAATGGGTTTAGACCCCATCTTATCCCTGGCTCTGAAGCTCTCTCTCTCGGCTCTTTGCACTGCCTGCCTTTAGCTTTCTTTGGCTGCTACCCCATCAATTGGGCTCTCTGGCTCCTTTGAGGCATTCTTCCGGCTTTTCCCAGCCATTTCTCTGTGTATAATCATCCCTATATGGCAACACAACTTCTCTACGCATTGTCTGTTCGACTGCCATCTGGCTCTGTGGCTCTGTGGCTCCAAACGCATCATTGTTTGCCAAAAATGCCTGCTTGCAATGTGGCATGATGATCAGGAGCTGTTACAAGGGATCGGGGTTGTTTTCCAGGCGAACAGCTAAAAATGGAGAAAAATCTAATACACAGAGAGTTACTGGAAAATACACTGTCGGGCATGAATTCCGAATGTTAAATTCCATCAAATCGTCCCTAAAAACCCTATCGGGTCTACCATTAGGCAGCATATTGCATCGCATAGGTGGATTGGGGCAAATCCCAAATACATGGGAAAACACTGAAAAACTTGTCAAAATGCTTTCTATCGGACTTCGAATATTATCACATCAACCCTATAATCATATCGGGTCCGCCTTCGATCGTTATCGCAATCCCCACCATTGATCTGTGTGATCTCCGATCCAATGGTTGATATTCATTTTTGGGTGGCTTAGGAGTATGGAGGTTACCTGCCTGAAAAGGCAGTTTCTCTTTGTCCTCTGCCAGTCGTGCGTCAGCCATTGTATGGGATCGGGCGGAGCCAGCCCAATACCACTTACCACCTAAGGCCCACTCGAAATCCCGCTTACGAAACTCAAATAATATAGGGCTGCTTCTAAAATTCCTTTGGGGTCTGGCTTTATCGCTTCAGGGCATTTTCCTTTGTATTTAGGCTTTTCTATCGAAATTTGCCAATACATAGAAGACCCGACAAATACCCTTTTATCAGAACACAAAATTTATAAACTACACTTATAAAATCCGTCGGGTCTGGTGATCGCAAGTTGCATGTTATTGCCCCTTTATATCATTGTGATGCGATGCGATATATTGCAATTGCATGTCACACAACCCCAGGGGTCCTTCCCTTACTTCATGGCATTGTTGACGTTGATCTACTGATCATCGCAGTCGCATGTCGCATTGGCATGGGGTCTTGTCATCAGGTGAAGGCTTACCTCTGATGCGGTTAGTCGGAGGTTCCTTCTGCCTCCACGTTAAGTCCTCCTCTCGACCCATCTCTGATGTGATTTCCCTTTATAAGGGTTTTTTGGCCATTTTTGAAGATTTTTCCTCTTTTTCCAAAGAACAAAGGGCAACTTCTTTCTGCAATAATTTCTGCCTTCGAAGTCCAGTTTAGCCCATTCAAGTTGTAGTAGATTCAAAAGGAAAAGATCTCTACAATGGGGATATTTCCAGGAACATCCTTGGATTTCCATTTTCCTCTATGAGGAACACTTAGACTTAGAAGTCTCTCCAAAATCCATTTTGGATCACACCTTCCCACTAAAAAAATTTTGGTCTCCAAAAGACTGATATATTGATCTGAACAGTAAATGAGAGTAACATCACCCTCTTTTTTCAGCCTTCATACACTTGCCTTTGCATAGTGCCTCTGAACCAAAGCCTTTAACCACTCTCCTTCCTGGATGTGCTGGTCCTCCTGGGAAGAACTGCCTTCCTCCTTGCCTTCCTGCAGAACTCCTGCTGAGATGGTCATAGAAGGTAGTTTGAACTTCTCTACCTTGATTATTGATCCAAGGTGGCTCAAACAAATGTGAAGTGCATCTTCTTCACAAAAACAATCATTTGTACTTGTTTGAAAAGCTATCAACAACAACTGTTAACAACAACAGAAACACAGACAACAACTGGATGGACTAAAATCCTGCTTCACAAAAGAAGCAGATTTCACATATTGTGAACACCTCCATGTCTTACATCTGCATACAAATGATGGACTAGATAACAAGCCCACAAAACATGCCTTTAAAACAAATGACCCTTCAAGTCAAGCATGTAGAAGAAGACCATTAGGACTCTTTTAAAAAGATGCAACACTTGATCATTATCTCCATCTTGGAGACCAAATCAACTTTTCTCAAGTCAATATTACATGCATGTTTAAAGAAATCACCCCTTCAAGTTAACTACACATGCATGTTCAAATACAAGGAAAACATCAACATCCCTGTGTTCACGCATCTCATGCTCATGCATGCATTTCATCCTTCAACTTTCACTTAACCACACTTTACTTTTGAAGCTGAAATGAAATATAATGTTTGAAACAACAAAATGAACCTCCTACTCAACTTTTCCATTCACCTTCTTGGTAGAAACCTGCAACTTGCATTCCATTAACAAAGAAATGCAAATAGATGCATCAATAGACATACAATCTTAATTGGATAAGAACTCTAGCCATTTCTTACCAATCCATTTCAAAGGTCTTCCCTTTGTCTGCACATCAGCATCAACATGTGAATCATCCTGAGACACATCATTCAAGGAAACTTCCTTTCCATTTCTGCAATCTTCTCTTTCCACTTCCTTCAGTTTTTGTGGAAGCATTGCTAGATTCAGAGTCCAACACTTTTCAGCAAGATACCCTTGCTTATGGTAGTAAGTGCAACAAATGTGCATCCTCTTGACAACATGATTTTCCTTGTCCAATGGACCTTTGGCTTCTTGCTTCTTTTCCTTCAAAAGTTTCCTGTATGTGGCCATTCTCTTCCAACATCTAGAAACATTATGGTTATCCAAACCACAAAAGGAACATGCAATTCCTTTCCCATATCTATGTGGAAATTTATCATGCTTTACAAAATCAAAAGGAAGATGATTAGATCCAGATTCATACCTTTCTCTTTAACCTTTATTGCCTTCATGAGGAGGTGAAGCAAATGCAGAAGTGGCTCCCTTTGGAACACCATCAATCTCTTCAAGGATTTCAGAGTTTCCACAACTCTCTGGTTCAAGTGTGTGCTTCTGAACACCTACATCCTACAAATGATGTTTCAAGCTATTGAATTCTTCCTAAACACAATCTTCATGCTTCTGAGGTAGAGGACCTGCAACGAAACTCCTTCTTGAAACTGTTTCAATGGCCTTCATGGTATCATTGGAACTCTCTCCATAAGACTATCCATAGCCAAGGCCCAAATACTTAGGCCTTTCCTCGACCATTATTGGCTCAATAATACCTTGTGCATGCTTACCCAAGCCTTTTCCTTCATAGCTCATCTTGGACATTAGCTTGGAACCTATGCCTCTGGTATGCTTTTCAAAAGAACCAATATAAGCATTCTTAGAAGAATTTGAAGACAAACTAGAATGGTTTACCTCTTCTTCAAGCTGATACTTGACTAAGGCTTTTTTGGCAAAAAATAGTTGTGACTCCAACTCATGCATCCTTTCCAAGTTCATATTTGTAATATGAAGTTGGCTTTCCATTTCCTGCAATTTGTCAAAAAGCAACTGCTTCTCTTCCTCCACGGAATTCAACTGCTCTCTAAGTATGCTGCTATTCCTTCCATCCTCATAAATTTCTCTCACCATATCCATCATGATGAACAAGTCTTGCTTCATGTCTTCATCAAAGAATCTTGTGAAGAAAGGAGAATTTGAGGACTCACTTGTAGAAGTTGTCATTATGCCAATGAACAAATGAACTTCAAACAAGAATAACAAAGAGCTTTATTCAAGAAACCTTTTGCAATAAACTTCTTGTGCTCCAAGGATTTCCTTGAGGTCCTTTGGGATAGAAGAATGTCTTCAGCCCTTATTCCTTCTTGTCCTTCCTAGACTGAGCTATCAATAGCTTTCCCTTCACCTCTGCAAAATCAAAAAATAGTCAGTCTGCAAACAAGAATACATCAATCAAACAATCAATCCTTGACTACCCAAACAAATTTTAGACAAGAAATCATTTCTCTATCAATCAAGCATTCTGAGCTGATACCACTTGCTCTGGTATAACTAGCTTTGATATCACCTTCTTGAAGGTGGGGTTAATCAATCTCAAGCTCTGATACCACCTGATCTGAAAATGGGGCCTAAAAGCTTCTTGTCTAGCTTACAAGAACCTCTCCCACTTCCAAAGCTTAAATGTTCCCAAGATCTAGTGATTAACCAAATGTGGAATTAATAATGTGCTTGAAAATAAGGTGTATGCTGGTGTTTATTTTAAAACTGTTTATGTGTTGTAAATTGATTTGCTTAAACTGATATAAAACATATAACAGTGAAACAATGCAGCAAATGAGCATCACACATAAGACAACAAGTTTAATTTGGAGTTCACCCAAAACTCTTGGGCTACATCTCCTTGAGCTCTAGTCAACTCAACTAGGCTCTCTGGGATTATGGTATAAGTCCTTTTACAAGCTCCTAGCTCAACTCCACTGGTTTACACAGAACATAATGGGTTTAGCCCCATCTTATCCATGTCTCTGAAGCTCTCTCTCTCAGCTCTCTACACTGCCTACCTTCAGCTTTATCTGGCTATTGCCCCACCAATTGGGCTCTCTCACTCCTTTGAAGCATTCTTCTATCTTTTCCCAGCCATTTCTTTGCGTATAATCATCCCTCTGCAGCCCTGTGGCTTCTCTGCGCGTTGTCTGTTCGACTGCCATTTGGCTCTGTGGCTCTGTGGCTTCAAACACATCATTGTTTGCCAAAAACGCCCACTTGCATCGTGGCATGTTGATCAGGAGCTGTTACAAGGGATCGGGGTTGTTTTCCAGGTGAAAAGCTGAAAATGGAGAAAAATCCAATACACAGAGAGTTACTGGAAAATATATTGTCGGGCATGAATTCCAGACATGAAATTCCATCAAATCGTCCCTAAAAACCCTATTGGGTCCACCATTAGGCAGCAGATCACATCGCATAGGTGGATTGGGTGAAACCCCGAATACATGGGAAAACACTGAAAAACCCGTCAAAATTCTTTCTATCAGACTTCAAATATTATCGCATCCGCCCTATAATCATATCGGGTCCACCTTCGGTCGTTATCGCAAGCCCCACTGTTGATATGTGTGATCTCCCATCCAACAGTTGATATTCATTTTTGGGTGGCTTAGGAGTATGGAGATTACCTGCTCGAAAATGAAGTTTCTCTCTCTCCTCCGCTAACCACGCGTCGGCCATTGTATGGGATCGGGCGGAGCTAACCCAATATCACTTACCACCTAAAACTCACCCAAAATCCCGCTTACGGAACTCAAATAATATAAGGCCGCTTCTAAAATTCCTTTTGGGTCCGGCTTTATCGCTTCGGGGCATTTTCCTTTGTATTTTGGCTTTTCTATTGAAATCCACTAATACATAGAAAACCCAACAAATACCCTTTTATTAGAACTCAAAATTTATAACCCGCGCTTATAAAATTAGTGGGGTTCGGCGATCGCAAGTCACATGTTATCACCCCTTTATATCGTTGTGATGCGATGATACGATGCGATATATTGTAATCGCATGTCGCATAGCCTTGGGGGTCCTTCCCTTACCTCATGGCATCACCGATTCCAATCTGCCAATCATTGCAGTCGCATGTCGCATTGGCCTAGGGTCCTGTCAACGAGTGAAGGCTTACCTCCGATGCGATTAGTTGGAGGTTGCAGTCGAAGGTTCCTTCTGCCTCCGCATTAATTCCTCCTCTCGATCCATCTCTGATGCGTTTTCCCTTTATAAGGGTTTTTTTTTCCATTTTTGAAGATTTTGCCTCTTTTTCCAAAGAACAAAGGGCAACTTCTTTTTGCGATAACTTTTGCCTCCGAAGTTCATTTTAGCCCGTTCAAGTTGCAGTAGGTTCAAAAGGAAAAGATCTCTGTAATGGGGCTATTTCCAAGAACATCCTTGGACTTCTATTTTCCTCTATGAGGAACACATAGACTTAGAAGTCTCTCCAAAATCCATTTTGGATCATAACATGAATTATTTCCAACAAAGTTCTTTGAATTCAAGGGTATAGTAGGTGGTTTGGGTGTGATTAAAATCAATTTAAAGCTAGATGCGAAGCCTGTTAAGCAGTGCCCATATCAACTAAAAATCAAATACAAGAAAAAGGTAAGAGAAGAGTTGGATACGATGCTCGCGGTAGGTATAATTGTGCTAGTAGAAGAATCAGAATGGGTCAGTCCAATGGTGGTCCAGGAAAAGAAAAAAAAGGGTGAAATAAGGCTCTGCATAGATCTGTGAAAGTTAAATGATGCATGAGTACATGACCCCTTTCCTATGCCTTTTACAGAGAAAGTCCTAGAAAACGTTGGTGGACAAGAGGCTTATTCATTCACAGATGGATTTTTGGGATATCACCAAATTAAGATTGTTCTAGAGGATCACAACAAGACTACCTTCGCAATAGAGTGGGGTTCATTCCAATATATGGTTATGCCTTTTAGACTGAAAAATGCTCCTGCAATATTTTCAAGGGTGGTATCCGCAACATTCAAGGAATTTATTCAAATTTTTTTGGAGGTCTACTTTGACGACTGAACAATATTTGGGCTAGTTAAGAAACATGTTTCTAGTCTTTACCTAATGTTGGATACATACATGAGGTATCAGATTTCCTTGAATTTGAAGAAATGTATTTTATGTGTACCTTATGGAATACTGATGGGACATGTTGTATGAAAAAATGGATTGATGGTGGACCCTACCAAGTTCATTGTAATTATAAATTTGGATCCACTCAGGAATGTAAAGCAGCTACGCACAACTTTGGGTCATACAGGGTATTACAAGAAGTTTATAAAGGCGTATGTGCAGATCACTACGCCAATTTAAAATTTGTTGAAGAAGGATTCTACATTTTGCTGTGATGACGACTACCAGAAGAGATTGGATGTTATTAATGAGAATATGGTTACTGCGCCAATCCTAGTATTCCTGGGTTGGAAGAAATAATTTCATGTGCACTTGGATGCATCTTGTATAGCGTTGGGAGTTTTTTAACTCAACCAGGTGAAGGAGATATTGACCATTTGATCTCCTTTGCAAGTAGGAAGATATCTAAGGTATAGAGAAATTATTCAACCATAGAATGAGAAGGATTTGCCATGGTATATGCACTAAAAAAATTCAGGCATTATCTATTAGGTGCACACTTTAAAATGTACATGGATCATCCTGCATTGAAATACCTAGTCAATAAACTTGTGTTGTGGGGGGGGGGGATCTCTATATGGTTGCTTCTCTTCTAGGAGTGTTGTTGGGAAAAGTATCTATTCAGAACGCCCCTATCCCACTCTAAGGTGTGATAGTGCCTTAGCAAAAAACAAGGAAAACTACTTGAGTATTCTTCTTTATGAAATGTAAATGAAGAGGAAGGATGTAACTAACCTGTGTCTTGCGCTAGTTTGTTGATCCAATCGCTCCTCTCTTCAATAGCTCCCAGCTCCCTGCTCCCTTACTGGCCCAACTTCACTAAGTTCCTGCAAGATCACAGAATAGAGAAACTACATGAAGATATAGATATACATTCATAAAAAGCTCAGGATCAGATTAAGCTAAACATGCAAATATAACAAAGCATCATTGATACACAGCATGTAGGAGAAACTCAAATAATTTTATTGATATGATAAGAAAGTCCAAGAGGAGATACAACCAAGTGAGTCCCGATCCAGCATCTACCTCCCAGCAAAGGAATCCCTTCCTCTCCTCCAACAAAGCATAAATCACCCAATGTACTAATCTCAATCTCAAACCGACAACAATTCTCTGCAAAGTACAAAATTCCAGCCTCCGGATCTCTGGGATGAGGGATCCATATATAGATGTAAGTAGAGAGGATGAGTCAACTTATGTTTTGACTTGTGGCTTCTCTCTATCAGTTCTTGCTTCCACTTGGAGGCTGAGAGCCTCTTACTCATCACTGGTCGAATTCAGTGAGGCAAGTGCCATTGGAGAAGATTCTGGAAGCTTCCATTGTCTCTCCACCTCGTTGAATGACTCTGCCACTTGTCCTTTCCCACTCAACGCACCTGGGTAGTGCATTCAAGTGCGTTGCAACGCACCTAGCCAGTGTATTTGGGTGCTTTGCAATGCAGGCAGTTAGTGGAGCTTCTGAATTGATCCTGATTTGACTAGTTTTGAGCAGTTTCTGGTGGAGAACTTCTGGGAGAAGCTGTCATTGGTTGACCTTGTTCCTTTAGGAGCTGTAACAACATCTTTAGGGACTTAGGATCCCTTGATTTATGGACATTTCATGCTTATAGCTGTAAGGCACAAAAATGTCTATAACAGTTGCCCCCTAAAGTATGAGGCCGTTTATCGGGTGAAATGCTTTATTAGGAGGATCCGAAGTTCTTTCAATGCTAGGAGGAGACCCGTAATAAGATACAATACAATACATTATTTTTCATATTGTTTTCATGATCTAGCTGAGGCGGGCATTCCCATGCTCAGCTTTATAAATTCATTTTTATGTACATAGGACAGACAATCGTCTGATGGTAGATTGATGATTCTGATGAAATCATCATCCTTTTGGTAGGATGATTATCTGTTCTGCAATGCTGTACATGTCAATGTCTTTATTTTTCCTGAATACATATCGCAGCCCGGATGGATGAAACTAGATCCGGGGTCTTCAATCTCGTCCGATCTTCACTCTAAGTAAAAGTCGATCCATGCGAGAAATATTTTGGTGTCGAACATGGAAAGACATCGCTTGATTACCAGTCAGTGATGTAAACTGTTAACAAGCGCGAGAGGAATCACCGATAAGGATGATGACCATCAAGGTACTGCAGTACAATTCACGTGGTGTGAATAAAGGACTTGGCGTCGAACACCACGCAAAATATTTCGGTCGAAGGTCATTGATGTATACCTGTCGCCGGAAGTGAGAAACTTGCCATTGAGGCATGCAAGCTTCAAAGTACTGAATGGGGTGTTCCTAGATCAACTTCTTGGATAATGAGCTGATGTCGACAAGAAGCGATCCGTCAAAGGAGGGCCTTAATGTATCCCACATCAGTGACACGGAACGGAGCAAATGATTTTGATGGAGGTGAAAACGATCTGATGATATATGGTTCAGGGTGGCGGTCATGAAAGAATGAAGTATAATGTATGGTAGTGGATGGGACACCGGTGACTTCTCTGGATGACTTCTCTTGAACATGTCGGTGACACTTATGTGATGGATTGGTAGCATTTACCCCAAAGGTGGATGGTATGGCGAGACCATGGTGATGTGACCAGTGAATGAAACAACCCAACCCGACTCAGGCACGGAGTGGAAGTGTCATGTTCAAGAGCGACTTGCTACCAATAAAGGTTCTTTGAGTTTCTTCCCAATTTTTCCCCAGTCATTGCTGACCAGTACCTCTTTATCTTTTTCAAGCTTGAGGAGGATAACATATGCTTGTTCTATAATTTTCCCTTCGGGCAAACCCATCGCTATGTTTTAACGAGCCTAGCGATAGTGAAACTCATTCTCATCTAAAGACAAGCTTGTCGCTATTAATCTTTTTAACGAGTCTAACGACAAAGATAACTCGATCCTTTTCATTTTTAGAGAGTCTGAAAAGGTACATAAAGTTAACTCTGGAGTTCCTTTTTCATTATCTGATCCCTTAAGTCCGAAAAAGTATAAAACAATACAGAAGGGATGAATTTTCGATAGTTTTAACGAGCCGAACAAAACAAGCGCTCGATCTTTTTGTGCAATAATCCCTCAGGTCCAAAAAGATTAAAATCTAGAGGAGGGATAGCACTTCCTGTCGCTTTAACGAGCTGGAAGGCCAAAACTTGGCAATCTTTTCATATTTTACGAGTCAAATGAAAAGAGCTTAAAGAAGACTCGTCTTTTGAGGAACGAGTGATAAAATGGGTAGCAGTTGATTCTAGGTAAGGGTTGGAATTTTCCAAGCACGGCAGTGTCACAAGGATGGCTAGTGAAATCACTCTTCGCAGCTGTTCCTCAAAATGGGTAAACAATCAAATGGAGGTGAATGATCGGCCAATGAAAAGTGGAGGTGACGGTGTAAACACGACCAAGGCTTTAATGGCTGATAATGTTACATTCACGGTGGTTATTTACCGGAGGATAGTTCATTTTTTAACGAGCTTAAACGCGGGTTGAAACACTTTCTCGATCTTATGTTTATTTTTTAATGAACTATGCGCTAAAACTGCTCGATTAATCCAGTCATATGATAAGAATGTCTCATGTAAGATGCCATTTTTTATGGAGCTTGCGCCTTACAAAGCTATGCCCCGCATCCTTTCGTTATGCAAGTTCGGAAACGACTAATCCTATGAGTTTAAAGGGTTAGAGGTCCTAAAAATTTAAAAAATAAATAGCCGCCCCTTGCTTGCACTCCAAAAGGTTTGCATGCCCCCAGGTATAAAACAGAGTTTCAAGGTTACCTCTACTTCACTTCCGCCAAAACAATTGTTTTACCGAGAGAGGCCTACCTCTTACAGGTCACCCAAAGATTGTTCCATTAATCTTTCAAACAAAACACTTCTTCGGCGATGTCTACCAAGATAAAAAAAGGTGAGCGACGATGCCCGCCAACTCACATAACTTTGACAAAAGAATCTTATTCTAGAATAACCCCTATCTCAATCATGGACGAGGTACAAACTAGTCATATTCTCCCGCAGAAACCTACCCTATACCCGAAGTTTTCCTGCCGAAGCAGACCAGGACGCATGCCCCCTGGGTTCCAGTCATATCCCTCCGAATTACTCGCGCTCATCGGGAGGACAGACCGTAGGTTGAGACATTTCTTGCGTGAAGAGACCATTTAGGGATGGTATATGACTATTTGCGATGCGTGATCCCGGAAATGAAAGCTGGTCCATGAGCTTGACCACTCTTCCTTCGTGCGGAAAACACATTACTCTAAAGAGTGAGGAGACGATGGCTCCCATGCAATAAATATAGTCTCGTCCAAGGAGTAGGTTATAATCCAAGGGTCCTTGAACGACCATCACGTTCATTTGAACGGTCTTCCCTTTCAATGTTATGGGCACATTGGGGAGGATCCCTAAAGGTCGACTGGTTCCTTTTTCAAATCCTGTCAGATTTCTCATCTCAGGCAAAAGCGATGGCGAACCAAGCGCTTTCCAAGCAGTAGAGGAAAGGATACTCACTGAATCCCCCTCATCTATGATGGTACCAGCCATGACCATTCTATATATTTGGACGATAATTCTGAATGGTATGCTTGCTGGTAAACGGGGTCTGCCCAGTTGATTCCAGTCGAAGGAGACAACTAGGTTGCTTGGAGGTGGGACTGAATAGACGGCCGGGTATGGCTCTGACAAACTTCCTTCCTGCGATAAAGGAATGGGTAGGTTGCCCCCGTGTTCGTCGGAGTCTGCGTTGATGAAGAGAATTTGGATGGTGTCATCCTTGTTCTCTTCAGTGACTGTGTCATTCGAAGATAAATCCTCTGAAGGCAAGACCGGGTCAACTGCCGCCTCGACCTTTTGAATTTCATCGGGTATGGATTCAGCTGGTTCATCTTCAATGACCGGTGCTTCAGTTGACCACTTGAGCGGGCCAGCTGGATTTTCAACTAACGAAGGACTCAGCAAGAGTTTTTTATATCCAGGAGGAAGTCGTAACGGTGAAACCAGACGATCATCCAAAACTCTTTTAGCTTCATCTAAGAAGGGACAATGGTGGATGGCGTGGTTGCATTCGCACAGTTTACAGGGAGATCTAGCTCTCCCTTTTTGTCCTGGGACTTCACTTTCGCTAGTTGACGGTGTGCTTTCAACATGGCTATCAGAGGTTGACGCCACCGGATTGTGCTAACGGGGAGACCAATCCCTTAGTATCCGAGGGATGCAGGGACAATCTCTGTGAAAGTGGTCTCCCTTGCAAATGACACATGGCGATTTAGGCCTGGTCAGCGCAGTGTGTGGATTTTCGTTAGACGACACTCATTTGCCCCCAGTCACTTTTGGCTCCTTCTTCTTCTTCTCTTTCTTCTTCTTTTCCTTCTTCTCCTTAGGAACTTGACTTTTGGCTTTGCCAGCCCCATCAAGCGAAGAGGAAGGAGGAGAGGAAGAATTAGAGGAAGTAGAAGGCTGCTGGGTAACTCTGGACTGGTCTAACTCCTGATTCGACTGTTCAGGAATAGTGGTGTTCTGAACGAAATTGGTTGAGAAGAGCCAGATCGACAAGCCAATTTTCAGTCCTGGAAGCAACAATGTGGCCATATGGGGCGCACCAACATCTCCCCAAGAGGAGAAGGGACTAGGATTTCCACCAAGGGGAATTCCTTGGTTGGTAGGCTCCATTTTCTCAACCTAAATATCAACGCAGGAAAAAGGGTATGAATATTCCGTTTAAAATAAATTTTAACGACGCTTGGACACAACTTGATTTTTCAATTTTAAAGAGTCGAGAAAAAGCAAAATATGACTCTAGTCTCCTTCGATTTTTAATGAGCCTGAAGTGACAAGTGCTCAGATGGACCTTTTCCGTTAAGTAGTCTGAAAAGGAACGAAAGGGACTGCTCTGGAGTTCTAGGTAGAGGGTGTGCCAAACCAATCACAAAACCGTAGAATACTTTTTAAGGTACGGGCGGTCAATCTTCCCGAATGTTGTGTTCAGTGCATTGCGATCAGTAGGGCAGCCGACACGGCTTCCTATGGATAAAGGTTTTATGCCTATAGGGGTCTCCCAATATATACTCGATGGTATGTGGGATCACAATCCGTACTGGCGCTTATTTTCTCTCAGGAGGAATCACCCAACCATCAGTGAGGCCGACAGTCACCAGGTTTTACGACGCTGGAACACGTCTCTAGCCTAGACCTCTATGTTGTGCGTTAAGTTCCAATGCGTTGTTAAGTTCATTCAATTTATTTTAGGTTGATCTTTCTTAGAAGTTTTCCTTTTTGGATCACCACGAGATGTAGATACAATTCTTAAATGCAATCTAAAGATGATAAGCAAGCTTTTATCTCTTTTCAACAATGAAAATCCTAGCTACAAGGGGAAAAGAAAGACACAATCTTTTCTCAAAGAGCATAGAGCACACTGTAAATGCACTTTTCCTAAATCAAACCATACAAACTATCATTATGCAAATGCACAAATGCATGTATTTGTTTTCACTTTCTTAATATTGATGCCTAAAAAGAAAGTTGTTGTACAAATTTGAATTCGATTTCAAGTGAAAACACAAACAAGTTTCTTTTTGAAATCAAAAAGACGATTACGACACTTTATGATTTTGAAGTAAACGCTTGTTTCGACACTAGAAATTCACAAATTCAAACCAAAAGACAAAAGTAAAAGCGTAATCAACTGTCAACAGCAAACAAACTTTCTCCTAAGATCAAAACGACACTTACGACAGGTCTAGATCTAAGGGCGACAGTATGACTAGTTTACTTTTGTAATGGGAAACTGCAAATGATGTAACAAATACACAAAAACAAATACAGTTTCTTTTATACAACTGAGGTGGAATTAAGGAAAAGAAAAGGGGTTTTCAGATAGGTACACACACTAATAACAGGCTGCAAATATCACAGACAAAATTGAACAAAATGAAGCAAAGAACCACAGCTGCACAGGGCAAAGGCTGATCAGCGCACCTGTTGCACAGAGAAACTGAATTGCAGCGCAGGTAGCCCTCTCGGGACCTGCGTTGAAATGCAGAACCTCTTCACAGAGCCTAGGCTGAAGCAGAAACGAGAATTTTCTCTGGGTTCTGGGTCACGGTTTGCAGTTTAATCTATGGTTTTTTGCCGGATAAAAGCTATCAATAAGGTACAATTAGAAGGATGATTTAAAGGAGGACTAAGAGCTATCACAAAGGGCAGTTAGAGCATTTGTGGATCAGCTTGTTCAGATCATAAACAGGCCCAGTGAGTGGACTAGAGTGGCAGATCTCTACTTTGCATTTGTAAATGGAAAATGCAGTTCGATTCGCTACTCCTAAGTTTATGAGAAGAACAACAGTACAAACACAAATAAACTAACTAGATACGGTCCCCAGTGGAGTCGCCAATTTGTTGTTGGGAAAAGTATCTATTCAGAATGCCCCTATCCCACTCTAAGGTGTGATAGTGCCTTAGCAACAAACAAGGAAAACTACTTGAGTATTCTTCTTTATGAAATGTAAATGAAGAGGAAGGATGTAACTAACCTGTGTCTTGCGCTAGTTTGTTGATCCAATCGCTCCTCTCTTCAATAGCTCCCAGCTCCCTGCTCCCTTACCGGCCCAGCTTCACTAAGTTCCTGCAAGATCACAGAAGAGAGAAACTACACGAAGATATAGATATACATTCATAAAAAGCTCAGGATCAGATTAAGCTAAACATGCAAATATAACAAAGCATCATTGATACACAGCATGTAGGAGAAACTCAAATAATTTTATTGATATGATAAGAAAGTCCAAGAGGAGATACAACAAAGTGAGTCCCGATCCAGCATCTACCTCCTAGAAAAGGAATCCCTTCCTCTCCTCCAACAAAGCATAAATCACCCAATGTACTAATCTCAATCTCAAACCAACAGCAATTCTCTGCAAAGTACAAAATTCCAGCCTCCGGATCTCTGGGATGAGGGATCCATATATAGATGTAAGCATAGAGGATGAGTAAACTTATGTTTTGACTTGTGGCTTCTCTCTGTCAGTTCTTGCTTCCACTTGGAGGCTGAGAGCCTCTTACTCATCACTGATCGAATTCAGTGAGGCAAGTGTCATTGGAGAAGATTCTGGAAGCTTCCATTGTCTCTCCACCTTGTTGAATGACTCTGCCACTTGTCCTTTCCCGCTCAACACACCTGGGTAGTGCATTCAAGTGCGTTGCAACGCACCTAACCAGTGTTTTTGGGTGCTTTGCAATGCAGGAAGCTAGTGGAGCTTCTGAATTAATCCTGATTTGACTAGTTTTGAGCAGTTTCTGGTGGAGAACTTTTGGGAGAAGCTGTCATTGGTTGACCGTGTTCCTTTAGGAGCTGTAACAACATCTTTAGGGACTTAGGATCCCTTGATTTATGGAATTTCATGCTTATAGCTGTAAGGCACAAAAATGTCTATAACAAGGAGTATGATTTTGAAGTGATAGTTAAGCCAAGGAGGTTAAATGTTGGACCTGATCACTTCTCTAGGATCGAGAATGGTGAATAAACCACTAATATTGATGAAAGGTTACCTGACATGCAGCTCTCCGTTGTCCAAGTTTCACTTCAAGAATTGAAGTGAAAGTTCATCATCCTTAAAGCGCACATCGAGGACATACCGGTAGAGTGACTCGGGACGAGTTACATCTTTGTGTTGGGGGCCTGTTGGGATGGGGACCCCCAGGTCTATTTTTTGTCTAAAATTTGAATCAGTTTTGATGTAATATAGTAAAGTCTTTGCATTTTGAGGAGTGGAGCGCGAATAATGTAAAACATTAAAAGTCAAAGGGGCTTTTAGGTAGGTCAAAGTCCCTTATTTTATAAAGGGATGGGTTGCTTTGATTTCCATCCATGGTTTGCGGTCCATGGTAATGTAATGTAAAAACTATAAAAGGAGGCCATCTAGGAGTCACTAGGCAGTTTTATGAAGTGCATGAATGAGATTTTAAGTTTGTAATTCTGTATTCTAGCGAAAAGGAAGGCTGCTGTAGCTGAGCGCACAAAGACCTTGGTAAGTCCGCAAATTAGTGCGCGGGTCCCTACAGTTGTGTGCACAGGGTTAGAAGAAGTATATTCATTGAAGATCTGAAATGATAAATCATATTTGAAGCAATTTCATGTGTTCTTTGTATATTTATATGTTTCTATGTTTATGCTCAGTTATGATTCAGTTCTTTGTAATATTGCTTTAATTGCATCGCAGAGGTCCAAATCTACTTTTGTATAATAACTTATGCATGTTAGAACATTTAGGGCGAAGATCATAGATCTATTTAAGTAGAAATCACTTTAAGTCTATGATTCTAAAGATAAGGGTTCGTGAAGGTCGAATCAGGCCCTAGATTAAAGAAACACCTCATTGTTGCATCACATAGCCTTTTGGATACAGAAACGTAGTTTTAGCATCCCCCAATACTGCCTCGAGTGAGACTGCAGTCTGCGCTAAGTGGACTTTTACCAAAAGGGCGGGTAGTCTAGGGTTTTGTTGGTTAACGCAACTAACTCTAAACCTGGGTCAAACCCCTCTCAAGCCAACAAGCATTACAACTTGTTCAAAATTGTGACCTTAACAACTAGTACTATTGTGAACCAAAAACATGAAATCAACCTCTGAATCAAATTGTTATGTAGTAAACAAGGAAAATTTTATGGAAGTTTATCTTAAAGTTTAGAAACCTTGCCGAATCTTACTAGTCCCTAATATGCAAATTGTAAACTTTTTGTTGATATTTTTGTAGAGATATTTAGATTTCCAATGATTTTATATTAATTCACATAATATTTTGGTGATTTTTAAGGTAAAATAATTATGTACTATAAAATTTGGGCGAATCATTTTAGAAAAAAATTGAAATTAGCGAATCTATTTTTTGTAAAAAGCATGGAAAATTAGCCCAACTGCAAATATTAGCCGCTAAAATTTTCCCTGGTAGTAAATAGCATCTTTTTTGGGATTTAAAACTACAATGTTTTTGGAATCATCACATAAAAATTGAAGCAATTAAAAATGAAACCATCAAAATGATAAAATTAATTAATTAATAAAAATAAGAAAAATCTATTTGGAAAAAAACCTAACACTAAAAAATACATGTTTTTCTTAAGATAAAATTATAATAATTAAAAAATAAATAAAAACAAATTATACACCTAAACCTTAAAAATGTATAAATTTAAAATGAAAATATTTTAAAAATAAATTTAAAACAAATGAAAATACAAAAGAAAGTTAATTATTAATTAAAACAAAATATAGAAAGGGAAAAATATATATTAAAAAAATGAACTAAAAGTATCATAAAATATTAAAAATATATAAAATATAAAAATGATTAAAAAAAATAAAAATAGAAAAAAACATTTAAAATGTTGTGTGTATATGAAATTGATAAAGCTTTTCCATAATTTTCTCATATTTTACATTTTTTTAATGTTTACGCTGAATTGTATTACCACAAAATAAAAAAATTACATAAAAAATATATAATCGTTTTCGGTCACTCGCCAAGTAGACCTAGCCATACCCAAAATTGGGCCCTATGGAGGGCCATAAGTGACTACCAATATCTGACATAACTAGACTTAAACATAAAAACATAAAAGAAATCTATATCCTATCATGTCCATGAACAATAGAAAGAGGAATTACATACCCAACGTAAAGATACATCATAAACTTAGGGAGTGAGATCCAAGTCGGATCTATCTATGGGAATAAGATCTACTACTGTATCCTGGGGTATTGGGATTTTTGGTGGAATCCCAAGATGTCTTTCTATATGTGCCAACCTCCTACCCATTGCTTCCAACCTACAATCATAATGCATGAGGCGACCATGCATGCGGTCCAAAATTTGTAGTAGATCCCTCCTTGCTTCATGATTATCCAAGAGTGTCCAACCCAGAAGGAATTTCAATTTTCAATGGAGGTTTGATTGCATGCATGTACTCATTTCCTTTTCTCCTTACTTTACCTGTATCTGGAATCCAACTTTCCCACTGAACCCTCACTTCTATGTTAGAAAGTGACGTTGTCTAAGAGGATGCCTCCTTTTCTTATCTCAATAGCTCCTCCTAAACATACTCTGACATCTATTCATGGTATATGGCTACAAACCCAACAACTTTGTTCTGAACCCAATAATTACCATGGCGAACTCTTTCCTCATAATAGGATGAGCCTCTCCTCGGTCTTCCTCTCGCACATGGCATAGTGATAAATCCTTAAAACCTTGGGTTTGTTAAAATTCCATTATACTTCCCCTTATATATTCTATCTTGCTATGATAGAGGAAATCACCTACTCATCCAAACAAAAGATAAACACTAGGAGGAAATATTGGTTATATCCATGACCAAACCAGAAGGATTTCCATTTTTCACAAGCCCAAAAGATATTCCCTTTCAACCATCAAAATTCTCCCCCTCCATTTATCTTATTCTACCCACCTCCAAGGCCATGTTTTTGACTACTTCCCCCCTCCGAGTATCAAAACCCAACGATACTTTTTCTTCCTCCAGACCAACCCCCGCTCTCCTAATCCAGGATTTTCTATGCCACCAATTACCAAATAGATCACTATAAAAGCTCCAATATCCACCCAGAAAAAATAGAAACAACATTTATGAAACATAAACTTCTAATTACCAGTAACCCAATAACCAAAGATTCAATAAATGTCAAGAAAATCTATGGGGATTGGAAATGTCACCAACCTCAAAAAATAGCCAAAGAATTGAATGAGAAATACCTAGAGAATTTGTGACATTGTATAAGACCTCTATTAGATACCACCCCAACCACGAACCTAAAGCAACCTTTCCCTCCAACGGAGCTCTATTGTTGATGCACTTCCACAAATTCCCCCAAAATCCTATGACAATTGTTCCTGTTTGAAGTGAGATATTGTTTAAATTACTATTATTCCTCCTCTCTCTAAAGCACATTTCTAGATTCTCATGATTTACCAAGCTTAAATATCCTCATAGACTATAATTTACCTCATTAATCAACTGTTTAGGATGTCTGAGTTTCTCCTAACCAATCTCAAAATCCTTTTTGGCCTTACTACAAGCTACAATTCTTATGATTCGTGAATATAAAAAAAAATTTGATTGAATGTTATTCTTGTCCCATGAACACAAACATTTGTAAACCACACTGGACACCATCCCAAATAACTAATTTCTTGTTGGTCAAGGTTGTCATTGATGTCAATATGGCATTGTTGGAGATGGAAAATATTCTTTCGATACATGGTTTAAACCCTTTCATGATGTTGCCCTAACTACATGACAAAACCCTAAGTACATTTATGGCCTAGCTTGGTGATGCATGATCTAAATTCCCATAATACTCCCGAAGATTCCTTAGCCCCAACACATTGATGCAATTCCTAATACTTATGATTCCCTTAAGATACATGAATGGAAGCCTATATGTATGAAGCCCTAATCCTAATGAAGAAGCCATTTCCCTAATGTCCATGAAAAGCCTTAGATCATTGATGATGAATCCTTAAATGAAGATGCCCATGAATACATATTGAAAAGGCACCCTAATATTATTGGTACCCATGATACCTTTAAAGAATCCCTAATCCGAATCAGCTTGATGACCTAATTCTATAAATAAGGATCCCTGAACATTGGATGCCTAAAACTAAAATCCTAATGGCTTCCATATATAAAATAATAATGACAATCTCAAAAAAATAATTTTATTCAAGGTGGTAAAATGACCCTATTTAAGGATGGAATTGGCATAGGAGTGTAGAGGTTTTTTTTCTCTTTCTAACAAGCTATTACACGTCCTCAAATTCCTTACCATTGAAGAAAAATCAATTTCTGAAATCAACATATGTAAAAAATTGTCAAACTATCCAAGCCGACTTGAGTAGGCTCATAACCCTTGGCAAAAAGATGTGTCCCTTCAGAATATGGAAAAACCACTACAAATATAAACCTAAATTCGTCCATTCAAGCTAAGATTTTTTGGTAGAGACAAGACAAGAGGTAGAGAAGTAGCTTCAATCTAATAAAAGCAAGGAAGACAAGTTTGTTGAATTATTCTTGGGTTAAATAGTCTCCCACAGGTTCGATCTTGGAGCAGAGAAGTTTTTGTAGTTTCCATGGTAGAAGTTGTTGTATTTGCCATAGTTTCTGTGGTCAAAGTTGTTGTAGTTTCCGTGGTCATGGTCACAACTGTTGTAGTTGAATCTTGTTGGGATGTGATCCCCAGGGGTAGAATTGAATTAATTCAGTCATTTTTTGTAAATAATTTTGTAAATAATGTAAAGTCTCCGCAAAATATGGATGTGGAACATGTAGCTAGTCAAGAGTCACAAGGGCCTTAGCCCATTGTTTGGGTAAGTGATACACAGTTTTGAAGACTAACCCATGAGCCGACAGCGATGGAATTATATTAGAAAGACTATAAATAGATGAGTCTTAGCAAATGATAATGAAATAAGTAGCAATGAATGATGTTGTAAGGGTTTAATAGATAGGAAGGTATGTTCCTCTCGGTAAGCGAAGGAAAGGATCTGCAACTAAGTGCGTAGAGGCCTAGAAGAGTCCATAGTTGAGTGTGTGGACCCCTACAGTTGAGTGCTCATGGTAGTTGAAGTTTGTACTAGAAAGATTTTGATCAATAAAGACTGATTTTGGGTTGGAACTACTTGCATCTATCTATTTAATTGTTATGTCACTTTCATTGTTGTTTCTGTAATTTAGTGTGTTTTCTTCATGCGAATCAGGTTAATTGAACATGTTTATGATTAAAAAGATGATTGAATGATACTCGCGAAGATATAAATCTATTTTGGGTTAGTTTCAGATAAGGAAGATAGGCCTGCGTGACGGTAGATCTAGATCTCAGAATCTCTAGAAGACCTGTTTAGTTGCGCGAAAGTAGAAGACATATCCTGTTAGGGCCTGATTAATGCAATTGGTTGGTCCTGTGAAGAATTGAAGTTATCTAGGGCCGACTTAAGAGTTTTAACTCTATCAGAAGGTTAGATATGTGTGGAATTATATCTAAGGCACTGAAAGACATCACCCTAGTCTCTGGATGCAGAAACGTGGTTCTTGCATCCCCAAATACTGGTTCGAGTGAGACTGTGGCCTGCGCTACGCAGGTTGCTACTAAAAGGGTCAACAGTGTAGGGTTTTGTTGGTTGGTGTGATTTAGATGAGATCATCGACAAGGTTAGAGATACCACATCAGAGCTGTGGTTGCACTTGCGAGCAGGATACGATTGGCCTTCTATCTTCAAAGATTGTATTGAAGCGGTCAAGAGAAGCCATCCTTGTCAAGTTTATACTCAGAAAAGCACATCCAGCTCTGCTTTTTCCTGTTATCACCATCGTCACTTTAACAAAGTGGGGCATTGATTTTAATACTTGTAATCCTCCTTCGGCAGGAAATCACAAGTATATCATCTTGGTCATATACTACATTACTAAGTGGGCTGAGCCCATGCCTACTTTCAAGAATGACAGTGAAACAATGACCTTGTTTCTCTTCAATCAAGTTATTTCCTAGTTTGCTATTCCTAAAGAGATTGTCATTGACCATGGTAGTCATTTCCAAAATCAACTAATGTCTGAATTGGCTCTCAAGTTGGGTTTCTGGTAGGAGCATTCATCTCCATATTATCCTCAGGCCAATGGGTAGGTCAAAGCCATGAACAAATCCCTTAAAATCAACCTACAAAGGATGATTAACAAAGCTAGATCCAATTGGAAGATCATGTTATACCCGACATTTTGGAAATATTGAACATCAGTTAAAATTTCCACTGGTTTTACTCTTTCAATTGGTTTATGGGTTGGAATCTATTTTTCATGTCGAATGTGAAATTCCCTCTCTTAAACTGGTTGTTGAAATTCTTCCTGAGACTTCTAGTCTCAAAGAACGCCTCATTCATTTAGAACATGATCTTGATGAGCAGTGTAAAGATGCCGCCACAATAAACAAAGCTCATAAAAAGAGGGTAAAAACTCAATACGATAAAGCTTTTTGTCCTAGAAATTTTTTTGAAGGCAACCTTTTCTTGGTATATGATTAAGACAAAGATGCCTTGGGGGTAGAAAAGTTTAAGTCTATGTGGTATGATCCCTTCATTGTCAAGCGATTTTTGAAAAAGGGAGCCTATGAATCGATTGATTTTGAAGGAAGCTAGTTGGCGGAGCCCAGCAATGGGCTCTACCTTAAGAAGTACTTTGCTTAGGCTTCGACAAAGCATTTACTTCTCTGTATGTATTGTATGATTGTACATATCTATCTATCGGTTTTAATGATGTCAATATTTTTGATCTGCTTTGGCAGGTATCGATGGACAATTTGATATATCTAGGGTTCGTCGATGGTGCCAGTAGACACACCCGAAACCTTGCTTCCGCAACTTGGGTGATTTATTATCCATCTGGCCAGTTGATGGTTTCGATAGGAGTATGTATCGATCTTGCTTTGAATAATATTGCTGAATATAATGTTGTTATTAATGTACTATTTGAAGCGATATATCTTGATATTCATTCATTAGTAGTTTATTTGGATTCGCAACAAGTGATATCTCAATTGAATAACATCTATTGGGTACGAGATCCCTATTTGTATCGCTAATTTCTGAGAGTGCACTTATTGCAAAGATCATTTGTTTACATCACATTTGTTCACATTCCATGACCATAAAATTCCTTGGCAGATTCTATTTCTAATCAAGAATTGGATTGGCATATAAATAATTCATCACATTAAAACATAAAAAATAATTGAAGTATCATCTGTATATATGAACATCATAAAATATTCTGTATATAGATAGAGTGTTTGCATCCAAAATAATATACAAAAATCGGGACAAATTGCCCTACAAAATTTGGGCTTATGCCCATCATCATGTTTAATCACAAAAAAATCTGATCATCTATCTAACAATCCTGCTCAGGATGGGCAACTAGAAAGAAAACAACGGCATTATCCACATGTTGAAATAGTTGCACCCAGTCCCCTGGTACTCCCACCACATGTCGTTGCATCTGCTCTGGTAAGTCCTCTATGGCCACCTTGGGTACCTAGTGAGTCAATCTCACCAAGTTTCTCTGGACTGCATGGAGGACTCTCTCAGTCTCAGCTACAGCCCCTTCAGCATCTCTTCCATGATGCCTATGTCGAGGAAGTCCATCAGGTCTCGATGGTCCCATATCTGAAACATGATCAATAAATTTTGTAAGTGTCTTGTCTCATCAAAAACATTTTTAATTCATTTATATTGAAAATCCAAAAAAATATTAAAATTTCAAAAATTAAAAAATCATTTATACCTATGGCACCCCATGTTGCGTCTGGTGGCAATACTAGCCTCCATACTGCGATATTTTTTCCATAAAGTCGACTCCATCATGTCTTGATTCACAAACCATTTTGACTCACCGAATTCTAAAATCATGACGTGATGGTAGAGCCAACCTTTACATGGGAATCTTAGTTAGATCCTCGCTGACATATGTTGCCCATGTTGGTATATTGAGTAGACTCAGGAGTCCCCTTTAGTCCCGCCATGACTTGTGCTTTGGAGACTCATTCTTGTTCTTCTTCACTATTTTTTGGCTTTATACCCTAGAGGCTCCTTTGTGTTGAGTTGTATTGCTGCATTGCATATTGACTCTTTGCACCTTTTGGCCTTGAGGTAGGTTCACTTGGACTCGTGTTTAAGCCACTTTTTGACCATGTCTTCTACAAACTCAACCTTGAAATCACTTAGCCTCTGCAACTTGATGCACCCTTTACTGGTGGAAAGGACATTTATTTGAGTGTCTTTGACCAGTTTCACCACCTTGCATTGAGCATAGGAATGTTCCCCTCCCAAGAACTAGAGCATCTGCTTTTTTGAAGCTCGTTCTTTCCACTATACTATAGCATTCTTTTATTCGTTTTTAGGCTTCATATATATGAAAAAGACAAATATATATATATATATATATATATATATATATATATCCAAAAAGAGCGGGAATGCAACATTATTTCCATATTTGATGGTAGCTCTAGTCAGTTGTGTCGCCCTTGAACAAAGCACTCAAAAAATAAGTCTTTCTCCCATTAGGATGGACTTTAGTTTGACTTAGGAGAGCCTTAATCTTATTATTGAGTCAATACTCCTTTGATTGGTTATCTCTTCTAGTGATATGGAGATTTTTCTTATGCCTCCTGCATGGAAAACTTATACAAAGTTATCATATGCTTCCTTGTAGTCATAGTTGAGCCGTGCTTTTGTTCAAGGGAAGTAAAACTGAGTCAGCCTCTCTGTGGTGTCTCTTGACCTATTTTTCAGTTGGCCATCCCTAGTTGTCAAGTTCATGTTTGTTATCACATCAGTTATTTGGTCCTTTGCTCATGCTAGTTTGAGAAGGTCTCCATTGACTTCTTGTTGGAAGGTCTTTCTCCTATCGACCATGACAAATTGCTCTGAGGGAAGATCTAGAGTTGCACCCTAGCCCTATTTTCATTATTGATAGGTCACCTTGTGCTCAACATCGAGAAGTATCATGGGTCTTTGACTGAGTGGTTTCCCTTTTGTTTGACATCAGCTTTCATTATGACACATTTGGATTCGTGCAGTACCTTGTTTTCCATTTGACCCTATTGGTGGATTCCTCGCCTATGTGACAGCTTTCATTATTGGTTGGTTTAGAGTGTTTCTATCGTGAGCTAGCTACATCTTGTGTACGCTAGGAATGTGCTTCAGTTGGCTTACTACATCTTTATTTGTCTGATTCCTTCCACATTATTGGCCTACGAGTTACACTCATGCTAGATTGATGAAGGATGCCTTAATGCCTTCCTTCTAGTAGATGTTTTCCCATCGACTTCATCTCATTGCTCTGGGAAAGATATCTAGAGTCCATTTGGTAGTACCTTAGGGTTTGTGGTCATCAGTGGCAGACTCCTTCACTATTGATAGTGGGAAAACATCATTGTCTTATGATTGATAGATTCTTCCAAGTGTTCGACTATAGCTCATTTATTTGAACTTGTTATTTTGTACTTGGTACCTTGGATCTCATCATCATTATCGGTGAGTAGCCTCACTTTTTTCAATGGTATACATCGATGACCTGTGATCAAAAGATTTCTCACATGGTCGAATTTAGATCATTTATTCCCATTGTGTAAAAATGTACCACAGCGGTCGGTGAAGACCTCAGGTTTGCATCAACATTTCTTGCTTCACTTTTTAGTTGCTCATGTTTCTGCTAGTTGATACCATCCACCTTATATGTCGCAGTTCCTTATAGTGGCATCCTATATTTTGGCACCCGAGTTGAAGTGTAGTACCATTTATTCCACCATTTGACTTGGTATTTTTTGGATTAGCTTTATGACTTCAGTGATCAGCTTCATACTTCAACATCATTGATTAGTTCTTTATAGGCAATATTCAAACATGTACTTATTTGGATATGATCGGATGATCCATTATGTATTGTCAGTTCATTTATACTTGTATGCATACCGAATCCACTTTTTTACTTGGCATGCAGACATGCTTTATTATCTCTAAGCATGGGTATGCCAACCTCAGACATCGGTTTCTTTTTTATCTCTTTCATTGGCTTGGCAGGTTGAATTCTGGTGAAATCCTCCTTAGGCTTAGCATGATTCCTTCTATACACTTAATACATTTCGGCCATCATGTACCCCTTCTGACCTCATATATTAGGGGGCATCTGTTATAGAATCATTTACCACTCTTGGTAGATCTGCTGGTCTTGGTCCAAAATCTAAAAAACAATGTTTTATTTCCTATACACTACTTTTCCCTATGTTAAAAGTGTGTACACGTGGGCCAGCATATACCCAACTTGCATACATGTGTTAAAACACTTAAAAATAATAAATCTCCTTAATTTTGGGTGAATTTTATGGGTTTTACTTGTTACTCACCTACTATAGCCTGTGGCCCAATTATTTCACAACTGAAAAAACTAATTTGGATAAGTATAAATAAACCTCCATGAGAAGGCCTAAGGAGGAGAAGAGATGAGATATTGATATTGTAGTTGATTGATCCCTATTTGAGTATGACAAAATCCCCATGCCTCCTGCACTCCCCAAGCTTTGGGAAACTCTTGTTTCCTCTTTTGAGATATCCTTGATCCCTCTTGTGATATTCTTGTGTATGTTGATGGAGGAATATTGTTGAGGCTGGGACAGGACAGATCCAAAGGATGGTTTCACTTGGAGTTGGAGGAAGAATTAGGTTGTAGTTTTCCATCCTTCTTGTAGCTTACATCAATAAATAAATGATGTTCTATTCCTGATATTTATCATGTTTATGCATTGATACATGTTGTGATTTGTTTATAAATCTTATATTAATGTGTAATTGTTCATTTTCTTATATGATGTAATGTATATATCATGAATATGCTTTATGCTACTGTTGTTGTATATGATTTTCTTGTATAATTTATAGGTTTCAAAGGCATTGGAGGAAGTAGAGGGTTTAAACCCTATGGGATATACCCAAATGTAGGACTTCCGGGTAAGGTCACTTCCTCCCAGTTCAGTAGTATAAGAATTTAGATTGTTTGTCTAAGCATTTCTTGCTGCTGTTTTCCCTCCGCTCTATTGGGGTTTTCAACCCAAGACCCTAGGATGTTCCTACCCACAACAACAATATATGCAGACATTAGGGAGTGTCCAGAAGGATCTGTGCGAGCTGCTGATCTAGGTCGGTATGATCTAGGTGAGCATTGGGCAAGCAGCATAGTGCAAGAGAGCCTCACTCAAGCAAGCGTGAGTGTCCTAGAAGTGGAATGTCAATGTACCTAAGGATCATTCCTTTTCCAGAAGGATCCCTGGGAGAAGGTAAGCAAGAACACCACGACATGCTAGAAAAGATCAAGGACATTGGAATCAATGCGGCCACGCTGCCACTCCAGACCCTCCTCGCATTGCATCAGGGGGTCTCAGATGACTTGCGGATCAGGGAGCAGTGCATCCATGCGACCCTCAGTGAATGTAAAGTCAATAATGAACAAATGTATGAGGAGAAGGCACAGGTGCTAAAGGAGAAAGAAGAAATGCAATCGTGAAGCACATATAGAGCCAGCGATTGAGCAAGCCTACAAAACAGTTCCAAAAATTGCATATCCCAAACGATGCACAAGTTGAGACGAAAGTCAGAAAATTAGCGGTTGTAGTGCACAACACCAAAGATGAGGTTGGGCAAGTCACTTTTGAGTTCCAGATGAAGATATCTGAACTCAATCTCAAGCTTCAACCAACCACACCACCAAAAGTTTGGGAACAAAGAGGTGCAACTATAAAAGAATCAATGGGTCAACTAGATGTCGCAATTCACGGTTGTGACCATCTATTCAATTAGGAAATGGGCCTATGGGATACATTGTAGGAGGACCCTAAGCTGCAACACTTGAGCATAGAGATTAGGGAATCGTAGCAAAAATATGATGAAATTAGTACGACTGCATGGACATTGGTACCAATCTAGTGCTTCGCGTGCTTGTAGGAAGCAAAGGCGATTCGGATGTAAATCCAAGAGTTACAGAAAAAAGTAGTCCTTGCTAAGAGACCAGCTTCAACCTTGGATAGAGGAAGCCAACCAACTTTCATAGAATATTCATGAGAAGCTGAAGGCCATGTAGTAGACCCAGCGGACTATGCAACTTGTAGTGTAGGGGCCAAGCATAGACAAATTGGTCCAGGAGGTACAAAAAGCAACAGAACAGAGTACTGTAGAGCTTCAAGCATTGACTAAGGCAGAAAGTGAACTCCACCAGAAAGTGGAACAACCAGCTGAGTGACTTGAGGGTGAGTCATGATCTTTGTGTTGGGGGCCTATTGGGATGGGGTCCCCACTGGTAGAATTGAATTAATTCAATCATTTTTTGTAAATAATTTTGTAGAGAATGTAAAGTTTCTGCAAAATATGGATGCAGAGTGTGTAGCTGGTCAAGAGTCACAAGGGCCTTATCCCCTTGTTTGGGTAAGTGATAGGTTTCATTGAAGACTCACCCATGAGTTGGAGGCCATGGTATTGTATTAGAAAGACTATAAATAGATGAGTCTTAGCAAATGATAATAATAATGATATAAGTAGGAATGAATGATGGTGTAAAGGTTTGATAGACAGAAAGGTTTGTTCCTATTAGTAAGCAAAGGAAAGGCTCCACAACTAAGTGCATGGACCCTTGCAGCTGAGTGCGTAGGGTAGTTTAAGTTTGTTCGGGAAAGATTGTAATTAATAAAGACTAATTTTGGGTTGGAAATACTTGCATCTATCTATTTAATTGTTATGTCACTTTCACTGTTTTTTCTATAATGTGTTTTCTCTGTGTGAATAGGCTTAATTGAACATGTTTATGCTTAACAAGATGATTGAATGATACTCGTTGTTGAAATATGGCAACAAGAATATTACAATTTAATTTGCCCTTAAATTAAATTGTGAATTAAAATTGAATTTAGTCTTAACAGCTACTTGAAATAATTAATTAATTTATTTTAAATTAATTAGTTGGAGAAATTCAAGTTAGAAGTCTTTTTGAAGTCATGCAAGAGTTATCCCTTAAATTAAGGAGATAAGATTGAGTTATATTTGAGTTGTAATTGGTTAACTTAGTTTACTAAGTTAAGTCCAGTTAAATTAGTTCCAAACTTTTTGAGGAACTAATAGTGAGTTAATAGTCAGTTGATGCATTAATGCACTCAACTAGTGCTACTCCAATTAACTAAAGATTCCCTCATCAGAAAATCATGCATGTCTATTATGAGAAATACCCAGTTGAAATTAATGTTCAAGGACAGTGTACTATCAGTTGCATGTGTTTTCTGATGGAGAAAACTCATGCATGCAGTCAAGGATTCATCCTTGAGGATTGCGCAATTTTGAAGGATTGGTTTTCCACTTGGTAATAGGCAAATCATCCACAAGGAACAACTCAAGGAAATAGGAGCTTGGAGGGCAGAGAGAAAGGCTAGAGAGAAGCCAAGATTGCCTATGAGCATCTATGAGGATTGCACTGAGAGCTGGCTAGCTGTGAGAGCTAAGGCTTTGTATAATTCCTATGTATTTCCACTGTGTATGATAATACAATAGTGTGGGGTTTTTAGCTGAGGCTTTCCCAAAAGTATTTTCATGTGTATTGTGCCATTGATTATTCTTCTTCTGGTTATATTGTTCAACTCGATCTTTAAGCTTCCACAAATTGATAGTAGAAGTAGGTTATATTATTCTTCTTTGATTTATATTGCCTTATCGTGGTAACCTACCGCCAGATTTCTACATGGTATCAGAGCTATGAACAATATACAGAGAAGAGAATTAAAAGTTTGAAGTTCGGGGTTGCAGGTGCAAATCGAATTCATATCATACTTCAAGGTTGGCCAATGGCATTCTATGGCTTGAGACTTGAGTATGCCTTGGAAGGTAGCTCAAATTACATAGCATGTAAAGATAGAATGGAGGTTGTATTAGAAGACAATGGCTTGAAGGAATTCAATGATCAAGAAATCCCAAAGCCAGCTTCAACTAATGCACAAGAGTTGGCTGAGTGGAAGAAGTGTGTGGTGAAGGCGAGACAGATCATCCTTGAGGGAGTTTGAGACCATATTGTCTCGAGTCTCCATGAGAAGGATACTCCATTTTCAATGTGGAAGACATTGAAGGACCTCTACTAGAATAGTAGCGGCCAGAGGAAATTGGTGCTCAAGGATAAGCTTCGAAGAATCAAGATGGAGAAGGGTGATACTATTTCCACGTATCTAAACAAGCTCACCACCTGCAGAGATGAGCTTGGTAGTGTGGTAATAACTATTGTCGATGATGATATGGTGAGCCTCGCTCTCCTTGACCTTCCAAAGAGTTGGAATAGCTACCAAGACTCTGTGAATGGAAGGGAGAAACTGTCAGATTGGGAACAACTGTGGTTGGATCTTATGGAGGAGGAGATCAGGAGGAGCACACGAGATGGTTCTTCATCCAAGAATGATGATGAAGAAAATCTAGCCTTAGCAAGTATGGCAAGGAAAGGGAAGGGGAAGGCTTCCCATTTGAAATCGAATTCCTCTCATGGAGGGAAGAAGGGTGACATGTCTAAAGTAAGATGCTTTAATTGTCACAAGATGGGACATTATGCGACTAATTTCCCATCGAAGAAGTCCAAGAAGGGATCCTCATAAGGATCGGAAGGTGAGGCATTAGCCTCTCAGTTCGAAATGGAATTTACCCTCATCGCATGCATGGTGTCATCAATGATGGGTTGTGTCTGGTATCTTGATAGTGGAGCCTCATTCCACATGACCAATGATAAAAATTTATTCAATGCCTTAGAGGAGAAATACCTCAAGATGCGCATAAAGATGGGTGATGATGGAAGGTGTAGTTTTTCTGGAGTGGGCATGGTTGCTTTTTAGAGGGAGCATGAAGCTCCTCTCACCTTGACAGATGTGATGTATGTGCATGGACTGAAGAAGAACTTGGTATCGATCGCAATGTTGGAGGAAAAAGGCTATGATGTTGTCTTCAGTAAATGAAAGGTGTTCCTAAGACACATAGCCACGGGTCAGACCAAGAGGATAGGGATTCGGGTGAAGAATCTCTATAAACTAGAAGTAGATGATTGTGCAGCATTGAGTACGAAAGCATAATTGGTGTAAAGCCAAGACATTGGCGAGTTCTGGCATAGGCGGTTGGGCCATTTTCATCATGGGGCTTTGAAGATAATGCAACATATATCTACAGGACTTCCCAAAGGTAAACTTGAGCAAGTTGACACATGAAAAGGTTGTACCTTGGGAAAGTACACCAAGTCTTCCTTTCATGATTGAGACAGTCGATCAGAGGCTATCTTAGAGAAAGTTCATACTGATTTGTGTGGACCATTCTCAACGGCATCCACAGTGAAGCAAAGGTATTATGTGATTTTCATTGATGACTATTCTCGTAAATGCTGGATTTACTTCATGCAGAAGAAGGATGAAACTTTCATAAAGTTTTGTGAGTTTAAAGCTTTGGTTGAGAAAGAGTCAAGGAAGAAGATCAAGGCCTTGAGAAGTGACAATGGTGGAGAATATGTCTCTCAAGAGTTTAAGGACTTCTTTACAGTGGAAGGTATTAAACGAGAGTTGACGACACCTCATAACCCACAATATAATGGGGTGGCTGAAATGAAGAACAGAACTATTGTAGGGGTAGCACGGGCAATGCTGCATGACCAAGGCCTACCACTTCACTTGTGGGCTGAGGCATGCAACACAGTGGTCTATTTTTAGAATAGAATCCTACATCGCATACTTGGGATGAAGACACCAAAGGAAGATTTCTCCTGTAAAATACCAGATGTGGGTCAATTCAGGATCTTTGGCTCATCGGTATATTTCCATGTGAAAAAGGATGCATGGAAGAAGCTTGAGCCGATATCAGAGTTGGGGATATTTGTGGGGTACACTAATACACCTCACAACTATTGGGTGTACTTTACTACCAGTCGAAGGACAATGCTTCATAGAGATCTCAAGTTTGATGAGTAGAAGGCCATGTGAGTTTCCCTTGAGAGAGAGCTCCAACTACAGGCTGTGGAGGAATTGTTGGTTCCTAAGGAAAAGGAGCCTCAAATTGATGCAGAGTAGCCACATGTAGAGGTTCTAGGAGTAGATACATCCACTCAAGCAGATTCTTCTAGAGATGGACGGAATCGCACAAGAGAAGTTGATAGATTGGTGGAGAATGCGAGAGAGAATGTGGAAGGACCTCAACATCCTTTCTTCATTTCTCTAATTGTTCCCTAGAAACATTTATTTCATGCTTCTTTTTCAATTCTTCCTTTGTCTGTTGTGGAAGCTCCTACTCTTGAAGTGCTCTATCTCATTCTTCTTGAGTGACTCTAACATTTATATCTTCCTTTAGTATAATTTATTCTTGTCTTCTAGCCTCTTCAACTTCCCTTCAAGAACCAATCCTTGGTTAATTTCCACCATATGTTCATTTGCAAATACATATTTAAATATAGCCAAAGAAGGAGTGCTTTTTGTTAACATATTCTCCTCCCAATATTGGGAATATTCAATCAAAACCTTGAGTCTTCTCATTTCTCATAATTATATAGCCAGTGATAGGGTACCTATTTAGTATGTTACAACACTAAACCCTTTGGGAAATTGATATAAATTGCACAAGGAATGAAATCAAAGGTAGTAAATGAAATGAATCAAACATAGATAAATATAGCAAAGAGCACAAATAATGAAAGCAAAACCTCTATTGATAAATAAAATAGTGAAATATTGTATCACAAAAACTGGCCAGAATGGTGGTAGTTATTTTGAAGGGAGAGAGATGGTTGCTACATGTATTCCCCAAAGCTATTATAAGAGGAAAAAATAATTAAAATTTAACATAAAGAAAATAACCATAGAGGTATAAAACCCTAAACCTAGAATATGAAGCACTAAAACATTTGTTGGCCCCAAGGTGGTTAATTGTTACATCATCAACTTCTAGGGGGCACAAATTTTGCATACAATGTATGTTTGGATTGCATAGTAGTTTGTTGGAAATAATTTTCCAAGTATTACAAGTTTTAGTTAGGTTCAGTAATTTTCTGGCCCCTCGAATCGCCAAAAAACATCATTTATGGCTCAAAACCGCCCCACGATTTTGGGACCTGAAAAACCATATAAATACATCCATGTAGATAAAGAAACATGGAGTAAGTGGAAAAGTTGGGTGGCCATCAATATCCACTCGGATCAGTCCTCCGCACTTATGAAGTAATGGTATATTAAGTCCCCTCATCATAGTGAGCCATTTTCCTTGGTGAAGAACCTACCCTACCTTAATAACCAAATAGAGTTGTTTGTGTTTTTGGTAGGTCTCCTTCATCTTAATTTCCATGATTCAATATTTTTTAACCTATTAATGCATTCAAGATTGATTTATGTGGGGGCCAATTACTGAATTGTCTCCAAGGTGCCTAACAAAGGTGGAAAATATGGTCGAAGCAACTCTCCATTAAATTCTAGGTGTAGGCAAAGGAAAGGGGGAATACTCAATTTAAAAGAATTTTCACCCATAGCCTTTATGATTGTGTAAGGCCCATATAGGAGTGGTTTAATATTCCTATATGATCCTGCGAGGAACTTCTTCTATAAATGAAACCACACCTTATCACCAACCTAAAACTTGTGAGGAAGTTGACACTGGTCATGTCACTGATTGTACTTGAATTAGCTTTTTGTAGGATATCATGAATATGTTGGTGGAGGTGTTGCAATCCATTCCACAAATTTTGTTGCTCTATCTGCCTTGGATTGAACAAGCGAGGACTCAGATGGTGAAAATGTAATGGGAAACACTACATCAATTAGGGCCAATGGTTGGAACCTCAAGCACACCTGAAAAGGATTGTGGCCAATAGAGCAGTGGATGGTTTTGTTATAGCAATGCTGAATATATGGAAGGGTTTCATTACATGTACATGTATGCTTGGATTTTTACATGTATAAGTGTTATAGACATTTTTTTGCCTTACAACTCCAAGCATGAAATGTCCATAAACCAAGGGCTCCTAAGTCCCTAAAAGTGTTGTTCTAACCCCTAAAGGAACAAGGTCAATAGATTACAGCTTCTCCCAGAAGTTCTCCACCTGAAACTGCTCAGAATAAGTCAAAACAGGATCATTTCAGCTGCTCCACTGGCTAGGTGCATTGCATTGCACCTAAATACACTGGCTAGGTGCGTTGCAATGCACCTAAATACACTGTGAGGGTGCGTTGGGCGAGAAATGACAAATGGCAGTGTCATTCCGCAAGGTGGAGAGACAATGGAAGCTTCCAGAATCTTCTCCTATGACACTTGCATCACTGAATTCGACCAAGGATGAGTAAGAGGCCTTCAGTCTCCAAGTGGAAGCAAGAAATAACAGAGAGAAGACACTAATCAAATCACAAACTGACTCATCCTCCTTACACATATCTATATATGGATCCCTCATCCCAGAGATCCAGAGGCTGGAATTTTGCACATTGTAAGGAATTGCTGTTGGTTTTGAGACAAACATCAGAGTATTGGGTGAGCTATGCTTTGTTGGAGGTGAAGAGGGGCTTCTTTGCTGGGAGGTTGATGCTGGGTCAAGAACTATCGGTTGTAACTCCTCCTGGATCTTTTCTTGTTTATCAATAAAAACTATTTGAGTTTTTCCTCCATGCTTTTGTATCATTGATGCTTGTTACATTTGTATGGTTAACTTAAATCTGATCCTAAGTTGTTTATGAATATAGATCCATGTCTTTGTATAGTGTTCTTCTTCTGTGATCTTACAGGTACTTCGTGAAGCTGGGCAAGTAAGGGAGCAGGTAGCTAGAAGCTGTCAAAGAAGAGAGGGATTGGATCAAAGGATTAGCGCAAGACACAAGTTGGTTCTTTCTATTCCTCTCTATCTATAGTTCATAAAGGAAATACAAAAGTAGTTTTTCTCTATTTGCTTCTAAGGCAGCTGTCACACCTTAGTGGGATAGAGCAGTTCTAAATAGACACTTTTCCCGGTAACAAAATGGCGACTCCGCTGGGGAGAATGTCTAATTAGTTTGTTTGTGTATCTCTTTGTTGTTTGTTTCATAAACTTATAAGTAGCATTCGAACTGCATTTTCCATAAAAAATGCAAAGTATACATCTGCTGCTTCAATCCATTCATTGGATCTGTTTATGATTTGAACAGCTGATTCACAAACTATCTGATTGCCCTTGTGATAGCTCTTAGACCCTCCTTAGATCTACCCCTGATTTTGCATTACTGATTGCTTTTACTCGGCCAAAAACCAAAGACTGAACTGCAAACTGTGACCCAAAACCCGGACAGATTCTCGTTTCTGCCCCAGCACAGGTACTGTTAAGAGATCCTGAATTTTAGCGCACTTCCCGAAAGGGCAACCTGCGCTGCAATGCAGTTTCTCTGTGTTACAGGTGCGTTGATCAGACTAGCCCTGTGCAGCTGAGGTTCTTGTGCTTCATTCTCTCCAGTTCTATCTCTGAATTTTGCTGCCTGTGATCAGTATATGTCTATTTAAAACCCCTTTTCCTTGCTGTTATTCCGCCTCCTTTATACAAAAGAACTGTAGATGTTTTTGTGTGTTTGTTGAGTCGTTTACAATTTTCCATTGCAAAAGTAGAATAGTCGTACTGTCATCCTTTGATTTGGATCTGTCGCAAGTGTCGATTTTGATCATAGGAGAAAGTTTGATTGTTGTTGATGGTTGATTATACTGTTACTATTGCCTTTGGACTGAATTTGTGATTTTCTAGTGTCAAAAACGAGTATTCATTTCAAAATCGTAAAGTGTCGTAATCGTCTCTATCTTTTGATTTCGAAAAGAAGCTTGTTTGTGTTTGTTGCTTGAAAGCAAATTCAGATTTGTACATCAACTTTCTTTTTAGCATCAATACTAAGAAAGTCGAAAACAAATACATGCATGTGCATTTGCATATAGACAGTCTGTTTGGCTTGATTTAGGAAAGTGCATTTACAGTGTGCTCTTTTCTCTTTGTGAAAAGATTGTGTCTTTCTTTTCCTCTAGTAGCTAGGATTTTCATTGCACAAAAGAGATAAAAGTTTGTTTATCATCTTTAGATTGCATTTTAGGAATTACATCTACATCTCGTGGTGAACCCAAAAGGCAAACTTCATAAGCAAGATCAACTTAAAATAAATTCAATGAATCTAACAACGCTTTGGAACTTAACGCACAACATTTATAGGTCTAGGCTAGAGACGTATTCCGGCGTTGTAAAGCCTGGTAACTGTTACCCTCACTGATGGTTGGGTGATTCCTCCACTTTGAGACGATAAGTGCCAGTACGGACTTGTGCTCCCACGTACCGTCGAGTATATTTTGGGAGACCCCTATAGGCTTAAATCCTTTATCCATAGGAAGCCATGTCTGCCGCCCTATCGATCGCAATGCACTGAACACAGCATTCGGGAAGATTGACTGTCGTACCGTAAAAAGTATTCTGTAGTTTTGCGATTGGTTTGGTACTCCCTCTACCTAGACCTCCAGAGCAGTCCCTTTCGTTCCTTTTCAGACTCCTTAACGGAAAAGGTCCATCTGAGCACTTGTCACTTCAGGCTCATTAAAAATCGAAGGAGACTAGACTCATCTTTTGTTTTTTCTCGACTCTTAAAAACCGAAAAAACAAGTTGTGTCAAAGCGTATAAAAAATTATTTTAAACAGAATATTCATTACCCTTTCCTACGTTGATCTTGGGTTGAGGAAATGGAGTCTACCAACCAAGGAATTCCCCTTGGAGGAAATCCTAGTCCCTTCTCCTCTTGGGGAGATGTTGGTGCGCCCCATATGGCCACATTGTCACTCCCAGGGCTGACAATTGGTTTGCCTGTATGGCTCTTCTCAACCTCTGTCATTCAGAATACCACTATTCCTGAACAATCGAATCAGCAATTAGACGAGTCCAGAATTTCCCACCAGCCTTCTGCTTCCTCTAATTCTTCCTCTCCTCCTTCCTCTTCACTTGATGGGGCTGGTAAAGCCAAAAGTCAAGTTCCTAAGGAGAAGAAGGAAAAGAAGAAGAAGGAGCCAAAGGCGAATGGGGGAAAACGAGTGTCGTCTAACGAAAATCCACACACTGCACCGACCAGGCCTAAATTTCCATGTGTCATTTGCAAAGGAGACCACTTTCACAGAGATTGTTCTTGCATCCCTCGGATATTAAGGGACTGGTCTCCTCGTTTTCACAACCCAGTGTCGTCAACCTCTAATGATCATGTTGAAAGCACACCATCAACTAGTGAAAGTGAAGCCGCAGGACAAAAAGGGAAATGTAGATTTCCTTGTAAACTGTGCAAAGGCGATCATGCCGTCCACCGTTGTCCCTTCTTAGACGAAGCTAAAAGAGTTTTGGATGATCGTCCGGTTTCACCGTTACGACTTCCTCCTGGATATAAAAAACTCTTGTCGAGTCCGTCACTAGTTGAAAATCCGGTCAACCCGTTCAGGTGGTCAGCTGAAGCACCTATCATTGAAGATAAATCATCTGGATCCATACCAGACGAAAGTCAAAAGGTCGAGGCGGCAGTTGACCCGGTCTTGCCTTCAGAGGTTTCATCTTTAGATGATACAGTCACCGAAGAGAACAAGGATGACACTGTCCAAATTCTTTTCATAAGCACAGACTCCAACGAACATGGGGGCAATTTACCCGTTCCTTTACCATAGGAAGGAAGTTCATCAGAGTCGTACCCGGCCGTCTATTCGGTCCCACCTCCAAGCAACCTAGTTGTCTCCTTCGACTGGAATCAACTAGACAGACCCCGTTTACCAGCAAGCGTACCATTCCGAATTATCGTTCAAATATATAGAATGGTTATGGCTGGTACCATCATAGATGAGGGGGCTTCTGTGAGTATCCTTTCCTCAACTGCTTGGAAAGCGCTTGGTTGACCATCGCTTTTGCCTGAGATGAGAAATCTGACAGGGTTTGATAAAGGAACCAGTCGACTGTTAGGGATCCTTCCCGATGTGCCCATAACATTGAGAGGGAAAGCCGTTTGGATGAACGTAATGGTAGTTCAAGGACCCCTAGATTACAATCTACTCTTTGGACGAGACTATATTTATTGCATGGGAGCAATTGTCTCCTCACTCTTTAGAGTAATGTGTTTTCCGCACGAAGGAAGAGTGGTCAAGCTCGTGGACCAGCTTTCATTTCCCGGATCATACAGAGCAAATAGTCATAGACCATCCCTGAATGGTCTTTTCACGCAAGAAATGTCTCAATCTCCAGTCCGTCCTCCCGATGAGCGCGAGTAATTCGGAGGGATATGACTGAAACCCAGGGGGCATGCACCCTGGTCTGCTTCGGCAGGAAAACTTCGGGTATAGGGTAGGTTTCTGCGGGAGAATATGACTAATCTGTACCCCCGTCCGTGATTGGAAGAGGGGGTTATTCTAGAACAAGATCCTCTTGTCAAAGTTATGTCAGGGATGGTCACACTATACCATCCGCTCACCTTTGTTTATTTCGGTAGACATTGCCAAAGAAGTGTTTTGTTTGCGCTGTGAATATAACAATCTTTGGGTAACCTGTAAGAGGTATACCCTTCTTGATAAAACAAATGTTTTGTCAGCTCGAATAGAGGGTGACCTTGAAACTCTGTTTTATACCTGGGGGCATGCAAACCTTTTGGAGTGCAAACAAAGAGCGATCATTTATCAGTTTTTTGGATTGGTTGTTTCCTAACTTGCATAAAGAAAGGATGTGGAGCAAAACTATAAAAATTGCCGTTTTATATGAGACATTCTTATCACACGACTGGATTGATCGAGCAGTGTTACCGCAAGGTTCAAGCTCGTTAAAAAATAAACCCGCATCGAGCAAATGTTTCCACCCGCGTTTAAGCTCGTTAAAAAATGAACTATTCCCTGGTAAATAACCACCGTGAATGAAGTACTTCAGCCATTAAAGCCTTGGTCCTGTTTGCACCGTCACCTCCATTTTTTCATTGGCCGATCATTCACCTCCACTTGATTGTTTACCCATTTTGAGGAACAGCTGCGAAGAGTGATTTCACTAGCCATCCTTGTGACACTGCCGTGATTGGAAAATTCCAAACCTTACCTGGAATCAACTGCTACCCGTTTTATCACTCGTTCCTCAAAAGACGAGTCTTCTTTAAGCTCTTTTCAACTGACTCGTAAAATATGAAAAGATTGCCGAGTCCTTGGCCTTCCAGCTCGTTAAAGGGACAAGAAGTGCTATCCCTCATCTAGATTTTAATCTTTTTGGACCTGAGGGATTATTGCACAAAAAGATCGAGCGCTTGTTTTGTTCGGCTCGTTAAAACTATCGAAAATTCATCCCTTCTGTATTGTTTTATACTTTTTCGGACTTAAGGGATTAGATGACAAAAAAGGAATTTTGGAGTTACCTTTACGTACCTTTTCAGACTCTCTAAAATTGAAAAGGACCGAGTTATCTTTGTCGTTAAACTCGTTAAAAAGATTAATAGCGACAAACTTGTCTTTAGACGAGAACGAGTTTCACTATCGCTAGGCTCGTTAAAACATAGCGATGGGTTTGCCCGAAGGGAAAATTATAGAACAAGCATATGTTATCCTCCTCAAGCTTGACAAAAATAAAGAGGTACTGGTCAGCAATGACTGGGGAAAAATTGGGAAGAAAACTCAAAGAATCTTTATTGGTAGCAAGTCTCTCTTGAACATGACACTTCCACTCCGTGTCCGAGTCGGGTTGGGTTGTTTCATTCACCGGTCACATCGCCATGGTCACACCATACCATCCACATTTGGGGTTAATGCTACCAATCCATTCATTGTCGCCGACATGTTCAAGAGAAGTCATCCAGAGAAGCCACCTGTGTCCCACCCATTACCATACATTATACTCCATTTTTTCATGACCGCCACCCTGAACTGTATATCATCAGATCGTTTTCACCTCCATCAAAATCATTTGCTCTGTTCCGTGTCATTGATGTGGGATTCATTAAGGCCCTCCTGTGATGGATCACTTCTTGTCGACATCAGCTCATTAGCCAAGAAGTTGGTCTAGGAACACCCCATTCAGTACTTTGAAGCTTGCATGCCTCAATGGCAAGTTTCTCACTTCCGGCGACAGGTTTACATCAATGACCTTCGACCGAAAGATTTTGCGTGGTGTTCGACGCCAAGTCCTTTATTCACACCACGTGAATTGTACTGCAGTACCTTGAGGATCATTATCATTATCGGTGATTCCTCTCGTGCTTGTTAACAGTTTACATCATTGACTGGTAATCAAGCGATTTCTTTCCATGTTTGACTTCAGAACATTTCTCACATGGATCGACTTGTACTTTGAGTGAAGATCGGACGAGATTGAAGACCTCGTATCTAGTTTCATCCATCCGGGCTACGATATATATCCAGGGAAATAAAGACATTAAATGTACAACATTGCAGCATAGATAATCATCCTACCAAAAGGATGATGGCTCTATCAGAATCATCAGTCTACAATCAGACGATTGTCTGTCCTATGTACATGAAAATGAATTTATAAAGCTGAGCATGGGAATGCCCGCCTCAGCTAGATCATGAAAAAACAGTATGAAGATAATGTATTGTATTGTATATTATTACAGGTCTCCTCCCAGCATTGAAAGAACTTCGGATCCTCATAATAAAGCATTTCACCCGACACCAAAAGGTTAACAGCCTCATACTTTAGGGGGCAACTGTTATAGACATTTTTGTGCCTTACAACTCCAAGCATAAAATGTCCATAAACCAAGGGCTCCTAAGTCCCTAAAAGTGTTGTTCTAACCCCTAAAGGAACAAGGTCAACAGATTACAACTTCTCCCAGAAGTTCTCCACCTGAAACTGCTCAGAATAAGTCAAAACAAGATCATTTCAGCTGCTCCACTGGCTAGGTGCGTTGCATTGCACCTAAATACACTGGTTAGGTGCGCTGCAATGCACCTAAATACACTGTGAGGGTGCATTGGGCGAGAAATGACAAATGGCAGTGTCATTCCGCGAGGTGGAGAGACAATGGAAGCTTCTAGAATCTTCTCCTATGACACTTGCCTCACTGAATTCGACCAAGGATGAGTAAGAGGCCTTCAGTCTCCAAGTGGAAGCAAGAACTGACAGAGAGAAGACACTAATCAAATCACAAGCTGACTCATCCTCCTTACACATATCTATATATGGATCCCTCATCCCAGAGATCCAGAGGCTAGAATTTTGCACATTGTAAGGAATTGCTATTGGTTTTGAGACAAACATCAGAGTATTGGGTGATCTATGCTTTGTTGGAGGTGAAGAGGGGCTTCTTTGCTGGGAGGTTGATGCTGGGTCAAGAACTATCGGTTGTAACTCCTCCTGGATCTTTTCTTGTTTATCAATAAAACTTATTTGAGTTTTTCCTCCATGCTTTTGTATCATTGATGCTTGTTACATTTGTATGGTTAACTTAAATCTGATCCTAAGTTGTTTATGAATATAGATCCATGTCTTTGTATAGTGTTCTTCTTCTGTGATCTTACAGGTACTTGGTGAAGCTGGACAAGTAAGGGAGCAGGTAGCTAGAAGCTGTCAAAGAAGAGAGGGATTGGATCAAAGGATTAGCGCAAGACACAGGTTGGTTCTTTCTATTCCTCTCTATCTATAGTTCATAAAGGAAATACAAAAGTAGTTTTTCTCTGTTTGTTTCTAAGGCAGCTGTCACACCTTAGTGGGATAGATCAGTTCTAAATAGACACTTTTCCCGGTAACAATAAGATATGTACAATCATCACATTGACCAATTATGTTTGTTAATCTATTTGGCAATGAAAGGTAGTCGATTTGGTTAACTTGGTATCCATTAGATACCATAGGCTAGACCACAAGGTATTGAGTAACCTATTATACCTATCTAAAATAATGGTTTGAAATAATAGAAAATGAAACCAAACATGCTCAAATCATATTTTAGTAGTGGCTTTGACTATGATCCTCTTCTTGCACTATGCCAAGATGACTATCTTAGAGAACCAATTGATAACCAAAAACACACAATCATTACCCGCTTGGCAGAGGGTAAAATTGACATGTAATCCATGGAGAATAAATCTTGTGGTTTTTATGGGGTAGGTAAAGAAGTGTACAACACTTGTTCTTGATGGTTGATTTAGAAATGATACAAGAAAAAAAAGTTTGGATATACTGATGGAAATCCTATAGAATATTTTTATCATAGAAATACTTTTGAAGTACTTCTAATTTCTTCTCCACACTAAAGTTCCCTTCCACATAATTGTAAAGTTCCACCAAAATTATCTTGGCACGCTTACTTGTAAGAACAAAATGGTGGCCCAGGTAACACAAGTGCACATCCTAGAGGTGGAATTCTAGAACTTGTTTACTTGAAATCAACATCTTGTATGTAGTAGCAAAGTTAGAGTCGCTATTGTATAGATGTGGCCACCCACAGGTATCATGCCCACAAGAGTTAAGAACTGTGTTTAACACCACAATTAGGGGTTGAATGAGACAATCTACAACATGGTTAGTGTCACCCTTCATGTACTTGATGTTCAAGAAGAATAGTTATAGATATGTGGACCATTTATGATGGTAGTCAATATTTAAATTTCATTATGTTTGTATGAATTAGAGAGCATTTGATTGGTGTGGATGATTGTCTCCTTCCCTAGATTTTTCATGTCAGCATGCCTGCACAGTGGATTACATATTCTTGTCATAGGTGGGGTATATTTGGACAATACTAGCATAAGTACGGATCTAACATGAGCCAAGAGGGATAAAATTTCTTCACCTATAACTTTTTTAGAGTGAAAAATACAATGTGTTATTTTTCATTGTTTAAATTATATTTTTGAATGCAAAATCGAATATATATATATATATATATATATATATATATATATATATATATATATATATATATATATATATATATATATATATAGATATGACCAAATAAAAAATTTAACCATAATAACTTGATTTCTTTTTGTATATATAGATATATATGAATTTGATATCGACATCTTCAAATAGTTTATTTAAATATCTTGTTGAAATATTTTTTAAAAATATAATGTTTGAATATCCAATTCACACATTTTTTTTTACTTCTAATTACTTTATAGCTTATTAATTTTTTTAAAACTATAACTGACATTATTTTTCTATTTAGAACATAATTTTTAATTTTTAATTTTATTTTAAGGTGGCATAGATGGACAAACAAACTTACACATCCCCTCATACTGGGTTGTTTGAATGAGCCTCTCAGCTCAATCAAAGAGTATTTCACTATCACAGACCACTTAATGTCCTTTCTAACTAAGGAATACACCAACAGAATGGTTGGAGGAATCTATCTCAGTCTTAAATGGCTATTGTAGGTTTGGTAGGGTGAGGACTAGTCCAAAGCAAAGGCGATTTTCAGATCTTTGAATGCTTTCTATTGTGATTCATACCAAGAAAAAAATTATTTAACTCCACCATTTGTCACTTGATTAAGGGCCAAGTGATATGAGACAACCCTAACACAAACATTTAGTAGAAGTTAGTAAGGCCTAAGAAGTTGCAGAGCTCTATTAGGGTCGTTGAGGTTGGAAATCCCATATGACTTGGATCTTGGTTGGGTCCACATGCACCCCATGTTAATCCATGTTGTATCCAAAATAATGAATTCATTTCATTCCTAATGAGAATTTCTCTAGATCTACATACAACTTCTGTTGTTGCAGGGTGCTCAAGACATGTTGAGTGTGTTGTAAATGTTCTTCCCAAGTTCTATTATAGATGAGGATTTGATCTAAATATACAACCACAAAATATTTTGTGAACGACCATAGACATCATTCATCATCCTCACAAACATTATTAGAGGATTAGCCAAGCCAAAGGGTTTGCCAACCACTTAGAAAAGACCTTCTTAATATTTGAATGTTATCTTACATACATCAGTTTACTCAATTGGAACCAAGTGGTAGCTTGAGTTCAAATTAACCTTGTTAAAGAACTTGGAACCCTTAAGTTGATCAAGAAGATTTTCAATCTAAGGGATTGTATTTTTATTCTTGAAAGTGATTTTTTTATGGCTATATAACCAATAGAGAGTCTTCATGTCCCATCCTTCTTCTGCTCCAACACAATTGGTCTCCCATAAGGTGAGGAGGCTAGTTGAATGTGGAACTTTTGGATGAGCTCATGAATCTGACATTTTATTTCCTAATTTCCAAGAGAGATAATCTATATTTTCGGATATTAGGTAAAGGAGAACTAGGACTTGAAGAGGAAAACCTCTTTAGTATGAGATGCCACTTTTTAGCATTGTTTTTCTGAGCTTAAAGAAATTGTTATAGTTGGAACAACCTCTAGTACCCTATAGATATAACCACTTAGAATAAAAATAACACTACATAGATGAGACACATAAACATAATGACATTTCAATATATAAGGTTTTCCTAAAATAACATCACAAACTTCGATCAAGGAAACATGACATAGTACCTCATGTTTGAAGGGATTGTTGTCGTAGGATAGTCAACATTGTTGGATAACACATATGTATTGTCCATGGCTCAACCAACCAATAATATATGGTTGGGGGTATGGCATCGTTAATAGCTTCAATATATTGATTACCTTAGCCAAGATATGATTCTTCTAGCTCCCACAATTAATAATGAAATTTAGTGGGGTCCCCTTCCCCCACATCTGTGAATGAAAACATCATTCCTACTTTTCAGGATCTACTAACTCTCCTAGTTGGATATTTATGGTTGTGATTGTAGCACTAGGATTTGAATAATTGATCCACTTCCCTTTATCATGTTCTAAATCAAAATTGAGCTAGAGTCTTCTTTCTTTTTCTTTAAGGTAAATAAAAATAATTGTTTCAAGTGGCATTCATTAGTGTTTTGATAGGGAATCTTGTGGAACACACACAACTTTCTAGTTTCCTTCTTTGACTTCCCATTATATAATATTTTTTGACATCTTAAGGTAAAAATGTCCCCACATGACCTCCTTTCTCATTATTGATTACAAAATTCCTAGAATCATAATGATTTATGGTCCACTCAATTTATTTTAGAAAGTAAAATATTGATGCTTTGGTTGTAGAAAAATGTAGGTGAGATCTCCCAATGTTTATGAACACCCTATCATCCATCTTTCTAATCATAATGTCACTATGAGGGGTTGACATTGGATACTCTTCATTCTTGATTTTTTTATACAATTCCTTCCAATTTGGTAAGATAACTTTTATCCCTATAGTTGGGTTTATTTATATATTGGAGACATTCTAGAGGGAATATGGATTATTGGCCCAACATCCTTTGCTAGGTCCTCAATTATCATTAGCACTTCACACAACACCTCCCTTATTTCCTTTCCTTTTCTTTTTGAATATTTCATGGACTATTAAATAGGGGTCCCTCTTAGCAACATACATCCTACAATAGATCATTCCATAGATTAGTTACCTTTCACACAAATAGAATTAACATTCTACTTGACCACCCTTGAAAATACCTTGTACTAATTCAAGTGGAAATCCCATAGATAAGGATATAGCAATATTCAAACTTATACATCCTTGAATCTTATGAGTTTAATTCATGTTTTCTTAGTAGACTTACATTTTTCGAGTATAATACAAGAACATGAAGCAAGAGGATGTCAACAATATCGATTTATGATTCTACCTCTCACACTAGACACACTATATGCAACTCAATAACTTGAGACATAGAAACTAATGAAGAAAAGTTTGAAAAAAAAAGCATAATGAAAATTCAAGTAAATGATTTTGAATTTAAGAGCTAAGATACCAAATCTTTGTGTTTAGAGTAGAAGGATCTTAATCATTGAGATCAAATTCACTAAATATTATAGTCTAAATGCTAATTACAACTGCCAAACTTCACATTAATGATTAACCTTTGCTCTTCATCAAACACGGGAAACTTGGCTTATATCCATTTCAACAATTGTTGAAATGACATGACTTATGTTTGACTTTATCCTATCAACACTTTTGGAGAGTGTGCATTGATGCTTTTAAAAAATGTGATATTGGTACTTTTTAACACTTTCCCAAAATCTTATTCCCATTGTAGATTCCCAAAATATTGCTTTCACCACTTTGGAAATAATAACTTGTGACATCTTTTGATAGACCCCTAATAATGATTGATGCCTCTAAAAAATCTTACCTTATAACATTTTTTGGTGAAACTGTTATAGATCTGATGTGAAAATATATGAAATGATACCAATATATCCAATAACTGTAAATAATAACCAAAAATAACAAGATCTGAATATAGAAATGCTTCACTTTATTAATCAAACCCTTAAGGTAGGGCAACACCATACATTCACTCCTTAAGGAAGGAGAACACTCTACAAGCCATATGCTTGTTCATACAATAATCCTTGACATCTCTCAATGGGGGGTCTCTAGCCTCTATATAGGCCTCATACATACAATACCATGGGTCATTACCATGCTTCCCTCAATAACACCTATCTAATACCATGGGCTTATTACATTATTGCTAACTACTTGTGGTCCCTTACATGATACGGGTTAACCACCTTATTTATTATTATGGACCATCCCATTATTATATTATTCCCTTGGGTACCTCCCTCTGTACCCCATATTATCCCCCCTAGGTATACTACATTCCACCCCCTTAACATGTTTTGTCCCCGAAACATATGAAGAACAAAAATAATAAGATCTACTCAAAAGAGTAGTCCACTGGTACCATGCACGTGCATCTAGCCATCCAAGAGAAAGGTGAACCATCGATCCAGCTGGTGCCTCGCTTGCTTGAGATGGAAGTTTACCCTAGTGGCTCTTCTGTGTTGATGTGTAGTAGGTGGATCATCGCTCCTCTCTATCTGTCATGCGGGGGTTGTTGTCCTTGTGGCTAATTCGTTGCCATCTTGTTGGTTGTTTTCTTGCGGGGTGATGTGGGTGGTGATATTCTAAAGTGTTAACCAATGGTGTATATTTCTTTAATTCACCACCTAATGGAGCCTAATTGGTATCTGGTACATGTTGTGGTGCCTGCTATTGTTTCTTATCTTCCAATATTACTTCAACCATTGAGTCCTCATCTGATGTATCAGTATCTGTAACCTTTTCTGCTTCAGCCTCCTTGGACACTACCTATTTTTCTGGTACCTGGTTTGATGTTTTTGTTTGATTGTCGACCATCAAGGGCTCATCATCTGATGTGTAAGTGTCATTAGAGCTTTGTGCCTTTGCCTCCATAGTCTCTACTTGGGTCTTAATGAAAATATCCTCCAATGTAATTTTCTTCTTTTTATACCAGAGCTTTAGGAATTTCTTCTGCACATTAATATTGATAGTACCCACCGATTCCATCCAAGGGTATCCGAAAACAACATCCACATTAAACATATCTGAAGCATAAAAATCAGAATGCAATACATACTTTTCCATAGAAATCTTCAAATCTTTATAAACTTGCACCTCCTCATTATTAACCTGTGTGCGCTCAATTTGTTTTGCTGGAACTTGCAATTTTTTTTCCAAATTAACATTGATAAAATTATGCTTACAACTAGGATTTATAGACATAATGATCTTCTCCTTTTGAATCAATCCATGAACCTGTAATAAGTAGATACTAGTAGAAAATAACCCCACATGTTTCTCATTATCTTGTTTTCTAGAATGAGACCATCTTTCTAAAAGGAATTTTTCAAATTCTTCATCGGGTAGGTTGGAACACTTCTTGTTGTCGAGTAATTCCCACCATGTGGCCGCCTCATCTGTAAAATTAGACACTACCCAAAATCTCCAATGTTTTGCCCATAATGACATTTTTACTTTTATGTATTCTTCAATAGTAGGACCATTATCTTTTCCTGTAAAATATAGTACCACCATGAAGAGGATTTGGGAAAAAAATTCACTTACTTGGCGAAAATTTGAAATTGTCACAATTTAGTGAATATTGCTCAGAATCCCTATTATGACATGTTTTCGGAAATGGAACAACCATTCTGCATCTTTCTATGTGATAGAAATCCTTATCTACACACTGGAATTTCTGATTCACGCTGCAACTATCCCACCGTCCAAAACCTTTCTGAAAAAATAACTGATTTTAAATCATTGATATCTCCCTCATGCGGACTCTAATTCAACTGATTTTTTTTTTTTTAATTGAGTATTTTTTTGCAAAGAACCCAGATCTGTAATTAGATTATGAAAATTTTGCACCAGAATGTACAGATCTGATCTGCAAACTCGTCGCCCTAAAAAATGTCTGCAGCAGAATTAATTTTTAAATCAACAATATCTACCTCATCTCGACTCCAATTCGACTGGTTTTTTTTTTCAAATTGGGTATTTTTTCACAAAAAACCTAGATATGCAATTATTTTCTATAGATTTTGCACCTGAACGTACAGATATGATCTGCAAAGTCTCCGCCCCAAAAAGTTCCGACAAAAAAAAATCTTCTTTGCCCAAGAAAGTGCTTTGATACCACTTGTTATAGATCTGATATGAAATATATGAAATGATACCAATATACCCAATAACTGTAAATAATCACAAAAAATAACAAGATTTGAATATAGAAATGCTTCACTTTATTAATCAAACCCTTAAGGTAGTGCAACACCATACATTCACTCTTTAAGGAAGGAGAACATGCCACAAGCCATATGCATGTTCATACAATAATCCTTGACATCTCTCAATGGGAAGTCTGTAGCTTCTATATAGGCCTCATACATACAATACCATGGGTCATTACCATGGTTCCCTCAATACCATCTATCTAATACCATCGGCTTATTACATTATTGCTAACTACTTGTGGTCTCTTATATGATACGGGTTAACCACCTTATTTATCACTATGGCTCATCCCATTATTACATTATTCCCTTGAGTACCTCCATCTGTACCCCATATTATCCCCCCTACGTATACTACAGAAACTATAAAAGCTATTAGAATTGAAGAGAAAATATGATATTAGTTATTGACACTTTAGAAAAAAATCACCTTTCCTTTATTGGTTCTTGGAATAAAACTTTCCTTATCATACCTTACGACAAATATCCAAAAATTGTTGGCACTTTACATAAAAGCTATAACTCAGCACTTTTTAGTGGACCTATGAAATCTATTGGCACTTTCCAAAATCATGTCTATTGGAGCTCACAAAAAAATATTCCTCCATTACACCTTTTGGTGGACATATGAAATATATCAACACTTTCCCAAAAACATATCCATTTTTGGCTCTTGTAAAAAAAACTTAAATAATTGCATCAATGACCTATACAAACGAAAGGTTTATATATATTTTGATGATTTTGAAAAAACATGAATTTTGCCACACTTTTAGTTTTACTTGTAAACAATTCCCAAAAACATGCATCAATGCTTTTGAAACAATGTGATATTGGTACATTTTGGCACTTCCCCAAAATATTAAGCCCATTAGAGATCCTAGGATATTCCTTTCACCACTTTGAAAAAAATGACTCTTTGACACCTTTTGATGCACCCTTGATAGTAATTGATACTTCTAAAAAAGCTTACCTTATAACAGTTTTTAGTGAACCTTCAAAATCTATTGGTGCTTGACAAACAACATGGTACTCGTTTTCAACATTTTGGGAAAAACTCACCTTTCCATAATCAATGCTAAGAAAAAGTTACTTTATTGAACCTCAACCTTTGAAACTCATTTGAACTTTCTAGAAAACCTATTCATTAGCACTTCTTAGTGGAACTTTGGAAGCTATTGGCACTTTTAAAAAATGTGTCTTTTATTGCTCATAAACAAACTTTTGCCAATGCACCTTTTAGTGGATCTCCAAAAGTTATTCTCACTTTCACAAAAGCTTGTCATTTTTAGTGTTTTCAAAAAAAATTCCACATTGCATTGATTACCTAGAAAAATGATTGGTTTTGGGAAATTTCGACTTCTCCGATGTTAGGAAAACACACACACACATATGAGGCTAAAGACAATTGCTAAAATAAAATACAAAAAATAGTTTAAGAAAAGCATGAAGTAAATAAAAGATATAAAAAATGATTGGTTTAAGGAAAATTTGGCTTCTTTGATGTTAGGAAAAACACACACAAGGCTAAAGACAATTGCTAAAATAAAACATAAAAAAAATAGTTTAACAAAGCATGAAGTAAATAAAAGATAAATTTAATAGAAATGCATGATCCAAGAGAATGCAATATCCAAAATTTAAAGTTTTATTGTGTTGTATATTTAACATAGAGAATTGAACATTTTTCTAGTAAATATGTGTGCACACACTAGAGTATTTAATAACTTGGTTGGGCTTGCACTTGCATGAAATGAGACTATAACCCCTAAGTGAACCAAATAAGCTTGTTCATGGCTCATAATAAATCAAAAAAATTTGAACATTAAATCACATACTTTACATAATAATTCATGTTATAATTGTCACCTATAATTTCCTAAAAACAATTATATATATATATATATATATAATAATTTTATTTTATTGTAATTTTAAATTATTATCTTTTCTCTTATTTAGCAAAAACTATATTATTATATCACCTTTTATTTTAAATGATTTAAAAATAAATAAATAAAAACCTTAAATTTAACCTAAATTTCTCCAAAATAACAGTATTATATTACTATTACCTGCTTATCAACAAAAGGAAATAAAAATCTTAAAATTTCGCTATATCATTATAAAACGATATTTTGATCATCATAAAAGTTCATTACTCCCCAGGGTTTTACTCTTGTGTGAGATATATGGTTTACTTTAATAAGCCCTCATCGTTATAAATTTCACTTTGGTATGCGTTCTAAAATGGTAGTTTTGAGAAACTTTACTCAGATTGTTCAAATTGAAGGCTTGAAAATTCCTCTACAGCAAACACTTCGAGGTTAAATATAGAATTAATAGCGATATATATTAGTATTGAACTCAAGGTTGACAATATCAACTTATTATTGACCATCATTTAATTTATGTTGATGGTAGAATGGAAAATTTTAATAAATATAAAATGAAGTTAATAATTAAATATATAGAATTCACCAGATTATATGTTATTGATGATCATTGATATATGTTATTGATGATCATTCAATTATATTGATGGTAGATTCGAAAATTTAATTAATATAAAATAATTAAATATTTGAATACTTTATATATATAGATATTATGATTGATTAGATTTTAGACTTTTGTGATTTATATTGTGAATAATAAATTTTTTAAATTAATTATATTATTAAAACCAAATTTTAATGATGTAATTAATCCCAATAAAAAAAAGATATTTTTAATTACAAATCTTATAAATTCTAAATATTTAATTATTAATTTTTATATAAAAATATTCTTAATGGCATATCTTATAAATTCAAATATTTAATTATTGACTTTTATATATATCTTATAAATTCAAATATTTAATTATTGACTTTTATATATATTGGAATCTTGATTATCAATAATGAGTTGATATTGTCGATCTTGAATATAATCTTCGCCAGGGTAAAGATCAAAGATAAAGATCCTTACATTGGATATCAATTTCAAAAAACCATATAACAATGTTCTGATCTTTCTTTAAATTGATTGGAGTGTCTTAAGAATATTTGCCTCATAACTTTTGACAAATAAATATTAAGCTATCCACATTATCTAAGTGTGGAGCCCTCTGGAGAAATCATGTAGCATTGTTGCATCATTTCCATACAAAGAAATAATATTCAATCGTTGTTTTGGATATGGGAAAAGATTCGTAGTGTAATTTTCCATATGTTAGTGGAAGGCTAGCAGCCGAAATCGTGGATTTTTGACAAAAAGGTTCTTGGATAGATAAGAGTATGTTTGGTGGTGTATTTTTCATGATAATTATCTGATAATGGTTTGAAGCAGGGTAATTAGGGATTTTTTTAAGAGTTTTTGATGGAAAATAAATAAAAATAAATATATATATAGTTTTAAGAGATAGTTTAATTGGTTAAGATCTAGGTGTTAAGTATTTTGTTAAGTAGGAGGTTATAAAATCGGCATTTTTGGGGTTAAGTTTGATTAAATAAGTCGATTGGTAGATCTTTTCGAGTAGATCTACCTAGATTATTATCCGTGAGATTCACGGTTATATATATATATATATATATAATTGTATTTTTGAAAATAAAAAATAGATTTAGTATTTTTGAAAAAATTTAAAACATGTAAAAATTCATAATTTTCTTTAATTTCTAATCAAATTTTTAACAAAATCTAACCAAAAAAATGGAGAAAAATTCTAAAAGTAACCTTTCTAAACTACAAGTTTGTTAAAAGGTTATTTGTATACATATAACTATGATTGATGATGATATTCTCTATATAATGAGAATATTTTTATACATATGACTATGATTGGTAATGAGATTTTCTATACAATGAGTGGAAAGTTTGATATTAATAGTCATGATAGTTGATATTTAATTAAAAGGATACTAGTTTAAGAAATTTGGTATTTTAATCAAAATATTATATTATATAAATGAATAGTAATAATTGAGAATCTATAAATAATATATTAACGTATAAAATGGATTTTTTTTTAATTTGTTATTATTCTTTAATAAATAATAAAGTCACTTGGAAATTTTGTATCTCCCAAATGGCTTTTTGCAAGTTGAGGCCATTCTTGAATAGCATATTAGCTTCTTTTGTTTTCCTTGTACACATGAAAACAAATGATTTGATAAATGTGGATTGCACATGTTTTATGTCTCAAAAAAGGGGTCGTAATAAAAAGTTCTTCAACTTAGCTTCTCTATTCTTCCATTTGATCAAAATTTGGGAGTCTCCCATGACTTGAAGGTTAGTGATTCCCTTTTTCTTAGCTAGGAGTAGAGCCAACTTTATGGTTATAAGCTCACTTTGATTATTTGTTGAATGATTTTTTGTTCCACGCTCTCTGGTGGACTATTAAAGCTTTAGGGAAAGCTCTTAAGATGTTCAACCTTCACGAGGCACACTTGAAAGGTAGTGAGTCCTCGTGTTAAAAAAAAAATCATTTCTTGCAATATAGACACCCCATGCTATAGTGAGGTGTAGTGGCTTGAATTGTTTTGTCTCTTTTCCTTTGTCTCATTTTCTTAAGACTACCGAAGTTGTGTCTCCTTGCCATTTTTTATTTAGACTAGTAAGACCTTCATCTTCTTTCTGAACTACATGGTGAAAGACTAGAGGAGAATAATATGGAAATTTGTTTCTAAATCTACTTCACACAAATTACATCTTCCTGAACCATCATAACTTAATGCATCAACATACTTTGTGGAATTTTCTTAGTCTCTTTATGGAACCTATGCCTTCTTGGCTAGCCCATGGTCCCTTGTTTTCCCAGAGGACCCAAAATTCACGTTGCACACATTATCAACACCCTTAAGCACTTGTTGTCATGACTCAAACCCTTTGTTGTAGACTAAACCAAAATGCCCACTCAATTTTGGCAATAGGCGTTGTTATCATGTGGTAGCCACAATCAATGCTATAGATCGACAACTGGTGTGAATTGCAAGGGTGGTACCCCTACGTTAGCATGGGGGTCCGAAATCATAGTTATGCCTCATGATTCAGGCTCTGTCTGCCAAAAAAATCAAACAATGGTGAATAAGTTGGCTAAATTCCACAACCCTGGTGGATTGTACAAGGGGGCAATTGTGGTTTAACATTGTGGTTCCCATCTGGAAAGCTACTCCCATTCACTCCCAAATGTGGGGTTTCTCCTCACGATTCCATGTTACTATTTTCATATTTTGACTTAGCATATGAAATATGTTGTGACCAATAAACTATAGGTCTCCCATGCTCCAAGCAACACCACCAATCCTAGTTCCTCTCACCATAGGTGCTCTTTTTTAAGTTTATTAACCAACACCTTCCTCCACTAGCATGAATGCAACGCTGGGATATTTTATCTCAAGTTAGTGTAGAAATTATGTGTATATTTGAAACTGCTCATGAAATTTACTAAAACAAAAGACTAACATATACTCTACTACCCTGGGGAATTCAATTCAAAATCGAGATCACAAATCATAAACATGAAATAATAAATATCACACATGCTCTGATATTTATCTAGGGGAAAGCAACTATTCAAAACCCCTTCCTATTTGTATTACATTAATCAAAGAATAGAGATGTAATACACATGCTTTCTCATGCCTGAGCACAACCTGCAAGTGTATATTCTCTCTCTCTCTCTGCCTGACTAACTGAGCCTGGCTAATACTTAGCCAATTTTCAAGCCCCCCAAGCTCCTATTTCCTTGTGTTGTTCCTTGAGTAATTAGTCCCCTATTAATTAGGAAATTCCTCAATTTGAATTGCACAATTCCTTTAGGTTGATCCTCTGACTGCATGCACCACCTGTACACATTGGAGTAGTCTACAATTGATAGTATACTGCCTTGGAATCTCCATCTCAACTGGTAACTCAAATTCTATGCATGCATCAATTATTTTGGGTTGATTAATTAGTTAATTGGTTGATCACTGAGTGTGGTTGAAGTCACACTTCCACAACTTGACCTTCCACTAGTTCCTCCAAGAGTTAGAACTAGTTTAACTACCAATAACTCAATTTAAATTAAATATATTTATATAAATTAGCAATCAATCATATTGAACTAAACTCAAGATTCCCAAATTAACTGAGTTAATTGAGTGAAAAGTGCCATGTCACCTCAGTTAACTACCTCCAAGTTTTTTGTTGATGTGGAAATTCAAATTTTCTCTAGTTTGACCAAGCAAGTTCAAACTGATATTTTCTTGTTATATTTTCAATGCTCCAAATCAACAAGAAAGGGATTATTAACCACCCCTATCATGCACTTGTGTAATGTACTTTATGAAACAACTCTCACTATTGTTGTTGCTATTGCAACATATGCAACTGAAAAGAAGAATAAAAACATAAAATAAAAATAATCATTGAATCAATCTGCAACTACCTATTGTGAAAATCATGTCATTGTTGACTCTGCTACTGAGCCTACTGCTCTGATGTCAACACTCACATGTATTCCTTAGTATCTGATTAACATTGATCCTCCCGCTACTAAATACTGTGGGCCCCTGTAGCAAGGTAATGATGCATGAGGAGAACACCTCAAAGGACCCTACCAAAATTTCTACAAATATGAGACTAGGGATTCACATCGCCCAACCTCACACTTGGAGGTATGTTTGCATGTGCTTGCTCTTCCTACTTAGATCGAAATTTCTTGTAGGTCTTTGCTTAAGTGGATGTCTCAACTCTTCCTCTTGTCTACTTCTCCATTGTGGTTGCTCCATAACTTCCTGAGGTTACTTCTAAGGCTCCATTTTGAGAGGTAAATTATGCTCCCTCTCAACCACCATGTCTCTATTCCCTACCTTTCTCCTCAAGTTTGTGCATGCATATTCTACCTCAAGTTCATACAAGTTCTTAACTTGAGCACTGATCTTCTTCACCTATGCCATGACTATGTGTCTCAAAAATTATTTCCCTTTGTTGAAGATTAGATCATAACCACATTCTTCCAAAACGGCAACGGAGATGAGATTTTTCTTTAGGCCCAAAACAAACATGACATCATTGAGTCTAAGAGGGGAGCTCAACTCCCTCTGAAAGGTGATTGTACCAATCTCGGTTTTGTTGTACTTTCCGTTTTCCCCAAACACAATATTCTTCTTGAGATCTTTCTCCTCCAAGTCACTGTAAAACTCTCTATTCCCCTTCATGTGGAATGAGGCACCTGAATCCAAGAACCACAGACTCCCCATCACATTGTTAGCCATGCATGTGATAAGGGTGAAATATAGCTCAAATTGTGAAGCCAAAGCTTCACCCGCTGCTGCTACTGCAGGCTCCTTCTTTCTAGACTTTTTGTGTGGACACTTAGTAGCATAGTACTTGAATTCATGGAAAATGAAGCATTTAATTTTGGACAAGTATTACTTCTTTCCCTCTTGGATAGATTCATCCTCACCTTGGGAATTCATCCCCTTGGCCTTCATTCCTTTACTGACTAAAGAAAATTCATCTTCCTCTTCTTTGGATGAGGCCCCATCTCGGGTATTCTACCTTATTTCCTCATGTACCAAATCGAACCATAAGCATTCCCAATTTGGTATTTTCTTATGGTTGTTGCTACTCTGGAATAGATATGTCAATTCTTTCCACATTGCATAAGGAGTTTCTTTCTCATGAAGATTTGAGAAAATGTGGTCTCGTACTCCCTCCAATATTATTATCCTCGCCTTGGCTACACACTTCTTCCATTCTACTAGATTTTGGGCATCAACTTATCCTAGTTTCTAGATGTCATTATCAACAAATTCCTTGAATCCATTATCTTCTAGTATTTCCTCCATGTGGTCCTTCAAAGAAACAAAATTTGAGTTTCCCTTAAGGGAATACTCATGTCTTAGTCCATAGAAATCCATCCTTCTAGCTCTAAAGAATTGATCATGTAGATTCAATCCTCTTGATAAAAAAATTCAAAATTTTTGGTCTAATGTGAATCATGCTCTAAAACCATGTCAAAATTATGTGTATATTTGAAACTGCTCATGAAATTTACTAAAACAAAAGACTCAAATATACTTTGTCTTGTGGAATTCAATTCAAAATCGAGATCACAAATCATAAACATGCAAGAAGAAATGTCCCACATGATCTGATATTTATCTAGGGGAAAGAAACTGCTCAAAATGCCTTCCTATCTATATTTCATTAATCAAAGAATAGAGATGTAATACATATGCTTTCTCAAGCCTGAGCACAACTTGCAAGTGTATATTCTCTCTCTCTTCCTAACTAACTGAACCTGGCCAACACTTAGCCAATTTTCAAGCCCCCCAAGCTCCTATTTCCTTGTGTTGTTCCTCAAGGAATTAGTCCCCTATTAATTAGGAAATTCCTCAATTTGAATTGCGCAATTCCTTTAGGTTGATCCTTTGACTACATGCACCACCTGTACACATTAGAATGATCTGCAACTGATAGTAAACTGCCTTTAAATCTCCATCTCAACTGGGTAACTTGAATTCTCTTCATGCATCAATTATTTTGGGTTGATTGATCAGTTAACTGGTTGATCACTAAGTCTGGTTGAAGTCACACTTCCACAACTTGACCTTCCACTAGTTCCTCCAATAGTTAGAACTAGTTTAATTGACAATAAGTCAATTTAACTGAAATAGATTGCTACAAATTAGCAATCAATCATACTGAACTGAACTCAATCTTCCCCAACTCAAATTAACTGAGTTAACCAAGTGACTAGTGTCATGTCACCTCAATTAACTACCTCCAAGATTTCTACTAATGTGGAAATTCGAATTTTCTCTAGTTTGACTAAAGCAAGGTCAAACTGATATTTTCTTGATGCATTTTTAATAGTTATGAACACATGAGGGTTTAATATATTACACACAACCATGTAAATAGAGCAACATCACCAAAATTTCTCAAATTGGCTTCAATCATTGCATTCCATTCCAGACAATAAAAAGACATAGTTGGTAGATAATCAAGTTATCACACATAGTAAAGTATGATTTGTATACCCAATAGTTACATAAGCTGGAAGACATTTACAGGCCCCTTGAGATATTTTTAGCATCAAGACTAATTTTTATTTATATCTATCGATATTAGAAAATATATCCATGAAATAAAATGTAGTTGCAATGAACATCTCTTGGAGATTCAAATAAGTGTATGTTTTCTAGAAGATTGGATGCCACCTCATTAAACAAGATAGGTGCATCTGTCCCATGTGGAAAACTCAGCATAACAACCTAACAAAATATTTTTATTTTTCTACATATCACAAGTGAAGAGTTTACAAGGTAAAGAATAAGAAATTAAACATGCATAAATGCAGTGTGCTTGTCCTCATGCTCTTGCATCAGACTCCCACAAAACAAAACAAAAAACATGGACTCCTTTTGCATGAGGCCTACAATTGTTCTGTCATGTTTCTGGATCTCTATAGCATTCATCCAAACTACATCTTCAACTGGAATACCCTTCCATTTGACCAAATACTCATGGTAGTCTTTCTTCTTAGTTCTCTTAGAAACTCTTTGATTAAGGATGTTTTCCAACTGTAGATTCTAAGTTGTAGGCATTTGTGCCTCCCACTGAATCTTCTCTTGCTCATTTTTATTCTCTTATTCAGTTTCACTATAGGTGTACAAGTATACTCATGTTTTGGAAATATTTCCTTTCTTAAGTATGTTGAAAGAAGGTCTCCCACTTCACAATTGACTTCTCTTTTATTGAGGTTTGATCTCCGCTTGTATTTCTAGCTTCTTTCTTGTAGATGTTCTTTAACAAGTGTTGGGCCTCATAATTGTCATCAATTCCTTGCCTTACTTCTTAGTTTTCAAATTATTTTCTAAGTCTTTTTTGTAAATAGGCCATGATAAATTATGTAGTATGGATTCTAGTAGTTTTTTATATGCATTTATTATTTTATTATTTTCATGAACATATTTGACCAATAACGTGTTATTTACTTACGAATGAATTCTTATTTTGGACAGGAATTTGTTGATGCATTGGCATTTGATGTTGCTTCCTGGAATGATCATAGGATATCAGATAGCCTCGAGTTATTATACTTTGTTTGGAGTAAATTAGTTAAAGAAAATTTTCTAACCTGATCCTCGTGATGCATTAAAATATTTGTAGCTTAAACGAGCATCCTGAGAATATTTAATTTTCAAGATCTCTCATTATTAGAAATAGATTTTCTATCCTTATGTTTTATCGACATAATATAAAATCTCGCATTAAGCCTCGAAAGGGGTTTTTCAAGCTGTAATATTGTTTTGACATAAGCTCAGACTTGTGAATACATTATTTGTAATTGGTTCTCTGTAATTGAATAGAAGTGTTTATTACTCAAGGTTAATCTGTTGGGATGATTCTTTTCATAAGGAAATTCGATTCCAGTGATTTGGGCCCAATCCTGGAAGAAACATTGTCTTCACTTATATAATTAAATTAGTGTTTGATTCTCCTGTTTCAGCTATTTGTCTTTGCGCAATTGTTATTAATTTTTCGTTGTTTCCTTATTAAATTGAATGCTCTATTTTGAATCACATTTATCGAGATCGTTACAGAATAGAATTGTTGTAGTTAATTTGTTAAAATCATTTTGATTTCTTATTGTTTCTTGTAGATTATCATAGATTTTTATCTTTCTTACTTAATCACTTTTGATATTACGATCTTGCAATACTATTTTTCTACTTTGTAGTTGTTGTTCCCTAAGAAAAAGATTAATTTCCAGTAGGTTTTCTTTTGTTGTTTCCTTAGAAGCATTTAGAAGTTAATGTTTTTAATGGTTTTTTATATTAAAAAACTACATTCTGAGTTGATTTCTTTGGTATTGCATTTTTTTGTCTCAATAGAATAGCAGTAACTAGTCACACCGACATTTCTCTTATATAAACTATGATGATAACCTTGAAATAGAAAAACGAAACCTCAGGTTGATAAGTTAATGTGCAGTAGTAAATTGGTCCTTTTAGGAAAAATTAATTGGCTCAACATTTTGGCACTGTTGCCGGTGAGGTTGTTAAAGAGAGTCCTAGTTGTATCCCTGGGGGATCGATATTAAAGATGAAAGGTAAGAACCTGCACATGCATCCAAGTAAAATATTGTGCTAGTGCCTGCCCTCAACTAATACGTTTAAGTTGTTTAGTTTGTTTCAATAGAAAGAAGCCTAGGACTAGGAACCAGATAGAGATGGATCATAAATATACCCCAAAAATCACCAAAACCTAAGGTCAACTTGACCTTGGAAGAACAACCTTTATAGACAAAATCTTTCACAAAACAAAATCTCAAGCATCAATATGTCCTCGAGAAGTATATGGGAATGGTTCTAATGTTATTTACCCTTGATTAGCAAGGTCATCTTCTGCAGCTAACATTGAGATTCATAATAAAACTTTAGGACCTGAGCAAATCTTTAAAGATATACTTGTTAGGCATTTCAGTCCTTTTGATAAGAGTGAGGGGAACTCTTGTAACTCAAGGGAAGGGAGAGGTGAGACAAGTGACTCATACACTCAACCTTCTAATTAGTAATCTCCTGTGACACCCATTGTGAGACAAGAAACTAAAGTTCCTAACCTAAGTAGTGTCATGAGACCTGGTCAAGGTCTAGAAACCCGTCAACATATTACTCTTTTTCAGATAGTACCTCCTCACTACGGGATCCCTAAAGATTACTGGCAGATATTTAACCAAGTGGAAAATGAATTAACAGGAACAAAAACCTCAACCATAGAATATCCTATTGTTTATCCATAAGAGAATGCACCAATGAAGGCTATCCCACTGAAAAACCTTCCAAAATTTCATGGGATGGCCTCTGAAGATCCCGATGAATTTTTGTTTATGTTTGATGTCTTATGCAAGGGATATGATTATACTACTGACCCCCAAAAATTAAATTTATTTCCTTCTACCTTAAAGGGAGAAACATTACAATGGTTCATGGGATTTGGGGGTGGTACTATAACTTCAATGGATCAAATGAAAGAGGCTTTCCTTACTAAATATCAAGATTATTCTTGATCTAAGGAACTAAGGGAAGAAATATTTAATATGATTTCAAAAGAATATGAAACATTGGAGGAATATGTTGAAATATTTCAATATAATTTACAAAGATCACCATATACTACTCTACGAAAGGAGGTATTGAAAACTACTTTGATTAGAGGTATGAAATATGAATGGATAGAAATGATTAATTTAATGGGGCAAGGTGACATTTCTAAAGAAGAATATGATGACATTGTAAAAATGCGAATCAGGTGTTCACGAGGGAGTACATGAACAAATCCCGGGACTCACGTTCTTTTCAGTAGATATAATAGAATTTCATGGGGAGGAGTCACACGAGCAGAGATTGGTAATATTTTAGAATATTTTAAAACTGATATCTTAAGTACAATAACAACATAGTTGGAAGTTTTACAGGTAAAATAGAAGTATGCTGAAGTGGAAAAAGCATTAGTTATTTTTTTCCTCAGTTTTGAAAGAAGCATAGTCGTAAAGAATGTATGTTGGTTACAATCGAGATATGTGCTATTTGTGCCAAAGATCATTCAACCGATCATTTTCCTTCAATCCCTAGGTTGAAAGATGTATTTAAGGAAGTTGAAGAAGAAACAAAACCAACGTATTTTGTGGAAAAACAACGACAATGGCAGAATCATCCATTAGGTATGCTTCAGAACCCTTCTATGTTTTTTTCTAGATATTTTCTCAATAGTAGTCTCCTGGATTAAATTGGCAGGGCCACCAACATGCTCCTAATGCCTGGAAGCCTCAGCGATACAATTTTCCACCTTAGAAAAATCAACCATTCTGTGGTCCTTCTTGGCCAAATCAACAATATCCCACAACTTCATGGTAGAATACACCAAATAATTCATACCCTCTGCAATGGGAAAATAAACCTACTCAAGGACCAATGTGGTCCCAGAATTGGCAAGGCCCCATTGGACTAATTAATCAATCAATGCGGGTGATTCCTAAGTAAAAAAATCAACCACCATTACAACCTCCACTTCAATCACCTCTAAACACTCCACCTCTGCTACGACCTCAGTTACCTGCACAACCAAATATGAATCCAAATAATAGACATGTGTAATTTTATCGAAATTCTGGAATCTTCGGATTCCCCCCTTCTTATTTGGAATGTAACGAACTACATCTAAGATCTGGGAGAGCCATCTTTCCATAAGATCACTTAAAAAATCAAGAGCAACAAGAATATGACAAACCCTCTAAGGAGCAGTCTTCGACATAACATTCTTATCCTACCTAATCACTATTGAAGCATAATCGTCTAGTAAACCAACAAATATACAAGAACCCATTGAGATAATAGTTATTTCTCCTCTGTTACCTAAGAGATTAGACATAATAAAATCACCTATCTATCTTAACTTTAATCTCTTAGGGGAATTACAAAATTTATGTATCAAAATCCATCTCCTACGGGCTATTAGAAAAATACCCATTAATTCTAAAACCGTTAAATAATTATGTGTTAAAAACCCTGGTAGGAAGCTAAAAGGCTCTCCTACAGTCCATGTTTTAAGGAAACTCTCTGATCTCATCATGGGAAAACAAATACCCATCAAATATAAGGACCATGGAAACCCTATAGTCATTTTCCATATTCAAGGATATAATTTCCCAAACACTTTAGTGGACCTAGGAGCGGCCATAAATATTATACCACTTGAAACTTGTGGACTCCTTGGAATAGCCAGATTTAAATCAACTCCAACTATGCTGGAACTAGATGACATATCCATAGTAAAACTGGATGGGACTTTAGATGATGTCATTGTTTCTATAGATTCCTGGGAATACCCAGTAGATTTTCTGGTCCTCAATCCTAAAAAAAAACTAGAAGGACACCCTTTGATATTAGGAAAACCATGGCTTGCCACTGCAAAAACATACATCAGGTGTCAAACCCAAAGTATGACAATTGCTAAAGGACAAGATATCAAGAATATTATCTTATACCCTCCCACTAGATTTAACATGTCAACTAACAATTTTATATTTTCTCGCCTGAATATCAGGAAGGAAATTTACGCTCTCCTCTTACTATCAACAAAGATCTTATGTTTAAAAGGCGAATCAAGAATGATATAATTAACGAGTTTATTAATCAACCTTCCACTCTTGGGAACCCAACCTATCGAATGTTGAAATTTGCGCTTGACAACGAAGCCCAAGGAAATCCGCTAAAGGACTTGAACACTTAACATGTACCCACAACTGTACTTCACAATAGAATTCCCATTGAAATTGAGCCTGAAAAGACCTTAAATATTAATGCCAATATTAATGACCTTTACCGTGAAAATATTATTCGAATTCTTCAAAAATATAAACAATATTTTGCCTAGGAATATTCTAATATGAAGGGCATCAATCCACAACTCTACGCACATCATATTTATATCAATAAAGATGCCTGAGCCATTCGCCAACCTCAAAGAATACTAAATCCACATCTCAGGGACATAGTAAAACACGAACTTCAAAAACTTCTTGATGTTAATTTCATATATCCTATTTTTGATAGTCATTGGATTTAACCACTGGTAGTAGTCCCTAAAAGGAATGGAAAATGGATTATTTGTGTCAACTATAGAGAACTAAATAAAGCTATGCAAAAAGATCATTTTCCCCTCCCATTGTTTGAACAAGTCCTTGACACTCTTGCCGGAAAGAAATATTTTTCTTTCCTCGATGGGTTCAATTAATCAAATCTAGATTTCCCATGAAGATCAAGATAAAACTACGTTCACCTGTCAATAGGGAATTTTTGCATATAGAGTCCTACCATTCGGGCTATGCAATGCACCAACCACTTTTCAAAGGGAAATTCTCATTATTTTCTCTGATTTAATTAATGAAGGACTTGAACTATATATGGATGATTTTAATCCTTATGGTAATGATTTTGATTGCACGATGCATGATGCATAACTACCAGGTTATGCCTCAATCATGAAAAATGTCATATGATTATGACAAAGGGCATAGCTATGGGAAATTTTATTTTTCCTACAGGAATTCAGGTAGACCTAGCTAAGATTGATGTAATTATTAAACTCCCTTCCCCTTGAATGCAAACAAAGGTACATAGTTTCCTTGGCTATGCTTGTTATTATCACTGTTGGCTTAGGGGGTCTTGACCTAGGTTCAGAGTTAGTTGTGCCAACCAACAAATCCATACACTACATAGCGTAGGATTCAGTCTCACCCGAAGCAGTATGGGGGGATGCAAGAACCAAGTTTCTGCATCCAGAGACGAGTTTGATGTCTTTTAGTGCCTCAGATCTTCCTTCATGCAAATCGATAAGCCCTTAGGGCTCGGTACTGCAACTCTACTAAAACAGTCTTCAGACCTTCGCGAAGGTCTACGACTAGCCTTTGTGGACCCTTAATAGTCGATTTATCTGCTTACCCGTATCAGAGAACAACCCTTAATTAGTGTTCGTGCAGATCTACTTAAGTTATTTAGAAAACATAAAAGAATTCATCATTGTCTTCCCAAAAGTACTTAACATGCATTGTGTACATTTATTAAGACTTATTCAAGAGAATTTCCCAATTAGATCAATATTCCATAAACACATTATTCATCAAGAGCATCTATCATAAACAGAAGTAAACATAGATAAACATAAATACACAGGAATTCTTCAATAACTTTCTTTATTGATCTTCAGTTCAGATTTACAGACTCAAAACTACCCTGCGCACTCAGCTATAGGGGTCCATGCACTCAGCTGTGGACTCTACCTAGGCCTCTGTACACTTAGCTGTAGAGCCTTTCTTCTCCTATCTGACCTACTTCTCTGCACTATCACTTCTCTTCTATTGACCCATTACATCCAAGATTATGCCTTAGACTCTCTAAGACACACCTATTTATAGCCTTTTTCATACAATCCCATGGTCTGTGGACCATGGGTGGATCTCAAAACTGACTCAAACTTTACATAAACAAGGGGCTAAAACCCCTTTGACTCCTAATCATCTACGTGCTCCACATCCAAAAATCGTGGATACTTTACATTACTTACAAAAATATATCAAAACTTGGGTTATTTTAACCCCAAAACTGACCCAGGGGACCCCATCCCAATAGGCCCCCAACACAAAGATCATGACTCACCCTCGAGTCACTCGGTTGGTGTTGGTGCCCTATTTTGTCCCCAATTCCACTATTCCCCACCTCCATTTTTGTCATTTTTGTACTCCTATACCTACTCTCCTATCACTTTCATTGTCCTAAAACTATCAAAATCCTGCCATGAGGTAAAGCATTTCATTTGTATCATTTTACTGTTTATTGGTTGAGTTTAAGTGAATTTAAGTTGTTCCTAATGAGTTAACTAATAAATATGATTGGGTGTGAGTATTGCAGCAGCATGAGCGGGTTAAGATCAAGAGAGTGCTTATGCATAAGACATGTTTTACCATTTATGTACTTAACAACCACTTCAGGATCAACACTCAACACTATAAAGGATGAATAGGCTTCATGCTTCTAGATGATCGAGCCACCCACAATTATGATCGAACGAGTTTGATATCAGCCATGATTAAGATCTTCACCGTCCTCGCTGAACTAAGCCTATGCCAATATTGAGATTAGTTGAAGATTTGTTATGCTAAGTAGAACAGGGTCGTTCGAGTGATTTGATTTGGAATATTAATTTAGCCAAGTCATTGGACTTGCTATGTATGGTCTAATGTTGGTTTAAACTAAAATCGATGCCTATAAAGGCTTGCTTTGTAATAGCTAGGAAGTTAGTGAGAAAAAGAGAATACTGTGATTGTATAATCGAAGTATTATTTCGAGACATATTATTTTTAAATTGAAGATTGTTATTATGGCCATGCATTAAGTTCAGATCGATTCACTTGATGGTTTGCTATGTGTTCGTGAATTAGATGTCTTAAGATTTCCATTTTTACGTAAGTAGTTAAGATTCCCCAGGTGCGGTTGGGCCCACCATCATCTGGGAATAGCTTTGTATTAATTTTTAGGAAGCATAGTCATGTGTCAATTATAGCTGCTTCTCATTTTTTTTTGGTTTGTCTATTAAATCTTTTATACACTGCGTGGATACTTTCATTGATTTGGAACAATTTTATTATGCTAACCATTGGCTGCATTTTCATACCTTTCAATTTAGCAATCTGAATTTGTAGTTCTTGTTTGCATCATAGATATTTGCGCGCCTACCTTTGATATAGAGTCATACTCTATTTTCCAAAGCAACAAGTTGTATTGTCCTAACTGTGTTCTGAATCAAATGCTTGTGGTGCGCTGGTCCCTTGTTTAAAATGAAAAACACACCACTAATATGCTAAAGTCAATGTAATTCATTGATATAGCAAGGATTGATATCGTGTGGATTTTGTTGTGTAAAATAAGGAGCTTGATTGATAGTGTGTGATTGAGTGCATTTTAGTTAATAACAGATAGAAATTGTAATGCTCATTTTTCATTATCAATTCATTTGATTTTCCTTTAATCATTTTCATGAATGTGTGTTACCATAGGACCATTCCTTTCAGTTGAAATAGCTTAAATTATCATAGGATAATTTAGTCATGTTTCTCGTTTAATTGATGAAAGACAGATTCCTAGTTTCTTTAAAAAAGTTCACAGATTGATTTTGAAAGTTCAATTGAGTGAATTAGATTTCAGTGTGATTCCTTTTACCTTGTTTTGAGTGCTTGAGTGCAGTGTTGCAGTCTAGAATTTGATAAATATAGATACTTTTGGTTGAAATATTAGTTTCCATATTGAGGTAAGTTCTATTAGTATTGCCTTAGTACAATGTGTGCTTGCGAGATTTCGAAGTAGTTAAGGTTGAAATCAGTAGTGTGATTTACCTCTTTCATTAAGAAGATAGAGTGTTAGTTTGCTGAAGTCTTAAGTAGGTTTGCTTGAGCTTAGTTTGAGATTTGATTCATGTTAAACAAAACTGAAGCATAACCTCTCAAGTACAGTTTTGTGTGTCTTATAGAAATTCATAGTTGTCTTATTTTTCTTTTCCTTCTTGAAAATAGACTTAGAGTTTGGATTTCGAATGTAACTTTAAAACTGTTGAGTTGATGTGTGGAGTCGGTTTAATTGGATTTGCTTTCATAAGTTTATCAAAGTAGAATTTGTGGTAAAGAGTTAGGCCTTTGCTTGAGTCCAGATTCCAATCCAAGAATAGAATAGGTTAAGTTTATAGAGATTTAAAGTCCTTAAGTTGAATTTGATTATTGATTCTGCTTGTGTTAGCAAGATGGATTGATTTCCTTTTTTAAGTTGTGTGTTTACGAGAATTTGTGTGTTCCATTACTTAGTTGATCACTATAAAGGAAACATTAAAGCTTTGAACAAGAACTGAATTTAGAAAGCACAGTACAACTCGTTTTTACGAGCCCGGATTGACATATAGATGCAGGAGAATTAATACACCCATTAAATCTCTCAACATTTTGGCAACGTTGCCAAGGAAGTTGTAATTTTTTATTCAGGTAACTATTATTATTAGAGTTTCATGATCTTGCAGGACTGCCAGAGGGCGAAGAGTGTACGGTAAAAGATGAGTGAAGAGCCACACATCCACTTTTGTGAGGTTGCTCCAAAGTCTGACCGATTACTGCTTGTTCTTGAGTTTCTATTTCCTTTATCTTTATGTGTAGGAGTATAGGTAGACCTAGAGATAGTAAGGGTAGATTTATTTCCAGTTCTAAATTTCCTGTAACCTTTGGATCAGTGAATATGCCTCTCATTAATGTTGGTAATTGATATTCAGGACTGAGACAAGAAGGAGTAAGTGTTGATACCAACTTGGTTTCAGATCGAAAGTTCTTAAATCAAGAATAAAATACCATTCAATAGGTTGTATTTGAAAAAACTAAAGGGATCGAGGTAGGAGAACCAGTAGAGTTGCAAGATAACGTGGACGTGCAATCAACCAACATCAACCATGTTCCAATACCTCCTGTTCACACTATAATCAACGAACCTCTTCGGGTGCCCGTCGCAGATATGGACCACCACGACAGGGAGAACAAAAACAATGAAGAACACCATGGAGAGGGAGAAGGCCCTCAACGCAATGTTAACTTCTTTGTAGGAAACAACCTGGAAGAACCAAGGGGAGGGCCAGAGGAAGACGACGAAGAGACTACCTTTGGATTCCCTATCCTAGATGTTGGCTTGAGGGGGCTTGACCCAGGTTCAGAGTTATTTAGCCAAACAAATCCCTACACTACTAGCCCTTTTGGAATCAGTTCGAGGAACGTGGACTGAAGTCTCACCCGAAGCAGTATGGAGGGATGTTGGAACCACGTTTCTGCACCCTTGAGATGTTTGAGGTGTTGATTTAGTCCAACCACATAGGTTACTTCACGCACTGTTCTAACCTTCAATACCCTCACGATCTGTTATAATCGCCTTTCGCGCAGCCCTAACCAGGGGCTGAGATGCTTTCGCACTACTATGACAGTGAACTACACTATTTCCCCAAACTACACCATGAATCTTACTTATCTTCTTAAAGATCTTAGTTAACTTCATGTAAATAGATATTCTACCTTCCATTCACTTAATCAACACATTCATACATATTCGTGCATCATATAAGCATTAAAAGTGCAATGTGTATTGAATGTAACAGATGCATAAAATAGGAAATAAATACGCAGAATGGATATGAAACTTCTCTCCATTAATGTTCCAACTGTTACAAACTCGACTCGCCCTGCGCACTCAGCTACAGGGGTTCGCGCACTCAACTGTGGACTACTATGCCTATGCGCACTCAGCTACAAAGCCTTCTCCTACTCTACGACCCAAAACTAGACTTTACACTTCAAATATGACTCAAATCTTCATCCTTAAATTTGTCCTTCCATTGATTGATTGATGTCTTAACTACTTAGAACATCACTCCATTTATACAATCCCATGGTTCACTGACCATGGGTAGGTCTCTACAGCCGACATTTCATTACAAAATTGAGGACAGATAACCCTATGATGCTTTTACAAGCTACGTGCTCCATGCCCACAAAATGCAGTCTTTACATTGGAGTTACAATTTTTGACCAAAATCTGGGCTCTAAGCCCCAAAACTTCCCTTGGGAGATCCCACGCCCAACAGGCCCCCAACACAAACATCATGACTCACCCTCGAGTCACTCTATCAGTGTGGAGATCTTTGCATGAAGACCTCCCAATTCTACCTAAATCACTGCAAGATCGGCAGCGCACTGAGAGGATGCGTGTTGTACTTCCTCGATTTGTTGTGTAGATACCATTGTAGTTGAACTTCCGCCCTGAACCTTTTCATGTGTTTCCTGCAGCTGTGCGAGATTTGTTTCAATGGAGCCGGTAACGATGTACAACTCATCAATCCACGGCTGTAAACGCGCCTTCAAAATGGCTTCCTTATGTCGAGCAACATATACCTGTTCCTTGAGTCCTTTCGCCTACTGCATCCTCGCGAGCCTATGTGTAAGGGAAACTGTTTGCGTGGTCCCTTTTATGCCACGGTCATGCCTAGTGCGAGGTTGGTTATAACAGTGCTAACCTGTGGGGTGTGCACCTACAACTCCTGTATCTACGCTCGGAGAGCCCCCAACACCATCTGGTGTTCCTCCACGAATTGTTGGGGGGTATCCGTGATGACTTCCCTCACGATCTCCCCAATGTCATGCAGATCCCCCTTAGTGAGGGTGATTAGATCAAAAGAAGTCTTTGAAGCCTTCAACTTCTTCTGCAGCCCTACCTTCTCTCTTTGGTGCAGTCGTTTTAGCTGGGTGGACACTGTCTGCTAGTCCATGCCACCTTTCTCTATATCTGTCTCCTATTCAGGCAAAGGCAACTTGTCTCCCTCGTGCTCTTCCTCAGCTACCTTCTTTTGTTCTTCCACTAGCTTTGCAGCATCGTCTGCCACCTGGGCCTTAGTTGCTGCTGCTTTGTTCCTGTGTTTTTCTGTCAACTACGCCATTCGCAATTTCACCTCATCCTTTTTCCCCTATGCGGTGAACTTTTTTGCTTCCACCGTGGAGTTGGCTAGAGTGCGCCACTCCAACGGCCATGACTCAAGGACTTCGAAGATGACATCATCTGTTGCCAGGTAGGGTAGCTCGCACCATGTCTTAGCGGGCTCCTTCTGCGCCCTAATGTAAACGTGATGGAAATCTACCTCGAACTCTGTGAAGCTCTGCTGACTGTTGTAGAAGGTGGGAAATAACCATGGCTTGCAATTAATCCCCATTCTAATTTTCATTTCCATGAACACACAAAATATTTTGTTGTCCCTTATCCTCTGCGCGTCTCGGGTTTCCCATAGTGAAGCATACTTCGTTGCCTCTGGAAGGTCCTGCATGATCGTCGGGAACTAGCTGTCTTCAGGAAATTCCCATGCCACCAGTACTATGGACATAGAAGCCAGGCATAGTGAAAAGTCTTCCCTTGCTCCTGTGCCTTGCCACACTTCTCAAGGAACTCTTTGCATAAGTAGTTGGCCCAGTTGAATTGGACCCTTTCTGCGCATTACGCTGCAAGTGCAACCACCGGCATGGGCACCTCATTCGTGCGACACTTCCGCATAACCTTCACTGCCAATATCTGCATCACGACTTTGACTGTAGGGTTATTGATGCTGGAAATTGCATACCCTCTCTTCTTCTTCTATAGCTTGAACTTCTTTTTCATGGCCTCTGTGATGGCCAAATCATCTCTCTTACCCTCCGAGATGTTTGCTGGGTCCTCCCATTTACAAGGGAGCCTGGTAATTCTATGAATCAAGTTCTCTGGGATGGGGATGGGCTCCTCCAGCCACAAGCACCCACCATGCACCAAGGAGAGTAGCTGCCTGATGAAAAAAAGGTCACTGTGGTGCGTTGGTAATGTGGCACCCAGAGTAGGTTAAAGTCCTGCCTTTTCTACACCTCTCAGCCACTTACACAGCTCTAACTCTATGACTCCAGTTTACGCGTCTTTCTTTTGGCACATTAGCTACGTAGTTTCCAAATGTGGGAACTTCTCGTGGTCCACAAGATCTCAATCTTCAAATTTTAGTACAATCACTGGCCTCAAGTGCGCTCCTTCGAAAACGATGTCATCAGGGAGCAGCAGAGTTGCAGAGAGCTCTTTCTCTCGTCTATATCTTTAGGCACCTTAACTTTACCCTTCTGCAAAGGAACATATGCGGGCATCCTGGTAAGAGGGTTCATACCCTGGGTGTCAACCACCATTTCTACATCCTCCTCCTCCTCTACTAGGATTTCTTCAAATTATTCCTCCTCATCGGCCTCCAAATTAATAGCCTTCCCATTTTCGTCCATGGTAAGCTTAGTCCTTAACGGGTTCCTAGGGGATACGTGCACTGGTACCATAGCCTGCTTGTCTTTCTTGGGTCTCGGTGTGTGTAGCAATTTAGGGATTTCTATGACTATCCTGACACTTTTTGCGGCTTCTGTTGGAATTATGATACAGGTGTTGTCCTTGATGGAAACTCACTTAGATGATAGATCACAGTGCAACAGGTCAATAGCAAAGAATTAATGATCAAACTACAAAGAATGAAGAAAGAGAGGTATACGCAGGTTCACCTTGACAAAGGAGCGTATACATGTGGGTTAACAGACCAAAAGGGGCGTATAACGTACACACGCACTTTCACAGAATGAAAAACGTGTATATCTTAGAAAACTAAGTTTTGGTCCAAGGTATTTGGTCCATGGTATTTTGATCCATGGTATTGGTCCAAGGTATTTGGTCTGAGGTATTGACCCTAGGTATTTGGTCCAAGGTATTGGTCTTAAGTGGTTTTGGCCCATGGTATTGAGAAAGGCCTAAAACTATAAAAGGAGGAGAAGATCATTAGGCCAAGGTGTGAAAGGATTGAATATTTGATGAAGTGTGAGATCCAGTATGCAAGTTATGGGTTTGTGATGCTTTGTTGATCTAAACTAAGGATGCACCTATGTGGATGATGATGATGGATGATGGATCAGGATCTTAAGGCTTGGAATGTATTATCATTATGTGATTTGATCATGGATAGACTAGATCTAAATACTGACACATGTTTTATTCTGTAAATGTTATAATCTGGGTATGACTGAATTCTGAAATAGCTGTGAAGTTTTTAAGTTAGTATTTGCAGATCTGTACATGGGTTCGCTTTGGTAAAAGCACATATACATGCTGGTTTGGCTCATCAGAGTAGTGTATACATTATGGAATATGATATCTAAATTTGTAGTTGGTTTTAGTGGTTGTTGTAGAGTTTTGGATTCTGTTTTGTGTTCTGGTGACTGTGTTTTGATGACAGGCCTTCAGTGATTCAGTTGTGGGTGATTCAGAGATTGATGATTAAGTTTCAATGATTGGTTAATGCAATAGTTGTATTGCAGTGGTGATTGATTTTGAGCTTCAATGTTGTTGATGGGTCCAGTATGAAAATTGGATGAAACGTGGTCTTTAGATTATGGTGTTCTGTTCCAAGAGTATCTAGTATGAAAATTTATGAAACGTGGTCCCTGGAGGAAGAGAGAAGTTCGTAGCCTTATGTAGGCTGGTGCTTATGTATTGGTAAACATATAGGCCAGTACAAGAGCCAGGGGGTTGGAGCTCCCTTCCAGTAGTAGCCGGAAAATGAGTGAAGGTTGGAGCCTTCAGTAGGCCGGCACCTACGTACTAGTAAACGAATCGACTAGTACAAGAGCTAGGGGGTTGTAGCTCCCTTCCAGTAGAAGCTGGAGAACAAGAGAAGGTTTTAGCCTTCTACAGGTGAGTGCCTATGTACTGGTATGATTTTTCACCAGTACAAGATTGTAAACAAGTTTTTCTTATATTAAAAAGAAGACAACAGCAGGTGGTTTTTGTCCCACATTGGGTTTCCACCTTAAATCTTGGTGTTCATGTATGTTTCTTATGTGTGATGGTCTGTTCTGTTTTTACTACACCTGGTTACTGTTTATATGGTTAATGAAGTACTGATGCACTGATTAAAGATCAACATATGATGAATTAACTTAATCATAAGTTTGCTAGATATACGCTAGTTGCCTTAAATACAGTTGCGTGTACATGCAAGTTCCCTTCACTGAAGTAGCATATATGAATCTGATTATGGAAATGAAAAAGTTATTGATTTTATAATACTGATTCACCCCCCCCCCCTCTCAGTATTATTTCCAACAATTGGTATCAGAGCAAGTCCTTCAGAAGAAGCTTTATCGCTTGAAGGGAGATCCATCAAAATGAATAGTCAAGAGAGCATGGGATCCATCAGACCACCAATATTTGATGGGATCAATTTTGTTTACTGGAAAATAAGAACCAAAAACTATCTACAATCGCTTGGAACGGATGTTTGGGAAATTGTGGAAAAAGGATATACATTTCAAACAGCAATTCCTACAGATATAACAGGTAAAAAGGATTAGGAAACAAATGCCAAAGTTGTCACTGTTTTATTGGGAAGTTTTTCAAAATCAGAGTTTGTCAAATTCATGTAGCTCAAATCAGCAAAAGAAATATGGGACAAAATCGTTCTAAGCTACGAAGAAGACTCTAAGGTAAAACGTGCTAAGCTTCAAACTCTTAGAATTCAGTATGAAAGTCTTAAGATGCATAATGATGAAAGAATAGCCAATTAATTCCTATGTATAGATGAGGTTGTCAATTGTATGAAGAATCTAGGTAAAGAAATTAAGGAAGTTTTCTTAGTTGAGAAAGTTTTGAGATCCTTGTCTGCTAAATTTGAACCCAAAGTGTCTGCCATAGAAGAAAAACAGGATCTGCAAAATATCACTATGATGCAGCTTCACGGAATCTTAACTACCTTTGAGATGAGAAAAGGAGGACCATCAGATATGAGAGAAGCCACATTTAAAGCATCAGCAAAGGGAAAAGAAAAACTCTATGAATCAGGACACATTTCAGAAGAAGAAGATGAGGTAAATTTTGTCAAGAAACTTCAACGGGGTTCTGGAAGGTTCAAAGGTAAGCTACCTTTCAAATGTTTTTCTTGTGGTAGAGTTGGTCATTACGCTGCTAGATGCCCTCATAACAAAGGAAAGATGTCTGAAGAAGGTAATAGAAGTTATTATACTCATGATGATAGTGATGGCTTGTCCAATAGTGATGAATATGATCAAGAAATTAAACTACTCATGGCATATGAAAATAATGGCTTAGAAAAGGAATATTTCCTTAAAGAAATCAGTCAACTTAAAATCAGTTTGGCAGAAAAGGATACAGTCATAAACACAGTGACACATCAACTCACTAAAAAGGACAAACACAATGAAGTGTTAAAATGTGAAGTAGTAAGTCTAAGAAAATAACTTGAAAAGACAAAGACTCTGAATCTTAGATTTGCTAAAGGATCAGAAACGTTAGATGAAATCCTCAAAGTTTAGCGTTCACCCATTATAAAGACTGGTCTTGGTTTTCATGAAGGTGAATCTAGCTCACAAGGTAAGGTAAGAAAGTCCAATGAAAAATCTGAGATGCTCAACAAGGAAATAAAAAGTCAACCCCATCAACAACCAAGGAAAGAAATTCTTCAAAGAAAATCTTTTACTCCTAACTCTAGAAGTGATAGTTGGTTGTTTCCTTCAAGGAATGATGTTGAATGTTGTATATGTCATAATTTTGGACATGTTGCAGCCAGATGCAGAAGTAGAATGGTTCAAAACCATCACACAGAAAGATCATCACGTTCCAGGTACTTTAAGGGATATTGTTTTGCTTGCAATATGTTTGCTCACAAAGCTATTGATTACAATAAAAGGAATATGAAACATGTAAGATGTTATGCGTGTAACAAGTTTGGACATAAAGTAAAGGAATGTAGGAGCAAAATTCAGACACCAAACCAAAATGAGCATACATCATCACAATCCAAGGTATTGAAGAAGACAGAATTATCGTCAAAAAAATGTGGCATAGCTTAGTTTGCAAACATAACAGACCCAGGGGAAGCTGATAGTGTAAAAATTCAGTATTCCAATTTTCATACATAGCTATTATGAAGAGAAGTCATGTATATATGTGATTTAGATGCTACACAGTCACGAATATGGTGTTCTGAAGAAAAAACAGCGGGACAGACTCAAGAAAAGGAGTCTGATATGGTTCAGTCACTTATCTAGTCTATTCGATGATGCTATGTGTTGGTTGGCACAGGTTCAGGGGGAGCATATGCTTCTAATAATGCATTGTTGGCATTATCTTAGAAGATCTTGATACAGATCCACATAGTTGTTTTGATTCAGGTGACTCCTTTGATGATGGAAATATATAGGTTGTTGATCCTGATGTTGCTGATGGTGCAGATCATATGGTGCATGATAGTTGCTGATGACTATCCTGATCTTTTTTAGATCAGTTGTCCTTGTTATAAATGTCATGTATATCATTTGATGTAAAGGTCATGAAAATACCTAATTTGTAACCCCACTATGCATGGGAATGATGATGTAATAATTTCTATTTTCAGTCATGTATAAGCATTTGGTATATCCCCACTTGGTTGGGTGGATAAGTCAAAATTGGTGTATCCCCACTTGGTTGGGAGATTGATGTATGTATGAGTCATTGGTGATACTCACTTAGTTGAGTTGTAGAGTCATGTTATTCTTTTGAAAAATATTTTTGCAGACTCTGCATGTGCTCAGGGGGAGCATGGACGGTTTGGTGCATCTAAGCATGTACAAAGGGGGAGCCCAATCAGAGATTTTAGCATGTACTCAGGGGGAGCATGGATAGTATAATGTATATCAAAAGGGGAGAATATCTTGGTCCACCCTTTGCCCTTGATGTCAAAGGAGGAGAGTGACTTGGTGTTGTTGTTGCCATCAAGTCCAAAGGGGGAGATTGTTGGCATTATGATACAGGTTTTGTCCTTGATGGCAACTCACTCAAACGACAGATCATAGTGCAATAGGTCAATAGCAAAGAATGAATGATTAGACTACAAAGAATGAACAAAGAGAGGTATACGCAGGTTCACCTTGACAAAGGAGTGTATACACACGGGTTAACAGACCAAAAGGGGCGTATAATGTACACACACACTTTCACAGAATGAAAAGCACATATATCTTTGAAAACTAAGTTTTGGTCCAAGGTATTTGGTCCATGGTATTTTGATCCATGGCATTGGTCCAAGGTATCTGGTCTGAGGTATTGACCCTAGGTATTTGGTCTAAGGTATTGGTCCTAAGTGGTTTTGGTCCATGGTATTGAGAAAGGCCTAAAACTATAAAAGGAGGAGAAGGTCATTAGGCCAAGGTTTGCAAGGATTGAATATCTGATGAAATGTGAGATCCAGTATGCAGGTTATGGGTTTTTGATGCTTTTCTTGATCTGAACTAAGGATGCACCTATGTGGATGATGATGATGATGGATGATGGATCGAGATCTTAAGTCTTGGAATGTATTATCATTATGTGATTTGGTCATGGATAGACTAGATCTGAATACTGACACATGTTTTATTCTGCAAATGTTATAATCTGAGTATGACTGAATTTTGAAATAGCTGTGAAGTTTTTAAGTTAGTATTTGTAGATCTGTATGCAGGTTTGCTTTGGTAAAAGCACGTATACACGCTATTTCAGCTCATCAAAGTAGCATATACATTTTGAAATATGATATCTGAATTTGCAGTTGGTTTTAGTGGTTGTTGCAGAGTTCTGTGTTCTAGTGATTGTGTTTTGATGACAAGCCTTCAATGATTCAGAGATTGATGATTAAGTTTCAATGATTGGTTAATGCAATAGTTGTGTTACAATGGTGATTGATTTTGAGCTTCAGTGTTGTTGATGGGTATAATATGAAAATTGGATGAAACGTGGCCTTCAGATTATGGTGTTGTGTTCCAAGAGTATCCAGTATGAAAATTTATGAAACGTGGTCCCTGGAGGAAGAGAGAAGGTCGTAGCCTTCTGTAGGCTGGCACCTATGTACTGGTAAACATATCGGCCAGTACAAGAGCCAGGGGGTTGGAGCTCCCTTCTAGTAGCAGTTGGAAAATGAGTGAAGGTTGGAGCCTTCAGTAGGTCGGTGCCTACGTACTAGTAAACGGATCGGCTAGTACAAGAGCTAGGGGGTTGTAGCTCCCTTCCAGTAGAAGCTGGAGAATGAGAGAAGGTTGTAGCCTTCTACAGGTGGGTGCCTACATACTGGTATGAGTCTGCACCAGTACAAGATTGTAAACAAGTTTTTCTTATATTAGAAAGAAGACAACAGCAAGTGGTTTTTGTCCCGCATTGGGTTTCCACCTTAAGTCTTGGTGTTCATGTGTGTTTCTTCTGTGTGATTGTTTGTTCTATTTTTACTACATCTAGTTACTGTTTATATGGTTAATGAAGCACTGATGCACTGATTAAAGATCAACATATGATGAATTAACTAAATCATAAGTTTGTTGGATATATGCTACTTGCCTTAAATACAGTTGCATATACACGCAAGTTCCATTCACTGAAGTAGCGTATATGAATCTAATTATGGAAATGAAAAGGTTATTGATTTGATAATACAGATTCACCCCCCCCTCTCAATATTATTTCCAACAACTTCTACTTTCGTAATGTCCTGTGCGGCTTCCTCAGCGGTCATTACACCAGTATCCATGGCTTCCTCAGGTGCTACCATAATGCTATTCCACAATTCTTGTAACGGCTTGGTAATTTCTCAAACAAAGAATTCACCTTCATAAGATCAAATAGATCTGGGTTCATGAATGTCTGTGCATGCAACAACTCATTCCTCAAATTGCCAAGTGTTTTTTGCTGAACAACCCTTTGTAATCTATAGTGCCTTTTGAATTTGAATTCGACCATTCCCCCCACATTCGGTCCATTAATGCTTGATTAGCGGCAAATTTTCAAGAATCTAGCCCATAAAGTTCACCTTAAATGCCCACCACCTGCTCCATTTTGTCTCAAAACAAGCCTCACAATGTGAATAGTAACTGTAACGGTCACTTTCCAGCCGACCCACATGGTAGCACAGCTACCCTCACGCTGTTGCGAACCCTGTGACACTTCGCTACTGTGCGTAGTCTTGACATCGCGTAGCTCCTAGGTAGAGTAGTTTATAGTCTCGTGCCCCCTTTCTACTACCTAGAGCGCGAAGACTGTGCTTCTATCAGCTAGTCAAATGGCCAAGCCCCTTGTGTACACTTTCAAATGTCTGCCATTAACTTTTCCTAGGAAGAGTTCTCCATTTAACTTTACCAGCTGCACCGCTCCACCATCTGTGATCTCCTTAATAACATATAATCCCAACCAATGTATTATGAGCTTCCCTAGGAATTTATCGAACTTACTATCATACAACAACACCAAATCATTCACCTTGAAGGTGCACAACTTAATATGTTGATCGTGCAAAGCCTTTTCGCGCTGATTTTGGACCTACTGGTGAAATCCAACCAAAAATTGTTCTTCTTTGAGCTCCTCCAACTGCGCAAGCCTCTCTACCAGGGCTCCACGATCCGTCATACCTATGAGCACTGCTATCCGCAGACTAGGCATGACGTATTCCATAGGCATTAAGGCTTCCACTCCATAGACAAACCTAAAAGGTGTCTGTCCCATCAGTTTCTTTCATGTTGTCCTATAAGCCCATAATACTATAGGTACGCATAGGTCCCAATCACTTTGTTGTGCATTGCATATCTTGTTCAGCACGTTGCATACCTTGTTGAACGCTTCTATGCAAAGAACCTTTTGTGCAATTGTTCTTCCTACATAATGTCTTCCCAACATTAAGAACCATTTTCACCTCGGGCCTCCCAACACATGCTTATTTATCATACATTTTAGTGCGGAGTTCATGTGCATCCACGTAGGTTGTCTTCCATATGTCTGTGCCCACTTGGCCAATGCATGCGCGGATCACCCAGTCCATTGTAATTGTCTGTCAATCACACCCTAGGCTTCCCAAATTGTGTGCACATCGTTCTCCTACACTCGTGCCAGTCATCAGATCTCCCTTTGTGCGTACCCCAGCACCTCGCGGGCATAGCGTACAGTACCCAGTCGAAGGCCTAGAAGCATTGCTTTTCTGGCACCTCCCTTTCAAATTTATTCAAGAAGGTATCTACCTCAATTAGACCATCATAAGTAGGTAGGTCTCTTACTTTTTTCTATATGCAGCACAGTGACCTTGTCATCATATTAAAATTCAGTGTAGTTACTTTATTTAACCGATTCTACCATCGCTTCGTGTCCTTGTCTGAATCTGAAGTACAGGAGCTTTTGAACTTCCATACAATCCACCCATCTGTGGTGGGATTCACCCAGTCCTGGTTTCATGATGTTATCTTATAGATGTAGTCAAAATCATCATCACTTTCATAGTCGCGCACCAGCTCCGTATAGCGCGATCCTTCAGCAAGGTCCAGGAGTATAATTACGTGTAGTTACTTCTTCTCAAAAATCATCTTATGCTTCTTCAGATTAATCACCCCATTCATATCAGTGGCCCAATCAATTCCTAAGAGCGCGAGGTAGGGATTATTGTCATCAGCAATCTCTATCACTTCAAAGTCTACCAGTGTGCTCACTCCCTCAATATCCACGGTTATTCCCTGCAATCACCCCGCGGGTATTATTTTGTGCTCATTCGTCATTCACAGCTGAATTAGAGACCATTGCAGCATAGGTCGCCCCATTCGCTCCCATGTTTGTTTCGATAGAACATTCTCATCCGATCCTAAATCTAGGATGACTTGATACATCTCATATTCTCTGATCTGCACGGTCAGTCTCATTTCTCTTCTCGTTCTTGTCTTATGTTTTCTGATCTTCCGGACTATGCGTGGTTCTCCTGGCGTGGTCCCAGCACATCTGTTAATGAGTTCCTGAAACCCTTTTACCACCTTACTGTCACGCAGTAGCTTCATACATGCTTCCAAGAATGTTGTGAGCATAGATGGGTCCATCTCCGACTCCGGTTTATCTTTGCTTCTTGAAGTGGAGGCCTCAGCGAAGCTCTTCTTGGCTTCCATGAAGGTTTCCCGAGTGCTCTCGAAATCAAACTCTGCTTCTTTCACTGAAGCTTTGTGAACCCAAGTACTATCTTGTGGCTATTTTCCTTTGTCATCTCCCATCGCGATTCCACTTCAGAGCACAATGTTTATATCCAGATCTTCCTCGCGCAGCTCAGACCTCATCATCTGCAGGTTTTGAGTCATGGGAGGCAGTAACACTCCTTTGTCACATATCCTAGCTATCAGTGTAGGAAAATATTCTGTCTCATGATCAAACAAGTTGCAATACAAACACGACGGGCGCATTGGATTCATCGATCATGGGCATAATGTCCTCACCCTCCGCAGTTGTAGCATATCAATTGTCCATGACCTCTTCCAGGTCCTCCTCTGCCTCGACCTCGTTCGCGCCCCTGAAATCCTGTTCACGCCATTCTTGCATTTTGGTCAGGACGCCACGTTTCAGCCTAAACTCTGTAGGTGGGATTTCTATCCATCATTAACTCGTAGCTCCTACAAGTGTGCTCATCATGTCCTACTGACCTACAAAAGTTGTAGAAAAAATGTTGCGAATTTTGCGTATACTTTTGTAACAAGTGACAATTGTCTGTGGCATGTTTTCCTGCTATTTGACAAATCGTGCACCACAAAGTAGGTGCTACGCTAGGTCTTGCTTGCACTTCCGGTCTTTAGGGCATTGATCCTCCTCCCGCGACGTAATTTGTGAAAACCGGTTAGTGGTCATTGTCATGACCCTGACCCTTGCATTTTGCGCACCATACCTCTTCACACACTTCTAGTCGAGTTTTCCTATCCCTGCATCTCAAGGCATAAATTCTTTAGTTGTGCGTGGATCTACTGAACTCCTGAGTTAGGATCCTACATTGGGGTCTCATGTAGCCTCATATCAATCTCTAAGGCCTCCACCTGAGTTGTTATCTTCTGCTACGATAGCGCACTTCTTAAATGTGGCATTAGCGAAGCTACAAACTAATTGCAATGTTGTCCATCCATCATATTCATATTAGCTTTGCGAATCATACATTTCAGCCTCTGATCTAGCTCTTAAGGAGTCTCTCCTGATAACAATGTGGTATCTTTGAATCCAATGATGACTATGCTTCAGACTTCGGCCTGCTAAATTCTCTATTTAGCACCGCTTGGATATCCATGATTCCTGCATTTGGATTATCATTGGAGTGCTTAATATACCAGGTCAGCACACGGTCCTGCAGGGCGCTAACCAGTGTCTCTTTCTTGATATTGTCATATGTAACTCCTTGCACTTCCCATACGACTCTTACAACAAACCAGAATTGGTCCGGATCCTCATTTCGAAATCCCTTGAACACAAGCAACTTCACTGTTATTTCCATATTGAATCGCGGTGGTGGTGGTGGTGGAGGTGGTACAGGTGAAGATTGAGGTGATGGTGGTGAATCTGGTGGCGGTGTGGGTGGAGGTGGTATTCGCGGAATTCTTTGCCTTATTAGATGGATCACACTTTGTGGTGAAACCTTCGCGAGCTCTTCGTCGTCCCCTTGTGGAGATGAAATCAAGGGGCTAGTCTCTGGACCCTTATTCCCTTCGTTCCAGTAAGCTTTGCCACTTCACATAGCCCCGAACATCAAGATAACTGCATAACCCTCTTTTCACACAATAGCATTTTAATCCAAGTATTCAAAGACTTTACGTACTTACTTTGCGGTCCTTTGAGAAAGTGTCGCTCTGCCTCATTGTAGCTAACTGAGGTGTCAACCGCAAACTCAGTAATGGATCCTCCTATAATACAATCAAGCCAATGATCAATGACGCACGCAATCTTATCATTCGATGCTTCCAACCTTTGCATTAACGTTGGGGTCCACACAATAGGATCATCAAGTTTCTACCTTCCTTGGCTATCTGCTAGCTTTGTGATCCACTCATATAGCTTAATAGGGAAGGACACGAAGAATATTTCATGGATCTCTATGTATAGGTAGCAGTCCAACCATTCTTCTTTTGACAGTCACATGTTCCTATTCTATTGTGCTGTGAACTCGTTAATTCTTCTGTCCAACCAACCTTCAATTTTCCTCTTAGTTGGATTCCAATGATACGACATCAGACATCTCTATGAAGATTCTAGTCCCGGCAACAGAAACATTTGTTGGCTTAAGGGGGCCTGACCCAGGTTCAGATTTATTTAGCCAAACAAATCCCTACACTAATGGCCCTTTCAACACCAGCTCGTAGAACGCGGACTGAAGTCTCACCTGAAGCAGTATGGGGGGATGCTGGAACCAAGTTTCCGCACCCTTGAGATGTCTGAGGTGTTGATTTAGTCCAATTGTGCTTATCTTTGCGCAGGTTACTTCACGCACTATTATAACCTTCAATACCCTTGTGATCTATTATAATCACCTTTCATGCAGCCCTAACCAGGGGATGAGATGCTTTCACGCTATTATGGCAGTGAACTGCACTATTTCCCCAAACTACACCGCGAATCTTACTTATCTTCTTAAAGATCTTAGTTAACTTCGCATAAATAGATATTCTACCTTGCATTCACTTAATCAACACATTCATACATATTCACGCATCATATAAGTATTAGAAGTGATTTTCATAACCAAGATAACAGATGCACAAAACAAGAAATAAATACACAGAAAAAATAGGAAACTTATCTTTATTAATACTTCCAATTGTTACAGACTCAACTCACCCTCCGCACTCAGCTACAGGGGTCCGCGCACTCAGCTGTGGACTACTAGGCCTCTGCGCACTCAGCTGCAGAGCCTTCTACTACTCTATGACCCAAAACTAGACTTTACACTTCAGATATGACTCAACTCTTCATCCTTAGATCCGTCCTTCCATTGATTTATTGATGTCTTAACTACTTAGAGCCTCACTCCATTTATACAATCCCATGGTATGTGGACCATGGGTATGTCTCTATAGCCAACATTTCATTAAAAAATTGAGGGCAGACAACCCTATGAATCTTTTACAAGCTACGCTCTCCGCACCCACAAAATGAGAAGTCTTTACATCAGAGTTACAATTTTTTACCAAAATCTAGGCTCTAAGCCCCAAAACTTCCCTTGGGGGATCCTGCACCCAACCTAGATGTGACTTGCGACATCAACATGAAAAACATCCCAATGGCATATCTTCCGCTATTCTACGGTAAATCATTTGAATATCCTAATGCATTTCTTTTTCAATTCAATATTTTATGTTGCAATTATAATTACTATGAGGATGTACATAAACTTAAATTGTTTCCCACCACTTTAAACGATGCAGCCCTTAGATGGTTCATGAGTCTAGGGGAACACACTATATACTCATCAGATGACATGAAATCAGCCTTCCTTAAAAAATTATCAATATTTTTCTAAAAGTAGCGACATCAATGATATCCTTAGGATGCAACAAACAGAAGACAAAAACCTAGAGGATTATCTTGAATGATTCCTATACAATTTTCACAAATCTTGTGGGTTAAACTTAGACGAAAAGACTATCAAAAATGTGTTCCTAAAAGGGCTAAGGGATGACTACATTGAAAAATTAAACCTTCTTAGCAGTGGGGACTATTGAGAATAACAACAAGAAATTTCTAAAAATATAAATGCTAAAAATATCATTTAGAATATTCCAATTCTGATTTGTCCTTGATTTAGAATTGTGAATTAAAATTCGAATTTAGTCTCACCAGCTGCTTGAAAAAATAATTAATTAAATCATCTTGAGTTAATTAGTTGGAGAAATTCAAGCTAGAAATCTTTCTGAAGTCATGCAATAGTTATCCGTTAAATTAAGGAAGTTATCCCTTAATTAAGGAGATAAGGATGAGTTGTATTCAAGTTGTAATTAGTTAGCTCATTTAACTGAGTTATGTCCAGTTAAATTAGTTCCAAACAGTTTGAGGAACTAATTGTGAGTTCAGTCAGTTAATGCATGCATGCATCCAACTAGTGTACTCCAGATAACTAAATATTCTCTCATTAGTAACTCATGCATGTCTATTCAGAGAAAGGCCCAGTTGATATTAAAGACAGGGACATTGTATTATCAGTTGCATGAGTTTTCCTATAAAGGAAACTCATCCATGCAGAAGGAATAAGTTCCTTGAGGATTGTGCAATTTTACAAGGTGTGAGATTAGCATGAGTGATCAGTGTTACACTTGGTAGCAGTAGGATCACCCAGGAGAAACAACGCAAGGAAATAGGAGGCTTGGAGGGTAGAGGAGAAGGTTTGTGAGAAGCCTTGCTTTCCTGTGAGCATCCAGGTGGATTGTACTGAGAGCTGGCTAGTTATGAGAGTTAAATCTTTGTGTATTTATGATGTATTTCCACCTTGTATGATAATACATATAGTGGGGGTTTTAGCTGAGGCTTTCCCCTAAGTATTTTCTGTGTTTCATGTGCATTGATTCTTCTTATTCTGGTTATATGTGTTCAACGTGATCTTGCTCAATCTTTAAGCTTCCACAAGTTTGATATTAGAAGTAGATTATAGTATTTTTCTTTGGTATATTGCATTATCGAGTTAATCTACAGTCAAATTTTCTACATAGATCTCAGAGGTAGATTTGTAGAGAATTTGTAGAGTTTCTACATGGTATTAGAGCAAAGGTGATCAAAGCTGTGAACCGTATACTGAGAAGGGAAATTTGAAGTTTGAAGTTCGGGATTGTAGGTACAGATCGAATTCATCTCATACTTTAGGGTGATCAATGGCATTCTATGGCTTGAGACTCGAGTATGCCTTGGAAGGCAACTCGAATTACATAGCATGGAAAGATCGCATGGAGGTTGTATTAGAAGACAATGGCTTGAAGGATTTCATTAATCAAGAAATCCCAAAGCCAGGTTCAACTAATGCACAAGAGTTGGCTGAGTGGAAGAAGTGTGTGGCGAGGGCAAGATGGATCATCCTTGAGGGATTTCAAGACCACATTGTCTCGAGTCTCCATGGGAAATATACTCCATATTCAATGTGGAAGACATTGAAGTACCTCTACCAGAATAGTAGCAACTAGAGGAAATTGGAACTCAAGGATAAGCTTTGAAGAATCAAGATGGAGAACGACGATACTATTTCCACATATCTAAACATGCTCACCACCTATAGAGATGATCTTGGAAGTGTGGCAATAACTACTGTCGATGATGATATGGTGAGCCTCACTCTCCTTGGCCTTCTAAAGAGCTAGAATAACTACCAGAACTCTGTGAATGGAAGGGAGAAACTACCGGATTGGTAATGACTGTGGTCAGATCTCATGTAGGAGGAGATCAAGAGTAACACATAAGATGGTTCTTCATCCAAGGATGATGATGAAGAAAATCTGAACTTAGCAAGTAAGGAAAGGAAAGGGAAGGGAAAGGCATCCCATTCTGAATCGAATTCTTCTCATGGAGGGAAGAAGGGTGACAAGTCTAAAGTGAGATGCTTTAATTGTCATGAGATGGGTCATTATGCAACTAAATTCCCATTGAAGAAGTCCAAGAAGGGATCCTCAAAAGGATCTGAAGGTGAGGCATTGGCCTCTCAGTTCGAAATGGATTTCACCCTCATCTCATGCATGGTGTCATCGATGATGGGTTTTGGTTGGTATCTTGACAGTGGAGCCTCATTCCACATGACCGACGATAAAATTTTATTCAATACCTTGGAGGAGAAAGACCTCAAGATTCACATAGAGATGGGTGACGATGAAAGGTTTAGTGTTTCAGGAGTGGGCACGGTTGCTTTTCAGAGAGAGAATGGAGCTCCTATCACCTTGACAAATGTGAAGTATGCACCTGGAATGAAGAAGAACTTGGTATCTGTTATCACCAAAATAGGATCCTGATAGGCTGCTAATTAGACTATCTCAATGTAACTATTTCAAACCAATCTTTTAGCTAAGGCTTAGACTCCTCAACCTGAGAGGGCTCTCTCAAAGGGTTAATGATATTGATTAAAGATATGGATAGATGGCTAATTCTATGGTTTGTGATTTTATATGTTTATAGGTTGAAAGATGAAGGCTGGCTACCATTGGGCTATGGAGTCAAAGTATGTTTCAGTACCACAACAAGATCAGCTTAACATGAAATTTAAGGCATAGAGAGTTTCTATACATCAACAAAACAAAGATACAATGCAAGGAAACACAGTTTATAGATACATGAAGGAAGTTAGAGCATCATTGATGAGTTCTATATAACATGTATTCATACCACTGCAAGTAAGTAAAAGAGGAAAGCCATGAGACAATAGGACATTAAAAAATCTCTTTGAATTCTGAGTAGTGAAGCCAAGACATTCTACCAAAGTCAAGGCATTATAGAGTTCAAGTGCAGAAATGAAAATGTAAAACAGTGAAACACAGTTAGTTTATCTATGAAGGAAGTCAGAGCTTCATTGATGAGTTCCGAGTATCATAAGTAAACACCATTGCAATGTAAGTATTGGAATATGCCATCAAAACAAGAACATACAAGAACTCTTTATGAATCTTGAGTTGTTTAAGAAGAAACTCTGCATTAGGTTAAAAATATACACAGTATGCACATAGAGCAGTAGCTGAGCCAAAAAGTCTCCAACCCCTTGCTAATTCGACCTCTTTCTTTATATATAGCATTTACAACATGGATTCCCTCATCCCTCATCAAGACAATTCGAATTTTCTATGAGCGACACCTATTCTAACCATAAAACAAACCTTTAAATGCATTTGACAGCTAACTAAAAGTCCTAGAGTCATAATACAATTAGGAGTAAAATTCCTTGTTATGACTAAACCACCTTAACTAAACATTGAATGCATTCTTTGACAGTTGCAACCTCATGAGGTCAAATTTAATGAAGCCTCCCACATTGTCACCTTATTGCTGATGATAAACCCTAGAAATTAGGGAACATGTTTCCCTGTTTTTAGGTTTAGGATCTTTGAAAATTAGCACGTGGGACAGAGCCTTTATCTTCTCATCCATGACATATTTTATGAAACTGAAGGAGGTTTTTGTATTCCATGCTGTCTAGAACAAAAAACTCTCTTGGTTTTTTAAAACACTTCTCCAGCTGTCCGAAATCTATCCTTGACAAACACATGTAAAACAGGAAAAGTTTGTTCTCTGAAATTAGGGTTTCAAATAAATCTTAGTATCTCCCAACTGATAACACTTATGAAGAAGGTGAGATAGGTTATTGTAGCTGGATATTTTTTGAAGAGAAAACTCCTTCAAAACTCCAAAATTCCTTTTCCTGTGACCAGAAAATGATCTTGAAAAAGATTGCTAAAACCAGAAAACAAAGCTTGGCTTTCAGCAATTTCGTAGCGCAAGTTTAACCATAAATTTCTCCCACCTCATAACGAATTTAAAGATAATAAAAGATTCTTTTGTAGCTCAGTATGTTAGGAAGAAAAGCCTCTTTCAGTTTTCAAAATGGAGCTCTCAGCTGCTTAGGAACCCTTCTAGAAGTTGACTAGTAAAAGAAAAAAATAGTTTTTTTATGCTGAAATAGGCTGTTCAGTGGTTTCGTAGTGCACTACGAAAGCTCCTAGTTCAGAATCCACGATTTCATAGCTAATTTCAAAAATTTCCAAATTGATGTGAGATATAAATTCTAAACACATGGTGAGGCTTCTAGGACATGGAATGAGGTTATGAAACTTTATTTGGAAAAGAGAACGACACTATTGAGATGAGATGACTCAAAACCTATTATAATACTATGACTAGAAACAAGGTGAAATTTCCAAAGTTTAGAAGAAAATTTTTTAGGGTGATAAAAGTATCGATCGCGATGTTGGAGGACAAAGGCTACAATGTTGTCTTCAGTAAGGGAAAGGTTTTCCTTAGACACATCACCACAAGAAAGGTGAAATAGATCGGTTCACAAGTTAAGAACTTGTATGCTCTTGAGGTTCAAGATGCATGCAAAGCCTTGAGGAGCAAGGCAAATTTTAAAGACTCGGTGGTTGAGAGGGAGAGTAAATTAACTCTCAACATGCAGTCCCAGAAGAAGTCACAGACAATTGTGGAGGAGCCACAATTGGAGAAGTGAGTAGAGGGATCACATGCATCCATACCTCCAGGTGTGAGGTGGGGTGATGTGAAGTGATAGTCCCAAGAAGGCTGAAATTGGGAAGGGTTCATTGAGAGGTTTTATCTCATGGAACATACCTTGCTACAAGAGCCCAAAGTACATAGTAGCAGGAGGAATCCGTGGGATTGATGTAATCAAAGATCAAAGTGGCAGAGGCTAGAGAAGTCAGATACTGAAGAGCGTAGAGAAGGATTGGCAACAATGCAGAAAGGCAGAGTCAGCAAAAGCACAAAGTTTTCAGTTGAAAAAGGCAATAGTATCCATAGACTTTGATGGAAGATACATCATACTAATTCAAGTTGGATGTTTTTTTGTTTCTGGAGTTTCTAGAGCAACAACACTAGAGAGAAGTGTTGCATGCAGAACATTCCAAAGGTTCAAGATCAGGATCGAGTTGAATTCATTTCTTGTTGAGAGGGAGTGTTGAGAATAGCAACAAGAAATTCTAAAAATAGCATTCAGAATATTCCAATTTTGATTTGTCCTTGAATTAGAATTGTGAATTAAAATTTGAATTTAGTCTCACCAACTACTTGAAAAAATAATTAATTAATTCATCTTGAGTTAATTAGTTGGAGAAATTCAAGCTAGAAGTCTTTGTGAAGTCATGCAACAATTATCCCTTAAATTAAGGAAGTTATCCCTTAATTAAGGAGATAAGGATGAGTATTATTTGAGTTTTAATTAGTTAGCTTAGTTAACTAAGTTATGTCTAGTTAAATCAGTTCCAAATAGTTTGAGGAACTAATTGTGAGTTCAGTTAGTTAATGCATGCATGCATCCTACTAGTGTACTCCAGATAAATGAAGATTCTCTCATCAGTAACTCATGCATGTCTATTCAGAGAAAGACCCAACTGAGATTAAAGACAAGGACATTGTACTATCAATTTCATGAGTTTTCCTATAAAGGAAAATCATCCATGCAGAAGGAATAAGGTTCCTTGAGGATTGCTCAATTTTACAAGGTGTGAGATCAGTGTGAGTGATCAGTGTTACACTTGGTAATAGTAGGATCACCCAGGAGAAACAATGCAAGGAAACAGGAGGCTTGGAAGATAGAGGAGAAGGTTTGTGAGAAGCCTTGTTTTCTTATGAGCATCCAAGAGGATTGTACCGAGAGTTGGCTAGCTGTGTGAGCTAAAGCTTTGTGTAATTCTGATGTATTTCCACCTTTTATGATAATACAGATAGTGGGGTTTTTAGCTGAGGATTTCCCCTAAGTATTTTTTGTGTTTCATGTGCATTGATTCTTCTTCTTCTAGTTATATGTGTTCAGCGTGATCTTACCCAATCTTTAAGCTTCCGCAAGTTTGATAGTAGAAGTAGATCATAGTATTTTGCTTTGGTATATTGCATTATTGAGTTAATCTACAGTCAGATTTTCTACATAGATCTCAGAGGTAGATTTGTAGAGAATTTGCAGAATTTCTACAGGGACACCTATAAGAAGCCATTTGTTGAAGCAATCGAGCTCTGTCGTACCTATTCTAGGAGCCAAGCTAAAGTAGGAAAAACATTTCGTGAACTTAAAGATAATTCTAGAGACTATGTGCCAAAGAAAACTATGGCTAATGATGTTACGAGAGTCGAACTCAGAAACTTATTAGAAAACTTTAAGACTGATATACTCAACATGATCAGTGACCAACTAGACACTATGAAAATCAAACAAAAGCAAGAGGTTGAAAAGGCAAGTATGGTTGTATTTTTTCCCAAGTGTAGGCACAAACATTCAGATAAGGAATGTCCATTAAATTCCATTGATATTTGTGGAATTTGTACTCTAGAACACCCAACCAAGAAGTTCCCATCACTTCCCAGATTACAGGCTATCTACAAGGGGAATGCTGAAACCATTGACCAATCTCAAGCCACCAAAAGACCCATCTGGAGAGGCCAGAGTCAAAATGTGTTTCCAAATCCAAATTCCCAAGGTTATGGTCAAACTCAGCCTTGGACCTTCCAAACATCTTACCCTCCTTGGGCTACTCTACAACCAAAAAACACTCCCTGGAACCAGAATTAGAGGAAAAACCCCTATGCCAATGCTTATCAACCCCAAACCCAATTCTATGCGCCTTACACAAACATGCCAAGTACCTTGTATAATCTAACCATGCAATCCTATCAGAAAGAATATAACCCTAACATGTATCAAAAACCCATGCTACCACCACCTCCTTTGCATTAGTTCTTACTTGCACGTGCTAACCCATCATCTTTGCAGGCACCTGCCACCTTGAACCCACCCCAACCTACACTGTTTCTTGTGCAATCCATACCTAACCCAAGTCATAATAGGCCACCACAACCTATGCAAAAAATTCATATCCAGCCTTTTCCTATATACATGATCACCGCGATTCCTGTGAATGAAATCCAATTACGATCAGGAAAGACAGTTAACAAAGTAAAATCAGTTGCTATTATCCAAGAAGAGGTGCCCTCCACATCATCTGAAAACTATTTTCAAAATGAAAAACAACAACAAACACAGAAAAAAGAATCAAATGAACCACCATACTTGGAAAGATTGATTGTAAAGAAAGAAGAGATCCCACTTGAACATGATTTGGAAAATGAACTAAGGAATGTTTACATTAAAATTCCACTTTTACAAGAAATTAGAGACATTCCCATTTACACAAAAAATTTCAAAGATCTCTGCATTAAGAAACCAGGGAGAAAGGGAAATAAGAACTAGAATGTAAAAATCATAAGCCAAATGCCCACTATGATTTCTGACTTGCCTGCGAAGTATAATGACCCTGGGAATCCCATTTTCACCATTGAGATAAATGGAATACTTCTGCCAAACACCCTCGTGGATTTAGGAGCAGTAATAAATGCAATGACCTATGAAACAATGACATCCACCCTGGACTTAAATCCACCCTTATCCTTCTAGAAATGGAAGACAAATCCGTCGTCAAACCAATGGGAACCTTAGAGGACATAGTAGTCACCATTGCATGTTGGCAATATCCCACAGATTTCATTGTCATTTCTCTGAAAACCTCTAGGCTCGGACACCCCGTGGTTCTGGGACAACCGTGGCTAGAAACTGATGATGCCATCATAGGATGTAGAAACAGAGAAATGATTATTTCTAATGGTCCCCACAACCAAACTCTGTCTATTCCCCCCTGCTCAGGCAATTGCTAAAGTACCAATATGGCTCAAGAACCCATATGGAGACAAAGACTATATGTTTCCTTTGTTTTCGTTAGATCAGTCTATAGGTCTCCAGGTGTTATAGACATTTTTGTGCCTTACAGCTATAAGCATGAAATGTCCATAATTCAAGGGATCCAAAGTCCCTAAAGATGTTGTTACAGCTCCTAAAGGAACAAGGTCAACCAATGACAGCTTCTCCCAGAAGTTCTCCACCAAAAACCACTCAGAAATCGTCAATTCAGGATCAATTCAGAGGCTCCACTAGCTGCCTGCGTTGAAATGCAAAGTCTACACTAGCTAGGTGCACTGCAACGCAGGTGGAAGCACTACCAGGGTGCGCTGAGCGGGAAACGACAAATGGCAAGCTCATTCAATGAGGTGGAAAGACCCTGGAAGCTTCTAGAATCTTCTCCAAGGACACTTGCCTCAATGAATTCGACTAGTGATGAGTAAGAGGTTCTCAACCTCTAAGTGGAAGCAAGAACTGACAGAGAGAAGCCAAAAATCAAAACATAAGCTGACTCATCCTCTCTGCTTACATCTATATATGGATCTCTCACCCAAAGGTTCAGGGGGCTGGAATTTTGTACTTTGCAGAGAATTGCTGTTGGTTTGAGATTGAGATTAGTACATTGGGTGATTTATGCTTTGTTGGAGGAGAGGAAGGGATTCCTTTGCTGGGAGGTAGATGCTGGATCGGAACTCACTTGGTTGTATCTCCTCTTGGACTTTCTTATTTTATCAATAAACTATTTGAGTTTCTCCTACATGCTGTGTACCAATGATGTTTTGTTATGCTTACATGTTTAGCTTAATCTGATCTTGAGCTTTTTATGAATGTATATCTGTATCTTTGTGTAGTTTCTCTCTCTTGTGATCTTGCAGGAATTCGGTGAAGCTGGGCCGGTGAAGGAGCAAGAAGCTGAGAGCTACTGAAGAAAGGAGTGATTTGGATCAACAAACTAGCGGAAGACACAGGTTAGTTAGATCCTTCTTCCTCATTTACATTTCATAAAGAAGAATACTCAAATAAGTTTCCATGTTTGTTGCTAAGGCACTATCACCTCTTAGAGTGGGATAGGGGCATTCCGAATTGGATACTTTTCCCAACAACAAATTGGCAACTCCACTGGGGATCGTATCTTGTTATTTTATTTGTGTTTCTATTGTTGTTCTTCTCATAAACTCAGGAGTGTCGAATCGAAATGCATTTGCCATTTTCGAATGCAAAGTAGAGATCTGTCACTCTAGTCCACTCACTGGGCCTGTTTTTATGATCTGAACAAACTGATCCACAAGTGCTCTAACAGCCCTTTGTGATAGATCTTAGTCCTCCTTTAAATCATCCTCCTAATTGTACCTAATTGATAGCTTTTATCCGGCCAAAAACTGTAGATTAAACTGCAAACTGTGACCCAGAACCCAGAGACAATTCTCGTTTCTGCTTCAGCGCAGACTCCGTGAAGAGGTTCTGCATTTCAACGCAGGTCCCGTGAAGGATACCTGCGCTGAAGTTCAGTTTATCTGTGCTGAGGGTGCGCTAATCAGCCCTTGCCTTGTGCAGCTGTGGTTCCCTGCTTCCTTTTGCTTAGTTTTGTCTCTGATTTTGCAACCTGTTATCAGTCAGTGTACCTATCTGAAACCCCTTTTCTTTGCCTCAATACCGCCTCAGTTGTATAAAGAAATTGTACTTGTTCTTTGTGTATTTGTTACATCATTTGCAGTTTCCCATTACAAAAGTAAACTAGTCATATTGTCGCCCTTAGATCTAGACCGGTTGTAAGTGTCGTTTTGATCTTAGGAGTGAGTTTGTTTGCTGTTCACAGTTGATTACGATTTTACTTTTGTCTTTTGGTTTGAATTTATGCATTTCTAGTGTCGAAACAAGTGTTTACTTCAAAATCATAAAGTGTCGTAATCGTCTTTTTGTTTGCAAAAAGAAACTTGTTTATGTTTTCACTTGAAATCGAATTCAAATTTGTACAATAGCTTTCTTTTTAGGCATCAATATTAAGAAAGCGAAAACGAATACATGAATTTGTGCATTTGCATTTTGACAGTTTGTATGTTGATTTAGGGAAAAGTGCATTACAGTGTGCTCTATGCTCTTTGAGAAAAGATTGTGTCTTTCTTTTCCCCTTGTAGCTAGGATTTTCATTGTTGAAAAGATATAAAAGCTTGCTTATCATCTTTAGACTGCATTTAGGAATTGTATCATACATCTCGTGGTGATCCAAAAAGGCAAACTTCTAAGAAAGATCAACCTAAAATAAATTGAATGAACTTAACAACGCTTTGTAACTTAACGCACAACATGGAGGTCTAGGCTAGAGACGTGTTCCGGCGTCGTAAAACCTGGTGACTGTCGATCTCGCCGATGGTTGGGTGATTCCTCCTGAGAGATGATAAGCGCCAGTACGGATTGTGCTCCCACGTACCGTCGAGTATATATTGGGAGACCCCTATAGGCATAAAACCTTTATCCATAGGAAGTCGTGTCGGCCTCCCTACTGATCGCAATGCACTGAACACAACATTCGGGAAGATTGACAGCCCGTACCTTAAAAAGTATTTTGCGGTTTTGCGAAAAGTTTGGCACACCCTCTACCTAGAACTCCAGAGCAGTTCCTTTTGGCCTTTTTCAGACTCTATAACGGAAAAAGTCCATCCGAGCATTTGTCACTTCGGGCTCGTTAAAACATCGAAGGAGACTAGAGTCATCTTTTGCTTTTTCTCGACTCTTTAAAATTGAAAAAGCAAGTTGTGTCCAAGTGTCGTTAAAATTTATTTTAAACAGAATAATCATCACCTTTCCCTTGTTGATCTTCGAAGTTAGTCTCACTTCATCGCAAGTTCTTGTAGAATCGCTAGAAAATATTTTGGATAGACTAGATATGTATGAACAACCGTCGACATCCAGGACTGTGTCGTCCGATACAGCAGTGGCACAACCTCCTACTGCTACTCCAACGATGTTCAATGGTATACCATCTGTCCCGGCAAGTTATCAACAACAAGCCGGAGTCCCATCAGGGACTGCTTCGTCGACATGGTTAGTTCCTATTTCTTCATCCGGATTATCATCTGGTATTTCTTATGTTGAAACTCAACAAATTGATCTAATGTGTCTTCAAAGGCAAATCTACCCTTTAAGTATTGGATTGCCACCATATGGAGGGAAGTATGCCTTTTCATTGTTCCCTCCCAGAGAACAACCATATGAGAGTTTACAACAAAGTTCAGGTCAATCTGGAATTACATCCAGCAGTTGGGTACCAATACTGCCTTAACAACCAAGGGTTGTATATTCAATGTAACCAGTCCACCCTGTGTCGGATATTCCCAGTATACCTGCTATGGTGACTGCGTCGCAAGTACAAGCTCTACCTGTCGTATGTCAACCCCAAGTTTCTCAGGTTGCAATACAACAGCCTCTTGTCTCAACGACTCAATCACAACCTCAGGTTAGTGCCTCCTTATCTGGAGCGACTCAGGCTCAAACAAGTATTGTGACTCCTCATCTCGGTCAATCATCCAGTATTGGACAACAGCAAATGGTCCAACAACCAGGGCTGGTTCAATCTCAACAACCGCCATTCCAGCAATCATATCAAGGACCTGAGCAACAAGTCTTTGTAAGTAATGGGCAACCACATTTCCAAAGCGGTTATCAACAACCATATTATAGTGGTTATGCCCATCAACCTTGTCAAAGTTGCCAACATCAAATACATTATGCTGGTATGCAAAGACCCATTGCTCAGGCGATTCCATCTTATCCTAGGTATGTTTCGCCTAACCTGAATCAACAGTTGCCCTTTGTAGCAACTCTAGAATTACCAGATCTAAACCGGCTGACGAATGATCCAATTTCTTATGCCCCTTGGTGGCCAACGATTTCGCATAAACTTCCATCAGATATTCCTAAATTTAATGGAAATTCGGGTGAAGATCTGTCGAATCATGTGATGACATTTCATCTGTGGTGTTCATCAAACACCCTCAACGATGATTCGATAAGGCTTCGCCTCTTCTAGAGGACGTTAACGGGTCCAGCGGCAAAATGGTATATTGAATTGCCTAGAGCTTCGTTCGACAACTTCAGTACCTTAGCCACAACCTTTTTAACCCATTTTCAATTACCGATAAGGTATGAAACGAGAACAGAACTCCTTACCAACTTCAAACAGACAATGGCCACTCACATATCTGATCATATACATGAGTGGCGACGTCGTCGCAGGATGGTAAAAACGTATGTTCTCGATCAGCTATTAGCTGAATGGTTTATCAAGTCGTTACTTCCGGCCATAACGGAAGATGTGGCAAAGGGGGGAGTCGTAACGAAAGAGCAAGTTATCGCTCATGCGCAATATCTAGACTTGGTCTATACTCAGTCTGGCACGCTCTACGACAAAATACCTGACGCCCCTAGACCGGAATTCTCAATTCCTCCTCCTCCTAAATCAAACAATGACTCTCATGCCGAAGATGGCATGATTGGCACTACAAACGCGAAATCGACAAAGGCTACGTCCAAGAAAGCCTGTAAGATTTCATATCAAAATGCGAAAGACGAACTTCTTGCCTCGGAAGTAAATGCCGTGTCGATCGACAAGGGCAAACAACTGAAGCAACCGGGGGGCAAGAAGAAAAATAAAGGGAGGAAAAGGAAACCCCCTGCGGGGTGTCATATATGCGATGAGGATCATTGGATGAGAGATTGTCCACATATAGCTGAAGTTAAGAAACTCTTTAAGAGTTCAAAAACCTCAGTAGTATTGACTGATCCGTTTCCAAGCCCGGGAACCAAACTGGTTGCTAATCAAAATGCTTCCCGATCCCAAGTGCTTATGTTGTCTAACTCAAAGCAACAAAATGATGCTTTGGCAAGGAATAAAGATTACGGGAATCCACAGGTGTCGAATAACAAGGCTAATGAACAACCTAGTAGTTCGACAACAACTTTGACCAAAGTTGTACCACCCATCATTCCTGAACAAATGATAAAGTCGCCAAAGGGAGTAGTGTACAAATCGACATTTAATCCTTGTGCAAAAATAGCATAGAATTATAATATAATAGAGGACCTGGCCCAATCGCCGTCCGCTATGTCGACACTTGAGGTACCGCAAAATTGCCTCTCCCAAAAGCAAGCTTTATTATCAGCAATAGGTGGGATTGACCCAATGGATTCCAATCTTGTGGCCTTTGATCATAAAGGATATGACCCTCAGTTACCAGCTCAACTAGCTTTCCTTATTCAAGTGAAAGCCCTCAACAAAACTGTTCATCGAACAATTATTGATGAGGGGGCATCTACATGCATTATGTCGATGAGTTGCTGGAAAACTTTAGGATCTCCAACCTTGTCGCGGTCTGCGACGACATTAAAAGCATTTGACGGAAGGACATATACACCATATGGTATCCTAAGTAACTTTGAAAATTGAACTAGGAGGGAAAACAGTAGAAATAGATGTTGAAGTCATAGATGGGAATCTTGATTACAACATCCTACTAGGAAGACCATGGATATATGCCATGGCAGCTGTTGTGTCGACCTATTTCAGAAAGATTGCATTTCCCTTTCAAGGAGGGATTACAATCGTCGATCAGCAAAACTTCCTCCCCAATGGTTCTCAAGTTACTAGAAGCATTCCAATGATCCATGGAAGCTTCGCTCCAAAATATCGGAGTAGGTCTCCTAAAAGACCCTGCCTTAATGGGTACTTTTGCCCTACCGCCTCAGAGTAATCTGGCGGAAGTGGCCACAGTGGAATATGAAACCTTCTATATCTAATGGATTTGGACTCCGAGGACGGTTCTTATCTCGTGTCAACCTCGTTAAAAAATTGAAACAAGGAGTCATGAGGATAGTTCTTTTACTGTGTCAACCTCATTAAAAAATGAAACAAATCCCCTTTTCAAATCTCAAAGGTAAACCTTCATTCCAACCACCGAGTTGAATGCAATGAATCTTGGGGGGCATGCACCTCGATTTGCGTTATTATGTTGGGGGCATGCAAACTTATCATCGAGCAGTTTTAGCACATAGTTCATGCTCGTTAAAAAATAAACATAAGATTGAGCAGTTTTAGCACATAGTTCATGCTCGTTAAAAAATAAACATAAGACCGAGCAGTTTTTTTCCGTGTTTAAGCTCGTTAAAAAATGAACTATCCTCCGGTAAATAACCATCGTGAATGTAACATTATTAGCCATTAAAGCCTTGGTCGTGTTTGCACCGTCACCTCCATATGATTGTTTACCCATTTTGAGGAACAGTTGCGAAGAGTGATTTCACTAGCCATCCTTGTGACACTGCCGTGATTGGAAAATTCCAACCCTTACCTGGAATCAGCTGCTACCTGTTTTATCACTCGTTCCTCAAAAGACGAGTCTTCTTTAAGCTCTTTTCATCTGACTCGTAAAATATGAAAAGATTGCCGAGTTTTGGCCTTCCAGCTCGTTAAAGCGACCGGAAGTGCTATCCCTCCTCTAGATTTTAATCTTTTTGGACCTGAGGGATTATTGCACAAAAAGATCGAGCGCTTGTTTTGTTCGGCTCGTTAAAACTATTGAAAACTCATCCCTTCTATATTGTTTTATACTTTTTCGGACTTAAGGGATTAGATGACGAAAAAGGACTTTCGGAGTTGACTTTACGTACCTTTTCAAACTCTCTAAAAATGAAAAGGACCGAGCTATCTTTGTCGTTAGACTCGTTAAAAACATTAAATAGCGACAAACTTGTCTTTAGACGAGAACGAGTTTCACTATCGCTAGGCTCGTTAAAACATAGCGATGGGTTTGCCCGAAGGGAAAATTATAGAACAAGCATATGTTATCCTCCTCAAGCTTGACAAAAATAAAGAGGTACTGGTCAGCAATGACTGGGGAAAAATTGGGAGGAAACTCAAAGAACTTTATTGGTAGCAAGTCGCTCTTGAACATGACACTTCCACTCTGTGCCTGAGTCGGGTTGGGTTGTTTCATTCACCGGTCACATCGCCATGGTCTCGCCATACCATCCACCTTTGGGGTAAATGCTACCAATCAATCACACAAGTGTCGCCGATATGTTCAAGAGAAGTCATCCAGAGAAGTCAACCGTGTCCCATCCACTACCATACATTATCCTTCATTCTTTCATGACCGCCACCCTGAATCATATATCATCAGATCGTTTTCACCTCCATAAAAATCATTTGCTCCGTTTCGTGTCACTGATGTGGGATACATTAAGGCCCTCCTTTGACGGATCGCTTCTTGTCGACATCAGCTCATTATCCAAGAAGTTGATCTAGGAACAAACCCTTCAGTACTTTGAAGCTTGCATACCTCAATGGCAAGTTTCTCACTTCCAACGACAGGTATACATCAATGACCTGCGACCGAAAGATTTTGCGTGGTGTTCGACGCCAAGTCCTTTATTCACACCACGTGAATTGTACTGCAGTACCTTGAGGGTCATTATCATTATCGGTGATTCCTCTCGCACTTGTTAACGGTTTACATCATTGACCGGTAATCAAGCGATGTCTTTCCATGTTCGACTTCAGAACATTTCTCACATGGATTGACTTGTACTTAGAGTGAAGATAGAACGAGTTTGAAGACCCCGGATCTAGTTTCATCCATCCGGGCTGCGATATATATTCAGGAAAAATAAAGACATTGACATGTACAGCATTGCAGCACAGACAATCATCCTACCAAAGGATGATGATTTCAGCAAGATCATCAGTCTATCATCAGACAATTGTCTGTTCTATGTACACAAAAATGAATTTATAAAGCTGAGCATGGGAATGCCCACCTCAGCTAGATCATGAAAACAGTATGAAAATAATGTATTGTATTGTATCTTATTACAGGTCTCCTCCCAGCATTGAATGAACTTCAGATCCTCCTAATAAAGCATTTCACCCGATAAACAGCCTCATACTTTAGGGGGAAACTATTATAGACATTTTTGTGCCTTACAGCTATAAGCATGAAATGTCCATAATTCAAGGGATCCAAAGTCCCTAAAGATGTTGTTACAGCTCCTAAAGGAACAAGGTCAACCAATGACAGCTTCTCCCAGAAGTTCTCCACCAAAAACCACTCAGAAATAGTCAATTCAGGATCAATTCAGAGGCTCCACTAGCTGCCTGTGTTGAAATGTAAAGTCTACACTGGCTAGGTGCACTGCAACGCAGGTGGAATCACTACCAGGGTGCGCTGAGCGGGAAATGGCAAATGGCAAGCTCATTCAACGAGGTGGAAAGACCCTGGAAGCTTCCAGAATCTTCTCCAAGGACACTTGCCTCAATGAATTCGACTAGTGATGAGTAAGAGGTTCTCAACCTCCAAGTGGAAGCAAGAACTGACAGAGAGAAGCCACAAGTCAAAACATAAGCTGACTCATCCTCTCTGCTTACATCTATATATGGATCTCTCACCCAGAGGTTCAGGGGGCTGGAATTTTGTACTTTGCAGAGAATTGCTGTTGGTTTGAGATTGAGATTAGTACATTGGGTGATTTATGCTTTGTTGGAGGAGAGGAAGGGATTCCTTTGCTGGGAGGTAGATGCTGGATCGGAACTCACTTGGTTGTATCTCCTCTTGGACTTTCTTATTTTATCAATAAACTATTTGAGTTTCTCCTACATGCTGTGTACCAATGATGTTTTGTTATGCTTACATGTTTAGCTTAATCTGATCTTGAGCTTTTTATGAATGTATATCTATATCTTTGTGTATTTTCTCTCTCTTGTGATCTTGCAGGAATTCAGTGAAGCTGGGCCGGCGAAGGAGCAAGAAGCTGAGAGCTACTCAAGAGAGGAGTGATTTGGATCAACAAACTAGCGGAAGACACAGGTTAGTTAGATCCTTCTTCCTCATTTACATTTCATAAAGAAGAATACTCAAATAAGTTTCCTTGTTTGTTGCTAAGGCACTATCACCTCTTAGATTGGGATAGGGGCATTCCGAATTGGATACTTTTCCCAACAACACCAAGAGCATTTTGATGAACATGTTTTGCAGCAGTTTTTAGCTGATAGCTCTTGTATCGATTATCCTATCTCTTTTAATGTTTATCATCATCTGCTTAGTGATGAGTTTCAGGAAACCTGCCATCCAGCTATCTTCACCTCTTTTGCAACAATGGAGGAAATCCATGAACCCACCACAGAACCTATATAAATTTTTGAAGGAAAAATCTTACATATCGGTATAGGATTGACTGCAAAACAAAGGCAGTAGTTGATGAGTATGATTTGTGAACAAACTGGAGCTTTTGCCTGGGATTACTTGGACATGAGGGGCATACATCCAAACACCTTTATCCACCATATCTATAAAAATGAAGAAATGAGACCTATTCGGAAGCCACAAAGGCATATGCACCTAGCATTAAAAGACATTTTCAAAGATGAGCTTCAGAAACTTTTGGCTGCAGATTTCATTTACCCCATTTCTGACAGTAGGTGGGTGTCACCTTTGGTAGTGGTTCCAAAGAAGAACGGAAAATGGCATATCTGTGTTGACTACAGAGAATTAAACAAGGCCACATTGCATGACTATTTTCCACTACCCTTCATTGACCAAGTCCTCGACACAATTTCAGGTAAGAGGTATTTTTATTTTCTAGATGGGTACATTGGTTACAATCAAATACAAATAGTTGAAGAAGACCAAGAGAAGACTACTTTTACATGTCCTTCGGGTACTTATGCATATAGAGTCCTCCCCTTTGGTCTTTGTAACGCCCCCACCACTTTTTAGAGAGCTTTACTTTCCATTTTCTCTGATTTGATCCATGATTGTGTGGAAGTCTATATGGATGACTTCACAGTTTATGGAGATGACTTTTCACAGGCATTAGAAAATCTAGAGAAAGTATTGATTTGTTGTCAAGACGCTGATCTAGCCCTTAGTAGTGATAAATGTATGATGATGCAAACTAAGGGGATTGTTTTAGGCCATCATGTGTCATTAGAAGGAATTCAAGTTGATCCAGCAAAAATTGAGGTAATCTCGCGTATCCCTATTCGCAGTTCGCAAAAAGAGGTAAGAATTGTTTTAGGGAACATAGGTTATTATCAACGATTTATTGAGAATTTCACTAGAATTGCAACACCATTATTTAAATTGTTAACTAAAGATGTTGACTTTCTATGGAATGTTGACTGTCAACAGGTTTTTCAGGTACTAAAGGAAAAGTTGTCCACTGCTGCTCTGGTATTGAGAGTGCCAAATTGGTCCTTACCTTCTCATATTTGTACAGATGCTTCAGATACTGCACTGGGATTGGTCTTGGGACAAAGGGAGGATAACTTTCCCTATTTTATTTATTTTATCAGCAAAAATCTTTCTCCCGCTGAATTAAATTATACAGTTACTGAACAAGAGTTTTTAGCAGTTGTGCATGCTATAGGAAAGTTTAGGCATTATATTACCGGCTATGAAACAATTGTCCATACCGATCATTCTGTTGTTAGATTTTTAATGAATAAACCTGTTACTAACAGTAGGATAACAAGATGGTTGTTGCTTTTACAAGAATTCAATATAATTGTAATTGATAGGCCTTGAAGGGATAACTTGGCAACTAACTTCTTATCTTGTTTGAACATTGCACAGGGAAGCATGCCAACACCAGTGCTTGATGAATTTCTAGATGAAGCATTATTCTCCATTTCTATTATTACTCCTTGGTTTGTTGATGTCGCCAATTATCTAGTATTAGGGAAACTACCTCAAAACATGTCGGCCTAAGAAAAGCATAATATATTGCAGTGTAGTGCTAATTTCTCTTGGATCAAAGGGGATCTATTTTATACCCAACCAAACTTGATTATGAGGCAGTGTGTATAGGAAGATGAAATGTATGTGTTGGGAATGGGATCCCCCAAGGGAAGTTTTGGGGCTTAGAGCCCAAATTTTGGTCAAAGATTGTAATTCCGATGTAGATACTCCACATTTTGTGGGTGCAGAGTGCATAGTTTGTAAACGATTCATAGGTTGTCCGCCCTTAATTTTGTTATTGTAATGTTGGCTGTAGAGATCTACCCATGGTCCGCGAACCATGGGATTGTATAAATAGAGCGGGGCTCTAAGTAGTTAAGACATTAATCATGATAAGGATGAAGAGTTGAGTCATATATGAAGTGTAAAGTCTAGTTTAGGGTCATAGAGTAGGAGAAGGCTCTATTGCTGAGTGCACAGAGGCCTGGTAGTCCGCAGCTGAGTGCGCGGACCCCTGTAGTTGAGTGTGCGCAGGGTGAGTCGAGTCTGTAACAGTTGGAAGTATTAATAAAGATAAGTTTCCTATCATTTCTGTGTATTTATTTTTGTTTTATGCATCTGTTATCTTGGGTATGAAATTCACTTCTAATACTTATATGATGCACAAATGTGTATAATTGTATTGATTAAGTGAATGCAAGATAGAATATCTATTTACGCGAAGTTAACTAAGATCTGTTAAGAAGATAAGTAATATATGCGGTGTAGTTTGGGGAATTAGTATAGTTCTATGACAGCACAAAGCATCTCAGCCCCTGGTTAGGGATGCAAAAGATGATTATAACAGATCGCGAAGGTATCAAAGGTTAGAACAGTGTGCGAAATGACCTGTGTGAAGGTAGACATAGTTGGACTAAGTCGACATCTCAGACATCTCAAGGGTGCAGAAACTTGGTTCCAACATCCCCCCATACTGTTTCGGGTGAGACTTCAGTCTACGCTCTGCGAGATGATGCTAAAAGGGCCAATAGTGTAGGGATTTGTTTGGCTAAATAACTCTGAAACTGGGTCAGGCCAGTTGATATGCCACAATTGCGAAGGGATAGGACATTATGCCCACGATTGCACAAATCCAACGCACCTGTCATGTTTGTATTGCACCCTGTTTGATCATGAGATAGAAGATTGTCCTACGCTGATAGCTAGGATACGTGATAAAGGAGTGCTACCGCCTCCCCTGACTCAGAACCTGCAGATGATGAGGTCTGAGTCACGCGAGGAAGATCTGAATGTGAACATTATGCTCCGAAGTGGAATCGTGATGGGAGATGACAAAGGCAAACAACTAGAAGATAGTACTTGGGTTCGCAAGGCTCCAGTGAAAGAAGTGGAGTTTGATTTGGAGCACACTTGGGAAACCTTCACAGAAGCTAAGAAGAGCTTCATTGATGCCTACACTTCAAGAATAAAAGATAAACCGGAGCCGGAGATGGACCCATCTATGTTCACATTCCTGGAAACATGTATGAAGTTACTGTGTGATAGTAAGGCGGTGAAAGGGTTATAGGAACTCATCAACAGATGTGTTGGGACCACGCCAGGAGAACCATGTGTAGTCCAGAAGGTTAGAAAGAATAAGACAAGAACAGGAAGAGAGATGAGACTAACCGCGCAGGTCGGAGAATGTGATATGGACCAAGTAATTCTGGATTTGGGATCAGATGCAAATGTTCTGCCAAAGCAGACATGGGAGAAAATGGGGCGACCTATGCTGCAGTGGTCTTCAATTCAGCTAAGGATGGCAAACCAGCAGAAAATAATACCTATGGGGCAATTTCAGGGAATAACTATGGATATTGAGGGAGTGAGCGTGCTGGCTGACTTCGAAGTGATAGATATTGTTGGTGACAACAATCCCTATCTCACACCCTTGGGAATTGGCTGGGCCACTGACATGAATGGGGTAATCAATTTGAAGAAGCACAAGATGATTTTTGAAAACAAGTCACTACGCGTAATTGTACCCCTAGACCCTGCTGAAGGATCGCGCTATACAGAGCCAGTGCGTGACTATGAAAGTGATGATGATTTAGATTGCATCTATAAGATAATAGAGTGAGACTAGGACTAGGTGAATCCCATCGTGGATGGGTGGATTGCATGGGAATGCGAAAGATCTTGTACTTCGGATTCAAATGAGGAAATAGAGCGATGGTAGAATCGGTTACATGAGGTAACTACACTGAATTGTAATATGATGACAAGGTCGTTGTGCTTCGTATCAACAAAAGTAAGAGACTTGCCTACTTATGATGGTTTAAGTGAGGTAGATACCTTCTTGGATAAATTTGGAAGAGAGGTTCTAGAAAAGCAACGATTCCAGGCCTTGGATTGGGTACTCCGTGCTACACCCGTGAGATGGTGGGGTACACACAAAGGGATCCTTGAAGACTGGTGCGAATGTAGGAAAATGGTGTGCACATGATTTGGGAAGCCTAGGGTGACACTGACAGACAAGTACAATGGGCGTGATGATCCACGCACGCACTTTGCCAAGTGGGCGTAGGCATATGGAAAACAACCTACGTGGATGCACATGTACTCTGTGCTGAAATACCTAGTCAATAAGAATGTGTTGTGGGGGGCAGGGGGGGGGGAGATTGTAGATGGCTTCTAACATTGGAAATACATTATGCTGGAAGAAAAATCGCAGAAAAGATTCTACACATAGAAGCGTTCAACAAGGTATGCAACGTGCCGAACAAGGTATACAATGCGCAGTGAAGTGATTGGGACCTGCGTGTACCAACAGTATTATGGGCTTATAGGATGAAATGCAGGAAACTTATGGGACAGACACCTTTTAGGTTTTTCTATGGAGTGGAAGTCATAATTCCCATGGAATACATTGTGCCAAGTCTGCGCATAGCAGCACTGACATGTATGATAGATCACGGAGCCCTGGAGGAGAGGCTCGTGCAGTTGGAGGAGCTCGGGGAAGAACAATTTTTGGCTGGATTTCACCAGCAGGTCCAAAAGCAGCACGAAAAGGCTTGGCACGATCGACATATTAAGTTGCGCACCTTCAAGGTGAATGATTTGGTGTTGTTGTATGATAGTAAGTTTGATAAATTCCCGGGGAAGCTCAGAATGCATTGGCTGGGACCGTATGTCATTAAGGAGATCACATATGGTGGCACAATGCAGCTGGTAAAGTTAAATGGAGACCTATTCCCAGGAAAGGTCAATGGCAGTCATTTGAATCCATACACAGGGGGCTCGGCCATCTGACTAGTCGATATAAGCATAGTCTTAGTGCTCCAGGTAGCTGAAAGGAGGCGCGAGACTATAAACTACTTTGCTCAGGAGTTGCGCAATGTTAGGACTGCACGTAGTAGTGAAGTGTCATAGGGTCCACGACAACGTGAGGGTAGTTGTGCTTCCACACGGGTCGGATGGAAAGTGACCATTACAATCACTATTCACAATGTAATTCCTGGTTTGAGACCAAATGGAGCGGGTGGCAAGCATTTAAGGTGAACTTTAAGGGCTAGATTCTTGAAAATCTGCCACCAATCGAGCATTAATGGACCGAATGTGGGGGGAACAGTCGAATTCAAATTCAAAAGGCACTATAAATTACAAAGGGTTGTCTAGCAAAAAAAACTTGGCAATTTGAGAACTGATTTTTTCCGCACTCAGACATTCATGAACCCAAACTTGTTTGATCTTCTGAAGGTGAATTCATTACTTGAGAAATTACCCGAGACGTTGAGAGAATTGTTGAATCACACTATGGCAGCACCTGAAGAAGCCATGGATACCAGAGTAATGACCACCGAGGAAGCCGTACAGGCCGTTACAGAATTGGAAAACCCAGAAAGTGTCGAGATAGTCGTAGAAATCCCTAAATCACCGCACATGCTGAGACCCAATAAAGACAAGCATGCCATGGTACCGGTGTGCGTATCACCTAGAAATCCGCTGAGGACTAGGCTCACCATGGAAGAAAATGGGAAGGCTATCAATTTGGAGGCCGATGAGGAGGAAGAGTGTGAATAAATCTTGGTTGAGGAGGAGGATGTAGAAATGGAGGTTGAAACCCAGGTTGTCGACCCTCTTATTAGGCTTCCTGCATATGTTCCTCCGCGGAAGGGTAAAGCAAAGGTGCCCAAAGATATAAATGAGGGCAAGAGCTCTCTGCAGACTCCACTGTTCCCTGATGACATTATTTTTGATGGAGAACACTTGGGACGAGTGCCCGTGCTGAAGTTTGAGGATTGGGATCTCGCGGACCATGAGAAGTTCCCACATTTTGCAACCATGCACATAATGCACATTAAAAAAGATGCGCCAACTAGACTCATAGAGTTGGGATGTATTTGGACAAAGATATCCACACCGACGGAGTGACTCGAGGGTGAGTCACGATGTTTGTGTTGGGGGCCTATTGGACGCGAGATCCCCGAAGGGAATTTTTGGGGCTTAGAGCCCAGATTTTGGTCAAAGATTGTAATTCCGATGTAAAGACTCTGCGTTTTGTGGACACGGAGCGCATAGTTTGTAAAAGAGTCATAGGGTTGTTTGCCCTTAATTTTTTTATTGTAATGTCATCTGTAGAGATCTACCGGACCATGGGATTGTATAAATAGAGCGAGGCTCTAAGTAGTTAAGACATCAATCATGATAAGGATGAAGAGACCTAGTAGTCCACAACTATGTGCGCAGACCCCTGTAGCTGAGTGTGCAGGGCGAGTCAAGTCTGTAACAGTTGGAAGTATTAATAAATAGAAGTTTCCTATTATTTATGTGTATTTAGTTCCCGTTTTATGCATCTGTTATCTTGGGTATGAAATTCACTTCAATACTTATATGATGCGCGAATGTGTATAATTGTATTGATTAAGTGAATGCAAGATAGAATATCTATTTACACGAAGTTAACTAAGATCTGTTAAGAAGATAAGTAAGATACGTGATTTAGTTTGGGGAATTAGTACAATTCACTACCATAAGCAGCACGAAGCATCTCAGCCCCTGGTTAGGGCTGCACGAAAGACGATTATAATAGATCGTGAAGATATTGAAGGTTAGAACAGTGTGCGAAGTATAGGAAGTTTTTGATAACGGTTAAGTTCATATTTGTACTATCGATGATGATAAGACTTCTTTTGTAGTAAATGGCCATCGGCTTAAAGTTTATCACAAACCACCTTGACATGATGAATTTTTGTGGGAAGTATAAAAGGATCCAGGGTTGGAGCTGATTCATGCAAATGACCAACCCCTTGCTGGTTCAGTTGATTAATTTCTTTATATTTACTTTATCATATATATATATATATATATATAAAAACCAGTGAGCTGTTATTTTTTATATTTACAGGTGATTCTCCCCATATCCCATGTAGAATAAAGGAGGAATTCACCAGGAGCAAGTTTATTCTTTTATCCAGGCCTGGTGGATTACTTATGGAAAAGGAACCTGTGGAGTCTTCTTTGGAGGCCTTCAGACTCTCTAAATATGAATGCCTCGAGCACAAACTACTTTAGGCTCACTAAAATGATAAAGTAGTGGTAGTTTAAGGATCCTTTGGGCATTGACTTACTCTTTTCTAGGCCCAAGGGAATATTTACAGAAAATAAGCCCCCTTGGAGCTCTCTTTCCGGACATTTCCAGCTCCCTAAATAAGAAATGCCCCAGGCAATTATCACTCTAGGCCTGGTTAAAAATCCATGCAATCATAAACAGGTTTTTCTAAAGAACAATAATCAGCGTATTATATGGCATCGAGTAAGAGGATCTTGAAATTATGTATTCCATACTCTGCATTTAAGCAGTCTTTGTACCATACTCTATAAAATTACAAATCTACTATCATAGTTGTGTTCTGAAAAAGCCTTTTTGGAATCATGAAGGGATTATGTTTTCCTTATATGATAATGTTTCACAATTAGTACTCATCTCTACCATCAGTTAAAGATGATTTTCTCTATTGATTGATATGCACAAGGACTGATCCATAGGATCTATACTTATCTTGTAAAAATCAAAGATCCTATCATTTGAATTTCATTTCTAGAATATTGACCACCAAGCACAGTTGTAGCATCAACATTATTCATGTCAACGTCATTTTCATTCAAATACTTGGGCCCTACATCAAAAAAAGGAAATATCCATGAAACCACTATTACTTTAAGTAGCTCAAGTATGCACTTTTATTTGCTTGAATTTGATTAATGAATAGTTAAAATTCATGTTGTGTAAATGCACCTCTAAACCTATCCCTCATTCTAAATTATGCTCATAATCCTATTCTATATCTTCCTAACATTTCCATCCCCTAATCCCATTTCGCCTACATTCTGGCATGCCCGATGGGACACGAACCCACAATCGCCTACATTCCTACCACGATGTGTAATGATACATTCCCATGTCCTCGCTTCATCATCACCTCATGACACCTCCTAGCAATCATGAGTATGTGTGTGATGACTTTCGTTCGGACATGATGTTAACACTCTGCACCAGTTACATATGGGTTGATCATCATTACATTATCAGTATCACGCTTCCAATTAATCATTATGATTATGTGATCATTCATATAAGTCCTAAAATATGAGGGACATCCGAGACCAAGGGTACAGAGTCATTGAGTGATAGAGAGGCAACAAAGAACTAGCAGGAGTGAAATTGCAATTGAATGTAGGTGCTAAGAAAAATGGGAGATGATCACCACAAACCCACCTTCGGCCAGTTCGCATGCAATCTGGAGTATCAAAATGTAGTAGTGTAGTATGGCTCAAGCCCAACGATCTATGGCTAAAGGAACAAGTTCTGATTGTGTTCACATTTCTTCATCTCCTAATTTTAATGCATAGAAGTTTGAAGTGTCCTTGGAAGAGCCCACATGACCACATTTGAAGAAAATATCCCTGCGGATATTGCACGAGACTTAGAAACATTATCTCTCGTTCAGCCATTAGTGAGTAGGAGTGCTACTAAGGTAAGTCAACATCTTTCTTTGCCAAGAGGATGCAATGGGATATCTCTTGAAGGCAGTGCCTCTCAGTAGTCGACAACACCTACTAGGGCTCCCACTTTTGATGAAGAGGAAAAGATGAAGATCCGACTTTTCAAACTACACAAGACGATTGTTAAACTCAGAGATCAAGCTAATAAGTATAAGGTCTTATTTCATTACGTCAGGGATATCAATGACCAGGTGAGAGACTCCAATCTGAGGTTGTATGCCCACAATGATGAACTGAAGAGGAAGAACAGGTAGCTGTTGTGTTGGAGATCATCAAGGTATTGGCCCATTAAAAGGTTGAGTGCACAGGGGTTAGCCCTCCAGTTCAAGAAATGTTCCCCACTAGTTAAACACAGGGTAGAAGTGCTGATTAAGACTACTGGTCTTTGACCACAGTTCCTTTTATTTGGTACACTTTTCCTTTTTGGTGGATGTAATAGATACATGAGGACATGCATCCAAATAGGCGTGGGAGGATGTTGGTGCTCTATTTTGTCCCCAATTCCACTATTCCCCACCTCCATTTTTGTCATTTTTTTACTCCTATACCTACTCTCCTATCACTTTCATTGTCCTAAAATTGTCAAAATCCTACCATGAGGTAAATCATTTCATTTGTATCATTTTATTGTTTATTGGTTAAGTTTAAGTGAATTTAAGTTCTTCCTAATGAGCTAACTAATCAATATGATTGAGTGTGAGTATTGTAGCAACATGAGCAGGTTAAGATCAGGAGAGTGCTTGTCCACAAGCCATGTTTTACCATTTTTGTACTTGAAAACCACTTTAGGATTGGTACTCAACACTATAAAGGATTAATAGGTCGCATGCTTCTAGATGATTGAGCCACCCATAGCTGTGATCGAGCAAGTTTGATATCGGCCATGATGAAGATATTCACCATCCTCCCTGAACTAATCCTATGCCAATATTGGGATTAGTTGAAGATTTGTTATGCTAAGTAGAACAGGGTCGTTCCAGTGATATGATTTGGAAGATTAATTTAGCGAAGTCGTTGGACTTTCTATGTATGGTCTAGTGTTGTTTTAAACTAAAATCGATGCCTATAAAGGCCTGATATTATTTTTTAATTGAAGACTGTTATTATGGCCATGCATTAAGCTCAGATCGATTCAGTTGATGGTTCGCTATAGTTCGTGAATTAGATGTGTTAAGCTTTCCATTTTTCTGTAAGTAGTTAAGCTTCCCCAAGTGTGGTTGGGCCCACCATCATCTGGGAATAACTCTGTATTAATTTTTAGGAAGCATAGTCATGTGTCAATTATAGCTGCTTCTCCTTTGTTTCTGGTTTATCTATTAAATCATTTATACACTACGTGGAGACTTTCATTGATTTGGAACGATTTCAGTGTGCTAACCATTGCATGCATTTTTAGACCTTTCAATTTAGAAATTTGAATGTGTAGTTCTTGTGTGCATGATAGAGATGTGTGCGCCTACCTTTGATACGGAGTCATACTCTATTTTCCAAAGCAACAAGTTGTATTGTACTAACTCTGATGTGAATCGAAGGCCTGTGGTGAACTGGTTGCTTGTTGAAATCGCAAAATGCACCCCTCGTATGCTGAAGTGAATGTAATTCACTGATATAGCAAGGATTGATATGTGTGGATTTTGTTGTGTAGAATAGGGAGCCTAATTGATAGTGTGCGATTGAGTGAATTTTAGTTAATTACAGATAGAAATTGTATTGCTCATTTTTCGTTATCAATTCATTCGATTTTCCTTTAATCATTTTCATGAATGTGTGTTAGCATAGGACCATTCCTTTCAGTTGAAATAGCTTAAATTATCATAGGATAATTTAGTCTTGTTTCTCATTTAATTGATGAAAGATAGATTCTTAGTTTCTTTATAAAGTTCGCAGATTGATTTTGAAAGTTTAATTGAGTGATTTAGATTTTAGTGTGATTCCTTTTACCTTGTTTTGAGTGATTGAGTGTAGTGTTGTAGTCTAGAATTTGATAAATCTAGATACTTTTGGTTGAAATCTTAGTTTCCAGCTTGAGGTAATTTCTATTAGCATTGCCTTAGTACAATGTGTGCTTGCTAGATTTCGAAGTAGTTAAGGTTGCAATCAGTAGTGTGATTTACCTCTTTCATTAAGAAGATAGAGTGTTGGTTTGCTGAAGTCTTAAGTAGGTTTGCTTGAGCTTAGTTTGAGATTTGATTCATGTTAAATGCAACTGAAGCATAGCCTCTCAAGTACATGTTCGAAATAATACTGAGAGGGGGGGTGAATCAGTATTATCAGAAAAACTTTTTCATTTTATGCTCAGAAACATATACGCTACTTCAATTAAGTGAAACGGCGTGTACACGCTACTGTGTCTAAAGAAACCAGCGTATAACAAGAAAACTTATGATTCAGTAGCTTATCTTCAGTAAATGCATCAGGACATTATTAACCATGATAGTAAAACAGGTGCAGTATAACAGAACAGATCATCACACAGAAAACACACACATGAACACCATGATATAAGGTGGAAACCCAATGTGGGTGAAAACCACCTGCTGCAAGTCGTCTCTATCTTTCTTTAATATGAAACTTCAGTTTACAATCTTTTGTACTGGTGCAGCCTTATACCAGTACGCAGGCTACAACCTGCTGAAGGCTTCAACCTTCTCTCGTTCTCCAAACTTCCTTGGAAGGGAGCTCCAACCCCCTTTGCTCTTGTACTAGCTAAGATACTAGTATGTAGGTGCTGGCCTACAATCTTCTTTCCTTCAGATACCACTTTTCATACATTTTCAGACTGGATATTCCTGAAGCACAATATTACAATCTGAAGACCACAATTCATTCAACTTTCATAACAGATCATTGAAGCACAAAACAACCAATACTAGCATCATCAATCTTTGAATCACTGAACCACTGAAACCCTGTCAACACCAGTCACCAGAACACAGAGCAGACTACAGAACTCTGCAATAGCAGTCAGACCCAACTGCAACCCCAAAAATAAAACTTCAAAAGATATACGCTACTTCAATGAGAGAAACTCGTGTATACACGCGCTTTTACCAAAGACAACCTGCGTACAGATCTAAAAATAAATTCTCTTAACTTGCAGCTGTACCAGACATCAGTTAGACCCAGAACATAACATTGCGTCAGTATGCAGATCTAGAAATACGCATAATCAACCATATCATAATAGTGCATTTCAAACCATTAGATCCCGATCTGTCCTTAGATCTAGTCTTCCATCAACCGGTGTGATCTCTCCTTAGCTTAGATCAAGCAACCCAGAACCTGCATACCAGATCTCTTTCTTTTTTAGATATTCAAGATTTTTCAATTGTCTTTGCCTAATGATATTCTTCTCCTTATATAGCCTTAGGCTTTGCTCAATACCAAGGGCCAAAACCATAGAAATCCAATACCATCAAATTCAAAACTAGGGATCAACACGTCTGTCGAGATACTTTGGTCCAAAGACATAGGCTCAAGTACCGAGGACTAACTACCACGGACCAAAGGGAAGCTTCTCGACATGTACACCCTTTTCTGTTCATGAAGCTGCGTGCATACGCGACTTCGTATATAGTGAACCTGCGTATCCGCGACTTAGTATATAGCGTACCTGCGTGTATACGCAGCTTGGGCTTAATGAACCTGCATATATGAAATTTCTCTTCATACTTGTAGTCTGGACTGAGATCTGTCATCAAAGAGAGTTGCCATCAAGGACAACACCTTTATCGTAGCGCCACACCTGTGCCAAAATGCCAACAATCTCCCCCTTTGAACTTGATGGCAACCCCAAGATCCTTAGAACCATTCTCCCCCTTTGTCATCAAGGGCAAAGGGCTGTGCTCCCCCTGAGTACATGCTGATATCTCTACTTGGCTATGCTGAAACATGCTCCCCCTGACTGTAGGCAATATCTGCAAAAGGTGTTCTTCAAAAGAACCAAGACCTTCCTATCACCAAAAGACTCAATACATACATCCATACTCCAAGAGGGGATACATCAGAAAGTTACATATAACAACCAATTATATTACATCATTCATCCCAGGCATAGTGGGGAAACCAACATAGGCCGTTACATGACCTTGACACCATAAAAGAGATAAAAGAGATACATGACATAGAGACAACAAATCTAGACCAAGACTTATGAAAGTTACAAGCAGCATCTGATAAACATCTTTTAGATCAACGACCAAGATTTCCTTCTGAGCTCCTTCTCCTAAAATCAACAACAGTTGTGTACTAGAACCAAAAGCATCTAAATGCCAACAATGCTTTATGAGACTTTAAGCTGTTCCCCCTGAACCTGTGCCTGTTGCACCCCCTAAAACTGTGTCTGAAGAATTCTGGCATACCCATCTCAGACCTTCTCCAACCAGAGTCTGCCCTTGCTGTTCAGAACTCCATATACGCGACTTCTCCTCCATAAAATAGCGTATGTATGCGGATATTCTTTCTACAACACGCGCACGTCATACACGCGACTTTCCTACCATAAATCTGCGTATATACACGGATATCCCTTACGTAACTTGCGTATACCAACTTTTCTGTAGAACAGACAAGCTTCAACAGCAGGATGAAGCATCAACTACTCCCAGCTTTTGTCTGAGATATTCAAAAGTTTCCTTGGGCAGTGGTTTTGTGAGAATATCTGTTGGCATTATGTTTCAAGTGTTGTCCTTGATGGCAACTCACTCAGAGGTTGGTACAGGTGCTCAGAGGTTGGTACAGGTGATGGCAACTTAATTAGAGGACAGATCTCAGTACAGCAGGACAAGAAAGAGATATACGCAGGTTCAGCAAGGAGAATCCGCGTGTACACGCAGGTTGGCTTCAGTAAAAGCGCGTACATGTGAAAAGTACCTTTGGTCCGTGGTAGTTAGACCTTGGAAGTTGTGCCTATGGTTTTGGACCATAATGTCTCGACGGACGTGTTGATCCCTAGTTTCGAGGTTGATGGTATTGTGTTTCTATGGTTTTGGCTCTTGGTATTGAACAAGGCCTAAGGCTATATAAGGAGAAGATCACTAGGCAAAGAAGTATGGATTGTGAGTGTCTGACGCAGTGAGAGGATCTGGTATTGCAGGTTATCTGTTCGGGACGCTTGGCAAGGGTCGGATCTGACAGCGAAGGCAGAAGTAATCATTTCTAGATCTGCACGCGGGTTGCCTTTGGAGAAAGCGCGTATACACGCGGTTTTGGTACAGTGAAGTAGCGTATGCATGATAAGGGTTAATATTTCAGGTTGCTGCTGATTCTGGTGGTTGTTGCAGAGTTCTGGATTCTGGTTTGGGTTCTGTGTTCTTGATGACAGGGTTTCAGTGATTCGGTATTGGGTTGTTTAATGAATTATGATGCAAGTATAAGTTGATGATTGTATTGCGGTAATGTTTGCTTTGTATTCTTGGATCCAGTCTGAAAATTGATGAAACGTGGTCCCTGAAGGTTGTAGGGTCAGCACCTACGTACTAGTAAATGGATCAGCTAGTACAAGAGCTGAGGGGGTTGTAACTCCCTTCCAGAAGTAGTTGGAAAACGAGAGAGGGTTGTAGCCCTCTGCAGGTTGTAGCCTGCGTACTGGTAAAGGACTGCACCAGTACATTGTAAAAGAAGTTTCTCATTAAAGAAGAAAGAGACGAATTGCAGCAGGTGGTTTTCACCCACATTGGGTTTCCACCTTATATCATGGTGTTCATGTGTGTGGCTCTTGTGTGATGTTCTGTTCTGTTATACTGCACCTGTTTACTGTTAAATTGCTTAATAATGTTCTGATGCATTTACTGAAGATTAAGCTAACTGAATTATAAGATCTCTGGGTATACGCTAGTTGCATTAGACACAGTCGCGTGTACACGCGGGTTCACTTATCTGAAGTCGCGTATATGTTTCTGAGTATGAAATTGAAAAGTTTTATCTGATCTGATAATACTGATTCACCCCCCCCCTCTCAGTATTATTTCCAACAATTGGGATCGGAGCCGGTCCTTCAGAGGAAGCTTGATCGCTTGAAGGAAAAGATCCATCAAAATGGCTAATCCAGAAAGAGAGGCACACATCAGGCCACCAGTCTTTGACGGGAACAATTTTACTCACTGGAAGATAAGAACCATTGCATATCTACAGTCTCTTGGAGCAGAAGTTTGGGGAATCGTAGAAGGAGGATACAAATTCCCATCAGCAACTCCTACAGATCCAGCAGAGAAAAAGCAATATGAGCTCAATGCCAAAGTAGTTACTGTCCTATTGAGTACTTTGACTCAATCAGAATTTATGAAGATCATGCATTTCAAATCAGCTAAGGAAATATGGGACAAAATCGTTACAAGCTACGAAGGAGATGATCAGGTAAAAATAGCAAAGCTTCAAACTCTCAGAATCCGGTATGAAACTCTTAAGATGCGAAGTAATGAAAGCGTAGCTAATTATTTCTTGCGTATGGATGAGATTGTGAACTGTATGAGGGATCTGGGTGAAGAATTTGAGGAAGTTGTCTTAATTCAAAAGGTTTTGAGATCTCTGTCTACTAAATTTGATTCTAAAGTATCTGCCATAGAAGAAAAGGAGAATGTGCAGAAAATTACCATGTCACAGCTTCACGGGATCTTAACTGCTTTTGAAATGCGACAAGAGGTACCACCAGAGGCCGCATTCGAAGTGTCAGAGGAAGAAGATGAGGTAAATTTTGTCAAGAATCTTGAACGGGGAACTGGACGGTTCAAAGATAAGCTACCTTTCAAATGTTTTCTATGTGGTAGAGTTGGTCACTATGCTGCTAGATGTCCTCATAACAAAGGAAAGATATATGAAGAAGATGGTAGAAGCTATTATACCCATATTAAAAGTTCATTAAATGATAGTGAAGATATTAGAAGTCTCATGGCACATAAGAAGAAGAATGCTTCATCCAATAATAGCGAGGATATTAAAAGTCTCATGGCACATGAAGAGAAGAATGCAGAATCTGAAGAAGTTGCCAAATTAAAAGAACAATTGGAGACAGAAACCAGGGTAAGGGAGAAATTGCAGGATATAGCAAAAGATCAGAGCACAACTATTCAGAGACTTGAATCAAAGATCCTCTCTCTAAAAGAAGATCTTGAAGATCAAGAACATGAAGTGATCAAACTAAAGTGACAAGTGGAAGAAGGGAGAAAAGTTGAAGAAGACCTAAGGAAGCAGTATCTGAAAAAGGAAGAAAAACATCAAGTTGAGGTAAATATCTTGAAAGGTAAACTAGAAGAAAAGGATAAGCTCTTACGATTTCAAGATAGTTCTAAAGTCTTGGATGATATTCTTAATAGTCAAAGATCTCCTGCTATCAAGACTGGTCTTGGTTTTCATGAATATGTTGAAGGTGAATCTAGTTCACAAGGTGAGGCAAGAAACTCTAATGAGAAATCTGAAATGCTCAAGGAACAACCAAGGAAAGAAATTCCTCAAGGAAGATCCTTTACTCCTAACTATGGACGTGATAGACGATTATTTCCTCCACTGGATAATTTTGAATGTTATGTATGTCATAATCTTGGACACGTTGCAGCCAGATGTAGAAGTCGAATGGTTCAAGAAAGATCATCGCATCCCAGGTATTTCAGAGGGTATTGCTTTGCCTGCAATGCATATGGACACAAAGCAATTGATTGTGATAGAAGGAACATGAAAAATATAAGGTGTTATACATGCAACAACTATGGGCATAAAGCAAGGGAATGCAGGAGCAGATTTCAAAATTCAAGACAAGGGGACCATACATCATCACAGTTGCAGGAATTGAAGAAGACAGAAACAGAAAGGTGTGGGATAACTCAGTCAGCTGACATAACAGACACAGGGGAATCTGAAAGTGATGAAATTCAGTATTCCATCCTGCATACGCTGATATAATGAAGACAAGTCGCGTATATACGTGAGTTACAGGCTGCAAAGTCGCGTATATGGAGAAAGGGCAGCAGAACAGACCCAGGTTCAGTCATGGTTGGCTCAGGCTCAGGGGGAGCAGAACAGACTCAGGAAATGGTTCAGACATGGTTGGCTCACACTCAGGGGGAAAATATTCTTCAAATAATTCATTGTTGGCACTATGGTTAGAAGTTGATGATACATCTTGTTGTTTGATCAAAGGAATGGTATTGCAGGCTGATGCTTATGATACAGATCTGAATGGCTGGTCTTAGAACTTGCATCTGCTCAAGGGGAGCGTGGATAGATTGGTACACTTTGGCATATACAAAGGGGGAGCCAAATCAGAAACTTCAGCATGTACTCAGGGGGAGTATGGACAGCAGTATGGACAGTAGAAGGTATACCAAAGAAGAGCATATCTTGGTACGCCCTTTGCCCTTGATGTCAAAGGGGGAGAGTGACTTGGTGTGGTGGTTGCCATCAAGTCCAAAGGGGGAGATTGTTGGCATTATGTTTCAAGTGTTGTCCTTGATGGCAACTCACTCAGAGGTTGGTACAGGTGCTCAGAGGTGGTACAGGTGATGGCAACTTAATCAGAGGACAGATCTCAGTACAGCAGGACAAGAAAGAGATATACGCAGGTTCAGCAAGGAGAATCCGCGTGTACACGCAGGTTGGCTTCAGTAAAAGCGCGTACATGTGAAAAGTACCTTTGGTCCGTGGTAGTTAGACCTTGGAAGTTGTGCCTATGGTTTTGGACCATAATGTCTCGACGGACGTGTTGATCCCTAGTTTCGAGGTTGATGGTATTGTGTTTCTATGGTTTTGGCTCTTGGTATTGAACAAGGCCTAAGGCTATATAAGGAGAAGATCACTAGGCAAAGAAGTATGGATTGTGAGTGTCTGACGCAGTGAGAGGATCTGGTATTGCTGGTTATCTGTTCGGGACACTTGGCAAGGGTCGGATCTGACAGCGAAGGCAGAAGTAATCATTTCTAGATCTGCACGCGGGTTGCCTTTGGAGAAAGCGCGTATACACGCGGTTTTGGTACAGTGAAGTAGCGTATGCATGATAAGGGTTAATATTTCAGGTTGCTGCTGATTCTGGTGGTTGTTGCAGAGTTCTGGATTCTGGTTTGGGTTCTGTGTTCTTGATGACAGGGTTTCAGTGATTCGGTATTGGGTTGTTTAATGAATTATGATGCAAGTATAAGTTGATGATTGTATTGCGGTAATGTTTGCTTTGTATTCTTGGATCCAGTCTGAAAATTGATGAAACGTTGTCCCTGAAGGTTGTAGGGTCAGCACCTACGTACTAGTAAATGGATCAGCTAGTACAAGAGCTGAGGGGGTTGTAACTCCCTTCCAGAAGTAGTTGGAAAACGAGAGAGGGTTGTAGCCCTCTGCAGGTTGTAGCCTGCGTACTGGTAAAGGACTGCACCAGTACATTGTAAAAGAAGTTTCTCATTAAAGAAGAAAGAGACGAATTGCAGCAGGTGGTTTTCACCCACATTGGGTTTCCACCTTATATCATGGTGTTCATGTGTGTGGCTCTTGTGTGATGTTCTGTTCTGTTATACTGCGCCTGTTTACTGTTAAATTGCTTAATAATGTTCTGATGCATTTACTGAAGATTAAGCTAACTGAATTATAAGATCTCTGGGTATACGCTAGTTGCATTAGACACAGTCGCGTGTACACGCGGGTTCACTTATCTGAAGTCGCGTATATGTTTCTGAGTATGAAATTGAAAAGTTTTATCTGATCTGATAATACTGATTCACCCCCCCCCCCTCTCAGTATTATTTCCAACAATATCAGCAACTTGTTCCTTAGAAGGAACATACTCCAACTTGACCTTCTGCTCAAGCACTTGTTCCCGAAGAAAATGGTACTTGATTGGTATGTGTTTGGTCTTTGAGTGCATGACTGGATTCTTTGAAATGCTGATTGCACTTGTATTATCACATAAGATAGAGACTGGTGAAGTGCAAGTGATTTGAAAATCCTGCAAGGTCTGCATCATCCAAAGAAGTTGTGTGCAACAAGATGCCGCAGCCACATATTCTACTTCAGCTGTAGATAAGGAAATCGAACTCTGTTTCTTGCTGAACCAAGATACTAATCTGGAGCCCATAAAGAATGCACCACCACTTGTGCTCTTCCTGTCATCCATGCTTCCGGCCCAATCTGCATCTGTATAAGCATGAAGTGTGAGATCTGTATCTCTAGGATACCATAATCCATAATTTTGTGTCCCTTGAAGATATTTGAAAATTCTCTTCACTGCCTGAAGATGAGTCTCCTTTGGATTTGCCTGAAATCTCCCAACTATTCCGACTGCATGCATGATGTCTGGTCGGGTACCTGTCAAATAAAGCAAACTCCCAATCATGGATCTATAAGTTGGTTGATGAACTGCTGCTGATTCATCATTTGCACTGAGGCTGCATCCTGTAACCATGGGTGTACATACTGGCTTTGAATCTTCCATGCCATACTTCTTCAAGATCTGCTTGAGGTACTTGGTTTGAGACAAGAAGATGCCTCCTTCATTTTGTTGGATTTGCAATCCAAGAAAGTATGTAAATTCTCCAAGTAGTGACATTTCGAATTCTTTCTGCATAACCAAGGCAAAGTTTTGACTCATAGTCTCTTCATTGCTGCCAAAGATAATATCATCTACATAGACAACAAGTATTAGCAATTTGTTATTTTCAACTTTTATATAGAGATTGCTATCTGTTGATCCTTTTGAAAAGCCTTGTTGGTGAAGATATTTGTCCAATCGATAGTACCAAGCCCTTGGAGCTTGTTTGAGACCATAGAGAGCCTTTTTCAATCTACATACAAGGTTTGGATCATTCCCAAGAATGAAACCATCTGGCTGCTCAATATATACTTCTTCTTCTAAGTCTCCATTCAGAAAGGCTGATTTCACGTCCATTTGAAATACCTTGAAGTTTTGAAAGCTTGAGAGAGCAAGGAACATTCGGATGGCCTCAAGTCTTGCAACAGGAGCAAAGGTCTCTTCAAAATCTATTCCTTCTTGCTGTGCATACCCTTTACAAACAAGTCTGGCCTTGTTTCTAATTACTTCTCCATTTTCATTCAATTTATTTTTGAAGACCCATTTTGTCCCTATGACATTCTTATCTTTTGGTCTAGGAACCAATTCCCAAGTGTTGTTCTTTTCGATCTGCTCAAGTTCTTCATCCATTGCTTTGACCCAACATTCATCTTTGCATTCCTCTTTCACATTTTGTGGTTCAGTGGAAGAGAGTAATGCCAAATAGCTTGAAGCTTCTGCAATTCTTCTTCTTGTTTGTACTCCTGCTTCTTTCTGCCCCACAATCTGAGATTCTGGATGATTCTTTTGAACATATCTGGATGGAGTCTTCTCTTCTATTCTTGTCTGCTCCTCTGGTTCTTCTTGAGGTTCTTCTTCTTCTTGAGGTTCTTCTTCTTCATCATTCTGCCTTTGAGGGTAGCCTTCATCTTCTTCAATGTCTTCATGATGAACTTGCCTAGGAATATATCCCTTCTCATCAATCACTACATCAATGTTGTCAACAATTATGCCAAGTCTTTTATTGTAGCACTTGTATGCTTTGCTATGTGGAGAATAACCAAGAAGAATGCCTTCATCTGCTCTTGGTTCAAGTTTGCCAAGTTGCTCATCAGTATTCTTAATATAACATTTGCTCCCAAAGATTTTGAAGTTCTTCACCGAAGGAGTCTCACCACTCCAGAGCTCATGAGGTTTTTGAGTGCTGTTTACTCGGACATTTGTTTTGTTAAGAATAATAACCGCAGCATGTGCAGCTTCACCCCAGAAAGTTGCGGGAGTACCTGATTAATCAAGCATAGCACGAGCCATTTGTTGGATTGTTCTGTTCATTCTTTCCACCACCCCATTTTGCTGAGGAGTTCTAGCTGTAGAGAATTCTCTTCTTATCCCATGTTCTTCACAGAAATCGAAAAATTCGTTTGAGGTAAACTCCCCACCTCTGTCAGATCTGAGGCACTTAATTTTGTGTCCTGATTCATTTTCAACCAAGGCTTTGAAGGATTTGAATTTTTCGAATGCTTCATCTTTGTGCTTCATAAGCCCTAACCAGAAAAACCTGGAGAAATCGTCAATGAATAATATCAAATATTCTTCTCCTCGAGGTGTCCTTTTCCTAAATGGACCACATACATCTGTATGGACTAGCTCAAGAGGTATGCTGGCTGATCCTTCCTTCTCTGGAAAGTTAGTTCTGGTTTGCTTCCCAAACTGACAAGATTTGCATATAGTGTTGTCTGGAATTTTGATATCTGGAAGACCACGAACTGCCTGATATTTGCATGCTTTCCTTATTTGTGAAAAGCTTAGATGCCCCAACCTCCGATGCCATAGCCAGTGTTCATCATCCTTGCTCAAATAGCATTGTTGTGGTCCTTCTTCAAATATGTATAGATTATTTGGAGTCCTTCTTCCTTTGATCACTGTTTTACCTGTATCAAGATCACGAACACAACATCCATTTGATCTAAATATTACCTCTGTTCCTTGATCGCACATCTGACTGACACTCAGAAGATTATGCTTCAATCCATCAACATACAAAACATTTCCAGCTTTGACCTTCTCTTTTAATGGAGCAACACCTTTTCCTTTTATGGCTGCAGAGATATCGTTTCCAAAAGAAACTTTCTTCCCCTTTTCTAATGCGGTATATGACTCAAGCTTTTCTTTGTCCCCTGTCATATGCTTCGAACATCCGCTGTCAATGTACCATAGAATTTCTTGACCTTCTGCATAAAAGGCTATCCCACATCTTTCTGGTTGCGGTTCCTTTATTCTCCATGTTCTGACATTTGGGGTTTGTTCCTTCTGAGTTGTCTTCCGGAACCTGCTCCTGCATTCAAAGTCTTCATGACCAAAGTTATTACAAATAGAGCATTCAATTTCAATTTCAAGAACCGAAAAGTTGTTATAAGTCCTTTTAATGGTTCCAGTCATTCTTCCTTGCTTTTGAGCTTCTCTAGTCATGATTGTCTTGTAGGCAACACATTGAGCTGCTTTGTGACTGAAGTTATGGCAAGAAAAGCATTGGCCATTAAAGAAACTTCTGCGATAATCAGATCTATCATCCAACCGATTGTAGCTTCTATTCACATTCATTCTTGGAGCAAATTGTGAATATTTTACCTGTGGCTGATTGTAGCTTCTGTTTGTCCTTAAGGCAGTTTGTCCCCGAATTTCTTGATGGTCTTTATTTGTTCTTGAGGTAAACTGTCCTTGATTCACCTGATGACTTTTATTTGGCCTTTGCTCGCTTCTCCTTGCTGCATCAAGATAACTTTTAGAGGTAGAGGCTTGAGATGTTTCTCCATTATATCCAAGACCTGTCTTGATCAGAGGAGATCGCTGCACATTGATAATCTCATCCAAGGTTTCAGATCCTTTAACAAATTTAAGATTAATCGCTTTTGTTTTCTCAATCTCCTTTCTAAGACAAACAATCTCACATTCCAATTTTTCACGATGTTTTTCCTTTTCAGCTAGTTGACATTGTAGAGAATCAATAATAGCACTCTTCTCTTCTAAGCAAACTTTGAGATCTTTCATTTCTTCACAAAAGCCTTCTACATCTATAGCATCCATGTAGTCATCATCTTCAAAATCCATTAAAAGTTTATATCTATTACCTTGTTCATCTTCATCACTATTTGAAAGACCATCACTATCTTCATGAGTGTAATAGCTTTTCTTCTTTTCATTTTGTTTCTTGTTCCATTTAACAGGTTCCTTTCCCTTGTCATTCTTTTCTTTGTGAGGACATCTCGCAGCATAATGACCTACTCTTCCACAAGCAAAGCATTTAAAAGGTAACTTACCTCTGAACCTTCCAGAACCCCTTTGAAGATTTCTGACAAAATTTGATTCTTCTTCTTCATCTTCTGGCATGTGACTTGCTTCATAATAATCTCCTTTGCCTGAAGCCTTGAAAGCAGCTTCTCTTCTGTCTGATGGACCTCCCTTTCTCATTTCATAAGCAGTTAGAATTCCATGAAGTTGAGACATAGTAAGAATTCGTAGATTTTCCTTTTCTTCTATTGCAGACACTTTAGATTCAAATTTAGGGGACAATGATCTTAGAACCTTTTCAACCACAATAGCCTCTTTTATTTCTTCACCCAAGTTTTTCATGCAATTAACAATCTCATCAACTCTAAGGAAATAGTTAGCCACACTTTCATCATTATACATTCTGAGAGTCTCATACTTAATCCTGAGAGTTTGAAGTTTAGCACGCTTTACCTGTGTTAGCGCTTGGAACTCACCTAGACTGAGATAGACAAACTCTCAAGGCTACATCAAACCATTTCACCTCGTAGCTAGCCCTACGAGGTATGAGAAGGCTCTCTCGGGTCAGATTCGGTAGATATTTCAATATGATAAGCTGACCAATTAGGAATAAAGATTTTAGGCTAGTAAATTGATAAGGGAGGTTAATTTAAAGATTTTTGGGGTTTTTGGTGGCAATTGGAGGGAGTGCAATTCAGGGTGCGGGGATTGGGCTCAGTTTTTGCAAGGGGATCTTTGGGGCAAGGTAGGAGTGAGTGCTGATGCCTTAATCTGAGATGGATGATCAGGAATGATATAAGAGGAGCTAAAGAGGGCAAACAACAACTTTGAATCCTCTTTAGACAGTGGAAAACATAGATATTGAACAAAATTAAAAGCTGAGCATGGCATGCATGAATTCAAACTTTATCACTTCATCTGTTCAATTAGCAGCAAAGAAAGAGATGGAACACATAAACACACTTACAATAACATGTAGAGAACACACAATCAACACAACAATCCACAAGAATCCACAATGATGTCTGCAAAACCCTGGCCTTCCTTTTCCTTAAATTGCAGTAATAGATGTACAATATACAATAATGCTTCTCCCACAAGAGTCCAACCATGAAAATGAGCAAGAGAAGGCATAATATAGACCATCTAACTCCTTTCCCCACCTCTAGGGGTCGAGCTCAGCTTCCTAGGAGCAGTTTGAACTAATTCTAAACTTAGCACTAGATAATAGGCAGTCAAAACAACTTGCCTCTAAAACCTAGCTAACTCATCCATGCATTAAATATTCACTATTTACATCAAGGAAGCTTCTAGAAGGGTTAAGAGAGATTAAATCTATCAATGTGCCATGAAAATTATCCATACATCCATCATTTACAAGTACAAATGATCAACCAAGGTAAAAAACAGAGTTTGCAGGCCTGAAAAGTCAAAACTGGCAATTTTAGCTCGAGTGGTCGCGCCCCCTACTCGAGTGGTCGCGCCCCTTTGCAGCACTTTTTGAGTGGGTTCCAGTTGTCCAAATCAAGTGCAAGATGGCTCATTGGAAAGCTCTGTGTGTCTAATTTCCATCCCAAGTGGAATTTATGGATTTGGAGTTGATTTGACCCCACAAAAGTCAATTCTCCCAAGGTCACTTTCTGCAACTCAAAAAGTGGGCAGAAAGTCAAAATTTTGATGTATTTTGAGCTTTTGGAGGCCCAAATCTCAAAATCAAGTTGACCCCAAGTATAGGTAATTCTAGTTTTTGCATGCCCTTTCCAAAAATGTCAACTTTTTGTGATTCTGAGCAGTCCTCCCAAGTGGTCGCGCGCGGGGTGAGACCACTCCAATGGCCAAAACCTGTAAATCGCACAAAAAATTCACAAATGACAAAATTTTCTCCAAATTTCTTGAAATTTGGGCTGGGAGTCCCCAATCAAGTACCATGCTCATTCAAAGAGGCTTTGGCCAAAGTTTGGAGTGGATCGGGCGTTTTCCTTCGTTTTTGTGCTTTGGCCAACCGTCCTTGGAGCACCTTCGTTCTCGCCGGTATTTTTGACATTTCTCTCAAACCATGACACCTGTGTAAAAAGTGAAGGAGGTTTTTCTTCTTTGGCATGTTGTGGACAAAAACCTCTCTCAGATTTCCAAAATTCATCTTTGATTGCTCTGGAACATCATTTGAGTGCGACTTGTCCCGATGTGTGAAGCAAGGAATTTTGTCGAAATGGAGCGAGATGAAGGGGATAGGGGTCTTCTAAATTCTTGGGGAAATTTGTGGGAGTGGGGAGGGATGTTAGGAAGCAAGAGAAAGTGGAATCTCAGTGATTGAGTGAGGGGAAGGGGTCGAAAAGAGAAAAACACAGGCCCAACCTAGAAAATTGCCAGGTTGTAGCTAGAAACTAGGGTTTGTACAAAAATGAGGAATTTGGCAGATCTAAGGGATGGGGAGTGTTTGATAAGGTACTTTAAGGATAGGGGAAGGTGTATGAACATCAGGAAACAAGTTTTGCCGGTGATTTGACCATCCAAGAGAAATTGCCTTCAAAACCCTAGGAGAGGGAAATGACCTTGCCTGGGTGACAACTGAAGCATGGACAAGGTGTGAAATGACTCATTAGACACTGAGATGATAATGAAAACCCTCTGAATGATGATAAACTCAGCTGAATAATGACATGGACCGCCATTTTGGCAAACCCTAGACCTAATGCCTAGTGACCAAATTTTGCTTGAAGACTCACTGAAATGACAAAATTTGACCTTGACACTTCAAAATCACTTTGTAAGAGCATATTTGATCACTGGAGGAAGGCTAGAAAGACTGACACTAACATTGGCTCCAATGGGGATGGTAGCTCCTTGGAGGTGCCAAGAACCTTAGACCTCTGGGAGAGCAGACCAGTGCCTTACAATTATTGGGCAATGGAGTCATAAACTCAAGCTGAAATGCATGACTGAAAACTGACACAAAATAACTTAACAACAAGACTAAAAAATTGACTCATAAAGGACTCATGACTTAACTAAGAACTGACTCAATACTTAAACACAATCGACCAACTGAAAATGATGCTCAAAGTGGAGCTTATTCATCACAACCTACTCTAACAGTTTCATTCATCACCTGATCAAGTGAAATGAAACAACCAATGCAACCAAGTAAGTATCTCATCTGCTGTTTGAAATCTCCGCAAGTTCTCACTTATGACCAACAAGAGAGAACTACTGAAAGGCAACTCCCATGCCAACTTAGAAACAGACCCATTGAATGATATGGCTTCTCTATCCACCTCCAAAAACACTGCATAAGGATCTTGAAATTCATGCACACTGGAACTTAGCTCATCTAATAGATTACTTCTCGTTTCCTCATACCATGAATGCAAACTTTGATCTGAGCCTTGTGATGAGACCTCTGCTGAAAATGACAAAGAAACTGGTTGCCGGATCAAATTCATATCAGCACATGTTTCAAGCTCACATGTGGTCAATGGAGAAAGACTTTGACTGCAAACCTCATCCAAAACATCAGCAATTGGATCATGAAAAGCTTGAAAAGACTGTTGCAACCCATTTTCTATTGGTTCCAATGTGATTACATGATTGCCTACATGCTGCTCATTCTTCACTGAAGATGGACTATGCAAATTTCCCTTCAAATACTGAAATGATTCAAAACAGAAAGGTAGGGAACCTTCTTGTATCATTTGATCAAATATGTCAGCTTCCATGCTTTCATCTGCAACTTGACAACCAATGGCATTTGGGGACTGCAAATCTGAATATGTAAAGTCTGGAACAAGGTTCTTATTGCCTTCAAGATGGTCTAGATCAAGACTTGTTGACAGCTGATTTCTAATTTCATGGAAGTTGTCTCTAATGAACTGACATGAATCAAAACAAAAAGGCAAAGATCCGCCACTTACTTCAAACTGTGCTGCACTTTCCTCGTCAATGTCATAGCTGATATGTGATGGCTGAACATTGTTTTCAAGCTGCTGAAAATGAACTTTTTCCTTCCACAAACTAGCTGCTTGTTTGATTGCAAAATTAGCCTCTGTTTGGAGAACATAATCATCATCATATTGATCAAAACGAGGCAAATCATCACTATAAAACACATCATCAAGCATGCATGTCATATCAATAGATCTCTCTTCTCCAAGGTGATCTACAAAACAATCATTATCAGATCTATGACAACTAGGGTAAGAAACAAAATGTTTTGGATCAGCAACTTGTTCTTCTTCAATCAGCGAGCCATGATCTTGAACATCATAAGCATTTCTTGTGTTGATCTTGTCCATCATCTTTTCCACTGCACTTACCAAAATGTCAAGCTTCACCTCTAGAGATTTTGATTCGGCCGGATCTATGTTTTTCATCTCTTCTTCTTTCATCCTTGCCCTTCGGATCAGCAGATGTGCCTCTACATTCACTGCACTGTTTTGCATCTCGTGAAGTGTTGCAATATTCTTTTCTCTCAGCTGAAACTCCATCTCTGGATCAAAGGCACCCGGATAGTGTAAGAGAGCAGATCTAGGAGTAGGCCTTATATCAACTGGGATTGAATAATAAACTTGGTTAAATCTGGCTGAAAATTGTTGTACAGTCTCACCTGGCAGTCTTTTCAGCTGGTTATACTCTTCTACAATCAAGAAAAGGTTCTGCCCGATCATCCACCTATCGAGAAAAACTTTGACGAACTGCTGGAAATCTGAGATGCTTGCATCAGGCAGGGCTTTGAACCAACTCTTCACTTCAGCTTGCAAAGAAAGAGCAAAAAGCCTAATACTGACATCTTCTTCATCAACTTCAAAAAGATCTAGAAAATTCTCAAAATTCTGGACATGTTGCTCAGCGTTGACATTCTTACATTCACCATCAAACATCGGCAAGTATAGATCATAGTTTTTGGGAAAAGCATGAAGAACAGAAGGTAAAACAAGAGGTTTATACCGATCTGGAATTTTACAAGGTATAAGGGTATGTACAGCAGGTATATGTTCATCACAAAATTCAGAAAAAGGATCTTGATCAAGCTCAAAAGCATGCAAATCTTTGGTATTCACCATCTTCAAAGGGAAAGAATCAACGGCAGGCCGAGGATCTTTTCTCAAGCATAGTATACTTTGCAAAGCCTTCTTTACATTCTTGGGAAAAGAGAAGAAATAATTTATGACAAAGAACAAAATGTCTTGGATGAAATTCCAACTTGAATACCTGATATGTCCATGTTGTCCTTTCATGTTTCTGCTGGTTGGGATCATCCTCCAGTGGAGTCTTTGGATCTGATCTTGAAAATGATTTAGAGTCGCCAGGTGAATGATTTCAGCCTTTAAAGTGTCTGATCGTTGTCCACCATCAACAATCAGATCTAAACTTGATACATGTACTGGGGTAAATGCAATCGAAGTGGTCGTATTCACAAGCTCACGGAGATTGACTGAAGCAGCGTTTATCTACTAACGCTGATGTAAAACAAGAGCGTTTTCGAAGGCTTCTAGCGTAACTTCAGGCTCCGTCTAAGACTTATGAAACAAACACATCAACCCACAAACAATTTTGTTCTCCCCAGTATGGTCGCCAATATGTTAGCGCTTGGAACTCACCTAGGCTGAGATAGACAAACTCTCAAGGCTACATCAAACCATTTCACCTCGTAGCTAGCCCTACGAGGTATGAGAAGGCTCTCTCGGGTCAGATTCGGTAGATATTTCAATATGATAAGCTGACCAATTAGGAATAAATATTTTAGGCTAGTAAATTGATAAGGGAGGTTAATTTAAAGATTTTTGGGGTTTTGGGTGGCAATTGGAGGGAGTGCAATTCAGGGTGCGGGGATTGGGCTCAGTTTTTGCAAGGGGATCTTTGGGGCAAGGTAGGAGTGAGTGCTAATGCCTTAATCTGACATGGATGATCAGGAATGATAGAAGAGGAGCTAAAGAGGGCAAACAACAACTTTGAATCCTCTTTAGACAGTGGAAAACATAGACATTGAACAAAATTAAAAGCTGAGCATGGCATGCATGAATTCAAACTTTATCACTTCATCTGTTCAATTAGCAGCAAAGAAAGAGATGGAACACATAAACACACTTACAATAACATGTAGAGAACACACCATCAACACAACAATCCACAAGAATCCACAATGATGTCTGCAAAACCCTGGCCTTCCTTTTCCTTAAATTGCAGTAATAGATGTACAATATACAATAATGCTTCTCCCACAAGAGTCCAACCATGAAAATGAGCAAGAGAAGGCATAATATAGACCATCTAACTCCTTTCCCCACATCTAGGGGTCGAGCTCAGCTTCCTAGGAGCAGTTTGAACTAATTCTAAACTTAGCACTAGATAATAGGCAGTCAAAACAACTTGCCTCTAAAACCTAGCTAACTCATCCATGCATTAAATATTCACTATTTACATCAAGGAAGATTCTAGAAGGGTTAAGAGAGATTAAATCTATCAATGTGCCATGAAAATTATCCATACATCCATCATTTACAAGTACAAATGATCAACCAAGGTAAAAAACAGAGTTTGCAGGCCTGAAAAGTCAAAACTGGCAATTTTAGCTCGAGTGGTCGCGCCCCCTGCTCGAGTGGTCGCGCCCCTTTGCAGCACTTTTTGAGTGGGTTCCAGTTGTCCAAATCAAGTGCAAGATGGCTCATTGGAAAGCTCTGTGTGTCTAATTTCCATCCCAAGTGGAATTTCTGGATTTGGAGTTGATTTGACCCCTCAAAAGTCAATTCTCCCAAGGTCACTTTCTGCAACTCAAAAAGTGGGCAGAAAGTCAAAATTTTGATGTATTTTGAGCTTTTGGAGGCCCAAATCTCAAAATCAAGTTGACCCCAAGTATAGGTAATTCTAGTTTTTGCATGCCCTTTCCAAAAATGTCAACTTTTTGTGATTCTGAGCAGTCCTCCCAAGTGGTCGCGCGCGGGGTGAGACCACTCCAATGGCCAAAACCTGTAAATCGCACAAAAAATTCACAAATGACAAAATTTTCTCCAAATTTCTTGAAATTTGGGCTGGGAGTCCCCAATCAAGTACCATGCTCAGTCAAAGAGGCTTTGGCCAAAGTTTGGAGTGGATCGGGCGTTTTCCTTCGTTTTTGTGCTTTGGCCAACCGTCCTTGGAGCACCTTCGTTCTCGCCGGTATTTTTGACATTTCTCTCAAACCATGACACCTGTGTAAAAAGTGAAGGAGGTTTTTATTCTTTGGCATGTTGTGGACAAAAATATCTCTCAGATTTCCAAAATTCATCTTTGATTGCTCTGGAACATCATTTGAGTGTGACTTGTCCCGATGTGTGAAGCAAGGAATTTTGTCGAAATGGAGCGAGATGAAGGGGATAGGGGTCTTCTAAATTCTTGGGGAAATTTGTGGGAGTGAGGAGGGATGTTAGGAAGCAGGAGAAAGTGGAATCTCAGTGATTGAGTGAGGGGAAGGGGTCGAAAAGAGCAAAACACAGGCCCAACCTAGAAAATTGCCAGGTTGTAGCTAGAAACTAGGGTTTGTACAAAAATGAGGAATTTGGCGGATTTAAGGGATGGGGAGTGTTTGATAAGGTACTTTAAGGATAGGGGAAGGTGTATGAACATCAGGAAACAAGTTTTGCCGGTGATTTGACCATCCAAGAGAAATTGCCTTCAAAACCCTAGGAGAGGGAAATGACCTTGCCTGGGTGACAACTGAAGCATGGACAAGGTGTGAAATGACTCATTAGACACTGAGATGATAATGACAACCCTCTGAATGATGATAAACTCAGCTGAATAATGACATGGACCGCCATTTGGGCAAACCCTAGACCTAATGCCTAGTGACCAAATTTTGCTTGAAGACTCACTGAAATGACAAAATTTGACATTGACACTTCAAAATCACTTTGTAAGAGCATATTTGATCACTGGAGGAAGGCTGGAAAGACTGACACTAACAACCTGTTCGTCTCCTTCATAGCTCGTGACAATCTTGTCCCATATTTCTTTTGCAGATTTATAGTGCATTACCTTCAAGAATTCCGATTGGGATATACATCCCAATAGAGTACTGACTACTTTCGCATTTGTTTCATATTTATTTTTCTCGTCTGCATCTGTAGGAGTAGCTAAAGGAAAAGTGTAGCTTGTCTCTACGATGTCCCAAACTTCTGTACCAAGAGATTGAAGATAGGCAGTAACTCTTACCTTCCAATAATTGAAGTTTGTCCCATCAAAAACCGGTGGCCTGATTGATGCTTCTCTCTCATAGTTGCTCATGATGAACGATCTACCTTCAAGCAATCAAGCTTCTCTGAAGGACCTGCTCTGATACCAATTGTTGGAAATAATACTGAGAGGGGGGGTGAATCAGTATTATCAGAAAAACTTTTTCATTTTATGCTCAGAAACATATACGCTACTTCAGTTAAGTGAAACGGCGTGTACACGCTACTGTGTCTAAAGAAACCAGCGTATAACAAGAAAACTTATGATTCAGTAGCTTATCTTCAGTAAATGCATCAGGACATTATTAACCATGATAGTAAAACAGGTGCAGTATAACAGAACAGATCATCATACAGAAAACACACACATGAACACCGTGATATAAGGTGGAAACCCAATGTGGGTGAAAACCACCTGCTGCAAGTCGTCTCTATCTTTCTTTAATATGAAACTTCAGTTTACAATCTTTTGTACTGGTGCAGCCTTATACCAGTACGCAGGCTACAACCTGCTGAAGGCTTCAACCTTCTCTCGTTCTCCAAAATTCCTTGGAAGGGAGCTCCAACCCCCTTTTCTCTTGTACTAGCTAAGATACTAGTATGTAGGTGCTGGCCTACAATCTTCTTTCCTTCAGATACCACTTTTCATACATTTTCAGACTGGATATTCCTGAAGCACAATATTACAATCTAAAGACCACAATTCATTCAACTTTCATAACAGATCATTGAAGCACAAAACAACCAATACTAGCATCATCAATCTTTGAATCACTGAACCACTGAAACCCTGTCAACACCAGTCACCAGAACACAGAGCAGACTACAGAACTCTGCAATAGCAGTCAGACCCAACTGCAACCCCAAAAATCAAACTTCAAAAGATATACGCTACTTCAATGAGAGAAACCCGCGTATACACGCGCTTTTACCAAAGACAACCTGCGTACAGATCTAAAAATAAATTCTCTTAACTTGCAGTTGTACCAGACATCAGTTAGACCCAGAACATAACATTGGGTCAGTATGCAGATCTAGAAATACGCATAATCAACCATATCATAATAGTGCATTTCAAACCATTAGATCCCGATCTGTCCTTAGATCTAGTCTTCCATCAACCGGTGTGATCTCTCCTTAGCTTAGATCAAGCAACCCAGAACCTGCATACCAGATCTCTTTCTTTTTTAGATATTCAAGATTTTTCAATTGTCTTTGCCTAATGATCTTCTTCTCCTTATATAGCCTTAGGCCTTGCTCAATACCAAGGGCCAAAACCATAGAAATCCAATACCATCAAATTCAAAACTAGGGATCAACACGTCTGTCGAGATACTTTGGTCCAAAGACATAGGCTCAAGTACCGAGGACTAACTACCACAGACCAAAGGGAAGCTTCTCGACATGTACGCCCTTTTCTGTTCATGAAGCTGCGTGCATACGCGACTTCGTATATAGCGAACCTGCGTATCCGCGACTTAGTATATAGCGTACCTGCGTGTATACGCAGCTTGGGCTTAATGAACCCGCGTATATGAAATTTCTCTTCATACTTGTAGTCTGGACTGAGATCTATCATCAAAGAGAGTTGCCATCAAGGACAACACCTGTATCGTAGCGCCACACCTGTGCCAAAATGCCAACAGTACATTTTTGTGTGTCTTATAGAAATTCATAGTTGTCTGATTTAATCTTGAAAATAGACTTAGAGTTTGGATTTCGAATGTAAATTTAAAACTGTTGAGTTGATGTGTGGAGTCTACTTAATTAGGAATTTGATTTCATAAGTTTATCAAAGTAGAATCTGTGGTAAAGAGTTAGGCCTTCTCTTGAGTCCATATTCCAGTCCAAAAATAGAATAGGTTAAGTTGATAGAGATTTCAAGTCTTTAAGTTGAATTTGATTATTGATTCTGCTTGTGTTAGCAAGATGGGTTGATTTCCTTTTTGAAGTTGTGTGTTTACTAGCATTTGTGTGTTCCATTACTTAGCTAATCATTATAAAGGAAACATTAAAGCTCTGGCCAAGAACAAAATTTAGAAAGCGCAGTACAACTCATGTTTACGAGCCCGGATTGAAATTAGATGCAGGAGAATTAATACACCAATTAAAACTCTCAATAGCTGGCACTGCGATCTTGCTGTGAAGAGCCCACAGCTCGACCTGGATTATTGCAACCTGAGTAGTGCTCTATGTAGATGCCTATTTGAATTCCTCCATTAAATTTTCAGTAGTTGGTCCTTCTACGACTAGCATCATTGTCTATTGTAAGCCTTTAAGCTTATCTTGGATGGTTGTCGTGACTTGCTAAGCCTCTTCCAACCATGGTTGCAACTTGGCCTTTAGCAAGGCCTCCTTCTTCTGTTCTTCCTCTACCTACGCTAGGAGCTAATTTTCCTCTTGTAATTTAGCTAGGTGATGCGTTGGTGCAATGGAGTACGTGGTTTCCCTGACCTCATTGTACTATCACTGTAGCTCCCTTATTTCTGTATTCAGCGTCTACAAGTTCAGATCCTCCTGTAGATTTGTTACCAACTCCATGGCTTACTCAAATAATGTTGTGCGGTTAGCAACTATGGCATCCAGAGTGGCTATTCCTTCCTTGATCACGGCTCCGTGCTGCTCCCAGAGCTCTGATGGAGTCCTGGGATGAAACTTTAATTGTAGCTTGGTGATCTTCATGTTGAGTTCAAACTAAACTCAGTTAACCTTAGCTTTGGCTTCGCGCACACTAGCAGCTAGTTTTTTGATCTTTGCTTCTAGTTGTGCATCCTCGGGGATATGAAGCTCTGGCACTATCTAGCATACCTCTCTGATTGCTAACTCCAATTGTGATCTATGTGCCTATAGCGTCTCCTTCTCCTTCAGAACCTGTGTCTTTTCAGCGAACAACTGCTGATTATTGACTTTGCTTTCACTGACAACACTGAGTGCTCTTCCACAACTCCCTGTAGTAATGCATGCAGTGACTCAAGTGATATCACAGAAAGGTTCAGGCCCATTTTTGTGACCTTGTCAAGGAGGGCACAATGTTCCTAGGTGTCAGCGCAGACTGAACCTTTAGGCAAGGGAAATACTCGCACATCCTATGGCCAGGCCATCTCTACGACTGTACTTTTACCCCATGCCAAAATTCCTTTTCCTTGTGTGCCGATCCCCTTCCCGACATCTTCTTGGATATTGGTTGCTTGGAGCTGCAACTCATGAAGATCCTTCTAAACTCCTCCCAATGTCTACATGTACTGCTGTTCGAACTAATGTAGTACTTCTATTGCGGTGTCCCTGACTTTATCACCAATATCATCTAGATCGCTTTCTGTGAGCACCATGGGATCAACCTGTGTTTTATGAGCTTTCTACTTCTTCTGTGATCCACCTTACTGCTCCATTTCATGCCTTTTCAGAATGAAGGGGGTGCACTGCCCTTCCTCGCCTCTGCTACCTTGTCCTTTAAGCTCTTCTATTTCTGTTTCCAGTGAAGGTGACTTGTCACCTTTCTGGTACTCATGCTGCTCCTATTCTCCCTTCTCCTTGGTAGCATGTTCCTTCTCAACCCGATCCTTCTCTACAAAATCCTTCTTTTTCTACGTGACCAGGTTCTGCATAACTCGCTTAGCTGCCTCTTTCCTTTTCTTCACAGAAGCACTCTCTACACCTGTGCTTGGCCCAACAGCAAGATCTGAAGGGGCGCACCACTCTGCGGGCCATCTTTCTACCACCTCTTGTACATCCATTTATGTTACCAAATATGGCAAGTCATGCCACATTTGTGTTGGATCCTTCCGCACCTAGATATACACCCTGTGGAAGTCAGCCTTGAATGTTGCATAGGCTGACAGCTACGTGTACAAGGTTGGGGAAAACCTTTGACATTGGTTAATAGCCATGCGGAAGATCAATTCCTTCAGGACCCAAAATATTTTCATCTATGTGATCCGCATGGGGTCCTTGGTAGCCCATAAGGAGGTTAATTGCACTGCCTCTGGCAATCCTTCCTCAAGAGGAGGAAACTGGTTGACCTCCAGAAATTCCCATGCGGCAAGCACAATGGACAGAAATAACCAAGCATAGTGAAACGACTTGGTTTCATCCAGGACCTCTCAGCAGTTTGTGAGGAACTCCTGACAGAGGTATCTGGACTAATTGAACTACACGCCCTTCACGTACTATGTAGCTAGGGACACTACGGGTGCAGAACTTCATCCGCGCAACATTTCCTCATCACCTTTCCTATTAATATCTGCATGACCAATTGAACTACAAGGTCTAAGATAGATAAAATTGAATACCCGTGTGACTTCGTTACAAGTTCTTAATATTTCTTCATTATTTCTGTAAGGTCCTTCTCCCCCGTCTAACCACCGAACTCCTTGGTCGGGTTCATACCTTCATATGGCAGGTGCGTAATCTTGTGAATGATCATATCTATGATGGGTATAGGCCCTCCTAGCCACATGCACCCATCGTGCACCAATGTAAGTAGTCGGCACACACAAATTGTGCTAATGGGGGTGCGGTAGTAATGTGGCACCCATAGCAAGTTGAGAAACCATGATTGCTCAACACCGTGGACCCATTCCTCTGTTTCCAATGCTATAACACTTGTTTCTTCATAATAAACTCTCTTCATATATTTTTCCATCACTAAGTGTGGGAACTTATCTTGCTTCGCAAGGTCCCAATCCTCCATCTTCAATAGTGGGATTCACACAAGCCGCGAACCTTCAAAAGGAACCCACTCAAGTAGCAGGGGCATGGAGATGGTGAACTTCCTAGAGTCTGGTTCATTTGTAATCTTCGCCTTTCCCTTTCTCGGAGGGATATACCCAGGTAGCTTCATTATAGGTTCCATTCCTTCAGCATCAATATCTTCCATTCCCTGGCCTTCTTCTGCCTCTAGGTCTACTACCTTTTGCTTATTTTTCCCTGGCTACTTATATTTCATTTTTCGTGGTGTCATGGTATGCTTCCTTGGGGAAGCGCATACCTGCACCAGCTTTTTCTCCTTTTCCTTTACTACAGGTTGCTTTTCTTTCGTGGCAGGTTGTTTTTCTTTCACCATGGTCTGTTTCGGCCTTGGTGACCTTAGCGCCATGGGCACCATAGGTGTAGCCTCTACACTAGATACTTCTGGTCCTGGAGTGTCAGATACAGCTACTTCCGAACTCAGGGCTTCGGCGGGGTTGGTGGCAGTCATCCTCTCCATAAAAAACTCATAGGCTTCAAGAGAAATGTCTGTGTGCACAAATAATTCCTCCCAAAATGCTCGGCTCATGAGCGACAGAAAGAAAATTTCAAAAACAACTCTAAGGGCGCAAGGTGTTCTCTTTTGGGCTAGCATGCAAAATTTATAGGGGGTTTTGAATTCAAATTTGACTGTTCCCCCAAAATTTTGACAATTAATGTTGTTTTGGTGGCAAATATTCAAATATTTTTTCCTTAAATGCCACCAACCTGCTCCTCTTAATCGTCTTCTAGCTATCCAGTCATGAACAGTGAATCCAATGGTCAATTGTCTGCTGTGCTGCGTGACACCTCCCTGCATGGCGCAGCTTCCTAGGTTGAAACTTCACTATTTTCCTTGCAGCCTACCTGTTGCGTAGTCCTCTAAACCAAGTAGTTTAGTTTATAGTCTCGCGCTCCCTTGCAACTTCCTAGAGCACTAAGATTATCTTGCGACCATATGGTCATTGCATAGGATCCCCTGTATACAGCTTCAATTGGCTCCCATTAACTCTTCCCAGAAGATGTTCTCCATTCATCTTTGAGAGTTGAACTGTGCCTCCATCTGTAATCTCTTTGATAATATATGGCCCCAGCCAATGCATCTGAAATTTACCCGAAAATTTAGTGAACAAAGACAAGATCATTTACATTGAGTGTGTGAAGTTTGATGTGGTGATCGTGCCATGCTTTTTCACATTCCTTATGTACTTGCTGATGAAATACAACCAAAAATCGATCCTCTTCGAGCTCCATCAGCTGCGAGCTGTTCTTCCAAGCCCTCATGATCCACCATACCTATGAGAGATGCTATGTGCAAACTAGGCACAATATACTCCATTGGCATTACAACTTCAACACCACATACCAATATGAATGTTGTTTGTCCTGTCAGCGTCTTGCAAGTAGTCCTATACGCCCATAGTACTGCAAGTACGCACACATCCCAGTCATTTCGCTACGCATTGCAGATATTTGTTAGCATGTTCTCTAAATCTTGTTGAAGGCTTCAACAATTCCATTGGCTTTAGGGTGATATGGTGTACTCTTCTGATGATAGACCTGGAATTCTTCTGTTAACGTGTTGATTGATTCGTTTAGAAAGTGCGTACCTATGTCGCTCATCAACACTTTTGGGAAACCAAATTTGGTTAAGACATACTCAAACAAAAACTTTACTGCTATAGCCTTGTACAATCCTTAACTGGTTGTGCTTCCACCCATATGGTTATATATTTCATCACAGTGATGATATAGGGCACACCAGTCCTCTTCCCTTGGGGCTGAATTGTCCCAAAAAAATCAATCGCCCATTTTTCAAATGGTTGTAAGGATACTTGAGGTTGTAATGGCAATTCATCTCTTCGTGATGGCTTTCCCATTCTTTGACATGCATCTCATGCCTTACAATACGCATTGGAATTGTTGGGTTGTGTTATATTCTTTCCATGACTAGCTACCCTAGTTAACCGGGGGGTTAGAGGGGCGGCGGAGGCCCCCTTTCGTTGCACCGATTGCGTAGAGGTGGGGTCACAGGGGGTTATCTGCCCCCCTATATGGGGTCTAGGGCACCACCCTGGGGAGAAATTTTTGGGACCTATATTAGGTGGGACGAACCTACATATGGTTTTGTGCATGGTTTTAGAACATGGTTTTGCGCGCGATGGTTTTTCGGTCCATGGTATTGGATGCTCCGGCATGTATATAAATGTATTGTAACATTGAAAAGAACATAATGAAAAATCAATCTGGTAGTCCCGATTTTGGGATCCAAGGGAAAATCTTTGTGTATATGTGTTTTATGTGTTATGCTCTCGCATTGTTTATTTTATGTGTTTTATAATTCATATGCAGGTAATTTCTATACGGGGTTAAAACCTACATTTGGTATGAGAGATGTCTTGGTTTCAAGGGGATGCCTTTGTTGTTCAGGGGTTTCACTCGGGCCAATGGTAGACCCTGCTTAGTGGGAGATCTGCAGGATCGATTCTAGTGGTGAAAGAAGATGGCGAGCAGTGGAAAGATAGAGATCGAGAAATTTAATGGTCTAGTTTTTGAGTTATGGAAACTCAAGATGGAGGATTTGTTGGTAGAAAAAGATTAGTGGATTGCGGTAGATCTAGGTACTAAACCAACAGGAGTGTCTGATGAAGAATGGAAGAAGTTGGATCAGAAGGCAATGAGCACAATATGATTCTATGTCTCAGATTCAGTATTGCTAAATGTATCAGGGGAAGATATGGCTAAGGCTTTGTGGGTCAAGTTAGGGAATTTGTACCAATCTAAGTCTTTGGTGAATAAATTGTTCCTACGGAAAAAGCTGTATAACCTGAGGATGAAAGATGGAGACTCGGTGACATAGCATCTGAATGCATTTAATACTATGGTAAGTTAGTTATTATCTGTTGATATTAAAATTTAATATGAAGGTAAGTGCATCAGTTTGTTTTGTTCTCTACCCGATTCATGGGATAGTGTGGTTATTGCAATGGGTAGCAATGCAACTGCTTTGCAGTTTGCTAAAACAGTCTCATCCTTGCTAATAGAGGAGATGAGACGGAAAAATATGGAGAGCCAAAATGGTGATGCCTTTTCTGTACGAGGACAGTCCCAGAACAAGTCATCGAGTGGGAGATCTAAATCTAGAGGGAGATCTAAATCTCCAGGAAAACATGTAAAGGTGATGTGCTGGAAATGTGGAAAGGAAGGGCACTACAAAAGGCACTATAAATCTAAAGCTCCTGACAAAGGAAAGGGATCTGATGATGCTCCTTCTGCAGAGGCACAAACTGCCTCACATGAAGGTGGGGATGTGTACTTGGCTTCTTCAAGTACACATGTAGATCATGAGGCATGGTTGATTAACTCAGATGCATCCTTTCACTTCACTCCCCGTAGAGAGTGGTTCTACGAGTATGAGAAATATGATGGTTGTGATGTCTTTTTGGGGGATGACAAGAAGGCTAGAATCATTGGTTGTTGAAAAGTAAAGTTGAAGTTGCAAGGTGGAAGGATTAGAACACTTCTGGGTGTTCTGCATATTCCTGCATTAGCCAGAAATCTGATTTCTGTAAGCAAGTTGGATGATGCAGGTGTAAAAATAGTGTTTGACAAATATACTTGCAAGATGGTTCAGGGAGCACTAGTATTGATGCGGGGAGTTTAGATTGGAACTCTGTACAAGCTGCAAGGTAGCATTGTTATTGATAGTTGCAATAGTTCTATGGTTCCTAAAGGTGGAGTAGAAAATCTAGTGGTCTCTGGAGAAAAGACCATGCCATGGAATCAAAGGCTTGGACATATTGGAGAGAAGGGCCTTCTAATACTTCATGGTAAATATATGGTAGAAGGTATGACTAATATCTCTTTGAATTTGATTTCTGTGAATATTGTGTAGATGGGAAGGAAAATCGAGTGAGTTTCCCCTTTGGTGGTAAGAGGGCGAAACAGATATTAGAGCTTGTGCATAGTGATGTGTTTGGACCTGTGAAGGTTCCATGACTAGCTAAGTCTGTGTACTATGTATCATTTATAGATGAATTCTCAAGGAATACATGGATACATTTCCTCAAGGAGAAATCTGAAGTCTTTGACAGGTTTAAAGAATTTAAGGCTCTGTTGGAAAACCAGACAGAGAAGAAGACAAAGGTGCCGAGGACAGATAACGGTGGAGAGTTTTGCAACAAGGAATTTGAAGAATTTTGTAAGAAGTGTGGTATAGCAAGACAGAAGACTACTCCATAAACACCTGAGCAAAATGGAGTTGCAGAAAGAATGAACAAGACGTTGATGGAAAGGGTAAGAAACATGCTCAGTGGTGTCAGGTTAGGACAGGAATTCTGGGTAGAGGCGGTAGAGATAGCATGTTCCTTGGTCAACAGATCACCTTCATCAGTGCTGGAGGATAAGACTCCATAAGATGTATTGACTGGTAAGAAAACCTCTCTTTCACATCTGAGGTTATTTGGATGTGATGCATATGTACATGTTCCAAAGGAGAAAAGAACAAAGTTGGATAGTAAATCTGAAAAGTGCATCTTTATTGGGTATAAGGATGGTTTAAAGGGTTATAAGCCTTGGAACCTAGTAACAAGGTTGTGTATAGCCAATGTGTGGTGTTTAGAGAGGTGAAAGATGTTATTAAACATGAAGTGCCATCAAAGGAACCTTTTAAGATAGAGTTTGAGCTAAAGGAGGAAGAATTAGACTCTACAGTAGAAAAGGAATCAGAAGATGAAGAACCACAAACTCTAGTTGTGAGAAGATCAGTTTGAGAAAGAAGGAATACAAAAAGGTATAGTCCATATGATTTCTATTCAAATTTTTCTTTATCTATTACTGATGATGATCCCAGAATTGTGAAGGAAGCAGTAGATTCAGAGGATGGAAAACTCTAGAAAGAGGCCATGGTTGATGAAATGGCATCTTTGTACAAAAATGAGGCTTGGGATCTGGTGGAGTTGCCTGTTGGAAGGAAACCCATTAGAAACAAATGGGTGTTCAAGAAGAAGACGAATGCAGGAGGAAAGGTGGAGAAATACAAAGCTCGGTTGGTAGAAAAAGGTTATTCCTAGGTGCTGGGAATTGATTTTGGTGATATTTTTCTCTTGTTACCAAGGTAGCTTCTATTAGATTACTTTTATCTGTTGCTGCAGCTTTTGATTTTGAGGTATAACAGATGGATGTGAAGACAACATTTCCCCATGGGGATCTGGAAGAGGAGATCTACATGAAACAACCTGAAGGCTTTGTGGTGAAGGGTAAGAAAGAACTAGTATGCAAGTTAAAGAAGTCTCTGTATGGGATAAAACAATCACCAAGGATGTGGTATCAGAAATTTGATACATTTATACGGGGACTTGACTTCACGAGAAGCAAAGCAGATCACTGTGTGTATTTTAAATTAATTGGTGGCCGTGTTATTTATCTGGTCTTGTATGTGGATGACATGTTGCTAGTTGGAAATGACAAAGAAACTATCCACGATTTGAAGACCCAATTGTCCTCCAAATTCGACATGAAATATCTTGGTGCTGCAAACTATATTTTGGGCATGGAAATTAAGAGAGATTGGGCAAAGAGGAATCTCTGGTTAAACCAGAGGAAGTATGTTGAGGAAATATTGCAGAGGTGTAATATGCAGGATAGTAAACCAATGAAGGTTCCTATTCCTGTAGGTGTAAAGTTATCTACTGAACAGTGTCCCAAGACATAAGAAGAGGAAGAGGACATGTCCCATGTTCCATATGCAAGTGCAGTCGGTAGCCTGATGTATGCGATGGTATGTACTAGACCATACATTGCACATTTAGTGGGAGTATTGAGCAGGTTTATGTCAAAACCAAGAAAGGAGCATTAGACAGTAGTGAACCAGGTTTTCAGGTATTTGCGTGGCACTAGTGATTATGGTTTCTGCTACCAAGGAAGACTAGTATTGGACACAATTTTGGATATTCATGGCTTTGTTGATGTAGACTGGGCTAGAGATCTGGATCAGAGAAGATCTACAAGTGGGTATGTGTTTAATCTATTTGGAGGTGCAATCAGTTGGATGTGTAAGAAATAATCTGTAGTGGCATTATCAACTACAGAGGCAGAATACATGGCAGCCACTCATGCAATCAAGGAAGCCATTTGGTTGCAGAGATTGTGTTCAAGTATGGGGTTAGTACAAGGAGATATAAGGATAGACTATGATAGCCAAAGTGCAATTTTATTGGCAAAGAACCCTGCTTACCATTCAAAGATAAAGCACATTGATGTTTAGTATCACTTTGTGAGGGATATGATAGAAGAAAAAAAGGTGTCGCTGGTAAAGGTGGATACTTTGAAGAATACTACAGATGCATTGACAAAATCTGTGAGCTCTGAGAAGTTATCTTGGTGTAGAGAAACAATGGGCGTTGTAGGGCTAGATAAATGACTAAGCTCTCTTGTGGCCCCTTGTGGAAAGAAAACAACAAGTGGGAGAATGTTGGGTTGTGTTATATTCTTTCCACGACTAGATTCCCTAGTTAATCGAGGGGTTAGAAGGGGGCGAGTAGCCCCTCTCTATGGGGTTTGGGGTATCACCCTAGGGAAACTTTTTTGGGACCCTATATTAGGTGGGACAAACCTACCTATGGTTTTGTGCATGGTTTTAGAACATGGTTTTGGGCGCGATGGTTTTTCAATCCATGGTATTGGACGCTTCGGCATGTATATATATGTATTGTAACATTGAAAGGAACATAATGAAAAATCAATTTGGTAGTCCCGGTTTTGGGATCTAGGGGAAAATCTCTGTGTATCTATGTTTTATGTGTTATGCTCTCACATTGTTTATTTTCTGTGTTTTATAATTTGTATACAGGTAATTTATGTATGGGGTTAAAACCTACAGGAATCCTTGTGCAGCATTGGCCACCATAGACCTGCGTGCAAAATATTCTGTGCAGTCTCCTTTCCTGCATAATGTCATCCCGCAACCCCTCCATGAGCTTCAGCGAGAATACTATCTCTCTCAAGATATGGCACATATCTTCACAATATTTCATCTCTACCCATCTTATACAAATGTCTTGCAATAACTAAGAAATCTGTCATGCACACTACGAGTTCCTTCTTTTTCTAACTTATATACCCTTTCGGTGCCATCCCTGTAGTCAAGAAATGAATGATATCTGCAAAATAATTATCTACTATGCACACCGTAAAGATTTGTGCATCTAACAACCCTTCCTCCAGATTATTGGGCTCCTCTCCTATTTCGATCCACGACAGATGGTCAGGTCTCGCATTTAACCTTCATAGCTTCACAATTACTTCAAATTCATACTCTTGGAATAGTAGAAACCATCTGCAGGTCTTCACCCCCAACACAGGCTTATTGACTAAATATTTCAAAGCAGAATGATCCATGTACATCTTGAAATTCCCTCCTAACAGATAGTTCCTGAACTTCTGCAGCACGTACACCATGGCCAATCCTTCACGCTCAGTCATTGAATAATTCTTCTTGCCATTTGATAATTTTCTACTCGTGAAGGCTATAGGATGGTCCATTTATCCTTCACCGACTTGCGTTAACATTGCACCCAATGCAATGCAATAGGCATCCACATGTACATGAAATTCCTTCTTCCAATTCGGGAATACCAAGATCGGCACGGTGACAAACTTTTCTTTCAAGACATGTAAGTTGTGCTAACATTCTTCGTCCCATTAGAATGTTGCGTCCTTCTTCAGCAGTTTGTCCATAGGCGCGGTAATTTGAGCATATGCTTTGATAATTTTTTTGTAATATCCCATATGTCCTAGAGTCATGCATAGCTGCTTATTGTTTCTTGGGGCCTCCAAATTCACAATTAATGCAATCTTTATAGGGTCCACCATCAGCCCTTGTTTGCACACCATGTGACCTAGCAAGATTCCAAATGGAACACAGAAGATGAATTTCTTCAAATTCAATGCGATCTAGTATCTTTGACATGTATCCAACATCAAGCACAGACTTTCTACATGGCACTTTACTAATCCAAACATTTCCCAGTCATGAAAGTATACTTCCAGGAACTTATGAATGAACTCTTTGAATTCTGCGATGACTACGCGATAAAATATCGCAGGCACATTCTTGATTCCAAACGACATCATAGTGTATTGAAAACAACCCCACTCTATTGTGAAGGTCGTCTTGCTCCTATCCTCAGGCGTGATCTTAATCTGATGGTACCATGAAAACTTATCAGTGAATGAGTAGACCCCCTGTCCTCCAACATTTTCTAATACTTCATCGATAAATGACATCGAGAATGGATCGTGGACACACGCATCATTAAGCTTCTACAGATCTATGAAAATCCTTATCTCACCCTTCTATTTCTTCTCCTGAACCACCATCGAGCTCACCCAATCAGATTCCTCAACTTGTTTTATGATGCCTGCTTCCAGCATCTTATCTAGCTCTAGGCGAACCTTTTCCTTACACTTAGGATTAAGGCGATACAACCTCTTCTTAATAGGCTGCGCATCCATCTTCACAGTGATCTTCATAACACCCAAGTCGCCTACTATGCCCTTCAAGTCTGAAGAGATGGTGGGGAATAGATTATGATATTTGCGGAGTAACTCAGTAACTTTATCCGCAGTAGCATCGTCCCAATAATCTCCAATATTTGCAAACTTCGGTTCTGCTTCAGTACCAATGTTTACTTGCTTTTTATTCAATGACACGGTGATGTCCAGGTTTTCTACTTGTGGGCACTCAACTTCGTGATGCCCTTTTGCCTCTGGAATATTAATGTTTCTTGAATCTTCATCCTCCTCTTCAACAGTCACATTATAGCATTCCAGCACATGGTGCAAAGGGGTGCTCCAATCTGGTTGAACCCACTCCATAGGTTCTTGTGGTCTTTTGAAGATAACTGCCTTAATCTCTTGTAAAGCTTCATCGATGCTGGAAAATCCTTCTTTAAAGTTGAAGGTCAATAAGAACCCTTCCCTCAATATATCCCACTCTGCGGTGCCATGGAGGAGCTCTATTTCCAAATACGAGTTCATGGGAATTGTATCCAAAGTATGACAAAATGTGTGTACCCACTCCAGCCGTGTTTTTGTCCCCCATGCTTTAGTCTATTTTGCTAGGTGATCACATGGATCATCCTTCCCACTATATTTCTCAGTCAATCTAGTGTTAGGATGCCCAAACCATAACCTCATCATTCTTCTGTAATATCGCCATATATCAAAGATATCCTTGTGCGTACCCCACCATCATGCGGGTGTATCGTGCAGTGCCAAATCTAATTCTTAGAAGTGGTGATCCTCAAGTACCTCACGCTCAAATTCATCCAAAAACTTATCCACGTGAGTTAAACCATCATAATAAGGTAAGTTCCTTACCTCTGATGAAACACAGTGCACAGATTTCATCATCATATTGCATCACAACGTGGATACTTCATGCAAACTGTTAGAGTAAGTATTTGCAGCCTTCCCCTAGTGATCAAACATGCACTTACAGAGCAGTCTTGGGGTGTCAAAGTCAAATTTTATCATTTCGGTGAATCTTAAAGTAAAATTTGGTCACCAGGTATTAGGTCTAGGATTTGTTTTCACTCCTTCCAAATTTTTCCAAGTATTGGTCCATGTCACGTTTCTCTGAGTGTACCATCATTCAAAGAGTTTTTATCATTATTTCAAGTTCCAATGGGTCATTTTACACCTTGTTTGTGCTCCAGTGGTGCTTAGGTATGGCTCATTTCCCTTTCCTAGGGTTTTGAAGGCAATTTTTCTTGGATGGTAAAATCATCAACAAAACTTGTATCTTGATGCTCATACACCTTCCCCTATCCTTAATATACCTTCTTAAACACTTCCCATCACGGATATCCCTCAAATTCATCATGTTCCCACAAACCTTAGCCTATTGCTACAATTTGACACTTTTCTAGGTTAGGCCTGTGTTTTTCCCTTTTGGACTCCTTCCCCTCACTCAATCCTTGAAATTACACTTTCTCCTTCTTCCTAACATCCCTCCCTACTTCCCAAAATTTTTTCAAGAATTTAGAAGCCCCTCATTCCCTTCATTTCTACAAATCCCCTGTTCCACACATCGGGATAGTTTTATTCAAATGATGTTTCTAAGTACGAAAATATGAATTTGAAAAATGTGAGAGAGGTTTTTGTCCACCATATACCCAAGAAGAAAAGCCTCCTTCATTTTATAGACAGGTCTCATGGTTTGGGATAAATGTCCAAACAATCATTTGCCACAGGAGAGTTGTTGCCCTTCTAGAGTGACCTTGGTAAAATAAGTTTTTCTCCTAGATGAAATGTCCAAATGACTTGCTTGATGAGTCAATGGATAACTAGACACAGAGATATTTCCAATGACCTATCATGAGCTTAATTTGGAGTTGATGAAGACCTCCTAAAGTTTACTGCAAAATCACTCTGCATTTTGGTAGCCTCATTCTGCACATTTTGACTAGTCTTGGGAGATTGAGCTTTTGATAGATCAAATGAACTCCAAATTGAAAAATTCAAGATGTTATGGAAATTAGACTCGAAAATATTTCCAACACGCTATCCTATGCCCAATTTGGACACCAGAAATGCCTCCAAAAGTGGCCTTCAAAAATAGTTGCACATAGGGAAGGAGACGCTGCGCATAGGGAAATTTTCTCCAGTTCATAAATACACAGGCGCTGCGCGTAGGAGCAGGAACTGTGCTTCTAGGTGAAGGTGCTACGCATAGGGTAGTTAGCTACCAAATCACTTCAAACTCAAAAATTTCACCAAATTTTTTGCAAATTCCTCTTCTACAAGTAAGTTGCCCTACTTCACTTGATGTTTAGTTTGCACATTGAATGTTTTAGAGATTTCCTTCACACTTAATATCAAACCCTAGTTTCCACTACAAACCATAAATAGCTTGTTTTCCCATTACCTATCTCTAGAAACTAAAACCCTTTACACATCACTCCCTCTCCCCTCATCTATATTCCCTCATATAACCCTCATTCTCAAAACCCTCTCCCTCACCCTCATGATTCACGATTTACCCATAAGTATCTAAATCCACTCAAAACCCATCCCTACAAACCCTAAAGCATCCCATTAATTCCCATAATCTTTGTTTAAAAGTGTGCAACTAAGGATCTTGTAAGCATGGATAGAGGAGATTATGAATATGATGAGGAAAATACAGCTAGTGACAGTTCAGCGGAGAGAACCAGGCAACATATAAAACCTCATAAGGGAGGCAAGATCACAAGAGAAGAGCCAGCTTGAAAGAGTAAATCTACACCTTGAAGAGCTGTTAAAGAAGGCCAACAGGGACAACAAGATGCTTAGACACATGGCATATCACTACATGACCCGAAATAAGATTTGCAATATGAGAATAAAAAAGATGAAGGCTAGGTTAAGGAGGGCTTTAGAAGGAAAAAAGGAGGAGGATAGACTTAATATGTTGGCTGAAGCCTCTTTGGAAATTCAAAGCACATGATGGTGGTGCTTCATACCAATTTTGGGTACTTTTTGAGAAAATTTTGTCATTTGTGAATTTTTGAAATTCAATACATAGAAAAATTGCCCAGAAGAGCAACGCTAGTGGCGCTGCGCTTTTCCTAGGGGCACCCAATGGAAAAATGGCTTGCATTTTTTGATTTGGGGTAGTGAGGGAATGCACCCTAGCAATTTTCAGAATTTTTGGAGAAAAACTATTCCACCAGAAGGTCCAAAAACACTCCAAAATTGACCTTTCTACCAGTTTTTGGACACATAGAAGCAGTCTTGGGAGAATCAAGTTTTGAGGGGTTAGATGAGCTCCAAATGCAGAAATTATAGGTGTTCCAGAAAACACACTTGAACACCTTTCCAATGAGCTATCATGAGCTCAATTTCGATGATGGGAAGGCCTCTAAAAGTGGCATGAAATTGGTGCTACATGTAGGACCAGTGACGCTGCACGTAGAGCAAATTTTGCTCAGGATGCCTATTTTGCCAGTTTTCAACTATGATCATGATTTCTCTCTCATGGTGGGTGATTCACTATTGTAATTGATTTCATGGCTTGTAAATATGATGGTTAAATAGTTGCATATGGTAGATTCATTATATTAAAGATTGTTTTGAGGACCATGAATCAGTTTCCCCTCTTCTAGAGGCAAGTTGTTAGGTAGCCTGGAATTCAGTTCCTTGTTTATAATTTGTTGAAACAACTCCCCTTATCATGTATTCAACCCCTTATGGCTAGGATGAGTGGTTTTGATGTCTATATCATGTATTTTCTTAGTCGTTTGTATAGGTTGGACTCACTTGGATGCTCAGAGCTTGATTGTACATCATTGTAAGCAGTTTGGCAAGAAGATTAATAGGATTTGCAGCTATTTTTATGGGATCCCTTTGGTATGGAGTTTTAGCATAGTTTCTTCTTTTGTAATCATTTGTTTACATGTTTTATGTGTTCCTCATTCATGTAATTGCTTCTTATTGAATGTTATCAAGTTTGATAGGTAGTATCCATTGTAACAATGCTCTACCTTGGGAAATCATTAATATTTCATGTTTTCTACCATTTGAGAAGGATCCATGATTGTCACATGCCCTCCTCATCTCCTCATCAGTCTTAAAAAACTCACAACATCAAGCCTAAAGTGCTAAAGTCTATGCCTACCTTGCCCCATAAAGCACCCTGCATTTCTGACCTAATTTCCCAGACCTAAATTTCCCGGCCCTATCTGATCCAGCAAAACCCCAACAAATTCAATCAAAACCTTTTGAGCTACTATACCTAGCCTAAAATCCTTTACTTGATCCAGTCATATTGACTACAATCCTTACGGATAGAGCCCTCTCTCGGCCTGGTAGGGCTAGCTACTAGGCTAAGTTTGGTTTGTGGTTACCCTGGAATTGCCTCCCTTCAGCTTGAGGTCAATCTAGGTGATAACATAGTGGAAACCATACTGGGGAACGTAGTTTTATGTTCCTCAGAAAAATGTATCAAGTTCAGATCTGATTGTTGACGGTGGACAACAATTATACACCGAAAGGTTGAAATCATTCACCTGGCGACTCCAAATCAGTTTCGAGATCAGATCCAAGGACTCCACTGGAGGATGAACCTAACCAACAAAATCATGAAAGGACAATATGGAAAGATCAGGTATTTAAGTTGGAATTTCATCCAAGACATTATGTTATTTGTTATAAATTATTTCTTCTCTTTTCCTGAGAATGGCAAGAAGGCTTTACGGAGTATACTGTATTCGAGAAAATATCCTAGACCTGCATTTGATTCTTTCCCTTTGAAGATTGTGAATACAAAATATTCGCACGCGTTTGATCTTAATCAAGATCCTTCTTCTAAATCTTATGATGACCGTCTTCAAACTGATGACCTCAAAAGACCAAGACTGATTCTACACCTTCTGTACATATTCCTATACCTTGTAAAATTCCAGATAGATACAAGCCTTTGATTTTACCTCCTATATCCCACGCTTTCCCTAAAACTCATTACCTATATCTACCAAGATTTGATGGTGACTGTGACAACATCACTGCTGGGAGACATGTACTAAATTTTGAGTCTTTTCTTGACCTTTTTGAAGTTGATGAAGAGGATGTTAGTATTAGGCTTTTTTCTCTTTCTTTGCAACGCAAAGTCAAGAGTTGGTTCAAAAGTCTACCTCACGCAAGCATTTCAGATTTCCAGCAGTTCGTCAAAGTTTTCCTTAACAGGTGGGTGGTTAGACAGAACCCTTTCTTGATTTTAGAAGAGTATAACCAGTTAAAAATACTGCCAAGAGAGACAGTACAACAGTTTTCTGCCAAGTTTAACCAAGTTTATTTTTCGATGCATGCTAATATAAGGCCTCCTCTTGAATCCGCTCTCTTGCACTACTTGGATGCCTTTGATCCAGAAATGGAGTTTCAGCAGAGGGAAAGGAACCTTGAAACACTTGAAGAGATGCAGAACAGTGCAGTAGATGTAGAGGCTAATTTGTTGATCAGAAGGGCAAAGTTGACGGAAGAAGAGATGAAGAACATAGATCCAGAGGAATCAACATCTTTAGAGGTAGAGCTTGACATTTTAGTAAGTGCAGTGGAAGAGATGATGTAAAAAATCACCACAAGGAATGAGTATGATGTTCAATACCATGGCTCACTGATTGAAGAAAAACAAGCGGCTGATCCAAAACATTTCCTTTCTTATCCCAGTTGTCATAGATTTGATAATGATTGTTTTATAGATCAGCTTGCAAAACAGAGATCTGTTGACCTGACATGTATTCTTGACAATGTGTTTTATACTGATGATTTCCCTAAGTTTGATCAGTATGATGATGATTATGTTCTCCAAACAGAAGCTAGTCTTGCAGACAAATCAACAACTAGTTTATGGAAGGAGGAAGTTCACTTTCAGCAGTTCAAATACAATGATCAGCTGATGCATATCAGATATGGAAGTGAGGAGGAAAGTGCAGAAAATTTTGAAGTAAGTGAAGGATCTTTGCCTTTTTGTCTTACTTTGTTTCAGTTCATCAGAGACCACCTTCATGCAATTAGAAATCAACCGTCGATAAGTTTTGATCTTGACCATCTAGAGGGCAATGAAATCCTTGTTCAAGACTTCTCATATCTATATTTGCAGCCACCGAATGCCATTGGTTGTCAAGTTGCAGATGAAGACTTGGAAGCTAGAACATATGATCAAATGATGCAAGATGATTTTGTACCATTATGTTTTGAATCATTTCAGTTTTTGAAGGGAATTTTGCATAGTATATATTCAAATGAGCAACCTATTGAAAATCATGCAATCTCATTGGAAATAATAGAAAATGGGTTACAACAGTCTTTTCAAGTTTTTCATGATCCAATGGCTGATGTGTTTGATGATATTTGCAGTAAAATTCCTTCTCCATTAGCTAACTTTGAGCTTGAAAAAAGTATTGATACAAATTTGATCTGGCAGCCGATTTCTTTGTCATTTTTGGCAGGAGTCTTGCCACAAAGCTCATATGAAAGTTTGTATTCATCGTATGAGGAGAAGCAAAGTAATCCATTGGATGAGCTAAGTCCTAGTGCACATAAATTTCAAGATCCTTATGCAGTATTTTTGGAGTCGGATAGAGAATCCATATTATTCAATCTAGGAAAATTTGGATCTGTTTACAAGTTTTCATGGGAATTGCCTTTCAATGGTTCTCTCTTGTTGTTCATAAACAAGCACTTGCAGAGAATTCAAACAATAGCCAGAATGCTTACTTGGTTGCATTGGTTGTTTCATTTCACTTGATAAGGTGATGAATGGAAAAATTAGAGTAGGTTTTATTGAATAAGATCCATTTTGAGCATCTTTTCCAGTTTTTCAATTGTGTTTTAGTATTGAGTCAATTTTTAGTCGAGTAAAAGTCAGTTTGTGTCTTTTAGTCATTAGTATTCAGTCATGTATTTCAGATTTAGTTTTTTACTCCATGCCCAATGGATGAGGCACTTGGTCTACAGTGTTCTTTGCACCTCCAAGGAGCTACCATACCCAATGGAGCCAATGTTAGAGTTAGTCTTTGCATCCCTCCACCAGTGATCAAACATGCTCTTACAAAGCGGGCTTGGGGTGTCAAAGTCAAATTTTGTCATTTCAGTGAATCTTCAAGTAAAATTTGGTCACTAGGTATTAGGTCTAGGACTTGTTTTCACTCCTTCCAAAGGTTTCCAAGTATTGGTCCATGTCACCATTTGGCTAAGTGTACCATCATTCAAAGAGTTGTCATCATTATTTCAAGTTCCAATGGGTCATTTTACACCTTGTTTGTGCTTCAGTGGTGCTTAGGTAAGGCTCACTTCCCTCTCCTAGGGTTTTGAAGGTAATTTTTCTTGGATGGTCAAATCATCAACAAAACTTGTATCCTGATGCTCATACACCTCCCCCATCCTTAATATACCTTCTTAAACACTTCCCATCATGGATATCCCTCAAATTCATCATTTTACCACAAACCCTAGCCTATTGATACAATTTGACACTTTTCTAGGTTAGGCCTGTGTTTTTCCCTTTTAGACCCCTTCCCCTCACTCAATCCTTGAAATTCCACTTTCCCCTGCTTCCTAACATCCCTCCCTACTTCCCAAAATTTTCTCAAGAATTTAGAAGCCCCTCATTCCCTTCATTTCTACAAATCCCCAGTTCCACACATTGGGATAGGTTTTATTAAAACAAATTTTTTGAGCACGAAAAGATGAATTTGACAAAATTGAAAGAGGTGTTTGTCCATCATAGACCCAAGAATAAAAGCCTCCTTTAGTTTTTACACAGGTCTCATGGTTTGGGAGAAATGTCCAAACAATCATTTGCCACAGGAGAGTTGTTTCCCTTCTGGAGTGACCTTTGTAAAATCAACTATTTTCCTAGATGAAATGTCCAAATGACTTGCTTGATGAGTCAGCTGATAAACAGACACAGATATCTTCCCAATGAGCTATCATGAACTCAATTTGGAGTTTAGGAAGACCTCCTAAAGTTGATTACAAAATCACTCTACATTTTGGTAGCCTCATTCTAGACATTTTGATTAGTCTTGGGAGATTGAGCTTTTGAGAGGGAAAATGAACTCCAAATTGAAAAATTCAATATTTTTGGGAAATTAGACTCGACAAGATTTTGAATGAGCTATCCCACACCCAATTTGGACACCGAGAAGGCCTCCAAAAGTATCCTGCAAAAAGCACTACGCGTAGGGAAGGAGGCGCTGCGCGTAGGGAAATTTTCTCCAGTTCAGAAATACACAGGCACTGCGTGTAGGAGAAGGTGCTACAATTTTGGGTGAAGGCACTACGCATAGGGAACTGAGCTACCAAATCGCTTCAAACTCCAAAATTTCACTAAATTTTTTGCAAATTCCTCTTCTACAGGTAAGTTGACCTACTCCACTTGATGTTTAGTTTGCACATTGAATGTTTTAGACATTTCCTTCACACTTAATATCAAACCCTAGTTTCCACTACAAATCCTAACTAGCTTATTTTCCCATTATCCATCACTAGAAACTAAAACCCTTTACACATCACTCCCTCTCCCCTCATCTATATTCCCTCATTCTCAAAACCCTCTCCCTCACCCTCATGATTCATGATTTACTCATAAGTATCTAAATCCAATCAAAACCCATCCCTACAAACCCTAAAGCATCCCATTCATTCCCATCATCTTTATCTAAAAGTGTGCAACTAAGAAGCTTGCAAGCATGGATAGAGGAGATTATGAATATGATGAGGAAAATACAACTAGTGACAGTTCAGTAGAGAGAACCAGGCAGCATAGAAAATGTCATAAGGGAGGCAAGATCACAAGAGAAGAGCCAGCTTGAAAGAGTAAATCTACACCTTGAAGAGTTGTTAAAGAAGGCCAACAGGGACAACAAGATGCTTAGACACATGGCATATCATTACATGACCCGCAATAAGATTTGCAATATGAGAATAAAAAAGATGAAGGCTAGGTTAAGGAGGGCTTTAGAAGGAAAAAAGGAGGAGGATAGACTTAAGATGTTGGCTGAAGCCTATTTGGAAAATAAAATCACATGATGGTGGTGCTTCATACCAATTTTGGGCACTTTTTGAGAAAAAAAATTCATTTGTGAATTTTTGAAATTCAATACACAGAAAAACTGCCCAGAAGCGTAGCGCCACTAGCGTTGCGCTTTTCCTAGGGGGCACCCAATGGACAAATGGCTTGAATTTTTGGATTCAAGGTATTGAGGACATGCACCCTAGAAATTTCCAGAATTTTTGGAGCAAAACTAGTCCACCAAAAGGTCCAAAAACACTCCAAAATTGACCTTTCTGCCAGTTTTTGGACACATAGAGGCAGTATTGGGAGAATCAAGTTTTGAGGGGAAAGATGAGCTCCAAATGCATAAATTCTAGGTGTTATAGAAAACATACTTGAAAAAATTTCCAATGAGCTATCATGAGCTCAATTTGGATGATGGGAAGGCCTCCAAAAGTAGCCTGAAAGTGTCGCTGTGCGTAGAGAAAATTTTGCTCAAGATGCCTATTTTTCCAGTTTTCGACTATGATCATGATTTCTCTCTCTTGGTGGATGATTTACTGTTGTAATTGATGTCATGGCTTGTAAATATGATGGTTAAATAGTTGTAGATGGTAAATTCATTAGATTAAAGGTTGTTTTGAGGACCATGAATCAGTTTCCCCTCTTCTAGAGGCAAGTTGTTAGGTAGCCTGGAATTCAGTTCCTTGTTTAGAATTTGTTGAAATGGCTCCTCTTCTCATGGATTCGACCCCTGATGGCTAGGGTGAGTGGTTTTGATGTCTATATCATGTATTAACTTAGTCATTTGTAGATGTTTGACTTACTTGGATGCTCAGAGCTTAATTGTACATCATTTAAGCATTTTGGCAAGGAGATTAATAGGATTTGCAGCTATTTTTATGGGATCCCTGTGGTATGGAGTTTTAGCATAGTTTCTTATTTTGTAATCATTTTTTTACATGTTTTATGTATGACTCATTCATGTAATTACTTCTTATTGAATGTTATCAAGTTTGATAGGTAGAATCCATTGTAATAGTGCTCTACCTTTGGGAAATCATTCAATATTTCATGTTTTCTATTGTTTGAGAAGGATCCATGATTGTCACATGTTCTCCTCAACTCCTCATCAGTCTTAAACACCTCACACCATTAATCTTGAAGTGATAAAGCCTATGCCTACCTTGCCCCATAGAACACCTTGCATTTTTGACCTAATTTCCCAAACCTAAACTACCCAGCCCCATCTGATCCAGAAAAACCCCAACAAATTCAATCAAAACCTTTTGAGCTACTATACCTAGCCTAAAATCCTTTACTTGATCAAGTCATCCTGACTGAGATCCTTACGGAGAGAGCCCTCTTCCGGCCTAGTAGGGCTAGCTACCAGGCTAAGCTTGGTTTGTGGTTACCCTGAAATTTCCTCCCTTCAACCTGAGGTCAATCTAGGTGATAACACAAATGATTATGCCAGTGTTCCAGCTCTTCGTTTGAATTAGAGGTACATGAACTCTCCTGGTCCCATGCAATTCATCCATCTATCGTCGGATTGATCCAGTCCTAGTCTCGCGCTTTTATTTTATAGATATGATCCAATTCATCATCACTTTCTTCATAGTTGAGGACTGGTTCAGTGTAGCATGCCCCTTCTGCAAGGTCCAACGGCACTACAACTTGAAGCGACTTCCTTTCAAACAACATTGTCCTCTTCTTCAAGTTGATGACCCCATTCATGTCAATGGCCCAGTCAATTCCCAGGAGCGTAGGGTATGGATCACTGTCGTCAACGATCTCTATTACCTCAAAGTAATTCATCCCACTTGCACCTTCTATATCAACTCTTACTCCATATAATCATCCCATAGGGATGATTTTCTGCTGGTTTTCCATTCTAAGCTGAATCAGAGACCACTGCAGTGCAGGTCTCCCCATTCTTTCCCATGTTTTCTTTGGTAGTACATTCACATCGGACCCCATATCCAAGATGACCTAGTCCATCTCATAATCTCCTATCTGCGCTGTGAGCTTCATCTCCCTCCATGTTCTCACCTTATGTTTTCCAATTTTTCTAACCACCCTGTGTACATCAGGAACCTTCTCTTTGCTGGCGTATTTGTTTATTAACTCTCGTAGGCCTTCCACAACTTTGCTTTCGCGCAATAGTTTTATGCAGGTCTTCAGAAATGTAGTAAGAACAGAGGGGTCAACTTCTGTAGGCACACTGGTGTCCTACACCTTGTCCTTACTTCTTGAGGTGAATGCCTCAGCGAAGCTTTTCTTGGTCTCCATAAATGTTCCCTTAGCACGCGCCAGATCAAAACCCACTTCCTTCTCTCGGGCCTTGCGGACCCATCCGTCCTCGTCAAGCTATTTACCTTTATCATCTCCAATCATTATTCTTCTCCTCATCACTATATTCACACTTTTATCTTCCTCACGGGGCTCATCTCTCATCATTTGTAGTTTTTGCGTAGGTTGCTGAGGCATGCTTTCTTCTCTTGTGTTTTAGCTATCAGCACCAAGCATTCTTCTATGGTATAGTCAAACTGGCTACAGTATTGACATGATGGGTTTGTTTTATTTTGACACTCCCACGCATAGTGTGCTAGTGTTTCAAAGTTGTAACAGATAACCTAACCCCAGCCTCTACCAGGTGCTCCTCCTCCTCGGCCTCATCCTCATCCCTGATATCCTATGTGCGCTCCTCTGGCGCCTTGCTCTAGAGGCCGAGTTTCTACTTGCATCCAGTATGTAGGTGTTATTTCCATCATCAGCTCATCGCTACAACAGTGGCTCTCATCATGGCCCACTAATTTGCAGAAGTTACAGAACAACTGCTGCAGTGTCTGGATGAACTTTTGAAGCAAATGGCAATTATCCATTGCATGTTGTCCAACGACTTGACAAATAGCGCACCATAACATAGCCCCAAGGCTTGGTCCTGCTGGAGCTCCTCCTATAATATAATTCACAAATATGGGACATTGGTATTTATCGTGCCACTGGCTCATACACTTCAGACACTAGACTTCTATGCACACCTCTGGTTTAGTCTCCTTGTCTTTCTTCAAGCTCTGCAATTCCAAGCAGAGGCTCTATAACTGAGAGTGAGTTTTTTGTACCCCTAAGTTTGCATCATGAATGGGCATTGCATGCAACCTCATCACTATTTCCAAAGCTTCTGCCTGTGTCCCTATCTTCTGTTGCAACATAGCAAGCCTCAGGTGGGGCAGAAGCGAAGCTATAAACCATTCGTGATGCTGACTGTCTGTGAGCTGCATGTTAGCTTCTTGAATCTGACACTTCAGCCTTTGATGTAATTCCCAAGGTGTCTCATCAACTCTCATCATGATTTCCTTAAATCAAACTACTGACTGTGAGTCAGACTCAGGTTTACTAAATTCCTTGTTTAAAGTAGCCTTAGTTTCTACTAGCGATGCCAAAGGATTATCATAATAGTACTTAATATACCAAGTCAGTGCACAATCCTGCAGAGCTGTGACCAAATATGCTTCTTTATATTTTCATCAGTAATCTATTGCGATATCCACATAGCATTCGCAACAAACCAGAACTACTATGTATCTTCACTCCCTATGCCTTTGAATATCGGCAGCTTCATTGTATTTGACATGTTGAATGGTGGTGGTGGAGGTGGAGGTGTGGGCGAAGGTGTATGTGGTGCAAGTGGAGGTGGAGGTGGAGTGGATGGATGATGTGTCTATTGAAAACCCTATTTTATCAGCTAGACAACACTCCATGGTGAATCTTGTATAGCTCCCTCATCGTTGCTCGAATGAGGTCCGATCAATGGGCTATATTCAAGACCTGATCTCTCTAGATCTCTAAAGAGTTTTCCACTTTGCGCTTCGAACATCAAGGCAATGGCATAACCCATTTTTCACATAAAAACATTATAATCTAGGTATTCAAAAATCTTAAATACTTACCTCACGGTCCCTTGAAAAATTATCACTTCGCTTCATTGTAGCTGACTGAGGTATCAGTTGAAAATTTTGTAACAAATCCTCCCAGGATCCAGTCAAGTCAATGATCAACAACCTACGTGTTCTGGTTTTCAGAGGCTTCTAATCGTCACACTAATTCAAGAGTCCACACTATAGGATTATCAAGCTTCCACCTTCCTTGGCTGGCTGTCAATTTGGCTAACCACTCGTACAGTTCAATGGGAAATGTGTAGAAGAAGATTTCGTGTATCTCTATATACAGATACTTGTTCAACCACTCTTCTTTTTATGGGCATGGATTCCTGTTTTCTTGCACTGCAAACTTGTGAATCTTTCGATCCAACAACTTTTCAATTTATTTCTTGGACGGATTCGAGTGATGCAACATCACACATCTCTTTCAAGCAAATCGTGTTCCCAGCAATGGAACCATTTTTTGGCTTAGGGGGTCCTGACCAAGGTTCAGAGTTAGTTTCACCAACCAACAAATCCCTACATTGTTGGCCCTTTCGGCAACAACCTGCATAGCACAGGCTGCAGTCTCACCCAAATCAATATGTGGGGATGAAAGAACCAAGTTTCTGCATCTAGAGACGAGTGTGATGTCTTTTAGCACCTCTGATCTGCCTTCGCGTAGATCGATAAGCTCTTAGGGCTAGGTATTGCAACTCTACTAAAACAGTCTTCAGCCCTTCATGTAGGTCTACGATTAGCCTTTGTGGACCCTTAACAGTCGATTTATCCACTTACGTGCATTGGAGAAAAACCCTTAATTAGTTTTCGCGCAAATCTACTTAAGTTATTTAGTAAACATAACAAAATTCATCAAAGTCTTTGCAAAAGTACTTAATGTGCATTGTGTACATTTATTAAGACTTATTCAAGAGAATTGCGCATCATTAGATCAATATTTCATAAACAAATTATTCATCAACAACATATATCATAAATAGAAGTAAATAGAGATAAACAGATATACACAGGAATTCTTCAGTAACTTTCTTTATTGATCTTCAGTTCATATTTACAGACTCAAAACTACCCTGCGCACTCAGCTACAGACTCTACCTAGGCCTCTGCGTACTCAGCTGCAGAGCCTTTCTTTCCTATCTAACCCACTTCTTTGTGCTATCACTTCTCTTCTATTGACCCATTACTTCCAAGATTATGCCTTAGACTCTCTAAGACACACCTATTTATAGCATTTTTCATATAATCCCATGGTTTGTGGACCATGGGTGGATCTCAAAACCGACTCAAACTTTAAATAAACAAGGGGATAAAACCCCTTTGACTCCTAATAATTTATGTGCTCCGCATCCACATAATTGCGGAGACTTTATATTACCTACAAAAATATATCAAAGCTTGGGTTATTTTAACCCCAAAATGGACCTAGGGGACCCCATCCCAACAATCCCTGGTTTATATCAAATTTTTCAAAAATTCCAGCACCACTATATGTATTAACTAGACACATGGAACTTGAATGGACTGATAAATGTGGAATTTCTTTTACATAACTAAAAAGAATTGGTCTTAACAACTCCTCTGTTGCGAGGACCAAACTGGAATCTACCATTACATATATCCTCAGATGCATCAGATACGACGATAGGAGCAGTCCTTGGACAAGAAGAGTATAAAAAGCCTCATGTGATTTATTACATTAGAAAAAACCTTACGTCGGCTAAGCTAAATTATACTGTGATAGAAAAAGAATTTGTGGCTGATGTTTATGCCATAAATAAATTTTGTCATTATATAACAGGATATCCAGTGTTTTTGTACATTGGCCATTCTGCCATTCATTATTTAGCTAACAAACCTATTACCAATTGTCACACGGAATGAGTCGTTCTTGCGGACAAGATCGACCTCCCTAGTATCTAATGATATCTAGTGACAAGCAAGCCAATCAAAAACTATCTTTCTCTAAATATGAAATTTATAAACAAAGGCAAACAAGTGTTTTAGGCCTACCTTGGGTCCAATGCAAGTTTGTGGAATCCTCGCTCCTTTGATCCAAATGAGCTCTCTTGTAGCGAATATGCAAACACAAACAAGCACACAAATTAAATAGCACCTAAAAAGCCAATATAATAAAGCATACTTATCATGATGATCAAGGAATTCATGAAACAAATCACATAAGACAATTTGTTGAGAAAAATGAATTTGATTGTATTAATTCAAATCAAACAAGAACTTTACAACCTATGCCTTGATGCTGTACAAGCTCCTCCCAGGGTCCAACAAGAAGTCTCCTCTACTTTGACAAGTTTCACTCTCTTCCCAATGAATCCAAAAAGGTATGTGATCTCTCCTCTCAAGCTTAACTAGGAAGTCTCAATTCCACCAGCATTTACCCTAAAAAATGTTCAACTTCTAACCTCCCTAGCAACCAACCCAATGCCTTAATTTATAGTGCAATGGAGGGAAGTTACTAGGTCCTCCTTCAAAGGGATAAAGCCCTCCTTCAAAGGGACAGCTCCTCTCATCAAGAGATTAGCTCCTTCTCTTTTGGGATGCATGAACCACCTAAGAGCGAACCATCCACATCAAAATTCCTTCTAGAATCATCTAGAATTAACCCAAAGTGAGTTTTTTAGAATAAACGTGCGCCTTTTTTACTTTCACAGGGGTCCGCACCCACTCCTTTAGAGACAGAGCGGGCAGGTCCACAGGTAATGTGAACAGGGGGTGCGGGACCGCGGGCAACAGTGAGAGAAAGTGCGGAACTAGAGCTTTATTGATTTTTAATGTCTTTCTCTCATTTTCAAAGCTTGACATGAAGAGCTGAGGTCTGAGACTTGCTTAGGAGGACAGTATAAGTGATGATGGACCCATACTAACTGCAAATAGTCATGGTGACAATATTTTGTGTAACAGATTGCCCCCTAAAGTGCGAAGTCTGTAGTAGATGAGGATTTCATTTATCATCTAGGAAGAGTGAAGTAATTTATCATTTTGAGGATCATCTTGTGGAGAGTCTGGTTGGAACCTGTAAAAACATTCAACGCAAAATATATATATATGAGATCATATCATCGCTGAGGTAGGCATTCCCATACTCAAATCAAAACTGACTAGAAAACTAACTACTGCTCTGATATAGGAATGATCTTGTAATAAATCACAAGTATAGACACATGTAGACACACTATGGACGCAGCCATCTGTTTATGAATAGTCCACAGTATAATGAATACAAAATTCCTCGCGGCCTGGATGGCGGAAACTAGATCCAGGGTCTTCATTTCTACTTCCCGAAACAGTACGATTCTATCCATGCAAATGAATGTGTTGAAGTCGAACATGGTAGAAACCACTTGATTACCAGTCAATGATGTAAACTATTAACAAGTGTGAGAGAAACCACCAGTAATGTCAATGGCTCTCAAAGTACTCAGTACAATCCATGAGATGTGAATAGATGTGTTGATATCGAACATGTCACGGAATCCTTTGATCGAAGGTCAATGATGAAACCTATCATCGAAGGCGAGAAACCTGCCATTGAGGCATGCAGATCCCATGGTACTAATGATTTCTAGATCATCTTTCTAGATAATGAGCTGAAGTCGATAGAAAGCGATCCGTCGATAGGCAAGCCCACAACACGAAATCATAGATCAAATTTGAAGAAATTTAGTTGCAAGGACTGACTCAGGGATGGTCAAAATGGAAGACAGATATTTTGCAGAAGAATGGCTTATTTGCACTAACCTCTTGAACACATAACGACACAGCAGATGGTTTGGTGACAATTGACCCAAAGTTAATACCCAGAAACCGAATGAAGACTTTCAATATGGTTTGATCAACTATTAGGCAAAGGATTTCCCAACCCAGGTGAATAAAAGTGCCGTGTTCAAGAGTGGTTACAAAGTATGACAAACAGGCTTATTTTTCTCTCTTTTCCCCCACCATTTCTGGCAAGTACCTCTTTATTTTTGACAAGCTTGAGGAGGATAACATTTGCTTGATTATAAGCTCATCCTTTGGATGAGTCCAACTTAGTTTAAATTCGAACCCTAGGAAGGAGTGGTTCGTTCCTATTTGTAATTGAACGGGTCCTTTACTGTTAAATTTTAATGAGTCCAGTGTAGGAGAAACTCGGCATTTTCCAATTTTAGAGAGTCTGGAAAAACTTAAGAAGACTCCATGGTTGACCTTTTTCGTAAATTTGTGTCTCCCAAGCCCAAAAAAGTATAAAATAACACTTGAGAGAACCGCTTGATCATTACGACCAAGGAGTACTTTTCTTAATTAGTGCCTCTGATCCGAAAAAGTAAAAAAGTGATCAATGACACGTCCTTTTATAACCAATATCGAATTTGAAACAACAAAAATCCGGCAATCTTTTCATGTTTTTTTTTTACGGTCAGAAAAAGAGTTGTAAGTGGACCGTCTTTTTAGTTCTGTTTTAACGAGTTTAAAAAGAAAAACTTGGCTATCTTTTCATGTTTTAGGAGTCAGAAAAGAGCTTAAAGGTGACTCTAATGTTTTTTCGTCAAAAATGACCGATTTCACCTAAAAAAATCCGTTATCCTGAACAAAAACTCAAACATTACTCATACCTATTTAAAATGGATCTGCAAAATTTACCTTTCTAAAGTGAAACATAAACAAATTAACAACTCATTTATTCAAAAAACTTATAAAAAGGGCTTTTGTCAATTCATTTTTACCGTTTGAGTTTTGGGTGAGAAAATATAGCTTTTGGTCAGAAACTTCCCGCGAAGATTGCGGAAAATCTGTCCGTTGGAATCGAGCGCCGTCTCTTCCAGGTAATCCACATCATCCTACTCTTTAATTTCATCTGTTTCAAATTGTTTTTTAGGGTTTCATTTCATTTTTTAGGAGCTTTTAGGTCAAAAAACCCGCGCGCGGGGGTCCGCAGGTATAACACAGGGGACCCACGGACCCCGACTTTTTCGCAATGGGGAAAAAGTCAGGGGTCCGCACCTGTCATGAAGGCAAGGTGCGGACCCACACACTCTCTCTAATAGAGAGGGTGCGTACCCCGCGCAAAGGTTTTTAAAACCTAACAAACTCAAATTTCACCCAAAAATTTCAATTTTTTATATTCTAATTCGCCTTTTTGTTGAATGTAGAGTATACATCATGCTTGATTGGCGAGAACGGGAGCATGAGGATGTAGATCTCGCCACGATAAATCATCAACCTTCTATTGATGCATTGAAGGCATGCGACTTATACAAATTCTGGGCCATACCTGGCATGAGGGCCCAGGTGGACTTCTTGCAGTGGCTAGTAGATAGGTGGAGCATACAGGACCAGTGCTTCTTCATTGGTGGTCACCAGCTCGAAATGGAGTCGGCAAACATAATTTTTCACTGGTTTGCCTAAGAGAGATGAACACTTGACTCTATTCGGGACTAGGCCAGGTGGCCAGTCTGTCGATAGCCTCCGGCTAGAGTTCTGTAGCAACCAGACTAGAGACAAAGGGATAGACATCAAAACCATATCCCTTCCTGAACTCATGGTAATTGCGTTTACTGTTACCAGGCTTTGTGGGAGCGCAACACTACATATTTCCACTGGATCCCAAATGCAGATGGCAGTTGACTGCTTTCGAGGCACCATCTTCAACTGGTGAACGGAAAACTGAAGACCTTTGGATATGGTGCTTTAGTCGTGAGCTTTGGTCTGGAGAGGGTCCCAATGTTGGTCCCACAGCACCTCACTGTTGGAGCTGGACTTCCTCAAGAGCCCAAACTGATGTGATGGGTTGCAGTTATGGCCCGTCATCCTGAGGAGGGGACAGAGGTCATTCGATTCACACCTGAGTATTTCCATTGGTTGGAAAACCAGGTTTTTGCTATTCAGGACTTTCCTTATGCTGGGGTAGATTTTCGTGGTGACCCAGACATGGCTCTTCCACTAGGAGAGTAATGGGATGACTCAGGTAAAATCATTTTCAACATTTTTATAATTTAATTTTTTTTGTCTCGTCCCAAAATTGATAGTAAAAGTTTCAAATGCAGATGTGGGTCCACAACAACCAGCCGCTCTCCGGCCCTACGAGAGGAAACAACCAGCTGCAGTGGCACTCGCCCCACAGGACGAATCAGCAGAGACCTTGGTCGAATTGGAGAGCCATCTAGAGCATTTGACAAGAGACATTCCGGAGACTGGCATAGATGACATTCCTCTTCAACTACAGCGCTATGTGATTGGGGTCCCAGGACCTTTCAGGAGGTTCCTTTGTAAGGTGGCCCGTACAGTGGTTTCTTATCGAGATCATCACCAGTCATAGGATGATCGCCTATTGTGGATACATATGACATTTTTGCTTTTTGTACTATCATTTTTGCCGATCATAAGGTGTTTTTCAACCTATGATCGAGGACAATGTATATTTTGACACACTCCTATATTATACTATATCACTATTACTGGCTTACCTTGTAAAACATGTTATGGAATGTTTTTAAATTTACTTGTATGATTATTGCAAATGTCTACTTAACATTCGAGAAGCAATTGCATCTACTAATGTATTTAAAGATCTTGGAATATGTTGATATTCAATATAATAAAATTCACGTTCCAAGAGACGCACTCTCAAAAATAATCTCAATAACACTGGATTTCTAATGGCATATACTCTATTAAGCTATAATACAATGAGTTCAGAATCTAACCTCACTATCAAACTCTGAATCCCAAATGAGATAGATTTAGATAATAACTCAATCACTGCACTATACTCTGCAATGTTGTTCGTTGTTTGACCGAGGCTTACCCCATGCATAGATACCAACTCGTCAGAGGGCGAATAGATAACCCAAGCTGCGAAAGAAATGTTCCATATATTACGACAAGCACCATCAGTAAAACCAATGTATGTTTGGAGAGGCGTTGACATCTGTAATATCAAGAGTAAAACCAAGATAAGCAGGAATAATGACGAAAAACACTCTCTAAGCTAAGCACACTTTTTAAACTAAAACACACCAGCTAGAAAGAAAACTAACCTAACTAAAAAATCTCCACACCCATTCTTAAGCATAATACCTCTTGAGGTAAAGACCATTTCTGGGTTTACCTAAAGAGACCTCGTCAAATTCTACCAATTCATAGGCTCCTTTTGCCAGCTTTCGCTTGACAACATAAGGACCATGCCACATAGGTACGAATTTTCCAGCGCCTAATTTATCATTTGTTTGATCGTACAATAAGACTAGGTCTCCTTCCGAAAAATTTCGAGGGGTCACATTTCGATCATACTGAGCTTTAATACGTTTTGCATGAGTTTCGATCGCCAATGCAGCATCACATCGATTCTCATCTAGCTGAGCCAAGTATAACAAACATTTTTCCTCTTCGAAAGTAGCTGGAAGTAACTTGATGGCCATTTGCAATGACGAGATTTCACATTCAATGGGTAACACAGCTTCCATACCATAAACTAGTTGGAAAGGAGTGAACCCTATTGACGTTTTTACTGAGGTTCGATATGCCCAAAGCACTGAAAATAGCATGTTATGCCAATTCAACCAATGAATCCAATGATTCGTCAGATCATGATGACTAGAACTTTGTTGACGGCTTCAACCAGACCATTAGCTTGTGGATAATATGGAGTTGAACTATCGTGACGCAAGCCAAGCTGGCCAGTAAGTTCAGTCATCATAATGTTTCAAAAATGACGCCCATGATCAGTGATAATCACTTGTGGAACACCAAACCTAGCACTTATATGATTGAACACGAAAATCACAGTCGTTTTGTCGTCTGCCTCAAATGTAGGCATCGCCTCGGCCCACTTGGTAAAATAATCTACCACAAGGATGATATACGCATGCCCCCCGACCGAGTGAGGGTTACATGTAATAAAATCGATACCCCATTTTGCAAATGACCGATGACAATTATAGGGTGGAGAGGAGCAGGTGGAGTGCGCATCTTTTGATCAAAAATTTGGCAGTTGTAGCATTTTCGAACTGCGTTCATACAATCTTTAAACATAGACGGCCAGAAGTAGCCAGCGCGCAATATCTTTTGGGCTGTGGCATACCCAGACAGATGACCGCCACACGCTCCAGAGTGACAGTCATTTAGAACCCTTTCAGCTTCCTCATGAGTTAAACAACGTTGAAAAATAGAGTCTGCCCCACGACAATAAAGAGTATCTCCAATAATTCTGAATTGTTGGGATTGGAATCGTATTTTTCGACGTTCTGACCTTGAAATTTCTGGCCGAAAGGATTGGGTCTGGAGATAAACGATGATATCCCCATACCATGGATCTAAAGTGCTAATTAGAAACAAGGATTCGTCCGCAATGGGCTCCTCTGCCACAGTTTCCATGTCAGCATGCGGGAAGTCACACATTAACTCCGCAAAGACTAAAGATTTCTTCGACTTAGACTTTTCAAATTCCAAGTCGAACTCCTGCAGGATCACAATCCATTTGGAGTACTTGCCCCCTAGCAATTGCTTGGTCAAAATATAGATCATAGGGTTGCAATCAGAAATTACTGTAGTTTTACGTAGTAAAATGTAATGACGAAAACGTTGGACAGCTTGAACAGCTGCCAATGCCAATTTCTCCACATGTGAGTATTTTAGCTCAGTTGGATTTAAATTTCAACTAAGGTAATATATCACATGTTCAGTACCGAATTCATCTTCCTAAACTAACACCATTTCGATGGTGGAATGGGAAGCGGCGCGATACAAGAAGTAGTCCTGGTTGTAGTTGGGAGGATTCAATAATGGTGCATGGGTCAATGCGTGTTTTAGTGCATCAAAAGATTTATCAGCTATCTCATCCCAAAAGAATGGAGTATTCTGTTTCAACAACCGGGTAAAACCCTTTGTGATCTCGGCGTAGTTAGGAATGAATCGGCGTAAAAATTTTGCTTTCCCTTGCAAACTTTGGAGTTGGTGAAGACTCGAAGGAGGAGGCAATTTGACAATAGCTTCAACCTTCAAGGGATCAACGCGAATGCCGACTTTCGAAACAACAAACCCCAGTAACCGACCTGTTTCTATACAGAAAACACACTTGTGGGGATTCAACCTAATCTAATAATTCCTACACCTCATAAAGATTGCTCGCAAATGGATGAGATGATCAGCTCAATGTAATGAATGAGCAGGCAAATCATCGAGATAGGGTTGCACAATGTGCTTGATGTCATGAAACGCGTAAGACATGGCCCTTTGAAAAGTTGCCCCAACGTTCTTGAGCCCAAAAGGTAATTTGCAATAAGAAAATATCCCCCATGGACAAATGAAAGCCGTTTTTGGTTGATTAGCAGGTAGAATATTGATTTGATTGTATCCAAAAAAACCATCCATGAAGGAAAATATTTCACTACCGGCACAATCATCAATGATTTGATCAATATAGGGAGTTGGGTAATTATCTTTCGGACAGGCTCGATTAATGTCCCTATAATAGATACATATTCTTATTGTCCCTTGCTTTTTTTTAACAGGAACAATATTCGATACCCAATCCGTTAACGGAATCAGATAAATGAAACCTGCTTTGAGTAATTTTTCAGCTTCTGCTTTAATAGCAGCAGCTTTTCTTGGGTGGATCTGACGCAAACGTTGCCGGACGGGTTTAGCATCCGGGTAAGTTTTGATTTCATGAACAACAATTGTTGGGTCAATTCCTGGCATTTCCTCATATGACCAGGCAAACACGTCGTGAAATTCTTGAAATAGGGCCTTATATGTTTGAATTTCATCTTGCGTACACGAGGCACCTATATGAATGTTTTCAACAATTCCAGGCTTAACTGAAATATCAATAGGAATAGTTCGAGAAATGTTTCCCAAATTTAACTCTGAATCAGGATTTTTCATTGGATTCTGAGGTTCCTTGACATATTCAGTTGTAAAAATTGATGAAAAATCATTTTTAAAACGATCACTCTTGGGCAAAAACGAAGATCTATGATGAAGATCTTCCCATGGTAAGTCATCGACACATAGGATTTCACAAATTTGCTCATCAGTCTGAACAAGTTCAGAAAACGTTGTTGAATCTGAGTTTGATGTTGAAAGTGATTCCTCATGGACCACATTCATTAAGTCAATTTTGGTTGAAGATGGGTCGGAAAACGACTGCACGGCCTGATACACAATTTGATATGGACTCAAAGGCATAACATCACCAAATGAGTCTATCTCAGATTCGGAAGGTATGATCCAAGGATCATCATAAACAATGGTGTCTAATGAAATCATATGAATAGTTGTAGTAGAAGACGATGCGTTGATAGGAGGAAAAGGAAAAGTTCCCAGTAAACCAGAATCTTTAACTAGTCCTACTCCAACATCCTTATACGGGATAGTTGTTTTGCCGACATGCTGAATACTTTCAGATGAGGCTGGGTCAGATGAAAAGTAAGTCAGTTGGTCTATAGTGATGATCTTTCCATTATGAGGGAACTTTATAAGCCGAAAGACCGATGAAAAGACAATTGTCATAGCGTAAGACCAACTACGACCCAAGAGAAGGTTGTAATCTAGAGGGGCATCAACCACCTCCACATCTAGATTAACAGTTTTTCCTTCAACCCCTATAGGTAGATCCTGTAGAATGCCAAAAGGATGAAACCCATGGCCATCAAAGGCCTTTAGAATCGTCGGGGATTGATTTAGCGAAGGAGAACCAAGCAATCTCCAACACTGTATCGACATAATACACGTTGAGGCTCCCTCATCAATCACAGTCCTATAACAAGGTCTGTTTTTGACTAACACTGGGATCTGGAAAGCCATTTGATGAGGTAAGCGCGGTGTACTATTTTCTAGATCGAAAATTATAAGGTTCGAGTCCTGAACGTCAACAGCTCCTATAGCCGACAATAGTAATTTACGCTATGCTGGACATGATTGCAGCACTTCCAAAGCCGACATTGCTGAAGGTGAAACAGCCAAATCTTCAACAATGTTATAGTTCTGAGCCGCTCTCGCATGTGGATTGAAAGCTGACTTTCGAAGTATACCCTTGGCGGGCGGTTTGATTACTAAGTCTGGGTTAGGTTTCTCGATCTGTAGTGGATCGGAACCAGGAGTTGAGGTTGATGGGTTAGAATGAGAAGATTCTACTTCATTACCATCAACAAGACTTTTACTTCCATAATCATGCGATCAAGTCGCAATCCTAACATGGGACATCATCATTATGGGTTCTTCGGAGGCATTTGAGGAAGAACCTATTATCTTACTGTCTTGACTTGGAAAAGGATCCTTCAAAACAGCAGGCGTTTGGGAACCTTTGACAATTTTCGCAACCTTTGCACGATGAGGGCAGTCTCTTGTAAAATGCTCCTCGCCACAAATGAGACAAGGATAACGAGGTTTGCATTTCTCATCATTTGATTCCGCTTTTTCTGGTTTATCTTTCGAATTTTTATCTGTTTTATTTTTCTTCTTCCCTTTCTTCTTACCACTGGATTTTGATTTGGCTGTAGATGACTCTACAACATGAATATTGGCAGAAATTTCTACAAAAGAATCTCCTGTCGGGGAATCTGGCAAGGTTATGATAGGAGAAAAATTCTTGGAAGATTTCTTCTTACTTTTGGTATTAACCGTACCAATCATGCCATCAGTGGCATGAGACCCTGAAGGAGCTGCAGCGATTTGATTTTGTTTAGGAAGATCGGGGATTTTCTCGTGTAACATACCTGACTGCGTATAAACTAAGTCAAGGCACTGAGCTTGAGCAACTACTTGCTCCTTAGTAATGACTCCGGCCTTAGCTACATCCTCAGTGATCGTTGGCAATAAGGATTTTACAAACCATTCAGCTAAGATCTGATCCGGAATGAAAACTTTCACTAAACGCCATCGACGTCTCCATTCATGAATGTGATCTGAAATATAAGTGGACATAGACTGCTTTAATGAAGTTAATAATTCCGTGCCATTGTCATATCTGACAGGCAACTAAAAATGAGTTAAAAACGAAGTAGCTAACTCACTAAAGTTATAAAAAGTGGCTCGCGGTAACTCAATGTACCACTTGGCCACAAGACCAATTAGAGTGCACTGGAAAAGTCTTAAACAGATTGAATCATCTGAAATGGAATTCGACGCACACCAGAGGTGATAAGTCAGCACATGGTTCGACGGGGCCTCTCCTGATTTTCCTTCAAACTTAGGAATATCACTAGGCAAATTATTCGGCATTGACGGCCAAAACGGAAGATAGTTAATTGGATCGTTCATAAGGCGCGACAAGTCAGGCAAGTCCAAAGTTGCGATAAATGGTAACTGATGACTAGGGTCCCTAAAACTTTGGGTCATGAGACCAGCCCCAGGAGGAGGATATCCAAGATAACTAGGAATTGGAATTGCATTTGGGATATTATATCCTCCCGGAAAACTAGGATTAACCGGACCGTACTGGGGTTGTTGAGGTTGTTGATATGTATACCCAGGGTACGGTTGATACTGATAGACTGGCTGCTACACAGCAGGACCGAATTGGTACTATCCCTGGTACGGTTGATAAGTAAATTGAGGTTGACTTGTGACAACTATACTTGAACCAGGTTGTCCTATAGGCATTTGAACCGAAGTTTTAATTGTGGATCCAGACTGAGGTAAAGATGTCTGAGGAGTTGATACAGGGAAAGTAGAAACCGGAGCTATCGATACTCCAGAAGTAGGTGGGGTAGATTGAACAGATGTTGTAGCAGTTGCAGCAGCCGTTTGAGGCAGAGTACGAGGCGTACTAGGCCTAGGCTGAGAAACTACAAAAGGTGCAGAAGTTTAAATAGTAGACTGGACAGGTTGTTGGGGTGAACCAGAAACCAAGGGTTGTCCAGTTTGAGATGACAACTATACATTCGGTTGCAAGACCTGTTGAGTTTGAGATGGATCCCACACTAAATTCATTCCGGGGTACGGACCCATAACAGGTTGAGAATATTGAGGACCATAACCGGGTTGAGGGTAGGGTTGATAATTCAGCGGTACATTTCCAGTTCCTTGAACATATGATTGACGGGAAGGTGGTTGGAAACCTTGGGTTGGGTACTGACCTTGAGGTTGATAACCTTGAGGCACGTACTGATACTAGGGTTGACCTTGAGGTACATATTGATACTGGGGTTGACCTTGAGGTACATAGTGAATCTGGGGTTGACCTTGAGGAACGTATTGTCCCGTAGGTATGTACTGTCCTTGAGGTTGATCCCCGGGTGCAAATTGGGTACCTTGAGGTTGCCCCCCAGGCGATAATTGAGGACTTTAAGGCTGCCCCCAGGCGGTAACTGGCCACCTTGAGGTTGAGGATTAGGAATAGTACCTGACATCATAAGAATATCTTCTACACTCAACGGCTTAGTTCCATTATTTCCAGTTAATAACCCTTGTTCAATAGGTTGAGGAGATGCTCCCGAAAAAGTACCAGTAAGTGACTAATACCTAGAGGGAACAGAAGGACCGTCGTACAAAAAGGTTTCTGGAGATTGAGAAAACATGGACGACTGTCTTGACATATTTAATGGAGGATAGTAACCCCTAGGTGTTGGGTGATAAGGAATACAAGGTGGTGAAAAACTTAGTCCTGGGTTTTCCAAAAAATTGGTCAATGAAAGATACGAAGCATTGCTCCTAGGTGGACTGTAAAAGATTGATTCACGCTCCCTAAGTTCTATAACAGGTTGATTTTCAGGGATAGGGATACCTTCTTCTTCCAGAGTAGCAAGTTCTTCAATAGCTATAAGTCCAGAAGGAAGATTTTGGGTAATTATTCTTTCTACCCTGGGTGAAATAGGACCACTAGAAGTTGGAGAGGTAAATCCCGATGTTGGCGTAGCAGTAAATTCAGTTTCAGGTTCCTCACCTAAGTCACTAGTAGATGAAAAACTACCAGTAACTTCAGAAACAAACACAGATTGTGGATTATAATCTGCTACTAGAGCTTGATAATCAGGATGTACCACTAAAGAAGATTCTCCTTCTTCAGGTGACCCGACTCTACTGTCTCTAGGAGTTACAAGGGCTCTTAACCCTTCAGGCTGGCTTGGTGAAAACTTAGGAGGTTGGCCCCAAAGTCTACGGGACTTCCTCGGTAATTCAGCCACGATTAAATATTTTAACTACTTCACACACAAACAAAGTAAAATCTCAATGAAAACCACCTAAAGCCTCTAAAGAAACAAACAAATTGAATCACACGCCTAAAGAATCTAGGAGATCAAACCACACACAAACAGTAACTTTCCGTACTGAAAACACTAGTTGGTGATGAAATCCAATGTCGCAGAGTTCAATGCAGAAATGGCGGTTGGAACAGTTACCCTGGCAACCTGCTTAATGAATAGACTTGCACAAGTTTCTCCACTAAACCATCTCGAGTGAAGAGAACCCCCCAAAAAATCCAAGTGAGTCTAGCCGACGTCTGCTCCAGGTACAGTGGGATCTTCTGGCCACCGTCACCTTAGGAAGAATCCTATAGAATATGGTCACTATGGTTACCAACGGAAAAAAATATACCTGGGGGAACAGTCTACGATCCGATACGCACACAAGGGAAGAGTAACAAGCTCAATCCACTTGAAGGCTCCTTGACATAATCCAAAGTTTACCAACAAGTGACCCCAGGCTCCTCGACAATGGTTAATCCGAGGTTTACCGTTTTTAATACGTGAATATCTGGCGTCGTTCCCAATGAGGAAGGATTGATTCCCACACTGGTTCGGACACAATCTTGTGCTTCTACTTTAAGAGGAGCTTTCCCAGAGCATAGATGCAACAATTGGATTTTTCTCCTACCGCAAGATACAGATACTTGTTTGTTTTACTGTCTTGGAGAGTTAATTACTCCCTACTCCAAGACACTAGCCTAAGCTATGTTGGTGTAATAGAGCCCTAGAAATAAAAAGATTACTAGATAGATTTTACTTTAAGAATTATTTTTATTGGTTTTTTTTAAGTCAAGAGGTGCAGAGATGAAACTTGTGGTGTGAAGACTCAACTCGAAATCACTAAAAAATGCACTTAAGATGATAAGCAATCTTTTCCCTTCAATGAATTTCTAGCTAGGAAAGAGTTTGAGAATGCAAATGCTTGTAAACACAAATCTTTCTTAACAAACAAATCAAAAGAAGAGCTTTTTGTCTTTTCCAATGCACTCAAAACGAGACAACTAGTTATGTTCACAAAAATTTCCCTTTTCTTTCAAACACTCAAATACTACAAAAACAAACTTTTTCCAAAAGAGATTTTTTGTTTTTTATAAAGCACTCAAAACTATGGAATATTCTAATCTTGAGATCTATAAACTATAAAAAACTATTTGAAGTAAAAGCTTACAAGATTTCTTTTCAAGGATGTTTTACTTAGCTATAAGCAAACTAAGGACTAATTTGTCCAGAATCACAAATCAGTCAAAAAACAACCAATTTTTGTTTTCTTTTCTAAAAATGAAATCCAAACTTTTAACACAAGTCTTTTCGAAGTTTCGCAATGAGAAACACTAGATGGATTCCTCAACAAAGGTAGATTTTGCAAATGGCCAGACTCATAAGAAGGCCAGTAAGAACCAAGGTGTTCTGAAGCTTCTACAGCTTCTAACCTCTTGAGCTACTACAAGACCAAAATGAAAATCAAGCCCGATAACCAAAACTTCTAAGAATTTCACCTAAAACCCTAACACCAATGGAATTAACCTAAGAAAAGTTCCTGACAAGTCACATGCAGGTCTGGGCAGGGGATAACAACATCTAAACATAAACTAAGATGACTAAAAGAGAAAATCTTAAGTTTTCCAAAATTTTGACAGGGTCCGCAGGCTGCGTTCACACAGGCGCGGTACCACTCTGTGTGAAAAGAAAAAGTGCGGATAGGTATGCACTGTGTTGCAAGCCGTGGGTGCGGTCCTCTCCGAAAGTTATGAAAAACAAAAAATAATCCAAGATCTACTAAATCTACCCAATTCCACACACAACAAGCCAAAAACAGGAACAAAAACACAATTTCTCAAGTCAAAGTAAAGCAAATTAGGAAATCAAGTCCCCAGCGGAGTCGCCATTTTGTCACACGGAATGAGTCGTTCTTGTAGACAAGATCGACCTCCCTAGTATCTAATGATATCTAGTGACAAGCAAGCCAATCAAAAACTATCTTTCTCTAAATATGAAATTTATAAACAAAGGCTAACAAGTGTTTTAGGCCTACCTTGGGTCCAATGCAAGTTTGTGGAAGCCTCACTCCTTTGATCCAAATGAGCTCTCTTGTAGCGAATCTGCAAACACAAACAAGCACACAAATTAAATAGCACCTGAAAAGCCAATATAATAAGACATAATTATCATGATGATCAAGGAATTCATGAAACAAATCACATAAGACAATTTATTGAGAAAAATGAATCTGATTGTATTAATTCAAATCAAAGAAGAACTTTACAACCTGTGCCTTGATGCTGTACAAGCTCCTCCCAGGGTCCAACAAGAAGTCTCCTCTACTTTGACAAGTTTCACTCTCTTCCCAATGAAGCCAAAAAGGTATGTTATCTCTCCTCTCAAGCTTAACTAGGAAGTCTCAATTCCACCAACATTTACCCTAAAAAATGTTCAGCTTCTAATCTCCCTAGCAACCAGCCCAATGCCTTAATTTATAGTGCAATGGAGGGAAGTTACTAGGTCCTCCTTCAAAGGGATAAAGCCCTCCTTCAAAGGGATAGCTCCTCTCATCAAGGTATTAGCTCCTTCTCTTTTGGGATGCATGAACCACCTAAGAGCGAACCATCCACGTCAAAATTCCTTCTAGAATCATCTAGAATTAATCCAAAGAAAATTTTTTAGAATAAACTTGCGCCTTTTTTACTTTCATAGGGGTCCACACCCACTCCTTTAGAGACAGAGCGGGCAAGTCCACAGGTAATGTGAACAGGGGGTGCGGGTCTGCAGGCAACAGTGAGAGAAAGTGCGGAACTAGAGCTTTATTGATTTTTAATGTCTTTCTCTCATTTTCAAAGCTTGACATGAAGAGCTGAGGTCTGAGACTTGCTTAGGAGGACAGTATAAGTGATGATGGACCCATACTGACTGCAAATAGTCATGGTGACAATATTTTGTGTAACACCAATCATAAAATAACTCATTGGATATTGTTATTGCAGGAGTTTGACATTACTATAAAGGATCACCCAGGAAAATAAAACCATGTTACAGACTTTCTATCAAGAGTTACAACTACAATCAATTATTCCCCAGTTGAGGACCAATTCACTGATGAACATTTTTTTGTCGTAACAATCAAAACACCCTGGTACGTTGATGTTGTGAATTATCTAGTAACAGGGAAATTACTATCACACTTGTTATCCCATGAAAATAAGCTTATCATTCAATGCAGTGCACAGTTTTCATGGATGGATAATTACCTTTTTCATATAGGGGTTGATCTTCATCTTCAAATTCGAAGATGTGTGAGAGAAAATGAAATTTATGATATCCTCAGGGCTTGTCGTGATGAGCCCTGTGGAGGTAATTTCGTTGATCTAAGAACTGGACACAAGGTATTATATATGGTCTATTTTTGGCCCACAATATTTAAATATGCAAAGAAATATGTCCATAGTTGCGATAACTACCAAAGGATGGGCCATCCCATTCAAGTTGACAAAATTCCCTTTCAACCAAAAATTGTATTGGAACTATTTGAAAGATGGGCAATTGAATGTGCAGGCCCCTTTAATCCACCTTCAAATCAAAAAATAAATAAATAAATAAAATAAAAATAAAAATAAAAATAAAAATAAAAATAAAAATAAAAAATAAAAAATAAAAAATAAAATAAAAAATAAAATAATATAAAATATATATATATATATATATATATATATATATATATATATATATATATATAATATAGTTTGTAGATATTATATGACTCAATGGGTGGACGTTTTAGCACTCCCAAGGGCCATGGAAGAAGCAGTCATCATTTTTTTGTTCAGACTACCTCGGGAGCTTGTACCAGATGGGGGATCGCAGTTCACTGCTCATAAAATTTGAACCATGCTGAAAAATTACCATATTAAACACATAATCAATTATCCTTACCATTCGCAAGCGAATGGGAAAGTGGAAAGCACCAATAAATTCTTAGAGGCAATTTTAATTAAAACAATATGTATAAATCACCAAGATTGGGCTGCCAAGCTTCCAAAAGCCTTATAGGCTTATTGGAAAACCTGGCATGAGACCACTGGCTATTCACCTTAACTGCTCGTTTTCGGTAAGGAACCCCTTTTTCTGATTGAGTTCAAAGTTAAGACTCTAAGGATTGTCGAGGAAGCTGGATTGGATCTTACAGAAGCACAAAAATGATGCTTACAACAACTCAATGAAATGGATGAAATGTGTATTATTGCTTTAGAATGTACTACCATAATCCACCAATAGAGAGTTAATGGCACAATTAGTTGATTAAAAAGAAAAAATTTCAGAAAGGGGATTAGGCGATGTTATATGATTCCATATTCCAATACTTTCCAGATAAATTTCAAACAAGGTAGCTTGGCCCTTACGAAATTGTTGAGGTTTATGAAAATGGAACAACATGCCTTACCACAATTGATAATTTCGATATTTCATTCCTTTCCAATGGTCAGTCACTTACTCGAGAATCTTTCCTTCACCAAATTGATAATGATGCCAATTTGCAGGTTGTAGCTGACCGGGGAAATTTCCCCACGGTCACAACCAAGTAAATTTTTCTTTAATTTTTTTTTTTTACTTTGTACATAATATAAATAATTTTGTTTTGTTTTTAAGATTAATATGGAAAAATCATTGATATTTCAATCACAACTGTTGTTTCCTTAGTCACAATCGCTATTTCCTTAGTTACATTTGTCATTTCCTTAGTCTCAATCATTGTGTCCTTTATCACAATTATTGTTTCCTTAGTTACAATTACAATTTCCTTAGTCTCAATTGTTGTTTCCTTTATCACAGTTGTTGTTTCCTTAGCCACAACCATTGTTTCCTTAGTTACAATTGTTGTGTTTCTTTAGTCTCAGTTGTTGTTTCCTTTATCACAGTTGTTGTTTCCTTAGTCACAGTGTTGTTTCCTTAACCACGGCCGATGTTTCTTCACATGCGATTATCATTTCCACTGGCTTATTAATGTTTTTGTTTCTTTAAGGTAAGGAACATTTTTTTTTAGTATTCCTTTCATATGATGATAGAAAAATAATTTGTTTAATGCTTATTATTGGACAATTATTTATGACAAATCATTACTAAAACCCTAAAATTTCCATGATTTTTAATCCCTTTGGGGATTGTAGAAAATCCATAAAAATACTCATGATGCATTCCTCCATCACAACTTAAGGAGAATTATTTCACTCCAATATTTAAATAATAAACGATCATAAGTTTTGAGGACAAAATTAGAAATCTAAAAAATTAATTATTATAATACTTTTTACACAATCCCCAACTCTTAACACTAGTACAAAATGACTAATTAGTTACTAAAAAAACAACTAAAATTTGCATATAAACGACCATTTTTCAGTCAGTGACCAATAGTAGCTAATTTACAGTATCTTATAACATGACCAACTTTTAGTTATTTTTAGCTTAGTCATTAATTGGTTTCCTCAATTTTACCATATAGTAGTATATTTAGTCAAAAATTTGGTCATTAATTTTTCATAGGTTTAGTTATTTATTGTCACAATTAATGACAAAATATACAACAAAATATATTACTATATGAATCCTGGAGAAAACCAATTAATAACCAAATAAATATGACCAAAATGTTGGTCGTGTTATGAGATATTGTAAGTTAACTACTAATAGTCATATATATGAAAATTTTAGTCATCATTTAAAACCAATTAATGACCAAAGAAATATGATTAAATTTTAGTCGTGTTATAAGATATTGTAAATTAGCTACTAATATTCGTATATATGAAAAATTTAGTCATCATTTTAATAAAAATGTTATCATTTGCAGTAGTCATTTATCTTTTCTTGGTATTTTCATATTCATTATATAAACCACTGATTTAGTAGTTTCTATTCATTTCATCCATAATCATGATAAATGTTTAGTCATATATTCATTTTATTCATGTTCATTATTAATTAATATAAACTACTAATTTAGTAGTTTTAGATTGATTTTATGTGTTTATTATTAATCAACATAAATTAATTAGTATGATTTTGTGACTAAATTTTTTAAAAATGTCATACAATGTGCATGTTTATCTAATATGATAATGCAAAGTTACATATGTTAATTACAAGACTAAATAATATCAAGTGCAAATAAAAATAATTCAACCATATAAATTTTATTATATAAAATATCAAGTATTACAATATGAGTTTCGAACTTAATATCAGTTGGACTAAAATTTATACATGAAATATTCTTTTATCATTTCAAAAAATTATCACTGTGTTGCCAAAACATTGCAAGTGAATTCACCATCTCTAAAGGCTTGACCATCAATCTCTATGCGTGTGTCTTATGCAAGATATTGGCTCTAAGGGTATCACTAGATAGCTTCTCTTCTCTCTCTCATTTTGCATTTGTCGCTCCAATGTTATTGTTCTCCTTTTTTTTCAATTGCTGCTTCTTACCATTAATATTGAGTTCCTCTCCTAAAAATGAAAGAAGATACAATGCAGAGTATAAGAAATGAAAGACGATAAATACTTGAATATAAAATAAAGTATACTATAAAATATTTATACGACATATACCTCAACATTTGATAGTGGCCACTATGCGGCTAGATGACCTGTATAAACAAAACAAATAAAATGTCACCCTATAAAATAACACCTTAGGAACTTAGTATTCAACCTTCAACAAAACCTTATGCACAATCATACCAACTAAGTTACATGTTAAAAATATCAGGCAATAGATAACTTATGAAAACAAATGGAGAAAAGAAGATTAGTGTAAAAAATATCCTTATTGCTTGTTCTAAAAGAGTCATGTTCCTTAAATTTGGATATTCGTTTGCCCACAGTAAAATTTCCTCGCTATTATGACTTATGGTTTTAGGATCATGAGATTGATCCAACATCATATTCAATTGTGGAGACAAAAGTATTCAACTTTCCAAGATGAGTACCTCACTTGGTTGAATGAAGGTGCTAGTTGTGAGTAGTTTCAAAACCTTAGGGAAGAAGAACACTAAGGCCTAAGAAAATATATCACCACTTTTCCACTAAAAGAAAAAATTTCAATCGCACAATGGCCTCTAGGAGCACATTTCATTGGATGGATATCACACTCTAAGAGATGATTGTCTAATATAATGAGAAGTGTACATATATTGTCAAAATGCCCCTCAAAGTCGGACCCTATAGTTGTGTCCAATAATATTAATCATATTATACTATTCAATTATAAAATGACTACCAGATAATTATTAGTTTAAATAATTAGTCTAAAATTGCGTTTTTAGTATTTATATATACATGAAAATATTCGGAAAAAAAGAGGTACATTTTGTGACTACTTAATTTCGAGTGAATCTAAATACACAAGAAATTATGGTGCCTCGGTGTTTCTCTAGCGTTATTTGCTCATTGTACCAATTGCTCCCATCTCCTCTACTGATTTTGGTGAATTCCTCTTTGATTATGTCCAATGCCAATGCAGTGGACATTTATCCTGATGTTTTTCTGAGCCAAAGGGAAGCTCCAAAATTAACAACCAAAATGTATCCTCAAATATATTATTGGGGGAAAAAATGCAATAGTTTTATTACAAGCCAAGAAACACTACAAGTTAATCATCTTCCCTTTAATAATGATTAATAATTTTTTTGCATGATCATGTAATACTAAAGTGTCAAGTAGGGACATTTAAAGTCAGTCATCCATCAATATCACCTTTGAGAGTGTTTAGTATTTAATACTTCCTATTACACACACAGTAGATCACCAACTTCAAGGATAGCAATATAAACATAACAAAAAGTAAATTAAAAGAAATTATGGGAAGTCAAATGCGACTAATCTTGAGTCAAGAAAATACCAAGCCCTTCACATTAGCAAGGCATTCTTAGCCACTAAAACATAAAATCCTTCCATTGCATCATTTTCACCTTTTCTTTAATTTATTTAATTGAGAACATAGCTTTCAAAAAAAAAAAAAAAAATCATTGAAAAAGGTCTCAAAATCCTAACAAATTGTTGAGTGATTGTCATATCAATTAAACAGAAAGGCAATCATTCGATATTCTTTTAACTTGCAGAATATATTGAAGAATATGAAGCTTTCTCATACCTTGCTCCTAATCAAATTGTAATCTGTGGTTTCCAATCAAGTAATCAATTTACCTCCAAGATAGTTAAGAGATCACTTTGGAGAATGACTTCTAGAAGAATTGGGATAGTAGAAATGGAATTAACGAGGAAAATGAAGCACTTTACTGGGTGCTCCAAAATATTTAAACGCAACTGAATATGATTTTATACTCTATCCACACATTTTAAAATAGAAACCATTCAGTTGCATCTCATTTATTTTCCACCTTTCTGTAATATGTAATTATTTGAGCAAGAATAGAGCATTCATAAATATTGTCATGAAAGAGGACTCTTCATAATCCTAATAAGTCGGGCTCTAACAAATAAACAATATCATGTAGTGATTAAATCTTACATGGTATATTTCAGCGATTAAAATGACAACTTTATTCTCAATCTCACTGCAACAAAAATAAATTCAACCCTAACTAGTTGGGATCTAACAAATCAAGAATTCCATGTAATAAATTAAACTTACATGGTAGATCCCAATTATTTGCAATGTCAACTTTATTCTTGATCTTATTACAACATAGATAAATTCAAGAGTATATACATATTTTTGTATTGAACACATTTTGAGATTTCATAGAAATATAATGATACGATTTATCTCCATCACACAAACCTCCTTTCATAATAAAATTATAAATCCCATGTCTGCATTCCTCGTCCCCGACATACCAATTCTTTACTGTGGAATACTTTATCGTTGCTCCCTCGATGCAATAGAGATCCACTATTGTGGCATGTAGATGATTGGTGTCATAAAATAGTGCAATGCATCCTTCAATATATGTCAAGTAAATTCTTTCACCTCACAGAACTCCTCTCATCTACAACAATAAGATTCCTCTCAAACCGCCTAGTCTCCATCTCATTCATCTTGAAATAAGTGGATATTTCCATGGGTGAAAAAGTGTGCTTGGGGATTTAATAGAAGGAACTATCACTAAAAAAAGAATACAATGCAGCATAATAGTTATCAGCAAGAGGAACAACCCTGCCAAGCTACTTCCTAACTACATAAAGATACTCTCGAATTACCTCTTATAACGAACAAAAGATAACCTTAACTGCCTATAGAGTTTACATATGCATGGTAGCAATGAAAACACTATCAAAAACAACATCTACAACCACGTTGGTCAATCTCTTCTTCTAGTCAAGGGCATGCCCAACTTTTGAAAAGTATCAAGCAGGTCAGGCTCCACCTCATCCAGGCTCCTCTTCTTCTTCTTCTACTCTCTCTGTTTAGTTTCAGAATAATAGGAAAGTTCTTCGAAATTGATGGGTGGGTAAAAGTTATCATACAATTTGGGTTCTTCCATTTTTAATCATTGTCTATAAGCATTGAATATAAATTGCAAAAGCCATTCAGGTTCATTTTTTTTAGCTGAAATTAACCTAAGCTTTGAATAATTGTAAGGTTTAATGGATCTAAGTATATTCTACTTAAAGTATAGTAGCATGGTTTAAAACTGTAGGCATTGAGATCAGAATCTAAGGATGAAACATAAAATATTTTATGGTTATGATTACGAGAAATTTTAATTTCATGTAACAAAATTTGAGGAAGGTCTAGCATTTGCATCCTACGAGAAAATTTACTTGCATCACTCAATTCCTTTTAATTTGGGCATGGTAGAGTCCATTACACAAAGAATCAAACACTAAAAAAAAGGTGAAAATAAAAAATAAAATTTCATGCATTTTGACCCTAGAAAAGTTAGGGAGTGAACTGATCTGTACAATAAGGAGATGCAAAATTCTTACTTTTCCATTGTCTCTTGATGAATTGTTGGCCGGAATCAAGATCTACATTATTATAGTCATTAAACCCTTTGTACAATAAGGAGATGCAAAACACTTACTTGTCCATTGTCTTTTGATGAATTGTTGACCGCAATCAAGATCTGCATTATCATAATCATTAAACCCTTTGTACAATAAGGACATCCAAAATTATTACTTGTGCATTGTCTTTTGATGAATTGTTGACCACAATCAAGATTTGCATTATCATAATCATTAAACCTTCAACTATAGATAAAATTTATGCTTTGATCATATAAATCCTCAAAAATTTTAACCCATAAGAAAAAAAATCATCTTTAGTAAAAAGGAAGAACTCTCCATAGTCCAAATTCATACCCATGTAAAAATGACCAAAATCTCAATAAGGACATGCAAAATGTTTACTTGTGCATTGACACAGCCAAACTGCATCTTTTCAAATGTCCACGTGTGGCCTGTGAGTTAGGCCCTACACTTACATTGGAAGCACTTTTACATTGGTGGATTTTACAAAAATTCGACAAATCACCGGTTGTTCAACAAACAACACAATACAACAAACTCTACCAACAGATGCCAGTCCCACTCCAATGCATAAGACCGGACCTCAAATAGAATTAAATCTGTGTTGATAACTTATCAGGTCTGCTCAACCATTAACTCGCGTGCACATTCCCGTGCGATCACCATCTGATCTAGCATCCAACGAACAGTCTAGATGGGTCGGACTTCAACAATGGTTAAACCTTGTTATATAAAACCCCATTGGGTCCGAAATCCAAATTAACCTCCTCGCTTTTTCGCACCCAATATCCATTCAGTCATCTATTCAATCGACGATCCGATCAACTCCGATTTCAGCTCAATTAAATCTTGGCTCATAACCTCGTCAGGTCCGTTTTCTAGAAACCGCTTACAGCTTTTGAGGCCGCCTGATAATCCGCTTACCACCTTTGGGAAATTGCTCTTCTAGTTAATGCGTGCACGTCTTCACCACCCAATGACCGTAGATATCCTTTGATCAACGATCACAACACTCTTGCAACTGTTGACTTGTGAAGTGTTAAACAATATAACATGCAATCTACACTTAAATATGAGCCATCCATCCTCTGTTTTCAACAATGTGATCTAATCCTCACCATCCATTCACCTTCACTGTTTCTTTATCATCCTTTAGGAATTTGGGAAAAGTCTGCGTTCTCCACTTCAGAAGATATTCTCAATCTTCTTCTGGCTACTATAAAACCCAATTGCACTCACTTCCAGTTGATCCCTCCATTCATTCCAAAAAGGAATCCCGATTCTACATGCCTATACACAGGGTTTATTAAACAATTAAATACTAATCCCGTAAAGGAAAATTCCATCAGTCATTTAGGCTATTCAATGCAGAATTCCATAATGTTTCTCAGGTTCACAGTCAATACACCATAAGGTTATTAAAACACATACAAATACAATTTCTCACACATAATACACACAAATTCACACTATTTGGTATTATAATATTTACATAAGAAAAAGTCACACTCGACTGTTTTAGTTCTCCCCTTGCTCATCCATCCTATCTCTCCATTTGAATCTAACCTAGCTAACCCCTCGAATTATGAAAAAAGATCATAATTTATACAAGAATGGATTCATGAACCAATTTTAGTTCAGATCCAGAAATATCTCACTCTCTCCTAAAGAATCTCTTCAACTCCACTCTTTTCTAAAACAAATGCTAATTTAAGCTTTCAAATCCCTCATATCCTATTCAAGCCAGATAATCTAACTACTTGGCTTGATCTCCACGCAAGGAGGATCAATCAACCACTATGCCCTTTTCTCATATTTGACAATAAATAAACACTCTCACGCATTTAAATAAATAAAATTAACTAATCTCTTATCTTCCAACCCCTTGTTAGTCACAACATGTGATCATTCCATCACATTGCTGACTAGGTCTAAATGCTCCTACATTAGACTCCCAAAGTTGAAAGTTTTCATGACCTCCTGGTCATGTGTTTCTTCTGCTAATCATCCAGTATCCCAAAATTTACTTTGTAATTGGCCATCACTTTCATCATGCTGTTGATTCAATTCTTATACCACTGTCACTTCTGTTCCTCCAGGTTTCCAAATCTTATTTTTCTGTTGTCCTCTTTGCTTGTTGATACAAATTCCTTTTGTTAATTTCTCTTCCTTACTGCCCCTCTTCTTAACTGTCCTCATCTTCCACAATTTCTCAACTTCCTCTTTACAATTTTCTCTTAACTGAACTCCACTGACATCTACCTACTGTACATTCTCCCTTACCATAGAAATTATGAAATTTCTATCCAATTCTTCTTCGCCCCTACCATTTACAAACTATTGTTTGTACTCTACAGATTCTCTTCCACTATCATTAAAGATAATCTTTTCCTCTATGTTATCAGGTTCATCTAAATATCTTTCCAGAAAAATACAAATTCCTTCATATTCAATAAGCATGTCAATTACATATGACGTCTCCTTCCTGTATAAGAAAGTATTTCCATCCCAATTGTCAGATTCAAAATAACTGTAGTTTTCAATCTTCATAGATAATTCTACCATCAAATCTTTATACTGTCCTTCTGCTAAAGTTATGAAACTTTCATCAATTCTCATTCCAATACTTTCCTCTGCATTACACAATGTTCCTTGTTCTGACACAAGACTATCATTCAATAGCTCAATAGATAGAATTTCATGGAGCATATCATTATGAAGTATCCTTTCATCTTCTATACGTATACCATCGCAACAAAATGATGTTGTTTCATATTCACCTACAACAGAAACAAAATTTTGGTTTTCTAAGACTTCTTCATGGTTTACAGATTCATAAAAATAATCCACTTTAAAATCACAAAATTCCTGAACTTCTGTATCTGTCATCATCATCATATATTCCTTCACAATTTCCATAATACTTTCATTTTGATTCTCTACTGAGGGTAATTCATTCTGGTTATCATCAAAAACTTTCATTTTATTATCTTCAGCTTCTTTAATCATGACAATTTCCCTGTCAATACCATCATTCTCAAGATTATTAAATACATGCTCAAAGTATCTTTCTGTTTTAGCCATTTCTTCCAGTAATCTCACTTCTTCATCAACATGCATAAGTACATTGTCCAATTGTTGTTCATTACCTGTCAAACCTGAAAACATACACAACATGTCAGTTTCAAAAATACAAGGCTCTTCATTTGAAGCATCAGTGATTAGTTCCTCATGCTTCTCTGAACTATTTTGATAGTTCACTAAGTTATTGAGAAATTCTTCCTCAACATCTCTAATTTCTTCCTCATCAAAGAAAACTTCTGGGACTGAAACTTCTTGACTATGCTTGGCAACTTCATCATACTTTTATAGAATACCTTCCTGTTCTACACAATTTCTTCCAACACTCAGTTTATCCAAATAAGATAACAATGTCTCCTACTCTTCTATGATAAGACTTCGATCTTTCAAAGATTTCCTTGACTTCACTTCTTCAGCTGAGTTCTCTGTGTCAACTTTTCTTCTCTTCATTTCACAAATCTGCAATGCATTTATTTCCTTTCCTTTTTCCATTTCCCCTTAGTCTTTTATCCCTGCTAAAATTCATTCTAACATGATCCAATAAGTTTTCACTAAGAGAATTCACGACCATTCAACCATACCTTTTAATTTCCTCCATCAATTGAAGTCTTGAAAGTCTTTATGCATCTCCTTTTGTGGTTTTCTTGCCTCTGCCTCTTTCACCTTTTCATACACAAGTTCATATTCATTAGGCCACATCCCTGAAATTTTACATTCACGGAAATAATTAATCCCAAAAATATGAGATTCTCTTGTCTGTGAAGATGTTACCAACACATTCCCTTCATTCTGATATGCATAGATTAGTTCTTCATCACTGTCATCACTGTCTCCTTCCCCAAGGAGAGATCCTTTCTCTAGTTCACAGATGTATTCTACTCCTTCATCCTCAACTGTTCGGAGTATTAATTTCTTAGCTAGCAATTCTCTTATATACATGCCATTTAACTCTTTTTCCCACATAAAATCCTTATTTCCATTTTTCTCTAATTCCTTTCAATACCAGTTTCTTCAAACGACTGAGTTCTATCTTCATCTCAGCCAAATCTATCCTTTCTTCTTTACTCATTCCTTTGAGTCAAACTTTTTCAGCACACTTTTTCCTCTGCTTCTGACTTTCCTCTGTACCCCTATCATAACTACCAATAGTCAGTTCCATTTCTTCCTTTGGTGAACTTTCCTTGTTCACTAGTGAGCTGAAACTAGCCTTTTCCATCGATAACAAGTCTCCTTCATGCCTCACCAAAATTTTCTGAGTTCAGCCTTTTGGCACCTATTGGTTCTTTCCTTGACCCTTTCATTGACTAACAATTCTACCCAGCACTCCTCTTGCTAGAATTGTTATCTTTAAGACAACTCTACCCACAATCACAATAGTGGAGCTGCCTCAACAACTTCTACCCAACCACGGTTGGAAGTTGTTCTCATTCCTCTTGAACACTCCTTACTCTAGGCTGTGCATCTTCAATTGCTCACTCCCTCCTTTAATTCAATAATTTCATTTACTGTTGGGTACTGTTACCTTTACTCATCTGAGAGTTCTTCTTGCTCTATCTTCTTTAACATAGCTCATATGCTATGATGCTGGTACAACTCATTCTATCTTTCAGCAATTCCATTGCTTCTATTGACCTGCACAATCTTATCTCAAGATACATCAAAGTAACCTTTTAAACCTGCAACTTTTCCTTCAAATATGTCTTAAAACTAATTCCCATTCCATCAGTTAAATCTTTGCCAAAAGATTCATCTGTTCACTATTTCATTTAGACTTTCCATTCAAAAGACTCCATACAGCCAACAACTATTTCCCATTTTACTTTTCATAATGGACTCTTCAGCTTTCAAGATCAATTAAGATTAGATCTGAATTTCAATTATTTTTACAAATTCATGACAGATACTATCAATTCCTTTTGATAACCTGTTTATAAGCAAATTCTATTTTGCTTCTACAAATTCCAAAATTCATTCCTTGTAATGACTCTCTTTTCAGATCTATTGAATCCAACCTTCAGTCTAACTGTTCCTTCATCTATCAATATCATTGTCTTCAACAATACTTTAAGCAATCCTCAATCATTCTCAGTTTTCACAAAATTCTTCAAATCATTTAAATGACTTCAGTGTCATAGCAAACCACTCTTTTATTTAACTTTAAATTCCAAACCTTCTACTTCAATTTTCCTTTTAATCAAACCAATCATTCAATCAACTTACATGGAAATTTCATTTTCCTGAAAGGAAAACATCTTCTCCTTTGAAATTTCAATCTCTTGTTGTTCTTTAGACATTCAAAAAACATCTTTGCAAAATTATCAAAACAAACATTCTTACCAAACCTTCATCAGAAAATTCACTGTTTCCCCATTCTGATCTCAATGTCCTTTGTGTTTTCATCTCCATCTGTATCAAATTCACTTCAGTGCAATTATACATATGCTGGAATTAAAATTCAATCTCTCAACCAATCTCTATAGAGCATTGATCTAGCTCTGATACCAAAATGACGTAGCCAAACTGCGTCTTTTCAAATTTCCACATGTGGCCTATGAGTTAGGCCCCACACTGACATCGGAAGCACTTTTACATTGGTGGATTTTAAAAAATCTGACCAATCATCGGTTGTTCAACAAATAACGCAATACAAAAAACTCGACCAACAGACGAAGGTCCCACTCCAACGCATAAGACCAGACCTCAAATAGAATTAAACTTGCATTGATAACTTATTGGGTCTGCTCAACCATTAACTCGCGCGCACATTCCTGCGTGATCACCATCTGATCCAACATCCAACAAACGGTCTGGATGGTCGGACTTCAACGACAGTTAAACCTTGTTGTATAAAACCCCATCGGGTCCGAAATCCGAATTAACCTCCTCGCTTGTTCGCACCTGATATCTATCCGATCATCCATTCAATAGATGGTCCGATCACCTCCAGAGTAAACTCAATTAAATATCGGCTCATAACCTCATCGGGTCCGTTTTCTGGAAACCGCTTATGGCTTTTGAGGCCGCCCGATAATCCACTTACCACCTTTGGGAACCTGCTCTTCTGGCTAATACATGTGCATCTTCACCACTCGATGACCGTAGATCTCCTTTTATCAACGATCACAACACTCTCGCGAATGTTGACTTGTGAAGTGTTAAACAATATAACATGCAATCTACACTTAAATTTGAGTCGTCCATCCTCTATTTTCAACAATGTGATCTAATCCTCACCATCCATTCGCCTTCACTATTTATTTATCATCCTTCAGGATTTTAGGAAAAGTCTACGTTCTCTGCTTCAGAATATATTCTCAATCTTCTTCTGGCTACTGTAAAATGTTGGAAATAATACTGATAGGGGGGGTGAATCAGTATTATCAGATTAATCAAACTTTTTAAATGCTCAGAAACATATGCGCTACTTCAGTTAAGTGAACCAGCGTGTACACGCTACTGTGACGAAGTAAAACAGCGTATAAGAAGAAAACTCACAATTTAGTTAGCTTATTCTTCAATTAAGTGCATCAGGACATTATTCACCACATTAACAGTAAACATGTGCAGTATAACAGAACAGATAAAAAGCCACACACATGAACACCAAGATATAAGGTGGAAACCCAATGTGGGTGAAAACCACCTGCTGCAAGTTGTCTCTATCTTTCTTTAATATGAAACTTCAGTTTACAATCTTTTGTACTGGTGCAGCCTTATACCAGTACGCAGGCTACAACCTGCAGAAGGCTACAACCTTCTCTCGTTCTCCAAACTTCCTTGGAAGGGAGCTCCAACCCCCTTTGCTCTTGTACTAGCCAAGATACTAGTACGTAGGTGCTGACCTACAATCTTCCTTCTTTCAGATATCACTTTTCATACATTTTCAGACTTGGATATTCCTGAAGCACAACATTACAATCTGAAGACCACAAATCATTCAATTTCCACAACAGATCATTGAAGCATAAAACAACCAAACTTTGAATCACTGAACCACTGAACCCTGTCAATCACCAGTTACCAGAACACAGAGCAGACTACAGAACTCTGCAATAACAGTCAGACCCCACTGTAAACCCAAAATCAAGCTTCAAAAGATATACGCTACTTCAATGAGCAAAACCCGCGTATACACGCGCTTTTACCGAAGCCAACCTGCGTACAGATCTAAAAATAAACTTTCTCAATTTGCAGCTGTACCAGACATTAGTTAGATCCAAAACGTAACATTGCGACAATATGCAGATCTAGAAATACGCATAATCAACCATATCATGATAGTGCATTTCAAACCATTAGATCCCGATCTATCCTTAGATCTAGTCTTCCATCAACCGATGTGATCTCTCCTTGGCTTAGATCAAGCAACCCAGAACCTGCATATCAGATCTCTTTCTCTCTTAGATATTCAAGCCTTGTCGAAAGATGATCTTGCCTAATGATCTTCTTCTCCTTATATAGTCTTAGGCCTAGTTCAATACCAAGAGCCAAAACCATAGTAACACAATACCATCAACTTCAAAACTAGGGATTGACACGCCCGTCGAGACACAATGGTCTGAAATCATAGGCACAACTTCCAAGGACTAACCACCATGGACCAAAGATACTTTTCCACATACACGCGCTTTTTCTGAAACCAACTTGCGTGTACACGCGACTTGGGCTTAACGAACATGCGTATATGAACTTCCTTGGCATGTTGTACTAAGATCTGTCTTCTGATTAAGTTGCCATCACCTGTACCAACCTCTGAGCACCTGTACCATCCTCTGAGTGAGTTGCCATCAAGGACAACACTTGAATCATAATGCCAACAATCTCCCCCTTTGGACTTGATGGCAACCATCACACCAAGTCACTCTCCCCCTTTGACATCAAGGGCAAAGGGCTGTGCTCCCCCTGAGGACATGCTGATATCTCTGTTTGGCTGTGCTGACTTGTGCTCCCCCTGACCGAAGGCCAGATCTGCAAAAGATGTTCTTCAACAAGAACCAAGACTTATACACCATAAGGGACCTTCCTATCACCAAAAGACTCAATACATACATCCATACTCCCTACCAAGAGGGGACATAACAGAAACAACCAATTATATTACAGCATTCATCCCAGGCATAGTGGGGAAACCAACAAAGGCCGTTACATGACCTTGATACCATAAAAGAGATATGACAAGAGAGATACATGACATAGAGACAACAGATCTAGACCAAGACTTAGGAAAGGCACCAGCAGCATCTGATAAACATCTTGTTAGATCAGCAACCAGAATTTCTTTCTGAGCTCCTTCTCCTGAAACCAACAACCAAAACATCTGAATGCCAACAATGCTTTATGAGACTTTTAAGCTGCTCCCCCTGAACCTGTGCCTGTTGCACTCCCTGAAACTGTGCCTGAAGAATTCTGACATTCCCATTGCTGTTCAGAACTTCAGAGTTTTCCCTTGCTGTTCAGAACTTCATATACGCTGTTTATCCTGTATAAAAAAGCGTATGTACGCGGATATTCTTTCTGCAACAAGCGTCCAGCATACACGCGACTTACCCAGCATGAATCCGCGTATATACGCGTATATCCCTTCCGTAACCTGCGTATACAAACTTTTTGTAGAACAAACAAACTTCAACAACAGGATGAAGCATCAACTACTCCCAGCTTTTGTCTGAGATATTCAAAAGTTTCCCTGGGCAGTGGCTTTGTGAGAATATCGGCAACTTGCTCCTTAGAAGGAACATACTCCATCTTGACCTTCTGCTCAAGCACTTGTTCCCGAAGAAAATGGTACTTGATTGGTATGTGCTTGGTCTTTGAGTGCATGACTGGATTCTTTGAAATGCTGATTGCACTTGTATTATCACATAAGATAGAGACAGGTGGAGTGCAAGTGATTTGAAAGTCTTGCAAGGTCTGCATCATCCAAAGAAGTTGTGTGCAACAAGATGCTGCAGCCACATATTCTGCTTCAGTTGTAGATAAGGCAATCGAACTTTGTTTCTTGCTGAACCAAGATACTAATCTAGAACCCATGAAGAAAGCACCTCCACTTGTGCTTTTCCTATCATCCACACTTCCAGCCCAATCTGCATCTGTGTAAGCATGAAGAGTGAGATCTGTATTTCTAGGATACCATAAGCCATAGTTTTGGGTCCCTTGAAGATATTTGAAGATTCTTTTGACTGCCTGAAGATGAGTTTCCTTTGGGTTGGCTTGAAATCTTCCAACCATTCCTACTGCATGTGTAATATCTGGTCGAGTACCTGTCAAATAAAGTAAACTCCCAATCATGGATCTATAAGTGGGTTGGTGGACTGCTGCTGATTCATCATTTGCACTGAGGCTGCATCCTGTAACCATGGGTGTACATACTGGCTTTGACTCTTCCATGCCATACTTCTTCAAGATCTACTTGAGGTATTTGGTTTGAGACAAGAAGATACCTCCTTCATTTTGTTGGATTTGCAATCCAAGAAAATATGTCAATTCTCCAAGAAGTGACATTTCGAATTCTTTCTGCATAACCAAGGCAAAATTTTGACTCATAGTCTCTTCATTGCTGCCAAAAATAATATCATCTACATAAACAACAAGAATTAGCAATTTGTTATTTTCAACTTTTATATAGAGATTGCTATCTGCTGATCCTTTTGAAAAGCCTTGTTGGTGAAGATATTTGTCCAACCGATAGTACCAAGCCCTTGGAGCTTGTTTGAGCCCATAGAGTGCCTTTTTCAATCTGCATACAAGGTTTGGATCATTTCCAAGAATGAACCCATCTGGCTGCTCAATATATACTTCTTCTTCTAAGTCTCCATTCAGGAAGGCTGATTTCACGTCCATTTGAAATACCTTGAAGTTTTGAAAGCTTGAGAGAGCAAGGAACATTCGGATGGCCTCTAGTCTTGCCACAGGAGCAAAGGTCTCTTCAAAATCTATTCCTTCTTGCTGTGCATACCCTTTACAAACAAGTCTGGCCTTGTTTCTAATTACTTCTCCATTTTCATTTAACTTATTCTTGAAGACCCATTTTGTTCCTATTACATTCTTATCTTTTGGTCTAGGAACTAATTCCCAAGTGTTGTTCCTTTCGATTTGCTCAAGTTCTTCATCCATTGCTTTGACCCAACATTCATCTTTGCATGCTTCTTTCACATTTTGTGGTTCAATGGAGGAGAGTAGAGCCAAGTAGCTTGAAGCTTCTGCAAGTGTCCTTCTTGTTTGTACTCCTGCTTCTTTCTGCCCCACAATCTGAGTTTCTGGATGATTCTTTTGGACATATCTGGATGGAGTCTTCTCTTCTATTCTTGTCTGCTCCTCTGGTTCTTCTTGAGATTCTTCTTCTTCTTGAGGTTCTTCTTCTTCATCATTTCGCCTTTGAGAGTAACCTTCATCTTCTTCAATGTCTTCATGATGAACTTGCCTAGGAATATATCCTTTCTCATCAACCACTATATCAATACTGTCAACAATTCTGCCAAGTCTTTTATTGTAGCACTTGTATGCTTTGCTATGTGGAGAATAACCAAGAAGAATGCCCTCATCTGCTCTAGGTTCAAGTTTGCCAAGTTGCTCATCAGTATTCTTAATATAACATTTGCTCCCAAAGATTTTGAAATGCTTCACGGAAGGAGTTTTACCACTCCAAAGCTCATGAGGTGTTTGAGTGCTGTTTACTCGGACATTTGTTTTGTTAAGAATGATAACAGCAGCATGTGCAGCTTCACCCCAGAAGGTTGCAGGAGTACCTGATTCATCGAGCATAGCACGAGCCATTTGTTGGATAGTTCTGTTCATTCTTTCCACAACCCCATTTTGCTGAGGAGTTCTAGCTGTAGAGAATTCTCTTCTTATCCCATGTTCATCGCAGAAATCGAAAAATTCATTTGATGTGAACTCCCCACCTCTGTCAGATCTGAGGCACTTAATTTTGTGTCCTGATTCATTTTCAGCCAATGCTTTGAAGGATTTGAATTTTTCGAATGCTTCATCTTTGTGCTTCATAAGCCCTAACCAAACAAACCTTGAGAAATCATCAATGAATAATATCAGATATTCTTCTCCTCGAGGTGTCCTTTTCCTAAATGGACCACATACATCTGTATGGACTAGCTCAAGAGGCAAGCTAGCTGATCCTTCCTTTTCTGGAAAGTTAGTTCTGGTTTGCTTTCCAAACTGACAAGATTTGCATATAGTGTTGTCTGGAATTTTGATATCTGGAAGATCGCGAACTGCCTGATATTTGCATGCTTTTCTTATTTGTGAGAAGCTTAGATGTCCCAACCTTCGATGCCATAACCAGTGCTCTTCATCCTTGCTAAGATAGCATTGTTGTTGTCCTTCTTCAAATATGTACAGATTATTTGGAGTTCTTTTGCCTTTGAGAACTGTTTTACCTGTATCAAGATCACGAACAAGACATCCATTCGATCTGAAAATAACCTCGGTTTTTTGATCACACATCTGACTGACACTAAGAAGATTATGCTTCAATCCATCAACATACAAAACATTTCCAGCTTTGACCTTTTCTTTCAAAGGAGCAATACCTTTTCCTTTTATAGTTGCAGGAGTATCATTTCCAAAAGAAACTTTCTTTCCCTTTTCTAAAGTAGAATAAGATTCAAGTTTTTCTTTATCACCTGTCATATGTTTCGAACATCCACTGTCAATGTACCATAGATTTTCCTGTCCTTCTGCATAAAACGCTATCCCACATCTTTCTGTCTGAGGTTCTTTTATTCTCCATTTTTTGGTGCTCGTGGCTTGTTCCTTTTTCTCCTGAAACCTGCTCCTGCATTCAGATTCTTTATGACCAAAATTATTGCAAATAGAACATTCAACTTCATTTTCAAGAACCGAAAAGTTGTTATAGGTCCTCTTTGTAATCCCTGTCATACTTCTTTGTTTTTGAGCTTCCCTAGTCATGATTGTTTTATATGCAACACATTGAGCTGCTTTGTGACCAAAGTTATGGCAAGAAAAGCATTGTCCATTGAAGAAGCTTCTGCGGTTATTGAATCTACCAGCCAACTGATTGTAATTTATATTTTCATCTATTCTTGTGCCAAACTGAGAAGATTTTACCTGTGGTTGGTTGTAGCTTTTGTTCACCCTTAAGAAGGATTGTCCCTGATAGTTTCTGTTTGTAATTCGTCCCTGCTTTACCTCATTATCTTCATTGTTCTTCTGCTCATTTCTTCTTGCTGCATCAAGATAACTCTTTGAGGTGGATGCTTGAGAGGTTTCTCCATTATAGCCCAAACCTGTCTTGTTTAGAGGAGACCGCTGCACATTGATAATCTCATCCAAAGTTTCAGATCCTTTGACAAACTTAAGATTAATAGCTTTTGTTTTCTCAATTTCTTTTCTGAGACCAACAATTTCACCTTCTAGTTTTTCAAGATGTTTTTCCTTTTCATCAATTTGAAATTGCAAAGTATCAATGATCACACTCTTTTCTTCTATGCATCTCTTGAGTCTAGTAATTTCATTATAGAGATTATCCACATCTACAGCATCCTCATAATCATCATCTTCAAATGCCATTAATAGCTTATATTTATTACCTTGTTCATCTTCATCACTGTTTGATAAGCCATCACTATCTTCATGGGTGTAGTAGCTTTTCTTATTTGCACTTTGTTTCTTATTCCATCTAGCAGGTTCTTTTCCTTTATCCTTATTAGGACATTTTGCAGCATAATGACCTACTCTTCCACAAGCAAAGCATTTGAAAGGTAGCTTACCTCTGAACCTTCCAGCACCCCTTTGAAGATTTCTGACAAAATTTGATTCTTCTTCCTCTTCTTCTGGAACATGGCTTGCTTCATAGTAATGTTCTTTTCTTGATGCCTTAAAAGCAGCTTCCCTTCTGTCTGATGGACCTCCCTTTCTCATTTCATAAGCAGTTAGAATTCCATGTAGCTGAGACATAGTGAGAACTTTGAGATTTTCCTTTTCTTCTATTGCAGATACTTTGGATTCAAACTTGGGGGATAATGATCTTAGAATATTTTGAACTACTATAGTCTCTTTTATTTCTTCACCCAAATTTTTCATACAATTAATAATCTCATCTACCCGAAGAAAATAATTAGCCACACTTTCATCATTATACATCTTGAGGGTCTCATATTGAATCCTGAGAGTTTGAAGTTTAGCTTGCTTTACCTGTTCATCTCCTTCATAGCTAGTGATCATTTTGTCCCATATCTCTTTTGCTGATTTGAAGTGCATGACCTTCATGAATTCTGTTTGAGATATACTTCCTAATAGAGTACTGACTGCTTTTGCATTTGTTTCATATGCCTTTTTCTCAGCTGGATCTGTAGGAGTAGCTGAAGGAAAAGCATAGCCTGTTTCTACAATGTCCCAAACTTCTGTACCAAGAGATTGAAGATATGCAGTAACTCTTACCTTCCAATAATTGAAATTTGTTCCATCAAAAACCGGTGGCCTGATTGATGCTTCTTTCTCGTAATTGCTCATGATGAATGATCTTCCTTCAAGCGATCAAGCTTCTCTGAAGGACCTGCTCCGATACCAATTGTTGGAAATAATACTGAGAGGGGGGGTGAATCAGTATTATCAGATTAATCAAACTTTTTAAATGCTCAGAAACATATACGCTACTTCAGTTAAGTGAACCAGCGTGTACACGCTACTGTGACGAAGTAAAACAGCGTATAAGAAGAAAACTCACAATTTAGTTAGCTTATTCTTCAATTAAGTGCATCAGGACATTATTCACCACATTAACAGTAAACATGTGCAGTATAACAGAACAGATAAAAAGCCACACACATGAACACCAAGATATAAGGTGGAAACCCAATGTGGGTGAAAACCACCTGCTGCAAGTTGTCTCTATCTTTCTTTAATATGAAACTTCAGTTTACAATCTTTTGTACTGGTGCAGCCTTATACCAGTACGCAGGCTACAACCTGTAGAAGGCTACAACCTTCTCTCGTTCTCCAAACTTCCTTGGAAGGGAGCTCCAACCCCCTTTGCTCTTGTACTAGCCAAGATACTAGTACGTAGGTGCTGACCTACAATCTTCCTTCTTTCAGATATCACTTTTCATACATTTTCAGACTTGGATATTCCTGAAGCACAACATTACAATCTGAAGACCACAAATCATTCAATTTCCACAACAGATCATTGAAGCATAAAACAACCAAACTTTGAATCACTGAACCACTGAACCCTGTCAATCACCAGTTACCAGAACACAGAGCAGACTACAGAACTCTGCAATAACAGTCAGACCCCACTGTAAACCCAAAATCAAGCTTCAAAAGATATACGCTACTTCAATGAGCAAAACCCGCGTATACACGCGCTTTTACCGAAGCCAACCTGCGTACAGATCTAAAAATAAACTTTCTCAATTTGCAGCTGTACCAGACATTAGTTAGATCCAAAACGTAACATTGCGACAATATGCAGATCTAGAAATACGCATAATCAACCATATCATGATAGTGCATTTCAAACCATTAGATCCCGATCTATCCTTAGATCTAGTCTTCCATCAACCGATGTGATCTCTCCTTGGCTTAGATCAAGCAACCCAGAACCTGCATATCAGATCTCTTTCTCTCTTAGATATTCAAGCCTTGTCGAAAGATGATCTTGCCTAATGATCTTCTTCTCCTTATATAGTCTTAGGCCTAGTTCAATACCAAGAGCCAAAACCATAGTAACACAATACCATCAACTTCAAAACTAGGGATCGACACGCCCGTCGAGACACAATGGTCCGAAATCATAGGCACAACTTCCAAGGACTAACCACCATGGACCAAAGATACTTTTCCACATACACGCGCTTTTTCTGAAACCAACTTGCGTGTACACGCGACTTGGGCTTAACGAACATGCGTATATGAACTTCCTTGGCATGCTGTACTAAGATCTGTCTTCTGATTAAGTTGCCATCACCTGTACCAACCTCTGAGCACCTGTACCATCCTCTGAGTGAGTTGCCATCAAGGACAACACTTGAATCATAATGCCAACATAAAACCCAATTGCACTCACTTGCGGTTGATCCCTCCATTCATTCCAAAAGGGAATCCCGATTCTACATGCCTATACACAAGGTTTATTAAACAATTAAATACTAATCCCGTAAGGGAAAATTCCATCAGTCATTCAGGCTATTCAATGTAGAATTCCATAATCAGGTTCACAATCAATACACCATAAGGTTATTAGAACACATACAGATACAATTTCTCACACATAATACACACAAATTCACACTATTTGGTATTATAATATTTACAGAAGAAACAATCACACTCAACTGTTTCAGTTCTCCCCTCGCTCATCCATCCTATCTTTCCATTTGAATCTAACCTAGCTAACCTCTCGAATTATGCAAAAAGGTCATAATTTATACAAGAATGGATTCATGAACCAATTTTAGTTCAGATCCAAAAATCTCTCACTCTCTCCTAAAGAATCTCTTCAACTCCACTCTTTTCTAGAACAAATGCTAATTTAAGCTTTCAAATCCCTCATATCCTATTCAAGCCAAATAATCTAACTACTTGGCCTGATCTCCACGCAGGGAGGATCAATCAGCCACTATGCCCTTTTCTCATATTTGACAATAAATAAACACTCTCACACATTTAAATAAATAAAATTAACTCTCGTATCTTCCAACCCCTTGGTAGTCACAACATGTGATCATTCCATCACATCGTTGACTAGGTCTAAATTCTCTTGCATCATGCACTGTCTTTTCATGAATTGTTGGCCACAATCAAGATGTGCATTATCATAATCATTAAATGCTCAACTCTAGAGAAAATTTATGCTTTGATCATATAAACCCTAAAAAAATTTTACCCATAAGAACAAAGATCATCTTTAGTAAAAAGGAATTATCATAATCATTAAACCCTCAACTCTAGAAAAAAATTATGCTTTGATCATATAAACCCTCAAATATTTTACCCATAATAACAAAAATCATCTTTAGTAAAAAGGAAGAACTCTCAAGGGTCCAAATTCATACCCATGTAAAAATTACGAAAATCTAATGACCTTGCCCTTCCTCCATCTAATCATTGATGCTCTCCTAAGGTTTTTCCCACGCAAACTCCAACTAGGGTTTAAATCCCATGAAATCCATAGATAACATTGATGGTCTTCCTTCTTCTGGAATTTCCACACAGATATAGACAAGGCAGAGAAAAATGCAGTGCTACAATGTGATGTTGTAATCTGTGAATATTTTATTTGAACCCAATACTAAACTAGAAATGAAAAAGAAAAGAAATATTTATAATGGGAATATATATATATATATCTATATATATCTATATATATATATATATATATAGATATAAAATAAAATTGGGTTAAATGATTTATTTTTAATAATTTGTTATTTTTTAGTAATACGCTAAATTAAAAAGAAGAAGAAGAAGTTAAAAATGATATTGGGATGAGTGTAAACATTTAAATATGACCTCAATTAATAATAAATAGTTAGGTTAATAGAAATAATAAAATTCAATTTGTTATATTTTGATTTTGTTATTAACTCGTGAATAGGATTCGTTACAATACCATGGCCCAATACCATGGCTTATCAATACTACAAGTCCAAAAACCATAACTTATTTCACAACAAAAATATTTTATAACAATATGGCATGATTCTTAATTGTGTATATTCACCCCCACATTATGGTAGATATTATTAACTTGTAAAAAATAGCATTTGTTACAATACCATGGTTATCAATACCACATGCCCAAAAAACGTAAATTATTTCACAATCAAAATATTTTATAACAATATGACAAGATTGTTAACCATGGATATTCAACCTCACTTTACCATGGATATTAACTTGTAAATAGGCTTTTGTTACAATACCATGGCTTATCAATACCACATGCAAAAAAACCATAATTTTTTTCATAGTAAAAATATTTTATTTTAATTTAATTTTACAAAAAGAAATTAATTGAATCTAAAAGGGAAAATGTTATAATTTGAGATATATCTAAACACTCTATCCTCACAACTACTAAAAATATTCCCATAGAAATTAAATTAAGGTTTTAATAAAATTGAGCTAAGATGGATCTATGCCAGTTCCTTATATATATATATATATATATATATATATATATATATATATATATATATATATATATATATATATATATATATATATATATATATATATATATATATATATATATCTATATATAGGGATGAGAATAAGAAAATTGACTAATTATAATAGATTAAATATAGTGCATGATTTTTAAAAGATTTTCATTATTTTATTTTCTTTGACATGATTGATCCAAAATATAGGTTTAATATTTTACAACCAATTAAGTTTTTTTAATTTAGATAATTTCTTAAACACAATACAATGTGATCAAACTTATGAGTGAGTTGGGGAGGGGGTGGAGAGAGGGAGGGAGATAGTGAAAAAGTTGAGGATGGGGAGAGAGAGAGAAAGAGAGAGTGATAGGGGGGAGAGAGAGTGAGGTGGGAGAGAGGGAGCAAGAGGAATGAATAAAGAGGAGAGAGAGAGAAATGGAGTTGGAGTGGGGAAGAGAGGGAGGAAAGAAAAAATACATAGAGAGATAGAGGTAGAGAGAGAGGAGTGAGAAGGGAGAGATGGAGAGAGAGTGAGGGAGAGAGGAGAGGAGGGAAGAGAAATAAGAGGAGAGGATAGAGATAGGGAGATCAGGGGAATGGAGAGAGATGGAGACATAGAGATGTAGAAGGACGGGGGGGGGGGGGGGGTGATAGTGATAGAGTTGGAAGGAAGAAAGAGAGAGAGAGGGAGAGTGATTTGGTGGGGGGGGGAAGGAGATAGAGGGAGGTGGGAGATAAGGAATAGAGAGGAAGAAAGAGAGAGATGAGGAGAGAGAGATGTAACTGGAGTGGGTAGGAGAGGGAGGAAACAAGAAAAACATAGAGGGAGAAAGGTGGAGAGAGAGGGGGTGACAAGGGAGTCATGGAGAGAGAGTGAGGGAGAGAGGAGAGTAGGAGGGAATAGAGAGAAGGATATAGATAGAGAGGGAGAGAAGGGGAAGAGAGAGTTAGACAAAGAAGGGAAAGAGAGGGAGAGAGTGTGTGTGTATGTTTTGGGAGTGAGATAGAGAGAGGGAATAACAAAGAGACATAAATACAAATATAGATATTATATAGTATTATATAACCAACCTAGATCCATATTAACGCTATAACTATCAAGTACCAAGAGAGATCCAATCTCTCGAGGTGCAAACATTTCTTCAAGTTTTTCACTAGAAAAAAAAATTGCACCTCGAGAGATTGGACCCCTCTCGGCGCTTGATAGATCCAGGGTTAGATCTAGGTTGGTTAATATGAAATTAAAGTAGTTTTTATTTGATATTATAGTCTTAAAAAATAAAATTTCCCTTCAAATTAATTTCAAATTGGAACTAGATCCAATTAGATTCAATGAATATATTTTTAAAATATATATATAATATTTTTTATTATTAAAAAATATATTTTTAAAAGTACAAATTATTAGAGATAAATAATGCAAAGTTGGCTCACCTATACACCATATGAGGATGAAGAAGTGTTTAAGGAAGGATAACCTTTCAACCAATCTTTAAGAACCTTTCAATCCCCTATCACTTGTAAGATTAGAATGCTTGACACAATTAAGATGACTAACATAAAAAAATGATTCATATCATTGTAGTACTCCTTAGGTAGTTTTATTTTTGTTCTTAGACTAAATTATTCATTCATGCTAGTCATTTTTAGTTGTATTACTTATTATCTAGTCACATATTTTAAGCCACGACTAAATTAGTGATTTATGTTAGTTGTTTTTAGTTCGGTCACTTAAGATTACTCATTTTTTGTAGTATTTCACTTGGAAAAGATGTGGTGACTAACGTTTCTAGTCACCTAGTCACTAATTGCTCATTTTCTACTAGTGTAAGGAGTTGACATCCCACCCCATTTACTAAGTAATCTACTAAAAATCACAATTTAATAGAGGATATGATGTCTCATCACGAGCCAGTCTAACATGATCATAGGATCTAGTGGAGTGAAATTACCACTTCTGGTTACCAAGTGAGGGTAATGGCTTTTGGCCTTCTGGTCAAAGGACAAGAGGTCTCATCACAAGCTACCTTGTTCACCTCATTAGCTCTAGTGAATGGCATTGTTATTAATCGGTTACCATTCCAAAACAATTGCCTTCTATAAATTATATATATAAACAAAGTTTGAAACTTCATTATTAAATGGGACAATGGCATCTCAAAGGGTTAAAAAAGTCAACCCTGTCAAAGCTATGGATGCCTAGTAGCAATAGAGGCCATGCATGTGGTATTGAAGTAAAATAAAGAATTACAATATATCTTGGCTATTTTGTTCGTTCAAAATTAATAAGGAAAGATGGGTAAATTTATTACGGATATCTATAAAATCCTCTTAGAAAATGTTGATGTTTGGTTGTCCATGAGTTTTTCATTATAATTATACATACTAGGAATATCTTTGTTTGGAAATATAGCATTCTAAATTAATCTCCTTTATTCTCTCTAATGATGTACTTGATGCAACTATTGTTTCCATCCATCTATTCTTTGTAGAAATATCTACATGCCCTTATTTTGTCCACACCCTCCGTGGATCATAATAATTCGAGTTATCATTATATTGCACAAGTCGTAAAAATCTCAATGATCTCCTCACATGTCATAGATACACTCTTCTTTCTATTCTTTCCTTTTGATAGTTACTCTGTTGCACTACATTAATACACCCTTATCCTCTAATCATGCCAAATCTACCATCCATTAAAACCTGAATAACGATCGTGGATGACCTTCATCTTTATTGGGGGGTTGAGTTGGGACTGACAAATGGATTGTTATCCAAATTTTCAAATACCATTGCATGTCATGATCACTAAGACTCTATACTTTGTGCATAATCACTACTATCATATATTTTGAACTCTATTGTTTCTAGCAACAAAAATGCGTCTTATTGAACAATAACAATGGGTGTCCATTCGGTTGGATATGAACCTATTCAATTATAGGCTTCAGAACAGGTGGACAACATCTTGATTCAATCTGGATGGATGGAGTATTTTGAATGGTTACAAGGTTTTGACAATGAGATAGCATTAGAATTCATGAAGAATTTGGACAATGGCACATCAATAATGAGAAACATACAGTTACAAGTAAGTGAAGGTGTAATAGCGATAGTAACAGGTGTTCCAACAGAAGGAGAAAAGTCGTATGAGATACACACTTCTCTCAATAATGTGATCCTCTTGTTTCTAAATACTGGTGAAGAATTGATTAGAAAAGGAAAGGGGTATAACCCCAATTCATTGTTGGAACCATGGAAAGAAGTAGCAGGGATCATCCAGCGATACATTACATGTGATGGAAGGAATGATGTTGTGAGGGGATTTCATCTCAAACTAATGGCATACCTGAGTCTAAAGGTAAATCTAAACCTTCCCTAATTTCTTAATTGATTGTTGCATGAGACCACTACTAGGTTAAGAAGATCCAATGACCAAGTATTGGTCATAAGTCACCATGGAATTATTAATCTATTAATTATGAGTCTTAATCAAGTTCAACATACTTGGGAAGGGTTCCCTGGAAACCTTGACCCTGTTCGAGACATTCCGTTAGGGGATGAAACAATCATTGGAAGATCTGGGAACGTTTTGGTTAGTGGTGAGAAGCTAGTAAAAGGAAATGAGGAAAATTTGAACGAAATTCTATCGATAGAATGTCGTACAGGGTATTGTACAAATGGTAAAACCTCAAAAACTCAGTAGATTGGAGAAAATAATTGCATTGGTTCTAGCTTCACTACCTAAGAAAAGGAGGAGTCCATCTAGACTTGTTAAGGAAGGTTAGAGTTATTTGAACCCTCTTGAGAAACTACTAGAAGAAAACTTGACTCAAGATTTCATCAATATAAAAGAGATGCACCAAGAAACCCTTGGATAAAAATCAGTTCAAAATTTATCAGCTTTGGAATAGATAGAGCAAGAAGAAAAAATATCTCAAGCATTAGAAGAGGCCATGACCACTTCAGTGGAAGAATTGGTAGCTCATTTTGAAAATCCTCTTGATCAGTGGACTTCAACCAATTTCCCAGCTGCAACCTCTCATGTTAATTCTTTAGCTATTATTATTCTATAATCAGATAATGACCCTAAAGTTGTTCCTTCTCAAGGGTGTTTTGGAGACTCCATTGCTACTATAATAGAGCCCTCCTCTCCAGAGGGAATGGATCCACAGTCTTTTGAATATTTCATTGATGAAGGATGGGACAATGGCACTAGCTTTTCAGCTAAACCACAAACTAATTTTCCTAATGAAGGCTTCCTAAAGTATAGAACTGACGAGATGAAAAAGGAAGATGATAATTCATTGACTGATCTGTTGACAATCGAACCTACTTAGGAAATTATTTCTGAAAATCCCACGATAGTAGTTGTTGTTTCTTCTCCTTTTATTCTAGCAACCTTGGTTAGTAGTTTTGATCAAAATACCATAGGTACCAGGGCAGTGAAGAATAAGGGAAAAGGAAAATTCCATGAGGAGATTGATAAATTGAACAAAGAAAACAAGAAACTATGAAGGAAGGTATAACAACTAAAAAATTGGTTGCATAGAAGTAAGTAGTTTCATAAAGGACATGAAAAGATACCTAGAAGAAAGAAGGAAACTCAAGAAATGGAATTCCAAACTAATTTCATATCAATCTTTAATGAAGAAAACACCCTGTTATAGACATATTTGGGCAATGCAACCCCAATCATACATGTCCATAAACCAAGGGCTTCCAAGTCCCTAAAAGTGTTGTTTCACACCCTAAAGGAGCAAGGTCAGCTGATTACATCATCTCCCAGAAGTTCTCCATGAAAAACTACTCAGAACTGGTTAGAGCAGGACCATACAGACTACCCAGTGCTAAAGGTGAGATGCATCTCACCTACCATATGCAAAAAGTGCGATGTATACTGGAAATCCCTTCTATAGGGTGCGATAAGCGAGAGCAGAAAAATGGCACAAGCAGTTTGCTAGGTGGAAACTCAGAGAATCTTCTAGAAACTGCTCATTTGACACTTGCCTCTCTGAGTTCGCCCAGGGATGAGTAAGGGATCTAAAATCTCCATGTGGAACCAAGAACTATCAGTGAAATGACACTAATCAAAATCCTAGATGCTGACTCACTCCCCTGTAAACATCTATATATGGATCTCTCATCCAAGAGATCCGGAGGCTGGAATTTTGTAATTTATAAGGAAGTGTTGTTGGTTTCTCTTTGAAGACATTGTGGGGTGATCTTGCTTTGTATGAGGTGAAGAGGGCTGTGATGTTGGGAGGATGGTGCTGGGTCAGACCAAGTGGTTGTAATTCTATCTTCTACTACGTTTACTAATAAAGCTATTTGAGTTTTCCTCCATATTCTTGCGTATCTTTGAATATTGTGTTGATATATGCATTTGTATGGTCAATATATATCTGATCCTATATTGTTTACAGTGATAGATCTCTATGCTTTGATGGTATTATGTTGCTGTGAATCTACAGGTGCTCTTTGAAGCGAGACAAGTAAGGAAGTAGTGGCGAGATTCTATAAAAGGAGAAAGGAAACAAGCAAGGAGCCAAGCAGAAGACTGAGGTTGGTACTCTCTACTTCTTTCTCATCTCTCTCTCATAAAGGAAAAACAAGTGAATTTAATTTGTTTGTTTCTAAGATAGCTACCCGTCTTAGTGGGACTAGCAGCTCTGCATAGACACTAGATTTCCCGATAACAAAATGGCGACTCCGCTGGGGAGCGATTAGTTTGATTGCTTGTCTCTATTTGTTTGATTCATAAACCATAGACGGAGCCTAAAGTCAAGCTAGTTAGCCTTCGAACTGCATTTTCTATGCAAGTGCAAAGTAGATCAACGCTACTTCAATCAATCTCTGGGTTTGTTTATGAGCTGAACAATTGACTTGCAAACATCCTAAGTGCCCTATAGGTAGCTTGAGTAACCTCATTAGATCAGCCCTATACTTTGTAGTTACTGACTATCATTTGCTCGGCCTAAATCCCTAAACTAAATTGCAAACTATGACAAAAAACCAAGTTAAAGTCTCGTTCCTAAACCATTGCACCCTCTCCTTTAGGCAGACTGGATGCATCGCACCTCCCATGTGCAGTAGGTGAGATGCATCCCTATTTCCCTGTGTTACAGGTGCGATGATCAGGTAAGACTATTTCTGCCTCCAGATATTGGTTTTTTCTTCACTGTCTTTAGCTTTATTCAGGATTTTTGTTGTCTATGATTAGTAGACCATTGTAGAAACCCGTTTCCTTTACATCATTCAACCTCCATTGTACAAATATTTGTGAATGTTTTTATGTATTTTTCACCATTCACAGCTCTCATTTACAAAATAGTAGCTTAATCGAACTGTCGTCTTTTTTATTTGAAAGTGTCGCAAGTGTCGTTTTTAGTCAAAGAAAAGAATACTTCTATTTTTTATAGTCAATTACACTGTTACTCTTGTATTTGATCTAAATTCATAAGTATTTCAAGTGTCGAAAGCAATTTTCAATACAAAATCGCAAAGTGTCGTCTTGCCTTCCTGTCGTTTTTTGAAAAGAAAATCATTAGTACTGTTTCTTTGAAAGAAGAGATAATTCAGATTTGTATTTAGCATTCTTTTTGTCATTCACACATTAAGAAAGCAGAAAACAAATACATGCACGTGCATTTGCATTTAGAATACTTGTTGATTTTGATTTAAGACAGTGCATCTAGTGTGTGATCTCTACTCTATGTCGAAAGGATTTCATTTCTCTTTCCTTAGTAGTTATGATTTTCATTGCAAAAAGAAGATTAAACGACTATTTATCATCTTAGGTTGCATTTTAGGAATTGTATATCTACATCACATGGTGAACCTGAAAGGAAAATTTCTTAAGAAAGATCAACTGTAAAATAAATTCAATGAACATAAAAACGCTTTGGAACCTAACGCACAACATCTAGAAGTCTAGGCTAGAGACCTATTCCGACATCATAAAGCCTGGTAACAGTCGCTTTCATTGTAGGTTGGGTGATTCCTCCTTTTTGAGATGGCAAGTGCTAGTACAGACTTGTGCTCCCACATACCATTGAGTATATATTGGGAGACCACAATAGGCTATATCCTTTATCCCTAGGAAGCCGTGTCTGCCACCTTATCGATCGCAATGCATTGAACACAACATTCGGGAATATTGACTGCCGTACCGTAAAAAGTATTCTGCAGTTTTGCGATTGGTTTGGTAATCCCTCTGTCTAGATTTCCAGAGTAGTCTCTTTCGTTCCTTTTCAGACTCCTTAAAAGAAAAGGTCCATCTGAGCACTCGTCACTTCAGGCTCATTAAAAATCGAAGGCGACTAGAGTCATCTTTAGCTTTTTCTTGACTCTTAAAAAGTGAAAAAGCAAGTTGTGTCAAAGCGTCTAAAATTCATTTAATACGGAATAAAATTTTCCACTCTTATTTTGAGTTGATCAAATAATCCGAAATCGTGGAAGAAAGTGAATCAAAACCCCATCGTTCGTGGAGACTAATGAGTCAACTGTCTTTGACTCTGGAAACCAAACCAATTCGGGCCAAGAAAACTTGTTTAACTGGGTCAAAGTCTCCTGGTTTGTTTGAAACTTGTGTTTCAACATACACTGAGACTCCAGTTACTCCAACCATTTCTGGTATCCCTGCCTCTACAAAAGAAGTTCTGCAATTACGAGAGGACATTGGAACTGATCCTTGTGTAACAGTAAACACTTCGACTCCTGAACCAGCTCCATCTAGAGTTGATTCAGAAGGTGTTACCCCTCCGGCATCTGTCGCTACAGAATCTATACCCTCTTTGGCACCAGAAATATTTTATGGACCTGATGGTCTGCCTCTTCCACCCGGATCGATTGCTATAGAAGAGATTATGAAGGATCTCCCATCCAGTATTCCATCACATTTTGGGACTGGGATCCACCTATATCCTTCTACTTCAAAAGTTAATACCCCTTCATCGCAAGTTCCTGTAGAAGTGCTAGGAAGTCTTTTGGATAGACTCGATATGTTTGGACAACCATCGACATCTAGGACTGTCTCGTCTAATACAATGGTAGCAGAACCTCTTGCCACCACTCCGACGATGTTCGTCGGTATACCATCTATCCCAACTAGCTCTCAACCACTAGAAGGAGTCCACCCAGGTACTATTTTGACAGTATGTTCTGTTCCCGTTTGTTCATCCGAAATAGTATCTAGAATCTCTTATGTTGAATCTCAACAAATTGATCCTTCACAACAATATCAATTTGGGCAGTCTGGTCTCCAAAGGCCAATCATTCCCTTGAGCACTAGATTGCCGCCATATGGAGGGCACTACACCCTTTCATTGTTCCCTCCGGGAGAACAACCATATGAGAGTTCACAACCGAATTCAGGTCAAATTGGAATCACATCCAGCGGTTGGGTGCCAATACTGCCTCAAAAACCAAGAGTTGTATACTCAATGCAACTGAGTCTACCTATGTCGAATATCCCACTACACCAGCTATTGTGACAGTGTTCCAAGTACAAGCATTGCCTGTTGTATGCCAACCTCGAGTTTCTCAGGTCATTGTACAACAGCCTCTTGTCTCTGCAACACAACCGCAATTGCTGGTTAGTGGCTCCTTAACTAGGGCGACTCAAGCTCAAACGGGTACTATTACCCCTCATCTTGGTCAAATGTCCAGTATTGGGCAACAGCAAATCGTTTCACAACCATGGCTGGTGCAACATCAGCAACCGCAATTCCAACAAGCTTACCAAGGACCTGAGCAGCAAAACTTTGCAGGTAATGGGCAGCGATATATTCAAAACGGTTATCACCAATCGTCTCAAATTGGTTATGCCCAACCACCTTATGAAAGTTATCAACATCAAATACATTATGCTGGTATGCAAAGACCCACTGCTCAGGCGATCCCATCTTATCCTGTGTACGCTTCACCAAACTTGAATCAACAGTTGCCCTTCGTGGCGACTCTAGAGTTACCAGATCTCAATCAGCTAACGAACAATCCAATCACTTATGCCCCTTGGTGGCTGGTGATTCCTCATAAACTTCCATCAGATATTCCTAAATTTAATGGAAATCCGGGTGAAGACCCGTCGAATCATGTGATGACCTTTCATCTGTGGTGTTCATCCAACACTCTCAATGATGATTCGATTCAGCTTTGCCATTTTTAGCGAATGTTAATTGGTCCGGCAGCAAAATGGTACATCGAAATGCCTAGAGCTTCATTTGATAACTTCAGTGCCCTTGCCACACCCTTTTTAACCCATTTTCAATTACCAATAAGGTATGAAATAGGAACAGAGCTTCTTACCAATTTCAAGCAAACAACGACCACTCACATATCCGATCATATTCATGAATGGTGATGTCGTCGTAGAATGGTAAAAACATATGTCCCTGATCAGCTACTAGCTGAATGGTTTATTAATTCTTTGTTACCTTCTATAATAGAAGATGTGGCGAAGGGAGGAGTTGTCACTGAAGAGCAGGTGATTTCTCATGTGAAATATCTAGACTTGATCTATACTCAGTCTGGCATGCTCTATGACAAAATCCTTGATGCTCCGAGACCAGAATTTTCTGTTCCTCCTCCTCCTAAATCAAACAAACACTCTCATGCCAATGATGGCGTGATAGGTACGATGAGCACGAAATCGATAAAGGCTACATCTAAGAAATCTCGTAAGATTTCTAATCAAAATGAAAGTGAAGAAATTCTAGCCTCGGAGGTTAATGCCGTGTCAACTGACAAAGGCAAATAACCGAATAAACTAGGAGGCAAGAAGAAAGGGAAGAGCAAAGAGAAGAAACAGGATGATTTGTCTCCTGAAAAATCTTCTGCAAACCCTTCTGGGCAAAAGAAACCTACTCAGCCATGCCTCATATGCGATGAGGATCATTGGACGAGAGATTGTCCATATAAAGCTGAAGTTAAGAAATTCTTTAAGAATTCAAAAATCTCAGCAGTATTGACTGATCCGTTTCCAAACCCAAGAACCAATCTGGTTTCTAGTGACAATGCTTCCCCATCCCAAGTCCTTATGCTATCCATTTCAAAATAGAAAAATGATGCTTTGATATCAATAAGGAATAAAGATTACGGGAATCCACAGCTGTCGAACAACAAGGCTACTGATCAACCTAGTAGTTCGACAACAACTTCGACCGAAGTTGTGCCACCCATCATTCCTGAGCTAACGATAAAGCCGCCAAAGGGAGTAGTACACAAATTGACATTTAATCCTTGTGCCAAAGCGACACAGAATTATAATATAGTAGAGGACCTAGCCCAATCGCTATCCACGATGTCGACACTTGAAGTACTGCAAAATTTCCCCTCCCAAAAGCAGGCTCTATTATCAGCAATAGGTGGGATTACCCAGCGGATTCCAATATTGTGGCCTTTAATCATAAAGGATATGAACCTCAGTTACCATCTCAACTCACTTTCCTCATTCAAGTGAAAGCCCTCAAGAAAACTCTTCATCGAACAATTATTGATGAGGGGGCATCTACATGTATTATGTCAATGAGTTGTTGGAAAACTTTAGGCTCACCACCCTTGTCACGATCGTCGACAATGTTAAAAGCATTTGATGGATGAACATACACTCCATACGAGATTTTAAGTAACTTGCAAGTCGAACTGGGGGGCAAAATAGTAGAAATTGATGTGGAAGTTATCAATGGAAAACTTGATTACAACATCATACTGGGAAGGCCCTGGATTTATGCTATGGCTGTCGTTGTGTCGACATACTTCAAAAATATTGCATTTCCCTTCCAAGGGGGAATTACAATCGTCGACCAACAGACATTCCTCCCCAATAGTTCACAAGTTACGGGAAGCATTCCGATGATCCATGGAAGCTCTCAGTCACTTCAAAATATCGGAGTAGACCTACTAAAAGACCCTACATTGATGGGTACTTTTGCCCTACCACCTCCAAACAACTTGGCAGAAGTGGCAACGGTGGGAACCTGCAATATGGTATCTTCCATTCAGAAGATGTCCGAACATGATATTAGCATGGATCATCACCAGGTGTTGCCTCCAAGCCCAGTAGAAATATTGTATCAATCAATGTTCTTGGCATGGGAGGAAAACCCCAATGAACGCTCATCAAGCGTTTGGGTAGATAGGTCTAAGGAGTATGGTACCTCTTCAGATCCTTGGTCGCATGTACATTCTATAGACGAAGGAATTGTTTAGTAAATGAACATACAGGGGGCACCATGGGAAGATTACCACCATCATTCCCATCTTCCAGATTACAACAAATATTACTCCAGCGACCTTAATCATCCATCAGTTTTTGATTTTCTATCAAACACTGTAAACACGGTGGATTCCGAGCGAAATCTGTCCAATATTGAAGAAACTATTGCCATAAATATCTCAACTAAACCAGATGTTGTAGAAAATATTCATGTTGGCAAATATTGTTCTTCTTTAGAACTTGAAATATATTACGCTCTCTTTCACGAGTTCAGAGATGTCTTTGCATGGTCATATGAAGAAATGCCAGGCATTGACTCGAGCATAGTTGAACACGAAATTAAGATGTATCCAGATGTCAAACTAGTAAGACAATGGCTTCGCCAGGTGCACCCAAAGAAAGCCGCTGCCATCAAGGCAGAAGTTGAAAAACTTCTCCATGCTGGTTTCATTTACCCGGTTCCTTTAACTGATTGGGTATCGAACATTGTTCCTGTGATGAAAAAGAAAGGAACAATTAGAGTGTGCGTCGATTACAGGGATGTAAATCAAGCTTGTCCAAAGGATAACTACCCTACACCCTTCATCGACCAGATAATTGATGAATGCGCCAGATGCAAAATCTTTTCGTTTATGGATGGATTTTCTGGGTATAATCAAATAAATATCCGCCCACAGGACCAGTCAAAGACTGGATTTATTTGTCCGTGGGGCACATTCGCGTATTGTAAGCTACCTTTTGGTTTAAAGAATGTAGGGGAAACTTTTCAAAGGGCGATGAATTATTCCTTCCATGACATCAAGAACATCGTTCAACCATACCTCAACATTCTTTTGGCTCACTCGCAAAAGCGGACCGATCATCCGCAGCATTTGAGAGCAATATTTCTACATTGCCGACACTACAAAATAAGACTCAATCCGCACAAATGTGTTTTTTGCGTTGGTTATGGTCGCTTACTTGGCTTTGTAGTTTCAAAGGATGTAATCCGCCTCAACCCGTGCAAGGTTCAGGAAATCATCGATTTGCCTCCACCTTCAAATTTGCTTCAGATTCAAAAACTAAGGAAAAGCAAACTTTCTGAGGAGGTTCATTCCAAATTACGCCGAACTTGCTAAAGGTTATACACGTCTTTTGAAAAAAGAAGTACCCTTCAACTGGGATCAGGTCATGCAAGATTCCTTTGATGCTCTAAAGGAATCCCTAATAAAAGCATCATTAATGTACGCTCCTGATTATCAAAGAGACTTTAACCTATATCTGGCTGCAACAGATACGACCATCGCGATGGTTTTAGTTCAAGAAGAAAATGGAATCGAACATCCTGTTTATTATTTAATTCAAAACTTAAATGATACAGAAAGTAAGTACTCATATGTTGAAAATCTAGCTCTCACTGTTGTTCAAGCAATACAGAGATTTCAACACCATGTTCTCTTTCGAAAAACTACCTTTTTGTCAGATTGCAACCCCATGACTTACATCTTCTCGCGACAGTTGCTTGGGGGCAAATGTTCAAAGTGATAGCAATTTTGCAAGAGTTTGATCTGGAATTTGTAAAATCCAAATCAAAGAAAGCTCTAGTATTCGTAGAGTTACTATGTGATTTCCCATCATCGTCCAATGATTCAACATCCAAAGCAACAATTGTGGATGAATCTTTGTTTCTAATATCTTCAAGTGATCCATGGTATGGAGATATAATCATTTATCTCCAAACCCAAACGTATAGGTGTAATACCTCTCGCTCAGAACAGCGACGTACTCGATACCAAGCAAAAGACTATCGTCGGTGATACATTATACCGTCGGGGTGTCGATACTGTTTTGCGAAGGTGCCTCACCCATGAGGAGGCCGAAAAAGTCCTGAATGATTGTCATTCAGGCACATGTGGGGGGCACCAATCTGGTTATGCTATTGTTATAGACATTTTTGTGCCTTACAACATGAAGCATGAAATTTCCATAATCTAAGGGATCCAAAGTCCCTAAACATGTTGTTCCTACCCCTAGGGGAACAAGGTCAGCGAACCACAGCAATCCAAACAAGTTCTCCACTAAAAATTACTCAAAAACAAGGCAATTCTGGATCATGTCAACTGCTCCACTGAGCATCTGCGCTGAATGTCAACTGCTCCATGGACCACCTGCGTTGAATGTCAACTCCAACAAAGGCTACCTACGCTGAGCGAGTTTTGACATGTGGAAGTCTCATTCCTCAATGAGTCAATGCCCAGGAAGCTTCCAAAATGACACTTGGATCAAGGAATTCGACTGGTGATGAGTAAGAGGTTCTAGATCTCCAAGTGGAAGCAAGAACCTCCAAGTGGACTCAAGAACTGAAGAAGAACTGGAGTGGGAGAGGACACTAGTCACATCTCAGGCTGACTCATCCTCTCTCCAAACTCCTATATATGGATCTCTCTCCCATGAGATCCAGAGGCTGGAATCTTGTGAATGTAAAGAATTGTTGTTGGTTTGAGTTTAGAACTATTGGGTGATTTGCTTTGAAGGAGGTGAAGAGGAGATTTCTTTCTGCTGGGAAGGTGATGCTGGATTGGGCCTCTTATGGTTGTATCACTTCCTGAACCTTACTTCTTCCATTAATAAAGCATTTTAGGTTCTTCTATATGCATGTGTCTCAATGGTGTATTGTTATGCTTGTGTATTTGATTTATTCTAATCCTTGAATCAATTATGAATGTATGCTTCTTGTAGTTTCCCTCTCTTGCCATTTTGCAGGATCTTGGTGTAGCTGGGCCAGTGAAAGAGCAAGGAGTTGGGGGCAAGCAGCAAGGAGAGAAGATTGAATCAACCATTAGCGAAATACATCGGTTAGTGGATCTCTTTCTCCCCTCTTTTACATCTCATAAAGAAGTAATCTTAGATAGCTTTGCTTTGATTGTTGCTAAGGAACTATCACCCTTAGAGTGGGATAGGGTCATTCCGTATTGGATACTTTTCCCAACAACAAATTGGCGACTCCACTGAGGATCGTATCTTGTTGGTTGTTTGTGTTTTTGCTATTCATTTCCTAAACACAGGGAGTACCGAATCGAACTGCATTTGAATCTTTCAAATGCAAAGTAGAGGGCAGCTACTCTAGCTCAGTTTCTAGGCATGTTTATGATTTGAAGATCTGATCCACAAGGACTCTAAACAGCTCTTAGTGATAGCTTTTCATCCTCCTTTGAATAATCCTTTAGTGTGTACTTGATTGGTAGCTTTGATTTGGCCAAAAACTATTGATTTTTGAGCAATCTGTGACCCAGAACCTAAGAGAAACGAGAGTTTCTCCTTCATTGCAGGCACTGTGAAGGCAGTCTGCATTTCATCGCAGGTCCCGAAGGGGCTACCTGTGCTGAATGTCAAACTGACAGTGTTGTACCTGCGCTGAACTAGTGTGGCCTTGTGCAACTGGGGTTCTCTGCTTTCTGTTGCCCTGTTTTCATCCCTCTTTTTGCAGCCTGTTATCAGTCAATGTACCTATCTGAAACCACCTTTCTTTGCCACTATTCCGCCTCGGTTGTATAAAGAAACTGTATTTGTTCTTTGTGTATTTCTTACATCATTTGCAGTTTCCCATTACGAAAATGAACTAGTCTTGCTGTGACCTCTTAGATCTAGACCTGTCATAAGTGTCGTTTTGATCTTAGGAGTTAGTTTGTTTGCTGTTCACAGCTGATTGAGCTTTTGCTTTCGTCATATGGTTTGAATTTATGTATTTCTAGTGTCGAAACAAGTAAATCTTAAGGTGTCTTTTGATTTTGGACAAAAGCTTGTTTGTTTTCACTTGGAATCGAATTAAAAGTTATACAACAGCTTTCATTGTATAAGCATCAATACTAAGAAAGAGAAAAGAAATACTTGCATTGTGCATTTGCATTTTGACAGCTTGCATCTTGATTTAGGAAAAAGTGCATTAGTGTGTGCTCTATGATCTGTGTGAAAAGATGAGGTCTTTCTTTTCCCTCAGTAGTTAAGATTTTCATATGTTGAAAAGATTGAAAAAGCTTGTTTATCATCTTTAGACTGCATTTAGGATTTGTACCATACATCTCGTGGTGATCCATAAAGGCAAACTGCTAAACAAGATAAACCTAAAATAAATTGAATGAACATAACAACGCTTTGAAACATAATGCAAACACATAGAGGTCTAAGCTAGAGACGTGTTCCGGCGTCGTTAAACGTGATATCTTACCGTTGAGTGGTTGGGTGATTCCTCCACGGTGAAGCGATAAGTATCAATACGGACTTGTGCTCCCACGTACCGTCGCGTATATATTGGGAGACCCCTATAAGAATAAATCCTTTATCCATAGGAAGACGTGTCGGCCGCCCTACTGATCGCAATGCAGTGAACACAGCATTCACGAAGATCGACCACCCGTACCGTAAAACGTATTCTGTGGTTTTGCGAAAAGTTTGGCACACCCTCTACCTAGAACTCCAGAGCAGTTTCTTTTGGCCTTTTTCAGACTCTATAACAGAAAAAGTCCATCCGAGCATTTGTCACTTCGGGCTCGTTAAAACATCGAAGGAGACTAGAGTCATCTTTAGCTTTTTCTCGACTCTTTAAAAGTGAAAAAGCAAGTTGTGTCTAAGCGTCGTTAAAATTTATTTTAAACGGGATAATCATCACCATTCCCTCGTTGATCTTCGAAGTTAGTCTTTTGGCATCGTAAGTTCTTGTAGAATCGCTAAGAAATATTTTGGATAGACTAGATATGTCTGAACAACCGTCGACATCTAGGACTGTGTCGTCCAACACAGCAGCAGCAGAGCCTCCTGCTGCTACTCCAACGATGTTCGCTGGTATACCATCTGTCCCGGCAAATTGTCAACAACAAGCCGGAGTCCAATCAGGGACGACGACATGGTTAGTTCCTATTTCTTCATCCAGATTATCATCTGGTATTTCTTATGTTGAAACTCAACAAATTGATCCAATGTGTCTTCAAAGGCCAATTTACCCTTTAAGTACTGGATTTCCACCATATGGAGGGCAGCATGCTCTTTCATTGTTCCCTCCCAGAGAACAACCATATGGGAGTTTACAACAAAGTTCAGGTCAAACTGGAATTACATCCAACGGTTGGGTACCAATACTACCTCAACAACCAGAGGTTGTATATTCAATGCAACCAGTACACCCTGTGTCGAATATTCCCACCATACCTGCTATAGTGAATGTGTCGCAAGAACAAGCTCCACCTGTCGTATGTCAACCCCAAGTTTCTCAGGTTGCAATACAACAACCTCTTGTCTCAACGACTCAATCACAATCTCAGGGTAGTGCCTCCTTATCTGGAGCGACTCAGGCTCAAACAAGTACTGTGACTCCTCATCCTGGTCAATCGTCTAGTATTGGTCAACAGCAAATGGTCCAACAACCATAGTTGGTTCAATCTCAACAACCGTCGTTCCAGCAATCATATCAAGGACCTGAGCAACAAGTCTTTGTAAGTAATGGGCAACCATACTATAATGGTTATGCCCATCAACCTTGTCAAAGTTGCCAGCATTATGCTGGTTTGCAAAGACCCATTGCTCAGGCGATCCCATCTTATCCTGGGTATGCTTCGCCTAACCTGAATCAACAGTTGCCCTTTGTAGCAACTCTAGAATTACCAGATCTAAACCGGCTGACGAATGATTTAATTGATTATGCCCCTTGGTGGCCAGCGATTCCACATAAACTTCCGTCAGATATTCCTAAATTTAATGGAAATCCAGGTGAAGACCCGTCGAATCATGTGATGACATTCCATCTATGGTGTTCATCGAACACCCTGAATGATGATTCGATAAGACTTCGCCTCTTTCAGAGGACGTTAACGGGCCCAGCAGCAAAATGGTACATTGAATTGCCTAGAGCTTCGTTCGACAACTTCAGTACCTTAGCCACAACCTTTTTAACCCATTTTCAATTACCAATAAGGTATGAAACGGGAACAGAACTCCTTACCAACTTCAAACAGACGACTGCCACCCACATATCTGATCATATACATGAGTGGCGACGTCGTCGTAGGATGGTAAAAATGTACGTTCCCGATCAGCTATTAGCTGAATGGTTTATCAAGTCATTACTTCCTGCCATCACGGAAGATGTGGAAAAGGGGGGAGTCGTAACGGAAGAGCAGGTTATCGCTCGTGCGCAATATCTGGACTTGGTCTATACTCAGTCCGGCACGCTCTACGACAAAATACCTGATGCCCCTAGACCGGAATTCTCAATTCCTTCTCCTCCTAAATCAAACAATGACTCTCACGCCGGCGATGGCGTGATTAGAAAACACAAAATTTCTAGTCAAAATGCGAATGAAGAACTTCTTGCCTCAGAAGTAAATGCCATGTCGACCGACAAGGGCAAACAACTGAAGCAACCAGGGGGCAACAAGAAAAAGAAAGGGAGAAAAAGGAAACCCCCGGCAGGGTGTCATATATGCGATGAGGATCATTGGACGAAAGATTGTCCACATATAGCTGAAGTTAAGAAACTCTTTAAGAGTTCAAAAACCCCAACAGTATTGACTGATCCGTTTCCCAACCCAGGTCAAAATCTGGTTGCTAATCAAACTGCTTCCCGATCCCAAGTTCTTATGTTGTCTATCTCGAAGCAGCAAAATGATGCTTTGACAAGGAATAAAGATTACGGGAATCCACGGCTGTCGAATAACAAGGCTGATGAACAACCTAGTAGTTCGACGACAACTTTAACCAAAGTTGTGCCACCCAACATTCTTGAACCAATGATAAAGTCGCCAAAGGGAGTAGTACACAAATCGACATTTAATCCTCGTGCCAAAATAGCACAGAATTATAATATAATAGAGGACCTGGCTCAATCGTTGTCCGCTATGTCGACACTTGAGGTACCGCAAAATTTCCCCTCCCAAGAGCAAGCTTTATTATCAGCAATAGGTGGGATTGGCCCAATGGATTCCAATCTTGTGGCCTTTGATCATAAAGGATATGACCCTCAGTTACCAGCTCAACTAGCTTTCCTTATTCAAGTGAAAGCCCTCAACAAAACTGTTCATCGAACAATTATTGATGAGGGGGCATCTACATGTCTTATGTCGATGAGTTGCTGGAAAAATTTAGGCTCACCACCCTTGTCGAAATCATCAACTACGTTAAAAGCAATTGATGGACGATCATACACTCCATACGGGATTTTAAGTAACTTGCAAGTTGAACTGGGGGGCAAAACAGTAGGAATTGATGTTGAAGTAATTGATGGAAACCTCAATTACAACATCCTACTGAGAAGGCCCTGGATATATGCCATGGCCGCAGTCGTGTCGACCTACTTTAGGAAGATTGCATTTCCCTTTCAAGGAAGAATTACAGTCGTCGACCAACAAACTTTCCTCCCCGACAGTTCACAAGTTACGGGAAGCATTCCAATGATCCATGGAAGCGATCATTCGGTTCAAAATATTGGGGTAGGCCTCTGCCTTAATGGGTACTTTCGCCCTACCGCCTCCAAGTAATCTGGCGGGAGTGGCCACGGTGGAAACCTATAAAATGAAATCTTCTGTATCAAATGGATTCGGAAGATTCCTAAATATTTTGTCGGCATGGATCATCGCCCTAATAGAAATATTGTAAATACAGTGGGCTCCGAGGACGGTTCTTATCTCGTGTCAACCTCGTTAAAAAATGAAACAAGGAGTCATGAGGATAGTTCTTTTACTGTGTCAACCTCATTAAAAAAATGAAACAAACCCCCTTTCCAAATCTCAAAGGTAAACCTTCATTCCAACCACCGAGTTGAATGCAATGAAGCTTGGGGGGCATGCACCTCGATTTGCGTTATTATGCTGGGGGCATGCAAACTTATCACCGAGCAGTTTTAACGCGGTCTTCATGCTCGTTAAAAAATAAATATAAGTAGTGAGCAATGTTTCCTCCAGAGTTTAAGCTCATTTTTATCTAAAAAATGAACCTATCCCAGTAAATAACCGCTGTGATCGTAAATTTATCAGCCATAAAAGCCTTGGTCGTGTTTGCACCGTCACCTCCACTTTCCGTTTGGCCGATCATTCACCTCCACTTGATTGTTTACCTATTTTGAGGAACAGCTGCGAAGAGTGATTTCACCTAGCCCTCCTTGTGACACTGCAGTGATTGGAAAATTCCAACCTGTACCTGGAATCTGCTGCCCTGTTTATCACTCGTTCCTCAAAATACAAGTCTTCTTTGAGCTCTTTTCACTGACTCGTAAAATATGAAAATTTTGCTGAGTTTTGGCCTTCCAGCTCGTTAAAGCGACCGGAAGAGCTATCCCTCCTCTAGATTTTAATCTTTTTGGACCTGAGGGATTATTGCACAAAAAGATCGAGCGCTTGTCTAGTTCGGCTCGATAAAACTATCGAACATTCATCCCTTCTGTATTGTTTTATACTTTTTCAGACTTAAGGGATTAGATGACGAAAAAGGACCTTTGGAGTTAACTTTACGTACCTTTTCAGACTCTCTAAAAATGAAAAGGACCGAGTTGTCTTTGTCGCTAGACTCGTTAAGTGCATTAAATAGCGACAAACTTGTCTTTAGATGAGAACGAGTTTCCCTATCGCTAGGCTCGTTAAAACATAGCGATGGGCTTGCCCGAAGGGCAGGTTATAGAACAAGCATATGTTATCCTCCTCAAGCTTGACAAAAATAAAGAGGTACTGGTCAGAAATGACTGGGGAAAAATTGGGAGAATCTCAAAGCTTTAATGGTAGCAAGTCGCTCTTGAACATGACACTTTTCCTCCGTACCACATCGGGTTGGGTTGTTTCATTCACCGGTCTCATCACCATGGTCTCGCCATACCATCCACATTTGGGGTAATGCTACCGATCCATCACATCAGTGTCGTTATATGTTCAAGAGATGTTGTTCAGAAAGAGTCAACCGTGTCCCATCCACTGCCATACATCATCTTTCATCCTTTCATGACCGCCACCCTGAATCATATTTCACAGATCGTTTTCACCTTCATCACAATCATTAGCTCCGTTCCATGTCACTGATGTGGGACTCATTAAGGCCCTCCTTTGACGGATCGCTTCTTGTCGACTTCAGCTCATTATCCAAGAAGTTGATCTAGGAACAACCCCCTCAGTACTTTGAAGCTTGCATGCCTCAATGGCAAGTTTCTCACTTTCGGCGACAGGTATACATCAATGACCTTCGACCGAAAGATTTTGCGGGGTGTTCGACGCCAAGTCCTTTATTCACACCACGTGGATTGTACTGCCGTACCTTGAGGGTCATCATCGTTATCGGTGATTCCTCTCGCACTTGTTAACAATTTACATCATTGACTGGTAATCAAGCGACGTCTTTCCATGTTCGACTCCAAGAAATTATCACATGGATTGACTTGTACTTAGAGTGAAGATCGGACGAGTTTGAAGACCCCGGATCTAGTTTCATCCATCCGAGCTGCAATATATATTCAGGAAATAAAGACATTGACATGTGCAGCAGATTATCATCCTACTCAAAGGATGATAATTTCAACAGAGAATTATCAGTCTACCATCAGACGATTGTCTGTTCTATGTACAGAAAAATGTATTTATAAAGCTGAGCATGGGGGTGCCCGCCTTAGCTAGATCATGAAAGCAGTATGAAAAATAATGTATTGTATTGTATCTTATTACAGGTCACCTCTCAGCGATTGAATGAACTTCGGATCCTCCTGATAAAGCATTTCACCTGATAAACGACCTCATACTTTAGGGGGCAACTGTTATAGACATTTTTGTGCCTTACAGCATGAAGCATGAAATGTCCATAATCTAAGGGATCCAAAGTTTCTAAACATGTTGTTCCTACCCCTTGGGGAACAAGGTCAACGAACCACAGCAATCCAAACAAGTTCTCCACTGAAAATTACTCAAAAACAAGGCAATTCTGGATCATGTCAACTGCTCCACTGAGCATCTGCGCTGAATGTCAACTGCTCCATGGACCACCTACGTTGAATGTCAACTCCAACAAAGGCTACCTGCGCTGAGCGAGTTTTGACATGTGGAAGTCTCATTCCTCAATGAGTCAATGCCCAGGAAGCTTCCAAAATGACACTTGGATCAAGGAATTCGACTGGTGATGAGTAAGAGGTTCTAGATCTCCAAGTGGAAGCAAGAACCTCCAAGTGGACTCAAGAACTGAAGAAGAACTGGAGTGGGAGAGGACACTAGTCACATCTCAGGCTGACTCATCCTCTCTCCAAACTCCTATATATGGATCTCTCTCCCATGAGATCCAGAGGCTGGAATCTTGTGAATGTAAAGAATTGTTGTTGGTTTGAGTTTAGAACTATTGGGTGATTTTCTTTGAAGGAGGTGAAGAGGAGATTTCTTTCTGCTGGGAAGGTGATGTTGGATTGGGCCTCTTATGGTTGTATCACTTCTTGAACCTTACTTCTTCCATTAATAAAGCATTTGAGGTTCTTCTATATGCATGTGTCTCAATGGTGTATTGTTATGCTTGTGTATTTGATTTATTCTAATCCTTGAATCAATTATGAATGTATGCTTCTTGTAGTTTCCCTCTCTTGCTATTTTGCAGGATCTTGGTGTAGCTGGGCCAGTGAAAGAGCAAGGAGCTGGGGGCAAGCAGCAAGGAGAGAAGATTGGATCAACCATTAGCGAAAGACATCGGTTAGTGGATCTCTTTCTCCCCTCTTTTACATCTCATAAAGAAGTAATCTTAGATAGCTTTACTTTGATTGTTGCTAAGGAACTATCACCCTTAGAGTGGGATAGGGTCATTCCGTATTGGATACTTTTCCCAACAACAGCTATGGAACAAAAGATTTTATGAGCAGGATACTTCTAGCCAACACTGTTCAAAGATAGCATAACTGCAGTCAAAAGTTTCCATGCTTGTCAAATCTTTAACCGCAAAACTAGAATACCACCCACACCTCTGTAGCCAATAGTTGTTGTTGGGCCATTCGCCAAATGGGGCATAGATTTCATGCAATGTAGCCCCACCTCATCCGGGGGGAATGGGCAGTCGCAGTTGACTATTTTATGAAATGGACCGAGGCGCTACCTACATTAAACAACAGTGGCGAAACAGCTGCTCTTTTCTTTTTCAATCATGTAGTCACCAAGTTCGAAATTCCGCAAGCTATAGTCACAGATCATGGATCGCATTTCTGTAATCACATGATGGTTGAATTGGCTGCCAAATTAGGATTGTCCCATGACAGCTCTACTCTGTATTATCCGCAAGCTAACAGGCACGTTGAAGCGATCAATAAAGTCCTAAAACACATGTTGTAAAGGATGATTGGAGTCCATAAACAGAGTTGGTACCTAATCCTATACTCAGCTTTGTGGGCATACCGAACATCGGTGAGAAATGTGACCGAGTTTACACCCTTTCAGCTGGTGTATGGCTTGAAAGCAATCTTACCAGTCTAGTATGAGATTTTGTCTCTCAAGCTCGCAGTTGACCTCCTCCCTGGAACTTCAGAGGAAGAAGCTCGTTTCTTAGAATTAATCCAACTGGATGAAACTCGTCGTGACGCTGCCTTGGCTAATGAAGCGCATAAGAAACGAGTCAAAGCACAATTTGACAAGAATGTCAAACCCCACATTTTCTCAAAAGGTGACCTGGTCTTGCTCCATGATCAAGAATTCGATAAATTGGGAGCAGGTAAGTTCTAGTATTTGTGGATGGGTCCCTATATTGTTAAGCGTGTATTAGTAAAAGGAGCCTACGAACTAGTAGATTATGATGGAATTCCACTGTCGCAACCCCGAAATAGGTTGTACCTTAAGCATTATTATGCTTGACTTGGCATGGTAACTTCTTCATATGCTTTTGTTACATTTTTGTTTTCGTTAAGAGTGATCGTTTTGGTTAGGTAATCCACTTTTGCGTTTTGTTGTAGATGTCAAACCAATTGGAATCATTTGTTGGATATGCTGATGGGGCGAGTCGTAGTACGCGGAACCTATCTTCTACAGCTTGGGCCATCTTTGATCCAAGAGGCGAGTTAGTAAGTTTCAGAGAGGTGTGTACTGGTCAATCAACGAACAGCATCGCTGAATATAGCGCATTGATAGAACTCCTCTCTGATTCCATCACACATGGCATATGCTGACTTGTCGTCAGGCTAGACTCACAGCTCATCATTCTACAGCTTACAGGCATCTATTCCATTCGGAATCCAGCTATATATCGCATGTTCCTAAGGGTCAAGATTTTGGAAAGACAGTTCGATTCTATTCAATATCAACATATTTCCATAAACTTAAACACGTTAACCGATTCATTAGAAAATTATGTGTTAGATAGACGTTTGCAACGTTTGTAAAAGGAAAGCATTTTATCAATAGATTGCATTAGGATAATATAACTTAACCAAAATAAAGCTCTGAAAATCAAAAATATATATAACTGTTTATAGTTTATACATAGTGTTCTGTGTCCAGGAAAAAATCGGTCATATGACCCAAAAACTCAAAATGCAAGGGGGTACCCTAATCTAATGGTGCTCGTGATAACTAGTCACCGCCTGTGCAATCATGCATAAGAGCCTAGTCCATCAGCTCGGCACGCTAGTGGTATGGCGCTGTAATCTCAGAGGCAGCTCATCGGTCCTCACATCTGGGATACCAAGGGTGAGTCCCTTGATCTGATCCTGCAACACTGCAAGGGTCTCGGATACATCTAGGTTGTGAAGAATGGCCCTCCCTACAGCCTCTCCTACTGCAACGACAGCTTCTCCTCTCAGACACGTTGTTGGTTGCACTGGCCCAATATTTGCATAATCACATGAGTTTTGATTAGTCTTGATAAACATTTAAAAAACATAAGAACATTATGAAAAAAATAAATAGAGATATGGTCAGAGATTTTTACCTATGACACCCCACTACTCGCCAGCCGGCAGCACCAAATCCAGGTCACCCCAGAAAACCACCCCAAAATATGGATACTCAACATAAACCATCTGCTGATGGTTGAACCACTCAAAGAAAGCATCAGAGAATGAAACCTATGGTTGACCAACATGTCTGGCCATAAGTTCAACCCATCTCTGCATCTGTGGCTCAGTCGGTGGTGGTAGGCCAAGTGAAATGTACTGTGGCTGCATCAGTGGGATCTTCTCCAAGGCGAAAGCAGTCAGAATAGAACCATAGCCAAAGTTCTTCGATCTTTAGTTTTTCACCTTGGTGAGTTATTCTTTGATAACTGGAAGTATTGCATCACACCAATTGAATACCTTTGGTTCGAGACATTCCAAGGCATACTGCATATAGGACTTGTTGGCCGAGTGAAGGGCCATGCTACCAGCCAATCTAGAAAAGGTGAATAAAATAGTCCTCAAAGGTCGGTCGATGATGTCTCAGATACTGATCTTACCGTCCCTGCTCGGCTGAGATCCTTCCCTACAGTATCGGCGAATATAATCCCTCACGGATTCACCCCAACAGGCAGAACCTGAAAGTGAGAGAGGGGCACCACGCCTCGATAAACCGGTCAAAAAGTAGATATCCTCAACAGTCATGGGGATGGATTTGCCTCTTATCTGGAACACTTGGTTGGTAGGATCCCATGCATTGAGGAAATATTGCAACAAGTTGATTTGTTGCCTCATGCTAGAAATGCGGAAGAACTTGAGCAAGCCACAGTTCCGCAATGTGCGTACCTGGATCATGTAGGGAAACCATGTCCTCTTCTTCATGCTTGCGTTCATGCCATGTAATGCTCCGATGAATCTCTGAAAAACAAACAAGAGAAGAATCAGGGTCCTGATTTGGCAAAAAGCAGGCAAAATTTCCATGAAAAATCAGTGAAAAAGTTTTTCTCCTTGCGCCCATCGCACCCTAGCCATGTAATAAGTGAGATGCATACATTCTGGCCAGTGGCTAGCTTAAGATGCATCACACCTTTCGATATACACTAAGTGCGATGGGGGAAAAATGAAATGTTCAAACCCCAGAAGCCCAGAAAAGCAGGAAAACATGCTTAGAATTCAAAAAGGAAAGAATGCAATTGAAGATCTCAGGTTTAGCTCCTATCTGGTCTAGACATCGCTGAAAATCGTCCACGGAATCTCCCGAAATTAGCTGGTGAAAATCAAAGGGGAAAACACCTCCAGAGGTCCAACAGTCACAACTCCAAATGAAATGGTAAAATGAGGGGTAAAAAACTATTTTTAAGTTACCTTTCATGTAATTTAAGTAGAGAATTGGTTTTTTAACTCATTTTTCAAGCATATGTCCTCATTTCTAATCATTTTGATGGAGCAATTGAACAGGTAGTACAACCATCAAAAGAACCTAGTGTCAACGGTGAATCAAATATCAATGACCATTATCACGAGAAGTTTTACGCGAAGTTCAAGCTCGTTAAAAATTAAACCTAGCAATGAGCATATATTCCACCAGAGTTTAAGATCATTAAAAAATGAACCCACCACTGGTAAATAACCATTGAGATTGAATTATTATCAGCTTTTGAGCCTTGGTTGTGTTCTTACCATCAACTCCACTCTTTCTTAGCCGATCATACGCCTCCATTTGATTGTTTGCCCCTTTTGAGGAACAACTGCGATGAGTGATCCTATTAGCCACCTTCTTTACACTGCCGTGATTGAAAAGTTCCAAACATTACCTGGAACCAGCTGCTATCTGAAAACATCACTCGTTCCTCAAAAAGCGAGTCTCCTATAAGCTATTTTCATCTGACTCGTAAAATATGAAAAGATTGCCGAGCAATTGGCCTCTCCATCTCGTTAAAGTGATTGGAAGTGCTATCCCTCCTCTAGATTTTAATATTTTTGGACCTGAGGGATTATTACACAAAAAGATCGAGCGTTTGTCTTGTTCGGCTCGTTAAAACTATCGAAAAGTCATCCCTTTCGCATTATTTTATACTTTTTCGGACTTAAGGGATTATATTACGAAAAATGAATATTGGAGTCTTCTTTCTGTCTCTTTTCAGACTCTCTAAAATTGAAAAGAACCAGTTATCCTTGTCGTTAAACTCGTTAAAACAATAGCGACAAACTTGTCCATTCAGACAAGAGCGAGTTTCATTATCGCTAGGCTCGTTAAAACATAACGACGGGTTTTCCCAAAGGGAAAATTATAGAACAAGCATATGTTATCCTCCTCAAGCTTGACAAAAATAAAGAGGTACTCGTCAGAAATGACTGGGGAAAATTGGGAAGAAAACTTGAAGAAACTTTATTGGTAGCAGGTCGCTCTTGAACATGACACTTTCACTCCATCACCATGATTGAGTCGGGTTGGGTTATTCCGTTCACCAGTCATACCACCATTGGTCTACCGTACCATCCACTTTTGGGGTTAACGCGACCAATCCATTTTAGTGTTGCCGATATGTTCAAGAGAAGTTGTTCAGAGAATTCACCTACCTAGCTTGTGTCTCATCCACTGCAATACCTTCACACTTCATTCTTTCATGACCGCCACCCTGAACCTTGTATCATCAGATCGTTTTCACCTCTACGAAATCATTTGCTCCATTCCATGTCATAGATGTGGGATCCATCAATGCCCTCCTACGATGGGTCACTTCTTGTCGACATCAGCTCATTATCCAAGAAGCCAACCTAGGAACAACCCTTTCAGTACTTTGAAGCTTGCATGCCTCAATGGCAATTTTCTCACTTCTGGTGACAGGTTTACATTAATGGCCTTCGACCGAAAGACTTTGCGTGGTGTTCGACATCAACTCATGTATTCACACCACGTGAATTGTACTGTAGTACCTTGAGGGTCATCATCATCAGTGATTCCTCTCGCACCTGTTAACATCTTACATCATTGGCTGGTAATTAGGCAATGTCTTTCCATGTTCGACATCAGAACATCTATTCACATGGATCAACTTGTACTTCGGGCGAAGATTGACGAGTTTTGAAGATCCCGGATCTAGTTTCATCCATCCAGGCTACGATATATTCAGGAGAATAAAGACATCAAATTTACATCATTGCTGCACAAATAATCATCCAAACTAAAGGATGATGGCTCTACCAGAATCATCAGTCTGCACACAGACGGTTGTCTGTCCTATGTACATGAAAATTAATTTATCAAATCTAAGCATGGGAATGCCTGCCTCAGCTAAATCATGAAAAATATTATGAAGATAATTTATTGTATTGTATCTTATTACAGGTCACCTTCTAGTTCGAAAAACCTCAGATCCTCATTATAAATCATTTCACCCGACATCAAAAGGGTTTACGACATCATGCTTTAGGGGGAAACTGTTATAGACATATTTGGGCATTGCAACCCCAATCATACATGTCCATAAACCAAGGGCTTCTAAGTCCCTGAAAGTGTTGTTTCATATCCTAAAGGAGCAAGGTCAGCTGATTACATCATCTCCTAGAAGTTCTCCATGAAAAACTACTTAGAACTGGTCAAAGCAGGACCATATAGACTGCCCAGTGCTAAAGGTGCGATGCATCTCACCTGCCACATGCAAAAAGTGTGATGCATACTGGAAAGCCCTTCTATAGGGTGCAATGAGAGAGAGAAGACAAATGGCACAAGCAGTTTGCTAGGTGGAAACCCAAAGAATCTTCTAGAAACTGCTCATTTGACACTTGCCTCTCTGAGTTTGCCCAGGGATGAGTAAGGGATCTAAAATATCCATGTGGAACCAAGAACTATCAGTGAAATGACACTAATCAAAATCCCAGAAGCTGACTCACTCCCGTGTAAACATCTATATATGGATCCCTCATCCAAGAGATCCAGAGGCTGGAATTTTGTAATTTGCAAGGAAGCATTGTTGGTTTCTCTTTGAAGACATTGTGGGGTGATCTTGCTTTGTATGAGGTGAAGAGGGATTTCATGCTGGGAGGATGGCGCTGGGTCAGACCAAGTGGTTGTAATTCTCCCTTCTACTACTTTTACTAATAAAGCTATTTGAGTTTTCCTCCATATTCTTGTGTATCTCTAAATATTGTGTTGATATATGCATTTGTATGGTCAATATATATCTGATCCTATATTGTTTACAGTGATAGATCTCTATGCTTTGATGGTATTATGCTGTTGTGAATCTACAGGTGCTCTTTGAAGCGAGACAAGTAAGGAAGCAGTTGCGAGATTCTGTCAAAGGAGAAAGGAAACAAGCAAGGAGCCACGCGGAAGACTGAGTTTGGTACTCTCTGCTTCTTTCTCATCTCTCTCTCGTAAAGGAAAAACAAGTGACTTTAATCTATTTGTTTCTAAGATAGCTACCCATCTTAGTGGGACTAGCAGCTCTGCATAGACACTAGATTTCCTGATAACACACCCAGACAGACTTTGTTCTTGTTTCTACCAAAGTAGGAACTCAAATTGACTCTAAAGTACAAATGATTGATGTTCCTCCAAGCCTTGTTGATGTAGGAACTCAGACCGACTCGCAATTTACCTTTAATTACAGAGGAGTACAAACAGAGGATGTTCCTCCCTATACTCCCTTTATTGTAGAAGCAACCATTAAAGTCTTGCACAAAACTATGGAGAAACAACAAGAGACCATAGCTAGAAATCAGGGAGAAGTGGTACGTTGGAAGGAACATCAAGAATTACTCCAATGATTCAGAGCACTAACAACAATCGAATATGATACCTATGTGCAACTGAGGGCATCTGAGAAGAAAGTACAAAAATTAAAGGACCACCTTCAAAAGGCTACAAAAAAAAGGAAATTTTCTCCATATATTTAGATGCCTTGGCATGCAGGTCCCCAGCTCATAATTATTCTTTGTATTTACTTGAGAGATATCTAGTTCTCAAAGTTAAAGCTATACAATTTGTACAACCATATGAGTTTAGAAATGTACTGGATTTCATTTCTACTTTCCACAAATAGGATGAATATACAATGTGTCTTCTATGTGAATTATATATGCATAATTTATTTTTAGAAGAGCATGTGGAAGAAAATATTGTCCCATTTATTGGAGACATGCAATTTCAAGTTTTCATATCATTTTCCAAACATTGCGTGAAATGGGAAAAAATATTTTCACACCTTCCAGACGAGAGAACATGGTCTTGATCTTTGGTTTAGAGGGGAGCCTAATAACCCCTTTCGAACACAAATTCGTCATGGTATCTTCATAGAAAAACATGGTGTTTCTTCTATGCTTGAATAGATCCATTATAATATCATGTATTCAGGGATGGAATATCTGGAAGATATCAAGGATGAGGCCCTTCATGTAGCTAAAGTAAGATGGCAGGAATCGCCTAATGGAGTTAAGAATAGAGAGGCCTTTGAATATCACAATTTCCAGTATGCCATGACCAGAGTAGAGGACTATGCTCACTTGGTATTGGAAAGATGCATCAATTGGATAGGGTGCAGTTATATATGTCCCATGATTTGGTGCCCTCAATCTTTTTATGAATTTGATTACGACTCATCAGATGTAGGTAAGTATGTGGCTTTCAAAGAAATCCAAAATAGAAATGGATTCAGGCATAGAGGAGAGGAAGCTTATGAAGCTTACTCCTTGACTTCCTTACATGTTAATCATTTGTTTGCATGAGGTCATACAGAAAGGTTAGTTTGGGGGTGATGTTGGGCCTCATAACTGCCATAAATTCCTTGCCTTACTTCTTAGTTTCCATATTATTTTCCAAGTCTTTTTTGTAAATAGGAAATGATAACTTATGTAGTATGGATTCTAGTAGTGTTTTATATGTATTTATTATTTTATTATTTTTATGAGCGGACTTGACCAATAAAGTGTCATTTACTTACGAATGAATTCTTATTTTGGACAGAAATCTAATGATGCATTAGCATTTGATGCTGCTTCTTGGAATGATTGCAGTAGATTAGATAGCCTCGGGATGTTATACTCCATTTGGAGAAAATTAGTTAAAGAAAAGCTTCTGACCTGATCCTCTGAATGTATAAAAATCTTTGTAGCTTAAATGAGCATCCTGAGAATCTTTAGATTCTGAGGATCACTCATTATTAGAAATATTTTTTTGTCCTTATCTTTTATCAACATAATATAAAAACTCTCATTAAGCCTTGAAATGGGTTGTTCACGTTGTAATATTGTTTTGACATAAGCTCAGACTTGCGAATATATTATTTGTAATTGGTTCTCTATAATTTAATGGAAGTGTTTATTACTCAAGGTTAATCTGTTGTGCTAATTATTTTCATAAGGTAGTTTGATTCTGTTGATTTTGGCCTGATCATGGAAGCAACACTGTCTTCACTTGTATCATTAAATTAGTGTTTGATTCTCCTATTTCATCTATTTCCCTTTCCACATGTGTTCTTAACTTTTTGTTGTTTTCTTATTAATTTGAATGCTTTGCTTTGAATCAAATTTATCAAGATTTTTACAGAATAGATTTGTTGTAATTAATTTTCTAAAAGAATTTTCATTTCTTACCATTTCTTGTAGATTATCATAGATCGTTATCTTGCTTTCTTAATCGCTTTTGATATTATGATCCTGCAATACTATTTTTCTACTTTGTATTTGTTGTTCCCTAAGAAACAAATTGATGTCCAGTAGGTTTTATTTTGTTGTTTCCTTAGAATAATTTATAATTTAATGTTTTGAATGGTTGTCTATAATTATAAATTGCATGATGAGTTGATTTCTTTGATATTTCAGCTTTTCTTCTCAATAGTATAGTAGTAACTAGTCATACCAACATTTCTCTTGCATAAACTATGTCGATAACCTTAAAATAAAAAAATAAAACCTCAGGTTTATAAGTTAATGTGTAGTATTTAGTTGGTCCCTTTAGGAACCATTAATTGGCTCAACAACCTGTTCACGTAGAATCTGCATGGTTGTAGCAAATTCTTCTGCATCAACACTTCAAACTTCTCCTTTTCCCAAGTTTACAAGCTTAGATATGCATCTTGGGTGCATTCCACATAGAGTTTGAAATGTAGTTCTTTATGTGCTCCCATTAGGTGAATCATTATAGGAAAAGTCAACCTAGGGGAGAATTGGATCCCATTGTTTATTGTGCTCATTTACCAAACATCTAAATAGATTTCCCAAGCTTTTGTTTACTACTTCAGTATACCCATCTATTTGAGGATGATAGGTTGAATTGTATGCAAGGTTTTTCCTAAGATTCCTCCACAAAGTGCTCCAAAAATGCTTAACAAATTTTGTGTCTTGATCTGAGACTATGCTCCTAGGTATCTCATGTAATCTCATGATTTCCCCGAAAATAAATTTGCAATGTGGGTGGAATCATAAATATTTGAACATGGTATAAATTGTTCCATTTTTTAGAATATGTCCACCAATACAAGAATTAAATCATTATTTCACTAAGTTTTAGGCAAACCCAAAAAACAATCCATATTAATGGCATCCCATGGTTTGCTTGGTATGAGTATTGATCGATATAAACCAACATTTTGTTGTTTCCCTTTGGCATATTGTCAAATTTTACACTTATCCACAAAGTTTTCAACATTAGGTCTCATTCTTGGTCAGAAATAAAAATAACTTAGTTGAGCATATGTTTTATCATGGCTAACATGATCAGCTAGTCCTCCACTATGTTTTTATTTTAGCATATTATCCCTCATCAAACGATTTGGAATGCACAAATAGCCACCCTTGAACAATAGTCCCTCCTAAATCATATATTAAATCCAAGGCGTTCTATCTCTCATCCCTAGATTCTCGCACACTTCATAAGCTTCTCTAAATTATGGGTCCTCCTTATACATTTCTTTGAGATGTTCAAATCCCAAAGTACCTACTTGGAATTCCTGCAAAACCAAGCACCTCCTGCTCAAAGAATTTGAAACCATGTTAGCATTACCACTAATATGTTTAAGGAAAAAAATTAAAACTTTGCATGAACTCAACCCATTTGGCATGCTTATGATTTAACTTCTCCTACCTGTTATAAAATGCAAAGCAGGATTATCACTATACAAAATAAACTCCCTAGGAATGCCAATAACGAATCCATTTTTTTAGGGATTATATCATTGCATAAAATTCTTTGTCATAGGTGGAATATTATTTATATTTGGTTTCATTCAATTTCTCACTGAAATGAGAAACATGTTTATCCTCTTGACTAAGAATAATATCAATGTCCATTTCGCTTGTGTCACACTTAACTTGGAAAGGTTTTTGAAAATCAGGTAGATCTTGAATTGATTTCTCTGTTATCTTCTCTTTCAACAATTCAAACTCTCTATTAGTTGTAGCAATCCACTTTAATGCTTAATGTTTCTTTTTTATGGTCTGAACTATAGGCGCACATATATGGCTAAAATTCCTAATGAAATTTCTGTAGAAGCTAGCCAACCCATGGAAATTTCATACCTCATGAATATTCTTTAGAGTAGGACATTCCTTGATAGCTCTCACCTTATCTAGATCCATTTGTAATCCTTCTAGAGAGGTTATCAAACCCACATAGGTTAACTTTGTTTTCTTGAAGGAACATTTCTTTAGGTTTATCAACAGTTTCTCCTACTGCAATCTCTTCAGCACCAACTTAAAGAACCTCAAATGTTATTCCCTATTTTTACTAAATACAATAATATCAACCAAATATACAATTAAAAATTTTCAAATAAATTACTTAATGACTTCATTCACGATTCTCATGAACATACAGGAGAATTAGTCAAGCCAAAAGTAATAAATAGGCACTCATATAAACCATCATTGGTTTTCAAGGCAGTCTTCCATTCATCTCCCTCTCTCATCCTAATCTAGTGATGTCCACTTTCAAAATCTAATTTTGAAAAATAATTTGCACCACCCAAAAAATCCATTAAATCATCCATATGATGTAAAGGAAATATGTACCTTACAGTTTTCTTGTTTATTTCTATGGAATCCATACAATTTTTCTACCCTCCACCCTTATTAGGATTGAAAAATGTAGGTACAACACTATTGGCTTGGGGGGCCCTGACCCAAGTTCAGAGTTAGTTGCGCCAAACAAATCCCTACACTACTGGCCCTTTCAGCATCAATCTACAGTGTGCAAACTAAATTCTCACCTGAAGCAGTATGGGGGGATGCTGGAACCAAGTTTCTAAACTCGGAGATCTGTGTGATGTCCTTTTAACGACCTAGATCTACCTTCGCGTAGACCTCTATGCTCCTACAACCTATTGTTGTAATTTCCTTCAATTAGCCTTTAGACCTCTACGAAGGTCTACGATTGGTTTTTACGGACCATGAATAGGTGAATTAGCTACTTACATGCACCATAGATCATTCTTAGACCATTATTTGCTAAGATATACTTAAGTGTTTGATAATTTTAACAGAAAGCATTATAATCTTTGTGTAACCAATTAACAATAATTGTGTTCAGATAACAATGTAACTCAAGTAAAGTTGTGCATCAATACACCATTATTTCATAAAACCATTATTCATCACAACATAAAGTGCATTCATACATAACAAAAGTTAATAGATAAAACACAGGAATTTCTACAACAATCTTCTTTATTGATATTCAGTTAAGCTTACAGACTCAAGGCTTTCCTGCGAACTCAGCTGCAGGGGTCCGCACACTCAGTTGCGGACACTACTCTAGGCTTCTGTGCACTCAGCTGCAGAGCCTTCCTCCTTACTCTCCTGCGCTAACTCTCTAGACTCTATTCGTCGTACCCCTAGACAACTTCCATTACCTACCTTAGACATCCCTAAGACACACCTATTTATACAATCCCATGTTCCATGAACCATGGGTATATCTTCAAAAGCCAACTCCAGTTACATAAAAGAAGGGTAAGACCCTTTTTAACTCTTAACTATCTACGCACTCCGCGACCACAACTTGCGGAGACTTCATATCTTTTTACTTCAAAATTTGGGCTTTTGCCCCAAAACTGACCTAGGGGACCTCATCCCAACAGGCCCCCAACACAAAGATCATGATTCACCCTCGAGTCACTCATATAGCACAAAGATCTTTCTGCGAAGATCCCCCAACTCCAATTGCACCACTGCTACTTCAGCTGCGCTCTACGTGGTTACGAGCTTCTCTTGTTCAACCAGTTGTTCTATCGCTAGTCCTTCACTGTCCTACTTGATCTTCTGCTGTGTAAGTTGCAGGTTCGCCAACTTTTCTTGTATGTTGGTGGAGACTTTGTAGGCTTCTTCCAACCAAGGATCCAACCATGCCTTAAGGACTACCTCTTTTTCTCTGCGGCTTCTACTTGTGTAAGGAGTTGATTCCCCTCCTACAACTTAGCGAGGCACTGCACTGTAGCCAATGTGCGCTCCATTTCCCGCACTTCATCGTACTGCTGCTGAAGCTCGAGGGTCTCTATTTTTAATCTCTGTAGGTTGGGATCTTCTACAGGGTCATAACTACTTCCATGGTCTACTCAAATAGCATTGTGCAGTCCACTACAACAGCATCGACAATAGCTATTCCATCATTAACAACAACTTCACATTGTTCCCTAACTTCTGGTGAGGTCGAGGATGTGACTTGAGCTCCAATTCTATGATTTTTAGGTTGAGCTTGAACTAAACTTGGGCCACCTCTATCTTAGCATCATGGACACCTGTTGCAAGCTTCCTGATCTTAGCCTCAAGTAGCGCCTCCTACAGTATGTGAAACTATGACATTGTCCTGCATGCTTCTGCTACTGTGGCTGCCAGCTAGGCGCTCTGCACCTAGATTGTTTTCTTTACCTTTAGGACCTTTGTCTTCTCAGTGAACATTTTCTCATTGTTCACCTGGTATTCATTGATTAAGCTAAGAGCACACTGGTCCCGTGCTCTTAGCTCCACTGTCACACCTATCTACAACTTGTAAAGATACTCATTGGGGAGCACTGGAAGGTTGAGGCTGATGTTCTTCAAAGTACTCATGATGACCTTGTCATTGTCCGATTCCGCGCTCAAAGACCCTTTAGGTAGTGCAACTGCCTGGAGATCAATTGATATGATCATCTCTATAGCCTGACTGGTCCCTAGAGCCAAGCTTGTCTATGCAGTGCTCACCTTCCCTGTGCCCACCTATATGCTACTGGTTTGGATCTACAGCTTGCGCAGATCCTTCCAAAGAGTGCCTAGCGACTGCAGGTGCTTTTGTTCGAATTGTTTCTTTAGTTCCGCTATGGTGTCGCACACTTTATCTCCGATCTCGTTGAGATTTCCTTCTGTAAGCGTGATGGGATCCACTGGTGGCTTCATTTCTTTTGACTTCTTCTAGGGCCCCTCCTTATGTTGTTCCCTGTACCTCTTCACCAGGAATGGAGTGCTCTGTCCTTCGTCTCTACCACCTCCCTGCTCTTACTGCTCCTCTTCCTCGATCTAGGGCAAAGGGGATTTACTGCTCCACTCAAAGTCACACTGCTCATGTTTAACCTACTTCTTTGTAGTGCACTCCTTTTCCAGCTGGGCCCTTTCCTCGGCCTCCTTTCTTCACTTCTTGGCCAACTGCTGGACCACCTACTTTGCTGCCTCATTCTTCTTCTTCTTCTTCTTCGGGGAACTCCTCGTGCCTTTGCTAGTGCCTATAGCCATATCGAATGGAGAATGCCAATCTGTCGGCCATCACTTGATAACCTCCTGAATAGCATCATTTGTGGCAAGATAAGGCAGATCACACCATTTTTGTTGCGGATCCTTTCACGCCCTAATATACATGTGGTGGAAGTCTGCCTTAAACTCTGCATACTCTAATAACTGCACAAACATAGTTGGGGACAATCGTGACTTCTTGTTGATGTCCATGTGAAGGCTCATTCTTAGGGATTAATGTACAGGTGTTTCGTAATGTAGAAAACCCTCAAGGATCTTCTCAAGATCCTTGACAGGCAGTCAGATTAGTTGCAATTGTCACAAATATACATGCATATCTATGTTTAACAAATGACTATCCAAACTGAGAAGGGATTATTACCTCGAGTCTTAGTGTGGTGTTGTTGGAGAACGCAATTCAATTAGGCGGAAGACCCCTGAGACGGCTCTAGATCAAAACTTGCACATAGAAAAGACAAGCATAATATCACAACATAAAACCTTGATAAACAAATGCATGAACATATAAAAGTTATCTAGTTGCATATAACTAAGCCACTCATGCTAGAAGATATTAGATCAGCATATAAACAAGTTTATACTACCAACATCACAGAGTGGACAACACAACTGCAGCTCTATATTGATGTAGAAAGAGTGATTACAAAAATCAGTTGCATCAACCTTCCCTTACCCCTCCAGCCCCTCTCTCTCTCTCTCCCTTCTTAAACTCTTCTAATGCCTTAGTCTAAGACTCTTCTTTACAGTCAAATAGGCAATCCTTTCAAATGTTTCAACCCCTTTCACAATGGCCCAAGCCTTGCATATATAGCATGTAGGTTTAGGGTTACCAAGTCCTTCATGAGTTCCATTAGGCAAAAGCAGTGATGTTTCCATGCTTTAGTGCCCTTTCTGGTTTGCATGCACCATTTGGAATTAGTAATTCCCCCAAATAGGTCGAAGGCTGATGTTTCCCTACTTTTATGAGCTGACATAGGAGAGAATCTAGGGATATTTTCTCATTCAATTCACTCCTTTGACCCATAGAAACTGATGTAAGGTCACTAATTCTTTTCCCGAGGTAGAAAGTAGAGTTACTCTAGGCACTAACACACCCTTAGGCTTGCTGAGACGCTTTATAAAGCAGGCTGATAGTGTCTAGATAGCGTTAGCTTGACAACTGGGCATGTGAACTTGGTCAGTCCTCCGGTCATCATGTCTTTGTCCTCTAAGTCAATGAGGAGGTAATTTTCCTATATAAGAGATGTCCCCTAAAGTGTGAGATGAGAGGTTGTGATGATGGCCAAAATACTTTATATTTAACTGTCCTTTTATTTGGAAAAGAGAGAGAGAGGATCAGAGTTTCGAGCAGTACAGGAAACTTGATACAACACATATATATAAAACAATTAAATCATGTCATGAGTCTTATACAATGTTGTACTTTTGGGTGGCACATGCAGATGTATTGTGCATTGTGTGTTGAAGTGCCCCTTTAGGGGGGAAAATCACAAGGTCAACAACCAGCCTTTCGATATGAAGATTGTTAGGCAGCAGTGGGTTTTGACTTGAGGAGGGTTCCTCTGCATGAGCGACTAGAGCTCCATAAGATTTGGCTCTTGTTTGTAGATCTAATGTTCCAAAGGTGTAAACGGTAGATGGTCATTCACCAGCTGAAGGATGTTGCAAACCACCATTGCCCCCTTGCGAGGGATGGGGTTGGTTTGCAATAAGGTGTTGTTGCTACTGAGTGGGGAAAGGATTATTTAGGACAACAGGGGTCTTGCCAGTGTCATTTTTAGCAAAGAAATATGTGCATTCCTGAATATGCAGACAGTGATAGGTCATGTGGTCTTCAACACAGACTCTGCAAGGGAATCTCGTGGGTTTATCCTTTCCATTATCATAGGGTGCAAGAACATTCTGCTTTAGGTTTTTCTGCTTTGTTGACTACTCTTCAGAAGAAGCAGTATTTTTTTTATTCTTCTTATTCTTATAACTAGGATTTTGTGTAAACTACACAGATTTTATCATGGTGGTAGGAAGAGCAGTCAATTTGGTAGAGGGGTCCACTAACATCTGGGAAATGTGATCGCTGAGTTGTTTTACAGCAACCCTAGAGGTTGCGCCGATAATCCCATCGGCATGCGCTCCGGGTTGCTGAGTGGTGAGAGCATTGGAGTTGTGAGGGGCATTGGGAATTACATCATATAGAGTGCCAGAATGCGAATTTATCATATCTAAGTGCTGGGCACGACGAATGGATTGGTATTCTATGACTGCACCACCTAAGGTGACATCCATAGCTATTTGGGGGAGTAGAGACTTGCAGAACCAATCTGCTAATAGATAGTCTGGGAGGGGAGCTTTAACTAACCTCTGCCTACATATCCATTCATGTATATGATCAGAGATGTGGGTGGCAGTATCCTGACGTAATGAAGTCAGGATTTCCATCCCAGTTTCATAGTGGATGGGTAGCTAGAATTGCTTTAAGAATTCCATCGCTAGAGCGCCAAAGGTATTGGATGACGCATGTGGTAACTCAATGTACCACTTGGTTGCATTTCCAGTAAGGGTGTGGGGAAAGAGACATAACCTAAAATCACAGACACTAACGGGGGGGGACATAGTCGCAAATAGCACGCTGTGTGGGCAGGATACCTGAGTCCCTAACTCAGCTCCGATATCCCTGAAGGGATCCCCAATACACAAAATACCCAAAGGAGATGTAAGAAAAGGCAAACTACCTTCACTTATAGTCTGATGTTGTCTCTTATTTAGCTATGCTTTTATTGGAGTGGTCTTGGATAGTATGCGTGCAGAAGGATTTCTCTCTTTAATGACACTAGTTTCAGTGTATGATCTTGGGAAGTTTAACTTACACTGCCTATCCCAATATCCTAGCCTAAACTAAAGTGTGTTTACTCTAAAAAGAGTTGTGGATTGATTTTATTAGGTCGATTTTAAATGTACTTTGTTAGAGTCTTCATTAGGGGTGTTGATGTATGAAATTATATGGGACTCTGACTCAAATCATGCAAAAACAATGCTTGTAAATTTTCACTTTCGATGAATAAGTTTCTTCTACAAAGGGAGAGTCATTCATACATCAATATTTATACCATGCATCCTATTCAGTAAAACACTAGCATAACCAACATAACTTTAATGCTCACTAACAACTATTGAAACCAAAAAATGCAGAACTTAACCAGCTAAGCAGAAAACAATAAAACATTTTGTATTTTCCTTTTAATGAAAACAAAAACTTTAAGAAGTAAATTTATTTTCTTAAAAAATATTTGTTCGGGACACAGATCAGTCAAACTAGTGCAGCTGTAGATCCCTGATCAGTCTACAAGAAGATTTCCCAACCCATGAGTTCATAGGGTAAGCTATTTATCAAGAAATTTCAGAGCATTATTCAGCACTAATGCTCTGTTTGTGAGGGCATAATGATTTATAAAGCACTGTTTTCACTAGTAACCTGCGTTCGTGAGGAAAAATACTCTAAAAAAAATGGGTTGTGGGGATCAGATCTAGGGCTGAGCACTGAGAGAAGGGTGCTATATGGTCCTGAGTGGTCAGAAGGGAATGAAGAAGTACATGATGGCCTGGAAGAAAGAGAGATCTAGGAGCTTTCTGGGAAAAACTAGGAACTAAGTGTAGTACCCAACGGAGTCACAAATTCTACTATAGCGATTAATGCCCAGGTGTTTGGTGATGTAGAAAACCCTCAAGGATCTTCTCAGGTTCCTCGACAGACAGTCAGATTAGCTACAGTTGTCACAAAGATACATCCATATATATGTTTAACAAATTAATATCAAAGCAAGAAGGGATTATTACCTCGAGTCTTAGTGTGGTGTTGCTGGAGAATGCAATACAGCTAGCTAGAAGACCCCTAAGCCGGCTCCATATCAAAACCTGCACATAGGAAAGACAAGCATAATATCATAGCATAAAACCTTAATAAATAAATTCATGAACATATAAAATATATCTAGTTGCATATAACTAAGCCACTCATGCTAGAAGATATTAGATCAGCATATAAACAATTTTATACTACCAACATCACGAAGTGGAAAACACAACTACAGTTCTATATTGATGTAGAAAGAGTGACTACAACCATCAGTTGCATCAGCCTTCCCTTACCCCTCCAGATCCTCTCTCTCTCTCCCTTATTAACCTCTTTTGATGCCTTAGTCTAATACTATGGCCCAAGCCTTGCATATATAGAATGTAAGGTTATGGTTGCCAAGTCCTTCATGAGTTCCATTAGGAAAAAGCAGTGATGTTTCCATGCTTTAGTGCTCTTTCCCATTTTCATACTCCATTAGGAATTAGTAATTCCCCCAAACAAGTCGAGTTTTGATGTTTCCCTGCTTTTATGAGCTGACATAGGAGAGAATCTAGGGATATTTTCTTAGTCAATTCACTCCTTTAACCCATAGAAACTGATGTAGGGTCACTAACGTTGTTCTTGAGGTAGCAAGTAGAGTTACCCTAGGCACTAACACACCCTTAGGCTTGATGAGAAGCTTTATAAAGTAGGTTGATAGTGTCTAGATAGTGTTAGCTTGACAACTAGGCCTGTGAACTTGGTCAGTCCTTCATTCATCATGTCTTTATCTTTTGAGTTGATGAGGAGGTCATTTTCCTATATAACAGCTCACCTCCATCAACACCTAGAAAAAAAAATTCTCTGTGACCCGCGCGGAGTCCTTTGTGGGCCAAAGGGAGGCCAACTATGCAACCTTCAACAATCCTTTCTCCAAGGGAGGAAATTCGTTGTCCTCCAGTAGCTCCCAAGCTACTAGCATGATGGAGAAACAACCACACATAGTGGAAGGTTTTTCTCTGGTCTTGAGCCTCACAACAATTCACAAGGAACTCGCTGCAGAGGTAGTGTGACCAGTTAAACTGCACGCCTTTCGCGCACTATGCAGCTAACAAGATTATTGGTGCCAGAACCTCGTCCATGCGACATTTCCTCATGACCATACCAATGAGGATTTGCATGGAAATTTGCAGCACAAGGCTAGTGATAGATGTGATGGAGTACCCATGTGACTTCTTAACTAGATCATACTTATTCTTCATCTTTTTTTCCAGGTTGCGCTCACTAGTTTTTCTGCCAAACTCTTTTGTTGGATTTAAGCCTGAATATGGTAGGAGTGTGATCTAATGGATAAACATGTCTGTAATTAGGATCGGTGCACTCAGCCACAAACATCCATCATGTACCATGCTCAACAATTTCTTAATACAGATGATATTGACGTTGGAGTGGTGGTAGTGCAAATCCACTCGATTGGCTCTAACGCGGTGACACCGATTCTTCATACTACACTCACTTCAAGTAGTTCTCCTTCGTGAGGTGGGGGAACCTCTCATGTCCACTAAATCCCAGTTCTTTTAAATGGGGAATCCATGCTAGGCGCGGGCCTTCAAAGGTGATGCCTTCTGGTAGCAAGGGCATATTTATGAGGAATTTCACCACATCTGGGTCCTTAGTGACCTTCAGCTTTCCCTTACATAGAGGGATGTAATCCGAAAATTTGGAGATGGTCTCCACGCCCTCGGCATATATATTCTCTGTGCCCTCTTCGGCCTCCAAATCTACAACTTTCTCCTTATCCTTCATCGATTGTTTATCTTTCTTCTAGGCCTGGGTAGTAGAATGCTTCCTTAATGACTCGCACACCAGCATTGGCCTCTTCTGCTTGTCTTTCTTTAGCTTGGTATTTTCACACACTGGTGTAGGCTTCGGCCTAGGCGACCTCAACGCCATAGGCATAGGAGCCAGAGCCTCCATGCTAATAACTTCTAGAGTTGCTCCTTCAGAGGCAACAATTCCTCTGGTGCTGGAAATCTCACCTAGTCCAGACATAGTGCTGAGAATAAACTTTTGGGTATCCTTAGTTAACATATCAAACACAGAGCTTGCTAATAAATCTACGAAAAACTAAGGATTCAAAAATGATGGACAGCAAAGCTTAAAAATTCTAAGGATTCAAAGTGTTCTTTCTTGGATGGCTATGCATAATTTATAGGAAAATTTGAATTCAAATTCAACTGTTCCCCCCAAAATCTATCCATAAATGCTGATTTGGCAGCACATCTTCAAAGATTTCATCCTTAAATGTCGCCCCCCCACTCCTCTTAACTGTCTCCTGGCTGTCAAATCATCAACTGTGACTGTAATAGTCATTTTATGGTTGTACTACATGGTATCTCCCCTCATAGCACAACTCCCTTCATACACCTTCTGATACTGTGACATCACCCCTTTCCGTGCAGCCCCTCTGTTACGTAGTTCCACCAACCTGGAAGTGTATTTTATAGTCTCACGCTCCCTTGCAATTGCCCGGATCGCTAATACTGTCCTACCATCATGTAGCCATTGAGCCGAATCCCCTGTGTATGGCTTCAATCGGCTTCCATTTACCCTTCTCGGAAATGGTTCTCCATTCAACTTTGCAAGCTGAACTGTGCCACCATATGCAATTTCTTTGATGGCATATGGCCCCAGCGAGTGCATCTGAAACTTTCCTGGAAACTTAGCAAACTTACTATCATAAAATAAAACTAATTCATTTACCTTGAAGGTGCACAGTTTGATGTGTCGATCATGTCAAGATTTTTCACGTTCCTTCTAAACCTACTAATGGAATCCAGCCAAAAACCTATCTTCTTCGAGCTCCATTAGTTGCACAAGTCATTCTTCTAAGGCTCCGTGGTCTGCCATTCCTATGAAAGCTACTATGCATAGACTAGGCATGATATATTCCATAGGCATTATAGCCTCTACACCATAAACCAATCGGAAAGGCGTTTGACATGTTAGCTTTTTGCAAGTAGTCATGTATGCCCATAATACCATCGGTACGCACACATCCTAATTATTCTGTTGTGCATTGAAAATATTCGTTAGCGCATTCTCCAATATCTTATTAAAAGCCTCAACTGTTCCATTGACCTGAGGATGATATGGTGTACTTTTCTGATGGTAAACCTGGAACTCTTCTATCAACGCATTGATCATTTCATTGAGAAAATGTGTACCGCAGTCGATGATCAATACCTTCGGGTAACCGAACCTGGTCAACACATAGTCAAACAAAAACCTTTTTTTTGTTTCCCTATACAATCCTTCATAGGTTGTGCCTCCGCCCATCTCGTCAAATATTCGGTCGCAGTGATGATATAGTGCGTACGTATTTTCTTCCTTGGGGGCTGAATCGGTCCTACAAAATCAATTTCCCATTTCTCAAATGGCTACAATGAGACCTGCGGATTCAGCGGTAGCTCATCCCTCCGCGATGGCATAACCATCCTCTAACATGCATCACATGCCTTACAATATGCTTTAGAATCTTTATGCAGCATCGGCCACCACAACCCAACACGCAATTTTTTTTTCTTGGTTTCCTGTCCCGCAAAGTGCCCTCTTGCAACTCCTCCATGAGCTTCAACAAGGATACTATTTCTTTCAAAATCGGGCACATATCATCGAAGTATCTCATCCAATCCCATTTTATACAAATGTTCTCCAATTACAAAGAAATCTACCGCGTGCACTACCAAATATTTTTTTTGCTGGCTAGTGTATTCTTTTGGAGTTGTCCCTATAGTCAGAGAGTGGATAATATCCGCAAAGTGGTTATCCACTACGCGGACTCTGAAGAGCTGCGCATCGAGCAACCCTTCCTCCAAATTAGTAGTCTCCTCTCTCGTTTCAATGTAGGACAGATGGTCATGTCCTGCATTCAACCTTCCTGGCTTCACAATTACCTCAAAATCATATGCTTGGAATAACAACAGCCATCTGCATAATTTCCCCCCAATGCAGACTTATTGACTAGATACTTCAATGCAGAATGGTCTGTGTACATCTTGAAATGTCTACCTAATAGGTAGAGTTCAATTTTTTGGAGCACGTACATCATAGCCAATCCTTCACGCTCTGTTGTGGAGTAATTCTTCTCAGCCTTTGATAATTTTCTACTTGCAAATGCTATAGGGTGATCCAGTTCTCCTTCTCCAGCCTGTGTTAGTACTACTCCCAACATAATACATGAGGCATCAACGTGCACATGGAATTCTTTCTTCCAGTTTGGGAAGACCAAGATCGGCATGGTAACCATTTTCTCCTTCAAGACATCCAGACTATGCTGACATTCTTCATTCCAACAGAATGTAGCATCCTTCATTAGCAACTTCTCCATGGGCATGGTAATATGGGCATAAGCCTTGATAAACTTCCGATAGTACCCAGTATGGTCTAGCATTGTGCACAACTATTTAACACTCCTTGGGGATTCCAAATTGATTATTATCGCGATCTTGGCAGGGTCCACCATGAGTCCTTGCTTGCATACCACATGACCCAACAAAATCCCAAAGGGGACATAGAACAAGCACTTCTTCAGGTTTAGCATGATCTGATACCTTTGGCACGTATCCTACATCAATTGCAGACTAGATACATGGCGCTTGACTAAACCCAAACACTGTCAGTCATCAAAATATACCTCCAAGAATTTGTGAATAAATTCTTTGAATGTCAAGATGACTACACGGGAGAATATCTTTGGCGCATTCTTGAGTCTGAAGGTCATCACTGTGTACTGAAAACACCTCCATTTTGTATCGAAGGTTGTTTTACTCCTGTTGTTTGGTGGAATCTTGATCTGATGGTACCAAGAGAATGCATCTGTAAATGAGTAGGCATCTTTCCCTCTCCCATTATCCAGTACTTCATCAGTAAATGGTGTTGGGAAAAGAACATGAATGCACACATCGTTAAGCTTTCTTAGATCTACGCAAATCCTTATCTCTCCCTTTTGCTTCTTTTCCTGAACTACCATTGGGCTCACCCAATCAGATTCCTCCACTGGTTCAATAATACCCGCCTCAAGCATCTTGTCCAACTCCACGTAGAACTTTTCCTTGTATTTGGGATTAAGGCAATATAGCCTCTGCTTAACGGGCTTTGCGTCCAGTTTCAGAGTTATTTTCATCACTCCAAAATTGCCTATGATGCTTTCAAGTCCGAAAATTTTGTAGTAAACAAATCTTGATATTCACGGAGCAACTCAACGACTTTATCTAATGTAGCATCATCCCAGTAATCCCCAATCTTTGGAAACTTTGGCTCCGCCTCTGTGCCAATGTTTACTTGCCTAGTTTTCAATGGCATGGTGATGTCTAGATTCTCTATCTATAGTCAATTAACCTCATTGTGTCCTTCTTCTTCTGGGATGTTAATATTCCTTGGATCCTCATCCTCTCCTTTAGCAGTCACATTATAGCATTCTAGTGCATGGCGCAGCTGGGTGCTCCAATTTGGTTGAACCAATTCCAAAGGATCCTGCGGTATTCAAAAGATCATTGCCTTAACCTCCTGTTGTGCCTCATCAATGCTTTAAAACCCATATTCAAAGTTTAATGTCCTCACAAACCCTTCTCTTAAGACATCCCACTCTGTGGTGTCATGGCGGAGCTCCGTTTCCAAACACCAATTCATAGGGATTATGTCTAGAGTGTGACAAAATAAATGCACCCATTCTGGTTGTGGCTTCGTTCCATATACCTTAGTCCATTTGGCCAAATGATCGCATAGATCATTCCTTCCATAATACTTCTCAGTTAACCATACTTTAGGATGACTAAATCATGCTCATCATCCTTTTGTAATCGCGCCATTCATCAAAGCTATCTTTGGGTGTACCCCACCACCAAGCAGGCGTAGCGTGCAATGCTTAATCCAACGCTTGAAAGTGGTAATCCTTTGGAACTTCTCTTTCAAAAGAATCCAAAAATTTAGTGGTAGATTTCTTACCTTTGACGACACACAACGCAGTGATTTGGTCATCATGTTGCAGTGCAGTGTGGATACTTCATGCAGCCTATTTTTCCAATGTTCCAACTCTTTGTTTAAATCTGAGGTACAGGAACTTTAGCGGTCCCATGAAATTCATCCATCAGTTATTGGATTAACCCAATCTTGGTCTTATGCTGTGATTTTATAGATTTGATCCAAATCATCATCACTCTCCTCATAGTCGTAGACCAATTCAATATAGTGTGGTTCTTCTGCAAGTTCCAATGGTACTACAACGCGGAGCGATTTCCTTTCACATGACATTGTCCGCTTCTTCAATTTAAATATCACATTCATGTCGATAGCCAAATCAATTCCCAAGAGCTTGGGGTATGGATTGCTATCATCAACAATCTCTATTACTTCAAAATCATCTAGTGGGCTCGCACCTTTTATATCTACATTAACTCCCTGAAATAGTCCCATAGGGATAATCTTTTGTTGGTTCGCCATCCTCAGTTGAATCGAAGACCACTACAATGCAGGTCTCCCCATTTTCTCCCATGTCTATTTATGAAATACATTCACATCAGACCCCAAATCCAAAATAACCTAGTCCATCTCATAATCTCTTATTTGTGTGGTAAGCCTCATCTCGCGCCCTATTCTTGCCTTATGCTTAACGATATTTCTGACTATGTGGGGTCCATCAGAAGTATTATCCTTACTGGAACATTTGTTTATCAACTCCTGTAGCCCTTTTGCATCTTTTCTATCGTGCAGTAGTTTCATACAAGTCTCCAAGTAGGTGGTAAGCATAGAGGGGTCAACCTCTAGAGGCACTTTGCCTTGAATTCCTGAGGTAGAGGCCTCAACGAAGATTTTCTTTGCTTCCATGAACGTTTATTTTGCATTCTCTAAATCAAACCCAACCTCCTTTTCTGGGGCCTTGCGAACACATCCACCTTATTTAGGTTGATTTCTCCTATCATCACTAGTCATGATGCCACTTCGCAGTATGATATTCACATTCGGGTCCTCTTCGCGGGGCTCGGCCCTCATCATCTGTAAGTTCTGGGTAGGATGGTGAGGCAGCAACTTCTTCTCCTGCATCCTAGCCATTAGCACAAGACATTCTTCAATTGTGTGGTCAAATTGAGTGCAATCTTGACATGATAGGCATGTCTGATTCATACACTCCCACGCGTAGTGTCCTGGCATTCCGCAATTGTAACAAATGACCTACCCCCACCCCTACGAGATCCTCCTACTCCTTAGCCTCGTCCGTACCCCTGATATCCTCCATGCGTTCCCCTAGCGCCTTGATCTGTGGGTCGAGTTTCTTCTTGCATTCGATATGTAGGCATCATCTCCATCATTAATTCATAGATTTTACAGTGGCACTCATTGTGGCCCACCGATTTGCAGAAATTGCAAAACAATTGTTGCGGTGTCTGTACAAACGTTTGCAGCAAATGACAATTTTCTATTACATGTTTTCCATCTACTTGAAAAATAACACACCATAGCATGGACCCTGCACTTGGTCCTACTAGAGCTTTCTGCCTTAGGGGCATAGGGCCCCCTCCTGTGATGTAATTCGCGAAGACAAGGTAGTGATCTTTATCATGCCCCTGGTTTTTTCACTTGAGACGCCAAAATTCTTCGTGCACCTCCGACCAAGCCACTTTTTCATTTTTCAAGCTCTGTAACTACAAGAAGACGTTTTTCAACTCTTCATGAATTTTTTAAACTCCAAAAGAAGTGTCCTGGATAGGTGACTCATGCAATCTCATCATGGTTTCCAGGGCTTCCACCTGAGTTCCTATATTTTGTTGTGATAAAAAAATCCTTAACTGGGGCAGGAGTGCAACTATAAACCAATCACAGTGATGGCTATCTATGAAATTCATAATAGCTTTGTGGATCCCTCACTTTAGTCTTTGATCTAGCTCCCATGGAGTTTCATTAGGCCCCATCATGATTTCCTTAAATCTAATTACCAACTGCGATTCAGATTTAGGCTTACTGAATTCCTTGTTCAAAGTGGTCTGAGTATCTGCCAACGACGCCAAAGGATTATCAGTGCAATACTTAACATACCATGTCAGTGCATGGTCCTATAGAGCAGTTTCTAACTACGCCTTATTTATATTATCATCTTTAATTTGTTGTGTTGTCCACACAACCTTTGCTACAAACCAAAACTAATCGGATCCTCACTTCCGAAGCCATTGGAAACTTCATCATATTCGACATGTTGGCCAGCGGTGGTGGTGGTGGAGGTGTGGGTGAATGTGTATGTTATGGAGGTGAAGGTGGAGGTGGTGTGGATGGATGAGGTATCCACAGAAAACCCTGCCTTATCAACTGGACAATGCTCTATGGTGAAGCCTGTGATTCTTCCTCATCGTCACTTGAAGGAGGCCCATTTGATGGACTATATTTAGGACATGTTTTTCCTTGATTTCTAAAGCTTCATCTACTTCGCGTAGATCCAAACATCAAGGTAATGGCATAACCCGCTTTTCACACAAGAGCATATTAATCCAAGTATTCAAAGATCTCAAATACTTACCTCATGGTCCCTTGAAGAAGCGTCGCTCTACTTTGCTATAACTGACTAAGGTATCAACTGTGAACTCTGTAACAAATCCTTTGATGACTCGATCAAGCCAGTGATCAACTGCGCACACGATCTTATCTTCAAAAGCTTCCAACCTCCACACGAGCTCCGAGGTCCACACTATCAGACCATCAAGCCTCCACCTTCCTTGGTTGTCTGCCAATTTAGTGATCCACTCATATAGTTCGACCAGGAAGGTGTAGAAGAATATTTTGTGTATTTATGTGTACAAATATCTATCTAAACATTGTTCTTTTATCAGGCATAGATTCCTTTCTTCTTGTGCCGTGAATTCGTGGATCTTTCTATCCAACCACTTCTCAATTTCCTTCTTGCTCAGATTCCAGTGATGCGACATCACACATCTATTTATGTAGATCTTGGTCTCGGCAATAGAACCATTTGTTGGCTTGAGGGGTCTTGACCCAGGTTCAAAGTTAGTTGCGCCATACAAATCCCTACACTACTGGCCCTTTCGACATCAATCCGCAGTGCGCGGACTGAAGTCTCACCCGAAGCAGTATGGAGGGATGTTGGAACCAAGTTTCCACACCCAAAGATCTGTGTGATGTCCTTTTGGTGACCTAGATCCGCCTTCGTGCAGACCTCTATGCTCCTGCAACTTATTGCTATCAATTCCTCAATCAGCCTCTAGACCTCCGTGAAGGTCTATGATTAGTTTTTACAGACCCTAAAGAGGCGAATTAGCCATTTACATGCACCATAAATCATTCTTAGACCATATTTGCTCAGATCTACTTAAGTGTTTGATAAGTTTAACAGAAATCGTTATTAATCTTTGTGTAATCACTTAACATTAATTGTGTTCAGACAACAATGTAACTCAACTAAAGTTGTGCATCAATACATCATTATTTCATAAAACCATTATTCATCACAACATAAAGAGAATTCATATATAACATAAGTTAATAGATAAAACATAGGAATTTATGCAACAATATTCTTTATTGATATTCAGTTAAGCTTACAGACTCAAGAATTTCCTACGCACTCAGTTGTAGGGGTCCTCACACTCAGCTACGGACACTACTCTAGGCCTTTATGCACTCAACTCCAAAACCTTCCTCCTTACTCTCCTGTGCTAACTCTCTAGACTCTGTTCGTCGTACCCATAGAAAACTTCCATTACTTGCCTTAGACATCCCTAAGACACACCTATTTATACAAGGTAGATCTTCAAAATCTGACTCAATTTACATAAAAAAGGGAAAACCCTTTTTAACTCTTAACTAGCTACGTGCTCTGCGACCACAACTTGTGGAGACTTCATATCTTTTTACATCAAATTTTGGGCTTTTTCCCAAAAACTGACCCAGGGCAACAAACAAAAGGGATTAGACTCTCTTTAATCAATCATTTATTCAATAATTCCTCAACCTAATTTATGATTTCTTCATTCTCCTTAGGTGTCATAATATCGGCTACTTTATTTGATAAACTTGCACCTAGAATCAAGTCTATGTGGTGACTAATGCTCCTTACAGGTGGTAAGAAATTTGGAAACTCATCAACAATAATGTCAACAAATTCATCTAATAATGCTTTGATTTCATTAGGAAATTCACTCAAATTTGCTTTACTAAGCACAATTATAGGTTTACGAATCAAATCAAATTGTACCTCTTCCTTTTTCTTGATTTCTTGTAGCAACTCTTTACCACTCATCATTAACATTATTGGGCATGCTTCATCTTTGGATCCCTTATCTTCTAGGGGAAATGACAAATGTTTGCAGTTGTTCTTTTCAAAAGTGTATGTGTTTCTCCTTCCATCATGAACAGTTCTTCTATCATATTGCCACAGTCTTCCCCAACAATATGCGATAGACATCCATAGGCATAATGTCACACAACAATTCATATTTGTAGCTACCAATCTAGAATTTGACTACCCTTTGTTCCCTTAACAAGATCTGACGTCCTTTCTACAATTAGGACACTAGGTATGGAGTAGGATACACCATCCTCTAAAATCATAGCTTTTCCACCATCTTTGTAGAAAGCATATTTTTAGTATTTCAATTTTCAATGATCACTTTACAACATTTTCATTTTGATTTGCATATTGTTCTAAATAGATTTCTTTGTTGTGTTGGTTCTTGGTTCTCCTTTTCTACTTTAGTCAAAATTATGTTCAACGTTAATGACTCACCCATCTCAGGAATTTCTTCTTTTACCTCTATTTTTTTTTGTCTCATCCTTAGCTTATGAAATATGTATCTCTTTTTAATTTTTTGACTTGTTCTCAAGACAATCCCATGACATATGTAATATTTTCCACATATATAACACTTGATTTATCTTCCTCTACCTCTACCTCTTAAGAAGAATATTTTGCCCCTAATTTCTCCTTGTTACCAGGAATAGTGTCTATGCAGAACTGCTAATCCCACTAAGGCTGGTAGCTACCTTAGAAACAAAAAAAGTAAAACTAATTTCATTTTCCTTTATGAAAGATAGATGAGAGAAGAATAAAGGAGACCAACCTCTGTCTTGCGCTTGGTTCCTTGCCCGATTCCTCTCTCTTCTGATAGTCCTTTGCTACTTGCTTTCTTGTATACCCAGCTTCACAGAGTACCTGTAGAATCAAAGCAGCATAACACTATATGAGAACATAGATCTATTATCATAAACAATCTAGGATCAGATGTAAATTGACCATACAAACGCATAAAACATAAATCACACAAGAGTATGGAGGAAAACTTGAATAGCTTTATTGATAATCAAGAAAGAGCCAAGAGAGTTACAACCAATTGTTCTGACCCAACATCATCCTCTCAGCAAGAAGCCCTTCTTCACCTCATGAAAAGCTTAGATCACCCAACACTATGATGTTGCCTCAAGAAACCAACAGCAATTCCTTACAAGATGCAAAATTCCAGCCTCTAGATCTCTGGGATGAGGGATCCATATATAGATGTCTGCAAGGGAGATGAGTCAGCTTGTGATTTGATTAGTGTCTTCCCTCTTATAGTTCTTGATTCCACTTGGAGATTGATGATCTCTTACTCATCCCTGGTCGAATTCAGAGAGGCAAGTGTCACAGGAGAAGTTTCTGGAAGATTCCATGCTTCTCCACCTCGCGGATTGACACTGCCATTTGTCTCTTCTCGCCCATCGTACCCCATAGAAGGGCTTTTTGAAATGAAACACACCTACTGTGTGTATCTAGGTGAGATGCAATGCACTTTGCCTATGGAGCAGGTGAAATGGTCCGGTTTTGACCAGTTCTGAGTGTTTGTTCATGGAGAACTTCTGGGAGAAGCTGTAATCAGTTGACCTTGTTCTTTTAGGGGTTGGAACAACACCTTTAGCGACTTAGGAGCCCTTAGTTTATGGAAATTTATGCTTGGGGTTGCAGTGCCCAAAAATGTCTATAACACTCCTCCTCTATGATATTGGTTGCTAGAGCTTCCCACTTCTTCCCTTGGAGTATGGAATCTTATTATGTTGGAATATATTTTTCTTTTAGCTCGACTCCTTCCTCTACTCTTTTGTCATTGTTTTATAGCCAATTTTTCTTTTTGTCTTAATTCTTCCTGGTAGGCATCCTCCACTGTCTTCAGGGGAAAGAGGAAAATTTCATCTTGAATATCATACCATAGGCCATTTATATATATTTCCACCTTCTCAACATCATCCTTTATGTGGCTTGCTTCGATGTTCATCCTATAGAATTACATAGTGTACTCCTTCACCATCATACCTTTCTGCCTTAGATTCTATACTTTTGTGAAAAAATTCAATTGATAATACTTGGGCATAAATGTATTTTCAAAATTGACCACCAATTGGTCCCAACTCTTGATCTTTTCCTTTCCCTTCTTTCTTTAATTTTCCTATAATTTGCCCCACCATAATGTTGTGTGTCCCCTTATTCATTAGAGAAATTTTGAGGTCTAAAATGGGCATCCTAAGAAAAATGTACAACCAAAATAAACTTTATAAGAACCAATAGGATTCAAGATGATGATGTAAACCATGGGGGATGATTCACCATTTTTGGAGTACAAAAGTAAAAATATTAAAAAATAATAAAATAATAAAACTATTTTTCAGCTCATATTTAAACTTATCTCCCTAAGGTTTTACTCAAATTTTGATTGGGAGTACTCATTGTATGCAAAATTTAATTACTTATACATGGAGTACCCATGTTGCATACTTTGGATGGACCCTGCTACACGAAAAATGAGAAATACTTGAAAAAATGTGATTGTAATCATGTTTTTCATGTATTTATAATTTTTCATGTAGCAGGGTCCATCAAAAGTATGCAACATTGGTACTCCTTAGATGAGGAATCAAATTCTGCATCCAACGAGTGTTGTTTCTCGAAATTTGAGTAAACCCATAGGGAGATATGTTGAAAATATGAGTTGAAAAAATAGATTTTTATTTTTTCCCTCTAAAATTTGATGATGTAATCTAATCTTATTTTATTATTTCCACTATTATTTTATAATTTACTTAGGAGGCCCATTTTAGACCTCAAAATTCCTCTAATGCTAGTTGTTGCATATTTGACCTTCTAGTCTTATTTCACGTCTTCATAATCAAGGTATTTATCTAATGTGTTTATCCAATCTAGAAACTCTTCCACATTTAAGTTTCCATCATACAGTTGCACCTCCATCTTCTACGAAGACCCTACTTTGGTAACTAGCTTCATTAGTTGTTCCTTTGTTGACTGTCTTCCTGGAGCCCTTTCCATGCCCTCTTCTGAGCTTGTATCTTCCCTCTCATTGATATCTCCCACATTAGGTTCTCTTCTCTAGAATGTTTTCTTGGCTTCCGTTCTTGCCTAGATATGCCTTAGATCTATTCTTAGTTCCTCATCCATCTTATTTCTCTCTCGGAATCCTCTTCTAGGTGATATATTAGCATCTTGGTGATTCTTCTCAAAAGTTTTATTAAGCCTCAATATCTACAAAGCTTCCATGCTATGATACCACTTAATTTGAAGGTATATGTTATGGACTCTTCTTAGCATCTTTATGACATCTAGGTCTTCTCAGGTAACCCATGGTCCCTTTTTTTCTTACAGGACCCAAAATTCATGATTCACTCGTTATCCACACCCCAAAGTTCTCGTTGTCACAACTCAAATGCTTGGTCACAAAATAAACCCAAATTCCCACTCAGATTTGGTGAAAGACACTATTATAGCATGGCCCAGTCTGAATAGCCACAATCAATGTTATAGATTGATGGTTGGTGTGAATTATGGGGGGAGGACGGGGGGGTACTCCTTACATCAACAAGGATCAGGGGGGTTCATAATCATAGCTATTCCTTGTGATTCTGGTTGTGCCTACAAAACAAATCAAATGGTTTTGAATGGGTTGGCTAAAATCCATGGCCCTTCTAGATTGTGGTGGGCTCTGCCCTAGTGTAAGCAAGGCGGGGTCTTCAATTGTGGTCCTTCCTCATGGTTTCTATATTGAAAATTACTCTTATTCACACCCAAACGTGGGGTTACTCCTCATGATTTTACACTACATTTTTTCATATTTGGACTTGGATTATGAAATATGTTGTGACCAACAAACTACAGGTCTCCCGTGCTCCAAGCTACATTGCTGATCAGATATTGATCAAGGACCTTAACCAAAGTTAAGAACAAGGTTGTAAACAATGTACATGCGGTTGCAGTTCACATGACCTCTAGTTCTACGTGAATTAGCATTAAAAGGTTAATATTGGCTTTAAGCACTAAAACCTTTATTAAGCGCCTTTTTCTTAAAATATGAATTAAGCACGTGGGTGGTCTTGGAAACATGGTAAATGGTTTCTCACGTGGGAAAAAGGATAGAAGCGGAATTCTACCAAAAGCACACGATTAGCCTCAACAGACAACACATAGCAGAGCAAAACTGCTTTACTTGCGCACCCTCGATTTGATATCGATCGTGCAGAAATCTGCGCGAGATTGCACGATGTTCATTGGATCGAGCGGGTTCACATCAATGGTGGAGATCATCTAGGCTAGTTGGCTAGCAGACGACATGATAGTCGTTGGATGGACAAGATAGATTGACGGTTGACAATTAGCCTGATCGCAAACACTATGGAGGATTATCCCTAAACGCCAGGATTATACCACATGTATGTGCGCCCAACAGTTATGGCAATGCTAACAGGATACCTCTGACGGTCAGCCTAGCGGAGTGGCTAAATTTTTTCAGATATGCTAATTTTAGCTGGAGAAAAGTGCAGTGGCCAAAATTGGTGGAGTACCCCTAGAGGATAAATCATAAATACACTCCAGAAGCAGTTTTCAAACAGAGAAGGAAAAAAACAAAGAGAGTCCAGAGAAGAGACAGAGAAGCTTAGAAGACCAGCGAGAATGAAACAAGAGGCTCGCTAGGTTAATTAGAACCTTTTGAAGCCAATGGAATAATCCAAAGAAGTTTAGGAAGTCATATTCATGGAGAATTTCATCCAGGAAGATTGATTTGGAGCTCAGAAGCCACCAAAGGTTGGAGGCAGTTGTAGGAGTTACCAGTACTCATTCTCAATGATCCAATAGTCAATTCTGACTGTAAAGGACCTTCTGAATCCATTGCATGGATTTGAAAAATCATTTGGAGACTTCTATAGGCCAAGATGCTACAACGAAGTTTCAGACAGCAAATGATCAAATTATCAGTTTGTAACAGATGTCTGATATGTGCTGGAGACAGAAGAAGAAGTTCCAGAGATAGTTGAAGAATTCTGAGGGAGTTAGTGTGGAACTTGTAAAAGAAGCTTTACTATAATCCCAAAGAGGTAAGTCAAGTTGACAAGAGCTCAAGGAGACGTAGCCCATGATATTAGGGTGAACTCCTAGATTAAATTTGTTGTTATGTGTGGTTGTCTATTTGTTGCATTTACTATTATATGTGTTTAATATTATCATGAACACTTAAAGCACTAAAATAGTTAAAAACAAACAAAGACATACACTTGTTTCAAGTACTTAATTCCACAATTGTCAACATAAGCTAGATCATATATTTGTTAAGCTTTGGAGTGGGAGATTCTTGTAAGTATAACAAGATGTTAAACCCCCATTTAAAATCAGGTGGTATCAGAGCTATCTGCTTGATTGACAGAGCATGGTTGCTTGATTGAAAGAGCATAGTTGCTTGAATGACAGAGCAATAGGATGCTTGATTGACAGAGCATAGCTGCTTGATTGACAGAGCAATAGATTACTTGTTTGACTTAAAAGGTGTTTAAACAGTACAAAGTATTTGACTGTTTGATTTTTTGTAAACTAACTATTGTTTGAGTTTGCAAAGGTGAAGGGAAAGCTACTGATAGCTAAGTCCAGGAGCGGACAAGAATGAAGAAGGGCTGAAGGCATTATCCTTACCCCAAGGACCTCAAGGCAATCCTTGAAACACAAGAAGGTTTGTTTGCAAAAGGTTGCTTGAATAAGCTCTTTGTGAATTTTGTTGAAGTTATTTTGTTCATTTCTATAATGAAAACTTCTACAAGTGAGTTCTCAAAATCTTCTTCCTTCACAAGATTCTTCGATGAAGACATGAAGTAAGACTTGTTCATCATGATGGATATGGTGAGAGAAATGTATGAAGGAAGGAAATGGAGCGCCAACTTCATATTGCAAATATGAGCCTAGAAACGATGCATGAGATGGAGACACAGCTCCTTGTTTCCAAATAGTCCTTAGTCAAGTATTAGCTTGAAGAAGAGGTCAACAATCCTAGTTTGTCTTCAATTTCCTCTAAGAATGTTTATGTTGGTTCTTTTGAAAAACATATAAGAGGCATAGGGTCCAAGTTGATGTCAAAAATGGGCTATGAAGGAAAAGGATTGGGAAAACATGTGCAGGGCATTGTTGAGCCAACAATGATTGAGGAAAGGCCTAAGTATTTGGGTCTTGGCTATGGACAATCTTATAGAGAAAGTTCCAAAGCAGCCATGAAGGCAAGTGAAACAGTTCCTAGAAGGAGTTTCATTTTAGGTTCTCTACCTCAAGTTTGTAAAGATTGTATTCATGGGGAATGCAATAGTTTGAAACATACTCTGCAAGAGGAATGTGTTCATAAGAATGCACTTGAACATGAGAGTTGTGAAAGCTCTGAAAGCATTGAAGAGAATGATGGTGTTCCAAAGGGAGCCACTTCATTCGATTCACCTCCTCATGAAGGTAACAAAGGTGAAAGAGAAAGGTACAAATCTGATTTCAATCATATTTCTTTTGATCATGTAAAGCATGATAAATTTCCACATAAACATTGGAAAAATATTGCATGTTCCCTTTGTGGTTTGGATAACCATAGTGTTTCTAGATGTTGGAAGAGAATGGCCACATACAGGAAACTTTTGAAGAAAAGGAGGCATGAACCCAAAGGTCCATTGGACAAGGCAAATCATGTTGTCAAGAAGATGCACATGCATTGTACTTACTGCCATAAGCAAGAACATATTGCTACAAAGTGTTGGACTCTGATTCCAACAATGCTTCCACAAAATTTGAAGGTGGGAAGAGAAAATGGCAAGAATGGAAAGTAAGTTTCCATAATTGATGTGTTGTAGGATGATTCACATGTTGATGTCAATGTGCAGACAAAGGAAGCACCTTTGATGTGGATTGGTAAGAAATGGTTAGAGTTCTTATCCAATTAGCGTTGCATGTCTTTTGATTTGATGTGTTTCTTTTCTAATGGAATGCAAGTTGCCGGATTTTACCAAAAAGGTGAATGGGAAAAGTTGAGTATGAGACTCGCTTTATTGTAGAAAAATTATATTCATTTCAGCTTTGTAAGTACATGTACATATGATTGAGGATCTTGTACTATTGATTGTGCTTAAGAGAAAGTTGAAGAATGGAATACATACATGAGAATAGTATGTATGAACACAGCGATGTTGATAATTTCCTTGTATTTGAACATGTATGTGTAATTGACTTGATGGTCGAGTGCTTTGTTTAAACATGCATGTAATGTCATATTGACTTCGAAAAAGTTGATTTTTTCTCCAAGATTGAAAAATGAGATAATGATGAAGTGTTTCACAAGAGGTGGAATTCTTTCTACTTTGAAAAAGAATCATTAAGTTCTTTTTGTACATGCTTGACTTGAAGAGTCAGTACATGATTTTGGTTGGCTTGTTATTTAGTCGATCATTTGTATACAGGATGTAAGGACATGATGATCATTCACATGATGTGAAATTTGTTTCTTTTGATGGAGCAAGGGTTTATGTTCTCAAGTTTTTTTTTGACAAGATGTTAGAAGAACATTTGTTTGAGCCACCTTGGATCAATGATCAAGGAAGCAAGGTTCAAATACCTTCTGTAAACTTCTTAACAAAAATTATGAAGGAAAACCCTTCTTAACAGGAGGACAAGAGCATTCAGAAAGGAAAGTGTTGACTACCTTCAAGTTTTGGTTCAAAGGCACTAGCCACACAAGGAAAGTGTATGGAGGCTGAAAGAAGAGGGTGTGGTACTCTCATCTAATGTACAAATCAGTATATCAGTCTTTTGGGGTCCAAAATGTTCTCAATGGGGAGGAGTGATCAGATATTGGTCAAGGACCTTAACCAAAGTTAAGAACAAGGTTGCAAACAATGTTGCAAACAATGTACATGCAATTGCAATTCACATGACTGCTAGTTCTATGTGAATTAGCGTTAAAAGGTTAATATTGGCTTTAAGCGCTAAAACCTTTATTAAGCACCTTTTTCTTAAAATATGAATTAAGCACATGGGTGGTCTTGGAAAGACGGTAAACATTTTCTTGCGCGGGCGAAAGGCTGGAAACGGTATTCTACCAAAAGCATGCAATTAGCCTCAGTAGGTGACACATAGCAGGGAAAAATTGCTTTTCTCACGTGCCCTCGATTTGATATCGGTCGTGTAGAAATCTACGCGAGATTGGGCAATGTCTATTGGATCGAGCGGGGTCACATCAACGGTGGTGATTGTCTAGGCTATTTGGCCAGTGGACAACACAACAACCATTTGATGGACGGGATAGATCAACGGTTGAGAGTTAACCCGATCGCAAGCTCTATGGAGGATTATCCCTAACCGTCGGGATTATACAGCACATATGTGCGCCCAACAGTTACGGTAATGGTCAGCCTAGCGAAGTGGCTAAAGTTTAGTGGATATGCTAAGTTTAGCTGGAGATAAGTGCAGTCGCCAAAATTGGTGGAGTATCCCTAGAGGATAAAGCATAAATACACTCCAAAAGCAGTTTTCAAACGAAGAAGGCAGAAAATAAAGAGAGTCCAGAGAAGAGACAAAGAAGCTCAGAAGATTAGTGAGAGTGAAACAAGAGGCTCGCTAGGCTAATTAGAACCTTCTGAAGCTAATGGAATAATCCATAGAAACTGAGGAAGTCATATTCATGGAGAATTTCATCCAAGAAGATTGATTTGGAGCTTAGAAGCCACCAAAGGTTGGAGGCAGTTGTAGGAGCTACCAATTCTCATTTTGAGTGATCCAATAGTCAATTCTAGTTGTAAAGGACCTTATGATTCCATTGCAGGGATTTACAGAAGCATTTGGAGACTTCTAAAGGATGAGATGCTACAGAAACGTTTTAGACAGCAAATGATCAAATGATCAGTCTGTTGTAGGTTTCTGATATGTGCTGGAGACAGAAGAAGAAGTTCCAGAGACAGTTGAAGAATTCTGAGGGAATTAGTGACATCAATAAGCTCAAGACAGCTTAGACCACTGATTGAAGGAATCAAGTCCAAGGAAGCTTAGATATGTTTGGAGAGTGAGGACAGCCAAGGATATAGATGGTATTCTAAGCCCATCGGTTCAGTTCAGTAACCTTTGGAGTTAAGTGTGGAACTTGTAAAATAAGCTTTACTATAATCCCAAAGAGCCAAGTCAAGTTGACAAGAGATCAAGGAGACATAGCCCATGATATTATGGTGAACTCCTACATTAAATTTGTTGTTATGTGTGGCTGTCTATTTGCTGCATTTACTATTATATGTGTTTAATATCAGCATGAACACATAAAGCAATAAAACAGTTAAAAACAAACAAAGACATACACCTATTTCAAGTACTTAATTCCACAATTGTCAACATAAGCTAGATCATATATTTGTTAAGATTTGGAGTGGGAGGTTTTTGTAAGTATAACAAGATGTTAACCCCCCATTTCAGATCCTCGCCATGGGTGAGCTTTGCATATTTTATTGACCAGTTTCTTCCTCCACTGGTGTGAATGCAACACAAAGTTATTTTATCCTAAACTAGGAACACACAAGGGTTTAATATATTACACACAACCACATAAATAAAGTGACATCACATAGATTTCTCAAATTGGATTCAATCATTGCATTCCATTCTAAACATCAATAAGACATATTCAATTAGCAATCAAGTTATTACACAAAAGTATGATTTGTATTCACAGTAGTTACATAAGCTAGAAGACATTTATAAGCCCCTTACGATCTTTTTAGCTTTGTGACCCTCTTTTCTTTATATCTAACGTGCTTACAAAATATATCCATGAAACAAAATGGATCCATAACTAACCACTCTTGAAGATTCGAATAGGTGTCCTTGTTCTATAATATTCTATGCCACCTCATTAAATAGAATAATTGCATTTGTCCCATTAGGACAACTCAACATAAGAACATAAGAACATAATTTTATTTTATATTTTACGTATCACAAGTAAAAAATTTACAAGGTAAAGAAAAAGAAATTAAACATGTGGAAATGAAATTTATTTGTCCCGATGCTCCTGCATCATAACTTCATTTTTGCAATAAGTCCTAGGTCAGGGCTCCATATTTTAGTGATATCTACATAAAGTTGTTTTTCTTAGGTAGGGAATTTATACTTATAAAGTGCATTTCACTACCAACATGGGGGCTTGTCAAACCCTTCCAGGGCCAAAGTATTATATTTGATTCTAAGTCTATAGCCCCATGTTAGGTTTTCATGCCAAACGAGTTCATCCTCTTCTACAACGATGCATAAATTGCATTTCTTAAGATTTCTAGTGTAAACAGTATATATTGTTGCATGTTCTACATTTAGGCCCAAGTATCTCTGGATAATCCATTATTGTTGTTTGGAATTCAAAGCTTACCCTACCATGATTTAATGAATAGTAAAAAAATATTTTTTAATATAATATCAAGGATGAGGGATATGGGTAGTTGATTTTAGTCTTTACTTCCCACCTAGGGGTCAAGTCCAAGTTGAACCTTATCTCCTTTTCCAATATTCCATATTAACTAGTTTCCAATTAGGAGGAAATTCATAATGGTGGCTTTCTAGATAATGCACTGGGACTATTTTTTCTTATTTGGGGTGTGGATCTAGTCTTTAATGGAGATATGGATGAGATATTTGTCCTTCATTAGTTTTTCCTAGAAACCCTTTCCCTATAGAATTCCCCAAACATTCATGGCTACCAATGCATTGAGAAAAAGGAAAATATTTTTAAGGCCTCAACCTTTTTTATTTTTAGGGATGGATAGGTTCCTCCAAGAGACCAATGCTATTCTTTTCTTATGCTAGTTCACTTCCTATAATAATTTGTAGCAAAGTTGACATTTTTTTTCTACGATCCATTTTGGGACATAAGCCAAAGACATCTAATAGCCTAGAATTGCCCCAAGGATGGATTATATTATTAGCATATTTATACACTTAGGAGTTAATTAAGTTCAACTTGGTATAATATGTCTTATTAGGTAATATTAGTTTCTTTAGTATGCGTTATTTTTATTGTAATCTGATGTTCACAATATGTTTTAGACATAGAGTGATCCGATGAATCATATTCTCCTTGATACTGATGGCTATCAATCTGTGGGTGGACACCTAATTGGTCCATGACATCTATTTAAAGAGAATGGAAGGTTGTTTTTTATGATCAAGTGTGAGGAACTCTATTGTACATATTTTATTTTTCATAAACAAAATTGCCTAAAATTGACACATTAGTTGGGGTTGTGGATTGTTTCCCTCTTAGAGGGTTTTAACCGCATAAAACTATTAATGTTATGATTTTTATTTTGTTTTTTGATTGGTTATTGAAGGTGTTATTTCTTTAGAAGGGGAGCAAGGAAGCGAGAAGAGCGGAAGAGTGGAAGAGTAAGGCTGAGGGTTTCTGTGCAGGATTTCTGCCATGGATGGGGGCAGAGGAGGGAGCTCCACTCCCTCCTAAAGCGAGGTAGTGATTAACAAGAGCAAGGCCCCTCCAGATTCAGGCAGAAGTAAAACAATGGATGGAGGAAAAAATAGGGAAGAGGAAACAGAAAGCAACAAGGAGAAGGCGAATGTTGGCACAAAAGACAAAGAGTAAAATGAAAAAAAATAGGGTACAAAAGGTAGGAAACAAAAGGGGCCATGTAAGCCCAAAGCTGAAGTCACTACCAGAGTAATCTTAAATAACCCTGAGTTATAGGCCCATAGGGAGCACATGCAAACTTATGCAATCATATGCAAATTCATGGGACTATGGCCCATCGAAATGGCTTTACAATCATGGATCAGATACCACTAGAAGCCTAAAGGAAGCATTGATCTTCATTTAGGATCCAAGGGTTTTTTCACTATGGTGTTCACGAACATTGAGGACAAAGACAGAGTGTTTGAAGGTGGGCCCTACTTCTATGCAGCAACAGGGCTCTACATGCGGACATGGATGATGAACTTCATGCTGGAGCAGGAAACCTTTACCTCAGTCCCGGTTTGGGTAAGACTCTATTCGCTACCTCTGGATTATTGGCAAATAGAATCACTAACAGCCATAGGAAATAAATTAGGGAGATATGTTAAATCTTTTGAAGCCACAAGAAAAGGAAAATATACCTCCTTTGCTAGGATTTATGTAGAAATGGACATATCTGGAGCTCTTCCGAATGAGGTCATACTGGAGGTTCATGATGAGGAATGGGTGCAGACGGTTGACTACGAGCATATTCCATTTAGATGTCGAAAATGTCATGAACATGGACACCTTCTGAGAGACTGTCCTCTCAATAAGGCAGAACACAAAGGCAAACCTAACACAATGAAAGAAACAGATGGCTTTCACAAAGTAGCTCACAAAGGTAAAAATGGAAAAAAAGGGCCGAAACAACACCAAAGTGGAGACCCAAAAATGAGGCCAAATTAGTTCCAGGTTCTTGAAGAGGAGGAAGACGCAACAGTTGAAAATCAAGTTATGGAGGATGAAGATGATAAACAAGAAAAGGAAGAAGTACAAATTCAGGAACAGGTAAAAGGAAAACAGAAAGAGATCATGATGAATGAACCAAAGATGGATATGGATCAGGAAATGACCCAAAGTGATATGGAAATGGAAGACAATGAGTTACAAGAGATTCTCGACAGAGAAAACCTAGACCTAGAATGGTTCTTGAGTAAGGGAACAACAAATGGAGTAGAATCTCTACCACAAGAAGAATGCAATCGAATAAAGCAGCTATTCTTATGGAAATCTCAGACAAAAGGCTTGGCAGAAGATCACAACAGTGAAAGACAGGGGAAGCAGGAAGTGAAAGCGATAAAATCAACTCCAGGATTAGCTCCAAGAAACCCGGGGAAAAAAAGGGGCAGGAAAAAGCAGAACGAGCTATTAATGGAATGTGGAAAGCTTATGATAGACTCGGGTAAGATGAAAGACCTAACCAGTTACTCCTTTACCAATCTGCAACTATGAATTTTACAACTTGGAACATCAGAGGTCTAGGTAGTAAAAGAAAACAGAGAATTCTCAATAATAGAATGAAACAGGTAGCTCCGGATATAATTTTTGTCTAAGAAACAAAAAGCTCAGTCCAAAAAATAATACAAATCCATAGCAAGTGGCTCAGCAGATATGAGTTTATAGAAGTCAAAGAAGAAAATACAGCAGGGGGTATCCTCATCTTATGGAATCCCCAAAAAATAGGTATCATTGATGCGGAATAGCAACAAAAGTGTATTTCCCTATAGGGAATAGCAACTGTTCCCTGTAGAGAATAGCAAAGAAAAATGCACACGAAAAGTGTTGTTCCCTATAGGGAACAGCAAAGAAAAATGCACACGAAAAGTGTTGATCCCTATAGGGAACAGCAGTTGTTCCTTGTAGGGAATAGCAAAGAAAAATGTACACGAAAAGTGTTGTTCCCTATAGGGAACAGCAAAGAAAAATGCACACAAAAAGTTGTGTTCCCTATAGGGAATAGCAGTTGTTCCCTATAGGGAACAAAAAATAAAAATGCACACGAAAAGTGTTGTTCCCTATAGGGAATAGCGGTCATTCCTTGTAGGGAACAGCAAAGAAAAATACACACGAAAAGTGTTGTTCCCTATAGGGAACAACAATTGTTCCCTGTAGGGAACAACAAAGAAAAATAGGAAAAAAATCGACATACAAACATCTCTACTATTATAAGCAAATACAATCAAATAGAAAGGAAACATAAAAACAATTGTATGTACAGGTTTCAAAAATAAATTCCTTACTGTACTGGTGCTATTGAATAGTTGCCCTCTTTAGCAAGAATTTGTATCGTAGAGTCTTCGCGTATCTGTTGGCAAAAGGATTCCCTTGTAAGCAGTTTGTGGTAGAGGCATACCCGATGCCCATTTGCTTTAAAAGAGTATCCAAACCCATCAATGGTGGCTAATGTAAGGGTGCCATTATCGTGCACCTCTTTTATCTTGTAGGGACCTAACCATCTAGTCTGGAGTTTGCCCAGGAAATCCTGGAACCTGGAATCATACAGAAGTGCCTAGTCACCTTCATGGAATATCTTTTTCTTGATGAGGACGTCATGCCCTTTTGCTCTATGTTGTTGAATAAGTGTAGTATGTTGAAGAGATGATAGCTAGATTTCATCCAATTAATTTATTTGCTGTAATTTGTTAATCTGTGCTTCATTCAAATCCAGCCCTACTTCTTGGGCTATCCTCAATGTCTGAATTTCAAATTCTATGGGGAAGATAGGTTCTTTGCCAAACACTAGCTGATATGGAGAGTATCCTGTGGTATTCCTCCAAGTCATGCGATATGCCCACAGGGCTTCTAGCAATCAGGTAGCCCAATCGCATCTATGCAAGGTGACTGTCTTTGTTAGAATGGCCTCAATTACTTTGTTGGTACTTTCTACCTAGCCATTTGCCTGCAGGTGGTATGGAGATGTGATTCTGTGCAAAATGTGATGATTTTTTGGTGTAGCAGAAATCTTATGGCCTACAAATTTGTGGCTCTCCACCCTTAATTATTTCTTTGGGCAAGACATACCACACGAAAATTTGGAAAAGAAAGTGGATTTCTGTGTCCTTTTTTTCCCTTGGTAATGCTTCTGCCTCCACCCATTTAGTCACATATTCCGTTGCAACCAGTATATATGTCTTTTGATTAGATGGTGGATTTATTGGGCCAATGAAATCTAACGCCCAGCGTTCAAAAGATTCAATGACTAACTATGGATGTAGGGGCATCTCATCAGACTGGCCAGGGTGGCCCATTCTTTGGCAGCTGTCACATGCCTGGACAAATTTCTTAGCGTCCTTAAAAATGGTGGGCCAATGATAGCCCCTCTATAATATTTTATGTCCATTCCAGCGGTCTGCAAAGTGTCCACCGCAAGGTCCATCATGGCAGGCTTTTAGGATATTATAGATTTCATCTTCCCTGACACACCTACAGATATGCATATCGGCTCCTGTGTGAAAGAGGTAATCTAGGAGAACCGAGTGTTGCGTTGCACTATTAATTTTCTTTCTCTGGGCGTCAGGTGTTTGGGTAGTTTTCCCACTACTAGGTAATTTGTGACATCTGCGTACCATGGTTTTTTCACAATCACAGCAAATAGGTGCTCATCGGGGAACTGGTCTTCTACCGCCACTGCGTCGTTTGTTCTTGGCACACGTGAGAGGAAGTCTGCCACCAGATTTTCCTTTCCTAGTCGATCCTTGATCATTATGTCAAATTCCTGTAAAAGGATTAACCATCGTGTCACTCTTCCATTCGTAATATGTTTATTAGCTAAATATTTGATAGCAAAGTGATCAGTATACAGGACCACAAGGTATCCTATTATATAGTGTTTGAATTTGTTAATAGCATAGATTACAGCTAGAAACTCTTTCTCAATCACTGTGTAATTCAACTCAGTAGGAGTTAAATTTTTGCTGATGTAGTATATCGCACAGGGTTTCTTGTCTTCTTCTTTGCCAAGAACTACTCCAATGTCTATATCTGATGCATCAGATGAAATCTGGAATGGTAAATCCCAGTTCGAGCCCTCTAGTATTGGGGCTGTTGATACTAGCCGTTTTAATTCTACAAAGACAATGTCACATTTGTCAGTCCATATAAAATCGATATTTCCTGTCTAATCATATAATGGTGCAGCAATTTGGGAGAATTTTTTTATAAATCTTCGATAATATCCAGAAAAATCCCAAAAACTACGTACCTCAGTTTAAGTGCAGGGGGTAGGTAGTAAGAGGATTACCTGAATTTTTGTTGGATCTACCTGAATTCTAGCTGTTGAGATGTAATGACCCAGGATTAGGCCTTCAGTCATCATCATGTGGCATTTCTCGTGGCTTAAGCAGAGCCTAGTAGTAATGCATCTTTCCAGGACTTTCTCCAGTGTTTGTAATGCCTGCTCAAAGTCATCTCCATAGGGTGTAAAATTGTCCATGTACACTTCTAATCCCTCGTTTATCAGGTCTACAAAAATACTGAGTATGGCTCTCTGGAATGTAGCAGGTGCATTGCACAGTCTAAAAGGTAATACCCTGTAAGAAAACATCCCTCTGGGGCAAGTGAAGGTATTCTTATCTTGGTCTTCAGGGGAAATTTGGATTTGGTTGTAGCCACTGAAGCTGTCTAGGAAAGAGAATAATTTTTTACCTGTCAATGTGTCTAGAACCTGGTCGATAAACGAAAGGGGAAAATGATCTTTTTGCGTTTCTTTGTTAATATCTTTATAATCGACACATATACGCCATTTCCCATTGTTTTTAGGAACCACAACTAATGGAGAAACCCATTTGCTATCAGATATAGGATAAATGAAATTTACATCTAATAGTTTCTGTAGTTCGTCTTTAACAACATCCTTTAGGTGAGGGTTTAATCTTCGCTGAGGTTGTCAAATGGGTCTCGCATCTTTTTCAGTGTAAATGTGGTGCATACATAATTGGGGTCAATCCCTTTCATATTTGGGTAATCCCAAGCAAAAGCCCCTTTATATTTCCTAAGGATTTGGATAAGCCTCTCCTGCTGGTCATCACTCAGGTTTTTGTTAATGTTAAGTACTTTCCCTGGCTCAATTTCAATGGGTTTGCTGTTATAGATAGTTTTTATTGGTATTTTTTGGTCATTGATGACTTTTAAAGGATCTTCTTCAATTTCATTATCCAAGGCTGCTTCAATCATGTGACATTTTAGATTAAATACAGCAGCTGGCTGGTTAATGTATGTGTTAATAATATCATCTTCTGTTTGATTCTTAAATTCAAGAGCATCTGTTACAGTTAGTGGTGATCGAATATTTTCAATTAGATATGTTACAGCTTGCTTCCTAATTTTTATTATGGTTAGGCTTGGCTGAGCTGGAGGGTATACAGCTAGGTTATTCACATTATTTCCTCTGGTTATAGTCACATTGTCTATTCGACAACTTATATAAGCATCTGCAGTCGCTAGCCAAGGTATTCCTAATATTAGAGGATCTCCATCTAGCCGATTTCTAGGATTAATAATCAAGAAATCTACTGGGTACTCCCAAGAATATACAGACACCATTACATCCTGCAATGTCCCTTCTGGTTTAATAACTGAACGGTCAGCAAGTTCTAGCAAGGTCATAGTTGGATCTAAGGTTGTGATGCCAAGGCTCTGACAAGTTGTTGTTGTGAGAATATTGATGGCTGCCCCTAGATCGACTAACGCATTGGAAAAGGAGCATCCACTTATTTGTACTGTGACAATAGCGTTTCCTGGGTCCTCATATTTCACCAGTATCTCTCTGCCTAATAATAAATCAGATAAAGTTCCGACTACGTGGACAGTTGGTGTTACTTTTATTTTCCCTCGTAGGCTTTTTGGTACAAAATTCCTTAATGGTTTTTGCATAGATTGGAATGTCCTGAATATCCTGGAGGAGGGGTATTTTTACACAAAGATTTTTTAATTCTCCAAGGAGATCAAAGTCGGGATATTCGATTGGGCAAGGTATAATCAATCTTTTTGGGAATGGTGTAGAGGAGGTAATATTTTGTTCATGGCTTTTCTACTTGACTGTATTCTCCCTTTGAGGTGTTTGTTCTACAGGTAGTGGTTCTTCCAATTGTATATTTGTATCATCCTCTGACTTGATTATTCGTCTAGACCTCAATTTGAGTTCACTACATTATCTCAACTCAGTTTCCGAATCCAGACCTTCAATAATTTGTACCGATTGGATTGGTATGTTGTTAGGATTTGGGTTGGGCTAGGCTAGGAATTGCGGTCATAGATTGGGTTGAGGATTCTGCTGCAACATGTAAGGTGCTGGTAGCGTAGGTTGAGGCAAGGGGATTGTCCCTACTGGCTGGTTCGTAGGTCTTTTCCATCTTGATTTCCAGTTTTGGTTTTGTGAAGTGGAGGGGGACCATTAAGATGGATATGGATTTTTCTGCCAGAATGGTGGAAAGTAAGAGGAATTTGGCCAACTATTGTTTGGATTTGACTGATTAGACCAAGGTGGCATAGATAATTCTTGTTGTGACCAATTAGGAAATGGTGGTTGGTTCTGCCATGTGGCTCCTATGTATTGCTGAGAATTATATTGTGAAGGTTGAAATAATGGAGATGGGTCAGTAGGCATACCTGTTTGTTGTGCTTGCCATTGGCGACGCTGATTTAACAAGTAGACTAGTTCTGCTTCTTCCTCTACCTCTTTGAAGACCGCTTTTAATCCTAGGAGTGATGGGAAATTTTATGTGGCATGTTCTTTAGTGCATATGGCATAGGTCTGTACCATATCTAGTGGGCATTCTTTATGACTATGTTTCTTCCTACATCGAGGGCAAAAAATAACCAGGTTTTGTTCTGCTTCGGCCTGCTTTTGCTTGGCTTGCATGATGTCTAATTGTGTTTTCAAAGTTCCCAGGATATCCATTTTGAAATCTTCCAGCAGGTTTCTGATTTCAGTACGAGTAATGCTTCCGCCAAAGATTTTGTTGTCCCTGGTGATCATATTGCGTTTAGTTGGTTCCAATCTTGTACTACCCCTCAAACACCTAATACGCAAATCAATAATGTTAGCATAGTCTTCTTGATAGATATCACCTTTACCCATGATATTTAATATCTCTATCCACTGGTCTTTCATCCCCTTAATCATCATGGTTTTTAGCACATTATCTGGCAAAGGAAGATTTGCATAGGGAGACCTTTGGAGGTTATATTGGAAACGCTCCACATACTCTTCCAAAGTTTCACTAGGCCTTGCTACCATTTGGAATATCTCATCTTTTAGTTCTCTATATCTGCAATAATCTTGATATTTTTTAAGGAAACCAGTTTTCATTTAGTCCCAATTATTGATGGTGCCTCCTCCCAGTCCCATAAACCAGTGTAGGGCTGCTCCCTTTAAAGTGAAGGGAAACAGCTTTAGTTTCTGGGGATCGATGGTGTAATCATAACCCTGACATAGGACGTTGAACTCAAACAGGAATGCATCTGGATCTTCTGAAGTGAGTCCATGAAAGTTGGGAATATTTTGTAGAGGGATAGCTTTCATGGGGGTGTTGACAGTTGTGTCAATAATAGGATACTGTAATGTAGAGGTCTAGGGTTTTTGTGGATTATTGGGCATTTTATCAAAGATATGCCAGTACCCTTCCGGGATCTACGGAGCTAGAAAGTTACCCTAGGATGTCTAGAAGAGGCAGGAATGATCCTAACAGAACTCCCTTAATCTGGGACACTGAGTGTCCTCTACTCAATTACTACCTTAGGGGATCTTGGTTCCTCGAGTTCCCCTGTTTCTCCTCCTCCTTCACGGATGTTACAAGAATTCCCTTCTTGTGAGGGAATTAATCGCAAATTTTCAATATCTTGAAAACTCTGTTCAGTCCCTTCAATTTTACTGTGGACCTTAGCGTATGATACAGATGGTGAGCCTGTGGCCCGAAGGGAGACAGTAGGTTGTCTAGAAGCAATGGTTCAAGGACCTACTGATGGCTGAGATTCAGCTTTTCTTAAGATGTCGTCAATAAAAGTTGATCGTCCAAGGGTCACCGGTCCCTTAGATTTTTCAGGTTTGGGGTGTGGGATTGTATTGTTTTCTGGTCTTTTCTTCTTAGTCATTCATGCAAAAATTCAAATGTTTATTTCTACCTTAAATTCCTAGCAATTCTGTTGGAAAGCGGGCGGGGGAGCAGGCATTTTACTTGCTCCGTATGTAGGTTCTTACCTTCCGTTTTTAATACCCAGTTCTCTCTCAACAGACAAACATCAAACACCTACTTCACTTTTCTATAATTGTGTTGAAAAGCGGGCAGAGGAGCAAGCACTTTACTTGCTCGTTACATAGGTTCTTACCTTCCATTTTCAATACCCAATTCTTTCCCAACAACAATTATCAGATATACATCACTCTTTGTAAAATGGCGACACTCTCCCTGGCAACAGTGCCAAAATGTTGGTTGATAAAAAGGTGTCTCTTAAAACTCCTAGTTACCCCACATTATTCATCAACCCAGGCAAGTCATTTTATTCCAAGAGTGTACACAATATGTGCGTGCTATGAATCCCGAGAGTAATGTTTCTTAGAATGAAGTATAAACCTTTGATAAAAGAGTAAATGGATGCATTTATAAAACTCAAATTGCAACTGTTAAAGGAAATATTACATCTAAGCATCAAGACTCAATCCTCTACTGAAATCATAATCAAATCTCAAACAAGCAATTCAATTGACAATGGCATCAACCAAGAGCGTAGTAGCAATAACCAATCTCTTCGTAGCTGATTCAATCTAAATCACACTCAATTTCAATTAAGCAATCCAAAGGGAAATGATGTCAACCGAGAGTTCAATAGGGATAACCAAACTCTTTCTGTTGATTAAATCAATAAGGTTCACTGTCTTAACGGCTAATTAATTTAATCTACAATAAGTGTAACTAGGATCAAATGACAATGCTGCAAAACATGTAAAGAAAATGTACTAACTTCAATACAGGAAATTGGTAAATAGAAAATAAGATAAACTCACAGAAAATGGGAAAAATATCAAACCACACAAACTTGTGTGAATAAGAAATATATAACACAAGGGATAGCAATTAAATCCACCAGAGGTTGATCCCTTAGCCACTAGTGAATACTGCTGAGCTACTTCAGAGAATACAAATGAACAGCAATGTAAATTATATATTAACCATTGAACTCAAGTCTCATTACAATATGGTCGTGTTCTCCAACAGCACGAGTCTGTAAATTAAAATTACAATTTGAAATAAACAGAGATCAATCCCCTTTCCTCCTACAGTCTTTTTCTTTTATAGTCAAAAAGAGGTAAAAGATAAATGCGATCCCTCGAGATCGGGAGATCCTAAGGGATTTGCAACTAAATGCTATCTTCTGACACCCTTCATATTTAGCATTGATCCACCTGATTCATCCTCCGACTTGACCGCAACTGACGCGCCCCATTCTTCCTTTGTTGGTTTATGTTGTTCCGTCTCTAGGGAACAACAACTGCTCCTTTCATCGTTTCGCTGCATAAAAAGGAGTAAAAGTTAGTTATGGTGGCTAAATCTTAATCGAGAATAGTTCATCTATTTCTTATCATAATCCATCAATATGTTAGTGTATCAAGATATGAAAGAGATAAGAAAAGAGGAAAAAGGTGATGGAATTAAGAGTAAATACATACCCATTTTGTAACTCAACAGTAACCTACTTGACCACCACATTTTCCATTGTCCTTTTGTCCATTTTCTTCTACCTTCATTCTATAAGTGTCCACACTACGCTCCATCATTAGTTCCTAAGCTCGACAATTATTCGCATCATGTCCTACTGATTTACAAAATTTGTAATATAGATTCCTCAAAGTCTATGTATATTTCTGTAACAAGTAATTGTCTTCTTAATGATGTTCACCTCTATTCTTGCATATTTTGCACCACAGGCTAGATCCTGCATTTATAGGATTCGGTGCTCCACCAGCCATGTAATTCCCGAAGATAGCGGATTGTTCTTTAGAATGGCCCTTCGATCTGCATTTTGTACAACATACTTGTCTAACCTCTTTTATTTTCTTGATGTCTTTTAACTACAAGGTTAGGTTTGCCAGCTAACTCTGAATCTGTTGCATACCTGCATTAGTATCTCCTATAGGAAAAGATTCTGATTTCATCACAATTTCTAGAGATTTCGCTTGAGTTCCTATCTTTTCTTATGTTAATGGAAATATGATATGCAGTAGTAACATAGCTATAAACCATTCTTGATGTTTTTGTGGAGCTATGTCGAAGCTTACCTGATCCAATAAAACCTTAAATCTCTGATCAAACTTCCAAATAGACTCGGTAAGTTTTTGTTTGATCTCTTTCAACTCGGTGATACACTACGATTCAGAGTTTGGCTTCTTAAATTCTCTTATCAGTGTTGTTTTAATATCTGCAAACATTTTGTTTTGATTATTTGAATACTTCATATACCATGTCAATGCCCTATCTCGAAACATCGTAATGAGCTAAAATTTCTTTATATTCTCATCGTTCATCTTCTTCGTTGTCGATACTACTTCACATAAAAACCAAAATTGTTCTGGACCCACTAATCTAGTTCCTTTGAAAATGGGTAGCTTAATATCATCAACCGTACTTCTTCTTGGAGGGGGAGGGGGAGGGGGAGAAGTAAGGGGAGACAGATGGGGGGTATGTGGGGTAGAGGGAGGGGCAGGGGGATGGGGAGAGCCAAAAACACCCTGGCTAGTATAGGATTTTGGCTTCGATGAACTCTTAGGCTAGACAGGTGAATACTATGGAGTTACTTGAGGGTTATCAGGGAGGCTTTCTTCACTTTCAAAAGAACTCAAAATAGGGCTATAATCAATCTATCTAAAAGTCTTCAGATCTTGTCCATGAGATCTCTTTCTGGTATCTACTCTATATCTCTTTCCACTTCACGTTGTTCCAATCTCTTGCTCATATTTATTCCCTCTTCTTCCAAACATAAGTAAACTAGCAATATGATTGCATCTATAAAACTCATTTTTCACACAGAAGAAACTTAATCCAAAGTTTCAGAGATTTCAAATACTTACCTCACATTCACTTAAAGAATCACCATTCCACTTTGTTGAAGGACAAAGTCGAGTCTACCGAAAACTCAGTAATGAATCCTCCCAAGATACTATCAATCTAGAAATTGACAGCCCTTGAAATCCTATTGTCGGTGCTCTTGAGTCATTGTATCAGTTCAGGAGTCCACACCATAGATTTTTCACCTTTAAGGAAGTTCTTCCTTTCGGTCAACCTCAATATCCATTCGTACATCTCGGCAGGAAATGAAGCGAATAAAATTTCGTATTGATCTATAAAAATATACTTCTATAACCAAGCTTTGACTCTCAGATGAGGGTTTCGTTTTCTTGATCCACAAATTCTCACTCTTTTAGTTCTATCTAGTCTTGAATCTCTTTCTTCAACAAGTGCCACATCCTCATATACCTCAAACTGATCCCAATCTCAGAAATGGAACCATTTTCTGTCTTGGTTTGGGTTGACCCGGGTTTGATCTATACTGCACACCAATAAAACCCTCAATCATTGTCCCTTTCAGCAATGACCTGCAAACAAATCATAGTCTCACCCGAAGTGACTATGGGAGGATGCAGAACCAGGTTTCTGTAGCCTTTAAAGAATAAGGGATGTGTTATTATTAGGTTTACTTATTCTTAACATTCATAAATCACTTCGTCATATTACATTAATCATTTAAGCATATCATATAAAACCATAAACCATAAATGTGCTGAAATCAAATGAAAATATACACATGAAGACACCAAACTACCATGGTTCACCCCAATGTGGGGTTATGTCCATAAGAACTGTTGCTTAATATAATAAATATTGTACAACAAAGAGTTCTTGGTCTACGCACTAAGTTGCAAGTTTTCTACACACTCAGCTGCAAAGCTAGGCCTCTGTGCACTTAGCTGCGAGCCTCGCCTTCTCTACCAAAGTACAAATCACAATAGTACAACTATAACACTAATCTGGATCATAAAAGATAGTTCTTATTCTTATTATTTTACCCTATATATACTATTAAATTGAAGGGTTACATCATTACAATACCATGGTCCAAATACCGTGGACTCCCTAAAACAAGTAGCCATGGTCCCAAAACCATTCTCTTACAAAAATAGCACATTTTTACAAAAAGGAGGGGCTTCAACCGACAAAGAAGCCCTTACACCATGCGGTATATTCTAAGTGCTCCATTGCACGTTCCACTTCGTGTTCCATTGCTCTATTGTGCGCTCTGTTGCACGCCCCATTGTGTGTTCCGCTTCTCAAAATGTGGAGTCTTTGCCAAAATCTAGGCCAAGTTGGGTTGCGCCCAACACCTACTGTGTGTGGGCCCAGATGATGTTGGTGTCATTAAAATGAAAGTTGAAATTATGAAGATGGAGGATCAATGATATTTTTTCATTTGGGATAGTTTTATGCACACTCTTCTTTGAGAAGATCCCCACTATGCAACCTCATGTTCAGATCCGTGATGGGGTCCCACAGGATCCCAGGATGCACCACTGGGGATATCCTAGGATGCGCTTCTCAGAGTCAAGCGAGTGTTCTGACCTAAGTTTTTCACTCATTGGGACCATATGCCACTATACATAGATGACTATCCATACAATGGCATGAACTATAAGGGGGATCCTGATTTACCACTTCCACCAAAACAAGCATGGGGCCCAGATGGTAAGTGAAAGTTATTATACATTTCATGAATTTATAGTTTAAGAAATATATGTATGTAGTACTGATTTCTAAACTTTGTGGTATATAGATATAGCATCAATGAGGATAGAAGGATACATGGGATGAGCCGTAGTGCCTGGGACTACAGATGAGGGTGGTACCTCATCACGATAGAGACTAAGTGATGGTGCTCTACTGGAGGATCTCTGATGAAGATATGACCTGCTACTGACCAGGGTGTCAAAGCATGGGTGGCATGATCTAGAAGATCGGTATACAGATGAGTGCATAGGTCTTCCCCTAGAGTGGCCAGGAATCATGCAACGCCTTATGATGGTTGGTCAGGTAGTATGAGATCTGCGGGCTGGGGGAATGGAGTCGTTGGATCAGGAGCCTCCAGATGATAGTGATTAGGCATAGGGACATGCGGGTCTCCATTTTTGTTTTATGATAACATGTGAGTGAGCATGTCAAATGTATTTAGAGTAGTGGACTCAAAACACTATATTACGATACATATTTATGATTATGCATCTTTTTGTGACGATTTTGGTTTTCCATTTGTTTATGAATGTCTTCTTACACATGATAAATGCTAATTTAGAATGTTATTAGCAATGGTATATACATAGTGATTATAGGCTCTAGGAACATGATTGAATGAAATGGATTCAAGTTCACATGCCAAAATCTTAACTCGTAGATATTTTCTAAATAGGACTAGATTATGCACATGATAAATGCCATTCAATTACATGACAAGTAGCAAGGAATCGAAACAAACATGAAGGTGAAGGATGCAACAATCAAGGGAATTAGCTAACTAACCTATCATGACATCATATTCGGCCTAGTTATTAGTGGCAGATCCAATGCAAACATCATTGGAGTGGACTAATGAATGCAAGGGGGCAAAAATGGCCCAAGCTGTTGAGGCGAGATTCTTGGTAAAGTGATTCACACCATCAGCGAAATCAATATAAGGTGTGTATAATGGATCCATCTTAAAGACGCAATAATCCAATGTGGAAGAATATGGGGGATGCAAACTACCTTACTTTACAAGAAGAAAGAAATACATACTCGCATTTCAATGGGAAATTTTATGGGTGAAATTTCTTAAGGTAGAGTGAATTTTGAGGATTAGGAAGGATTTCTCCTTTTGGATCCTCTAACAGGAATGCCTCCTTGCCCAAACACTTATGGATTATATAAGGCCCTAGCCATAATGGTTCAAACTTCCCATGTCCTAGGACATCATGAGCTTGGTCATACATAAGAACAAGGTCACCTTCATGGAAGGTACAAGAATGGACTTTGTGGTCATACTGAGTTTTGGTGCACTTTTTGGCCACTTCGATGGTTTGCAATGCAACATGATAGTCTTCAATGGCATGCTCAAGAATTATGAGTTGTTTTTCTAAAGGTTGGGTGTCTAGGAGGAGTTCGACGACAAGGTGAAGGGAAGGGATTTCACACTTGATTGGTAAAACTGCCTCCTCTCTAAAAACAAGGTGGAAAGGAGTGAACCTGGTGGTGGTCTTAATAGAAGTTCTATAGGCCCATAATGCAAGGAAGAGCATTAAATGCTAGTTGGTCTTGTGTTTATTCACCATCCGTTGAAGCATAGTCTTAAGGATCTTGTTGACAGCTTCAACTTGGCCATTACCTTGGGGGTAATAAGATGACAAATATTGATGTTCAAAGACCAATAGAGAGGATTGCTCATGCAATTTCTCATCTCCAAAGTGTTAGCCATGGTCAGAGACCAATTATTTCAGAACCCCAAATCAAGCAATAACATGATTGAAAAATAAGAGGGTTGCATTAGCCGTGGTGTTATTGAATGTTGGCATGGCTTCAACCCATTTGGTAAAATAGTCGACAACCACGATAATATACTTGTGGTTATTAGCAGATGGGGGTCGACACTCCATAAAGTCAATATCCCATTTACAAAAAGGACCAGCTTAAACAATTGGATGGAACAAAGCATGTGGAGATCATGCCTTAAGGGCTTATAATTGGAAATTGGGACAGTTTTTGACTGCCTCAATACAATCGCTAAAGAGAGAAGGCCAAAATTACTCGGCACGCATGATTTTCTGGGTAGTGGCCATTCCAAAGAGGTGACCACCACAAGCACCACCATGGTAGGCATTGAGCACTTTCTTAGCTTCAACATGGGTGAGACAATGACAAAGGATAGTATTGACACCACGATGATAAATATCATCGTTGATGAGGAGGTAGCAGGGGGCTTGACGTCGAATACGTCTTCGATCATCATGAGCAAGGTGGGCAGTGAATTTTCATACCAAGGATCATATGAGGTCATGGTGAACAAGTGTTCGTCTGGAAGATCATCATTAACCGGAGGATCAGGCGCACCGGTGCGAAATTCAGAAATTAGTTCAACAAGGGCCAAACCTTTCTTACTCTTGGGTGTGACAAATTTGAGATCAAATTCTTGAAGGATAATGATCCAATGGGTGTATTTTGTACTAATGATCCTTCAACTCAATATGAATTCCATGGGGTTGTTATTGGTCACAACTTTGGTGGTATGCATAAGGATATAATGGCAAAGCTTCTAAATAGAGAACATGACAGCCAGCGCTAGCTTTTCTTCATTGGAGTAGGACATTGGGGGACCGTTAAGGTTATTACTGAGATAGTATATGACATTCTCAATACCTGTTGAATCCTCTTATATGAGGAACCTAGCAACTGAATGGGTCGATGCAGAGATGTACAAGATGAAACCCCTCTCAAAATTAGGTGGACTAATCAAGGGAGCAAAAGCGAGAGCATGTTTAAGGGCATCGAAACATTGTTGAGCTTGGTCATCCCAAATAAATGGAATGGTAGATCGAAGGAGTCTAAGGAACCCATGAGCTGTGGTGGCATAGTCAGGAAAAAACCAACGAAGGAAGTTAGCTTTGCCTTGAAGGCTTTATAACTGGTGAAGGGTATGAGGAGGAGAAATTTCAAGGATGGCTTGAACTTTGAGCGGGTCAAGAGTGATACCATCTTTAGACATGATGAAGCCCAAAAGTCGGTCGGCAGGAACGCAAAAGACACACTTAAGGGGATTCAGGTGAATGTTATACTAGTGATATCGTAGAAACATGGTACGCAAGCCATGAAGGTGTTGCGACCGATGTTTGGAATGAGCGTGAGATCATCGAGATATGAAAGGATAATATGAGCCAAGTCATGAAAGAAGTAGGACATGGCACATTGAAAAGTGGCCCCAACATTATTCAAATTGAAAGGCATGACCTTGTAAGAAAAAGTTCCCTATGGACTAGTGAAAGTAGTTTTCAACTGATCAGCATAATGGATACGTATCTGGTTATATCCGGAGAATCCATATATAACAGAGAGAATCTCATGCCCCACACACTCATCAATGACCTGGTCTATGAAGGGTGTGGGAAATTTGTCTTTAGGACAAGCTTTGTTCAGATTGTGGAAGTCAGTGAAGACATGGATGGTGCCTTGTTTTGTAACAACCCTAGTGAAAAGTTCATGTAATAAAAGTTAATAAAGGAAAAATAAGACCACATTTAAGGGACACTTATTCCAAGCTTAATGTTGGGAAAATATATCCTAGTGGGCATCACTGCATGTGTGTTTTAGCTAAGGAAAATAGGCAAAGGCTAAGGCAAAGGAATTAAAAGGAAAAAAGGAATTTTTGTCACATTTATTTATGAAAATAAAGGAAAATAGGAGATGAAAATGAAGAAATCAGAGGCCTCATGCATAAAAGGCTTCTGAGGATTAGTTCATGGCTTTTGTCAAGTTCAAGTTTGGAGCTCTCTCCTTATTCTCTCTCTCTCTCTCACTCTCTTGGTCACTTAGAGTTTTCTTGGAGCACTCTAGTTTGGAGAAAATGAAATGGAAAGAAAGGAAAGGAAAGGAAAAGCAAGCAAGGATCAAGGAAAGGAAAGTAGGACTCAAGCAGCTTCAACAAGAATACTTGCAGGTAACCTTTTTCATGTGTGAATTCCTAGCTGGTTTGGACATGCATGGCTTTGCAAGTTGATGTATGGTTCTCTTGTTATCGGTTGCATGGTTTTGTCAAGTTATGACAGTGGATTTTGCCTAGCCTAGCATTTTTCTGGATGCAATGGTATGTTGGGATGTTTATTTCGGTTTTGGAACTTTGGAATTGTCATATGGATTTCAGAATCAGGGGCGAAGGTGGTCTCAAGGTTCATTCCCAAAGGACTAGGAAACCCTTTATCGATTTTGGCGGGATACATGATAAAGCCTGAGGGAGAAGTCTCGGTTTAAGGACTAGTGATCTGGGTTTAGATTGCGGTAAAGCCTAAGAGAAAAGGAGATGGAAATTTCCTCAAGGATAGTGATGGACTCTGGATGGAATTCCAAGTTCTGTTCAGTTGTGATCAGAGCACCGGTTTTGGTGTGATCACGATTGGATGAGGGTGGAGGTGGTTTAACCTATGGATTCCCTTGGTTATTCTTGGATTGGTTGTTCTATGAGATCATGTTGGCTTAAGGGGGCTTGGACCTAGGTTTGGAGTTCGTTGTGCTAACCAACTAAACCCTACACTATCAGCCATTTCGACAACAACCCACGTAGCGAAGGGTGCAGTCTCACCCGAGGCAGTATTGGGGGATGCTAGAACTAGGTTTCTACATCCAGAGGGCTATGTGATGTATTTTCTGGAGATTTAGGTCTTTATCTTTACCTTCTCAAACCCTAACCCTTGAAGCCCAGAATTTACAGTAAATAACAGTTAACAGATTTTTGTCCTTCACCGATTGTGCTAAACATGCATAATGTCATACAACTAAGAAGATCTACATCTTCGCAAGCCTATTAAGTACTTTTCTCGATTAAATGCATTTAACAATTCATAAATACAACAACTTTATAAATAAATAGTAATACACAGATAAACAGATATCACTTCAAAATATGTCTTTATTATGCTTCAGATCCTCATATACAACTCTTTCAAAACCTATGCACACAGCTGCAGGGGCTCGTGCACTTAGTTGTGAACTTGCCAAGGTCTCCACGCCCACAGCTACAGGAGCCTTCCCATTCAACCAAGTATAAAATAGATAAATTCATACTCAATTCATGCACTTCCTCACTTAGATTCTTCTTACCTCTCTATGACTCTTCTATGACTTCCTTTTATATTCTTCTTTCATTACAATACCATGGTTCGCGAATCATGGGCGGGTCTCAAAACAACTTGACTTTAACAAACTAAGGGGCTTTGACCTTCCTAAGCCAATTTGACTCCTATTGACCTGCGCTACTCATGCTCCGCTCCACAAAATGCAGAGACTTTACAATATCTTTTACAAACTTAAGAAAACTTTAACAAAATCTAATCCAGGGGACCTGTTGAAGGCTCAAAAAATCGAGACTCCAACAAGGGGGATAACCACCTGGTCTAGACCTTAGGACAGCTCCTTTTCCATTTGGAATAGTGGCTTTGACTAGGGATGATGGGACTAGTTTCCCAATCTATTTATAATGTTCATGCTAACGGGATGATTGTTTTCTTTTTTGGGTTTTATGGGGTAAATACTTATTCTAAAATTGATCTATCTTTTAACTATCATATGCAATCTATCATAATCAAAGAGAACATCTAACTTTAAAACTATCCCGGGAGTAACATTTATATATGTGATCTAAAATGATTTCTAAAAGTAATTGATAATAAAGATTATTCAATTACGATAAGAAGAGAATTCATTTAATAATGATCGTTTCGTATAAAATGTTAGCTGAAACGATATGAGAGATATATTGCATAAAGAGTCATTCATATATTCAGCATATAGAATAAATCATCATCATACAAAAGTGCAATAATGATAACTAATAATTTAATCTTTCATACATAAATAACTGAAAATGATTTATTGCTTGATACACAAGTAAAAAGCATTAAGAGATAGAAGTACCATTTGTAATACGTCCTACTCATGTGCTCCAGCAATATTGATCTACCTTCAAATAACTTAACATCAACTAAGAGTACAAAAGTGCAATTTCAGTAGAAGATGCTAAAATCAAGTAGAAAATAAATCTCGTTCCATTAATTTTACCAAAACCTCCTCAAAGGGGCATGAGTGCATGTTCTGAAGAATGTTTTTGATAAAATTTCTGGACCCCTCTCTAAATGCATGAGAGGGGTTTAAATACTAATCTATGAAACTAAAAATAGAAATTACAAAAATAGATGAGGAGGTTTAAACGACCTGCCTCATTTTAAGCGAAAATAAACAAAAACAAAAATAAAATATGTCTATGACTAATCCTGCATCTGGTCTTTGAGATCGCAAATATCTAGCATAGGTTTAAGGAGTGTCGGTTGGCCGACTTCAGATTTCAGTTGTCCTGTGAACACGACATTGGTGAGCGTTGGCACCATTTTCTTGGCAGAAGTGATCAGGCACCTCAGGGTCATCCATTGGCTGTGCAGTTTCACTAGGTATTGCCAGTACGCTTCCCAGTTCAACCTGGTTACTCGTCTGATTGCGTCTGCCCTTTCCTCCACTGCCTGTTTCCATACTGTTTGAAGCTATTATGCATTTGGAAGAAAGCCAGGGGTGGTTTCTACTACTAAATTAGCATTTTTTAAATTCTCATTCACACATTTGATGACATTGTTTGCTGCTGTTGTTGCATCCTCCATTTCCTGTTCTGCCCTTCTGAGCCGAAAATCCCATTTCGCAAATAAGATTTCTTTATGCAATTCATCTAATTTTGGCATATCTGCTCTTTTCCCATCCTTGGATTTCTACCAATTTAAGAAGTCTGAAACTTTCTTAAGAATTGTATCATATTCAAGTCGTAATTCCACAACTTGATTCGTTATATTATCTCTTATTTCGTAGTGAGAATTCCACTGTGAAATCTTTTGGCATAATAACTCTTTCTGGTGTAAAAGCTGGGAATTGAGGCCAAGCACTTCTGCGACAAACTGTTCAATCTTGGGGTCATCTTTATGTAGTTCTGCTATGCTTTGTAACTTTGCTTCTTTACTTGCTAAACTGCTCTTATGTGCTATCTACATTTACTGAAACTCTTGTTGAAGTGTAGCCAACTACATTTCTACTTGTTGGTTGATATTGGCCTACTGTAATCGTTGTTTTAATAAAAAAATATTGTCTTCTTTTCCTTTAAGTAGCCATTGTACCTCTGCTGCCTTGTCAATGGTCACCAAAGCATATGCGCCTGCGACCTGCGAGAGTCTAGTGAGGTTAGCCGATGGATCTTTGGATGGGTCTTTCCAGAGAACATCTAGAGGTTCATCCTCAGGAGTGAGCATGGAATCCAACTTTCTTTTATTTCTTTGTCTTCTAATGATGGCTTTGTGCTGAGGGTTGTAAATACATCTAGAGGAGGAATTTCCTCTATTCTCAATACAATTTCAGATGTGGGAGCAATGGGAATATTCTCTGTTTCCTGAGTGCTAACAGCTCCTTTTGTCACAATTTCTATGATTGTTTCTTGTTGGTTTGTTGGTGGCTCTGCGATTTGTTCCTCCGTGTTGAGTCTCTTATTGAAATTTTCCCATTCTTCTTCTAAATCAATTACCAGTGGCTTTGCTTGCTTTGTAAGGGGAGTTGAGGCTTCGGCTTCTTTTACGAGTGAAGTTTGCTGATCAAATTTTGCTATGGACAGGGATGTGTCTTTTATTGACTCCTCACTCTTGCTGTGTTCATTCTCTGATGTTTTCTCAGATTAATCGACAGATTTTTCTATGAATTCGTTTCCAGAACTTGTTTTGGATTTTTCTTTTGAGTCTCCATCTATGCTTACACTGGGAGTAGGATCTCTCATTGGCTCAATGATTAGTTGGTCCAATGGGACCTTAGATAACCTCCTTCTCCTGTAGTTATCAAATGTTTGGAGACCTTCTTGATCAAAAAGTATTTGTACCATATCTTTGAAGGTGTTTTTCTGCAGGAAAACATCATCAAAGGGGTCTTTTTCATGGGTAAATATTCTTATTTTGACCATTGTGTTAAAATCTTTGACAATACCAAAGGGGTCATATTGTCTTCCCGGGAAATCGGGTAATTGCAAAGATAATACATTTTCAACATCTTTGAAAGCATGTCCTAAATCATGCAATGCAAATACTCCACATGTTACAGGAAATTGAGGCCAAATGACCTTCTTGGAATCTTTCAATATTTTACTCATTCCTCCCTCACTGCATATCGAATAGGCTATCTCCCTAACCATCAGTTTCTCTGGGACATAAAAAGGTAGAACATGGGGTGAGGCAATACTACTGAACACTCTGATATATGTGAATAATTATTCCCCAAACCATCTGGCTACGTAGAGAATATCTACTTCAATTTTCTTGGGAGAACCTAGGGGCATCTCGGTTATAAATCCTTTTATGAATCGGGAGCATAACCCCGTGACAAATCTTGAAGAAGTGTGGTGCAAAATTAGACTCCCACATGACTTTGTGATATATTTGAATAGGAAGTGGATTTTGAGCAGTCCACTTCCATCCCATAATAGGAAACTTGGAACCAAAACAAATAGCATCCATAACATAAGCACTCATGAAAAATGGAGGGTAAACTCTCGAAGCAATACTCCTTTTTCTTCTATACTTTAAAAATGTTGTATCTAAGTTATCAGACAGGTTTTGAGCCCAATTCATTATTGTAGCATTGACGGTTGCATCTATTAGGGGTAACCATTCTAATGAGAATTTGGTGATGTCTGGTTTACCAAACAATCTACATAACATAGCGGCAGCAGAATAGAAAGGGGAACTGAGAGAACTGGTGGTGTACATACCATTCTTATCTTTCTTGAGTCTTTCTTCATTGTTTGACCAATTCTTCATGCATTCTGCCGGGTCTTCATTTTCCTTGGTGAACTTCTCAAAAAAATGCCTATTGTAGATGGCCTGTGGCTCTAGTAGATGGTACATGAGTCTCAAGTTGTCTGGAATAAATGACCCTATGAATTCTTGGCTTGCTGTCTTGAATTCTCTATCTGATATGTCTACATCGTCTATGATCCACTTAACCATGTCGGTATAAGGACGTATCTTTGGTCTTGTAGCAATGCGGTGCAAGAATGAGCATGCAAGATTAGTCATAGTAGCATTAGAAGAAACGTGTCCATCAACTGCAACTGTTGTTTCTAGAATTCTCAGTTGTTCTTCCTCTAATAGCTGATACATAGTCTCCCATGTGGAAGTCCCTGCATCTCGATTACAAGTAGTGTCTGTGAACAGGGGGGTCATCTCTGATTTCTCAGAAGCGGGTGCCTTTCCTTTCTTCACCATTTCTTCAGATGTCTTGCTCTGTGTGTTCTTCCTGAAAGTTACAAGAGGAGAGCAGAATAGGATAAAAATGATAGTGAATGCAGAAATAAATCAATAAATGGACGAAATAAAGGTGACGGTGGGTCTTAATTCTAAATCATGTTAGAAGATATCAACTTGCGCCAAATGGCCTTGCATACCTGATCGTAATCATTCTTTCAATAAATTTCCACTAATGAACCATTATCCTTAACTTAATGTCCATTACTTCACATCGAAAGTCGGGCAGTACTCTCCTAGAATCGTGATCCCTTTGAGTCGAAATAAAAGTGATTCTATGATTTTCTATGCAATATCGCAGATCGCTATATCGCAAAAACCATTTTCATTTAAGACTTTCCGCCGTGTGAATTGATGCAATATGCAATATGCGAGATGCTATCGCATTTCGCAATATTTGCTTATGCTCTATTGAGTAGCGTTGCATGGTTGAAACTGCGATGTGAGAAGATTATAGGAGTTTTTTAAGATTTCACATTTTGCGGATATGGGGTAACTTTTATAAGGAAGGTCCGTCGTAATCGTTTTTCGATGTGAGAATAATCCTCTAAAAGCGGGTATTTTCAAGGTTTATTTTAATATTCATGACTTTTCGGGTATAAAGTTACTTTTAGGTTGTTTTGATCATGTGGCACTTATTTAAGAAACTCATCGTTTGTGAAGTTTTATATGCTAAAGTATGAAAAGGTAAATTTTCCATGGTTTTGCAAGTTCCATTTTGACATCTTATTTTATTCTAAAAATAAAAAGGCATGACTAGATGCTAAGATTGATTTTTTGGAAGGGTCCCCATTTATTAATGTCATTACTAATACTAGTAAATGGGGGGTTGTTGATAAGCACAACAATTGGCGATTCACTTGGAAGAACCAGTTATCTCTGAGGGTTTTTTTAATTTTCTAAAACTTCCAAAATAGAGATGGTTTTGAAAATGAAACTACATTATACAAAATATAAGGTAAATAGTGCTATTTATTAATAACAAAATATTGCTCTAACTATCTTCATTTTACTCACATCAGTCATTACTTGGTTGTAAAGATAAAACAAAAGAATCTCGTTAGATCAGTTTTGGTGTACTCATTTGTCGTAGGTAGAGCCTCTGCTACTAGCAGGCGTTCATAGCCTCAATAGGGTTACCTATTATCCAGCAATGATCTAGTGTCCCACTTGAGAAGACTATAATTTTCAAAGATAAATCCTCATATATACTTAACGCTTTTTCTTTTCTTATTTCTCTTTTCTTTCTTAAATAACAATGTCTTGGTTTGGTGGCCAAAATTGACAGTGCCATTCACTTGATTTATAACTTAACTAAACAAGTTGGCTCTTGGTGAGACCCCTTGTCTTTTGATTGAAACAATCTCAAGCCACTACCCTATTTTGATATTCAGTATGGAAATGTCAGATAGTTATAATCTTTATGATCATGATAAGCTAGCTCTTGATGAGACCTTTTATTCTTTAAGTTTAAAGTGTATAATTGGATTATTCCTTGAATCTCACAAATACCTCGAGTGGGGGGGAGTCATTGGTTCCTTAAGAATTTTCTTGGACGACAATTGTAGAGTTTAAAAATAACTTTTTCCGCAGAGAGTCTTTGCTTTGTTATTGATACCTTTTGTGACTGATGTGAGGAAAACTTCTTCCTAAGGTTGATTTTAACCCAAACTCAAATAGTTGAAACAAAAGAATGGGCAAAAAATTTCCAAATAATAGAACTTAGCCATATGTTTCATAAATGGAGATTAATTTTCATAACCATTCCTACTTAAACAAGTGAAAAAAAAAAAAAAATGAAATGAGAAACTATTCTTTTCGTGAAACCAAAAGTGAACATTATCAACATGTTTTATTATCAAAAGAAAACTTAATTGAAACTATGATCTATAGAAAAATAGAAGAGATCATCTTCTATGGAAAATATTTCTTTAGGATCTGTCCATTAACAAGTAAAGATTCCCTTTTCCCTGCTAAATCTTGTAACATGAAAGTTGATGGGCCAATGAGTTCGACAATGTGGAATGGTCCAAGCCACATCCGTTGGAATTTAGTATGCTTGCCTTTCTCTTCATGGGCTTTATCCCATTTTAATACTAAGTCTCCAAGTTGAAAATCTTTTCTAGACACTGAGTTTGAATCAAAAGAGGCTTTCACTAATTGTTGATGATGTGCGTGGGTAATTCTGGCCTTTTCTTGTTCCTCTTCAAGTTTAAGAATTTGTAATTGTCTTAATTGCATGGATGAGGAAGGAGTTTCTTCAATGAATTGAACTAAGGCTAGTGAAGGAATAGCTAGATTTGTTGGTAAGACCACTTCTTTCCCATAAACTAAATTAAAAGGAGAAGTGCCAATGGAGGTTTTCTGAGTTATTCGATCTACCTAGAGAGCATACACTAAAGACTTATGCCAGTTTCTTTGATTTTGATCAATAGTCCGTTTAATAATTCTAATAAGGTTTTTGTTCGTTGATTCGGCTAACCCATTTCCTTGTGGATAATAATTAGCAGAATATTTGAGTTTGAAACCTCTTTTGACAGTGAATTCCATCATGGCATTGCCTGAGAAATACGATGCATTATCAAACATTAAGGCAGAAGGCAAGCCGAACTTGGTGATGATGAATTGATCTATAAATTCAATGATATTCTCAGAGTTGGCTGTCTTGAGTGGAACAGCCTCTAACCATTTCTTAAAGGCGTCAGTAGCTGTAAGGATGTATTTATGTTGTTTAGAAGAATGAGGAATGATCTCACCTATTATGTCTAATCCCCATTGTTCAAACGGTTGATCAATTTTGACCGGCTATAATGTCAACGATGGTTTCTTCTATCTTCTAGCAGTAATTTGGAAAATCTTACATCTCCTTATGTAACTGTGTGCATCTTTAAATAGAGTTGGCCAGTAGTAGCCAACACGCAGGATTTTGTGTGTCGTTGCATCTCTTGCATAGTGTCCGCCCGTTGGTCCATCATGGAGATCCTGCAATACTTTTTCTACTTCATATTTCTCGAGGCATCTAAGGAGAACAAAATCATAATTCATTCTAAACATCACATCATTGATGATTTGATATTGTTTAGCTTTTAGCCTCAGGGCTCTTTTCTTTGTGTAATTCAAATGTGGAGAAGCATATCCATTTTTTAGATAGAAAATGATATCAGCATATCTTGATTCAAAGTTGTTTAAGCTTACCTCATAAATCTGTACTTCACTATCTCGAGGCTGCTACTCTAATATGTTCGATGCTCCTACCAACATCTTGCAAAAACCTTGACCTTTTACGATGTTTGCTAGTTTAATTTCAGCATCATATTCTTGCAGGGCCGTGACCCAATTTGCTCTCTTTTCACCCACATCCTTTTGTACCAAAAGATTTCTTACTGCTGGAAATGGTACTATTATTTTGGTGTGAGTCTTGAGAAGGAAAGGTCTGAAGTGTTTAATTGCTTTGAAAACAGCATAAGCCTGTTTCTCAACATCAGAGTAATTTAATTCAACTCCTTGTAAATTTGAACTAAAGAAAGCAATTGGGGCTTTGGCTTTATCTTGATTCACTTGTGTCAGTATGGCGGCATATGATTTTTCAGAGGAAAATGTATATAAAGTGAAAGGATCGGAAAAATTTGGCATTGCTAGAGATGGGGCATTTATAATTGCTTGTTTTATCAAGTTGAACGCTTCATGTTCCGAATGACCCCATTTGAAGAGAGCATTTTTCTTTATCATGGCTTGGAGGGGTGACACAATTCTTGAGAAGTCAGGGATGAATCTCTTAACAAAATTTATCTGACCAAGGAAAGACTGCATTGTTTTTTTATTGTGGGGTAAAGATATCTCAGAAATTTCCTTGATCCTATCTGGGTCAATATGGATTCTTGATTTGGATACTATGAATCCAAGAAGTTTTCCTTCACTCAACGCAAAAAAATATTTTTTGGGGTTAAGCGAAATTCCATATTTTTGACAACATTGAAAGATTTGTTTTAGGTCTCTTAGATGATTACTACGTTTTTTAGAATATACCGTTATGTCGTCTAAGTAGATTACCACTGACCTGTTTACTAATCCCTTAAACGCAATGTCCATGGCTCTCTGAAACGTGGCACCAGCATTGATTAGCCCAAATGGCATCTTTTGATAAGCATAAGTGCCCCATTTCATTCTGAATGTAGTTTTCAATTGATCATCCAGGTGGACTAAGATTTGATTATACCCTGAAAAGCCGTCTAAAAAGGACATTAACTCTGACCCTGTGACTGATTGTAATATCTGTTCCATGGGGGGAAATGGAAAATTATCCTTTTGGCAAGCTTTATTGAGGTTGCGAAAGTCTATACAAATCCGAATATCACCATTTTTCTTTCTGACTAGGATGAGATTGGAGACCCATCTGGAATGCCTGACAGGAAAAATAATCTTGGCTCTTAGTAATTTGTTTACCTCAGATTTAATTTAGTTGTCCAAATTAGGATGTATTTTCCTTAATTTCTGTTGAACAGTATTTTCATCAGAAATAATAGGAATTGTATGCTGGATAATTGAAGTGTCATAGGTTTTAATATCATCATAATTCCAAGCGAAGACACTCTTGTATTGCTTCAATAATCGATAAAAAGCTGATTTTTCTTCAGATGTCAAGCCAAGACCTAGGTTGATGTTTTGTGGTTCACGTCTGTTCCCAGATTGATTAATTCATATCTCAGAGTCGAACTCTAGAGTTTTGAATTGGTGGATCGTTTAAATTTATCCTTTAAGTTATATAGGTCCTCTAACTTGACTACAGATTTGGTATAGATGTATTGTGGCTTTCTTGTTTCAGTTGATTGTCATGTTGGTCCTCGTCAATTATCTGATCATTGTAAGAGCCTTCTGAAGTAAGAAAACTCATGATATCAGGGTCATTTTTGAAGACTCTCCAGTTGGTAATGTTATTAGGAATAGAGGGTCTAAAAATTAATTCAATAGAGAATCTATCTAGGCTGTAGTCCTCTAATGGAATAACCTTGGAAGCTACATTAGCAAGAAGATCGATGCTAGCGTTTTGGAGTCTTGGAATAGATGAAATATTAAACGTTGTAAAGTGTGAGGTCAGGTCTTGTACTAAGGATTGATAGTGTTTCAAATGCCCCAACAGACAATGTATAGTATTTCTTACTTGTCTAATGACAATCTTAGAGTCTCCAAATTCTTGCAGGGATTTGATATTAAGTTTGATTGGTTTGTATAACCCTTGAACCAATGCTTCACATTCAACAGTGTTGTTTGTGAAATCGAATTCAAGTCTACATGCTAACATGGTTTTATCTCCTTTTGGACTAACTAATATACACCCTGCTCCTGCTCCATCGTTGGATTTAGAACCATCGAAAAATAATTTCCAAAACAAGGTTTTATTTATAGGTTTATCTACAAAATTGATACATCTAGAAGTGTCAGTTTGAGAAAAAATTTCTATCTGAGATAAAATGGAATTTTCTAAAAAAGGTGAAGGTTGAGCATTGAAATTTCCTAAGAATGACTCAACAGAATAATTTTCAATTATGTTGTTGCTATACGCTACAGGCTCTTTTTCTCCTTCTAACTCTGTCACTATGTACTTTTGATATTTTTCTTGTTCAAATTTGATCTGATTTGGTTTGCCATTGTAGGGGAGCCACATATGAGACCAATCAGTTGCAAAGTAACCGTGAAGCTTTTCTGACCAATCCCTACTGAGGATTATTCCATAAAATTCAGGAATGTCAGCCACAAGTATATCAATGACTTGACACATTTTTGGGTTTGACGAACATCTTATAGTTACTTGATTAAGTTCTCTGACGACTTTGACTTGAGACCGATCTAGCTGTACTATTCGTACTACAGATTTCTAAGGCTGGACGTTTAATTTAACGCAAATTATCTTAGGTAAAATTTTAGATGATGCACTAGAATCAACAAGACAGTTGTGCAAATTTTTATTGAAAACTTCAAAAGTAAGGAGAAATGGCGGAGTATGGGATGTGGATCTTCCGCCAATCAGAGAAATGTTGGTTGGGTAGATTTTATTTGTAATGCTATTTGGAGGTCTTCCCATTTCATGAGCGGCCTGTGAAATCACAGTGGCGAGAAGAGGCGTAGTAGGCACTGCATTGAGTTCTTTCAAGAGTAATTTCTATTGATGTTTTAACTCACTGAGCTCATGAAGAGTAATGTTTGCTTTGGTTTTCTTCATATCTTCAACAATGTTGTATTCCATTTCATCTAAGATGATGAGAATTTTAGATGAAGATGTCGAATTAGATTGGTTTGGGTTTGTTTGAGTAGACTTTGGTGAGGATTTTTTACCTACGATTTTACCCTTGGGAGGTGGAACTGGGTTTTTCTATTTTGTACTAGACTGTGGAGGATCGAGTTGATTTCTACTTCTAGTAGCAACAAGTAATGCTTCTTGATCTTCCTCATATGGAAGACTTAAGTCCCACATTCCTTGTATTTATACAACTTCTTCATCGTCGGTTTGTTCCTCATTTGAAACTTCTTCCTCTTGCCCTTCTGATTTAGTTTTTGTTATATCATTTAGAGGTTTAGGGTCAGTTGGAGGATTTCTTTTAAAGGGTTTAAAAGGTTTCTTGGAAGAGGTTTTTGCTACTTGTTTCTTTATATCAGTCATTTCATTGGACATGATCTTCAAGACTTTTTGTAACCCTTCTAGGTCGAAAGGATCCTTCGGTTGTTTCTTCTTAGAATCGTCTCCAAAGGACACTTTTTTAGATTTCCTTTCATTTAAAGAATTTTTCTTTTCAATGGCTAGGATATGTTTCTCTACAACTATTTCCTCTTTCATTTTTTCTACTTATGTTGGCTTGGTAGCTCTGTCTACAAAGATGGCTGAATTTGAAGGTAAAGCAGAAATATACCATTCATTTTGGACTTCATCGCTAGGCTTAGACACTATTGGTATTTTATTCAATAATTTATTGAAGCGAGAGTTGAAGTCCTTAATTGGTTCCTTTGGCTCGGCTTTTAAATTGGAGAGGTCATTTATTAAGGTTGTTGTGGACCTATCATCCCCAAATTTTGTTAAAAATTGTTCTTGAAATGTATCCCAGTTATTAATGGAACCTGATGGTAATAAAAAATACCATGATCATGCTGCTCCTTACAAAGTATAGGGAAATAATCTTACAACTGCATCCTCTTCTGTCACTCCATTCAAATTAACAGATAGCATAAAATTATGTATGTGTTCTTCGGCTAGTTGGCCATTGTCAAGATTGAATTTTGGCAACCATTTCTCAGGATGAGCTAGTAATTGAGATAAAGGTGCAGCCATTCTTACAGCCCCTGGATTGGCCCATGGCCTTGGTGGTGGATTTCCTGCCATCGTCGGGATATGAGTAGAAGAAGGTGTGGAAATAGCTGAACGTGATTGGGTAGAGGAGGATGTTGCTCCTGTACTTGTATGAATCACGATCTGGAGTTGGGGGATGGATGAGTGACCTTGTGATGATATGGATGGGACAGTGGAAGAAAATGATGATAGAACCTTACTATGAGATTTTGTGGGTGTTTTCCTAGCTTTCGTACGACTCGGTAGAGGAAACTCAACTGGTGGTATTCCTAGTTTTTCTCTTTGTTCTCTAGTCAGTCCTTGAAATGGGATTCGATGAGAAGTGACACTACCTTGAGATAACTCAAATTCTTCTTGAGATATTGAAATCCCCTGTAACTTATGGATTAAAGTTTGTAATTCAGGGGGATCTGAAGAAGAATGATCTGGCTTGTTTGGGATTTCAGTAATGTGCTCTGTATTTTTCTTTTCAACTTCTGGTTCAAAGATAGGAGATTTGGAATGCGAACGAGAAGCTGAGGGTGATGGTGAGGGAGTTTTACTCTTAGAATGGTGTGAAGATGTAGATTTACTTGCCATTCATAGTCAGGCCCTCCTTCTAGCACCAAATATGTTGAAGGCTTGAAAAATTGGGACTCCAACAAGGGGGATAACCACTCGATCCAGACCTTAGGACAACTCCTTTTCCATTTGGAATAGTGGCTGTGACTAGGGATGATGGGACCAGTTTCCCAATCTATTTATAATGTTCGTGCTAACGAGATGGTGCTTTTCTTTTTTGGGTTTTATGGGGTAAATACTTATTCTAAAATTGATCTATCTTCTAACTATCATAAGCAATATATCATAAACAAAGAAAACATCTAACTTTAAAACTATCCCGGGAGTAACATTTATATATGCGATCTAAAATGATTTCTGAAAGTAATTGATAATAAAGATTATTCAATTATGATAAGAAGAGAATCCATTTAATAATGATCCTTTCATATAAAAAGTTAGCCGAAGTGATATGAGAGATATATCTCATAAGGAGTCATTCATATATTTAGCATAAAGATTAAATCATCATCATACAAACATGCAATAATGATAACTAAGAATTTAAACTTCCATACTTAAATAACTGAAAATGATTTATTGCTTGATACACAAGTAAAAAGCATTAAGAGATAGAAGTACCATTTGTAATATGTCCTACTCATGTGCTCCAGCAATATTGATCTACCATCAAATCAATTTACATCAACTAAGAGTACAAAAGTGAAATTTCAGTAGAAGATGCTAAACTCGAGTAGAAAAGAAATCCCATTCCATTAATTTTACCAAAACCTCCTCAAAGGGGCATGAGTGCATGTTCTGAATAATGTTTTTGATAAAATTTCTGGACCCCTCTCTAAATGCACGAGAGGGGTTTAAATACTAATCTATGAAACTAAAAAAATATGGGGAGGTTTAACCGACCTGCCTCATTTTTAGCAAAAATAAACAAAAACAAAAATAAATTATGTCTATGACTAATCCTGCATCTGGCCTTTGAGATCACAAATATCCATCATAGGTTTGAGGAGTGTCGGTTGGCCAACTTCAGCTTTCAGTTGTCATGTGAACACGGCATTGGTGAGTGTTGGCACCATTTTCTCGGTGGAAGTGATCAGGCACCTCAGGGTCATCCATTGGTTGTGCGGTTTCACTAGCTATTGCCAGTACGCTTCCCAGTTCAACCTGGTTACTCGTCTGATTGCCTCTACCCTTTCCTCTGCTACCTGTTTCCATACTGCTTGATGTTGTTTTGCATTTGGAAGAATGCCAGGGGTGGTTTCTTCTACTAAATTAGCATTGTGTAAATTCTCATTCACACATTCGACGTCTCTGTTTGTTGCTGCTGTCACATCCTCCATTGCCTATTTTTCCTTTCTGTGCTGAGAATCCCATTTCGCAAATAATATTTCTCTATGTGATTCATCTAATTTGGGCATATCTACTCTTTTCCCATCCTCGGTTTTCTACCAATTTAAGAAGTCTGAAACTTTCTTAAGAATTGTATCCTATTCAAGTTGTAATTCCACAACTTGATTTGTTATGTTATTGTTTATTTTGTAGGAGAATTCCACTGCGAAATTTTTTGGCATAATAACTCTTTCTGGTGTAAAAGCTGGGAATTGAGGCCAAGCGCTTCTATGACAAACTGTTCAATCTTGTGGTCATCTTTATGCAGTTCTGCTATGCTCTGTAACTATGCTTTTTTACTTGCTAAACTTCTCTAATGTGCTATTTGCATTTGATGAAAATCTTGTTGAAGTCTAGCCAACTACATTTCTACTTGTTGGTTGATACTGGCCTGTTGTAACTATTGTTCTAATAACAAAATCTTGTCTTCTTTTTCTTTGAGTAGCCATTGTACCTCTGCTGCCTTGTCAAAGGTCACCGAAGCATATGTGCCTACAACCTGCGAGAGTCTAGTGAGGTTAGCCGCTAGATCTGTGGATGGGTCTTTCCAGAGAACATATAGAGGTTCATCCTTAGGAGTGAGCACGGAATCCAAATTTCTTTTCTTTCTTTGTCTTCTAATGACGACTTTGTGTTGAGGGATGTAGAATACATCTAGAGGAGGAATTTCCTCTATTCTCAATATAATTTCAGATGTGGGAGCAATGGGAATATGCTCTGTTTCCCGAGTGCTAACAACTCCTTCTATCACAATTTATGTGATTGTTTCTTGTTGGTTTGTTGGTGGCTCTGTGATTTGTTCCTCTGTATTGAGTCTCTTATTGAAATTTTCTTATTCTTCTTCTAAATAAATTACCAGTGGCTTTGCCTGCTTTGTAAGGGGAGTTGAGGCTTCGGCTTGTTTTACGAGCGAAGTCTGCTAATCAGATTTTGCTATGGATTGGGCTGTGTCTTTAACTGACTCCTCACTCTTGGTGTGTTCATTCTCTGATGTTTTATTAGATTGATCGACAGACTTTTCTGCGGATTCATTTCCAAAACTTGTTTTGAATTTTTCTTTTGAGTCTCCATCTATGCTTGCACTGGGAGTAGGATCTCTCATTGGCTCAATGAGTAGTTGGTCCAATGGGACCTTATATAACCTCCTTCTCCTGTAGTTATCAAATGTTTGGAGACCTTCTTGATCAAAAAGTATTTGTGCCATATGTTGTACTTCTTTGAAGGTGTTTTCTGCAGGAAAACATCATCAAAGAGGCCTTTTTCATGGACAAATATTCTTATTTTGACCATTGTGTTAAAATCTTTGACAATACCAAAGGGTTCATATTGTCTTCCTGAGAACTTGGGTAATTGCAAAGATAATACATTTTCAACCTCTTTGAAAGCATGTCCTAAGTCATGCAATGAAAATACTCCACATGTTACAGGAAATTGAGGCCAAATGGCCTTCTTGGAATCTTTCAATATCTTACTCATTCCTCCCTTGCTGCATGTCTGATAGGCTATCTCCCTAGCCATCAGTTTGTCTGGGACATAAAAAGGTAGAACATGGGGTGAGGCAATACTACCGAAGACTGATATATGTGAATAATTCTTCCCCAAACCATCTGGCTATGGGGAGAATATCTACTTCAGCTTCTTGGGAGAACCTAGGGGCATCTCAATTATAAATCCTTTTGTGAATCGGGAGCAGAACCCTGTGACAGATCTTGAAGAAGTGTGGTGCAAAATTAGACTCCCACATGACTTTGTGATATATTTGAATAGGAAGTGGATTTTGAGCAGTCCACTTCCATCCCATAATAGGAAACTTGGAACCAAAACAAATGGCATCCATAACATAGGTGCTCATGAAAAATGGAGGGTAAACCCTCGAAGCAATACTCCTTTTTCTTCTCTACTCTAAAAATGATGTAGCTAAGCTATCAGACAGGATTTGAGCCCAATTCATTATTGTAGCATTGACTGCTGCATCTATTAGGGGTAACCATTCTGACGAGAATTTGGTGTTGTCTGGTTTACCAAACAATCTACATAACATAGCGGCAGCAAAACAGAAAGGGGAACTGAGAAAACCGATGTTGTACATATTGTTCTTATCTTTCTTGAGTCTTTCTTGATTGTTTGACCAATTCTTCATGCATTCTGTCGGGTCTTCATTTTCCTTCCTTGGCGAACTTCTCCACAAACTTCCTGTTGTAGATGGCCTACGACTCTAGTAGATGGTACATGAGTCTCAGGTTGTCTGGAGTAAACAATCCTATGAATTCTTGGCTTGTTGTCTTGAATTCTCTGTCTGATATGTCCGCATCGTCTATGATCCACTTAACCATGTCGGTATAGGGAAGTATCTTTGGTATTGTAGCAATGTGGTGCAAGAATGAGCATAATTCTTGGTTGTTCTTCCTCTAATAGCTGATACATAGTATCCCATGTTGAAGTCCCTGCATCTCAATTACAAGTAGTGTCTGTGAACAGGTGGGTCATCTCTGATTTCTGAGAAGTAGGTGCCTTTCCTTTCTTCACCATTTCTTCGGATGTCCTACTCTATGTGTTCTTCCTGAAAGTTACAAGAGGAGAGCAGAATAGGATAAAAATGATAGTGAATGCAGAAATAAATCAATAAAAGGACGAAATAAAGGTGACGGAGGGTCTTAATTCTAAATCACGTTAGAAGATATCAACTTGCGTCAAATGGCCTTGCATACCTGATCATAATCATTCTTTCAATAAATTTCCAACAATGAACCGCTATCCTTAACTTAATGCCCATTATTTCACATCGAATGTCAGGCAGTACTCTCCTAGAATTGTGAGCCCTTTAAGTCGCGATAAAAGCGATTCTGCGATTTTCTACGCAATATCGCAGATTGCTATATCGCAAAAACTGTTTTCATTTAAGACTGACCGCCATGTGAATTGATGCGATATGCGATATGTGAGATGCTATCACATTTCATAATATTTGCTTATGCTCTATTGAGTAGCGCTACATGGTTGAAACTACGATGCGAGAAGATTATAGGAGTTTTTTAAGATTTCGCATTTCGTGGATATGGGGTAACTTTTATAAGGAAGGTTTGTCATAATCATTTTGCAATGCGAGAATAATCCTCTAAAAGCGGGTATTTTCAAGGTTTATTTTAATATTCACGACTTTCTAGGTATAAAGTTACTTTTTGGGCTGTTCTGATCATGTGGCGCTTATTTAAGAAACTCATCGTTTGTGAAGTTTTATACGCTAAAGTATGAAAAGGTAAATTTTCCATGGTTTTGCAAGTTTCATTTTGACATCTTATTTTATTCTAAAAATAAAAAGGCATGACTAGATGCTAAGATTGATTTTTTGGAAGGGTCCCCATTTATTAATGTCATTTACTAATACTAGTAAATGGGGGGTTGTTGATAAGCACAATAGGATCCCATCCCAGCAATCCCCCAACACAAAGTCATGACTCGTCCCCAGTCACTCTTCTAGTGTTCCCTCAACCTTTTCTTGTAGGCTACTGAATTCGATCTTCAATACCTGAAGATCTGTTGTTCCCTGCCTGGTGGCCTAGTGAACTTCTTTGACCAACTTCTCCATTGTTGGACCTTCGCCTGCAAGGCCCATGGTCCTCTATGTCTACTAAAGTTCCTTTAGCTTTCCCTCGATGGTTTGAGATAACTGGCTTGCCTCATCAGCCCACGGATATGTTTGTGTTGCAAGTATGGATGCTTTGCGGCATAGCTCATCAATCTATGCCTACAGAGTCTTTCCTTTCTAAATTTTGGTGAACCTTTGCACAGGTGCAATGGTCCACGCTATTGCTTGGATCTCATAAAACTGTAGCTTTCTATTGTGGATGTTTGCTTCGATCTTCTTCAAGTTTGGGTCCTCCTGCAGTGAGGCCCGTATTTTCATTGTCTACTCAAATAATTGGCTACAGTCTTTGACTATAATGGCCAGAGTTATCATATATGCTTTAATGGTAGCTTCTCGCTGCTCTCTGATCTCTATAGGTGTGGCTCGTTGTAGCTTCATTTGAAGCTCTGAAATCTACAGTTGTAGCTCAAACTGTACCTTTTCTTATTTCCTCCTTGGATTCCTTTATTGCAACAACTAACTTATGAATTTTTTCCACAGAGGCTGCCTCAGCTAGAATTTGGAGCTCAGGGAACTCACTACATACTTGGGTAATGGTGGCCTCTAACTCCTAATTGCATTGCATCACCTCGTCATGGGCCTGCAAGGCCTTCACTTTCTCTACAAAAATATGTTGATTTTTAGTCTTTACTTCTTCGATAATCAATAGAGATCTTTTCTCCCAGATGCAGAGCTCATCTGAAATGCCTTGGTGCAGCTCGTGTAAGGTCTGGATAGGCAGTGCTACAATGTTGATACGAATGCTGGTCATATGTGGCAACCTTGTCTGATCCTTAGTTGTTTCAACATGAAGAGAATCCTCTGGCAGCATCACTGCACGGAGGTTTGTAGTCAGTTCTACCTTTGATGTCTCACTCACTTGACTCACACCCACTTGACCCATGCTCGCTTGAACCATGCTCACCTGGATCACTTTTTTCTGGACCTACAATTCCTTCAGACCCTATTGCACTTTGTCCAATACCTGCTTGTGTTGGTCCTCGATGTGCCCCCACATGTTTTCCGTTGTGGAGCGGAAAACATTGCCTATCTCTAGGGAAAATTTTAGGGGCTAATATTCACGAGTGGGCTAATTTTCCATGCTTTTTCCAAAAAAAATATTCGTTAATTTCCATTTTTTCTAAAAATTATTTTCCCAAATTTTATAGTATAAAATTGTTTTACCTTAAAAATTGCCAAATTTTATATAGAGTCTATATAAAATTATTAGAAATTTGAATACTTTTGCAAAAATGTTTCTAAACATTTTACAAATTGCATAATATGTACTAGTGATATTTGCCAAGGTTTCTAGGCTTTAAAATAAATTTCCATCCTTAAACTTTTCCTTGCCTATATCATCAAGATCCCCCTCCATGAGGGCCAATTGTTTAACACCCGCATATTTATCAGACTTTTGCTTCTTGCATGGTCCTGTCAAACTACACTTTTGTTTCTTCCTGATATTGAAGGGGGACTCTAAGTCCTCCGATCTGACATAGGGTTCTGCGCTCCCTTCCTCTTCATTTCTGATTCCTGCTTCAACATCTGTGTGCTCTGTATCAAGCTCTTCAAGGTCAATGGTGACCTAAGTTGTTTCTTCCTACGCATATTTTGCTTTCTACATTTCTTTCTCTTTCTTAGAAGCCTTCTATGCTTCGTTCTCTTTGTCTTTCTTGGCCTCTATTATAGTTGTTGTTTTCCCTGTTTCTACTTATGTGACCTTACTTGTTCATGTGGATTCACTAGATGGGGTGAGCCAATCGCTCAGCCACTTGCTGATGACCCCCATAATATCATCCTCCACGGCTAAATAAGGAAATGTGTGCCATGTTCCTATGGCATCCTTCTTCGCGTGCATGGAAATATTGTGAAAATATTCTTTGAATTCTGCTACATCTTTATACTGCACATGTAGGCTGGGTTACAACCGTGGCTATTGTTTTGTCACCATACGCAACTCTGACTCAAACAGTACCTATAACATCTTGTTTCCAATGATACTGTTAGGGTCCTTCGTTGCCCACAACGAAGCGAATTTTGCAACCTCGCACAACTGGGAATCCTCAGGCGTCCTCCAAGCTACTAGCACGATCAATAACAATAACCACATGTAGTGGAACACTTTTCTGTCCTCCTACGCTTCGCAACAATCCTCCAAGAATTCTTGGCAGAGGTACTTTTCCCAATTTAATTGGACCCCTTGACTGCACTGCATAGCTAAGGATACCATTGGTGTCGGCACTTCATCGGCATGACACTTCCACATTATTTTTCCTACCAAGATATGTGCAGCAAACCACACAACTTCATCTAATATAGAGCTAATACCATAGCCTCGAGACTTCTTCACCAACCCAAATTCGCTCTTCAACTAATCGGCAAGATTTTTCTCCTATGGCTTCCCCATAAAAGCATATGTGGGGTTCGTGCCCTGATAAGGTAGCATTGTGATTATGTGGACGGGCATATCATCAATTAGGATGGGCCCTCCTAGCCAGAGGAACCCATGATGAACCAGCACTAACAATTAACACACACAGATGGTATTAATAATGTTGCGGCTAAAATGTGGGACATACAGCATGTTGAGAAACCTTGTCCACTCAATACTGGCTGCCCGCTTCATTGGTTCAAGATTTGTGACCCCTTCCTCCTCATAGTAAACTGATTTCAAGAATTTACTAGGTTCTAACTATGGAAATTTCACGTGATCGCCCAAATCCCAATCCTCCATCTTTTGAAATGGTACCCGGTCCAACAAGTCACCCTAAATAGGTACTTCCTTTGATAGTAATGGCATGAATACCTTTAATTTCAACAAGTCAGGGTCCTTAGTGACTTTGGAAGTTGATTTCCTAGGGGGTATATATGGCAGCAGGCGAGAAATTGGCTCTGTGTCCTCTGTGCTGATATTTTCAATCCCCATAGTCATTCTTCATCATCTAGGTCCTAGGATTCGGTAGGCTACTTGTTTTTATCCATACAACATTTTTTTCTGATCTCAGTTGGGAATTTGCACGACAATTTCCAGATCGGGGCTTGTTGTGGCTTTTCCTACGTTTTCTCTCCTACTGCGAATGTAGTAGGTTTTTGCCTCTATGACCTGGGTGTTGTGGTAGGGACTAGTGTTGTTGCAGTCATCTTTTCAAGGCTCTCCCAGAAGAGTTTTTTCTTCCACTCAGACAAATCTCCCTCAAACCCAAGCCCCTTCTACGAAAATTCCCGCTCTACCTCTTGTCAATCTCGTCCAAACATACAACAACCTTCTATGCTCAACCTTAGGCTCAAAATCTCAAGACAAACTCTCTGGAAGCATAGTGTCTAAATGTGGAGCTGGATATTGTATATATAGCCTTTTTTGAATTCAAATCCGTTGATTCCCTCAAGATCTCCCTCATTAATGCTCTTTTGCGGCAAATTTCCAAAGATATGATCCTTAAATCCCCCCCCGCTCCCTTTAACGGGAAAATATCGATATAATCATCTACAGTGCTTCCAACAGTCACTTTCTGGCCAGGTTGTGCAGGACCCACCTCGCTAACGTAGGTCCTTCATTGCAGTTCCCATCTGTGCCTTTCTCCTAACCATCGCATAGCCCAATCTCTTCCCCAAATTTTTCTTCTGGCATAGTAGTTTTTAGTCCCGCACTTCCTTCCAACTGCCTAAGGTACTAATATTTTCTTGTATCCATGTAGTCATTGATTAGGGGCAGGATCACCCCCGTATAGCTTCAATCAACTCCCATTGATTATTCTTGGAAATAGCTCCCCATTCAACTTCACAAGCTGAACTACACCTTCATCTGTAATCTCCTTAATGATGTATGGCCCCAGCCAATGCATTTGAAACTTTCATGGGAACTTAGTGAATTTTCCATCATATAGTAGCACTAAATCTCCATTTTTAAAGGTGTGTTGCTTAATGTGGCGATCATGTCACACCTTTTCTCTAGCCTTTTGCATCTGTTGATGAAAACTTGCCAAGAATTGATCTTCTTCTAACTCAAGTATCTGCGCGAGGAACTCTTCCAATATATCTCGATCTACCATCTCTGTGACTACAATAATCCTCAAACTGGGCACTATGTATTCCATTGGCATCACCTCTTCTTGTCCATAAACTAGTTGAAATGTTGTGTGTCCATTCAACTTCTTACATGTAGTTTTATATTCCCAAAGAACAATTGGTATGCGCACATCCCAATCGTTCCTATTCACATTATAGATATTTGTCAAAGCATTCTCAAGGATCTTATTGAAAGCTTCAACTATTCGATTTTCTTAAGGATGGTATGGCATGATTTTCTAATGATACATCTGGAATTCCTCTAACAAAGAAGCAATCATTTCATTCAAAAAATGCAAACCCCTGTAGCTCATCAAAATATTAGGACTGCCAAACTTTAACAGAATGTACTCAAATATAAACTTTGTTGTTGTAGCTGCACTGCAATCCTTCACGAGTTCTACCTCATCCCACCTGGTCAAGTATTAGGCCATTGTGATGATGGAGCGTGCTCCTGTCTTCCTTCCTGGTCGCTGAATAGGTCCCTCAAAATATATTTCCCATTTGTTGATTTCAGACAAAGTGCAGTCTCTTTCTATGTAATTTTGTGGAGAAAATGCTCAGAACCTCATGAGCCACTTCCAAAATTTTTTACCTTTAAATTAACTTTGAATATTGTTTTGTGAAGCTTCAGGAAGTTTGGTGAAAATCAAGTAGAATACACAGTAATTGTTTGGATTTCCATCTATCTCTTCAGTGGAAAAGTAAAGATTATGTGGGAAGACATTTTTGGTGAAAAATAATCAACAACAATCTCCTCGGTGAACAAAACTTCATCTACATCTTTGTACTCTGCAAAAAGGCATCACAAACTTGGACTGTATTAGCATTTGGAAGGATAAATCTTGGACTATGGAGGGCTCCTAAATTGGCAAATCTCTTCTTTGCCTCCATGAATTTTAATTTTTCTTTATGAAAATCAAATTCAGTATCTTTGTCAGCAACCTTGTGCACCTAAGGATTCTCTTCTAGTTGTTTCCCTACAACTTTATCTTCCCCGATAGCTACACCACTTCGTGTAACTATATTAATTCTTGGGCCATCCTCGCACGGTTCTAACCTCATCATCTAGATGTTCTGAGTAGGCTGCTGGTTCTTCTTCCTTTGCATCTTTCTGATGAGTATAGGATAATCTTCAATAACATGTTCAAACTGTCATCAATACTGATAAGAGGGGTGTGTCAGGTTCTGACAATCTTGTGCAAAGTGGCCTATTTCCCCACAATTGTAACAAATAATCTATTTGCGACCTCTTCCAACTACTCCCCCTTATCCTCTTCCTCGTCCCTATAATCCTACATGCGTTTTAGGTGCTCTTTGATCCTGCTGTGGAAGTGTCTCAACCTATACTCTATATGTCAAAGTTTTGTCCATCATTAACTCATAACTTCAGCAATTGCTCTCATCATGGCCTACAGACTTACAAAAATTGCAAAATAGTTGTTGGGGAGACTATACAAACTTCTGCAACAAATGGCAATTGCCAGTCGAGTTTTTTCCTATTATTTGGCAGATATCTCACCAAGGCACTGCACCATTACTTGATCAAGTAGAAGTTTTTGGCTTTAGGGGGTTAGGACCTCCCCCAATTAGATAGTTCTGATATGTCATCAATGATCCTTGTCATGACCACTTCCTTTGCACTTTATGCACCACACTTTTAAACAGGTCTCATTTTTTAGCTCTTTTCCCTTTTTAAGATCCTGCAACTCCATATGCAAACTGGCTAGTTGCGTCTGAATATTATACACTCCCATATTTGTATTCTGAATAGGTGAATCCTCCAACTTCATAGAAATTTCTAGTGCTTTAGCCTGCGATCCAAGCTTCTGATGTGACAATGGTAATCTAAAATGAGGCAACAACATAGCAATATAACAGTCCTTATGTTGTTCATTTGAAATCTATAGATTAGCCTATTGTAGCAGACATTTCAGCCTTTGATCAATATCTCATGTAGATTCATTCACCTTCTACTTAATTTCTTTGACCTCATTCACATAATGGGCTTGAGACTTTGGCTTTCTGAATTCATTATTCAACACATCCTTTGTGTCTTTCAATGACGTAGTTGGATTAGTCATATTGTACTTAATATACCAAGTCAATGCTCTATCTTGCAATGTTGTGACTGGTTGCGCTTTCTTTGAATTGTCATCTTATATCTATTGTGACTTCCACACAGCATCTGCTACAAACCAAAATTGATCAGGGTCTTTTGTCCCCAAACCCCTGAATATAGGCATCTTCATAGTGTTCACCATACTAAATAGAGGAGGTGGAGGTGGAGGCATAGGTGTGTGAGGTGGGGGTGATGGTGGAGGCAGAGTAGATGGATGTGGTATTCCCACATTGCCCTGATCTACCGATTGCGGTGCACCTCTAGGCATCTTCAGAATATTAATTTCTTCTTCGATATCGAATGCTGCCATAGAGGATTGTACTCAGCAATTGTATCTAGATATTTTCTGAATTGTTTCCCACTTCGCATAGCTCCCATCAAGCCTCTTCTAAACATCAATTTAGTGGCATAACCCATTTCTTGCACAATAGCATTTTAATCTAGGTTTTCAAAGACTTCAGATACTTTCCTCGTGGTCCTTTGAAAAACCAACGTTCAGCTTTGCTATAACTAGAAGACATATCAATCACAAACTCAGTGATAAATCCACCCAAAATACTATCGATCTAGTAATCGATAGCCTTCACAACCTTGCGTTCTGATCCTTCTAGGTGCTTTACTAACTCTAAAGTCCACAAGATAGGGTTATCAAGCTTCCAACTAGGTTTACCATCTACCAATTTAGCTAACCATTTGTATAGTTTACATGGAAAAGAGAAAAAGAAAACTTTATGTTTGTCTATATGCAGATATCTCTATAACCAATCTTCTTTTGATAGATGTGGATTCCTATTTGATTGAGTTGCAAACTCATGCATCTTCCAATCTATCTATTTTTCAATCTCCTTCTTTGTTGGTCTCCATGGACCCTACATCACACATCCCTTAGATAGATCTTGGTCCCAGCAACGGAACCATTTTTTGGCATAAGGGAACTTGGACCCAGGTTTAGAGTTAGTTGTGTTAACCAACAAAACCCTACACTACCAGCCCTTTCAGCAACAACCCAAGTAGCGCAAGATGTAGTCTCACCCGAGGCAGTGTTGGGGGATGCTAGAACCTGTTTTTTTCATCTAGAGGGCTATGTGATGTGTTTTCTGCAAATCTAGGTCTTTATCTTGACCTTCACGAACCCTAACCCTTGAAACCTATAACTTACAGTAAATAACAGTTATCAGATTTATGTCCTTCGCCGATTGTGCTAAACATGCATAACATCATACAAAATATAGATCTATGTCTTCGCAAGCCTATTAATTACTTTTCTCAATTAAATGCATTCAATAGTTCATAAATATAGCAACTTTATAAATAAACAGTAATACACATATAAAAAGATATCATTTTAAAATATGTCTTTATTATGCTTCAAATCCTTAGATACAACTCTTTCAAACCCTGCGCACTCAATTACGGATTTACCAAGGTCTCTATGCACACAACAGTAGGAGCCTTCCCCTTTTCCCAAGTACAAAACAAATAAATTCAGACTCAATTCATGCACTTCCTTACTTAGCTTCTTCTTACCTATCTATGACCCTTCTATGAATTCCTTTTATATTCTTCCTTCATTACAATACCATGGTCCGCGAACCATGTGTAGGTCTCAAAACAACTTGACTTTAACAAACTAAGGGGCTTTGACCTTCCTAAGTCCCTTTGACTCCTATTGACTTGCGCTACTCATGTTGCACTCCTCAAAATGTGGATACTTTACAATATTTTTTACAAACTTAAAAAAACTTTAACAAAATCTAATCCAAGGGACCCCATCCCAATAGATCCCACATTCATGCTTGGAATATGGCACAAGGATGATTGGATGAAGGAGAGATTTGGTTCAACCATCTCTATGGTAAAGTGGTATGTGGAAGTCCCGAACCTGGTCGGCTTTTCCTATGATAAATAAAAGTTAATTTCTCTTACTTTTTCTCTTATTTATATGTGGATTTAATGGTTGTCATATCTTTGATATTTATATGGTTTTATGTTGGTTATAATCATGGTTGAATGACTGGTTCATGTCATGGTTATTTCATATATTTACTTGTAACTGTTAAATGGATGGATACAAGACCTAATCGATGTTGTAGTAGTTCAATGGAGGAGGTGATCCTTTTGGTTATGTTTCATAAGTTTTTTCAGTCATTTATGCTCTGTCTTGTATTCTAGACCTGTAGGTTGCATTGATGCCAAGTGTTTCACAAAATATCAGTCCTAGTTGGGGATGCTTAGGCCTAGTCCTGAGGGTGATTTTTTATTGATAAGAATTGGTATTATTTTTTTAATGAATTTTGGAAGTTACAACAAGTTTTGAGCAAAGGCTAGGATTGTAGGCTAGAAAAGTGGCTTAAATCTTGGGGACGCTGGCACAGAACTAGAAATTCTGGTCCATAGTCACTGGCAGGCAGGTTTATGAGAGCAAATTTAGGTTGTTGGCCACTCCCTTGACCATAACATGAGAGTGAATATGGCCTAAGAGCTGCAAAATAGTAGTAGGACCCAGGGACAGGCTGTCTGAGTGGCTGACTTTTCTCCTAAGGGTTCTATTGATGATATTGGATGACTATATGTGATCTTTTGCCGACTGAACCTCCTTAAGGTGACATAGGAAGTCGAATATGATTGTAGTATCATCTCTCCTCAATTTTACGCTGGTTGGCATGGTTACTTTGGGTAGACCTGGGAGGGGGTGTTACAGATTGGTATTAGAGCATGGTTATGCTCTCTTTGGGTCATATCTAGTGCTACATATATGGGTGAATGTGTTGGTCATGCATGCATGTCGGTTGCATGTGTGGCTCTTACACTTGTGTTCCATGTGCTTGTTTCACTGCATCATATTGATCATGGTAGTAGTAAGGTTATCATGAGGAATGTGATGTCAATTTTATGGAAATCATCGTCATGGGTATATGATTGGTTATACAATTATATGTAGTTGGATTGCATCCTTGTACGTTGAGTTGCATTCTTAGTTATATGATTATATGAATCAGTTTTGTAGGTTGATTACAAGAATTGATCGCTTTTTCTTGAATACATGCAGTTATGCGTATGTGTAGTTTATTAGTCATTTCTTATGCAGGTAGAAAGTTGCATGAGGCAATGTGTATACTTGAGTATTGGTTGTTGTCATGGTCATAGCATGCATTGTTGATATGGCCTTGCATTGATTACTGGACCCTAATTAGTATGATGGTTATGCTTTGATGCACTTATTGATATATGTATATATGTTATTATGGTTATGTTGTACCTGCATCATGCTGATTTGATGATCTTGCAGACAAGGTATCCTCCCTAAGCATGCTAAGGCATGTTGATTTATGGTGATTTGATTTAGTTGACAGAGTATGCCTTGCTGGAAAGAGATCACATGGCTAGTAAGGTGGTAGACTACATGGAATCTCCCTATGCATCATATGGGAAGTGTGGTGTGGGGAACTCTTCTGACTTGGAAGACACATTAAGAAGCCTAGAGGAATAAATAAGGAGTTTCAAAGCAGACAATGACAAAATAATGTAGGCACAAGAGAAATAAGAAGATGTGGATGCGATATTACTTCAAAGTTTGTTATATTTGCAACAAAAGAAACCTCTTTGAATAAGCCATGGACATGAGGATAGAACTAATGGGGCATGTAGCAGCAGCTCTCATAGTAGACATAGGTCAAATAGATCTAACACTATTAGAGATGGTAGGATGTTTGACACTCTGGATAGGAGGGGTGACAAACACATGTATTACTCTAGTTCTGGTTCTGATAGACATCATGATCGTCATCATTATCATTCGTACAGGAGGAATTATAGGCGATACTTTCTGGATGAGTTCAAGAAGGAAAATCCACCTACATTTGATGGAGAGATGAAGAAATCGCAAGATGCGGAGGCTTGGTTGCTTGGCATGAGGAAATTCTTTAGATTGCATGATTACTTAGAAAACATGAAAGCAAGGATAGCCCTTTTCAGTCTCAAAGGTAAAGAGGATATTTGGTGGGAAGACATGAATAATGTCAAGGACATACATGAGGATGATTTGACTTGGCATGCGTTTGAAAGGCTCTTTAAGAAGAATTACTTATATGAGAGGTATTATGATGATAGAGCTAAGGAGTTTTATGATTTATGGATGGGTTCTATGAAAAATGAGGAGTATACTTATAGATTTTTGGAGTTGTTCAGATATGTAAATTACCTTAGAGAGGATAAGGCCAAGGTTTAGAGATTCATCAGTAGATTTCCAGTTGCATACAGAGACCAGCTTGAGTTCGATGAGCCTAGATCGTTGGAGGAGGCCATCCAAAATTTAAAGCATTTTTATGAGCAATCAAAGTGCAAAGTTGAGCCAAAGCATCACTTGAAAAGAAATGAGAAAGCTAAGGGAAAATGGCCACCAAAGTCAGGAAGGCCTCAAGATGCAAGAGAGAAAGATAATGTACTTCCTTACAAAAGATTCAATACAGCTGAAAAGGGACATGGAGAGCAGCAGGCTAGAGGCGGTGGTAGAGAACCATTACAGAGGTGGACATGTGGCAAGGATCATTATAAAAGGGATTGTCTGTAGTATCATATTGGTGGTAGACCCCAGATCTATAGTGCTTAGGAGGCGCATATAGTTGGTGATGTTGGTCCTAGCATTCCTTGGATTTATGCAGCTTTGGACAACAGGAAGGTGGATCATCAGGCATCGATCATTGAGATGGACGATAAGCTTTGTGATAAAGTTGTTTCTATTTTGATTGATCCTAGATCTAACTATAGTTATATTAATCCTCACTTGGTGGATAAGTGTGGGTTGAGAAAAGAAGTGCATATAGAATCTTGGTTGGTACAGTTGGCTACAGGTATAAATAAGCGAGTTCACCATTGGGTAAGAGCTTGTGAATTTGAGTTAAATGGTATGCCTACAGTAGCACATTTGGATGTATTTCCATTGGGATCATATAGTAGGATTTTGGGTATGGATTGGCTATACCTTCATAGAACCAAAGTGGATTGCTTCAACAAGGCCATTGAGAGTGTGGATGATAGTGTGGAAAAGAGGACCTTGCAAGGAAAGAAGAATCCTACATTAGTGAGGATGGTTACCGCTATGCAGGCTAAGTGTAATTGCATAAAAAGTTGTGTGATGTTTGCAGTACACATTTCTAGTGACAAGGGTAAGGAGGTTGAGGATGCTGATGTGTTGAGAAGGTACCCAGTATTGCAGTAGTTTTGGGATGTATTTCCAGAGGAAATTATAGAGTTACTACCTGTTGAGGGCCCTAAAATCGGGTCAACAACAAGGGGGATACCCACCCGGTCCGGAACCTGGTTGGCAGCTCCTTGCCCATTTGGTGTAGTGGGTCCGACTGGGGATAATGGGACCAACTTCCAAATCTAAAGGATGTGTGTGTGTGTGTGTAGATTTTGATGATGCTAATCTAGAAGTAATTTTAAGCTAATTTAATTCTAAACTCTAAACTGACTCTATGCTACTGTAATCTAACAAAAAAAACACATCTAATCTACACTAACCCGTGGTAGAATTCTTTCATCATGCGATCTAAAAATATTTCATACAATAACTGGTAATAAAGATCATTCAGCTATCATAAGAATATAAATCAATTAAGATAAACCATTCTGCATAAGAAGTTTGGCAAAACAGTTGTGAACAGCATATCGCATAATAAGTTATTCATATGTCAAGCACAAATAAATGACTCCACCGTACAAAAGTGCCAAATGGTAACCCACACATTCATACATTAACATATCAACAACTCAGCTGTATATCAATCTAAGAATATAAGCAAAAATTCGTCAAGAGATAAAAGTACCATTTATGACTGATTTTCACTCACAAACCTCAAGCAATAATGATTTATCTCTACTTACTTCTAACATCTACTAAGAGTACAGAAGTGCAACATCAGTAGCAGACATTAAAATGCAAACATAAATAAATCTCGATCCATCCATTCATTAAAAACCCCCTTCGAGGGTGCAAAAGTGCATGTTCTGAGGACAAGTTTTTTGACAAATTTCCGAACCCTTCTCCAAATGCCGTGAGAAGGGTTAAATACTACTAACTAACTAATCTTAATTACACAAATTTAGGAAACGGCTTCAAATGACCGCCCTTTTACTAAAACAAATTTATTTCTAAAAATTGAATCTAATTTCTAACCGTTTATGTATCTGCTCCTTAGTGCTGTAAGCAATGCAAGGTTCGCCTAGAAAGAGTCGGCCGGTTGTCTTTTCCTTTTGTTCGAGCGATAAAAGTAGAAATAACAAAAGCTGGCACCTCTTTCTGACAAACTAGAAGATATTTTCGAAAATCTTTCTCTGGCTGGGTGTATTTGCTGTGTGTATACTTAGTATAACCCAAATTTCTTTCAAACTGATTGTGTTGTTGCTATTTCGGTTTCCGACCGTGCGAATGACTCAATGAGTTAGGGATTTCGGTGCCTGAACAATCTTCCGTATTGAAAATTGCTTCCGTTCTTTGTTCCAGACTTTTCTGGAGCGTCCTCCCCCTTTAGCGTTTTTCTTTTTGCTTTACCCAGTCTGAGCTTCAGGATCTTTTGCAAACATGTTGCTTTTGTGTGCCTTTGACTCTGAGTCTTGGATAGTCTATTTTCATTAGTGTCTGTTGAGTGATACTCTGGAATCCGCGGTCCTGCTGCATGCGGCATCCATTTGCGAAGGCATCTCCTCTCTGTTCTTCTAGTATTGGCGCTTTCCCCTTTTCCTTAGATGTTTCCTGCATATAGATTTATATTAGTTGTTGCCTTACAATTTACGCAAAGGAAAGAGAAATGACGAAAATATTGACATGAAAGCTTTAAGTTCTAATGAATGCATAATCATGACACTCATAATGACTTGACTCTTCGAAAAACGCAACACGATCATCCTTGGATACTCAGGCGTACAATCATTAATTTCCCTTAAGGTGCGTGCTCAATTTTGGGTTTACAGATCATGCCGAGGAAACTTTGCGATGAGTGGTTTCTGCAATTCGCATCGCAGCATCGAGGATTGCGATGTCGAGAAGTGTCATCGCAGCAATTGATAGTCTCATTCATCGCAGATCACAAATCGCAAGATCGCAGATCGCAAATCGCAAGATCGCATTTTTCATTTGATCACTGTGCGCTGCTTATGCGACGTTGCGATATGCGACGTCGCATATCGGCCGTCGGCGATTCCCTAGGTTTTTCTTTTAAGAGCGCTTTCAAAATATGCGATGCGATGAATTTCGCGTCGCTTCTTTGCAGCTTATTTATGCACATAGGAAAACGCTTCACTCTCTCTTTGCGATGCGATATAGCTTTTAGGGAGTTAAATACGAAAATTTTGATAAAAATAATTTTGGGATTTTTTGTTAAGGGTCCCCCTTTGCTTGATGTTATTGCTAATACCAAACAAAGAGGGGGGTTGATGATGACCACAACAATGGCGATTCACTGTGAAGAACCAGTTATCTCTACTTTTCTATTGACATTTCCACTTCCAAAACAGAAAAATTTTCATATGTCTAAATTTTGTTATGGACAGATAGAGTAGATTATCCCTTATCCTGTCAATGATACTTTGTCTCAACCTTTCTTTTATTCCAATTGTTTGCTTCCTTAGGCTTAGTTCGTGCATTCACACCAGACATTACTCGGTCCTTTTTAAAGATAAAATAAGGTCTTCTCTGCGTACTGGCTTTAAAATATGCTCATTTGTCGTAGGTAGAGCCTCTACTGCCCGCAAGCGTCCATAGCCTCGACAGGGTTACCATGTTATCCAGCAATGATCCTTTTTCCTGCTTGAGGTTATTTACAACATTTCAAAGAAAAATCCTTTTTGACACTTTTTCCTTTTTTATTCTCTAAAGAAAAATGTCTTGGTTTGGTGGCCAAATTATGGCACAGTCATTCACTTGATTTACACTTTTGCTGAACAAGCTAGCTCGTGATGAGACCCCTTGTCTTTTGATTGCAACAATCTTGAGTCGTTGCCCTGTTTTGATAGACAGTATTGGCAAAGTCAGCAAGTTATAATATCTGTGATCATGATAAGCCGGCTCGTGATGAGACCTCTTATTCTTTGAGATATAGTGTTTTCTCGGATTGTTTCTCTGAATGCTGCGGTTTCCTTTAGCAGGGAGGAAGTCATTGTTTTTCCTTAAGAAAGCTCTGGACGACAATAATAGAGTTTGAAAACAGCAGCTTTACAGAGAATATTTATTTTATTATTGATGATACCTTTCATTGTGCTGACATAAAACATTTTTTTACCAAAGGTTGCTTTCATCAAAGTTTTTTGAGGTTGAAACTAACATCATATTCAGGCTAAAGTTAACTCTATTTGTCAATAATAAAAATCAGATTTTTCGAAAATTTTTGCTATTTGTACAAGCGAAATCAAAATCTGATAGAGAATTGGTGTGCTCTTTCATGAATCCTTTTTGATGATCATTTACAATTGGTTTTATTTATAAGAAAGAGAAAAACAAATAAAAAAATAATAAAAAAAACTAAAACTATCCTAAAAATAGAAGAATGATCTTCTATGGAAAATACATTTTAAGAATCTGTCCATTCACAGGCAAGGAATCTCTTCTACCTGCCAAATCCTGCAACATAAACGTCGATGGGCCTATGACTTCTACAATCTGAAAAGGACCAAGCCACAGCTTCTGAAATTTCGTATGTTTGCCCTTTTCTTCATGAGCCTTATCCCATTTCAAAACTAAATCTCCCATCTGAAAGTTTTTTCTGGTTATGATGTTTGAGTCAAAAGAGGATTTTATTAGCACTTGGTGGTGAGCATGGGTTTTCTTAGCTTATTCTCGTTGTTCTTCTAGTTTGATTATTTCCATTTGTCTCAATTGTAAGGAGGAAGTAGATACTTCATCGATGTATTGCACTAAAGACAAGGAGGGAATGACTAGGTGAGTTGGAAGAACCACTTCTTTCCCATAAACTAAATTAAAGGGAGAAGTGCCGATTGAAGCTTTCTTCGTAATTCTATCTACCCATAAAGCATTTACCAGTGCTTTGTGCCAATTCTTTTGGTTTTGGTCGACTGTTCTTTTGATAATCCTGATTAGGTTCTTGTTTGTTGATTCGGCCAATCCATTACCTTGCGGATAGTAGTTGGCAGAATACTTCAGTTTGAACCCTCTTTTAAGTGCAAACTCAGTCATTGTATTTCCAAAAAAGTATGAGGAATTATCAAACATTAAGGCCGTTGGCAATCCAAACCTAGTGATGATAAATTGATCTATGAATTCAATAATGTTTTCAGAATTAACTGTCTTGAGAGGAACTGCTTCTACCCATTTAGTAAAATAATCTGTTGCCGTGAGGATATACCTATGCTTCTTAGAAGAGTGAGGAACGATCTCACCTATTATGTCCAAGCCCCATTGGCTGAATTGTTGCTCGATGTTGACCGGCTGTAGTGGCATGGACGATTTCTTTTGTTTCCCTGCAGTAGTCTGTCAGACTTGGCATTTCCTTACGTGATCGTATGAGTCTTTGAACAGCGTGGGCCAATAATATCCTGCACGTAAGACTTTATGTGCAGTAGCATCTCCGGCATAGTGTCCACCTGCTGGTCCATCGTGGAGTTCATGCAAAACCTTTTCGGCTTCAGTTTTCTCAAGACACCTAAGAAGTACAGAATCGTAATTCCTTTTAAACAGAACATCATTTATGAGCTGGTATTGTTTAGCTTTCAATCTCAGAGCTCTTTTCTTGGTGTGATCCAGGTGTGATGGAGCATACCCACTCTTAAGATAATAAATGGTGTCCGCATATAATGATTCTGCGTCGTTTAGGCTTACCTCATACGTATGTACCTCTTCAGATGAGTTCTCAGGAATTTGCGATGCTCTAGCTAACATCTTGCAGAAGCCTTGACCTCTTACGATGTTTGCTAGCTTGATCTCAAGATCGTATTCTTGTAAAGCGGTAATCTAATTTTCTCTCTTTTCGCCCACATCCTTCTGTACCAGAAGGTTTCTTACCGCTGGAAACGGTACTACGACTTTGGTATGGGCTTTAAGTAAGAAAGGTCTGAAATATTTGATCGCTTTGAAAACAGCATATGCCTGTTTCTCCACGTCTGAATAATTGAGCTCAGCACCTTGTAAGTTCGAGCTAAAGAATGCGATTGGAGCTTCCGCCTTCTCTTGATTTGCTTGAGTTAAAATCGCGGCATAAGATTTCTCTGAGGCAAAAGTGTATAAGATAAAAGATTCTGAAAAATTTGGGGTAGCTAAAGATGGAGCGTTAATGATAGCTTGTTTGATCAAGTTGAATGCTTCGTGCTCATCTTGACCCCATTTAAAATTTGAATTCTTTTTTATCATACTTTGTAAAGGAGAGATAATACGTGAAAAATCCGGGACAAATCTTTTTACAAAATTGATTTGTCCAAGGAAAGATTGCATGGAGTTTTTGTTATGGGGCATGGATATTTCAGAAATTTCTTTGATTCTGTCAGGTTCAATGTGAATACCAGATTTCGACACTATGAATCCTAGCAATTTCCCTTCACTTAATGCGAAAAAAGATTTATTTGGGTTAAGTGAAATCCCATACCTTAAACATCTTTGAAAGATTTGTTTCAAGTCTTTGAGATGATCGCTTCGCTTCTTGGAGTACACTGTTATATCATCCAGGTAAATCACTACCGATTTATTGACTAAACCTTTAAACGCGATGTCCATGGCTCTCTGAAAGGTAGCGCTGGCATTGATCAGACCAAATGGCATCTTTCGATATGCGTATGTGCCCCATTTGGTTCAGAATGTGGTTTTCAACTGATCATCGAGATGTACCAGCACTTGATTGTATCCTGAAAATCCATCCATGAAAGACATTAATTCTGAGCCCGATACTGCCTGTAGTATTTGCTCCATAGGTGGGAGGGGAAAATTGTCTTTCTGACAGGCTTTGTTGAGATTCCGGAAATCAATACAGATTCTAATATCTTCGTTTTTCTTTCTAACGGGCACCATATTGGATACCCATTTGGAATTTCTGACGGGGAAAATTATTCTGGCTCTCAACAACTTATTTAGCTCAGTCTTTATCTGATTTTCTAAGTTGGGGTGGATTTTTCTGAGCTTCTGCTGGACAGGTTTTTCATTGTCAATCATAGGGATAGTGTGTTGAATGATAGAAGTGTTGTATGTCTTGAGCTCATCGTAATTCCATGCAAAAACGTTTTTGTATTGTCTCAGAAGACAGATATATGCTGATTTTTCTTCAGGGGCTAGGCCGTGGCCTAGATTAACGTTTTGCGGCTTCTGATCGGTCCCTAGGTTCACTAATTCATAGTTCAGAGTAGAACTGCAGAGTTTAGAATTGGCGAACCTTTTAAACCGACTTTTCAAATCATATAAATCTTCTAACTTAACCACCGATTTAGGTATAGCATTATCAGTGCTATTTTGTTGTATTTGGTGATCATGATGGTCTTCGTCAATTATTTGATTTGAGTAGGATCCTTCAGAAGTGAGGAAATTTACAATGTCAGGATCGTCGTGAATACTCTCCAGTTGGTGATGTTGTCAGGGATGGATGGTCTAAAGATTAATTCTATTGAGAACCTATCTGGATTAAAATCTTCGGAGGGAATAAGTCTAGAAGCTACGTTAGCTAACAGGTCTGCGCTCGCATTTTGGAGTCTTGGGATTGACGAAATATTGAATGCTATGAAATGTGAAGTCAGATCTTGTACTAAAGATTGATAGTGCTTTAAATGACTTGACAGACAATGTATGGTGTTACATACCTGTTTGACAACAATCTCAGAATCTCCAAAGACTTGAAGATACTTAACATTCAACCCGATTGCTTTGTATAGGCCTTGCACCAAGGCTTTGTACTCCGCTGTATTGTTTGTGCAATCGAACTCAAGTCTGCATGTAAGCATGACCTTGCTCCCATCTGGGCTAATCAGAACGCATCCTGCTCCTGCTCCCTCGTTAGATTTAGAGCCATCAAAATATAATTTCCAAAACAAAGATGTATTTACAGAGTTATCTAAAAAATTAAAACACTTTGAATCATCAGTTTGGGAAAAATTTTCAACTTGGGACAAAACTTAATTTTCTAAGTAAGGTGAGGTGTGAGCATTGAAATTTCCGAGGAAAGAATCTGCCGAGTAATTGCCTATGATGCTGCTATTGTATGTTATTGCTTCGTTTTCTCCTTCCAATTCTGTCACTATGTACTTTTGGTGCAACTCTCGTTCAACCTTTATTTGATTTGGTTTACCGTTGTAGGGTAACCACATGTGCGACCAGTCGGTTGAGAAATATCTGTGGAGTTTTTCGGACCAATCCCTGCTAAGAATCAAACCATAGAATTCAGGGATATTAGCTACTAGAATGTCTATAACCTGACATACCTTCGGGTTAGACGAAAATATTATGGTCACTTGATTAAGTTCACTAATCACTTCGACTTGGGATCGATCAAGTTGAACTATGCGCACTGCGGATTTTTGTGGCTGAAAATTCAATTTGGCACATATTGATCTGGGTAAAATATTCGTTGAAGCACCAGAATCAACCAAGCAATTGTGCACGTTTTTATTGAAAATTTCATAAGTGAGAAGAAAAGGAGGAGTATGGGATCTTGATCTTCCTCCAATCAAGGAAATGTCATTTGGATCAATCTTATTGATCATGTTGGTTGGAGGTCTTCCCATGTTGTGGGAAGCTACAGCTGTAGGTAAAGATGTAGTAGGCACGGCATGTAATTCTTTCATCATTATTTTCTGTTGATGTTTCAATTTGCTCAATTCGTAAAGAGAAATATTAGCCCTAGTCTTTTTCATGTCATCGATAATGTTATACTCCATTTCATCCGACACTATCAGTGTTCTTGATGGAGGTGCTTGATTTGATTGGACTGGGCTAAATTGGGTCGCTCTAGCAGTTGTTTTCTTTGTTGCGACCTTATCTTTTGTTGCAGGGCTTGCGCCCTTCTGTTTAGGGGTAGTTTGGGGAGGATCAAGTTGATTTTTGCTTCGTGTGCTAACCGGAAATGCTTCTTGATCTTCTTCTTGTGGGAGGATGAAATCCCACATTCCTTGTAGTTCCACAACTTCTTCATCATCGGTCTGCCCTTCAGTGATATTCTCTTCTTCTTCTTCTTCTTCAGATTCGACGTTTGAGACAGCATTGGGTGGTTTCACCTCCATGGGAGGATTTCTTTTAAAAGCTCTGTAGGGATTTTTCGAAGAAGTTTCTGCTACTTGTTTTCTTATGTCAATCATCTCATTGGACATGGCCTTTAACACTTTTTGTAATCCTTCCATATCGAAAGGATCTTTTGTTTGTTTCTTCTTGGTGTCTTCTTTGAAAGAGATTTTCTTAGATTTGCGTTCCTCTATTGCAGATCTCTTTTCTAGGGCTACTACGCGCTTTTCTACTGCTAACGCCTCTGTCAAGTTTTCAACTAAGGTCGTCTTGTTTGCCCTATCTACGAAGATAGCCAAGTTTGATGGTAAGGCCGTGATATACCATTCACATCTTACTTCCTCGCTGGGTTGAGAAGCAGCGGGAATTTTGTTGAGGATCTTATTGAACCGTAAGTTGAAATCTTTAATGGGTTCTCTAGCCTCAGCTTTAAGATTGGATAGGTCATTGATCAACGTCGCCGTAGATCTGTCATCACCGAACTTGGTAAGGAATTGACTTTGAAAAATGTCCCAACTTGTGATGGACCCGGAAGGTAACGAAAAGTACCATGACCCGGCTGTTCCTTGCATTGTATAGGGAAAAAGCCGGACAACAGCATCCTCATTGGTAACTCCATTGAGATTAACAAAAAGCATGAAATTATTGATATGCTCTTCAGCTAGCATGCATGTTTCTGGATTGAATTTAGGTAGCCATTTCTCAGGATGGGCCGGTATTGGGCTCAGGGGTGGAGGCATTAAAACCACCCCAGGATTGTTCCATGGAGACTAGGCCATCGTTGAGCCGCTAGTTAATGAAAGCGCAGAGGATGGTCCCTGATGCTGAGAAGATGAAGATATTATGATCTTTGATGATTGAAGAGGAAGGGTTGTGGAAGATGGATGAGTGATTTGGGATGAGGATGTGGGTGGTTGACTTCGCGGTGAGGGGGTTGAAATGGACGAAGTAGATGAAAGAGTCTCACTGTCAGACTCTGGTGGTGTTTTCCTTGCTCTTTTCCTAGTAGGGAGAGGGAGTTCACTTGGTTGAATGCCAAATTTTTCACTCTTCAATCTGGTAAGGGGATGAGCAGGGTTGTACTACGAAGTCACGCTGCTGTGAGATTTATCAGACCTCTGAGAAAAAATAGAGAATCCCTGGAGTTTACGAATCAAAGTTTGAATTTCAGGGGGTTCAATGATAAGCTGGTCTGATATATTAGGGTAGGTAGCAGTGGTGGATACTCGAGCGACTTCTAACTCCGGGTTTAACCGTACTGGAGAAGTCGGGGGAGTTGATGAGGGTGATTTACTCTCAAAATGGTATTTAGATTTTGATTTAGGTGCCATTCATAGTTCGAGCCCTCCTTCTAGTGCCAAATATGTTGAGGGCCCTAAAATCGGGTCAACAACAAGGGGGATACCCACCCGGTCCGGAACCTGGTTGGCGGCTCCTTGCCCGTTTGGTGTAGCGGGTCCGACTAGGGATAATGGGACCAGCTTCCCAATCTAAAGGATGTGTGTGTGTGTGTGTGTAGATTTTGATGATGCTAATCTAGAAGTAATTTTAAGCTAATTTAATTCTAAACTCTAAACTGAGTCTATGCTACTGTAATCTAACAAAAACAACACATCTAATCTACACTAACCCGGGGTAGAATTCTTTCATCATGCGATCTAAAAAGATTTCATACAATAACTGGTAATAAAGATCACTCAGCTATCATAAGAATATAAATCAATTAAGATAAACCATTCTGCATAAGAAGTTAGGCAAAACAGTTGTGAACAGCATATCTCATAATAATTTATTCATATGTCAAGCGCAAATAAATGACTCCACCGTACAAAAGTGCCAAATGGTAACCCACACATTCATACATTAACATATCAACAACTCAGCTGTATATCACTCTAAGAATATAAGCAAAAATTCGTCAAGAGATAAAAGTACCATTTATGACTGATTTTCACTCACAAACCTCAAGCAATAATGATTTATCTCTACTTACTTCTAACGTCTACTAAGAGTACAGAAGTGCAACATCAGTAGCAGACATTAAAATGCAAACATAAATAAATCTCGATCCATCCATTCATCAAAAACCCCCTCCGAGGGTGCAAAAGTGCATGTTCTGAGGACAAGTTTTTTGACAAATTTCCCGACCCTTCTCCAAATGCCGTGAGAAGGGTTAAATACTACTAACTAACTAATCTTAATTACACAAATTTAGGAAACGGCTTCAAATGACCGCCCTTTTACTAAAACAAATTTATTTCTAAAAATTGAATCTAATTTCTAACCGTTTTTGTATCTGCTCCTTAGTGTTGTAAGCAATGCAAGGTTCGCCTGGAAAGAGTCGGCCGGTTGTCTTTTCCTTTTGTTCGAGCGATAAAAGTAGAAATAAAAAAAGCTGGCACCTCTTTCTGACAAACTAGAAGATATTTTCGAAAATCTTCCTCTGGCTGGGTGTATTTGCTGTGTGTATACTTAGTATAACCCAGATTTCTTTCAAACTGATTGTGTTGTTGCTATTTCGGTTTCCGGCCGTGCGAATGACTCAATGAGTTAGGGATTTCGTTGCCTGAACAATCTTCCGTATTGAAAATTGCTTCCGTTCTTTGTTCCAGGCTTTTCTGGAGCGTCCTCCCCCTTTAGCGTTTTTCTTTTTGCTTTACCCAGTCTGAGCTTCAGGATCTTTTGCAAACATGCTTCTTTTGTGCGCCTTTGACTCTGAGTCTTGGATAGTCTATTTTCATCAGTGTCTGTTGAGTGATACTCTGAAATCCGCGGTCCTGCTTCATGCGGCATCCATTTGCGAAGGCATCTCCTCTCTGTTCTTCTAGTATTGGCACTTTCCCCTTTTCCTTAGATGTTTCCTGCATATAGATTTATATTAGTTGCTGCCTTACAGTTTACGCAAAGGAAAGAGAAATGACGAAAAGATTGACATGAAAGCTTTAAGTTCTAATGAATGCATAATCATGACACTCATAATGACTTGACTCTTCGAAAAACGCAACACGATCATCCTTGGATACTCAAGCGTACAATCATTAATTTCCCTTAAGGTGCGTGCTCAATTTTGGGTTTACAGATCATGCCGAGGAAACTTTGCGATGAGTGGTTTCTGTGATTCGCATCACAGCATCGAGGATTGCGATGTCGAGAAGTGTCATCGCAGCAATTGATAGTCTCATTCATCGCAGATCGCAAATCGCAAGATCGCAGTTTGTAAGATCGCAAATCGCAAGATCGCATTTTTCATTTGATCACTGTGCGCTGCTTATGCGACGTTGCGATGTGTGACGTCGCATATCGGCCGTCAGCGATTCCCTAGGTTTTTCTTTTAAGAGCGCTTTCAAAATATGCGATGCGATGAATTTCGCGTCGCTTCTTTGCAGCTTATTTATGCACATAGGAAAACGCTTCACTCTCTCTTTGCGATGCGATATAGCTTTTAGGGAGTTAAATACAAAAATTTTGATAAAAATATTTTTGGGATTTTTTGTTAAGGGTCCCCCTTTGCTTGATGTTATTGCTAATACCAAACAAAGAGGGCGGTTGATGGTGACCACAACACTACCTCGCAGGGAGGTAGAATTTTCTATTTAGTTAGTGATAGGGGCATCTTCAGCATTGAAATCACCTTACAAGATGAGGATGCCTGAGTTGGTAGATTTGAAGTTATAGTTAAAGGAAATGTTGGACAAAGGATACATCAAAACCAATGTATCACCTTGGGCCGCACCAGTGTTGTTCATAAAGAATAAAGATGGTACTCTTAGATTATGCATTGATTATAGGCAGCTAAACAAGGTAATGATTAAGAACAAGTACCCTTTTTTGAGGATTGATTATTTGTTTGATCAACTAAAGGGAGTAGTAGTGTTCTCTAAGATAAACTTGAGATCGGGATACCATCAGGTATGCATTAAGGAATAGGATATCTTTGAGTCTACGTTCAGGACCAAGTATGGGCATTATGAGTTTGTTGTTGTTCAATTCGGTTTGACTAATTCTCCAACTACATTCATGTGTTTGATTAATAGTGTGTTTAGTCCTTATTTGGACAAGTTTTTTATTGTATTCATTGATGACATACTGGTATATTCTTAGAATGGGGAAGAACATGACGAACATTTAGCAGCAGTGTTGAGATTGCTAAGAGAACATCAGTTGTATGCTAATCTTAGCAAGTGCAGCTTCTTTCAGACTAAGGTACACTACTTGGGACATGTTGTCTCCAAGGAAGGCATATCAGTAGATCCAGAAAAGATAAGGGCCATCATGGAATGGGCGGATCCTAAGAATGATGAAGTGAGATCATTTATGGGATTGGTAGGTTACTACAAGAGGTTCATCAGGAACTTCTCATGCATTTCATATCCTATCACATCATTGCAGCGGAAAGGTAAGAAGTTTGAATGGACGTCGGAATGTGAAGATAGTTTTGATCAGCTTGAGCAGTTGTTGACACATGCACCAATGCTAAAGATTGCGAATCGAAACAAGGAGTTTGTGGTGAGTATAGATGCTTTCAAAAGGGGACTTGGTGGAATTCTCATGCAAGAAGGATAGGCAGTGTTCTATGAGTCACAGAAACTGAATGAGAATGAGTAGAACTCGCATGATCTTGAGCTAGCAGTGATTATACATGCATTGAAGATGCGGAGACATTATCTTCTGGGCAGGAGGTTTACATTGATGAGTGATCATAGTGGGGTGAGGTATTTTTTTAACCAACAAAATCTAAATGTCAGGAAAACTAGATGGTTGGCTATCATTAGTGAGTTTTACTTTGATATCAGATACATCAAAGGAAAGGAGAACCAGGTTGCAGATTCTCTTAGGGGGAAGGTATAGGTAAATCATATAGCAGCCATAAGCTCCTATGGGATAGATTTATAGGATAGGATCTTGTAGGTAGGACAATAAGATGACAAATACATGGAGATTATACATAGGTTACAGTAGAGTATAGGTACAAGTGTAGGTACAGGTATAGGTGATCAAGATGCAGACTATTGTCTCATGGCAGAGGGCTTGGTGAAGATTCGAGATAGTATCTATGTGTCAAATTGCACTGATCTCAAGAAGCTTATATTGAGGGAGTTTCATGTGAAACCATATTTGGGTCATCCAGGATATCAGAAGACATTGACAATGGTGAAGAATTTTTACTATTGTCTGAATCAGAAGAAGGAATTGGCTAAGTTCATGGCTAGATGTCTAGACTATCAGTGGGTAAAGGTGGAATGCAAGCATCCAAGTGGTCTACTATAGCCTATTGCAATTTTGGAATGGAAATGGGAGGTCGTTTCCATGGATTTCATCACAGGTCTTCCGAGGATAGTGAGGAAGTATGATTCTATTATGGTTGTGGTTGACAAGTTGAGCAAGATATCTCACTTCATTCTGGTGAAGACTACATATTCAGCCAGTGAAGTAGCATAGGTGTTCATCAAAGAGATAGTGAGACTACATGGCGTTCCAAGGAATATTGTGTCAGACAGGGATGCAAAGTTCACTTCTAAGTTTTGGAAGGATATATTTCCAGGCTTGTGTACATATTTTTCCTTCAACACAGCTTATCATCCGCAGAGAGATGGTTAGAGAGAGAGGGTCAACAGGATCTTGGAGGATATGTTGAGGATGTACGTGATGCACCAGTAGAGGAAATGGGAGGAGTATCTTCCATTAGTGGAGTTTGCATACAATAATGGTTATTAGGAGTCCTTGAGGATGATTCCTTTCGAGGCATTGTATCGATGGAGTTGTAACACTCCCATCAGCTGGAGTGATCCAGCGAACAAGGTACTCATTGGACTGGACATGTTGATGAACATGGTGCAGGAAATGCAAGTTATAAATAAGAATCTAAAGGCAGCACAAGATAGATAGAAGAGTTATGTAGATCATCATAGGGTTTTCAAAGAGTTTCAAGTTGAGGAGCATGTGTATTTGTGCATCAAGCCCAAGAAAAGATCTTTGAGGATTGTTTCATGTGCCAAGTTGGCACCACTCTATTGTGGGCCTTTTGAGATCCTTGAGAGGATTAGACCAGTGGAATATCGAATTGAACTGCATCCAACAATGAAATTACATGTTGTTTTCCATATTTCATTGCTTAAGAAGTATATAAACGATGTTGATCATGTTACTGATTGATCGATATTGCATGTGGAGCAAGAAGGAGAGTTCCAGCTGGAGACTCAATGCATATTGCAACGGAAACATCTCATGCTTAGGAACAGATCCATAGAGATATTTAAAGTGTAGTGGAAGCACTTTATGCCTAAATAAGCTACATAGGATATGGTAGATCAGATGTGGGCCTTATATCCTTTATTTTTTTTTCGGTTGAGGAAAAGTAATTTTGGTTTGATGTTGGTTTATGTTTGGCAAATGTTTTGCTGATATTTGTATATGTATATGTATATCGATGTAAATACTGCCATGAGATAAGTTATAAAGCTCCAATAAGAAGTATGGGTGTCATGTTATTATGGTTATTATATTGTCATGTTATCATTATGCTTTTCTTTTGAGCAGGTTCTTCATTGTAAATACTGCAACGATCTAATTTATAACGCTCCATAGGAAGTATGTTTGTTTTTTAGCAGTTTTGATGAGGTCTTGGTGTGGTTTAACACCAAGGACGATGTTCCCCAAGGGGGAGGGTTCTATAACAACCCTGGTGAAAATTTCATGTAATAAAAGTTAATAAAGGAGAAATAAGACCACAGTTAAGGGACACTTATTCCAAGTTGAATGTTCAGCAAATATATCCTAGTGGACATCACTGGATGTGTGTTTTGGCTAAGGAAAATTGGCAAAGGCTAAGGCAAAGGCATTAAAAAGAAAAAAGAAATTTTTGACACATTTATTTATGAAAAGAAAGGAAATTAGGAGAAAAGGAAGGTAAAAGGTCACAAGTTGCATGTGAGGAGGAAATTGAAGGAAAAAAATGGAAAATGAAGAAATTAGAGGCCACATGCATAAAAGGCTTTTGAAGATTAGTTCATGGCTTTTTTCAAGTTCAAGTTTCGAGCTTTCTCATTATTCTCTTTCTCTCTCTCACTCTCTTCGTCACTTGGAGTTTTCTTGCAGCACTCTAGTTTGGAGTAAAGGAAAGGGAAAGCAAGGAAAGGAAAGGAAAAGCAAGCAAGGATCAAGGAAAGGAAAGCAGGACTGAAGAAGCTTCAGTAGGAATACTTGCAGGTAACCTTTTGCATGTGTGATTTCCTAGTTGGTTTAGACATGCATGGCTTTACATGTTGGTGTATGGTTCTCTTGTTGTCGATGGCATGGGTTTTTCGGGTTATGACAGTGGATTTTAGCCTAGCTAACCTTTTTACGGATGCCATGGTATGTTGGGATTTTTATTTCGATTTGGAACTTTGGAATTATCGAATGGATTCTGAAATCCGGGGCGGAGGCAGTCTCAAAGTTCATTCCCAAAGGCATAAGAAACCCTTGATCAGTTTTGGCAGGATACACAGTAAATCTTGAGGGAGAACTCTCAGTTTAGGGCCTAGTGATCCGAGTTTAGATTACGGTGAAGCCTAAGAGACAAGGAGACAAAAAAATCCTCAAGGATAGTGATGGATTATGGATGGCATTCCAAGTTATGCTCGATTGTGATCGGAGCACTGGTTTTTGTGTGATCATGGTTAAATGAGGGTGGAGGTGGTTTAACCTCTAGATTCTCTTGGTTGTTCTTGGATTGATTGTTCTATGAGATCCCACATTCATGCTTGGAATATGGTTGAAAGAGAGATTTGGTTCAGACATGTCTATGGTTGGGTGGTACTTGGAATCCTGAACCTAATCAAATTTTCCTATGATTAATAAAAGCCAAGTTCTCTTACTTTTTCACTGATTTATATGTGGATTTAATGGTTTTCATATCTCTGATATTTATATGGTTTTATGTTGGTTATAAAGCATGGTTTAATGACTAGTTCATGTCATGGTTATTTCATATGTTTACTTGTAATTATTAAATGGATGTTGTTGGCTTGATGGGCCTTGACCTAGGTTCAGTGTTAGTCAGCCAACCTTTCAGCATCAGCCCGCAAAGCGCGGACCGAAGTCTAATCTGAAGCAGTATGGGGGGGATGTAGGAACCAATTTTCACACCTTGAGATGGTCATGATGTCGGTCTATACTTCCTAATCCTCCCTTTGTGCAGATCGATAAGCTTCTAGGGCTTATTGATGTTCATTCTCTTTTGTCCTTTAGTACCTCCACAATGGTACCCAACTGATATTCACGCATCCCTAACCCGAGGTCTAGGCACCTACGTGCCTCTGTGACTGCGTTACTATATAAGTTCCCAAGTTATCTTAAGTGTTACCTAATCTACCATGCATTTACATTTAGCTTCGTGTAATCCTTTACTCTTGCTTGCATTCATTTAACAGATATATTCGAATACATTCATGTAAACCCAGATCGTACCATAATATAATCAGATGCATTAAACAAAGACAAAATACGTAGTGATTTTCAAAATACTTCTCTTTATTGATATCTCAAGTTCAGTACAGACTCGATCCACCCTGCCCACATAGCTATAGGGGTCCGCGCACTCAGTTGCGGACTTCCACCCTAGGCCTCTGCGCACTCAGCTGCAGAGCCTCTACCTATGCTAAGACTCGAGAACACTTATAACTTCTTACCCAAAATCCTTCTTACTATTACTACTCCTCCCTTAGACTCTTCTAGGACTCCCTTTTTATACAATCCCATGGTCCACAAAGCATGAGTAGATCTTTACAGCCGACATGAGACTTCACAAAACAACGGCAGACAACCCTTTGACCTCTTCGTGATCCGCGACCATAAAATGCAAAGGCTTTACATATTTATTACAAAATTTGGGTCTGCTACCCCAAAACATGGGCTTTTAGCCCCAAAACTGGCTCTTGGGGGAACCCGTTCCCAACAGGCCACCAACACAAACATGGTGACTCGCCCTCGAGTCACTATCCGGGCGTGGAGATCTTGGCATGAATACTCCCCAGATCAACATGTACATCTACTACCTCGACAATGCACTGCGCGACTGCCTACTTTATTTGCTCGACCAACTGCTCTATTGTTGGCCCTACACTGTCAACCTGAAGCTCCTGCTGAGTCTCCTACAAACTAGCCAGCTTGCTTTCAATGGAGGCCATGATCAAGTAGGGCTCGTCCAACCAAGGCTTCAAGCATGCCTTCATCATTGCCTCTTTGTGTTGAGCTTCATCTACCTTCTCCTTCAATTCCTTAGCCTCCTGCAGCTTCAGGATTCTTTGTGTGAGGGAAATAGTAAACGCTATCCCTTTTACCTCATCATAGCTTTGTTGCAACTCTTGCACCTCTGTTTCCAGTGTCTGCATAGTGGGGTCTTCTTGTAGGCTAGTTAGTACTTTGAACAACTGTTCAAAAAGCGTTGTGCAATCCACCACTGCACTTTCTACTATCACTATTGCCTCTCTTATAGCAGTCGCACGCTGCTCCTTGACTTCCGATGGAGTCAAAGGTTGGGCCCTCAACTACAATTCTGAAATTTGGAGGTTCATCTCCAACTGAACCTTTTCTAATTTTGTGTGGACGTCACGCACCCCGTAGTGAGTTTGCGAATGTTCATATCTACCAACTCATCTGCAGGAATGGTCAACTCCAAGATCATTCAGCATGCTTCCTCCACTGCCTTAATCATGCACTAATTCGTGTCAGTTAGTTTCATCATGGATGCGAGGGCAGAGTCTTGTTGCACACCCATCTAAGTATTGTTGATCTTCTGCTCACTAATCACCTGCAAAGCGTGCTGTTCGCGGGTCCTCAACTTCATGATCACCCCATCCTGCAGCAGGTGGAGTACATCGTTAGGAAGCACTACCAAGTTCAGCCCTACTCCCTTGAGTGCGCTGAAAGCGGGCCTGCCAGCTTCAATCTTTGTCGTTAGTGCTCCATCTAGTAGCACTATGTTTCAGGAGTCCTTCGCACGCAGCATTGTGGCAGCTTCTGAATTACCAATTGTTATAGACATTTTTGTGCCTTACAGCATTGAGCATGAAATGTCCATAATCTAAGGGATCCAAAGTTCCTAAACATGTTGTTCCTACCCCTAGAGGAACAAGGCTAACTAACCACAGCAATTCACAGAAGTTCTCCACCTGAAACCACTCAAAAACAAGTCAATTCAGGATCATGTCAACTGCTCCACTGAGCATCTGCGCTGAATGCCAACTGCTCCACTGTCTACCTGCATTGAATGTCAACTCCAACAAAGGCTACCTGCGCTGAGCGAGTTTGGACAAGTGGCAGGCTCATTCCTCAATGTGTCAATGCTCAGGAAGCTTCCAAAATGACACTTGCCTCAGGGAATTTGACTGGTGATGAGTAAGAGGTTCCAAATATCCAAGTGGAAGCAAGAACCTCCAAGTGGACTCAAGAACTGAGAGAGGGAGAGGACACTAGTCAGATCTCAAGCTGACTCATCCTCTCTCCAAAATAACTATATATAGATCTCTCCTCCATGAGATCTAGAGGCTGGAATTTTGTTATTGCAAAGAATTGTTGTTGGTTTGAGACTGGAAACATTGGGTGCTTAATGCTTTGAAGGGAGCTGAAGAAGGAATTCCATTCTTCTGGGAAGGAGATGCTGGATTGGAGCCCTCTGGGTTGTATCTCTTCCTAAACCTTGTTATCAATCAATAAAGCTATCTTGGTTTTCTCCTATATACTAGTGTATTTGTATGATTGCATTAGTGTATTTGATTTACTTCTAATCCTGAATCATTTGTGAATATGAATATATGCCTTTGTGTTGTGTTCTTCTCTTGTCGCAAGTAGTTGTTCTCTTATCACAGGTAGTTGTTCTCTTGAGCAAGCGAGGAGGCAAGTAGTTGTGAACACCCAAAGAGAAGAGGATCTAGATCGAGGGACAAACGGAAGACAATGGTAAGTCTATCGATCTCCCCTCTTTCACATTTCATAAAGGAAGAAACCAGAATAGTTGTATCTGTTTGTTGCTAAGGTATTGTCACACCTTAGGTGGATAGGATCGTCCTGCATAGGCATTTTTCCCCACAACAAATTGGCGACTCCGCTGGGGAGAATTTGTTTATTCATTTCATTTGTGTTTCTGTCATTTGTTTACTTCACAGATTTGACAGCAACAGTCGAACTGCATCTTTCTCGGATGCAAAGTAGAAAGTTGTTGCTTTGATCCAATTGTTGGACTTGTCTATGATCTTAACAATGGATTCACGAATGATTTGATGATCCTTGTGATAGATATTAGTAGCTTTCAAAGCATCCCTTTGATTATACCTTGCTTGTGTTTCTGATTTGGCCTGAAACTGTTGATTTTTTGAGCAATTTGTGACCCAAAACCCAAGAGAAACGAGAGTTTCTCATTTAGTGCAACTGCTGTGAAGGCAGTCTGCATTTCAACGTAGGTCCCATGAAGGCTACCTGCGCTGAATGTCAAATCCTCAGTGTTGAGGTTGCGCTAAACCAGTTTGGCCTTGTGCAGCTGGGGTTCTCTGCTCTCTGTTGCCCTGTTTTGATCTCTGTTTTTTGCAGCCTTTAACCAGCATAGGTACCAGTCAGATAACTCCTTTTCTTTGCTTGAATTCCGCCTCCTTTTGAAAAAAAGACTGTGAGTGTTTTTATGTGTTTGTGGCGTCATTTACAGTTTTCCTTTGCATGAGTAAAATAGTCATCCTGTAGCCTTTGATTCAGATCTGATTGATTGTGATCTTAGAAGAGAGTTCATTGGCTGTTTGCAGATTGATTATAGATTTACTTTTTCTTATCGGTTTGAATTTGTCTCTTTTAAGTGTCAAAACAAGTCTTTATTTCGAAAATCATTAAGTAGTGTAATCTCTTCTACCCTCTCTGATTTCGAAAAAGTGAACTTGTTTGTATTGATCATTTAAAAGCAAATTCAAAGTTGTACAAAAAGCTTTCTTTGTAGGCATCAATACTAAGAAAGCGGAAAACAAACACCTACATTGTGCATTTGCATTTGATAAGTTTGCATGTTGGATTTATGAAAAGTGCATTAGAGTGTGCTGATTGCTCTTTGAGAAAAGATGGTGTCTTTCTTTTCCCTTAGTAGCTAGGATTTTCAAAAGTTGAAAAGATATAAAGCTTGCTTATCATCTTTAGACTGCATTTAGGAATTTGTATCATACATCTCGTGGTGAACCTTGAAAGGCAAACTTTAAAAAAGATCAACCTAAAATAAATTGAATGAACTTAACAACGCTTTGTAACATAACGCACAACATAGAGGTCTAGGCTAGAGACGTGTTCCGGCGTCGTAAAGCCTGGTGACTGTCGATCTCGTTGATGGTGGGTGATTCCTCCTGAGGGACGATAGCGCCAGTACAGATTGTGCTCCCACGTACCGTCGCGTATATATTGGGAGACCCCTATAGGCATAAAACCTTTATCCTTAGGAAGCCGTGTCGGCCGCCCTACTGATCGCAATGCAGTGAACACAGCATTCACGAAGATCGACTTCTCGTACCCTAAAAAGTATTCTGTGGTTTTGCGAAAAGTTTGGCACACCCTCTGCCTAGAACTCCAGAGCAGTTCCTTTTGGCCTTTTTCAGACTCTATAACGAAAAAGTCCATCCGAGCATTTGTCACTTCGGTCTCGTTAAAACATCGAAGGAGACTAGAGTCATCTTTAGCTTTTTCTTGACTCTTTAAAATTGAAAAAGCAAGTTGTGTCTAAGCGTCGTTAAAATTTATTTTAAACGGAATAATCATCACCATTCCCTCGTTGGTCTTCAAAGTTAGTCTCTTTTCATCGCAAGTTCTTGTAGAATCGCTAGAAAAATCTTTTGGATAGACTAAATATGTCTGAACAACGTCAACATCTAGGACTGTGTCGAACGACATAGTGACAGCAGAAGCCCCTGCCGTCACTCCAACAATGTTTTCCGGCATACCATCTGTCCCAGCTAGCTCACAACCGCTAGAAGGAGTCCACCAAGGGACTATTTCAACAATGTGGTCTGTTCCAGTTTGTTCATCCGGAATAATATCCGGAAACTCTTATGTTGAGACTCGCCAGATTGATCCATTTGGAGGTCAATTTGGGCAATCCAATCCACAAGGAAAAACAATCCCCTTGAGTTCCGGATTGCTACCGTATGGGGGGCAGTATGCCCTTTCATTACCCCCTCTAGGAGGGTATCCATACGGGAGTTCACAACAGTATTCAGGTTATACTGGAATTACATCAAGTGGTTGGGTACCTATGCTACCTCAACAACCAAGGGTTGTATATTCTATGCAACAGTGTGTACCTATGACGAACATCCCGACCACACCAGCTATTGTAACAGTGTCACAAGTTCAAGCGATGCCTGTTGCATGTCAACCTCATATTTCTCAGGTTGCAATACAACAGCCTCTTGTCTCAACGACTCAATCACAACCTCAGGTTAGTGCCTCCTTATCTGGAGCGACTCAGGCTCAAACAAGTACTATGACTCCTCATCTTGGTCAATCATCCAGTATTGGACAACAGCAAATGGTCCAACAACCAGGGTTGGTTCAAACAGAACAACTGCCATTCCAGCAATCATATCAAGGACCTGAGCAACAAGTCTTTGTAAGTAATGGGCAACCATATTATAGTGGTTATGCCCATCAACCTTGTCAAAGTTGCCAGCATTATGCTAGTATGCAAAGACCCACTGCTCAGGCAATTCCATCGTATCCTGGGTATGCTTCGCCTAACCTGAATCAACGATTTCCCTTTGTAGCAACTCTAGAATTACCAGATCTAAACTGGCTGACGAATGATCCAATTGCTTATGCCCCTTGGTGGCCAGCGATTCCGCATAAACTTCCGTCAGATATTCCTAAATTTAATGGAAATCCGGGTGAAGATCCGTCGAATCATGTGATGACATTTCATCTGTGGTGTTCATCAAACACCCTGAATGATGATTCGATAAGACTTCGCCTTTTTCAGAGGACGTTAACGGGTCCAGCAGCAAAATGGTATATTGAATTGCCTAGAGCTTCGTTCGACAATTTCAGTACCTTAGCCACGACTTTCTTAACCCATTTTCAATTACCGATAAGGTATGAAACGGGAACGGAACTCCTAACCAATTTCAAACAGACAACGGCCACTCACATATCTGATCATATACATGAGTGGCGACGTCGTCGTAGGATGGTAAAAACGTATGTTCCCGATCAGCTATTAGCTGAATGGTTTATCAAGTCGTTACTTCCTGCTATAACGGAAGATGTGGTAAAAGGGGGAGTCGTAACGAAAGAGCAAGTTATCGCTCGTGCGCAGTATCTAGACTTAGTCTATACTCAGTCTGGCACGCTCTACGACAAAATACCTGACGCCCCTAGACCGGAATTCTCAATTCCTCCTCCTCCTGAATCAAACAATGACTCTCACGCCGGCGATGGCGTGATTGGCAAAACAGATACGAAATCGACAAAGGCTACATCTAAAAAGGCCTGTAAGATTTCTAGTCAAAATGAAAATGAGGAACTTCTTGCCTCGGAAGTAAATGTCATGTCGACCGACAAGGGCAAACAACTGAAGCAACCAGGGGGCAAGAAGAAAAAGAAAGGGAGAAAAAGGAAACCCCCTGCAGGGTGTCATATATGCGATGAGGATCATTGGACGAGAGATTGTCCACATATAGCTGAAGTTAAGAAACTCTTTAAGAGTTCAAAAACCCCAGCAGTATTGACTGATCCGTTTCCAAACCCGGGAACCAAACTGGTTGCTAATCAAAATGCTTCCCTACCCCAAGTGCTTATGTTGTCCACCTCAAAGCAGCAGAATGATGCTTTGACAAGGAATAAATATTACGGGAATCCACAGCTGTCGAATAACAAGGCTAATGAACAACCTAGTAGTTCGACGACAACTTTGACCAAAGTTGTGCCACCCACCATTCCTGAACCAATGATAAAGTCGCCAAAGAGAGTAGTACACAAATCGACATTTAATCCTCGTGCCAAAGTAGCACGGAATTATAATATAATAGAGGACCTGGACCAATCGCCGTCCGCTATGTCGACACTTGAGGTACCGCAAAATTGCCCCTCCCAAGAGCAAGCTTTATTATCAGCAGTAGGTGGGATTGGCCCAATGGATTCCAATCTTGTGGCCTTTGATCATAAAGGATATGACCGTCAATTACCAGCTCAACTAGCTTTCCTTATTCAAGTGAAAGCCCTCAACAAAACTGTTCATCGAACAATTATTGATGAGGGAGCATCCACATGTATTATGTCGATGAGTTGCTGGAAAAATTTAGGCTCACCACCCTTGTTGCGATCTTCAACAATGATAAAAGCATTTGATGGATGATCGTACACTCCATACGGGATTTTAAGTAACTTGCAAGTTGAACTGGGGGGAAAAACAGTAGGAATTGATGTTGAAGTAATTGATGGAAACCTCGATTACAACATCCTACTGGGAAGGCCCTGGATATATGCCATGGCCGCAGTTGTGTCGACCTACTTTAGGAAGATTGCATTTCCCTTTCAAGGAGGAATTACAGTCGTCGACCAACAAACTTTCCTCCCCGACAGTTCACAAGTTACGGGAAGCACTCCAACGATCCATGGAAGCAATCATTCGCTTCAAAACATTGGAGTAGGTCTCCTAAAAGACCCTGCCTTAATGGGTACTTTTTCCCTACCGCCTGTGAGTAATCTGGCGGAAGTAGCCACAATGGAAACCTACAATATGAAATCTTCTATATATAATGGATTCGGAAGATTCCTAAACATTTTTTCAGCATGGATCATCGCCCTAATAGAAATACTGTAAATACAATGGGCTCCGAGGACGGTTCTTATCCTGTGTCGACCTCATTAAAAAAATGAAACAAGGAGTCACGAGGATAGTTCTTTTACTGTGTCAACCTCATTAAAAAATGAAACAACCCCCTTTCCAAATCTCAAAGGTAAACCTTCATTCCAACCACCAAGTTGAATGCAATGAAGCTTGGGGGGCATGCACCTCGATTTGCGTTGTTATGCTGGGGGCATGCAAACTTATCTTCGAGCAGTTTTAGCATAAAGTTCATGCTCGTTAAAAAATAAACGCAAGATCCGAGCAGTTTTAGCACATAGTTCATGCTCGTTAAAAAATAAACATAAGTTCGAGCAAATGTTTGCACCCGTGTTTAAGCTCATTAAAAAATGAACTACCCGGTAAATAACCACTGTGAATGTAATATCATCAGCCATTAAAGCCTTGGTCGTGTTTGCGCCTGTCACCTCCACTTTTCATTTGGCCGATCATCCACCTCCATATGATTGTTTACCCATTTTGAGGAACAGCTGCGAAGAGTGATTTCACCTAGCCATCCTTGTGACACTGCCGTGATTGGAAAATTCCAACCTGTACCTGGAATCAGCTGCTAACCCTGTTCATCACTCGTTCCTCAAAAGACGAGTCTTCTTTAAGCTCTTTTCAACTGACTCGTAAAATATGAAAAGATTTCTGAGTTTTGGCCTTCCAGCTCGTTAAAGCGACCGGAAGAGCTATCCCTCCTCTAGATTTTAATCTTTTTGGACCTGAGGGATTATTGCACAAAAAGATCGAGCGCTTGTTTTGTTCGGCTCGTTAAAGCTATCGAAAACTCATCCCTTCTGTATTGTTTTATACTTTTTCGGACTTAAGGGATTAGATGACGAAAAAGGAATTTTGGATTCGACTTTATGTACCTTTTCAGACTCTCTAAAAATGAAAAGGACCGATTTGTCCTTGTCGTTAGACTCGTTAAAATTATTAAATAGCGACAAACTTGTCTTTAGACGAGAACGAGTTTCACTATCGCTAGGCTCGTTAAAACATAGCGATGGGCTTGCCCGAAGGGCAGGTTATAGAACAAGCATATGTTATCCTCCTCAAGCTTGACAAAAATAAAGAGGTACTGGTCAGCAATGACTGGGGAAAAATTGGGAGAAAACTAAAGAAAACTTTGATGGTAGCAGGTCGCTCTTGAACATGACACTTTTCCTCCGTACCACAATCGGGTTGGGTTGTCTCATTCACCGGTCACATCACCATGGTCTCGCCATACCATCCATATTTGGGGTAATGCTACCAATCCATCGCATCAGTGTCGCCATATGTTCAAGAGAAGTCATTCAGAAAGAGTCAACCGGGTCCCATCCACTGCCATACATTATCCTTCATCCATTCATGACCGCCACCCTGAATCATATGTCACAGATCATTTTTCACCTCCATTAAAATCATTAGCTCCGTTCCATGTCACTGATGTGGGATTCATCAAGGCCCTCCTTTGACGGATCGCTTCTTGTCGACATCAGCTCATTATCCAAGAAGTTGATCTAGGAACAACCCCTTCAGTACTTTGAAGCTTGCATGCCTCAATGGCAAGTTTCTCACTTCCGGCGACAGGTATACATCAATGACCTTCGACCAGAAGATTTTGCGTGGTGTTCGACACCAAGTCCTTTATTCACACCACGTGAATTGTACTGCAGTACCTTGAGGGTCATTATCATTATCGGTGATTCCTCTCGCGCTTGTTAACGGTTTACATCATTGACCGGTAATCAAACGATGTCTTTCCATGTTCGACTTCAGCGCAATTCTCACATGGATCGACTTGTACTTAGAGTGAAGATCGAACGAGTTTGAAGACCCTGGATCTAGTTTCATCCATCCGGGCTGCGATATATATTCAGGAAAAATAAAGGCATTTGACATGTACATCATTGCAGCAGATGATCATCCTACTCAAAGGATGATAATTTCGCCAAAATTATCAGTCTACCATCAGACGATCGTCTGTTCTATGTACAAAAATGAATTTATAAAGCTGAGCATGGGAATGCCCACCTCAGCTAGATCATGAAAGCAGTATGAATCATAATGTATTGTATTGTATCTTATTACAGGTCTCCTCCCAGCAGATGGATGAACTTCGGACGCTCCTGGATAAAGCATTTCACCCGATAAACGGCCTCATACTTTAGGGGGCAACTGTTATAGACATTTTTGTGCCTTACAGCATTGAGCATGAAATGTCCATAATCTAAGGGATCCAAAGTCCCTAAACATGTTGTTCCTACCCCTAGAGGAACAAGGCTAACTAACCACAGCAATTCACAGAAGTTCTCCACCTGAAACCACTCAAAAACAAGTCAATTCAGGATCATGTCAACTGCTCCACTGAGCATCTGCGCTGAATGCCAACTGCTCCACTGTCTACCTGCGTTGAATGTCAACTCCAACAAAGGCTACCTGCGCTAAGCGATTTTGGATAAGTGGCAGGCTCATTCCTCAATGTGTCAATGCTTAGGAAGCTTCCAAAATGACACTTGCCTCAGGGAATTCGACTGGTGATGAGTAAGAGGTTCCAAATCTCCAAGTGGAAGCAAGAACCTCCAAGTGGACTCAAGAACTGAGAGAGGGAGAGGACACTAGTCAGATCTCAAGCTGACTCATCCTCTCTCCAAAATAACTATATATAGATCTCTCCTCCATGAGATCTAGAGGCTGGAATTTTGTTATTGCAAAGAATTGATGTTGGTTTGAGACTGGAAACATTGGGTGCTTAATGCTTTGAAGGGAGCTGAAGAAGGAATTCCATTCTGCTGGGAAGGAGATGCTGGATTGGAGCCCTCTGGGTTGTATCTCTTCCTGAACCTTGTTATCAATCAATAAAGCTATCTTGGTTTTCTCCTATATACTGGTGTATTTGTATGATTGCATTAGTGTATTTGATTTACTTCTAATCCTGAATCATTTGTGAATATGAATATATGCCTTTGTGTTGTGTTCTTCTCTTGTCGCAAGTAGTTGTTCTCTTGTCACAGGTAGCTGTTCTCTTGAGCAAGCGAGGAGGCAAGTAGCTGTGAACACCCAAAGAGAAGAGGATCTAGATCGAGGGACAAACGGAAGACAACGGTAAGTCTATCGATCTCCCCTCTTTCACATTTCATAAAGGAAGAAACCAGAATAGCTGTATCTGTTTGTTGCTAAGGTACTGTCACACCTTAGGTGGATAGGATCGTCCTGCATAGGCATTTTTCCCCACAACACCAATGGCCAAATTGGTGGATGTCGCACCAGTCTGTGTTGCCTGAATATGCAGCTCTCATAGATTTTCTTGAATGGCCCCCAATGCTTGTTGTTGTTGCTGCTCAAACTGATGCAGTAGTTCCGCGATGGCATCCCACACTATATCCCTAATGTCGTTCAGATCCCCCTCTATTAGGATCAGGTCCATGGACATCTTGCTGGCCATGGACCTCTTGCGGCCCTACTTATTCTTGTCCCCTTGGACACTTGATATAGAACGAAGGTGTCTAAGGATCTGCTCCTCCTTGTTCGATCGGATCGTCTTCTTCTTCCTCTTCTTCTGGGGAGGGTGACTTCTCTTTATCGAAGCCATGATCCTCTCCTCCTGTCTATCCACTTGCCTCCTGTGTGGCATCACGGTCTTCCTTAGCCTTATCGTCAACCTCCTTTCTCCTTTTCTCAGCCAAATGCTCCATCTTTAGCTTGGCTTCATCCTTCTTTCGCTGTGCGGCTGTCTTGCTAGATCTCGCCATTAAGTTCGAGGCAGTGTACCATTCTGCCGGCCCATTGTCAATAACCACTTGAATCACATCATCCATAGCTAAGTAGGGAAATTCATGCCACTTTTGCTCAGGGTCCTTCCGCTCCCTTATGGATACATGGTGGAAATCAACCTTAAATTCCACATATGACTGCAATTTATCAGAGACAGTAGGTGACAACCATAGCTTGCAGTTGATGGCCATGTGGACATTCATCTCCATCAAGATCCAAAAGATCTTGTTGTCCTTGATCCGTTAACGATCCTTAGTCGCCCATAGTGAAGCATACTTTGCAACCTCAGGTAGGTCTGGCGTGACCGAGGGAAATTGGCTATCTTCATGTAGCTCCCAGGCTACTAGCACAATGGATAGCGAGAGCCATGCATAGTGGAAGGTCTTGCTGAGATCTTGTGCCTCACAGCAGTTCGCGAGGAACTCACTGCAAAGGTATCTTGCCTAATTAAACTGAACCCCCTCCATGCATTGGGTTGTTAGAGCTACGACAGGCGTTGGTACTTCATTGAAGCGACACTTCCGCATGACCTTCCCTGCCAATATTTGTGTGGCCACTTTGACCGCAGGATCGGAAATACTTGTAATCGCATATCTGCATGGTTTCTTTACTAATCTGAACTTCTTCTTCATGGCCTCCACGAGGGCCAGTTCGCCCGCCTTTCCACCAAACATTAGAGTTGAATTCTCCCCTGAATATGATAGCCTCGTGATTCTGTGGATCAATCTATCAGTGATGGGTATTGGCACCTCTAGCCACAGACACCCATCATGTACCAAGCATAGCAACTGCTTGATTACCAGCAAGGTAATGGGTGTGCGATTGTAGTGCGGCACCCATAGCAGGCCTACCTTATCCACTCCTTTGAGCCACTTCTGTGGTTCCAACACGGTCACCCCAGTGGTCTTATGGAGGATGTGGTGCATTAGCTAGTCTGTCACCAAGTGATGGAATCACTCAGTATGAGCTAAGTCCCAGTTCTCCAATTTCAACATTAGAATTTGTGCCCAAGCGCGGTCCATCAAAAACAATCTTGTCCAGTAGCAGAGTTGTGTACAAGGTGACCTTGCTCTCATCAATGTCCTTAGGCACCTTGGCCTCGCCCCTACGTGAAGGGATGTACTCATGTAATTTAGTAATGGGGTCAAACCCCTCAAATTCAACATCCTCCATGTCGATCCCAAGATCCTCATTGTCCATTGGGATATCCTCAATTTCCTCCCCCTCCGGTTCCAAGTTAATGGTTTTTCCCTTTTCTTAAGTAGTGGGCTTGTCCTTCGGCGGGTTTCTCCTATGTGACGCACGCATTGGTGGTGTCATAGCCTGCTTTCCTTTCTTCCATTTCACGCCTTCCTGGGTCTAAGCAGGTCTTGGTCTAAGCGACTGTGGCAACTTGGGTATCTCTGCAACCTCCGAAGCAGTTCCCTCTGCTTCCATAGAAACCTCTGGCATAGCCCCTTCAACTGCCACTGCTTCCTCAATATCTATGATTTCTGTCGATGTCAACATGATGCTATTCAACAGTTCTTGTGTCTCCTTTGGTAATTTCTCAAGCGCCGTGCTCGCTATCAAATATTCAAACAATTCACGGTGCATATGCGTTTGAGAGCTCAACAACTCAATGCTCAAAACACCAAGTGTTCTTCGTTAGGAAGCCACATGTAATTTATAGACCATTTTGAATTCAAATTAGACTGTGCCCCCCAAAATCAATTCATTAATGCTAGATGGGTGGCAGATTTTCAAGGATCTCGCCCATAAATTTCATCTTAAATGTCGTCCACCCCCCACTCCATTTGGCCATTTTTTCATCATCAAATCATGAACAGTGAATTTAACGATCACTTTCCAACTGACCTACGCAGTTTTATCCCAGGTAGCACAGCCTTTTGCACACTCATGTGATCTCTGTGACATCTCCTCATTTCGCGCAGTTTCTTCATCGTGGAGTTCCCTGACCCGGGAAGTGTAGTTTATAGTCCCGCACCTCCTTTCAGCTGCCTGAAGCACTAAGACTGTGCTTCCTTCATATAGTCACCTAACCAAATCACCAATGTATGGCTTCAATCGGCTACCATTCACTTTTCCTGGGAAGGGCTCCCCATTTAACTTAACCAGTTGAACTGTTCCACCATCGATAATCTCTTTGATGACATAGGGCCCCAGCCAGTGCATCCTAAATTTTCTTGGAAATTTATCAAACTTGTTGTCATATAGCAAAACCAGATCATTTACCTGGAAGGTGCATAGTTTAATGTGTCAATCATGCCATGCCTTTTTGCGCTCCTTTTGAGCTTGTTGATGAAATCCAACTAGAAATTAGTGTGCCTCAAGCTCTTCTATCTGCGCGAGCCTCTCTTCCAAGGCTCTATAGTCCGCCATTCCTGTGAGTGTTGTTGTGCGCATACTAGGTACAATGTATTTCATTCGCATCACAACTTCTAGGCTATACACAACTTTGAAAGGTGTTTTCCCAGTCAACTTCTTGCAAGTCGTTCTGTAGGCCCATAGCACTGCTGGTACGCGCATATCCCAATCACTTCTCTGAGCATTGTAGACCTTTGTCAAAGTGTTCTCTAGTATTTTATTGAATGATTCCACCATCCCATTGGCCTGTGGCTCATAAGGTGTGCTCTTCTGATGATACACCTGAAATTATTCCGTCAACGCACTGATTGTTTCATTAAGGAAGTGCATATCATGATCGCTCATCAAGATCTTTAGATAGCCCAATCTCATCAATACGTATTCAAAAAGAAACTTTGTTGCTATCACACCAGTACAGTCCTTCACAGGCTGCACCTCTGCCCATCTGGTCAAGTACTCTGTCGCGGTGATGATGTACAACGCACCTATTTTCTTTCTCGGAGGCTGAATTGGTCCCACAAAGTCAGTCACCAATTTCTTGAATGGTTGTAATGTCACTTGCGGTGTCAATGGCAGTTCATTCCTTCGCGATGGCCTAACAGTCCTTTGACATGCATCACAGGCCCTACAATAGGCTTTTGTGTCCTTATGCAGAGTTGGCCACCACAATCCAGCATGCAGAACCTTCTGCTTTGTCACTTTTCCTGCATAATGTCCTCCTGTAGCTCCTCCATGAGCCTCCACAAGGATGCTTCTTCACTCACATTCAAGTACATAGCGTTGCAATATTTTTTCAGACCCCATTTTGTACAAAAGTCCTACAATGATAGCAAAGTCTGCTACGCCCACTACTAACTCCTTCTTCTGTTGGCTTGTATACCCTTCTGGAGTAGTCCCCGTTGTTAGGAATTGTATGATATCCTCAAAGTGACTATCAGCAATGCGTACTGCAAAGAGTTGTGTGTCAAGTAGTCCTTCCTCAAAATTAGTGGGCTCCTCTCTCGTTTCGATGCGCAACAGATGATCTAGTCCCGCGTTCAATCATCCAGGCTTCACAATAACTTCAAAATCATACTCCTGGAATAATAACAACCATCTGCAGATCTTCCCCCCAACATAGGCTTATTAACCAGGTATTTTAACGTAGAATGATCTGTATACATCTTAAAATGTCCACCCAGCAAATAGTGCCTGAACTTTTGGAGTGTATATACCATGGCTAGTCCTTCGCGCTCTGTAGTGGAATAGTTCTTCTCAGCCTTGGACAGCTTCCTGCTCGCGAATTCTATAGGATGGTCCAATTCCCCCTCGCCCACCTATGTCAGTATGGCCCCCAGTGTGATACATGAGGCGTCCATGTGCACATGAAATTCCTTCTTCCAGTCCGGAAAGACTAGGATTGGTGTGGTGACCATTTTCTCTTTCAGCACGTCCAAGCTCTTCTGGCATTCATCATTCCAACAGAACGTAGCATCCTTTTTCAAAAACTTCTCCATGGGCACGGTGATCTAGGCATAGCTCTTGATGAACTTCCTATAGTATCTAGTATGCCCCAAGGTCACGCGCAGCTGTTTCACATTCCTTGGTGCCTCCAAGTTGATTATCACTATGATCTTAGTAGGGTCTACTACCAATCCCTGTTTGCACACCACATTCCCTAGCAGGATCCCAAAAGGGACACAAAACGGACACTTCTTTAGATTGAGCATGAACTGGTACCTTCAACATGTATATAACATTAAGCGCAGACTTGCCACGTGACGCTTAACCAATCCAAACACTGTCCAATCATCAAAGTGCACCTCCAAGAACTTATGAATGTATTCTTTGAATGTCACAATGACTACACGTGAAAATATTGTTGGCGCATTATTCAACCCAAAAGGCATTACATTATACTGAAAACATCCCCATTCCATCACAAAGGCCATCTTGCTTCTATCTTCAAGTGCGATTTTGATCTGATGATACTGAGAGAACCCATCAGTGAAAGAGTATGCTTCTTGGCCACCTACATTATCCAGAACTTCATCAGTGAATGGGATCGAGAAGGGGTCATGCACACAAGCGTTATTCAGTTTCTGGAGATCCACGCATATCCTTATTTCTTCTTTTCATTTCTTTTCCTGAACCACTATCGGGCTTACCTAATCGGACGCTTCTACTCGTTCAATCATTCGTGTCACGAACATATTATCCAACTCAGCATGAACCCTTTCCTTATACTTAGGATTAAGGTGGTAAGGTCTTTATTTTTACAAGTTTCGCATTCGATTTCAGGGTGATCTTCATGACACCCAGGTCTCCTATTATTCCTTTTAGATTAGAAAACTTTGTGGGGAACAAATCCTGATATTCTTGGAGGAGCTCAATGACCTTGTCTACTGTCGCATCATCCCAATAGTCCCTAATTTTTGCAAATTTTGGTTCCGCCTCTGTGCCAATGTTGACCTAGCTAGTTTTCAGTGGCGTGATTATGTCAAGATCCTCTATCTGTGGACCTTCAACCTCACAGTGACCTTCAGTTTCCAGAATATTCACTTTTTGGGGATCCTCATCTTCTTCTTTAACAGTCACATTATAACATTCTAGTGCATGACTCAACTGGGTAGTCCAATCATTTTAGTTCAGGTCCAGAGGATATTATGGTATCCTAAAGATCGCTACTTTAACCTCCTATAACACCACATCAATACAGTCAAACCCATCCTCAAAGCTGAACGTCATTAAAAATCCCTGGCACAAGATGTCCAATTCCTTCGTGCCATGGCAGAGCTCGGTTTCCAAGTACCAATTCATTGGTATGACACCCAGGGTATGACAAAACAGATGCATACATTCAGGCTTGGGCTCCATGCCATAAGCCTTATTCCATTTAGCTAGGTAATTGCGCGGGTCATCTCATCCGTCATACTTACCTGTCATCCACACTTTTGGCTATCCAAAAGTATTCTCATCATCCTCCTATAGTCGTGCCAATCACTGAAACTATCCATGTGCGTACTCCACCATCTTGCAGGCATAGCACACAGTACCTAGTCCAAGGCCTAGAAGTGATGTTTCTCCTATACTTGTTTTTCAAATGCATCCAAAAAATCAATAAACATCAGGTAGCCCATCATAATGAGGCAGATTCCTGACTTCGGATAACACGCCACGCAGTGATTTGGTCATCATATTACAACGCAGCATCGATACTACATGCAGCTAGTTCTACAAATGCTCCAATTCTTCATCTGAATCTGACGTGTAGTACCTTTCATGATCCCATGAAATGCGTCTGTCCACTATCAAATTCACCCATTCCTGGTCTCGCATCGTTATCTTGTAAATCTGGTCCAGATCATCATCACTTTCGTAATTTCGGACTGGTTTTGTATAGCGTCATCCCTCCAAGGGATCCAGTGGCACCACTATGTGGAGCGACTTGTTTTCAAATATCGTCTTCCACTTCTTCAGGTTGATTACCCCATTCATGTCAGTGGCCCAATCAATTCCAAGGAGCGCAGGTTAGGGATTGCTATCATCCACAATCTCTATTACCTCAAAATCTCCCAGCGTGCTATGCACCGGGTGCAGGTTTTGAACTGCAATTTGAATAGGCACTACGCACAGAAAGTGTGCTACGCACCTGGGCGTTGGCACGACGCATCTGTTCCATGAGCTCCAAAACACATTGCGTTGCTTTCCCAAGCCTCCAAATTTGCAAACAATCTCTCAACAAGTAAGTTCACCCTCCCATATGGTCTAGCAATGGATTTTCTTCATTCATGGTGGTGATTTGAATGTTGAAAAATAAAACCCTAGTTGCCTCAAAGTTTTCTTGCCATTTGTCTAGGGTTTTTGTTGTTTTGTTGTTTTATCTCCCTTGTCATTATTTTCCCACATCCCATGCCCCTGCACTAATTTTCCCTTATCACTTCCTCTGTCCCTCTCCCATTAACACCCACCTTACCTCCTATCACCCAACCCTAAGCCCTATACATAATTTCTACCATTCCCCAAACCCTAATCCTCATTTCCTAAAACCTATACATTCCCTAAAACCTATCATAGAAAATTTTAGGGGCGAATGTTCGCCCTTTGGCAAAATTAAGGGGTTTTAAACTTTTAGTGGGCCAATAGTTTGTATCATAGTACATTTTTACAAATCACCTCAAATAGCCCACCTTACTTTAAGGGAGAGCGTAAAAAGGGTAAATTTAGCCCTTGAAATTAGGAGTTACAACCTTCCATTGGCCCATTTTCAAGAATAGATTTTATTTAAGTGAATCCATTCGCCCATTTTCAAGAATAGGTTTTATTTAAGTGAATCCTATGGGCCAAATACCATATTTATAAAAGAGGTATGGTAAATTAATAAAAATATAAATAAATGAGAGGTATGGTAAATAAATAAAACATTTTTTATATTTACTCCATAAGTCGCCTTATATACATGCAAGGGTGTAAACAAATAAAAATATAAGTAAAGTGGAGGTCTGGTAAATAAATAAAACGTCTTTTTATACTTACTCAAAAGGTATGGTAAATAAATATAAATATAAATAAACTAGACGTATGGTAAATAAATAAAACCTTTTTTTATATTTAGTCCATAACCCTCATTCTATTTATGAAGGCTCAAGAAAGAGGTTTTATTTAAGTGAATCCTATGGGCCAAATACCATATTTGTAAAAGAGGTATGGTAAATTAATAAAAATATAAATAAACGAGAGGTATGGTAAAGAAATAAAATATTTTTTTATATTTACTCCATAAGTCACTTTATATTTACGAACACTCAAAAAATGTCTTATATTGGGCAAAATACTATGGGACAAATACCATGGAATAGATTGTTATTAATACCATGCAAAAAAACATTATTACCCCTAATATTAGTATTAATAAAAATAAAAATGGCACATGGTATTGACCCATGGTATTCACCAAAATGGCACATGGTATTGACCCATGGTATTCACCTGGAATGTAGCCTATTTAAATGGGGGAATTAAATCAGCATAGATCCATCTTTACTTTGGATCTACTAACCCCCGAGAGGTATCAAATATCATGATATGCAAACTAGAATAGAGTGAAAAAATATTTGATCAGAGTAAAAATATTCGATAAGTGAGTAAAATATTCGCCATGCCTAGTGATAGATTCGCCAAAAAATTATATATACATATTATATTATTGATAAAATCGCCTTCCATTTTTCCTATATACCATGGAGATTCACCCATTTATTATACATATAAATTTGGGGGGGTTCTTAAAATTTTCCCTAAACCCTATTAACCCTACTACCATCATTAAAACTCTCATTCATAGTCCTACTATCAGTCAATCCTTTTATCCCCAAAAGAAAAACAGCAATCACCCTATACTTGAGAAAATATCTTCATACTCATCATTCTTTACTCCATATTTGCAAGTATGGAAACAGATTCAGCATATGAGAGGGATGATGAAATTGTCAGTGATTCTTCCCAAGAGGCTCATGTACCAAGAAAACCACATAAAGGAGGAAAACACATCTGGGAGGAGCACACCACTCTCACAAAGTTACTATCTTTCCCTCTTGCAGTAACATGTTTTAAACATCAGTCTTGTTACCAGTTTTGTGACATGGTGGAGAGGGTGAAATATCACCATCAACTTGCTAGGTTATTTGTTCTTCATCTTCACAATGGCCAAGTGAACCTAGCTAGTGTCTCATTCACTTTGACACCTGAAACTATTGCAGCAGCAACAGGCATTCCTAAGGTGGGAGAATAGTGGAATAAGGGAAAGCATGTGGGCAAAGAGCATTATGATCCTTACATCAAGGCTAGTTATCAAAGGAAAATCAATAAGGTCTTTCCTTTCAGATACCTACAAAACACTTATGCTCCACATATGAAACTCATTATCAAGTATTTCACCTGTGAAGGGAGGTTTTCTCGTTTGTATACTTACCATGTTAGATTGCTGATGCACTTCACTAGAGTGAGGATGATGAACCTCCCCTATTTCATATGCAGAAATATTGAGAACATGGCTACATATGTGCAAAGGTAACCTCTTCCTCAGCATTTCAGTAGCATTTACCATTTTTCATTGATTGAGATTTTTGTTTTGCATCAGCTAAGCTTGCTGAATATTTCATGGGATACCTTCATTTCACATGAGGTTTTCAAAATCCCTCAAGTGACCCCATCAGTGCTACAAGAGGAAGGAGGGCCTTCAAATCAGCCAGAGGTTCATGAGACTGAAACAACAGGTGTGCCAGTGTTTATCACTTATGAAAAAGGCACAAGGAGACTATTTGCAGCTACCAAACGAGTATTATCTCCACCTAGGGTGGAAGGGGTCTCGTTTCATTCATCAGACCACAGGAAAGTTCTATATTCACCTAGGGTGAAAGGGGCTTTGCCTTCTTCTTCAGTAGTACAGGTACAAGATAAAGGAAAGTAGCCTTTGCATGATGAAGGGCCTTATGAAGGTTAGGATAGAGATTTTGTTTTGATTCAGGAAGAGGACACTGATTTGGGTGCCCAAAACTCAAGACTCAAGGAGGCCATCAAAGAGAAAGAAGTTGACATCCATGCCTTATCACTTGACCTTGAGAGGGCTAAGTGTATTATCAACTTCCTTGAACAAGAAAACAAGCAGCTTACCGACAAACAAGAACTCCTGGAGCTACAAATCAACAAAGAAAACCGGCAAAAGTCTAAGAGGGCAAAGGGCAAGTTGACATCCATTGAACAAAAAGACAATGACCGGAAATATTTGTTGGAGAAGGTAAATATGCGCTTGGAGAAGCTACTTGAGAAATCCAACAAGGAGAAAAATATGTTGGGCCACATGGCTTAACACTATTTGGCCCGGAACAAAATTTGTAAAATAAGGATAAGAAGCCTAAAAGCCAAGTTGAGGAGAACTTTCAGGAGCAAGAAAGAGCAAGATAAGCTCAAGATCTTGGTTAAAGCTTCATTGGCCCAGCATAGCACCTAACACAGATCACTCATGCCATATTTCAAGAAATTTGGTGAAATTTTTGACATTTTTGAACTTTTCAGGCAAAAAACAAGTTTTTCTGGGGCGCTACGCTTTTGATGGGGACCTCCATTTGCAGAAAACTTTGCATTTTTGGATTCATCATGAAAATTTATGCTTGCTCAGAAATGGCTGTGAAGTTTTGATAAGTTTTGGACCTCCAAAAGGGCTAAAAACACCCTAAAAATGCCCTTTCTGCCACTTTTTGGCCACATGGGAAGCAGTCTTGGGAGATTCATTTTTGGAGGGGAAAATGGACTCCAAATCAAAAAATCCAAGTTGTCCCAGAAAGTAGAGTCACCAAGATTTTCAATGAGCTATCCTACACCTGATTTGGACCTCAGGAAGCCTTCCAAAAGAAGCTTGGAAAAAGTGCTACACAGAGAAAAATGGCGCTACGCACAGGATGAAAAAGTGCCAATTTTGCCTGTTTGCTCGGAATTTCGCCTAGTTTTCTTCCAGTTTGACTTTTTCTCTCTCATGGTCAAATTCATAATGTAATATGATGTAAATTGATGTACTATGATGTAAAAATGATGAAAATTGACTTAAGGAGGTAGATACATTAGTTGTAGGTGGTTTTGAGCTGTAATGAATTGGTTTCCTAAGTTTTAGAGGCAAGTTGTTCCACTGCCTACTTTTGTGTTCCTAGTTTAGATATGCTTGAAATCACCCCTTTTCTCATGGATTCGACCCCTGATGGATAACACAGGTGGTTTGGATGTCTATATCTTGTACTTTCTTAGTCATTTGTCAGGGTTGGACTCTTGTGGATGCTTTGAGCACTATTGTACATCACTTCTGCAATTTGGCAAGGAAATAGACCAGGGTTTTGCAACATTTTGTGGGATTCTTGTGGCAAGGTGAATTAGTATTGTTTTATTCTCTATGATTAAGTTTATCATATGTTTATGTGTGCCATTATCTCTCTTTTTCTCTGCATAACTAAATGGATCAAGTGTAAAGGTAGAATTCATTGATGTTTCAGTGCTCTGCCTTGGGGTTTATTTAGTTTTACATGTTTTCTACTGTTTGAAGAGGACTCATGACACTTCCATGCCCTCTCCAACTCCTCACCAGTATTTAGACTCATCATTACACCTAATTTGAAGTACTAAAACACTTGCCTACCTCGCCCCACAGAAACCTCTGCAAATCTGAGTTCATCCCCGGAACCAAAACTGCCTTCCTCATCTGATCCAACAAACCAATTTTAAACTCAATCAAACTCCCCCGAGCATATACCTAGCCTAAAATTAGTCTTTATATCAGTCATCTCTTGCATTATTTTCCATATTTCCTAAGATTGACAAGGAGAGAGCCCTTTCCTGACCTGGTAGGGCTAGCTACCAGGTTAAGCGTGGTTTGATGTTACCCTAGACCTGCCTTTCTCAGCCTGAGGTAGATTTAGGCCCTAACATAGTGGCGACCGTATTGGGGAACGTATTGTTATGTTCCTTAGCAAAATATATCAAGTTTATATCTGATTGTTGATGGTGAACAACGATCAGACACCGGAAGGCTGAAATCATTCACCTGGCGACTCCAGTGTCAAAGAATCCCAAGGTTCAGACTTTTTATGGCGACTCTACTCTTCAAGAATCAGTAGCCTGAAGAATTTCTTGGTGAATTCATTGTTATCAAAATGGTTTTTCTGGATCGAAGGTATGCTCCCATGAGCCGAGATCACATTCTAGGTTTCCCAAATAAAATTCTGAAGGTAGACTATCAAAAGAATTTGCCTATGTTTAAAGATGATGATAAGAATGATGCTGCTTTACATCTGGTTAGATTCACATGCATATTCGCAAGTTGAAGGTTGATTTTCCTAAATATTGCTTGATGAATATATTCATGGCCACTCTGGAAGGTGAAGCCCAATCTTGGTATGAAAGTTTGCCACCTTCTTGTATTTACTGTTTAAAATATTTTCATACCATGTTCTTTGAAAGGTATAAAGAATCTTATCCATAGTATTAGTTCAGGACTGTTGCAAACATGTTTATAGTTTTATTAGAAATCTTGAGAAAATTTATGAAGATGATGACTACATGGATGATGAGATCATGGAAGCCCTGTATGAAAATCCATTTCAGCAGCATAAAGAGAACTTAGAGGATACTTATCAAGATGCGCAGGAAAATTTGCAGCAGGATCAAGATCTTAGTACAATGGCAAATGATGAAAGAGAAGGTCTTATTTCAGATCTGCTCATAGTAGATGACAGTATGCAGGGAAATCAAGTTTCAATTTTAGATCGTACTGATGAAGAGTACCTTGTTCTGAATCCCATGAAGGAGAGCTCTGTTTTTGAGATCGTCTGGAAAGAAGAAGACAAAGTTATTGATCCAAGTGTTCTCATTTCATTAGAACAAAGTCTTCACGAGGAGGTAATCCAGTCCTTTTATGGAAAACAAGATGAGATCTTTATTCATGTAAGTGAAAAATCTTCTTTGTTTAACTCAGTGGTAAATGATAGAAGTGTTAGTTTTGAGTTTCAAGAACCATCTGAACTTTTCCCTCGTATGGCTGATGAGTGCGATAAGAAACATGACAATTTGATTGCCATGTCATATGAAGATGATCAACAATGTTTTCAAATTTCAGAAGATCAGGGAAATGAGGACTGTCATTCAGGTTTTTCATGTTTTGAAATGTTATTTCAAGAAGACAATCATTATTTGAGCAAACAAAAACAAAAAGTATTATCTCCTCTGTCTGAAGATGAAACAGATCAACTCCTGAAAGGTCATGTTATAGCCCAAGCTAATGCAGGTCTGCAGTGTGCACATGGTCAAGAAAGTGTTGGTGAAACTTCTTCCACTTTTGAAAATAATGATAGTCTTGAAATTAGCTTTATAGATCAGCGAACAGATAATGTTTTCCTTCATGAAGATGATAGGACTATCATGTTTGATAATCTTGAAGAATGTTTTCTATTTAAGAAATGCTTAGATTATGACATTGAGGAGTATGAGCCTGAGAGAGACAGTACGCCAGAATTGAAGTCAGAATTTCTAATGTTCGAGGAATTTACAACTAGCACTTAGATAGCAGAATCTTACACTGCTTTATGCCTTCCTATCAATCAACAGCCAACTCTTCTCTCAGATCAAAATAAAGCGAGTACTTGTATTTTTGCTGCTAGATCTCAAGACAAGCTAGTGCTTCAGGATTTTCAAGATCCCTTCGGAATTCTTTTGCAGGCATTAGAGAAGATGAATGTTGCCTGGTTCATTAGCATAAGCCTTGGTTTCAGTTGTTACTGTGATTTGCTTACATGTACATTATTCTACCTGCTCGGCGAAAGTGAGAGCAGAATTTCAGTATGTAGCCATCTGCTGGATTGGTTACATTGGAAGGCCCACTTCACATGATTGTACATATTTCATCAGTAGGTAGGTGGTTCTCATCATGATTTGAAGCCTTCAAATCTGGATGGTCTGCTGCCATTAAAAAAGCCTTGTAAGTACTTGTTTTCATTGAGTCTTGAGTCAGTCTTTGGTTATTTAGAGTCAGTTTTCAGTCTTTATAATTGAGTTAGTTTTGAGTCAACATATTGGTTTTATCTTGCGGAAGTTATTGACTCATTTTCCCAATGGAAGAAGGCATTGGTCTGCTTTCCATAGATCTATGGTTCTTGGCACCTCCCAGGAGCTACCATCCCCATTGGAGCCAATGTTAATGTCGGTATCATCATCCCTCCATCAGTGATCAAATTTCTCTTTTTGCATGCATATTAGGTGTCTCATCTGATCAGCTGCATTCCATTAGGTCATGGATCAACTAATGGTAGTAGGTTTTTGTCAATTTCCCTCATGCCTATCATCTACCAGCATATTTCACATGTACAGATCATTTGCTGTCATTTTTATTTCATTCCATTTGCAAAAGTCATTTTAGGGTTTTTATGTCTCATTAGGTCTAGGGTTTGCCACCATGGTCTTCAAAAACTCAATAAGAGGTCAACAGGCACATGAGGATGTCTAATAAGTTCATAAAATAAAAAATATTATTGATGATTTGCTTCATAAAGGGTTTTTACCTCAAAAATCTATTTTGAGGTGAAAACAGAGTTTTTCTATTTCATGTACAAATTTTATGTAATTTTAATGTTTTCATATGTAATAAAGCTTCAGCTACAACCCTTGGTCACCTTGCCAACTCCAGCACTCCAACCACTGCAAGAAATAAGAAAACATCAAAGCATCAATTCATCAACTGATAAAAAGAGCCAAACTACAAAAAATAGAGTTTTTAAAGCAAAGTGAAAAGGAACTTTAGGAAAGTGGGTTTCTAAATGAAAAATTAAAGTCAAGATGGATATAAAAATTATCCTTGGTGTTGGAAGACTTCATTTTGTGTGAAAGAGTGAGCAAGAGGGAAAAAATCACATTTTGAGGAGAAAGAGTGAAATTTGCAACAAAATTTCAAATTGTCACTGGCGTGACGCACCTGCCTAGCACTATGCACCAGGCGCAGGTTTTGAACTGCAATTTGAATGGGCGCTATGCATAGAAAGTGCGCTACGCACCTGGGTGTTGGCGTGGCGTATCTGTTCGATGCACTCCAAAACACATTGCATTGATTTTCCAAGCCTCCAAATTTGCAAACAATCTCTCAACAAGTAAGTTCACCCTCTCATATGGTCTAGCAATGGATTTTCTTCATTCATGGTGGTGATTTGAATGTTGAAAAATAAAACCCTAGTTACCTCAAAGTTGTCTTGCCATTTGTCTAGGGTTTTTGTTGTTTTGTTGTTTTATCTCCCTTGTCATTATTTTCCCACATCCCATGCCCCTGCACTAATTTTCCCTTATCACTTCCTATGTCCCTCTCCCATTAACACTCACCTTACTCCCTATCACCAAACCCTAAGCCCTATACATAATTTCTACCATTCCCCAAACCCTAATCCTGATTTCCTAAAACCTATACATTCCATAAAAACCTATTAACCCTACTTCCATCATTAAAACCCTCATTCATAGTCCTACTATCGTTCAATCCTTTTATCCCCAAAAGAAAAACAGCAGTCACCCCATACTTGAGAAAATATCTTCATACTCATCATTCTTTACTCTATATTTGCAAGTATGGAAACAGATTCAGCATATGAGAGGGATGATGAAATTGTTAGTGATTCTTCCCAAGAGGCTCATGTACCAAGAAAACCACATAAAGGAGGAAAACACATCCGGGAGGAGTCCACCACTCTCACAGAGTTACTAGCTTTCCCTCTTGCAATAACATGTTTTAAACATCAGTCTTGTTACCAGTTTTGTGATATGGTGGAGAGGGTGAAATATCACCATCAGCTTGCTAGGTTATTTGTTCTTGATCTTCACAATGGCCAAGTGAACCTAGCTAGTGTCTCCTTCATTTTGACACATGAAACTATTGCAACAGCAACATGCATTCCTAATGTGGGAGAACAGTGGAATAAGGGACAGCATGTGGGCAAAGAGCATTATGAGCCTTACATCAAGGTTATTTATCAAAGGCAAATCAGTAGGGTCTTTCCTTTCAGATACCTACAAGACACTTATGCTCCACTTATAAAACTCATTATCAAGTATTTCACCTGTGAAGGGAGGTTTCCTCGTTTGTATACTTACCATGTTAGATTGCTGATTCACTTCACTAGAGTGAGGATGATGAACCTCCCCTATTTCATATGCAGAAATATTGAGAAGATGGCTACATATGTGTAAAGGAAACCTCTTCCTCAGCAGTTCAGTAGCATTTACCATTTTTCATTGATTAAGATTGTTGTTTTGCATTAGCTAAGCTTGTTGAATATTTCATGGGATACCTTCATTTCACATGAGGTTTTCAAAAGCCCTCAAGTGACCCCATAAATGCTACAAGAGGAAGGAGGGCCTTCAAATTAGCCAGAGGTTCATGAGACTAAAACAACAGGTGTGCCAGTGTTTGTCGCTTATGAAAAGGCACAAGGATACTATTTACAGCTACCAAACGAGTATTATCTCCACCTAGGGTGGAAGGGGTCTCGTTTCCTTCATCAAACCACAGGCAAATGCTATCTTCACCTGGGGTGAAAGGGGCTTTGCCTTCTTCTTCAGTAGTATTGGTACAGGATAAATGAAAGCATCCTTTGCATGATGAAGGGCCTTCTAAAGGTCATGATATAGATTTTGTTTTGATTCAGGAAGAGGACACTAATTTGGGTGCCCAAAACTCAAGACTCAAGAAGGTCATCAAAGAGAAAGAAGCTGACATCCATGCTTTATCACTTGACCTTGAGAGGGTTAAGTGGATTATCAACTTCCTTGAACAATAAAACAAGTAACTTACCAACAAACAAGAACTCCTAGAGCTACAGATCATCAAAGAAAACGGCAAAAGTCCAAGAGGGCAAAGGGCAAGTTGACATCCATTGAACAATAAGACAATGACCGAAAATATTTGATGGAGAAGGTAAATATGCACTTGGAGAAGTTGCTTGAGAAAGCCAACAAGGAGAAAAAGATGTTGCGCCACATGGCTTATCACTATTTGGCCCGGAACAAAATTTGTAAAACAAGGATAAGAAGCCTAAAAGCCAAGTTAAGGAGAACTTTGAGGAGCAAGAAAGAGAAAGATAAGCTCAAGATATTGGCTGAAGTTTCATTGGCCCAGCATAGCACCTAACACAAATCACTCATGCCAAATTTCAAGAAATTTGGTGAAATTTTTGGCATTTTTGAATTTTTAAGCAAAAAACAGGTTTTGTCGGTAGGTGCGTAGCACTACCGGCACTACGCTTTTGATGGGGACCTCCATTTGTAGAAAACTTTGCATTTTTGGATTCATCATGAAAATTTATGCTTGCTCATAAATGGCTGTGAAGTTTTGACAAGTTTTGGACCTCCAAAAGGGCTAAAGACACCCTAAAAATGCCCTTTCTGCCACTTTTTTGCCACACAGGAAGTAGTCTTGGGAGATTTCATTTTTGGAGGGGCAAATAGACTCAAAATCAAAAATTTCAAGTTATCCAAGAAATTAGACTCACCAATATTTCCAATGAGCTATCCTATGCCTGATTTGGACCTCAGGAAGCCTTCCAAAAGCAGCTTGGAAAAATCACTACGCACAGAAAAGATGGCGCTACGCACAGGATGAAAAAGTGCCAATTTTGCCTGTTTGCTCAAAATTTCGACTAGTTTTCTTCTAGTTTGACTTTTTCTCTCTCATGGTCAAATTCATGATTAATATGATGTAAATTGATGTACTATGATGTAAAAATAATGAAAAATGACTTAAGGAGATAGATACATCAGTTGTAGGTGGTTTTGAGCTATAATGAATTAGTTTCCTAAGTTTTAGAGGCAAGTTGTTCCACTACCTACTTTTGTGTTCCTAGTTTAGATATGGTTGAAACCACCCCTTTTCTCATGGATTCGACCCCTGATGGATAGCACAGGTGGTTTGGATGTCTATATCTTGTACTTTCTTAGTCATTTGTCAGGTTTGGACTCTTGTGGATGCTTTGAGCACTATTGTACATCACTTCTGCAGTTTGGCAAGTAAATAGACCAGGGTTTTGCAGCATTTTGTGGGATTCTTGTGGCAAGGTGAATTAGTATTGTTTTCTCCTCTGTGATTTAGTTTATCATATTTTTATGTGTGCCATTATATCTCTTTTTCTTTGCATAACTAAATGGATCAAGTGTAAAGGTAGAATTCATTGATGTTTCAGTGCTCTGCCTTGGGGTTTATTTAGTTTTACATGTTTTCTATTGTTTGAAGAGGACTCATGACATTTCCATTCCCTCTCCAACTCCTCACTAGTCTTTAGACTCATCATTACACCTAATTTGAAGTACTAAAACACTTGCCTACCTCGCCCCACAAAAACCTCTACAAATCTGAGTTCATTCCCCAGACCCAAAACTGCCTTCCTCATCTGATCCAACAAGCCAATTTTAAACTCAATCAAACTCCTCTAAGCATATACCTAGCCTAAAATTAGTCTTTATATTAGTCATATCTTGCATTATTTTCCATATTTCCTGAGATTGACAAGGAGAGAGCCCTCTCCCGACCTGGTACGGCTAGCTACTAGGTTAAGCGTGGTTTGATGTTACCTTAGACCTAACTTTCTCATCCTGAGGTAGATTTAGGCCCTAACATGGCATAAATTACAAAATAGTTGTTGCGGTGTTTGTACAAATTCCTTTAGCAAATGGCAATTATCAGTCATGTGTTTCCCTACTACCTGACATATAGCACACCACAACGCAAGCCATGCACTTGGCCCTACTGCGGCCTCTGGTCATAGAGACATTGGTCCTCCTGCTGCAACGTAGTTCACGAACAATGGGCAGTGATCCTTGTCATGCCCATGACCCTTGCATTTTATGCACCAAACCTCTTCGCACGCCTCCAACCAAGCAGTTCTATCCTACTTCAGACTTTGCATTTCGATATAAAGGTTTTGCAATTGTGCATGAATCTGTTGAAACCCCAGATTTGGATCTTGCATCAGCATTTCATGCAGTCTCATTGCAATCTCCAAGGCTTTTTCCTAAGTCGTAATCTTCTGTTGTGATAGCGCAACCCTTAGGTGAGGCAGGAGCGAAGCCACAAACCACTCGCGGTGTTTCCCATCCGTCAAATTCACATTGTCTTCGCAAATTTTACACTTCAATCTCTGATCTAACTCCCAAGGGATCTCACCTAGTTTCATCACAATTTCCTTAAATCCCACAATCAACTGTGCTTCATACTTAGGCCTACTAAATTCTTTATTTAGTGCGGTCTGGATCTCCACCGGCGTAGCTACCTGGTTGTCATTAGAGTACTTGATTTACCAGGTTAGCACGCAATCCTGCAAAGCACTAACCAACGTTGCCTTCTTCATGTGATCATCTGCAATTCCCTAAGCTTCCCATACATCCTTTATGATGAACCAAAATTGGTCTAAGTCCTCATTCCCTATGCCCTTAAATACAAGTAGTTTTACAGAGTTCGTCATATTGAACAGTGGAGGTAGCGGTGGTGTGGGTGATGGAGTGACTGGTGGAGGCAAGGATAGAGGTGGTGTGGATGGATGTGATGAGGGTGGAGGCAGTGTAGGTATTCGCGGGAACCCCTATCTTATCAACTGACTAGCACTCAGGGGAGAAATTTGCAGTGTTCTTTCGTCTTCACTTAAAGGGGGTCCGATCAGTAGGCTATAATTAGGACCTTTTCTTCCTCCATCCCTGAAAGGTTTTCCACTTCGCATAGCTCCAAACATCAAGGTAACCGCATAACCCACTGTTCACACAAGAGAATATAAGTGATTTTAAATACTTATCTCACGATCCTTTGAAGAAGCGACACACTTCTTTGCTGTAACTCGCAAAGGTATCTACCACGAACTCGGTCAAAAATCCTCCTATGATACGGTCAAGCCAATGGTCAACAACACGTGCGATCTTATCTTCAGAAGCTTCTAACCTCCTTACTAGCTCTGGTGTCCAAATAATCTGCTTGTCAAGCCTCTACCTTCCTTAATCGTCTGCCAACTTCGTGATCCACTCGTATAACTCAACTGGGAAGGAACAGAAGAAGATTTCGTGTATTTCTGTGTACTGGTATCTATCCAACCATTGTTCTTTTTTCAATCATAGGTTCTTGTTTTCTTGCGTCGTGAATTCATGTTTCTTTCTATCGAACCAGGTTTCAATTTCGTTCTTAGTTGGATTCCAATGATATGACATCACACATCTCTCATGCAAATCCCAGTCCTTGAAACGGAACCATTTGTTGGCTTGATGGGCCCTGACCCAAGTTCAGTGTCAGTCAGCCAAGCAATTCCCTACACTATTGGCCCTTTCAGCATCATCTCACGGAGTGCGGACTGAAGTCTCACGCGAAGTAGTATGGGGGGATGCAGGAACTAAGTTTCCACACCCTGAGATGGTCGTGATGTCTATCTATACTTCCTGATCTTGCCTTTGTGCAGATCGATAAGCTTCTAGGACTTATCGATATTCCTTCTCTTCCATCCTTTAATACCTCCGCAATGGTACCCAACTAATATTCGCGCAACCCTAACCCAAGGTCCAGGCACTTACGTGCCTCTGTGACTGCGTTACTGTATAAGTTCCCAAGTTATCTTAAGTGTTACCTAATCTACCATGCATTTACAGTTACCTTTGCATAATCCTTTACTCTTTCTTGTGTTCGTTTAACAGATATATTCGAATACATTCGTGCATTAAATAAGCATTAACATGTAAACCCATATCGTACCATAATATAACCAGATGCATTAAATAGAGTCAAAATACACATTTATTTGAAAAATACTTCTCTTTATTGATATCTCAAGTTCATTACAGGCTCAATCCACCCTGTGCACACAGCTGCAGGGGTCCGCGCACTCAGTTGTAGAGCCTCTACCTATGCTAAGACTTGAGACCAATTAGAACTTCTTACCCAAAATCCTTCTTACTATTACTACTCCTCCCTTATACTCTTCTCAGACTCCCTTTTTATACAATCCCATGGTCCTCAGACCATGGGTAGATCTTTACAGCCAACATGAGACTTCACAAAATAAGGGCGAACAACCCTTTGATCTCTTCGCGCTCTGTGACCACAAAATGTGTAGGATTTACATCTTTATTACAAAATTTGGGCCTTCTACCCCAAAACATGGACTTTTAGCCCCAAAACTGGCTCTTGGGGGAATCTGTTCCCAACAGATGTATGCAAGACCTAATTGATGATGTAGTAGTTCAATGGAAAAGGAGGTGATCCTTTTGGTTATGTTTCATAATTTGTTTCAATCATTTATGTTTTGTCTTGTATCGTATAACTGTAGGTTGCATTGATGCCAAGTTTTTGACAGAATGTCAATCCTGGTTAGGGGTGCTCAGGACTAGTCGTGAGAGTTATTTTTGATTGATCAGCATTGTTATGATGTTTTTAATGAATTCTGGCAGTTACAACAAGTTTTGGGCAGAGGCTGGGATTCTGGGCTAGAAAATTGGCTTAAATCAGGGGGTCGTTGGCATAAAACTGGAAATTTGGTCCACAGTCACTGGTACGCAAGCCTGTGAGAGAGACTTTAGGTTGTTGGTCACTCCCTTTGCCCATAGCATGAGAGTGACTATGGCCTAAGAGTTGCGGAATAGCAATGGGACCCAGGGATAGGCTATCTGAGTGGCTGACTTGTCTCCTGAGGGTTTTGTTGATGATGTTGGATGATTGTATGTGATTTTCCATCGATTGCACTTCCTTAACGTGACATAGGAGGTCGAATCTTATTGTAATAGCATCTTTAGTCATGTTTACCCTGGTTGGCATGGTTACTTTGGGTAGACCTGGGAGGGGGTGTTACATGTTTCTTAAGAATGGGAACGAGATTGTACGCCCATGTGGTGTATTGAATGGGATATATGAAACCATCCTTCTTGAGCTTATCGATTTCAACTTTGATAGCTTCACGCTTGGAAGGATGAATAGGCCTTTGTTTTTGGCAAACGGGTATGGCATCAGGCCAAATGTCGATGTGATGTTAAATTATGGCGGGATCAAGTCTAGACATTTTAGAATAATACCGAGTGAAAACATCATGGAATTCCTTGAATAGATTGGTGTAACCATAAATTTCTTCAAGGGTGCATTATGCCCCCAAGACAATGTTTTCTTCGACCCCTGCTTTTTTTGAAATGTTGATTTTAATGGTGGGGAAAATGTTAGCCATATTTTCTTATTCAAAAGCATATGGTGCAGGAATGTGATTTTTGAATCAATCAACTTCACCATGAATGAAGTCTTTTGAATCCACAGCATATTGGTCATGGGTTTGCTGCCGAAGGAAGTACACACAATGGTGCATATCATCCCAAGGATAATCAGGGGTGGTCATAGCTTCCATGATCTCTTCATCATAGTGGAATATGGGTGGACTGGAGGAAGAAGGATCACATGATGGCAAAGAGATACCTAAAGCATATTCATGAGAGACAAGGTTGACATACGCATTGTCAAGGTTGAGAGACATATGACAAGTAGATGGAATATCCACCGATGTTGAGATCTGGGTGTTCATTTAGGAAGGTTCAACAGAATCACAATAGGATACATCAAGGGAGTTCCAATGCATCAATATCATGGATGACAATAAGTAGAGAATAGGAGCGGTACTATATGTCATCTCGACATTAGGGGGAGGGATCACAATGGGTGTTTGCAATACCTCATGTTCCAGTGTAGCAGTGGGACTAGAATCTGCAAGTAAAGGAGAGGTGGACCCATTACGAGCATCCTCTAATTCGCAAAGAATTTGAAGTGTATCACAAAAATCTTTGAGACGGGGACAGTGATGGGAATAGTGGCCATAATTATCACACAAGGAACATGGGTGGTTTGTGCATAACAATTTGTTCTTCTTAGCTGACTCAGGTGAGGTTACATGGACCTCAGGAATGTTAGAATCAAGGAAGGTATCAGTGACCACATCCTTAACATGAGGGAGTTCAAGACAATTGTTAGTGGCATGACCGGAAACATCACACAAATCACAAGGAGGAAGAGGCTTTGGCGGCTTAGGTGGAGTTGGAGCTATTGGGGTGACTTTGTCTTTATTTTCCTTTTTCTGTGATTTCCCCCCTAGCCAGATGCTTTAACAATAGGAGTAGGCTCTTGTTTAGGTTGCTGCAGAACTAAATCAAAGGCAAGGGTAGGAACAACTGGTTGGACCAGGGTCAAAGGAGGGTAAGGTTTAAGTTTATTGGATGGAGTGTTTGCAGGAGGATCAATGTACAAGGCTGGGATCCCTAAGGTAATGTTGGGTAAACTCAACGTAACCATGACAGATGTAGATTAAACTCGATGGGGTGGAAACAAGAACGGTATCTAACCAAAAGGATAATGGTCTGAAGGAACTACACCACAGTGGTTAAGGCCTGGGGGAACAGTTCCCAGCATAAATGGATTAGGAGAGACACTAGTATAAGGAAATGATCCTTAAGGAGTAATACCAGCAGGCTGGGTTGACTTAGGCACAGTAGGTTGTGGAGGTGCGGTCTGATGTGAAGTCATACCAGACCATTTGTGGGCGGCCCATGATGCTTGGAGCATGAAAACACTAGATGAGGTAGGCCCAGAAGGAGTAGATGGTGGACCATACTAAGCACCAAGAAAAGTAGAATGCTTATAGACTCTTGGAGAGACATTGGTGAAGGACGGGACATTCATATTTTCAGCCATGGAGGAAATGGTTGACTGAGGTGAACTTTGGGCTTTGGGATCATAGTACATCAACTGATCATTGGTAACAATATTTCCATTGTGGGGAAATCACATCTTATGATGAATGGCAGTTGTGACAGCTAACATGGCATAAGTATAACTATGACCCAAAAGGATGTTATAGTCTAAGGGAGCATCAATGACTTCAATGTCAATACAGACGGTCTTGCCAAGATCTGTGACTTGGAAGTTGTGGTATAATTCAAGGGGTCATGAAGGATGACCATCCCATGCCTGAAGATTGATGGTGTATGGGGATAGGTTAGGGGAACCAAGTTGCTTCCAAACACTGGAATCCATCACACAGGTGGAGGTGCTTTCATCAATGATACACCGTTGAACAGTGGCATTTCTAATGGAGACTAGTATTTGAAATGCAATGGAAGAAGGTAGGGGAGTATTTCCTGACTTACCAATATGAAAGACAATCATCTAATCGTCTTAAGGATCCAAGACACCCAGATCATATAGTAGAGATTTTCGTTGCGATCGGCACATCTAGAGAACTTCCAACATTGACATGGTAGTAGGAAACTATGCCAAGTCATCTACTACGTATGGGTGGCTTTGGCAAAATCAGAATTTCGATGAATGGACCTTTACATATCTTGGGAATAACCTCAACCCTAGGTTGAGGGATCTGTAAGGTAACATTGTATGATGATAGAGCTCAGTGGACACTTTGGGTTGGAACTCAGCTGTTGACTTAGTAGGTGACTTATCATATTGGCGTGATCGAGTCTGAAGGTTGACTTGCTCGATATTTACCTCTTCATAAGAATCTGATAATCATGGTGACCAGATGGTGGAGTTGGTTGAGTTTCCTGACCATGTGTAGGTTTGGTAGCTATATATCCTTGGTGAGGGGAAAGTATTGGTAAGCACTGCCGGTTGAGATGAAGTAGGAGGGGGGGGAGGGGCGGTGGGCTGTGATCCTTGAGAAGCTACTTGATCTTCCCATACTTTCCCCATCTGAGGTAAAAGAGGACACTCATGGGTATAATGACCATATACGTCCCAACAAGCACAAGGTTTGTTCGTACAAAGAGCCTTTTTTTCTTGGGTTGACCACACTATTGTTGGGTTGCTGGATTAGTTTGAGGACCCTAAGGGGCATTGGGTGGAGGACCCTAGTTGCATTGATTACCTTGATACTATTGATTCTTATTACCCTTACCCTTGTTCCTTTTCTTGGGGTTAGGGAGATTGGGTTCACTCTACTGAGAATACACTTGTCCTTGTGGAGGAGGTGGTTGTTGTAGCTGAGGAGGAGCAGGCATGGGGCGATGGGGTGTTGGTGCTGGAGGAGCTAGAGCACTAGGCTATGCATACTAATAATAAGGAGATGGGAAACATTGGTATAAATAGGTAGTGCAATATATTTCCCTGGCATCTATTGATGTGGATGGGGATATGCATATGGCATGTTGGGACTTGGATAAGAGTTTCTTGGTGGAGGATTGGGGGAGGGATAATTGTAAGTGGAACTGGTCCCTCCCTGAGGTGGACCATAACTCATCTGAGGTGGAGCATATGGTTGAGGGTGTGATATGGTTCCAACTATACCATCCATGGCATGAGATTCCCCTTATGTATTAGCGGCACCAAGCCGAGGCAAATTGAGGAAGATGGTGTAAACATAACCTGACTGGGCATAAATCAAATCAAATTTTAAGGCTATTTGGAGTGCCTCTTCGTCAGACTAGGGGAAGTGTGAAATGACATATTTAGCAATGGGGGCCAACAATGATCTAAGGAACTAACCCTTATAGACTCGATCTTCAAAGTCAAGAGCCCTACAGATGCTCCTCCTTCTACGTCATTCTTGAACATGGTCAGAAAGGCGAGTGGCATAAGTTTGACAGAAATAAGTAAAAAGTTCGGTAGGAGTATCATAATGGAGAGGTAACTAGAAATATGAAAGAAAGTTTGTGGAAAGAGTCGCTAAAGTGGAATGGGTTGCTCTAGGCTAATCAACATACCACTTAGTAGCAGCTCCAATGAGCATGCATTGGAACAAACAAAGATGGATGGAGTCTTCTGTAATGGAATTTGATGAACACCACATGTGGAAGGAGCGAACATGATTAGTTGGATATTATCCAGGATTACCTTCAAACTTTGGGATGTCTAAAGGGAGTTTAGTAGGCATAGATGGCCATGTGGGATCATGGAGAAGAAGATTATTGATAAGCTAGCTAAAATATGGGAGACTTAAAACAGTCATAAAAGTAAGAAAGGGACTAGGAGTCACCACACCGATGTGGGTTATGTTGGTGGGGGTACCCTAGTTAGCACCCAGGTTACCACATTGGGTTCCTGTACCCACATTGGTTTCTGACATGGTGGCAATACAAGGTTGAGAAGACATGGAATCAAAGAATGAATGGGATGAATCAGCAGAATCATAATCAGAATGATGACTCGATGGAGGACTGGGAGGATGTACTCTAACTCAACGGGGAGGAGTAAGACATCCTAACAAGAACTGAGAGTGAAGACTTCAAATTCGACGTGAAAAAAACCTATGGGGTGCAATAATGTCAGACAATAACGATCTAAGGACTAAAGGGTGATGATAGGAATAAAGGAGCAACAAACAACAAGAAAACACCTAGCCTAGTGGTGTCAAGTGCAAACTAACTATTTTAGTGATGTTTCTCTAATACACGCAAACATGTTTTATCAAAGAAAAAGACCTCTAACCTATAGGTGATCTAAATGCTCAAACAATCCTAGATCTATTTTTTCATATGGCCTTCTAAAGAACTTCTTTCTTTATGGATTTTTATCCCCACAAGCAGCGTTATCCAAAGAAAGGTGGGGTAAAGGACCAACTGCTTCCCACAGCCAGTCCTATATGGTGTTTTCCTAAGATTTGTCACTACGGTTACCTTCATCCCATGGGGGTGGTTGATTCTTGAGCTTATTGGTAGTCATCCACTGCACATAATTCATTTCCATGGGTTGGGTAGACCCAAAGAGAACTGCTCGCACGATGACCTAGCCTAACCCCCTCTTGAGTTTCTGACACACTCCGGCTTTGACCATGGGATGGTGAAGGATTTTAATCTCCCTAGTATTTCAACTTCTATGTCTCAAAGATTGTTTGGCCTTGGTGCCCGAGTGGGCTTAATCTATGTGTGTTGATTTATTGAGGTGTAGTGTTTCAAGTCTTGGCTTGGTGGTGTTAACCAAGCTCACGTTCACTTAAGGTGTGTGGTGTGAGAATAATGTGTCAAGTGGATGAGTTAATTAAGCATGTTTCATGATGCCATGTGCTGCTGAAAATAAAATATTGAAATACTGTAAATAAATCTGAAAATGACAGAAAAATAAACAGCCAATCAAGCACAAAAAACCCCACCCACAAAAGCTACTAAGAAGCTAAGCAAGAGAGAGAAAACATGCTACTCAAAGACACATAAAGAGGCCAAAAATATATAATGTCAAGGAATTGGGATCTAAAAGCTCTAATATGTTGTAAATGATGCAGACAAACAAAAAAACTCAGAGGTGAAAAATTTTGCAAAGGATAGGTTTGAAGCTCTAAGACCTAGGATGCTCAAGGGGATCCTAAGGGGGAAAAGGCAAACCCAAACTATAAAGAGATAAAAGGTAAAAGAAGCCTATCCAAAAGATTTGAGAAGTAATGGAGCAAATATGAAAATCAGAGGCTGAAAAATGTTGAAAACCTTAGACTCCTCACTTAGCAAATCTCTTCCTAACAATGTGGAGGTGTACTCTAAACCCTAGGGGGGGGTTTTCTTCCTCAAAGAGACAAATCAACTAGATCCATGCCTAAGGGAGACTGTTAACATAAGTGGAATACCCAAACCAGTTTGCAGATAACACTCTCAATAATTATGGAAAAAAAAAAAGGTTATGGAAAAGTTCCAAAACATGGGTACTGACCTGAAACAGAGAAAAACACAAGTTTTGGACCAAAAAGTGTGCTCTACAACTCACTTAAGGGGCTTAAAAGTGTGTTTTTCTCCCGAGACTCTCAGTCAGTAGATCTCACACAGATTTTGTTGTCTCCTGCTCGGCTGGTACCTGTGACCTGCGGAAAAGACTAGAAAACCACCAAAGTATGAAAATTTGACAAAAATAGGGTTTAATACTATAAATAGAAATTGAGAGGATAAAAATAGTTGTAGAAAACCCTAAAATTTTCTGAAACTTTAGTCACCCAAGAACATTGTTATTAAACCTATGGAGTCATCATTTTCTAGTGTGAAATTTCTTGGGAGGTGTACCAAAAGCATTTCACATAAGTCACTAGGTGACAAGTGACCCTAACAACAAGTTGATGGTTGTTAGTGATTCAGATCTGCAATAAAAATTGAAAACCTGCAACAAAAGTTTAGATGATCCAGAATAGAAAGCAGCAATATAAATATCCAATGCAATAACCCAAATGGAAAGACTTCAATTGAACAAATATCTTTATTAAAAACACCTAGTGAAGGAGATCTACGGATGGGTCTACAAGTCCCCCTCCATGGTATGGGTTCTTTGATGTCCTTAATGCTTCAGAAAATGATTCTCTCTCTCAATATGTGAAAAGCCCGAACAAAATGTGGAGAACTTAAAATGGGAGCTCTAAGAATGGAGTTAATCTCGAAAATGGAGTTAATCTCGAAAATGGAGTTGACAATTATTATGATCGTGGTGAAGAATGAACGAAAAACCCTCCTCTTTATAACAAAGTATGGAGTTAATCTCGAAAATGGAGAATAATAAAATAATATTAACCAAATTCAGATCTAACCACTTGGAATACTTCTTTATATTTATTGGAGGGGGAAAATATACTTCTTTATATTTATTGGAGGGGGAAAATATACTTAAAATGGTTAAATATTTTTATTTAGAAATAATTAATAAATAAAATGAGTTATTAATTATTTCGCGAGAATTAAGAATGGTGTGAAATCAAAATAATTATTAGATAGTGATTTAATACTTATTCTAATAACAGAAATATCGAAAATTGAATAAATAGTGATTTATTTAAATACTCCTAAGGGTTTTAGTCAAATGTGACAAGTAATCAATATTTAAATAATGATTTAATAATTATTCCTAGAGAAAATTAAATAAATAATTATTTATCTAATTATTCTCATTGGGGTTTTTTATTTAAATCAGAAAATAATTTAATAAAAGTGGTTTACTAAATTATTTTCCATAGTGAAAGTGATTTTACTATGGTAAAATTACATCTACATGGTCTATTTCGATCCACCTAGTTAGAAATGGCTAGGTGATCATTTTTTGGTGAAAACATTCACCAAGGATTCACACCTTATATCCACGAAACAACCGGAAAAGGGGCATAATTTGTTATATTGAAAGGGATGCTAAATATTTTATAGCTTGAATTAAGCAAATCCTGAGAATCTTTCAATTCTCAAGATAACTTTACTATTTTAAATTTAGAATTATGTTTTAATATAAAAACACGATTAAACTCTAGTAAAGGGGGTTAATTTTCTCTTGTAAATTGTAAAAGGTGACTTAAGAAACAATTTGTCTTAAGTTTTCATAGACTTTCCTGTAATTTACTATTGCATATGAATGAAGATTTTGACGATTGGGTTTTAATCTACTGTATTGAGTTAACTTCAAGACGGTTAGATTCCAAAGACCGTGGGCCCAGTCCTAGAACACTTACTATATTTGTTGTATTATTATTTCTTCTTACTCTCAGTTTTTGAATGATTTATTGTTCCTTTGATTGACTAATTGTTCGCAAGATTTAATGTTCATATTTATCAGCAATTGTAGTGAATAGCGATTAGATAAAATTCTCTTTACAACATTATGTTTTGTTATTGTTTCTCGCAGCAAAGTAAGGATTGTTAGCTTTAAAGAATTTAATTCTTTCCTGATAGATGCATTTCAATTCCTTTATCATAGTTATCATTTCCTAAGAAACAACCTAAATTGCTTTGTGATTTCTGCATAGGAATGAAACGATTTACTTATGTTATCAATTTGGTTATGAATTAGAGATAGGAAGAAAGTATTCTTTAAGACTTTGCTTCTTATTAGTCGCACTCAAAACAAGGTAATCTAAACACTAGCCTTGCACCAACTGTGCAGACAACCTTGCAATAAAAAGATGAAATCCCAGGTTGACAATTTAATGTGTAGGGGTTTAAGTTGATTCTTTAGGAACAACTTAGTGCCCAACCATTGTCCAGGAGGGCTTCTTTGGTTGTAATCCCCCCTCACCATGTCATCTTGAGGGGAATTATGTCTCATGTACTCAAATGTTATTATATTTATTCCTGGCCTATTTTCTTCCATGCACATTATGTATATGGGATCCATTGTATTATTTTATGGCCCATTGATGCTAGTCGATCATGTACTTTGTATCATAGTCCCACATTGTTGGGCTCATCATTATTCTTTGTGCGCAGTTATCTCTGCCGGCATGGGTATGCCTCCCCTACCTCATTTGAGATCATATACTCCCACATAAAAGGAGACTTCTATTAGGTTAGTAGGTCTCTCCCCCTCCATTTTCGTTTGTCCTTGTATTGCTTCAATTCCCTCTCTCTCTCTCTCTCTCTCTCTTACTCCCCTTTAGTGTCTCATGGATGTGTAACCTAAAACGTATTTTAGTCATACGATTTTCTCCTAACACTCATATGTTGGGTGGCAATTTGTTATCACCAAAAAATGATCGCCTAGCCATTTCTAACTAGGTGGATCAAAATATACCATGTAGGATTAATTTCACCATAGAAAAATCACTTTCACTATGGAAAATAATTTACTAAACTACTTTTAAAGTTTTATTTTCTGATTTAAATAAAAAAAAACCCATGAGAATAATTAGATAAATCACTATTTATTTAATTTTCTCTAGGAATAATTATTAAATCATTATTTAGATAATTATTCCTTATTACATTTGACTAAATCCCCTAGGAATAATTAAATAAATCACTATTTATTTAATATTCCTTATTTCTATCATTGAAATAATTGTTAAATCACTATTTAATAATTATTATTTCAATTTCACACCATTCTTAATGCTCACAAAATAATTAATAAATCATTTTATTTGTTAATTATTTTTAAATAAAGATATTTAACTATTTTAAATATATTTTCCCTCTCCAATAAATATAAATAAGTATTCCAAGCGGTTAGATCTTGATTTGGTTAATATTATTTTATTATTCTCGATTTTCGAGATTAACTAAATACTTTGTTATAAATAGGAGGGTTCTCCATTCATCCTTCACCATGATCATAATCATCGTCACCATTATCGTCTTTTTTCTTTTGAGCTCCCATTTGAGTTCTCCACATTTTGTCTAGTTTTTTCACATATTGAGAGAGAAGATCATTTTCTGAAGCATCAAGGACATCAAAGGACCCATCCCATGGAGGGGGACTTACAGACCCTTTTGTAGATCTCCTTCACCAGGTGTTTTTAATAAAGAATTTATTCAATTAAAGTCTTTCCATTTGGGTTATTGCATTAGATATCTTTACTGTTGCTTTCTATTCTAGATCATCTATACTTTTGTTGCAGGTTTTCCATTTTTATTGCAGATCTGAATCACAAAAAGCCATCAACTTGTTGTTAGGTCACTTGTCAGCTAGTGACTTAAGTGAAGTATTTTTGGGACACCTTCCAATAAATTTCACACTAACACAATTATCTCTTCATAAGTTGTGAGAATTCCATGAAGTTGTTCCATTATGAGAGAATTTACATCTTGTGTCTCTTTAATAGCAAAGGTGTTGGCATTAAATATCATAGGAATATATCTCAATACTTTGTGAACAACTACTTTATCCTCAATTTTCTCATTAAAACCCCTAATCATGTTAGCCACCTCATCAACTCTAAGAAAATAATCACTAATACTCTCATCCTCATTCATATTTAAATTTTTTAATCTCATTATATGAGTCTAAATTTTAGCTTTCTTTACCTTTTCATATCCTTCGTAACTATTCTTGAGCTTATCCTAGACCAAATTAGCATATTTTCAATGCATTACCTTGGATAGATTATACTTATTAAGACCAAACATAATTGCATTCTTGGAATTTGCATCATTTGAATATGATTTTATTCCATTTGGATCTGTTGGAGGATTTTTTGGAACTATGTATCCAGCTTCTACAAAGGTCCATAAATCAACACCAAGGGAAATTAGTTAAGGTTCCATTCTAACTTTCAAGAAAAAATAATTAGTTCCGTCAAAAAATGGTCAACCCCTGTTTGAGAAAACATCCTGACTCGCCATGGTTCTCATATACCTTCTATCTATTACACTATTTCTAAAGGAACCTGGCTCTAATACGAATTATTGGGAATCAAATAATTTTGAGAGGGGTGAATCAGTATTATACATTTATTCACTTATTTTATGAATTAAATAATTAAATGTAATCAATCAAACAATAATGCACCATTCAAATGAAATTTTGTACATAAAGATTTAACATTGAAACCCATCTGGGAGAAAACCACAAAAATATTTTGATTGTGATGTAATTCTAATCCCCAACTTCTAATTACATCAAATGTTGTGAGCACAAACTCATAGGAGGACCCAACCCTCCCAAATCTACAAGCCCCAACTTTCTAGAGGCACCAACCTATAATAGTTAGTCAAATCTATCTATCATATTTTCATATTGAGATCTTTGGTGAATCATGTCCTTTTGATTCAACTAGTATATATCAAGTATCTTAACTTTGTCTTTAGTAGCCTCCTCACTTTCTCTAATTGAATTTTAACTCTCACTCACACACGCATACACAATAGCTTCAGCGCCTTTAATTCTCAATCTTCTCACAATTTTTTTACACCAATCCAGTTTGCTTCAATCCATTGCACCAATTCCACTCACTACATGTCTGCATTCATTAGATTCTAGCATGAATATCTCTCTTCTTTTCATATAGATCAAACTAGTTGTTCCACTTCACACCACAACAGCTTCCACCATCAGTTTTCCATCTATTTTGCATGGGAACATCTTCTTCTTACATCATTATGTTGTTTATTCTTAGGTGTTGCTTTGATTTTATTTTCCAAATTTGGCACCCAAATGCCAAAAAAAAAAATCTCAACCTCCATTTTTCAAGAGCATCACAAAAAAAAACTTCATGCATCGATCTATTTCTATTTTATAGTTTCAACTCTTTGAATACCATGGGTATCAATCCATGGTTTTACTCATGGGAATTTCCCCTTTAACTTTATCAATAGTTATGACCATTTAACCAATTCAATTCTAGTTATATAGATAACCATAATTGTGTCTAAACTAAATTTTGAACACAACGCCAATTTTTATTTTTGTTTCCCCTTAGACTACAACTTTCTAGCTCATATGCCCACAAGTCAAGACCAACATCTTAAGTGTAAAAGGAGATTAGATCCAAAACTTGTGGAATGAAATTAAACCATTGTACACCTTATGTTAGTTCTCATCCATCATCATTTTTATCAAGGGTTAATACTCATCCCAGGGCCCCCACGTATGCCCAACAGTTAATGGAGAGGGGGTTTCAAGATTTGATAACTCTATGACTAACTCCCACTCACATTCCCAAATCATGCCATACATGCTTTGATGGTAAGTTCAATCAAATGATTATCATTCCATGTTGGGGCCCCCTTTCATGCTTGATGGTTAATGGTGGGACGGGGTCCAGGGTTTTTCATATTTCCTCAAACATGACATGGTGCCACATATGTTGGCCCCATCTCCCATGCCATGCTACCACATTCTCTCTGTCATGCATGCTTCCATTTCATTCTACCACATACTCTTCCATGTCATTCTACCACACATGTTGCTATGTCACTCTACCTATATTGCTAATATCATGTTCTCATCATAGTGACATCATCCTAGCGCATGGCATCCTATGAGTGGTGTCATGTGTCACCCAAAATAGGCCCACTTGGCTACCCAAAAAAATCCAAATCTATTTTCCATGTGTCATTCTCATATAGTTCTATGTTTTCACCATTTCTATGTCACTACCATCTGTCACCATTTATCATACTACTAGTACTTCCTATCAGCTAAGTTCCACTGCTTGTGAATGAGAAATTTTGGTATCCAACTATTTTGGAAAGTGAAAAAAATTCTACATTCTCTAAGACCCCGAAACCCAGTTACACTTCTCACTACCACATAAACTAGCTAGCTCAACTCCTAAGTGATCACGTCAATCAATATATAGCTTCCACTTGACATATTCTCCATGTGGATTCCATGTCATCATTGGCCCAAATAAATCTAATAATATGGTGATCTTGTGTGTAACTTCAATAGGTTAGATGCTTGAAAAAATGGATATACATCAAAGCACTGGATATGCTAAGGACCTAAATATCTTGGAGGGGTCAACATATACTGAGGTGCCCATATATCTCAAAAAACCTAGATATGTTAAGCCATTTGGATAAGATGAAGCACTTGGATATCCCAAAGCGTCAAGGTATGCTACTGAGATCCAAATATACTACTTGAGGGTGGAAATTTTCCTAATCTAGGAACCTTTCATGCCCTCTTAACTTCAACTTCATTTTATTCTTGATTCCTGTGGAGATGTGAGAAGTTCCATATACCATTAGAAAGGTATCTGAAAGGACTATCCAACAACACACTTTGTAAGATCATTTGAGCGAGTCACTTGCAGACAAAATTCCTTCAAATATATGCCATTAGATCATACATTCAACAATTAGTAACCACCACAAGAATTTGCAAACACCAAAAACAAATCAATAACAACATCAATAGACTCCCCTTCGACTTGTAGTCCTTGACATCAATTATTAGGCTTGACATCAATGACAACCAACTTGCAATATGCTCAACAAGAATAATGGCATGGAAGGAGTTAAATCAATCCTAAATGGGAAAGAAAAATAACTCACTCTTTAAGAGATTTCATAAACTTTAAGACATCATGAATAGAGACCTTTACGAACACCAAAAGAAAATATGGGAAACGATCAATGAAAAAATTGATATGATAAATCCTTATGTTAGTTTGATGATTTGTTATGAATTTGCTATTGAAAATGATAGCAAATTCATAATAATTCATCAAGTTGTATATATATATCTATATATATATATATATATGAAAAATATAGCATTTGTTGTTGAAGAGAAGTTGAGAGAGGTTAATAAAATCATTCAATGCTTAAGTTCTATGGTAGATGAATCAATACATGTTGTTGGCTTTCCCATCATATCAAAATGTATATTATTGTTTTTTTTTTTTAAGAAAAGAAAAAGGTCATGGATGAAATGGAAGAAGAAATTACTCCAACTACAATTTTAGGTCCCTATAATACTAGTGTATACCCCTTATTATTATTATTCTGCCCATGTAGCCCCCATATTGTTATCATTGTGCCCCATAGAAGCCCACTATTGTTATTTTTGTGCCCTTACATTATTATTTTTATGTAGGCTCTGATTATATTGTCACCCCTTAGACTCCTATATATAAAAAGGAGGTATTTTCATTTGTATCATCCAAGAATTGTTCATTTCTGTAATGTAAATGAGGTTTCCCCCTCAAAGAGGATAATTTTTAAGTCATTGATCTATCTTTTCTGTGAGCTTGTTGCATAAAATTTGGTATTAGAGCTTGGATTTTAGCGTTTTGCTACTACAAACAGGTCATCGTGGAATTGTTTCTATAAATATTTTTCTATGAAGTTTTAGAAGATGAAATTCGTATCACAAGGATCTGAAATCCTGATGAACTTGGTGTAAAAAAACCATATCTTGGTTCGTTATATTTTCGGAGATATGGTTTGTAGAAGTTAGGTTTTTTGCATGCTCCATAATTTCGTTTCAAATAGATGACCTTGGGAAAATCATCATATATTCCCCTATGAGAATAGGATTTGAATTTATCAAAAAGTGAAAAAAATTGCACAGAATGTAATATCCTTTGTATTATTTTTAGGATCGATGGTCGACACAGTGACACGAGGCACTCCGTACAATTTCGCTCTACTGAACAAGTCCATAATTAGGTCATCGTGGGAGATTGGACATAACTTCATCATGAAGAATACAAAATTGGTTTGACTTGTGGAATTGGAAAGAATACTCAAAGGGCTATGATAGGACCTAATTTCAGACCTTAGAGATCCAAATTTAGAGAGATACCATAGTTTCAATATCAATCTCCTACAAAGCTAGAAAAAGGTGTGTATTTTTTTAAAAATTGGCATAAGTTTTGTTTGAAAAATCAGTTTGAAGTGATTCAAGGGGAATAGTAAAGCATAAATATCATTGTTTGATTCCAAAATTACTCAAATAAAGAAAATGGAAACACCTAGTAAGAAAATATAAATCTCTGCTATGACGCATGAAGAAGAGGAAGAGATGCAAAATGATAAATCAAAATTACGAGACCAAGTGAAACAAATTTCACTCTCGCAAAGAGTAACCAAAAATGAAATGGAAGATAAGATAGATGGTTTGAAGAATGGTATGGAAGCTAATATGGATGGTATATCAACAAAAATGGAAGGAAACATGGAATATTTGAAGAACGGTTTAAAAGCATACATGGAAGGTTTTAAGGAAGGTTTGACAAAGTTGCTACAAGACATGCTTCCTAATGGTGAAAAGGTATTAGATGAAACTCATGATGAGAATAAAAGGAATGTTAATCATGATTCCATAGACTCTAACATTGGATTTAATACCCACCATATTCCAAATATCAATATGAGGAATTTTAATGGCAAGGATCAGGTAACATGGATACTACAGATGGAGAAATATTTTGATCTCCATAATGTGCAACACACACAAAAGGTACGCATTTCAACTTATTATTAGAACCCAACACATTTGTACAGTATCAATGGCTTTATTCTCACAAACCACTTGTCAATAGTTAATTTTTATGGAGGAAATGATAGCACATTATGAGGATACAAAGAGCAACACCTTCTTTAGCCAATTGATAAATATCAAATAAAATGGTTCAATGGCAGAGCACATTGAGGACTTCTAAAAATTGAATATCAAGGTAAGTGATATTCCAGAGGATCATAGGATTGATGTATTCATAGGCACCTTAAAGGATAACATCCAACATGACGTTCACCTTTGGGAACCTGATTCATTGGAGAAGGCATTTAGGGTGGAAAGAAAAGTTGAAAGAAAAATTATGCCAATAAGGAAGTCTACCACTCACAACTATAAATATGGAAGTGTTGTTGCTCCTAGCCTTCCACAACCTACAAGGTTTGCACCACAACAATTGTAGGAAAAAATAGCAAAAGGGATTTATTACAGTTGTGATAACAAATACACTAAAGGTCATAAGTGTGTTGAGAAAAAATTATTGTACATAGATTGTGAAGAGGAGGAATAAAAGGAACAAGAAACATAAAAAGAGGATGATATACACCAGGAACCAACCCCAGAGAAAGAAGAAATGAATCTAACCATATCTTGTAATGCATTTTCAAGAATTACCACTCCTCAAACTCTCAAGATAGAAGGATATATGAAGAAGAATAATGAAATAGTGCTAATTGATTCAGGTAGTACCCATAATTTTATTCATTTTAAGGTAGCCAGGGAATTGAATTTCTTCCTATATCTAGCACCAAAGTGTCAAGTGATGGTTGCAAATGAAGGAACTATAAATTTCTCTAGAAAGTTCCATAATATCAAGCTAACCATAGGGGAATCTGTATTGAAAATTCAAATTCTTTCCATTCCAATGGGTGTTGTCGATGTTGTACTAGGAATCCAATGGTTACAATCTTTGGGGACGATAGCTTTGAATTTTCAAGAAATTTTTTTGAATTTTTTTTGGGAAGGAAAAGAAGCTGAATTAAGGTGTATAGCATGGAAACAAGGAAAGAAAAACATCTCTAATGGCATGAAAAATCTTCTGAAGAAATAAAAACAAGGCATAATTGCATAATTATACTCACTAGGGGTTCAAACATCGAAATCATCTATTTCTCTAAATCTCCAAAAAGTCTTGGACAATAATTCCAAGGTGTTTGAGACTCCCAAATGCCTCCCACCTATTTTTGATCATGATCAAGTGATTCACTTGATTCTCGGAAGTGTTCCTCCAAACATTAGGCCTTACAGATATCCTTATGCTCAAAAGAGTGAAAGTGAACGTATGGTTGTAGAAATGCTAGAGGTTGGTATAATTCAACCTAGTCAAAGTTATTTCTCTGCTTTAGTAGTATTTGTGTACAAGAAGTAAGGATCATGGCACATGTGTCCAGATTATAGGGAGCTCAAAAGTATTACTATTAAAGATAAATTTCCCATTCCTGTCATTTATGAATTGTTGGATGAAATATATGGAGAAATTTACTTCACCAAGCTGGATCTTCATTCAGGATATCATCAAATTAGAATGAATACCGAAGACATTCTGAAAACATCATTCAGAACTTATGAGGGTTATTATGAGTTTTTGGTCATGCCTTTTGGCCTTACTAATGCACCTTCCACATTTCAAGGTTTGATGAATTCCATTTTCAAACCCTTCCTTAGAAAATTTGTGTTAGTATTTTTTGATGATATACTAATCTACAACAAGCCTTGGAAGGATCATCTTCAACATGTAGACAGGGTTCTCAAACTATTGGAGAAGAAACAATTATATGAAAAAACCTCCAAATGTTTCTTTGGAGTACAGGAGGTGGAATATTTAGGTCATATTGTATCTCACAAGGGCGTTAAGGTAGACCCTAATAGAATTAAATCCATTAAGGAATGGAAAATCCCCACAACCATAAAGCATCTTCGAGGATTTCTCGGGTTGACAAGGTATTATCACAAGCTTTTTAAGAATTATGGGAGAATAATACCACCTCTAACATCATTACTGAAGAAATATTCATTTTCTTGGACTCCAGAAGCAATGAAGGCCTTTGAACACCTTAAAGAGGAAATGTGCCAAGCGTCATTCTTAGCTATGCCATACTTCACAAAAAAATTTATTATGGAATGTGATGCTTCAGGAAATGGAATTGGTGTTGTTTTAATGCAAGAAGGAAGACCCATTTCTTTTGAAAGTCATCCAATCAAAGGAAAATATTTACACAAACCTATTTATGAGAATGAAGTGTTGGCAATAGTACATGCACTAAAGCAATGTTGACCTTACCTAATGGGAAGACACTTCAAGGTGAAAACATATCATGATAGTATTAAATACTTTTTGGAACAAATATTATCTTCAAAAGAGCAACAAAAATGGGTTACAAACACTACAAGAAAAAATGTCATTGGTGAGGGTCATGCATGTGATGGACCTTTAAGGTCCATCACCAATGTCACATATGGTGACGGTCTTTAAAAAAGAATTGTTGTAAGTGTATATAATGATGGTCCTTTAAGGTTTGTCACCAAAGCCATTTTCAATGACACTTTGGTGAGGGTCGTTAAAGGCTCGTCACTAATTCTCTCTTTGGTGACACTTTTGGTGAATGTTGTTAAAGGCCCATCACTAATTCTCTCTTTCATGACACTTCTAGTGACAATATTTTATTGACCATTACCAATGATATTTTTGGATACTTTTGGTGACGACCAATAATTGTTCATCACCATTGATCATTCCAATGATTTTTTGATGATGCTTCATGTCTGTGATGGACCTTTAAGGTCCATCACCAATGTCGTATATGGTGACAGTCTTTAAAAAATCGTTGTTGTAAGTGTATATAGAGATGGTCCTTTAGGTTTGTCGCCAAATCCATTTTCAATGACACTTTTGGTGAGGTTTGTTAATGGCCCATCACTAATTCTCTCTTCGGTGGCACTTTTGGTGAGGGTCGTTAAAGGCCCATCACTAATTCTCTATTTGGTGACACTTCTAGTGACGATCTTTTATTGACCCTCACCAATGCTCTTTTTGGTTACTTTTGGTGACGGTCAAAAAATGTTCTTCACCATTGATCATTCCAATTAGTTTTTAATGATGCTATGTACCTGTTACTATATTTTTTGTCAAAATATAATGATTTAAGACCATTGTTGTGGAGTATTTTTCATTGTGTGTCCAAGTTCATAGTGGTCATAATAATCAGTCAATTTTTTAAGAAGTAATTAGTATGTATCATTTCCCTCAAGTCATAAGAATATAATGTCCCTATGAGTCAGCACATGATTCATCTCTATTAGGTTTATTATCTAGCAAATTTCCTTTAAACAAAATTCGACTAGTGTGTGTAGGAACTATATTATTTAATACATAATCAAGCTTTGTCAATTCTATTAATGAGAGATACCTAGCACTCCTCAACACTCATGAAACACCTTACATGCTTTGGAATATTACACTAACATTCCTTCGCACCTCTCATGTCTTGGAACATCTTTGTACCTAGAACATCTTTCCGTGAGTAGGATGCCCAAGCACATGTTAGCATGCCATAGCATATCATAGCACTCCCCTATCATGTGCTGGCATTCCCTGTAGTCCCTAGCATACCCTGGAACTCCTTGGCATAATATTGCATTGAAAAACATTAGCACTTGGCACACATTGGCACTTGGCATGTATTGGAACATATTATTAGTGTGCCTAGCATGCCCCTTTTGAAAAAGATAAAGTTCTAACTTATTAACCCTCTTATGTGTTCATTTCCTTTCATTTTAGCTTGGTTATTCCTTTTGTTGCCTTGAAACTCCTTGACACATATTGGCATACTATGGCACCCTACACATCCTAGCATGTCTTAGCACCTGGCATGACTTGGAACTATTTGGCACATGTTAGCACACCCTGGAACTACCTAGCACACTCTAGCACTTCTTGACATTCCTGATATTCCCTAGCATGCCTTACCCATTCTTAGCATACCTTGTCACTCCCTCCTTGGCATGACAGCTAGCATTGATTTACACTCCGCGACACACCCTCATATTCATTCACTTCCTTGCATTTTGACCTAGTTCTCCCTTGTGTTGTCCTAGTACTCCCTAACACTCCTCAACATGCATTAGCACTCTCTAGCACACCTTAGCACTCATAAGTGAAGAATGAAACTTGTAACCAGTGTTACCAGACTTAGAATATACAATAAATCTGCGAGGAAAAAGAGCTAAGAGTTTTAATCGGATTGGGGAAAAATAGGCAAAAAATCGGGAAAAATCAGGAAAAAATCAGTGAATTCAATAAATAAAAATATACACATATATTGAATTAAAAAAATAAATAAATAAATAAATAAAACATTTTGATATTCAGTAAATCCATGTCCAAACAATTCATAATATCAATAGATGTCCAAAATATCATGAATGAATAAGCATATCATATATGTTATGAGTCCAAACATGATCCAAAGTACTGAGTCATGACTCCTAACTAGTGACTACATAGAACTAGAAGAAATTACTTCTAAACATTTACAAACAACTGCATACTAATTAAAAAAAATAGTAACTAAGAGTCTAAGACTCTTAAGAGTGAGAACTAGAAGCGATTCCTCCCACTCCTTTGTTTGCTTGACTCTCAAAGTTCTTCAAGCCATGTAGGCATAAAAGAGGAGCCTCCTCTAATATGACCCAATCTGTTGCATTTGTAGTTTGCAAATCTATCTCTTCAAGGTCTATTCGTGAATGATCCAAACCTATCATTATCATGAGAAATTGAAATGTGAATTTAAGTTTGACTTTGAACTTTAAAGTTTAAACTTTAAATTGCAAATCAGATTATGAAACCTTCAAATTCAAGCTCTCACCTAGTATTTTCTTGTTGCGAAGTTGTAGATTGTAATGGAAAAATACAAGGTCATTTAAGTGCTTTTGTGTCAATCAGTTACACATCTTAGAATGTATTTTCTCAAACACGCTCCAGTTGCACTCACAACCTGAAGCACTGCATGCTTGGTTTAAGATTTGAATGGTGAATCTCTTCAAATCTGGCATCTCACTACAAAAGTTTTGCCACCAAAGACCTAGAAAGTGGCAAGGGTTCATGAGTAGACATACTAAATAGTAAATAGTAAAAACTTAAAAAGACAACAAAATTTAATAAAACATTTAACATACAAAATAAAGTTTAAACAAATTTAATGAATTGATAAAGCCTTCAAGCCTCAAAGCGTACCTGGAAACATCTTAGACCTTTCTCGTATAACACTGGTATAGGAAAATAATTTAACTCATGCCCAATAACCCTATAGTTGGGAAAAGACACGACTTTGAAATTATAGATCAGGGAAGCACCTTTCCATGCATGTCATAAGTCCTCTGCGAACCTCCCCATCCTCATTAAATTTTCTCTTATCATAAAAATGTTGTGGGTTTAAGAAGTACCTAGCAGTATGTAAGGGGAAATGCAATATCCTATCCCAACATGCATCAATAATGTCCCAAAGAGACATATACTTTGCCTCCTCATCCCCATATCTTATTTTGATGGCCTCCTTTGCGAGATCCATCACTCATAAATGTAACCCATAACGGGTTTGTCACCATCAACCATCCTGAAAGTTCAAGCTTTCAAATTTAAATAAATATGAAACGTTGAAAATAAAAATAAGCTTGAAATGAAATTTAAAATATGAAAAAGTCAAAAGACTTGAAGTACCTCAGAACTCTAACAATGGACTCCATCACAGCAATAATCTCTTCGGCATCTTTCCAAAAACTGCCATTAAACACAAGTGCAACAACTTCAATGCCTTCAAGGGTCCTGGAATGTTTAGATGCCATCCACTCAGGTCCCAGGAACATCCTCTTCATATTTATCTTTTGCTCAACCACAAATTGCAAAGATATGAAATTTGTTGCAAATCTAGTCACTGCAGGTCGAACAATTTCTTTACATTCAGTGTATTTTCTCATGGTGTTTAGGACAATAGTGTGGTTGTATAGATATTTGGTTATGTATCTTTCATTCTCCACAACCTCATGTATCCAATGAAGCTTACCAATGTTATCAAGCATTAAATATATGCAATGGGCAACACAATGGGTCCAAAAAATAGTGGGGTGCCTAATCTCAAAAAGTCTACCAGCAACCATATAATTAGCTACATTGTCGGTGACAATTTGTACAACATGTTCTTCTCCCACTTCTTGAATGACTTCCTCCATCATTTCACAAATAAGTTGTGCAGTCTTAACCTTGTCTGAGGCATCCACTGATTTGAGAAACATTGTACCTACTGGACAAGATAAAAGGAGATTTATTAAAGTTCTATTCCTCTAATCTGTCCATCCATCACTCATGATCGTGCACCCTGTTTCTACCCATGATGAACGAAACTCAGATAGCACAAGCATGGCATCTTCAACACTTTCTAATAGAAAATTTGTCCTAATTCTCTTTGATGAAGGGGCTTTAAACCCTGGACCTGCAACAACAACTGCATCAATCATAGCTTACCCATAAGGACTTATGGCACAGTGGAAAGGTATGTCAAAATAGTACGAAAAGTTAGCAATGGCCTTCCTTTCCTGACTATGGATATTTTTTTTCCAACCACTGGTATCCAAGGTAGGTTGGGAACCGGGTTTTGTGCAGGAAGAAAAAAAGGTGTTTATGTTTCCACCTCCAATGTTGAATGCAGGAGGATTCATTTGGCCATGAGTTTGACTTCGACTTGGAGGCATGTGTGGGAAACTTGGGAACTGCATTGAGGATTCAACAAAGGGAGATGACAATGGGGTAGTGGAAGAAAAATTGTCAACTCTAGGAGTTCCTCTTTCTTTTTTTTGCTTTTCTTTCTTTGCATTATGCTGACTCAAGATATCAATGGCCAAGGTTGCTTGGTGTTTGATATTTTCGTCAACATTTTTGTAGAGACCTATATCATGGTTGGGTATTTGTGCAAGGTGGTACTTGAATCTATAAATTCCTCCACTACATTTTGCTTTGCAAAATTTACAAAGGGTCTTAGGGTCTCCAAGAATCTTGTCACAATAAGCCCAAGCAAAGTCCTTCTCCCTCGGCATTTTTGTTGTTTTGGACTTCTGTTTAAATTGCAGCTTCTGTTTATATTTGGAGTTGTGCCTTCTATTTAATTTGGCTCCTGTAAAAGACAATAAAAATTAAAAATTAAAAATTCCATATATAGCTTCGCAAAAAAGAGGGTTGGTTTTAAAGGATATGAGGTTTTGTTAAGGATCAAAGAGGAGTCTGTCCAGCAACACAAGCACATTTCGACATAATATATCATTATGATCTTGAAACACAATTAGGTATATATGAGGAAATGCGACCTAAAGGAAATATAATCAACATATATTTCATTTTAATATTGAATTTCTAAGTTTTTTTAGCATAAGACAACTGAACCAATACATCAACAAAAGATTCTGGAAGAACAAAAATACCCAAAGTTGTGAATGCATGGTTAAAGCCTTTGGAGTCAGCAAGACATCGATCAAGGAAGGACTACTTGATGACTTGGCCAATGGTTGGTATGAAACCATTTCTTAGTGCATTTTTTAAATCTATTTAAGCCCCATTTATAGGGTTGAAAAGTCATAACCAAAGGAATACGATGAACATTCGATTGTTGAAAAATGAAACTTGAAACTTGCCATTGAAAACGACATTGAAACTTCAATATAGTAATATACCTATTATTTAAGCCAAGTGCCAATGTACCTTAATTTTTGAATAGTGAAGTGGCTAAGCCTGAAGGTAACACACACTGAAGGTGACACATGATTGCCCGAGGGTTGATATGGAGTATGAATAGAGCACACGTTGGCGACTGCCCGATATGGAGTCTGGACTTAGGCTCACCCTGGTGATTCCCCGATATGGAGTCTAGACTGTGTAATAGTGAGTAGTGATTGATTACTAAAGGTCTTGATGTATGAGTTACAGGCCTGAGAAATAAGAAATAAATTTTGGACGATCAACATTTAGTTTTTCGCAATGCGGCATACCTAAACTTGAAAAATTTGTGCTCGTCTTGTCAAGGGCGAAAATCGAATAAATTGGAATCAATCATAGGAATCTGCTTTAATCAACATGTCACAATTCAAACTTGCATTGATCATGAGTTAAACTTGGTCAACGTGAGTTTGAATCGCAAATATTTGGATCAGATCATTTGGAGAGGGAGCATATTCGGTCTCGTGATTAATCGCAATTGATCGTCGAGTCCTATTGCACTGCTTGTAACTAAAATCTGAACTGAAAATAGGAGATCTTACAATTGAAACTAATTGTGAATTTTCTAAACTGAAATTGGCCCATCAGCATTGTTTTTATTTGCGGCTGGGTGCATCAATGGAAGAGATTCATTTTGAATCAGGTTCATGGAGAAAATATTTTATGGAAGATATTTGTTTTATGTCGAGGAAGACATAGTAATATTTTTTATTAAATTTGAATAACAATAGTATCTACTCTGTATCTCCTGTATCTCATTATTTTTATCTCCTATAACTCATACAGAAAGTGGGGTAATAGTGGACATGTAGCATCAAGCTCCACTCCTTTTAATCCAAAGGTCTACATGCAAACCTTTGTGTCACTTGCGCCGCAAATCCTTTGCTATAGAGTGTGGAGTTAACACCTACCTCTACATGACAAAAGCTACACATACCTTTTGACTTGTTTTTTTCACCTTTTGTCCATTCTTTGTGTGGAGTTTGGGACAAAAATCTCCACATACTTTTTTTCCATACCTCTATGTGAGTGTAACTTTGCACATTTTCTTTGCTTCAACCAATATCAAAAGCATTTGTGAGTTTCTTTCAAGGCATGAATACATGCTTCAATCATGGAAATTAGCAAAGTTTCTAAAGAAAAAAATAACCATGGAGTTATCCTTTGCCATTTCAAATATGTTAGGGCTATATTGAGAGTTTTTTAGAGATAATTATTAACTAGCCCTCTACTTTTCCCTTTTTCTTAATATAAATTTCATCTCTTATTTCATTTCGAATCAAGAGATTTACATCAAATACTGGATCAAAGGGCCAAGGACTTTTCATAAATGCTTCCTTGTCTAGTAAAAGAATAAATGGTCAGCATGTCAGCTTGGCTCCAATTTCTTGGGAATTAATAACTGTTTTGAAAAATGACTACTCTTGTTTGAATCTAGAACTATGTTTAATCTTTGAAAATGGATTTTCCTCCAAATTGATCTTGGAAAGGTCTTTATTAAAGGCTTCTCTATATCTCCTACACTAGAATGAATGGCTTGTATGTTGAAAAGTATAGCAGAGCTCCCTTCTGAAAATCCTGATCATCCCATTGTCACCAAGAGCTCCTCCTTTTCCCCAAATTGGACCCAAAACAACATTGAGTACTCAATTATGATCCAACCTGAGAAATTTTGATTGACATTGCAACTAAAGAGCTAGTCAATTTAAAGTGTGCTAATAGGATTCATCATTCTTTCATTGAATAAATATATTGTCTTTGAATTTGTCATTTGTGCTTGTAGTATGTGGTACTGACCTTGTTTCACCTAAAAGGGTTTTTATTCTTGGACTATGACAATGCTAGTAAGATTTAGGCATTTTGTAGTATTTGTACCCCATGATTATTTTTGTGCAAAAAAATAAGTCATGTGTGGAAATAAATAAGCATTTAGTTATTACCTCCTAAAATAAAGCATTGTTTCTTTTATTAGGTGCCATGTAACATCCTCTACAAATTGAGGAAAAATAGGATGTAATATCATATCCATCCCCGTAGGCTATAGTCCTCCATAAAGGAGGGGAAAACCCCAAAATACCCATTGTTGGGTAATTTTTGGGGAAATTGGGCTTAAAAAACCCAAATTTGGGGTTTGGAGTAAGGTTTACTCAATCACTTAAGAATATGAAACCCCTCTGGAAAATCTATAAATAAAGAAGGATTGAATTCATTTTGGATCACCAAGTGTGAATTAATTCATTTGTTCTTGAGCATTAGGTCTGATAGTTTTTGACCTCTTCTATCTCTTATCAATTTCAGCGGTGAAATATTCCACCCTAGTTGGCATTCCCTTATTATCTATCTGTTTGGGCACAAGGGTCTTTGGCTGGTCAGTGAATTCTATTGGATATTGGTCTCTTGTCTTTTTTTGGGCACAAGATTTCTGTTAAAGGTGAATGAATTTGGAGGATAGTGCAAGATAGCTTAGTTTTCTTTGGCATACACCTATCTTGAAGGAAGCAACAAAATTTCTAAGTCCTTAATATCTTGTTCTGGGAAAAGCACTTACCTTAGGCAATGGATTCATTTCTGGCACCTAGAGTAGCGAAACTCTTTGCTTTATTTAGTTTTTGCATGCACAGTTAAAAGGAACACTTCCCTAGTTATTAATTCTCAGCCTTAGCTAAGGAATCATGTTTGCATATCTCATATCATATTCAATAGAGGCAAACTTTAATTTTCTTGTCTATCCATGCAAGGAAGGTGCATTAGGATTAGGAGTTAATAAAGTTGAGACATTGTTGTACATGTTTCCATATTCATTGTACCTTCTAGACTAAAGGAAAAGTGAATAGTAGTGTTTGAATTTTTTAGCTATTGCCTGTTTCAAAGAGTAATAAATAGTGATGTGATTTGAGTTTCAAATTTGTGTACTTGTTGTTACTTTCTTTAGTGGCATGTGCTTCCCTATTCAGAACAAGTGTTTTTCTGCAGTATCTAGCCTCCAAAGCTTCTTCAATGCAAACTAAATATCAAATCATGGCCTCATACTCCAAAGCATCTAAGGCATCACCCTAAAGAAGCTCCAAAGTAGACCAATGAGCTTTGATAGTCCAACTCGAACCCCATGTCACCATACAAGTGTTGACATCACTGCTACAAAAAATATTCTGAAGTGTTGCGTCCTACACCAATTCCTAAGATGGATGCCCAAAGGGGTTCTAGAACAAGGCTCAACCTTCATTACCACATTTAAGGCTTTTAAAAGTGATCGGTCCCTTTAAACCATACCAATTTTTACACTTTCACAATTTGGCCCTGTTCCTATCAATTTATATTTTGTATTGAAAATTCAATCCTATTTTACCTGTTTATTAACTTTAGGAACAATTATAGGTCAGCTCCAGAAAAATGTCAACAAATTTCTAGGTTAGGTTGGCATTTCTCCAAATACTGTCACACATGTATCTATAATCACACATTTTCCTTTTTAGATCTTGATTGGTTGAAAAAAAGGTTCGCTGCCTATGTAATTTTGTCCCATACCTCCACATCAGCAATCATATATAACAATCTTCTTAATTATTCATATGTCTGCATAGTAAGGTCCCTTTTGGTTGTTATTTTTGATGGAGAAACCTCTGACAGTACACCTTTTGCCACAGAGATGTTGTTGTTGGGTAGAAATCTCTAGAGGAGTCTTACACCAGACATTTAAATGGCTATTGTATATCACAATAATAAGAATTAACATATGATTATGTGTCAAACCCTAAACTCTGTGCATTCAATCCATTACTTTTTCTTTCATGGCAGATTCCATTCTTCATAGTAGATGTGTTGTGGCACTTGAGTGTGTTTGCATCAAAAATTATAAGGCCAAACCCAGATTCTCATGTGTCATCGAAATTCAACATATGCCTTGTTCACCTAAGAACTACTTGTAACTCATCTTAGGGTACTCATGTAGAATCTCAACTCATCCCACTTAACATGTTACCAAGACAAGGCTCATCACATCCAACCTTGGTCTAAAACAATTAAGAAACACAATTTATATCTCGACATGACATAGCACCTAGCATGTCTTAGAATGCCTTGGCACTATGTGGCATGCATTAACATCCCCTACATTCCTTGGCATGATTTGACACTCCCTAGAAAACCGTGGCACTTCATGACATGCCTTGGTATTTTAGCATACCTTGGCAATGCCTAGCATATAACCTTGTCACTCCCTCCTCAACACACCTAGAACTCATTGAAACTCCCTCTCATACACTCTTATTTGTTCATTTCCATGCATTTTTACTTAGTGCTTCCTTATGTTTCCCTGACACCCCATAACACTCCCTAGCTCACTCTAGCACTTGACACATCTTGGCCTACCGCCTTAACACTCTAGCATTTCTTGGCACTACATAGTATACCTTGTCTCTCTCTCCTTAGCACACCTATATATCGCTGACACTCTTGTTCACAAACTCTTATTCATTCATTTCCATGCATTCTTACCTAGTTCTCCCTTATGTTTCCCTAGCACTCCTTATCACTCCTTGACACGTGTTGTTACACCCTAGCACCTATGACATCTTGGCATGTCGCCCTAGCCTCTAGCATGCCTTAACAATGCTTAGCATACCTTGTCAATTTGTCCTTAGCACACCTGGAACTCACTGAAACTTCTAATCACAAACTCTTATTTGTTCATTTCCATTCATTTTGACATAGTTCTCCCTTTTGTTTCCCTGGCACTCCCAGCTAACACTTCCTTGCACGCGTTGGCACATCTTGGCCGCATGTCGCCCTATAATTCTAGCATTCCTTAGCATTGCCAATCATGCCTTGTAACTCCTCCTTAACACACTTGGAACTCACTGACACTCCATGCCACACACTCTTATTCCTTCATTTACATGCATTATGACCTAGTGCTCCCTTGTGTTTCCCTAACACTCTCTAACACTCCTTGGCACACATTAGCACACAATGGCACTTGTCACATCTTAGTAGGCTTTCCTAGCACTCTATCATCTATTGGAACTCCTTATCACATGTCGTCACTCCCTCCTTAGCACACCTATAAATTTTTAACACTCCCTATCACACACATTCATTCATTTACATGTAATTGAAACGAGTCCTCCCTTGCGTTTCCTTGGAAATCCCTAGCATGTGTTGGCGCCACATCCTAGAACCTAGCACACATTGGCATGCCTTAGAACTTTACATGTCTTGACATGCCTAACATTCCTTGGAACTTTCTAACATGTGTTAGCACTTCCTGAAATTCCCTACACACCTTGGCACTCCCTAGTTTTCATGCCCTCATAGATAACCTTAATTTTTTTGTGACTTGGGAACCCAACCAAGTCATTGAAAAAATAGTGTTGTGCCTAGACCAAAAATTCTCCCTTTGTCTCAAACTACTTTTTCCATCCTCTTATCACAATCATAGGATTTCCTCCTACAAGTCCTAATATGAAATTCTCCTAACACATTTCATCCATAGGACACCTAGAATTTACTGACACTCCCTCGCATAATCTCTTATTCATTCATTTCCATGCACTTTGACCTAGTTCCCCCTTGTGATTCCCTAGCACTCCCAAACACTCCTTGACATGCATTGACACTATATGGCATATGTCAGCACCCCTTTTCATTCCTTCGCATGCCATAACACTCCTTAATTATCATGCCCTCATAACTACCCTTATTTTCTTTTATACTTTGGAACCCAACCAAGTCCTGCCTTAACTACAACAACTTTACCAAGTTACATTTACTACAACTAGACTATGCCTTTTTCCCCTAATGGACAATAAGTCATCTTAGGCTTCTCATGTCCAATCTTAACTCATCCCACTTAACAAGTTACCAAGTCAAGGCTCACATCCAACCGTGCCCATAAAACAACTAAGAAACACAGTTTACATCTTCACATGCCATAACATCTGGCACGTATAACAATTAATTGGCACACATTATCATACCCTACATTCCTTGGCATGATTTGCCACTCCCTAACATGCCCTGACACTCTAGCATGCCTTGGCACTACCTAGCATATACCCTTGTCACTCCCTCCTTAACACAATTGGAACTTGCCGACACTCCCTATCACACACTCTTATCTATTCATTTCCATGCAATTTGAACTACCTCTCCCTTGTGTTCTTGTGGCACTCCCTGACACACATTGGCACACCCTAGGACTTGGCACATCTTGGCATGTCACCCTGGCACTCTAGCATTCCTTGGAACTACCTAGCATACCTTGTCACTCCCTCCTTAGCACACCTAGAATTCGTTGACAATCCCTGTCACACACTCTTATTCATTCATTTTCATGCATTTGAAATTAGTGCTCCCTTGTTTTTCCCTGACACTCCATAACTCTCCCTGGCATGCATTGGCACACCTTAGCACCTAGCACATCTTGTCATGTTTTCCTGGCCTCTAGAATGCCTTAGCACTACCTAGCATACCTTGTCACTCCCTCCTTAGCACACCTTGAAATCACTGACACTTCCTATCACAGACCCTTCATCATTCATTTGCATGCATTATTTTCACCTAGTGCTCCTTTGTGTTTCCCTAATTCTCCCTAACACTTCCTAGCACTATCTGGCACACCTTGGCACCTAGCACATATTGGATTCATGTCACTCTAGCACACTAGAATGACTTAGCACTGCTTAGCATACCATGTCACTCCCCTCTTACCACACCTAGAACTCATTGACACTCCTTGTCACACACTCTTATTCATTCATTTCCATGTATTTTGACCTAGTGCTCCCTTGTGTTTCCCTATCACTCGCTAACTGTGATGTAGGAAAGTGTTCCCTCTGTGAACAGAGGCAACCCCTCTAGCCCTAGAGTGGGTCTAGTCACAAACAAGGATAGATCAACAATAGATTTCCTTAAACAGTCATGGTTTGGAGGCCTACCTCAACCGGTGGTCAATGGAGTTCCATTGCGCTACTCCAGCTTTCGCTTCCTTCTCCTACTGAGTAATCAACCTAAAACAATGCAAAGGAAATACAACAAAGCACGTAACCAGAACAACAATGATCTATTTACTCACAAAGTCAAGAAGTCATGAGCTATCAAGTACATTACATACAAGACATAGGAAAACATCATTTATTGCATTAATAATGAAATAAGAGTAAGCTTACAACCAAAGTCTTGACGTCACAAGCCTCCTCAGAAGAGTCCAGCCAGCATGCTCCTCAAGCATTCACTCTTTGAAGATGGATCTCCCAACATACAAGTCTCTCTCAGTCATAAGTTTTACACATGATTAAGGGCACTTCACAACCTTCCACAAGCTATCAACAATCCCACACTTGTCACACTCACACCAGCTATCTAGCAAACTCACAAACACTAACAACACTACTCCACTAGCCAACTATCAGCAACTATTCCAAAAACTAAGAACTCCAAAAAACTCACAGCACATAGCAATGGTGGGAGTTTAAATAGGAGAAGGAGTCCACATGAAAAGTGGGAGAGTGAGCTTATCTCCAAGGAAGGTAGCACAAATGACGGAACAGCCACGCCAGAGAAAGGAGGGCGACATAAACTAGGCCAACAACCAGGTCTGGAGTCATCTGGAAGGCCGACTGTTGGAACAAATTCGCCCAATCTGGATCATCGTGGGCACATAACTGACCTTCCGCGCTGACATCGCTATTGAATAACGTAGCTAGTCAGATCATCACTCAGGATTACAAGCGACAGTCGCGCTGGCACATAAAATCCAACCATCGCGGGAATCAGGTGTACTTCCGTGATGGTAGCGCTTCTGGACTGTTTTGGAGCGCCCTTCAGTGCGTTTATTTAGCCAACAGACACGATGAGGCAGAAACCTTTGGAAAAGTGGGTCATTTGGCAGCATCAGAGAGCATTTGTCTAACATGAGCATGTACAACTTGGACACATGACACAGTAGGAAGATACTGACAAATTATTGCGTAACACTAACACTCAACACACATTGGCACACCTAACTGTAATGAGTTTCACTAACAGTAAATCCAAAAACCCTTCCAGAGTCTAGCTAGTTACTTGTTCTTCACTAAGATATTAGGGTTAAGTTTATTGTATAGTGTTTAGTGTGAAAATAATATTAGGTGTTTTTATCACATTACTTGGAACGTGGCTAAGCCACAAGCATGACAGTAAGGTTCCTGAATCTTGGATTGTAAAACTAACCAACAAATATATGACTATAAGATATTTTGGAAATTGTAGTTATATAAAGAGATTCATGGTAGTGATTTTCCCATTGCGCTAGACCCGATAACTCGATTGTTAATTAGATGTAGAGAAGTGGTAGTTTGATGTCGTAAATGTCAAATGTACAGTTCAACAACATGATGGAGTTTTACCTCTGACATTAGAATTCAGTTTGTTATATTAGTGGTGCAAACCCGATGATGTCCAAGTGTGACACCCTCCTTGCAACAACACCCTTCAAGTAGTTACCCAATGACTTCCTTGCCTTTGATTGCCCTCTCCTCATCTTTTTCACTCTTAGTTCCTTCTCCCTTACTCTCCTTTCACTGTGCCCTTTTGCTTCCTATTCTCCTTATCCCAATTTCTCTTCTCTTTCTACTTCTCACTCCATCCTTCTAGTTAGTTAGGTCTTGGCTAACTGGATTTTCCCTTTCCTACCATTTGGCCTCCCATTTTCTCCCCATTTGTCATTTTCCCTCTTCCTAGGTCTATTCTAGAATCGATAAGGTGTGAGGGAGGAGAAAAATCCATTCATGTCTGCTAATAGGTTGCAAAATATATCCCTGCCCTCATTGATGACATCAAGGCCTGTAAACATTATGCTTGTGAGTGTCTGTGAGTCTCTTGTTAGCTCTTGTGTCGAATTATTTTTGCTCTTTCGACTATATGATTCGAGCTATATGCTCTTTAACGCCCCCCCCCCCCCACCCCCCCACGCATTAATAGAGTTCCTTATACTTGTACCATGTCCCTGGTATAAAGACATATTTATAGGTTATTATGATATATGTTGAACTTTGGTTATTACCCTCACCTTCAAGTCATTGAGGTTCCGTCTAACTCCCCCAGTTAATACAAGGTTCACTGAGTTAGAAAAATGTGCCATCAATAATTATAAGTGGCTACCTTAAGGAAGGATCATTAGTTGAAGCCTTATCAATGGAGATTGGGTCGATGGTTAGGGTTTTGATTCAATTAGACACTATTCACTATTATATGTGTGGGCATAGAGTAATTATGATCTTCCCCATGTACACAAGGATAACTAAGAAGTGTTTCCCATAATCATGCAAGTGGAACTTCAATATGTACATCAGGGTAACCACAAAATATTTATCATATTTACACAATGCAAGGCAATAGGAAAATATTTACATTATATACATGAATGTACTAAGATCAAGACCATTAGCATCATATCTACATATTTACCACAAGACGAGGGTCATTACAACCCCTTAAAAATAGCCATAAGGCCTTCCTCTTTGTTAGGCCCCTATACTACTAGTGTAACCCCTTATTGTTATTAGTACAACCCACTTATTATATTGATGTACCAATGTAGTGCCCATATTGTTACTATTGTGCCCCATAGAAGCCCACTATTGTTATTATTGTGCCTTTACATTATTATTGTTATGTCGGCTCTGATTATGTTATGACCCCTTAGACTCCTATATATAGAAGGAGGTCTTTTCATTTGTATCATACAAGAATTGTTCATTTGTGTAATGTAAAGGAGGTTGCCCCCTCGAAGAGGCTGAATTCTAAGGTGTTGATCTATCTTTTCTATCTTTTCTTGTGCTAGTTTCATAACATTTGGTATCAAAGCTTTGGATTCTAGGGTTTCGCTACTCCAAACAGGTCATCGTGGCATTTTCACTATAAAAAATTTTCTGCGACGTTTCAGAAGCTAAAAAAAACCCATTTGAGAAGAAATCGCGCTGAATCTCAGGTCTGAATTTCCAAGATTTTCGCACTATATTTGTGGAGATATGATCTGAGGAAGTTGGTCTTTTTGCAGACTCCTGAATTACATTCCAAACAGGTGACCCGGGGAAAATCATCATAACTTTCTATCTGAGCATCGGATCGAAATTTCGTAAGAAGGTACAAAAAGAGGACAGACTGTAGTTTCTTGTATATCTTTTTTAGATCCAAAGTTCGAAGCAGTGACTCGTGGCACGTCGTACAAGTTTGCTCTACTGAACTAGTCTATAATCAGGTCATCTTGGGAGATTGTGCATAACTCTTTCTTGAGAATCCAATTTGGATTAGACTGGTGGCACTGGAAAGAGGACACAGAAGGCTACTACAAGTCACAATTTTAGAATTTAAAGATCTGAAAGTACAGAATTATAGTCATTTCAAGATCGAGCTCCTAAAATCAAGAAAAAGCAAGATGAGGAAGTTTGATCGCAAGGATCTGGTAAATTGGATACTTCAGATTGAGCAATATTTTGATCTACATGGTGTACAACTATTACAAAAGGTATGTATTGCATCTTCATATTTAGAACCGGATCAATTTTTATGGTATGAAGGGCTTTGTTCTCATAAACAACTTGTTATCTGGTCAATTTTCATGGAGGAAATGATAGCACATTATGAGGATACAAAGAGCAACACCTTCTTTAGAGCGACACCACAACAATTGGAAAGAGTAAAAGGGCTTTATGACATAGTGGAAAGCAAAATTATGGAAACCAGGAAGCATACCCCTCACAACTATAAAGATGGAACTATTGTTTCTCCTAGCCTTCCACAACCTACAAGGGTTACACCACAACAATTGGAAGAAAAAAGAGAAAAAGGGCTTTGTTACAATTGTGATAGCAAATGCACTAAAGGTCATAAGTGTGCTGAGAAGAAATTATTTTACATATAATATGAAGAGGAGGAAGAAAAGGATCAAGAAACATCAAAAGAAGAAGATATACGCCAGGACCCCACCCAAGAGAAAGAAGAAATGAATCAGACCATATCTTGTAAAGCATTGGCAAGAATTACCACTCCTCAAACTCTCAAGATAGAAGGACATATCAAGAAGAAAAAGGTGCAAGAAGTGAAAGATCGGATCGAGAAAGAAGAAATGAATCCAACCATATCTTGTAATTCATTGGTTGAAATTACCACTCCTCAAACTATCAAGATAGAAGGACATATCAAGAAGAAAAATGTTCAATAAGTGAAGATCACATCAAGCATCAAGAAATGAATCCGACCATATCTTGGAAAGGATTGGAAGAAATTACCACTCCTCAAACTCTAGAGATAGAAGGACATATCAAGAAGAAAAAGGTTCAAGCAGTGAAAGATCACATTGAGCATCAACAACAAGTTCTCCAAATTTTAAAGGATAACGCCACTTCGGTGCAAAATCAAATGAAACAACAAGTAGATCAACATCGTAGTGAAAAATGTTTTGATGTAGGTGATTGGGTGTTCTTACTGCTACATCTCAAGCAAGCTATTTATGAGAAGGAAATGTTGGCAATACTACATGCACTTAAAAAATGGCGACCTTACCAAATGGGAAGACTCTTCAAGGATGAGGATGCGGAAGCATGCTATTTCTATTATCCAACCAGATTGGATAAACGAAGCAAGGGATGAATGGAAGAAGGATGAAGAAGTATGGCCACTTATTCAAAAGGTGAAAAAGATCCCAATTCAAACGATATTGCCAGAAATTGAAGAGGAAAGGAAAATCATATTGGAACCTGGAGCAGTCATAGAAACAAGAACCCAACAGCTACAAAATTGATCAATTTTAGAGCATCTCATCAAGTGGAATAACTTACCCGCTGAAGATTCCACATGGGAGGACAAGAATTTTATACAGAAGCATCAAAAACTACTCAAGCGTTGAGGACAACGCTTTTTGAAGGAGAGGGGCATGTTAGGCCCCTATACTACTAGTGTAATCCCTTATTGTTATTAGTACAACCCACTTATTATATTGATGTACCCATGTAGTGCCCATATTGTTACTATTGTGCCCCATAGAAGCCCACTATTGTTATTATTGTGCCCTTACATTATTATTGTTATGTCGGCTCTGATTATGTTATGACCCCTTAGACCCCTATATATAGAAAGGAGGTCTTCTCATTTGTATCATCCAATAATTGTTCATTTGTGTAATGTAAAGGAGGTTGCCCCCTCGAAGAGGCTGAATTCTAAGGCGTTGATCTATCTTTTCTATCTTTTCTTGAGATGGTTTCATAACACTCTTTTGCAACTCCTTGACCACAAGGGTTTAATTGAAAAACACATAGTTCCTTTAAAGATTTGTAGGTTGAGGTAGCCACTTCAAGCCCTTGAACTTAAAGATAATCAAATATTTGCAATTTTTTACAATAATAAGTCCATTATGCAGAATCCTCATCTTAGAGTTGGGTAGAGAGGGAGAATACTTTATTAATGCCAACCTTGTAAATGAAAAACTTTTCCTACTCATTGGTTGGACTCTCCACCACTAGTTGACACCACTAACACACACTAAAAGTCCAAGATACCCATAATATTTTCCCTACACCCAAGGGCTTAGACTACACCTCCATAAAATGTACCTTCAAGTTTAGATGTCCCAAAACAATAATATCCTAACCCTAGCCTATTTGTTATATTTTTGTAACTTTCTCCTTAACTAACATTTGTTTTTAACTATTTAATCCACTTACCATATACTCTCTCTTGTTTGCACCCACCTAGTATACAAGAACACATGTTTTTAATACAACCAAGTTATGAGGGCATGTTTCTTTCTTACACTTAAATGTTTTCAATAAAACCAAGTTAAGAGCACGTGTTTTCTTTTCAAATTCCAAAAGTATAACATGTCTATCTCTATAAACTAACAACAAAATAATTGCATAAAAAAGGTAAGCTTAAAATTATATTAAAATTAGATTATTATTATTATGATAAATACACCAAATATGGAAAAACTGTTTTCAAACACAACCATAAAAAAAAAAGTGTTAGTTTATCAAATACAACTACAAACTTATTAAGCCATCCTAGATCAATCTTAACCCAGATCTATCAAGCGCCGAGAGGGATCCAATCTCTCGATGTGAAAACCTCTTTTTTGGCGCTTGATAGATCCATGTTAAGATGGATATAGGCTAGTTATATAATACTATATAATATCTATATTTGTATCTATGTGTCTCTTTCTTATTTCCTCTCTCTATATCACCCCCCAAACATACACACTCTCTCTCCATATCTATCTCTCTCTCCCTCCCTCTTCCTCTCTACCTCTCTCTCTTCCCTCTATCTCTCCTCTCTCCATCACTCCCTTGTCACTGCCTCTCTCTCTCTACCTTTCTCCCTCTATGTCTTTCTTCTTCCTTCCCTCTCTCCCCCTGTCCAACTTCATTTCTCTCTCCTCTCTCTTAGTCCTCTCTCTCCCTTTCTCTCTCACCTCCCTTTGTCTGCCCCCCCATCACTCTCTCTCCCCCCCCCTCCATCTCTATGTCTCCCTCTCTCTCTCTCTTCCCCTTCTCTCCCTATCTTTATCCCCACCTATTCTCTCTCTTCCCTCCTCTCCTCTCTCCCTCTCTCTCTATCCACCTATCCCTTGTCACTCCCTCTCTCTCTCCAACTCTATCTCCCTACTTACTCCCTCTCTATCCCCTTCCAACTCCATATCTCTCTCTCCCCTCCTCTCTTCTTCTCTCTCTCCCCCTCCAACTCCGTATCTCTCTCCCCCACTCTCTTCTTCTCTCTCTCCCCTCTCTCTCTTCCTACCTCCTTCTCTCAGTCTCCTTCTCTCAGTCTCTCACTCTCTTCAGTCTCTCTCTCTCTCTCTCTCTCTCTCTCTCTCTCTCTCTCTCTCTCATCTTTGTCACTATCTCCCTCCCCCTCCCTTCCCTTCACTTTGCTTGCTATCATCACTTGGATCCTTAGTTAAGATAGATCTATGTTGGTTCTTACTAATATTTGTATTATATAAATTTCACATCTTTAAATACAAAAGTATTCTCGTTTTTAATTTTATTAAAACCTTAATTTAATTTATATGGGAATAATTTTAGTAGTCGTGGGGATAGAGGGTTTATATATATCTCAAAACTAATTACAACCCTTTTCCTATTAGCTTCAAAGAAAAAATTTTATAAAATTAAATTAAATTACAAAAAAAAAATATTGTGAAACAAGTTATGGTTTTTGGGCATGTGGTATTGATAAGGCATGGTATTGGCGCATGGTATTGTAACAATGCCTTTTTACAAGTTAATATTATCCATGGTAAAGTGGGGGTGAATATCGATGGTTAAGAATCTTGTCATATTGTTATCAAATATTTAGATTGTGAAATAAGATATGATTTTTTGGCATTTGGTATTGATAAGCCATGGTATTGGCCCATGCTATTGTAACAAAGGATATTCACAAGTTCATAATATCAATGACAAAGCAAGGGTGAATATCCATGATTAAGAATCCTGTCATATTATTATAAAATATTTTGATTTTGAAATAATTTATGTTTTTTGGGCATGTGATATTGATAAGTGATGGTATTGGCCCATCGTATTGTAACAAAGTCTATTTCCAAGTTAATAATATCCATGATAAAGTGAGAATGAATATCCATGGTTAAGAATATTTTCATATTGTTATAAAATACTTTGATTGTGAAATAAGTTATGTTTTTAGAGAATGTGGTATTGATAAGCCATAGTATTGCCCCATGGTATTATAACAAAACCAATTTTTTACAAGTTAATAATATCCACTGTAAAGTGGGGGGTGAATATCCATGGTTAAGAATCTTGTCATATTGTTATAAAATATTTTCGTTGTGAAATAAGTTATGGTTTTTGGGCTTGAGGTATTGATAAGCCATGGTATTGTAACAAAACCTATTCACAAGTTAATAACAAAATCAAAATATAACAAATTGAATTTTATTATTTTTATTATTAATTGAGCCAACATTTAGATTTTTGTACTCATCCCCATACTTTTGACTTTTATTGTTATTATTACTATTATTCTTTAACTAAGCCCATATTTAGAATTGTTTACACACTTACATTACACCTACACATCTACTCTATACTCTAAAAATATTGTATTTATTACTTTTTAGGGAGGGAAATTTTAACATTTTTGAAAAAATTCAGCCTTAATTTTGATGTAACAAAGGCCTCCCAATTCCAATTTTCATTTACGTTCTAAAACCAGTAGTATATTTTCACTTTTCATAAGGCGGAGGGAAAACAAGTAGATATTTTCACTTTTCACAGGGCAGGAGGGAAAACGAGATTGAAGAGAGTTGTGAATTAAGGTTTTACCAGTAGCAGATTGATATTGAACCCCACCATTAGATCTTCAATCCATTAATGGCACCCAGGTACGTTTCATTTCTAACCTCACTGCATTTCCACCCCACTTTTAGTCTTCTTCCACATAGGGAGGAGTACGCACACCTCAGATCTCTGGTTCAAAATTCACTATTTTTTTCATCCTTGCTTTTAAGTTTACAAGTAGCATATTTTCACTTTTCATAGGGCGAGAGGGAAAATGAGATTGAAGAGAGTTGTGCATTAAGGTTTTACCAGTACTAGACTAATATCGAACCCCACCATTGGATCTTCAATCCATTAATGGCACCCAGGTATGTTTCATTTATAACCTCGTTGCATTTCCACCTCACTTTTAGTCTTCTTCCACACAGGGAGGAGTACACACACCTTAGATCTTTGGTTCAAAATTCACTATTTTTTCATCCTTGCTTTTAAGTTTACGAGTAGCATATTTTCACTTTTCATAGGGCGGGAGGGAAAACGAGATTGAAGAGATTTGTGAATTAAGGTTTTACCAGTATCAGACTAATATCGAACCCTGCCATTGGATCTTCAATCCATTAATGGCGCACAGGTATGTTTCATTTCTAACCTCGCTGCATTTCCACCCCACTTTTAGTCTTTTTCCACACATGGAGGAGTACACACACCTATCTCTGGTTCAAAATTCAATATTTTTTTCATCCTTTCTTTTAAGTTTATGCTTTAATATTTGTGCCACACTTTGTTACTGTTTTTAGGGATGGCATTGGCATTTGATGACTTTGGGAAGCCATTTATTATAATAAGGAAGCAAGGGCAGAAGACCCAAATGAGAGGCTTAGATGTTCAAAATTTCTAACATTGTGGTCACCAGGACTGTTATGAGAATACTCCGCACCTCACTAGACTCCAATGGAATAAAAAAGATGCTCTACCCTGCGGTGATGTCATCATCAGTAAGCTCCTATTAATTTTTATTCATTCTCCATTTCTGGATCAATGAAACTGCCCTTAAATTATGAAAATTAGTAGAATTTATTTTAAAACTTGTACGATTCCTAACTAAAAATTACTTAAATTTTCTGTAAAGACTGAAATAAACCATTAAATTATGAAAATTAGTAGAATTTACTTTAAAGCTTATATTATTTATAACTAAAAATTACTTAAATTTTCTGTAAAGACTGAAATAAGCCAATGCTCTATGATCTACTCACTCTTTCTCACAAACTCTGAGGCCCACTGAGCTAGATGCTCTACATATGTTGATGCCTTCCTACTAAATCTCTTAAAATTGGTGAATGTGTTCAGATGTTGTTTGGATCATTGGATGTCTAATGTGCATTAAGGGCATTTCAGCCCCTAGATTTGTATGTGCCATATTCCATCATGTTGGTTCCATTTATAGGTGCATGTCGGCTTTCGTTGAGGGTAGTTCCCCTATTTTATAGGAGCTAGATTTTTAGGACCTTCATGTCAAACATAGCTATATGGTATTGGTCCATGTAATATACCCAATAACTTCTATGCACTTTGAGGATGTGGTACTTTAGTTTACCACCCAAATTTACACAAAAACTAAACAAAAATTCACACAAATTTACGAATTCACACAAATTTATGAAGTAACTGAATAATTCACACAAAAAGTGAACCCAAATTCACACAAATTTACGAAGTAACTGAACTGAATTGTTTCCATTATTAACTATTTACTATTGACAGTCATGAAACTATAGATTTATGCAACCTAAATACACACAACCATTCCATTAATCATGAATCCATAAATCACAAATGCGGCTAACACAAGCAGTTAGAGAGGGAACCTAAAAATTAATTTAGCAAAGAAATAAACCATAAAAAAATTAGTAATAATTCAATATGCTTCATATATACATTTAGGAATACCTATTTATCTAGAATTGTTCAACAATTAGTTGCAAAAGAGGGAAGTAAGATCACAACCATATAACCGAAGATCAATCACAGTTCATATTTTACTCGATCACTCGCTTCATCATTGACATTAGCACTATTTCACTTGATCACATGATCCATTGTTAGTAAGATCTTTGTTTGACAATAGACAACACATAAGGGTATGCAGGCATATTGTCTTACTTTCCATAAGCATAACTCAAATATAATCTCTTCATGAGTATAATTGACGGCCTTTACTATATTGGAGCTAAGAAGTTGCTAAATTGAGGATTAATTTTTGCAAAGGATATAGAGTAATTTCACTACCTTTTTTTTTATAAATCTTCCTCCCAGACCTGTCCCAATCTCTTCATGAGTATAATTGATGGCCTTTATTATATTGGAGCTAAGAAGTTGCTAAATTGAAGATTAATTTTTGCAAAGGATAGTGAGTAATTTCACTGACTTTTTTTTATAAATCTTCCTCCCAGACCTGTAGTTGTTCTTGGATGATAGGTACAAACAAAACAACATGATGCATTTCTTGTCTTCACATTATTATTTATCAAATCTATGCTTCGAACAAGACATGATAGCTCTTTTGATGATACAAAAAAAACACTTAATACTTGGTGAATAATATGAAGAATTTCCTTGGTGGTGTTGTGCACAAACTTATGGAAAAGAAAAAGAAAGTGAAGGAGAGCTATAAAATTGGTTAGAACATAGATTTTCTACTGATCACAAGATCCATAACTAATGATCCCATGGTGTTAGAATATAATCGTTCCTTCAAATAATGATCCTCATATGTCCCAGGTTATTTTTGTTATATTCCACCTTCCATGGCGTTGACCTGTAATGTGGAAGAAATTTTTTGATGGAGGCTGCTAAATTAACCCACCAACTTCATAGGGATCCAATTGACGTTATTATGTCCAGCTTCTAAATTCTTGTCTTTAAGCTCTCTCGCAATGGTGTATATATATATTGATGGGCCTTTCCGGACTATCTATATAAACAATTGATCTTTCACTAGATAGACAACAGAGTTAGCAGCCTGAATTTTTCTATGACATTTTTATTTTAAAAGACAGTCCTCTAGTTCTTCTCTCAGGGTTCCTTATTTCCCTTCATGTTCACTTCCACCATTTACTTTAGCTATAATTTTTCTCAATTCAGCTATTTCTATGGTGTCAGTATTGTAGTAATTGTTCTCAACATCTCTGTAATGTTTGCATTTCTTCGATATATGCTTCTCCAATTCATGTCCACTCCTCCACATACCCAGCTTTTTCTCTTTTTACAACTGGCCTCTGGACATCATCTTACCAGTTCATCTTGGAGTTGCTTCTCTCCCCTGAATCTCCTTTGTTGGATTTGCAACAAAGGAGGGAGAAAAAAATCTGCTTTGTTGGATTTGCCTCACTGCAAGTTCTTCCTGCTTTAATACCAATTGATGGGTGATGGAAAATGAAAAACTTAAACAAATGCACACCAATTTGTTGTAGGTAGATAAGAAATAAAATTTACTACCCATCTCAGTGGATGGTGTCAATCACAATCAATGTACTTCACTAAATAGAGGCCAAACAATTCCACATGACGATTTTATCATTAAACTTGTATTATAACATTCAAGTAAATTAGTGAAATAATAGTGATGCTACTTAATTACATTCAGTCTACAAAAGAAATTGATCCTCATGCACAGGATTAAGAAAGGATAAATAAAAATAAATACATTTTTTCTCACAGAACAATGAGTTGCACGGTTTCTTGTTTAGGCAGAGATTCAATGCTAGTTCTCTTTCCAGGAGTTTACCCTTGTTACTCGGTGATTATTCCTTAACAATCTCCTTCATTTTTAATGGAGTGATCTTCCTCAATTTCCCAGTGATATGCCTCAACTAATCAAAGGATATTCTTGCCCAATGATTGTGCTCAATTGCAGTTGTGGAGAATACAAAATCCCTCTATAGTAACATCATCATACATGAGTACCAAATACACGGCATTTCCATTCTCCAGCAGATCTTTGGAAGAAATTTACCCTTCCACCAGAGCTATAATTTGGCTCCGCTTTAGAGATATGCCAAGGGAATAACCAGCATCCAACTTCTGCTTTCCTAGCCTTGTATTTGCCATGGCGATGGCCTTGTTGGACTGACCACGGTATCTCTGAGTGGTTTTCCACCAGCTATACAAAGAGGGCTCTAGGGTCTTACTGGCTTACAAGGACTAACCAAAATCTTCAACAATGGAATGTTGAGCAGCGCTAAATCTGCCATACCAAATCAGATGAACATCCACAATAGGACTATTGGTGAGCAGGGGACAATTGTGATAAGTTAAAACACAGGGTTGTTATTCAACCAATACGGAGGAACACAGATCAATCAAAAGAAGCAGACATATAATAAACTTAAACCCTCCTATTCCTAAAATCAGAGAAACCCTAGTGCTACTAGGTTTTTCCTGACAGACAAGAAGCGCCTAAATTTTTTTCTCCCTCCTTTGTTGGATTTGCCTCACTACAGATTCTTCCTGCTTTAATACTAATCTATGGGTGTTGGAAAATGCAAAACCTGCACAAATGCATACTAATCTGTTATAGGTAGATAAGAAATAAAATTTACTACCCATCTCAGTGGATGGTGTCAATCACAATCAATGTACATCACTAAACAGAAGCCAAATGATTCCACATGAGGATTTTATCACTGAACTTGTATTATAACATTCAAGTAAATCAGTGAAATAACAGTGATGCTACTCAATTACATTCACTTTGCAGCAGAAATTGATCCTCATGCACGAGATTAAGAAAGGATGAATAAAAATAAATACTCTATTTCTCACACAACAATGGGTTGCACAGTTTCTTGTTTAGGCACAGATTCCATGCTAGTTCTCTTTCCAGGAATTTACCCTTCTTATTACTTAGTGATTATTCCTTAACATTCTCCTTCATTTTCAGTGGAGCAATCTTCCTCAATTTCCCATTGATATGCGTCAACTGCTCCAAGGATCTTCTTTCCCAATTATTGTGCTCAATTGCATTTGTGGAAGTCATTGCCTTCTTCTCAAGAGAGTCTATTGCTTCTCTTAATTTGTTTTCCTCAACGAATTCTTCCACTTTAGCCTAGTGATTACCGGTCTATGTTAAAATTTCTTTCTCAGTTCTCTCATCCTTTGCAATGAATGTCTTAATTATTGCTGGAGTTGATTTTTGTTTCATCATGTTACAAGATGTTTCTAGAAATAGCAATATCTGTGATGCCATGCCATCACACCTTACTGTATTTCTGTTAATTCGGTATCTCTTTGTTTTTTTCTTATTTCTCCGATAGCAGTGATCCATCATCTCAATTCCTCTTTTTTTTATTGTGGTTCCAGTGTAATGGGTGAATAAACTAAGTATAGTGTATCTTTCCTTTCCTGCCAGCTATTTTTAGAAATTTCATGTTTAAAGTGGGAGTCGGTGAAGCTAAGAGTGATCTCTTGCGGGCTCATGTAAGTCTCACAAGCACAAATTGATGATTGAACATGAACGAGATGCTAGAATTTAAACACGTTTTTGGTGATGCAAGAACACTAATGGATTGGGGATACTCCTGCATCACTCATTCCAATGTCCAGCAGATAGCCTTTGTTTGAAAATATTTGTTGAAGTTGCAATTTATTTATCATGTGGCACCATTTGGTGCAGTTATAACTAATTGAGTAGACAAGTAGATGGATAGATTCGATAGATAAGTGGATCCAAGCCTAAGATTCCAATGGTAGTTTTCTTGATTTCAATGATAGGAATTGGATTTGCAACATGCCCCTAATGTTTTTAACTGCTTTCAACTTTTCCATTTGACAACATGTTTATGCCCTTGTTTGAATGCTCGAATTTATTTATTTTCCTAATAACTATTTGGAGTAGTTAATGTTCTCTTTGCGGCAATAATCTTTATTTATCATGGTTCTTTGCATTTATAGTTTCATGTTTAAAGACATATACATTTGAGTTCCCCTCGATCTAGTTCATTTTATTTCATCCTTTTATTCTATCAATCCTTGTGTTTGTTGGTGATTTACAATTTGGTGATATCAGTTTCTAGCTGCAACACCTTGATGGATTTCTTAAAGATATTTACTTGCCTTTACCTTACTATATTTCCTGTGAAGCATGATTATTTATTTGCATACGTAGGGTTGAACTTTAAGCAGTTGATTCTGCATTTGAAGGACAATTTGCTTATATGATTTGGTTCTGCTTGGAAGGTATATCAACCCTCAGTAGAAGATTTGATTTCTTGACCCCTATGTAAATATAGTTTGCTTAAATTTTAATGAGGCTGGTGATGGTGATATTTTATTATTGTGTGATCACTATGATTCAACATATCATACATATTGTGTTAGCCTTGGAAGGGATATCCCTGAAGGAGATTGGTATTGTCAAGGCTATAAAACATCTATGCCTGGACAATCCAGCACATATGATGAAGATGTTGAGGATTTTGTGCTTGATTTTGACAATGGTGATGAAGCTTAGGAATCAAAGGATTTGTGGAAGATGCTCCAGTTGGGATGGTTGTAGAAAAAATAAAATTAGAGCTCAATTTATCATCACCTTCTTCTTCTTCTGCTTCTCTTCTCGCAGAGAGAAGGCCAACTCATGTAAGAACAATTCATAGAAGGATTTTGCTATGAAGCACTCCAAATCCATCTCCTAGATTTCCAGATGCAGCAAGGGCTTCACTTAGGAAAACTGAAGTATCTGGGACTACGTCCCAAGTATCCATTGTATGGAAAAAAACTCTCTCAGGTCAGCACATACTTCAGGAGCGTGTATAGGATTTACATGACAATTTCTCTATACCAGGAAAAGGATTTTAGCAATTTTCACCTAGCTCTTCCCTTGACAGATTTGGGACCAGAGATGGGACTGATGCAATTGTACAACCCACACCCAATAGCAGGTCGCTTATCTTTCGTGAATCAACTCGGAGAAGTAATTTAGCCATGTTTTAGAGATGGAAAATTATACAATTAAATTTGATGTTGATCAGGCATGGGCAATGATGGAACGTACTCTAACATCAAGAGAAGATAATATAGGTCCGGCTAATTCTCATAAAGATGGAAGACATTGGCAGGGATCATCTTCTGGTCATAAAAAAATGATTTATAAGAATTGATGGGCAATGCAAGGTCAAGTGTTGTGAGCAGAAGCATCTTAACTACTCATGTATGATCAAGAACTAGCTATAGTCAAGATAGACACATTCCTGCAACTACTAACTATTTGGAAAATCCAAAAAGGATAACAGAGGAGATCTCATGTAGGGATGTTGGAAATAATAGGCTGCCAACACCTAGTGTTTCTAATGAGATATTGGGTATAATATTAACTTAAAGAAGTGATATTTTACATCATCAGCTAAACAATAGCACTTCATTTAGTAAACCTCATGAAAATGGAATCTGCAAAGTTGAAGGTGCAAAGGAGAAGGTGATATCCATAGTAAAATCTCACATGAAGCACACACTCACAAGGGAACATAGGTAAAAGCATTTGTATTTTTCCTTCTTTCATGGTTTGTCTCTATAGAGTTTATTTTACTAGGTGTACACTACATGCATATCAAAATTTATGTTTAGGAAATCCTATTTTTATTCTTTCCAAGAAAAACTCTTTGGGGAATCCCAATGGATGTTCCCCACATTCATGGATGGCCTCCTTGGTAAACCCATTGGCATTGACTAGTGCACCTCACCCAAGGGATTTCAAACAGGGCACCTGCCAACACAGAACTAGCCAAATACCCAGTAACATTAATGACATTCGATTGGACTAGCCCCTTGGGCTCAATAAATCATAATCAACTACACTATTTTCCATATTAACATATTGATCCTATTTAACATTTTGTTAGAGTAACCATAACAATCCAAGCTTGTTCCTATTTTTATTTTGGTTTTTAATTCCTTTTTTTGGTGCGGTGACAACTTTATATGATTGTATAGATGTTTATTTTTGTCAGAGTATATGTTGAAAAGTAGATGCTCTCTTACATTCTACCTTATCTGTTATGTATTGATGGAGTTTAGTTTCATTAGTTGTGACCAAAGAACTATGTCAAGCATGTATACAAGGATTCTTGTATCACTATTTATAAACTAAACATTGTCCTTAAACAAGCAAAGCAGATCCTTAATGCTACATGTTTTCAACTCAGGGAACTTCCAATCCTAACAAATGAGGTGAAATTTAAGTGTTTCCAAAATCCAAATCTTATGTTTTGTGAATTCACTCATATATGGTCCTGGAAAAGCGAAGTGAAATTTAATTATTTCCAAATCTTAAGTTTTGTGAATTCACTCATATTTGATGGTGGAATCTTTTGAGCAAACGAGAATAATTTCTTTTAGTTGCATTCAAATTTTCCAAAAATAATACTAAATTTCTCCCTTACTAAAATTCTCCTTGAAATGGATTTGGGATTGAAAATTTTGTAAATATTTTTAGGGAAACAACCCAAAATACTTTTTCCAGATTAGAGTTTTATAACACTAGGTACTAAAATGGTCTTCTATTTTCTGCTGCAAATGTCTAATAGAGTCTTCCCAGAAACTGATCAGAAAATTAGGTAGATGTGCTGGACGGACTAAATAATTTTGAATGAATAAACATTTAACATAAATGATATATTAGGTTTCATAAATATATAACTTAGAAGCATGAACTGAAGAATAAATCTCAACAAGATTGACATATTCTTAATTGAGTTGAATGAGGCCAAGAATAACTTTGACTAGAGGGTGTTGAAAATGGCATAATTTTGTTCTAGTTGGATAGATTTAGAACTAAAAATCAGCAGTTTTCTTGCTTGCATAACTTGGGAAGATTTTTGTATCTCAAGTCTCAACCTTATTGAATAGTATGATTTATGCCTTGCAATGTTTAGATATGCCATGATACCACTTGCTAGTAACCTAAACACTTTGGATGAGAATTTAGTTGTGAATTTTACTGGCAAAAGATATAAGTGAATATATAGATTAATTGTCCCTTGTGCAGAATTTCCTTCAAATTATGCTCCTGCTTAAATGAATAAATCTGAAACTAATTGTTGCAAGAAGACAAAAAATATCTCTACCAATTTGTAGTGGAATAGAACAGAAATAAAACACAGTCACACTATAGAAAAAAAAAACAATTTTTTCTATGGAACCCAACTGGGAAAACCCTCTGCTAGTTGTGGAAAATTAAAATACTATGCATATTAGACTTTGAGACACCTTCTTCAAGACCAGGTTCATCGATGCTTATTGCTTTCCATATTCATTTTCATAAGCATTAGGGTTGTTGTTCACCAAATCAGAGTAGCTAGAGAGTGTCTCTTTGACTTTAGAAAGCAGATCAGGATCAACTTCATTCAAGGATTGTTGGAAATAATACTGAGAGGGGGGGGGTGAATCAGTATTATCAGATCAGATAAAACTTTTCAATTTCATACTCAGAAACATATACGCGACTTCAGTTAAGTGAACCCGCGTGTACACGCGACTGTGTCTAAAGCAACTAGCGTATATGAAGAGATCTTATGATTCAGTTAATCTTATCTTCAGTAAATGCATCAGGATATTATTAAGCATATTAACAGTAAACAGGTGCAGTATAACAGAATAGATCATCACACAAAAGCCACACACATGAACACCATGATATAAGGTGGAAACCCAATGTGGGTGAAAACCACCTGCTGCAATTTGTCTCTTTCTTCTTTAATGAGAAACTTCTTTTACAATGTACTGGTGCAGTCCTTTACCAGCACGCAGGCTACAACCTGCAGAGGGCTACAACCCTCTCTCGTTTTCCAACTACTTTTGGAAGGGAGCTACAACCCCCTCAGCTCTTGTACTAGCTGATCCATTTACCAGTACGTAGGTGCTGACCCTACAACCTTCAGGGACCACGTTTCATACATTTTCATACTGGATCCAAGAGTACAAAGCAAACATTACTGCAATACAATCATCAACTTATACTTGCATCATAATTCATTAAACAACCCAATACCGAATCACTGAAACCCTGTCATCAAGAACACAGAACCCAAACCAGAATCTAGAACTCTGCAACAACCACCAGAATCAGCAGCAACCTGAAATATCAACCCTTATCATGCATACGCTACTTCACTGTACCAAAACCGCGTGTATACGCGCTTTCTCCAAAGGCAACCCGCGTGCAGATCTAGAAATGATTACTTCTGCCTTTGCTGTCAGATCCGACCCTTGCCAAGCGTCCCGAACAGATAACCAGCAATACCAGATCCTCTCACTGCGTCAGACACCCACACAACCTCTTTGCCTAGTGATCTTCTCCTTATATAGCCTTAGGCCTTGTTCAATACCAAGAGCCAAAACCATAGAAACACAATACCATCAACTTCAAAACTAGGGATCGACACGCCCGTCGAGACACAATGGTCCGAAACCATAGGCACAACTTCCAAGGACTAACCGCCATGGACCAAAGGTACTTTTCCACATACACGCGCTTTTTCTGAAGCCAACCTGCGTGTACACGCGACTTGGTCTTAACAAACCTGCGTGTATGAACTTCCTTGGCAAGCTGTACTAGGATCTGTCTTCTGATTAAGTTGCCATCTCCTGTACCAACTTCTGAGCATCTGTACCAACCTCTGAGTGAGTTGCCATCAAGGACAACACTTGAATCATAATGCCAACAATCTCCCCCTTTGGACTTGATGGCAACCACCACACCAAGTCACTCTCCCCCTTTGACATCAAGGGCAAAGGGTGGACCAAGATATTCTCTTCTTTGGTATACCCTCTGCTGTCCATACTGCTGTCCATACTCCCCCTGAGTACATGCTGAAATCTCCAAATGTGCTCCCCCTTTGTGTATGCCAAAGTGTACCAATCTATCCATCCTGCTCTTGCTGAATTGTGCTGTTCATGCTCCCCTTGACTGTAGGCAAGATCTGCAAAAGATGTTCTTCAAGAAGAACAAAGACTTATACATCATAGAAGACCTTCCTATCACCAAAAGACTCAACATACATTCATCACCCAACCTAGTGGGGATATACCAATATTGACTCATCCACCTAACCATGTGAAGATACATGATAATACATGAACATTTCATCATTCATCCCAGGCATAGTGGGGAAACCAACATAGGCCGTTACATGACCTTGACATCATAAAAGAGATACATGACATAGTGATGAAATATCTAGACCAAGACTTATGAAAGCCACCAACAGCATCATGATCTGTACCATAAGCATCATCCTGCAATACCATTCCTAAACAGTAAGATGTATCATTTAGCTTCATAGACTTTATCACCACCTTCTAACCATAATGCCAACAATGCATTATTTGAAGAATATTCTCCCCCTGAGTGTAAGCCAACCATGTCTGAACCATTTCCTGAGTCTGTTCTGCTCCCCCTGAGCCTGAGCCAACCATGACTGAACCTGGGTCTGTTCTGCTGCCCTTTCTCCATATACGCGACTTTGCAGCCTGTAACTCGTGTATATACGCGACTTGTCTTCATTATATAAGCGTATGCAGGATGGAATACTGAATTTCATCACTTTCAGATTCCCTTGTGTCTGTTATGTCAGCTGACTGAGTTATCCCACACCTTTCTGTCTCTGTCTTCTTCAATTCCTGCAACTGTGATGATGTATGGTCCTCTTGTCTTGAATTTTGAAATCTGCTCCTGCATTCCCTTGCTTTATGCCCATAGTTGTTGCATGTATAGCACCTTATATTTTTCATGTTCCTTCTATCACAATCAATTGCTTTGTGTCCATATGCATTGCAGGCAAAGCAATATCCTCTGAAGTACCTGGGATGCGATGATCTTTCTTGAACCATTCTACTTCTGCATCTGGCTGCAACATGTCCAAGATTATGACATACATAACATTCAACATTATTCAGCGGAGGAAATAATCGTCTATCACGTCCATAGTTAGGAGTAAAGGATCTTCCTTGAGGAATTTCTTTCCTTGGTTGTTCCTTGAGCATTTCAGATTTCTCATTAGAGTTTCTTGTCTCACCTTGTGAACTAGATTCACCTTCAACATATTCATGAAAACCAAGACCAGTCTTGATAGCAGGAGATCTTTGACTATTAAGAATATCATCCAAGACTTTAGAACTATCTTGAAATCGTAAAAGCTTATCCTTTTCTTCTAGTTTACCTTTCAAGATATTTACATCAACTTGATGTTGTTCTTCATTTTTCAGATACTGCTTCCTTAGGTCTTCTTCAACTTTTCTCCCTTCTTCCACTTGTCGCTTTAGTTTGATCACTTCATGTTCTTGATCTTCAAGATCTTCTTTTAGAGAGAGGATCTTTGATTCAAGTCTCTGAATAGTTGTGCTCTGATCTTTTGCTATATCCTGCAATTTCTCCCTTACCCTGGTTTCTGTCTCCAATAGTTCTTTTAGTTTGGCAACTTCTTCAGTTTCTGCATTCTTCTCTTCATGTGCCATGAGACTTTTAATATCCTCGCTATTATTGGATGAAGCATTCTTCTTCTTATGTGCCATGAGACTTCTAATATCCTCACTATCATTTAATGAACTTTTAATATGGGTATAATAGCTTCTACCATCTTCTTCATATATCTTTTCTTTGTTATGAGGACATCTAGCAGCATAGTGACCAACTCTACCACATAGAAAACATTTGAAAGGTAGCTTATCTTTGAACCGTCCAGATCCCCGTTCAAGATTCTTGACAAAATTTACCTCATCTTCTTCCTCTGACACTTCGAATGCGGCCTCTGGTGGTACCTCTTGTCGCATTTCAAAAGCAGTTAAGATCCCGTGAAGCTGTGACATGGTAATTTTCCGCACATTCTCCTTTTCTTCTATGGCAGATACTTTAGAATCAAATTTAGTAGACAGAGATCTCAAAACCTTTTGAACTAAGACAACTTCCTCAAATTCTTCACCCAGATCCCTCATACAATTCACAATCTCATCCATACGCAGGAAATAATTAGCTACGCTTTCATTACTTCGCATCTTAAGAGTTTCATACCGGATTCTGAGAGTTTGAAGCTTTGCTATTTTTACCTGATCATCTCCTTCGTAGCTTGTAACGATTTTGTCCCATATTTCCTTAGCTGATTTGAGATGCATGATCTTCATAAATTCTGATTGAGTCAAAGTACTCAATAGGACAGTAACTACTTTGGCATTGAGCTCATATTGCTTTTTCTCTGCTGGATCTGTAGGAGTTGCTGATGGGAATTTGTATCCTCCTTCTACGATTCCCCAAACTTCTGCTCCAAGCGACTGTAGATATGCAGTGGTTCTTATCTTCCAGTGAGTAAAATTGTTCCCGTCAAAGACTGGTGGCCTGATGTGTGCCTCTCTTTCTGGATTAGCCATTTGATGGATCTTTTCCTTCAAGCGATCAAGCTTTCTCTGAAGGACCTGCTCTGATACCAATTGTTGGAAATAATACTGAGAGGGGGGGGGTGAATCAGTATTATCAGATCAGATAAAACTTTTCAATTTCATACTCAGAAACATATACGCGACTTCAGTTAAGTGAACCCGCGTGTACACGCGACTGTGTCTAAAGCAACTAGCGTATATGAAGAGATCTTATGATTCAGTTAATCTTATCTTCAGTAAATGCATCAGGATATTATTAAGCATATTAACAGTAAACAGGTGCAGTATAACAGAATAGATCATCACACAAAATCCACACACATGAACACCATGATATAAGGTGGAAACCCAATGTGGGTGAAAACCACCTGCTGCAATTTGTCTCTTTCTTCTTTAATGAGAAACTTCTTTTACAATGTACTGGTGCAGTCCTTTACCAGCACGCAGGCTACAACCTGCAGAGGGCTACAACCCTCTCTCGTTTTCCAACTACTTTTGGAAGGGAGCTACAACCCCCTCAGCTCTTGTACTAGCTGATCCATTTACCAGTACGTAGGTGCTGACCCTACAACCTTCAGGGACCACGTTTCATACATTTTCATACTGGATCCAAGAGTACAAAGCAAACATTACCGCAATACAATCATCAACTTATACTTGCATCATAATTCATTAAACAACCCAATACCGAATCACTGAAACCCTGTCATCAAGAACACAGAACCCAAACCAGAATCTAGAACTCTGCAACAACCACCAGAATCAGCAGCAACCTGAAATATCAACCCTTATCATGCATACGCTACTTCACTGTACCAAAACCGCGTGTATACGCGCTTTCTCCAAAGGCAACCCGCGTGCAGATCTAGAAATGATTACTTCTGCCTTTGCTGTCAGATCCGACCCTTGCCAAGCGTCCCGAACAGATAACCAGCAATACCAGATCCTCTCACTGCGTCAGACACCCACACAACGTCTTTGCCTAGTGATCTTCTCCTTATATAGCCTTAGGCCTTGTTCAATACCAAGAGCCAAAACCATAGAAACACAATACCATCAACTTCAAAACTAGGGATCGACACGCCCGTCGAGACACAATGGTCCGAAACCATAGGCACAACTTCCAAGGACTAACCGCCATGGACCAAAGGTACTTTTCCACATACACGCGCTTTTTCTGAAGCCAACCTGCGTGTACACGCGACTTGGTCTTAACAAACCTGCGTGTATGAACTTCCTTGGCAAGCTGTACTAGGATCTGTCTTCTGATTAAGTTGCCATCTCCTGTACCAACTTCTGAGCATCTGTACCAACCTCTGAGTGAGTTGCCATCAAGGACAACACTTGAATCATAATGCCAACAAGGATCCCCTAGAAGGCTCATTAGTAGCAAGAAGAAAGGTATTTTTGTTTTTATTTCATCACATGCATCCATCATAATCATTGATTTGTATTCATTTCTTTGACAACCATTTTCAACGTTAGATGAAAAAGGTAATTTAGTATGATATAATCCTGAGGTAACCAACCTCTTGGTTATTTTATGTTGTTTGAAGTTTATTGAGTTTGAGTTTTATCATGAAACTACTAGAAGCATACTAGCATCAGTGAGTTGATTATCTTGATAACAATGTTATGGTTTGATCTAGTCCTTGAAAGGAACTTATAGTTGATGGTCAAAATTTCACATTCCTTTCATTTTTTATCTTCACATATAACAAATATCTTTATGTTATAGCCTCTAGTTAGATATATACAATAACTACCACTCAGAAGTTGGATGTTATCATTTTGGAGCTTGAGCTTACTCAACTTACCTTTGTTTGAGTTGAAAATGTCATTAGATCTCATTATATCGTCTATTGTAGAGCATGAATCCAATTTACCTTTGTTTGAGTTTAAAATGTAATTAGATCTTGCTATATCATCTTTTGTAGAGAATGAAACCAAATTCTCATAGTCCATTTTCTTGAGGTATAACAAAGCTACTTTAATTCATTAAACTTACTTTTCATATTCTATTTGCTAATTGTGATTCTGCAGGACACATCTGCATTGGAAAAGGGGCATATTTAATGAAGTGTGGAAGGAGAGGGAAGCTTTAGTTATGTCCTTTCAAACTTTTTAAGGCATGTAATAAAATTTTAAAAAAATTCTCCATAGAATGTTGTTCTTTAACTTTTTCTTTTGATAATGGATTATTTATGTTATCTCCCCTCTCTTACACACAACCAGAGTCTAGACATCCATGGTTTTTTGGGATATGTGGACAATGGACATATTTATGCTAGCCATTTATCTAGAAATTTACACTGTAGAAGATCAAGCATTTACAGTTGAATATTTCCTTGCCACTAAATTAGAGTTGAAGAGTCAGACTCCTATTTTTCAGGCATATACCTCACTTTTAAATCAATTTATTGTTGACTCTGTATAGACCTTCCATGGGAGGGAAAAGAGTTATCACTACCATTTCTTAACATTTCTGCAGACCAAGTAAATATTCCAAATGTGTATAAATTAGTGGCTCCTTGGAGAATCCCAAGAGTGGCACTATTGTAGCAACAAGAAATTCGTTTATTTTGAGTTCTTCATTAGTGCATTGATAGTATATTGTTTATTCCATACAATACCTCAACAATGTATGATCAAATTACAGTTAAGCCTGTCATAATATTTTTACTTACCCTCTTTTAGAGGGAAACTAGAGTGTGTGTCAAGCTTGCATGACACAGTTGTATCACGCAAAGCTTACCTGGGACAAGCTTTGTGGATCTAAGTAGCAAGATACCTGTTGGAATTCAAGAGGCAACAATACTACAAAGTGGGAAAGAGGTTCCACAGTTAACTTGGATTTCACATTATGGTTGGAGTTGGTTTGTTGGCAAGATGATGGATACCCCAACTCCCTTTTTATGACTGAGTTCAATATTGAATCCTTTGACATATTCCTCGCTCAATTTTCATTAAGTGATGGGTTTTCTCAGAAGTTCTTCACACCTATCAACTCTACTAGAGTTGTTCTTGAGTCTTTGGAGGTGGTTAGCTTTTCAAAGCACACACTTACAAGAAGAGGGGAAATAATATGCCCAGCTAATTTGAAGTTATCTACCTATGAATAGGGTATTCCCATTCATAAACCTGATGACTCGCTCTACTTATTTCTAGTGAACAACTTTGGGACTTGCCATGAATCGTGAGACAATTCCAACCCCATAACTATAAATTTCTTATTTAAATCTATACAAAATAGATTAGAATTTGTACAAGGAGAACTCCATTCTTGTTTCAAAAGAACCTATAATTGGCTTGTACCATGTGATTTAATATTTTCCGTATTTATTTGCATCCTTGGTCTGTTACATAAAGATGCAACGGGCTACCTTTCATTTTCTATACTAACACTCCTAAAAAACAATAAAGAATGCCCAAATCTATCATTTCAAATGATTTATGTAGCTCACCTTTTGGTTTTTTAATTATCGAAGTTGTTACCTATATTGATGATATCTTCTACAACCGATACCACAGTGACAATAAATGTTATAGTTTTATCCATGTTTCTATGAAGGTGTTTCTCCTTCAGTAGAGCAGCAATACACCGCAGTTTCCATTTAGGGGAGAAGTGTAGACGATAGCAACCTTAGCCTGTGTGCATATGGGTTGAATGCACATTAGACCCTATATTTTGTTTTGAAGGTGTTTCTCCTTCAACAATACTTCATCTCAGTAGATCCTTTCAGTCTGCACCTTTAGTAGATGCATGCAGCCTTGGGATACATGTTGTAGATTATAGTTTTTCTATGAGGTTGTAGCAGTGATGAAAGAAGTGCATTGATTTTAGGAATCTTGTGGTTGTTGTATAAAAGCATGTTTGTTTAGTGTTTCCCAAACTTAGATACAGCCATATTTAGTATGCTTTTATAGTTTGACTTAGATGCTCACTTTTCTTAATTTAGGTGTTTTTCTTAGTTCTGTTTTATGCACAGATTTATCTTTAAGAAAAGTGCATAGTAGAGAAGGGTTCTATATTTTGAGCAGGGGACACGCTTCTAGGTAAGAGGTACTCTATTCTAGGAATCTTTTTCCATGCAGGTTAGGTGATTTATCTGAGAATCCGAAGAGGCGCTATTGTAGCAATAAGAAATTCGTTTATTTGAGTTCTTCATTAGTGCATTGATAGTATATTGTTTATTCCATGAAATACCTCAATAGTGTATGATCAAATTATAGTTAAGATTGTCATAATATTTTGACTTACCCTCTTTTAGAGGGAAACTAGAGCATGTGTCAAGCTTGCAAGTAACAATTGTATCATGTAGAGTTTACCTGGCACGAGTTTTGTGGCTCTAAGCAACCAAATACCTGTTGGAATTCAAGAGGGAACGATACTACAAAGTGGGAAAGAGGTTCCGTAGTTAACTTGCCTTTCACATTATGGTTGGAGTTAGTTTGTTGGCAAGATGTTGGATATCCCAACTTCCTTTTATGACTGAGTGCGAGATTGAATCCTTTGACATATTCCTTTCTCAATTATCATTAAGCAATGGGTTTTCTCAGAAGTGCTTCACATCTATAAACTTTACAAGAGTTATTATTGAGTCTTTGGATGTGGTTATATTTTCAAAGCACACACATACATGAAGACAAGAAATAATATGCCCGACTAATTTCAAGTTATCTTTCTGTGAAGAAGGTGTTCTCTTCCATAAACCTGATGACTCGCTCTGCCTCTTTCTAGTGAACAAATTTGGGACTTTTCATCAATTGTGAGACAATTTCAACCCCATAACAATCAGTTTCTTATTTAAATTTATACCCACTAGATAAGAACCCGCACAAGGAGAATTCCATTCTCATTTCAAAAGAACCTGCAATTCACTTATACCATGTTATTTAATATTTTATGTGTTTCTTCGCATCCTTGGCCTGTGACATAAATACACAACAGGCTACCTTGAATTTTCTATACTAACACTCCTAAACAATAATAAAGTATGCCCAAATCCGTCATTTCAAATGATCTATGCATCTCACCTTTTGGTTTTTCAATTATCGAAGTTGTTACGTATATTGATGAGATCATCAAAAATCGAGGGCACAGTGACAATATCTGTTAGAGTTTTATCTGTGTTTCACTAAAGGTGTTTTTTCTTCAGCAACACTACAATACATTGTAGTTTCCATTCAATGGAGAAGTGTACCCAGTAGTAGCCTTGGTCTATGTGCAAATCGGTTGAATTCACAATAGACTTTATCTATTGTTTTGAAGGTGTTTCTCCTTCAATAGTACTTCATCCTAGTATATCCTTTCAATCTACACCTTCAGCAGATGCATACAGCCTTAGGGTACATGCTATAGATTCCACTTTTGTTGGGAGGGTATAGCAACGATGAAAGAATCGCATCGATTTTAGGCATCTTATTGTTGTTGTATGAAAGCATGCTTGTCTAGTGTTTACCAAACTTATATAGAGCCATATTTATTATACTTTTATGGCTTGAATTAGATGCTCACTTTTCTTAGTTTAGGTGTTTTTCTTAGTACTATTTTATGCACCGATTTATCTTTAAGAAAAGTGCATAGTAGAGAAGGGTTCTATATTTTGAGCAAGGGACACTCTTCTAGGTAGGAGGTACTCTATTCTAGGAGAATTTGTCATGCATGTTAGGTGCTTTATCCTAGACAGGGTTCCAATTCCTTTCCTCCTTGAAAAATTCCTTGCCAGAAAAGACACCGATGGATAGAGTTCCAAGTCCCTAAATTTTCCAAAAATCCACCTGAGCTTAGCTATCTAACCTAAAATCCCTTACATTCCAGTCGTCTCTTGGATGTCATTTCATAGAGAGATCCCTCTCTGATTTGGTGGGGCTAGCTACCAAACTAAAAGCTTGGTCTATAGTTACCTCCATCGATCTCCTCATCAGCCTGGGACATTATGGAGGATAACAGAGGGCATGACAACTAGAGTACCAAGGTGTTCTAGTTAATGTAAGGTTCCCAAGTCATGGAAAAATGCAATGCTAGTTGTGAGGTCATGACTGCCAAGGTATGTTAGGGAATGCTAGGGCATGCTAATATGTGCCAGATAGTACGAAGACATGTCAAACAAGCTAAGATGTGCCAAGTGCTAAGGCATGCCAAGATGTACAAGGGTTCCAAGTCCCTACCTCCTCTTCTTCCATATGCTATCCACTTATGACATTTCCTTTGCAATATTTGGTGCATTTGATAGTTATAGGTCATTTATAGGTTATAAATGTCTTCAGAGTTTCACTTCTCATTAAGTACTCAATTGAACATATTGATTCTCTTATATATAACTATTTTTCCCTCCACCAAATTTCATAACTTCAATAACCATTAGGTACGGACCTACAGCTTTAATGTTGCTTTGCTTGTTTAGTAAAATATTGTTGAGACTTTAATTTATTGAAAGTTGTAGAATTTACAATTTATGAAGTTTCAAGGTCTAATTTTTAAAAATATAATTCTTTAAAGGGTGCTAGCTCAATGGAAGAGCACCTGCTTTACAAGCAAGAGGTTGGTGGTTTGATTCCATCATGCCCTGACATCCATATGGAATGGCAACGATCAATTTTTTGTGATGGAAGCTCTTTTGACCATCACCAATAAGCTTGGAGCCATTTTTTGACCCTCACCAAAAATATGAAATGGTGACGGTCAACGAATGCTACCATATATACGCATCAATAATGATGACCCTCAAAGGTTCGTAACCATAAATCATTGTTGTTGATATGAAATGGTGATGGTCGTTTTCCGTCATTATAGTCATTATTCGTGACGGACCTTGAATGTCACCACAACACCTATACTTCTAGCAATGCGGCTTTTGGTGACGGTCAATGAACGTCACCATATATATGCACCAATAGTGACAGCCATTAAAGATCCATCACAATAAATCATTATTGTTCATATGAAATGGTGACGGTCACTATCCATCATTATAATCAATATTTGTGACGGACCTTGAATGTCACCATAACACCTATAATTTTGGCGATGCCACCTTTGGTGACGTTCAATTTTTGGTGACCGAGGCTATGGTTCATCACCATTTCTCATATGAAATGGTGACGGTCGCTATCCGTCATTATAAATCATTATTGGTGACGAACCATGAATGTCACTACAACACCTATGTTGTTGGTGATGCCACATTTGTTGATGTTCAGTTTTTGGTGACAGAGGCTATGGTCCATCACCATTTCTCATATGAAATGGTGATGGTCACTATCCATCATTATAAATCATTATTGGTGATAGACTTTGTATGTCACTACAACACTTATACTTTTGGCGACGTCACCTTTGGTGACATTCAGTTTTTGGTAACGAATGCTCTTTTGACTGTCACCAATGAGCTTATGGTGACACTTTTCGCCCCTCACCAATGTCCTTTTTTCTTGTAGTGAAAGATGTTGGGTTATGAATTTGAAATCATTTACAAAAAAGGGAAGAAAAATGTTGTTGCAGATGCACTCTCAAGAAAGGATGAGGATGTGGAAGCATTGTTTTGTGCCATTTCTATTATCCAACCTGAGTGGATAACCAAATCAAGGGATGAATGGAAGAATGATGAAGAGGTTTGGTCACTCATTCAAAATTTGCAGCAAGATCCTAATACATCTTTACATTTAGCTGGAAAAATGATTTATTATGGTACAAAGATCACTTATATCTTTGTAAGAATTCCCAACTCAAATAAAAGATTCTTTTGTAATTGCACACCTCTCCCTTAGGAGGGCACTCTGGATTTTTAAAAACTTACCATAGGGTCAAGAAAGAATTTTTTTGGGATGGCCTTAAATCTGATATTCAAAAGTTTGTGGCAGAATGTTTGGTTTGCCAACAAAACAAAGTTGAGACAATTAAGACCTCGGGTCTATTACAACCTTTATCCATTCCGAGTCAATGTTGGGAGGAGGTCTCAATGGATTTTATCATAGGTTTACCCAAGTCTAAAGGAAAGAGTTTCATCATGGTGGTAGTTTATAGACTTACCAAGTATGCACAGTTTTGTGCATTATCTCATCCTTTTAAAACTAGTATAGTTGCTACTGCATTTATGGAAACAATTCAAAAGCTTCATGGAAATCCAAATATTATAGTAAGTGACAAAGAACCCATTTTCACTGGAAATATTTGGATGGAATTATTTTCTTGCCTTGGTACTCAATTAGCTCATAGCTCATCTTATCATCCTCAATCTGATGGGAAAAATTAGATAGTTAACAAATGTTTGGAAGGATATATTTTTTTCTTTGTATCTGATAAACAAACTCAATGGATCAAGTGGTTACCTCTAGTTGAATGCTGGTATAACACTTTCTTCCATATTGCAACAAAAACGACCCCATTTATGGCACTTTATGGATATCATCCACCGTCTGTCACATCATCTTTAAGAGAAAATTTTAAGGTTCAAGGAGTGGAAGATCACATTGAGCATCAACAAAAAGTACTTCAACTCTTAAAGGATAACCTCACTCTTGCGCAGAATTGAATGAAACAATAGGCAAATCAGCATCACGGTGAAAGAAGTTTTGATGTAGGTGACTGGGTATTTTTACAGAAACAACCATAAAAACAAATGTCTATCAAGAAATCTAAGAATTATAGTAAATTATCACCCAAGTACTACATTCCTTATAAGTTGTTGCAAAAGATTGGTACTATGGCATACAAATTGGAGTTGCCTGCATCTTCTCGAGTACACCCAGTTTTCCATGTTTCATGCTTAAAGAAGGTTATCAGTGACAAGATACCAGTTCAAATAGTATTTCCATAACTTGACAAAGAAGGAAAAATCATATTTGAGCCTAAAGCAGCCACAGAAAAAAGAACCCGACAGCTACGAAATCGATCAATTTCAAAGTATCTCATTAAGTGGAAGAACTTACCCGCTGAAGATTCCACATGGGAGGATGATAATTTTATACATTAGCATCCTGAACTACTCAAGAGTTGAGGACAACACTTTTTTGAAAGAGAGGGGAATGTTAGTTCCCTATAATACTAATTTATCCCCCTTATTATTGTTGTTGTGCCCATGTAGCCCCCATATTGTTATTGTTGTGCCCCATAGAAGCTCACTATTGTTATTGTTGTGCCCTTACATTATTATTGTTATGTAAGCTCTAATTATATTGTGACTCCTTAGACTCTTATATATACAAAGGAGGTCTTGTAATTTGTATCATCCAAGAATTGTTCATTTATGTAATGTAAAGGAGGTTTCCCCCTCGAAGAGGATAATTTTTAAGTCGTTGATCTATCTTTTTGTGAGTTGGTTGCATAACATACAAAAGAGATAACAGACATTAGAAAATAATGGACATATATATAAAGATTTGGTGTATCCACATTATGTACACAACCATAGTGGCTAGTGCCTGAGGAGCAGTTTGCATTTTCGCTAAAAAAGTGATAGGAATATCAAGAATATATTCTAGGATCTAGTGAAGACACAATTTCTGGGAAAATTATAGTAAATACTTTATGAAATAATTTTATATACTGGCACTCACGAACAACTTGGCTCATAAACTTCCTAGTATGCCATATCAAATGTAGACTAAGATCAAGGTATTTTATCTAAAATTCAAGAAGAAACCACTAATTATTCCCATGGATGGGATAAAGTTATGAAGTTTAAGAAAGGAATGTCCAAAAGATTGTTTCGCACTCTGTCTATGCTAGGTGAAGAAGTATTTATGTTGTTGTACTCCGCTACAAAGGAGATCTTCAGGGAAGAAGAGGAAGCAATGTATTAGATTTTTTTGATCGAAGAAATAATAAAGTCATACCATGGATAAACCTAAGAGAAACACGTCAAAAGAAAGAAAAGAAAAAGAAAGAAAGGAAATATATATATATATATGAAATCAAGATTCTCATCCAAGAAAAGGACCACTCCATGGAGATAAATGAGAATTAAAAGAAAAATTATAACATGTAAAGTTTTTTTACTTATAATTAGTTAGAATACAGTTGTGGAGGTAGTTTCCCTTATGAGACTTTAAAAGGAAAAAGTATGCACTTTGAATTGGTCAAATATTTTATTGTATGAAACATTATTTATTTTTAAAGAAAGAATCACACAGTAATTTTGGTTTGCCTCATAATAATGATGTGAAATTATTTTTATATGTTTTTTTACCTATCAATGTATCATTGATATTCCTTTAGTTTATTTATGTGTTATACATGGGATAATTGAAAATCTATGTGATAGTGACAAGATCATTCACTTAAATTTTCATATACATATTTCAAGTTATATATATTTTCACATGTACACTATATAGAAATGTTAATTTGAAAATATTGATTGGTTAGAATCATACTCGAGTTACATTAGATACGCATTATATATATATATATATATATATATATATATATATATATATATATATATATATATATATATTTTGTTGTGGCTAATTGATTGAGTACATCTAAGTATACCATGATATGATTCTATAATTATGGTTTTGATTTTGTTTCTTTGGTTTACTTTATTTATATTTTTTTATAAATCTCAAAGTTATTCAATTGTGTTAAATGGTTGGTTTTTCATGAAATATTTGTTGTTGCATACATTAATGAGTTAATCAGATTCAAGATGTTGGAATTTTTATGATCATTATTATGAACTTAGTAAATTAATTAAGTTTCATATGATACATGTCTTACTCAAAAAAAAATTATCAACTCTAAAATATAATTTGGGTTATATCTGAAGGAATGTTATTGAGTTCATATTTTTATCTCTTAGTGATAAAGACAAAATTCAAGAATAACCCATGTGTTTAAAGGAGGCTAGCCTTTAGTCTAAAGCAGAAAGATCAAAAAGATCTTCAATGAATTCTTTGACATGGTTCCCATCACTAGGAATAGTGAGGAACAACATTATTTTTGGCATTGTTGCAAAGGATCGAAGTTGCTAGTAAATAATTGATATTTTTATCTTTTCATGACTAATCCTAATCCCGACCTGTTGTGGGGGAAAGTATCCAACTCGGAATGACCCTAACCCACTCTAAGGGTGACAGTTCCTTAGCAACAGCTGAAAGCAAAGCTATCTAAAGTTTCTTCTTTATGACATGCAAGAGATAAAAGGAAGAGATCCACTTACCGATGTCTTGCGCAAATGGTCGATCCAATCTCCTTTGATTGCCGCTTGCTCCCAGCTCCAAGTCTTTTCACGGGCCCAGCTACACGAGATCCTGCAAATAAGACAAGAAAAGGAAACTACAAGAAGCATGCATGCATAACTAATTCAAGGATTAGCATAAATCAAAGACGCAAGTAAGACAATACACTATTGAAACACATGCGAATAGAAGAACCTCAAATGCTTTATTAATATATGGAAGTAAGGTTTAGGCGGTGATACAACCATGAGAGGTCCAATCCAGCATCACCTTCCCGACGGAGAGAAATCTCTTCTTCACCTCCCTCAAGCAATCACCCAATGCTCACAACTGTAAACCAACAGCAATTCTTCGCGCTAAATTCCGGCCTCCAGACCCATGGGATGAGATCCTTATATAGAGTTTTGGAGTGAAGATAAGTTAGCTTGATGTGTGACTTGTTGTCCTCTTCAACTCCAGTTGTTCTTCAGTCCTTCACTCAGAGTTTCTGCCTTCCACTTGGAGTTTTAGAAGCTCTTAACTCATCATTAGGCGAATCTTATGATCAAGTGTCTTTTTAGAAGCTTCCTGGGCACTGGCACTTTGAGAAAAAGATTCCTCCACATGTCCAAGTACGCCCAATGCAGGTAGCCTTTGTTCTACCTGCTATGCATAGCAGGTAGCCTTTGTTGTACCTGCTATGCAGCGCAGATGCCTAGTGGAGCAGCTGCTTTGATCCAAAATTGACCTGTTTTTGAGTGTTTTTCAGTGGAGAACTGGTTTGCAGTGCTGTGGTTTGCTGACCTTGTTCCTCTAAGGGTAAGAACAACATGTTTAGGGACTTTGGATCCCTTAGATTATTGACATTTCATGCCCTATGCTGTAAGGCACAAAAATGTCTATAACAGTTGCCCCCTAAAGTATGAGGTCGTTTATCGGGTGAAATGCTTTATTAGGAGGATCCGAAGTTCATTCAATCGTCGGGAGGTGACCTGTAACAAAAATACAATACAATACATTATCTTTTCATACTTTCTTTTCATGATCTAGCTGATGCGGGCATTTCCCATGCTCAGCTTTATAAATACATTTGTTGTACATATACAGACGATCGTCTGATAATAGACTGATAATTCTCTGCTTTTAATTATCATCCTTTTTTAGTAGGATGATCATCTGCTGCACATGTCTATGTTTTTATCTCCTGAATATATATCGCAGCCCAGATGGATGAAACTAGATCCGGGGTCTTCAAACTTATCCGATCTTCACTTTAGTACAAGTCGATCCATGTGAGAATTTCTTGAAGTCGAACATGGAAAGACATCGCTTGATTACCAGTCAATAATGTAAACTGTTAACAAGCGCGAGAGGAATCACCGATAATGATGATGACCCTCAAGGTACTGCAGCACAATTCACATGGTGTGAATATAGGATTTGACGTCGAACACCATGCAAAGTCTCCTGGTCGAAGGTCATTAATGTATACCTATCGCCGGGAGTGAGAAACTTGCCATTGAGGCATGCAAGCTTCAAAGTACTGAGGGGGTGTTCCTAGATCAACTTCTTGGATAGTGAGCTGATGTCGACAAGAAGTGATCTGTCAAAGGAGGGCCTTAATGAATCCCACATCAGTGACACGGAACGGAGCTAGTGATGATGGTGAAAACGATCTGTGAAATATGATTCAGGGTGGCGGTCATGGAAGGATGAAAGATGATGTACGGTAGTGGATGGGACCCGGTTGACACTTTCTGAATGACATCTCTTGAACATATAACGACACTGATGTGATGGATCGGTAGCATTACCCCATGTATGGATGGTGTGGCGAGACCATGGTGAAGGGACCGGTGAATGATAATAACCCAACCTGATATTTACGGAGGCAAAAGCGTCATGTTCAAGAGTGACTTGCTACCATTAAGCTTTGAGGTTCTTCCCAATTTTTCCCCAGTCATTTCTGACCAGTACCTCTTTATTTTTGTCAAGCTTGAGGAGGATAACATATGCTTGATCTATAACCTGCCCTTCGGGCAAGCCCATCGCTATGTTTTTAATGAGCTTAGCGATAGGGAAACTCGTTCTCATCTAAAGACAAGTTTGTCGCTATCTAATATTTTTAACGAGCCCAGCGACAAAGACAACTCGGTCCTTTTCATTTTTAGAGAGTCTGAAAAGGGTACATAAAGTGGACTCCAGGGGTCCTTTTTCGTCATCTAATCCCTTAAGTCCGAAAAAGTATAAAACAATACAGAAGGGATGAATGTTCGATATCTTTATCGAGCCGAACTAGTCAAGCGCTCGATCTTTTTGTGCAATAATCCCTCAGGTCCAAAAAGATTAAAATCTAGAGGAGGGATAGCTCTTCCGGTCCTTTTAACGAGCTGGAAGGCCAAAACTCGGCAAACTTTTCATTTTTTACGAGTCAGTGAAAAGAGCTCAAAGAGGACTCGTCTTTTGAGGAACGAGTGATAAACAGGGATAGCAGCAGATTCCAGGTACAGGTTGGAATTTTCCAATCACGGCAGTATTACAAGGATGGCTAGGTGGAATAACTCTTCGCAGCTGTTCCTCAAAATAGGTAAACAATCAAGTGGATGTGAATGATCGGCCAAATGACAAGTGGAGGTGATGGTGCACAAACACGACCAAGGCTCTTATGGCTGATGAATTTACGGTCTCAAATGGTTATTTACCGGTACTGGGTTCATTTTTTAAAGAGATTGAATGCGCCAAAACACTGCTCAATCTTATGTTTATTTTTTAACGAGCATGAACTATGCGCTAAAACTGCTCGGTTCTTGCGTTTATTTTTTAATGAGCATGAACTTTGCCAAAACTGCTCGTTTTTTACCAGTCATAAAGTAGGAAGGTCTCGTGGAAGATCCCTTATTTTTTAAGGAGCTTCATCTCCCTACGCTTTGCTCCATATCCTCACTTTGTGCAAGCTGGGTATCGGCTAATCCTACGAGTTTAACGGGTTAGACCTACAGGTTTAAAGGGAGGACCTAAAAAACTAAAAAACAAAATAGCCGCCCGTGCTTGCATTCCGCGAGGTTTGCATGCCCCCAGGTGTAAAGTACGATTTCAAGGTTACCCCTCAATTTGCAGGTAAAACATTTGTTTTACCGGGAGAGGCCTACCTCTTTCTGGTTACCCAAAGATTGTTTTGCTTCTTCTTTCAAACAAAACTTTCTTCGGCGACGCCGACTAGGCGACGGTGAATGACGACGCTCCGCCACACACTTAACTTTAACAAAAGAATCTTTTTCCAGAACAACCCCAGTCCTAACTGCCCCTTCTTCCGCATGAGAGCTCTTCCTGGCTCTTCTGTTTTACGAAGAAGAAGGAGGGGACGGGGTACGGACTAGTCATATTCTCCCGCGGAAATTCTACTTTACACCCAAGGTTTTTTCTGCCTCCAGAGCAGACCAGGATGCATGCCCCCTGGGTTCCGGCCTTCCTTTCCCGAATTACTCGCACTCATCAGGAAGAAGCACCGGAGGTAGAGACCTTTCTTGATCAAAAAGACCATTCAGGATAGGTATGTGACTATTTTCGATGCGCGATCCCGGAAGTGAAAGTTGGTCTACGAGCTTGACCATCCTTCCTTCGTATGGAAAACACATTATTCGAAAGAGCGAGGAGACTATTGCTTCCATGCAATATATGTAGTCTCGTCCAAGGAGTAGGTTATAATCCAAGGGTCCTTGAACGACCATCAAATTCATCTTGACAGCCTTCCCTTTCAGCGCAATAGGCACGTTAGGTAGAATCCCTAATGGTCGACTGGTTCCTTTGTCAAAACCCGAGAGACGCCTTGTCTCGGGCAAAAGCGCCGGGCAACCCAGTGCTTTCCAAGCAATAGAGGACAGGATACTCACAGATGCCCCTTCATCAATGATAGTTCCAGCCATCACCATTTTGTATATTTGGACTATAATTCTAAATGGTATACTGGCCGGTAACCGGGGTCTGCCCAGTTGGTTCCAATCAAAGGACACAACTAGGTTGCTTGGTGGTGGGACCGAATATACGGCCGGATATGATCCTGACGAAGCTCCTTCCTGCGATAAAGGAGTGGGCACATTGCCCTGATGTTCATCAGAATCGGTGTTGATGAAAAGAATATGGACGGTGTCATCCTTACTCTCTTCTGTGAGGGTGTCAGCCGAAGATGAATCCTCAGTGACTGTGGTATTTGAAGATGAAACTTTTGAAGGGAGAACCGGGTCAACTGCCGTTTCGACCTTTGGACTTTCGTCCGGTCTGGATTCAGTAGGTTCACTTTCAGTGACTGACACTTCAGCTGGCCCTATGAGCGGGACAGCTGTATTTTCAACCAACGAAGGACTTGGCACGAGTTTTTGATATCCAGGAGGAAGTAGCACCGGTGCCACCGGTTGATCTTCCAAAACTCTCTTGGCTTCGTCTAAAAAGGGACAACGGCGAAGGGTGTGATTGCCTTCACACAGTTCGCAGGGGAATCTCATTCCCCTTCGTCGTCTAGGACCTTCACTTTCGCTGGTCGACGGTAAGCATTCAACCTGGTTGTCAGAGGTTGACGCTTCCGAATCGTGCAAACGAGGGGACCAGTCCCTTAGTATCCGGGGAATACTGGGACAATCACGGTGGAGGTGGTCTCCTCTACATATGACACATGGTGATTTGGGCCCGGTCCGTGCTGTGTGTGGGTTTTCGTTAGATGCCTTTTGCTTGCCCCCAGGCGCCTTTGGCTCCTTCTGCTTCTTTTCTTTCTTCTTCTTTTCCTTCTTCTTTTCTATGGGAGCTCTGCTTTTGGCGGCTTGACCTTTCAAAGAAGAAGGATCGGAGGAAGGCTCATAAGAAGTGGAAGGCTAGAGGGTAGCTCTAGACTGGTCTAACTGTTGACTCGACTGTTCAGGAACCGTGGTGGTCTGAACTACAGCGGTTGAGAATAGCCAAATTGGCAGGCCAATTGTCAGTCCTGGAAGCGACAATGTGGCCATGTGGGGCGCACCAACTTCTCCCCAAGAGGAGAAAGGGATAGGGGTCCCATGCTGTGGAATCCCTTGATTGGTGTGTTCCATGTTCTCAACCTTAAGATCAACGTAGGAATTAGGGGTGATTATGTTCCGTTTAAGATGAATTTTATATGACGACGCTTTTAGACACAACTTGCTTTTTCACTTTTTAAGAGTCGAGAAAAAGCTAAAGATGACTCTAGTCTCCTTCGATGTATTTAACGAGCCCGAAGTGACAAATGCTTGGATGGACTTTTTCAGTTATAGAGTTTGAAAAAGGCCAAAAGAAACTACTCTGGAGTTCTAGGCAAGGGTGTGCCAAACCTTTCGCGAAACCACAGAATACGTTTTACGGTACGAGTGGTCGATCTTCGTGAATGTTGTGTTCACTGCATCGCGATCAGTAGGGCGGCCGACACGGCTTCCTATGGATAAAGGCTTTGTTCCTATAGGGGTCCCCCAATATACGCGACGGTAGGCGGGGGCACAAGTCCGTATTAGTGCTATCGTCCCTCAGGAGGAATCACCCACCTTCGTAGAGATCGACAGTCACTATGTTTAACGACGCCGGTTCACGTCTCTACCTAGACCTCTACTGTGTTTCGTTATGTTTCAAAGCGTTGTTAGATAAATTCAGTTCTTTTTAGGTTGATCTTGTTTAGCAGTTTGCCTTTATGGATCACCACGTGATGTATGATACAACTCCTAAATGCAGTCTAAGAATGATAAGCAAGCTTTTTCAATTCTTTCAACTTATGAAAACCTTAACTACTGAAGGAAAAGAAAGACATCATCTTTTCAAACAGATCATAGAGCACACACTGATGCACTTTTCCTAAATCGACATGCAAGCTGTCAAAATGCACATGCACAATGCAAGTATTTCTTTTCTTCTTTCTTAATGTTTGTTGTATGACAAAAAGAAAGCTGTTGTACGATTTCGAATTCAATTTCAAGCGAAAACAAACAAGTATTGTCCAATAATCAAAAGAACACCTTAAGATTTACTCGTTTCAATCACAAGAAATACTGAGATTCGAACCATATAACGAAAGAAAATGCTCAAGCAGCTATGAACAGCGATAAACTAACTCTTAGAATCACACCAACACTTTCTCACAGGTCTGGATTCAAGAGGTCATAGCAAGACTAGTTCACTTTCGCTATGGGAAACTGTGAATGACAGCAAGAAATACAATAAGAACAATCACGGTTTCTTCATACAACTGAGGCGGAATGAAGGCAAAGAGAAGTGGTTTCAGCTGGGTATACAGGTTGACAACAGGCTGCAAAAACAATACTGAAAACTGGGCAAAAGACAGTGGAGAATCCAAGTTGCACAAGGCAAAACTGGATCAGCGTAGGTGCTGCACTGTCAATCTGAGATGCAGCGCAGGTAGCCCCTTCGGGACCTGCGTTGCAGTGCAGGTAGCCTTTGTGGCAGCTGCACTGATGAGACAAGTCACGTCTCTCTCAGATTCCGGGTCACAGTTTGCTCAAAAATGAGCGGTTTTTGGCCAAATCAGAGGCTGTCAGTCAAGTATACACTAGAGGATGATTAAAGGAAGAAGAACACTATCACAAAGAGCTAAAAAGAGTCCTTGTGGATCAGCTCTTCAAATCATAAACACGCCCTGCACTGGGCTAGAGTAGCTGCCCTCTACTTTGCATTCGAAGGACTCGCATGCAGTTCGATTCGGTACTCTTTTGTTTAAGAAATGAATAGCAAGAAACACAAGCTACCAACAAGACACGCTCCCCAGCGGAGTCGCCAGTCTGTTGTGGGGGAAAGTATCCAACTCGGAATGACCCTAACCCACTCTAAGGGTGACAGTTCCTTAGCAACAGCTGAAAGCAAAGCTATCTAAAGTTTCTTCTTTATGACATGCAAGAGATAAAAGGAAGAGATCCACTTACCAATGTCTTGCGCAAATGGTCGATCCAATCTCCTTTGATTGCCGCTTGCTCCCAGCTCCAAGTCTTTTCACGGGCCCAGCTACACGAGATCCTGCAAATAAGACAAGAAAAGGAAACTACAAGAAGCATGCATGCATAACTGATTCAAGGATTAGCATAAATCAAAGACGCAAGTAAGACAATACACTATTGAAACACATGCGAATAGAAGAACCTCAAATGCTTTATTAATATATGGAAGTAAGGTTCAGGCGGTGATACAACCATGAGAGGTCCAATCCAGCATCACCTTCCCGACGGAGAGAAATCTCTTCTTCACCTCCCTCAAGCAATCACCCAATTCTCACAACTGTAAACCAACAGCAATTCTTCGCGCTAAATTCCGGCCTCCAGATCCCATGGGATGAGATCCTTATATAGAGTTTTGGAGTGAAGATAAGTCAGCTTGATGTGTGACTTGTTGTCCTCTTCAACTCCAGTTGTTCTTCAGTCCTTCACTCAGAGTTTCTGCCTTCCACTTGGAGTTTTAGAAGCTCTTAACTCATCATTAGGCGAATCATATGATCAAGTGTCTTTTTAGAAGCTTCCTGGGCACTGGCACTTTGAGAAAAAGATTCCTCCACATGTCCAAGTACGCCCAACGCAGGTATCCTTTGTTCTACCTGCTATGCATAGCAGGTAGCCTTTGTTGTACCTGCTATGCAGCGCAGATGCCTAGTGGAGCAGCTGCTTTGATCCAAAATTGACCTGTTTTTGAGTGTTTTTCAGTGGAGAACTGGTTTGCAGTGTTGTGGTTTGCTGACCTTGTTCCTCTAAGGGTAAGAACAACATGTTTAGGGACTTTGGATCCCTTAGATTATTGACATTTCATGCCCTATGCTGTAAGGCACAAAAATGTCTATAACACGACCCTCCGTGTGTGTTAATCCAACTACATTATCAATGAAGAATTTTGTTCCAGTTGTATCAATTAGCTCTTCAATCTACACTCACTTGTGAAGAATTATAAAGAACTTGGAGGAGTCTTCCCAAAGGATACGAAGATACGAGGCCCAACCCAAGGTTTCAGTGAGATTAGGATGTAGCCTAGCATTAATTTATGAAGTGGAAATGAGGACACTTTCTCGAACTCATGAACCATAAAGTGTTAAAATTTTAAGTTTTGGTTTATCAAAAATTATCTTTATTATTTATAGAAATAAATGCTATAATTTTTTATTAAAAAAATTGGCAACTCTAAATTGGATCCCCTTAGAAGAATTACCATGTCAACTTCTCAGAAAAAATTTTAACCTTGCAAAATCCTAAAAGTTTTATAACTAGGGCTAATAGGAAAAATAAAATTGAAACATCATACTATAAAGTTTCGTTTAAAAAAGAGGATTTATTCAACGAGAAACTCAAGGAATTAAATTCAAAAAGGATTTTAAACCTTCAATGTCAATCAAAGATTCCACAACTTCTTTTGTCCAAGAAACTAATTTTTTAGTAGATCTATCATTAGCTAGTTTTTCAATAACACCTATGAGTCAAGCTCCCCCTAGAGTTAGCATATCTACTTCCGTAAGGGCACCTAACTTGAATACTCCAACTTCTCTTAAGATGAATTCTTGGGTGAATGCTCGTTATAAACATTTGGTCTTACCAGCAAATTTACATGACATTCCTCTAAAATATGATAGAAAAAATTCTAAAATTTAATGGAGAATGAGATAAAAATGCACCTATACCTATTTGTAAAGAATCAATAGATAGAAATACTCGCTTTAAATATGCATCACATGTAGCTCATCCCATGTAGGGATATGGAACCAAAAGGAATGATCGCTTAGAAATTGCCCCTGCTTTTGGTGTTGTTTCTTATATCATCTAGTTGCTTTCCAAGATTGTACAGATAACTTAGAAGAAGAAGATGATGATGTTTGTATGTGAATGTTCATGTAAATCCTATAAGTTAATGCATGAAAAATCCATTGCCTTGACCCAACATTCATCCATTGCATTGACCCAGCATTCATCTTTGCCTTGACCCAGCAATCCAAGAAAGTATGTCAGTTCTCCAAGCAAGGACATTTCGAATTCTTTCTGCATTACCAAGGCAAAGCTTTGACTCATAACTTCTTCATTGCTTCCAAAGATAATATCATCTACATACACAACAAGTATTAGCAATTTGTTATTTTCAATTGTTATATAGAGATTGCTATCTGCTGATCCTCTTGAAAAACCTTGTTGATGAAGGTATTTGTCCAACCGATAGTACCAAGCCCTTGGAGCTTGTTTAGGCCCATAGAGAGCCTTTTTAATTCTGCATACAAGATTTGGATCATTTCCAAGGATAAAGCCATCTGGTTGCTCAATGTACACTTCTTGTTCTAAGTCTCCATTCAAAAAGGCTGATTTCATGTCCATTTGAAATACTTTGAATTTTTGAAAGCTAGAGAGGGCAAGGAACATTCTGATGGCCTCAAGTCTAGCTACGGGAGCAAAAGTTTCTTCAAAGTCTATTCCTTCTTGTTGAGCATACCCTTTGCAAACAAGCCTGGCCTTGTTTCTAATAACTTCCCCATTTTCATTCAACTTGTTCTTGAAGATCCATTTTGTTCCTATGACATTCTTATCTTTTGGTCTAGGAACCAACTCCCAAGTGTTGTTCTTTTCGATCTGCTCAAGTTCTTCATCCATTGCCTTGACCCAGCATTCATATTTGCACGCCTCTTTTACATTTTTTGGTTCAGTGGAGGAGAGCAATGCCAAATAGCTTGAGGCTTCTGCAATCGTTCTTCTAGTTTGTACACCTGCTTCTTTCTGCCCCAAAATCTGAGATTTTGGATGATTTTTCTGCACATACGTGGATGGAGTCTTCTCTTCTATCCTTATCTGTTCCACTGGTGCCTATTGAGGTTCTTCTTCATCATCAGTTTGATTTGGAGGGTAGTCTTCATCTTCTTCTATATTTTCATAATTTACTTGCCTAGGAACGTTTCCTTTTTCATCAACCACAACATCAATGCTGTCAACAATTCTTCCAAGTCTTTTATTGTAACATATATATGCTTTGCTGTGGGGATAATAACCAAGAAGAATGCCTTCATCAGCTCTAGGTTCAAACTTGCCAAGATGTTCATCATTATTCTTAATGTAGCATTTGCTTCCAAAAATTTTGAAATGTTTTACCGAGGGAGTCTCACCATACCAAAGCTCATGAGGGGTTTGAGTGCTATTTACCCAGACATTTGTTTTGTTGAGAATAACCACCGCAGCATAAGCCGCTTCACCCCAGAAGGTTGCGGGAGTTCCAGACTCATCAAGCATAGCACGAGCCATTTTTTGAACTGCTCTGTTCATTCTTTCCACTACTCCATTTTGTTGAGGAGTCCTAGCTGTAGAGAATTCCCTTCTTATTCCATGTTCTTCACAGAAATCGAAAAACTCATTTGAGGTAAACTCCCCACCTCTATCAGACCTGAGGCATTTAATTTTGCGATCTGATTCGTTTTCAACCAATGCTTTGAAAGATTTGAATTTTTCGAACGCTTCATCTTTGTGCTTCACCAGTCCTATCCAAACCATCCTGGAAAAGTCATCAATGAATAATATAAAGTATTCTTCTCCTCGAGGTGACCTTTTCCTAGATGGACCACATACATCTGTATGAACTAGCTCAAGAGGCCTGCTAGCTGATCCTTCCTTCTCAGGAAAGTTAGTTCTAGTTTTCTTACCAAACTGACATGATTTGCATATGGTGTTGTCTGGAATTTTGATATCTGGAAGACCACGAACTGCCTGGTATTTGCATGCTTTCCTTATTTGTGAAAAGCTTAGATGCCCCAACCTCTGGTGCCATAACCAGTGTTCATCATCCTTGCTCAAATAGCATTGTTGTTGTCCTTCTTCAAATATGTATAGATTATTTGGAGTTCTTCTACCTTTGATCATTGTTTCACCTGTATCAAGATCGCGAACACGACATCCATTTGATCTAAATATTACCTCGGTTCCTTGATCGCACATCTGACTGACACTCAGAAGATTATGCTTCAATCCATCAACATACAACACATTTCCAGCTTTGACCTTTTCTTTCAACCGAGCAATACCTTTTCCTTTTATGGCTGCAGGGGAATCGTTTCCAAAACAAACCTTCTTCCCTTTTTCTAATGCAGTATATGATTCAAGTTTTTCTTTATCCCCTATCATATGCTTCGAACATCCGCTGTTGATATACCATAGATTTTCCTGTCCTTCTGCATAAAAATCTATCCCACATCTTTCTGGTTGTCGTTCCTTCATTCTCCATGTTGAGGTTTGTTCCTTCTGAGTTGTCTTCCAAAACCTGCTCCTACATTCAGAATATTCATGACCAAAGTTATTACAAATAGAACATTCAACTTCATTTTCAAGGGCCGAAAAGTTGTTATAGGTCCTTTTCGTGATCCCAGTCATATTCCTTTGTTTTTGGGCTTCTCTAGTCATGATTGTTTTATAGGCAACACATTGAGCTGCTTTGTGACCAAAATTATGGCAAGAGAAATATTGCCCATTGAAGAAACTCCTGCGATTATCAAATCTATCATCCAACCGATTGTAGTTTCTACTGACATCCATTCTTGAGGCAAATTGAGAAGATTTTACCTGTGGCTGATTGTAGCTTCTATTTGTCCTTAAGGTAGCTTGCCCCCGATTTTCTTGATAGCCTTTGTTTGTTCTTGAGGTAAATTGTCCATGATTTATCTGATGATTTCTATTAGGCCTTTGCTTGCTCCTCCTTGCTGCATCAAGATAACTTTTGGATGTGGATGCTTGAGATGTTTCTCCATTATATCCCAGACTTGTCTTGATTAGTGGAGAACGCTGCACATTGATAATCTCATCCAGAGTTTCAGATCCTTTAACAAATTTAAGATTAATAGCTTTTGTTTTCTCAATCTCCTTTCTAAGACAAACGATTTCACATTCCAATTTTTCAAGATGTTTTTCCCTTCCAGCCAGTTGACATTGTAGAGAATCAATAATTGCACTTTTCTCTTCTAAGAAAACTTTGAGATCAGACATGTCATTATAAAAACCCTCTACATCTATAGCATCCATATACTCATCATCTTCAAAAGCCATTAAAAGTTTATACTCATTACCTCGTTCATCTTCGTCACTATTTGAGAGTCCATCACTATCTTCATGAGTGTAATAGCTTTTCTTATTTGGATTCTGTTTCTTGTTCCATCTAACAGGTTCCTTTCCTTTGTCAGTCTTATCTTTATGAGGACACTTGGCAGCATAGTGACCTACTCTTCCACAAGCAAAGCACTTGAAAGGTAACTTACCTCGGAATCGTCCAGCACCCCTTTGAAGATTTTTGACAAAATTTGATTCTTCTTCTTCTTCTGATATGTGTCCTGACTCATAGTGGTCTCCTTTCCCGGAAGCCTTGAAGGCATCTTCTCTCCTGTCTGAAGGTCCTCCTTTCCTCATTTCATAAGCAGTTAGAATTCCATGCAACTGTGACATTTTAAGGTTTTGAAGATTCTCCTTTTCTTCTATTGCAGAAACTTTAGACTCAAACCTAGGGGACAAAGATCTTAGAACTTTTTCAACTACAACAGCCTCTTTTACTTCTTCACCCAGATTTTTCATACAATTAACAATCTCATCTACACGAAGAAAATAGTTAGCCACACTTTCATCATTATACATTCTGAGATTTTCGTACTAAATTCTGAGTGTTTGAAGTTTTGCTCTTTTTACCTGATCATCTCCTTCATAGCTCAGAACAATCTTGTCCCATATTTCTTTTGCGGATTTATACTGCATAACTTTTACAAATTCAGATTGCGACAGACATCCCAATAGAGTATTGACCGCCTTTGCATTTGTTTCATATTTCTTCTTCTCAGCCGGATCTGTAGGAGTTGCTGCTGGAAAAGTATATCCTGTATCTATGATATCCCAGACTTTTGTACCCAAAGATTGAAGATAGGCAGTAACTCTTACCTTCCAATATACGAAGTTTGTCCCATCAAAAACCGGTGGCCTGATAGATGCTTCCCTCTCGTAGTTGCTCATGATGAAAGATCTTCCTTCAAGCGATCAAGTTGTTTCAGAAGGACCGGCTCTGATACCAATTGTTGGAAATAATACTGAGAGGGGGGGTGAATCAGTATTATCAAGTCAAATATTTCCTTTTTGAATTCCAGATGATATGCGCTACTTCAGTTAATAAAAACCGCGTATATATGCAACTACAGATAAAGAAACACGTGTATACAAAGCAGACTTATAATTTGATTTATCTTTCAGATGTCAGTTATTAATCTGTGTATCAGAAGCAAATAAACAAAGCAGAAGATAGTCACACACAAGAACACAAGACATAAGGAGGAAACCCAATGTGGGTGAAAACCCCCTGCTGCAATTCGTCTCTATCTTCTTTTTAATTAGAAACTTCTCTTTACAATTTTTTGTACTGGTGCAGTCTTTACTAGTACGCAGGCTGCAACCTACAGAGAGCTACAACTCTCTCTCGTTCTCCAGCTTTCCTGGAAGGGAGCTCCAACCCCCTTAGTTCTTGTACTAGCTTGAGATACTAGTACGCAGGCTCCTACCTGCAGAAGGCTGCAACCTTCTCTTTGCTTTCAGGGACCTCGTTTCATTAATTTTCAGACTAGATCCACAAGTAACATCAATCAAATATCAAGTATTTTTGCATAATCCAAACTCCTTTTCACCGATCAAAAGCTGAAGCAAATAAGCACTTCTCTGACCACTGTACCCAAAACACAGTAACTGTAATCAAACACCAATTCTGAACCCAGAACACTGCAGCAATAAAACAGAAGCAACTAGAACATAAATCAATATATATACGCTACTTCACTGTTCAGAAACCTGCGAGTATATGCTTCTGTACCACAACCAACCTGCGTATACGCTTCTTTCATTCACAGAAAAAGCGTGTATACGCACCTGTGATTCACTGAACCTGCGTACAGATCTATAAGGGATAATTTATTCTTTTAAGCATTCAGACATTAGTTAACCCAGATTTATAGATCAAAAGAGCACCACATATAATAGATCAACATTATACAGAGATACCAATGTTCAAGCCTTGAGATTTTGATCCATTAATAGCCCTTATCCTTCTTGCACCTAGGTTCCTCCTTTTTCAGATCTAGATCTGCACCATAACCTGATCACACGTATTCCAGATCTAGCACAATATCAGATATTCAATAATTCAGATGGTGCCTTGCCACATGATCTCCTTCCTCTTTTATAGATATAGGCCTTGCACAATACCATGGTCCAAAACCATAATAAACAATACCAAGGGCCCAAAAACCTGGGGTCAACACTTCCGACGAGATACAATGGTCCACAACCATAGGTTCAAATTCCAAGGACTAACAACCACGGACCAAAAATAAGTTTCCCACCATGTACGCGCTTTTATGTGCATAAAAGTGCGTGTATACGCATACGCGACTTCGGAACGTATAACCCGCGTGTATACGCATCTTATGCAAGGTGTACCTGCGTATACAAGATTTCCTTCATTATGAACACCTGAACTGAGATCTGTCACCAAAGTGAGTTGCCATCAAGGACAACACATGTACCATAGCACCATACCTGTGCCAAAATGCCAACATCTCCTAATCCAACCTCTTGTGTGAAATCATTTTAATTTATTGGAGTACAATAATGAAATGAGTAGTTAGGAGTTGATAGTCGATGAAGATAGCTATCATTGAGTTCAATTGGTTAGGTGATGCATAAAATAATCTTCACACCAACCAAAGAATCTATAGTATAACAAAAATTATTATGATGATAATATTGATTATACTGAAAAATATCCTTGGGTCTTGCAATATATATATTGTGCAAACGTTATAGAACTTGAAATGAAAAAAAAGTATGATTTAAGACTTAGAAGGGATGCAAAGCAACCAGAAGTAACCAAGGCTCAGGATGATAAAATACAAAAGGGAATAAAATATAATAACCATAACTATAAGGCTGGTAAAAATAGGGTTATTCATGAGAAAGAGATGGAATAAATTGCAATGAAAAATAAACAAAATTTTGATTTGAAAAATGAATTGAATAGAGTTAAATTCCAATTCCACTTGATGAGATTATGAAAAATCCTTCATATAAAAATGAAGTAGACACTTTTTTGTTAAAGTATAGGACTCCTCAAGAGTCAAGTAATGCTTTAATCAAATATGTAATTAATATCCAATATGATTCTCCCAAGGTAATAATTTTTCCTTGTGTTGAAAAGGAATGAAATTTAATCCCTCCTTTCTACATCAATTTGAAAATTCAAGACATAACTTTTCATAATTATATGTTAGATTTAGGAGCTTCAAATTACCTTGTGCCCAAAGAAATCATGGAAAAATTGGGGTTGTATGTCGCAATGAAATGTAAATCTATTTATTCTGTTGATTCTCGACGAGTCAAATACTTTGGAGTGATTAAAGATCTAGTGGTGGTTCTAGCTCAAGTTCTAATAAAGAGTGTGGTCATGGATGTAGTAGTAGTTGATGTTCCTATCATTTATGGTATGCTTCTATCAAGGTCTTGGAGATCTAAATTTGGAGGCACATTGCAACTTGACTTATCATACTCCATTGTACCTGTATTTGGAGGGAAGATTCATATATTGTACAAAGAGTCTTTCTTAGACTATATTTTTAGTAAATAGGATCCAAACAAATTTTCAGTATATTGAATGAACAATAATCTTGGAAACGTTATTTTAAAAATGTCAGATTAGGATTGGATTTGGAAAGAAATAAATTTTTATTGTAAAATTAGTGTACATAGTGATAATGTTATATAGAAAATGTTTTTCAATGGAGCTTCATCCAAAGATGGATCTAAAGCTGGTGTGGATTTCATTTCTCCAAATAAAGAAATGTCACTTTACCATTCAAATTAAATTTTGAAACAACTAATAACATGGTAGAGTATGAAGCATTTTTCTTAGGGCTTCAATCAGCTCGAAGGTTAAATCTTCAAAATATCTCAGTTTTTGGGGATTCTGAATTAGTTATCAAGAAAATCATTGGTATGTCATCCCATACATCCTCACCTTAGGGAATATAGGAATAAAGTATGGTATTTTAGACAAAAATATTTCTCTACAATTAATTTTATTGTTTCCTCGCAAGAAAATAATAAATTAGTAGATGATCTAGTGATAACCACTGCAAATTTTAGAACACTTGAAGTGATAAAGATAAATATGAGACTGAAATTTTATAAAGACTAAGCATACCTGATAATGTTAAGCATTGGTAGGTATTTGAAGAAAATCAACAAACAAAAAGGTTTATAGAGATGTTGGGTGAGTTCTCATACTTTTGCATTGATGAGGAAAAAGACCACACTAATGTAAATGTAAATGTTTAAGTTTTAAAACATAAAATTTCTAACTATGATATTCTTCAACTGAAGAATAACTATATCCCTAGAAGGTTGGTCCCTTTAGAGAAATTTTTTATCAGAAAAATGTTATTTCATCTCCCATGCTCAAGCCTTTAAATGAAGACATAGAGGATGTGAACCTTAATGTAAGTGAAAATATGAAGTTGGTAAATTTATTGAAATCCCTGTCAGAAGAAAAAAAAATATATATATATTGCTCTTTTAAAGGAGTACATTGTTTTTTTTCTCTCTTTTTTTTTTCAGTTATGATTATTTAAAATATTATGATAGAGAAATTATTGAGCATCATAATCCTTTGAAAGAGTGAATTAAACCTTTGAGGAAGAAACTGTAACAAGGGAATCTCATACTACTACTCTCAATTCAAAAGGAATTCAAAAATCTATTGGATGCTAGAATTATTGGGCCTTTAAGTATTCTAAATAGGTATCTAATTTAGTACCATTTTGCAAGAAAAACAAATAAATTGGGTTGTGTCAATTTTATAAACTTTAACAAAGCCTCTTTGAAGTACAATTACTTTTTACTAAAAAAGGATTTCATTTTGCAGTGGGTAGTGGGTACTCATTAGATTTATGTAAAATCAAATAGAAGTCCCGAAGGACAACATATATAAGACTTCTTTTACAACTCCTTGGGGAACTTTTATGTATGAAAAAATTCCCTTTGGTTTAATGAATTTTGGAGCAGCATTTCAATGGGTAACAAACATAGCTTTCATGGATGAAAGGGATCATTTTATAGTGATTAATTTAGATGATATAATTTTAATATCTAATTTAGATTCATAACATTTGAGACATCTAAAACAAGTGTTTAACAATTGTAGTACATATGTTCTTTCACTAAATCCTTGAAAATATTTCTTCATTTTGTTATAACCCTATATGTCACTCCAATATGGTGAGAGAAACCCTAGTTAAACTTTCCTCAGTTGTTGGCTAGAATGATTCCCCTTTCACCCTTTTTTTAACTTATATGGGTCTTACAAGGATTTTATTGGATGTTATAGGATTGAAATTACATAATTGAGGAATTTTTCATAATTATTTTGTCACAATTTCATAATTATGAAATAATAATTATTACATAATTGAGAAAAATCTTCTAGAGTTTGTCTTCCCAAGGAGATCAATGAAACCTCCTTGTGTATGAGTTGGCAAGGGGATGATTATTGTAGAAGTTTCATAACTTATCAAGCCCCTAGGTTTCTAGATGCATTCACCTAGGGGATGGAAAAATCCAATATAATGAGAGCCTCTCAAGGGAAGAGATATATATAGAAAGAGAGATAGGTCAGTCACATTATTGGTTTTAAATTAGACTTCCATTGTATGCAAGACCAACCTTGTCTTTCAGTGTATCTAGGAAGTTGTCAATTCAAGGATCGAGGAGGATTCACAAAGAAGTTGAGGTAAAATTTGTACCATTGTTCTGATTTAATAAAAGTGTATGTTTTTTTCCTTCCTATGTATGTTTTTTGATAATTATATGCATATGATTTGTACTTTGTACTATGCATGTTGACTCCCCCTTTGTGGAGGATGAATTATTGTCTTGTAGAGTGGTGACTATGTGTAGGAGCTTGGATCTAGAAGTGAGAGGATTGGGATATTTGGATATGAGTCCAAGGTTGCTTCAGATCTACTCCATAAACATGTGAGGTATTATGTGCACACTTATTACATATTATATAGACTTGGTTTTCATGTGTTTGTATTAAGTCTTAACAATTCACATAGGCTACACCCACTATCTAATCAATTAAATGTGTTATACAGGATCTACGATTGCAGATAAAAGTTTCTCCCCTAGGTCAGTGGCTAACCTAGAACAATAGAGAGACAAGGAACCCAACTTTTTTCCTTAAATTAAATAGATGACGAAGTGAGGCCTACCTAAAATCCCTCACACACTTTGCTCCTTCTTTATCTTGGAAGCTTTGATTTTAGCTCTGAATGCCAAATTTATAACCTGTGCATTCAGATAGCACAAGCCAAGAAACTACGAGATCTACGCAGTATCATCTAAATACTTCATTCAATATATCAACATGGTATTGAAATATATGGAATAACAACATCACATATAGGAAAAACAATTAATTATTTACATTAATATAAATGGAAGGAGATTAAAACCATAAGTAGCAGTTGATCTTGTAGAAGATCTCATCCAAGTTGTTGCCTTGTCCTTTCCTTGTGTTGGGAATGGGTTCCCCTAGAGTCAATTTTGGGGTCAAAAGCCAAAGTTTTGGGGTAGAAAGCCCAAATTTTGTATGAAATAATGTAAATTATCCGCATTTTGTGGTCTCGGAGCGTGAAGATGTAAAGAGTCATTAAGGGTTTCCGCTCTTCTTTTGTCTAAGTCATGTCGACTTTAGAGATCTACCCATGGTCCGCGAACCATGGGATTGTATAAAAAGAAGTCCTAGAAGAATCTCTTAGTAGTTCAATTCAGTAGATCATGGATGAGTCATTGATGTAATGGGTCTATGAGATCTAAGAGCGAAGATTCTTAGCGTAGGAAGAGGCTCTACAGCTGAGTGCACAAAGGCCTAGGGTAGAAGTCCACAGCTGAGTGTGCGGACCCCTGCAGCTGTGTGCACAAGGAAGTTAGAGTCTATACTGGAAATTTGGATTACCAATAAAGAGAAGTATTATGGAATTACCTGTGTATTTTACTTATGTTAATTGCATGTGATTATGTTACGTTGAACATTGGGTTTATGTTTTAGTGTTATTTTAATGCGCAAATCTATATGTTTCTCTTTGTTATATGAACGCAAGCAAATATATATGTTTACACTAAGATAATCATAATTACATGTTAAGACTATACGAAACTAAGCTAATCTAAGTAAATACAAAAGTAAGAGTAATTACAGAGGTGCATAAGTGCCTGATCTATCTATTTAGGGTACGCGAAGGACAATCGTAGAGCTTCATGGAGGACTCCAGGACGATTAAGAAAGGTGTATTGATAAGCCCTAAAGGGCTTATTGATCTGTGCAAAGGTAGAGTGAAGGTCTAAAAGTGACATCGCTACCATCTCAGGGTGCGGAAACTTGGTTCCTACATCCCCCCATACTGCTTCGAGTGAGACTTCAGTCCGCGTTCCGTGGATTGATGCCAAAAGGGCTAGTAGTGTAGGTATTTGCTTAGCTACTTAACGTTGACCCTGGGTCAGGGCCCACCAAGCCAACAAATGGTTATGTCGTTGGGACTGGGATCTACGTAAAGAGATGTGCGATGTCGCATCATTGGAATCCAACTAAGAAAGAGATCAAAGACTTGTTGGATAGAAAGATCCACAACTTCGTGGCACAAGAAAACATGAATCTGCGATTGACGAAAGAACAGTGGTTGGAAAGATACATGTACACAGAAATACATGAGATCTTCTTTTTTTCCTTCCTAGTTGAGTTGTACGAGTGGATCAGGAAATTGGCAAACGCCCAAGGGAGGTGGAGGCTTGACGGTCCAATAGTCTGGACCTCGAAGTTAGTGCGAATATTAGGAACCTCTGAAGATAAGATCATGCACGTTGTCGATCATTGGCTCGATCGTATCATAGGAGGGTTCATGATAGAGTTCACGGTCGATACCTCAGTTAGTTACAGTGAAGCAGAGCGCTGCTTCTTCAAGGAGCCACGAGGTAAGTATTTAAAATTGTTAAATACTTGGATTAAGATGCTCTTAGGTGAAAAGTGAGTTATGCAGCTACCTTGATGATTGGGACTACGCAAAGTGGAAGGACATTCAGGAATAAGGGAAGAACAGACCCTGAATATGGCCCGCTAATTGAACCTCCTTTGAGTGACGACGAGGAAGAAGCACATGCATCTTCGCAGAGCATCGTTCAGTTGATAAAGCAAGGGTTCCCGCAAATACCTCATCCACCCACATCGCCTCCATCTTCACCTCCACCGCATACGCCTTCGCCTACACCACCACCACCGTTCAATATGGTGAACTCCATAAAGCTACCTGTGTTCAAGGGTGTGGGAAATGAATATTCGGACTAGTTTTGGTTCGTCGCGAAGGTTGTATGGGAAGCTCAAGGTATCACAGATGATCAAATGAAGAAAATAATGTTGGTTAGTGCTTTTAAGGACTGCACACTAACGTGGTACATTAAGTACTACACTGATAACCTGATGTCTGCGTTGGTAGATATCCAAACTGCGCTAAATAAGGAATTCAATAGACCTAAGTCTGAAGCGCAATCAATTGTGGGATTCAAAGAGATCATGATGAAGCTTGGTGAGACACCTTGGGATTTGGATCAGAGATTGAAGTGTACGATCTGCGAGGCTAACATGAATATGACTGATGGGCAGCACCATGAATGGTTTGTGGCTTTGCTCCTGCCTCATCTAAGGGTTGTGTTATCACAACAGAAGATTGGGACCCAAGTGGAAGCTCTGGAAATCACGATGAGATTGCATGAGACACCAATACAAGATGCTAATCTATGGGTTCAGCAGATTCATGCACAGTTGCAAAACCTTTGCCTAGAAATGTACAGTCTGAAGAAAGATAGAACAGATCGGCCTGAGGTGCATGAAGAAGTTTGGTGCCTAAAGTGCAAAATCCAGGGGCACGACAAATATCATTGTCTAGTTTTCGCAAATTATGTTGCAGCAGGGGGACCAAAGCCTCTAAGGTTGGAAACTCCAACAGGCCCAAGTATAGGGCCCGTGCTATGGGGTGCTATCTGTCAGGTAGTTGGAAAACATGTGACAGACAATTGCCATTTGCTACAGAAATTTGTACAGACACCGCAACAGCTTTTCTGCAACTTCTGTCAATCAGTGGGTCATGATGGGCGCAATTATTGTAGTTACAAACTAATGATGGATAGAACACCTGCATATAGGATGTAGGCAGAACCTAGCCTTCAGACCAAGGCACTGGAGGAGCGTGAGGCGAGTATCAGGGGCGTGGATGAGGACGAGGTGGAGGAGGACCTGGTAGAGGTCGAGGGAAGGTCATTTGTTACAATTATGGGGGACCAGGACACTACGTGCGAGACTTCCCGAATCCGATGTGGTTGTCATGCCACTATTGTACTCAGTTTGACCACGCGACAGAGGATTGCCCTATATTGTTAGCTAAGATATGCGAGAAGGGGGCACAGCCTCAGAAACCGACTCAGAACTTGCAAATGATGAGGGCTGAGCCTCACGAGGAAGATCCTAAGGTAAATATTGTGCTGCGGAGTGGAGTGACGACTGGTGAAGATAAGGGGAAGCAGCCTGAAGAAGGTGAGTGGGTCCGCAAAGCACCAGAAAAGGAGACCGGGTTTGATCTAGAAGGCACGAAACAAACATTTATGGAAGCGAAGAAAATTTTCGCCAAGGCCTCTACCTTAAGGAGTCAGGAGAAGCCAGTTGAAGAAATGGACCCATCCATGATTACCACGTTCTTGGAGACCTGCATGAAACTGCTACGTGATATCAAGGCTATGAAGGGACTACAGGAGCTGATCAATAGGTGCGCTGGGAAGAAAAATGCTACTGACGGATCGTGCGTAGTCAGAAAGATTGGCAGGCATAAGACAAGAACAAGGCGTGAGATGAGGCTTACTACGCAGATAAGCGAATATGATGGATCAAGTTATTTTAGATTTGGGGTCAAACGTGAACATTTTCCGAAAATAGACATGGGAGAGAATGGGTAGACCTACGCTACAGTGGTCTCTGATTCAGTTAAGGATGGCGAATCAGCAAAAAATAATCCCATGGGGAGGTTTCAAGGGGTAGTAATTGATATTGAAGGTGCGAGTGCACTAGATGATTTTGAAGTGAGAGAAATTGTGGATGACAGCAATCCCTACCCTGTGCTCCTTGGGATCAATTGGGCCACTGACATGAATGGGGTAATCAATCTAAAGAAGTGGAGGATGATATTTGAGAAGAAATCGTTCCACGTAGTGGTGCCACTGGACCTTGCAGAAGGACCGCACTATACTAAACTGGTCTACGATTATGAAAGTGATGCCAATTTGGACCAGATTTACAAGATAACAGTGTGAGATTAGGATTGGGTGAATCCAGCAGCAGATGGATGTATTTCATGGGACTGTGAAAGTTCTTGCACATCAAATTCAGATGAAGAAGTGGAGCACTGGCATAATCAACTGCATGAAGTATCTACATTGTGCTGTAATATGATGACTAAGTCATTGCACTATGTATCGTCAGAGGTAATAAATCTGCGTTATTATGATGGTTTAACTGATGTTGATCACTTTTTGGATGCATTTGAGAGAGAAGCGTCAAAGAAGCATCACTTCCAGGCCTTGGACTGGGCGCTGCATGCTACGCCTGTAAGATGGTGGGGCACACATAAGGACAGTTTTGATGATTGGCATGTATACAGAAAAATGATGAGAGTGTGGTTTGGCCACCCACAAGTGTGGCTAACAGAAAAATATGATGGGAGGAATGATCTGCGTGACCATCTGGCCAAATGGACTGAAGCGTATGGAGCAAAGCCTCAGCTAGAGTGGGTACATCTGTTTTGTCATACTTTGGATGTTATACTGATGAATTGGTACTTGGAGATGGAACTACGCTATGGCACTAAAGAGTGGGATGTTTTGCGCGAAGGATTTTTTATGGCGTTCAACTTTGAGGATGGGTTTGAATGTATCGATGAAGCGTTGCAAGAGGTTAAAGCAGCGATCTTCAAGATACCACAGGATCCTCTAGATTTGATTCAACATGATTGGACTACCCAGCTTAGCCACGTGCTGGAGTGCTACAATGTAACAGTGGAAGAAGAAGGCGAAGACCTGAGGAAGATTAATATTACAGAGACTGAAGGTCACCACGAAGTTGAGGGACCACAACTAGAGAACCCAAACATAACTGAGCTGCTCAAAACCAGACAAGTGAACATTGGCACGGAGGCAGAGTTGAAGTTTTCAAAGACTGGGGACTACTGGGACGATGCGACAGTAGATAAGGTCGTCGAACTACTCCTTGAATATCAGGATATGTTCCCCACAAAGTTTTCATATCTAAAAGGGATAATAGGGGACTTGGGTGTCATGAAGATCACTCTAAAACTAGACGCGAAGCCAATTAAGCAAAGACCTTACCGCCTCAATCCAAAGTATAAAGAAAGGGTCCATTTAGAGTTGGATAAAATGCTTGTCGTAGGTATCATTGAACTAGTCGAGGAGTCTGATTGGGTAAGCCCAATGGTAGTTCAGGACAAGAAACAGAAGGATGAGATATGGATATGCGTAGATCTCCGGAAGTTGAATGATGCCTATGTCCATGATCCCTTCCCAACTCCGTTCACTGATGAGGTGTTGGATAATGTTGGCAGCCAAGAAGCATATTCATTTACTAACAGGTTCTCAGGGTACCATCAGATCAAGATCGCATCGAAGGATAGGAGTAAGACGACCTTCGCAACTGAATGGGGATGCTTCCAGTATATGGTGATGCCTTTTGGGCTGAAGAACGTGTCAGCAATATTCTTGTGTGTTGTCATCACAACCTTCAAAGATTTCATTCACAAATTTCTGGAGATATACTTTGACAATTGGATAGTGTTTGGACTCGTAAAGCACCATGTAGCAAGTCTGCGCTTGATGCTAGATACATGCCAGAGGTACTAGATCATACTCAATCTGAATAAATGTTTGTTTTGCATCCATTTTGGGATCTTTCTGGGTCACGTGGTATGCAGAAAATACTTGATGGTAGACCCTACAAAGATCGTGGTTATAATCAATTTTGAGGCACCAAGAGGTGTGAAACAGTTGCACGCAACATTGGGGCATATCGGGTACTATAGAAAGTTCATCAAAAGCTATGTCCAGATCACCACACTGATGGAGAAAATATTGAAAAAGGATGCTACATTCTGCTGGAATGAGGAATGTCAGAAAATCTTGGATGTGGTCAAAGAGAAGATGGTCACTGCATCAATCCTAGTCTTCCCAGATTAGAAGAAGGAATTTCATGTGCATGTGGATGCATTATGTATTACGCTAGGAGCAGTACTGACATAGGTTGTTGAGGGGGAGTTGGATCACCCAATAGCATTTGCAAGTAGGAAGATATCTAAAGCTGAGAAAAATTATTCCACGACAGAGTGCGAAGGTTTGGATATGGTATACGTGCTCCAGAAGTTTAGGAACCACTTGCTATGCAGACACTTTAAGATGTATACAGACCATTCTGCATTGAAATACTTGGTGAACAAGCCTATGTTGGGGGGAGGAATATGAATATGGTTGTTTATGTTTCAATAATATGATTATGAAGTTAGTATGAAACCAGGACACTTGAATGTTGGACCGGATCGACTGTCGTGCATTAAAACTGGAGAAGAGCCTACTAATTTGGAGGAAGGACTCCCTCACACACAGCTCTTTGCAATACGCATCGTGGATAGTAAATTTGAAGATATTATACACTTTTTGATGACAGGAATGGCTCCGGAAGGATATACAATTCAACAGAAGAAGGAACTAGTGGTGCGCGCGACAGAATTTTCTATCATTGCAGGGCACTTGTACAAAATGGGATCAGATTAAATATTTTGACATTATGTGCCAGAGTTTGAACGAAACAGAATCCTCTCTGAAGATCATGGCGGAGCCGCAGGAGGTCATTATGTAGGAAAAGCAACAGTGCAAAATATTCTATGTGCTAGGTTGTGGTGGCTGACCTTGCATAAGGATTCAAAAGCATATTGTAGGGCATGTGATCCATGTCAAAGGAGTGGCAGGCCATCGCGGAGGGATGAGCTACCTTTGAATCCGCAGGTTACGTTACAACCATTCGAAAAGTGGGCAATTGAATTTGTGGGACCGATTCAGCCTCTAGGAAAGAAGACAGGTGCACGGTACATCATCACCGCGACTGAGTATTTAACTAGATGGGCAAAGGCACAACCTGTGAAGGATTGTACAAGCGTGACAACTGCTAAATTCATCTTTGAGTACGTGCTGACAAGGTTTGGTTGTCCAAAAAATTTAATGAGTGATCGCGGTATGCATTTTCTTAATGAGACGCTCAGCTCGATGACCGAGGAATTTCAGGTTTACCATCAAAAGAGCACGCCATATCACCCACAGGCTAATGGAATGGTAGAAGCATTTAATAAGACACTGGAAAATGCGCTGATGAAGGTTTGCAATACACAAAGATATTATTGGGATGTGCGCTTACCCATAGTGCTATGGGCTTATAAAACGACTTGCAATAATTTGACTGCAAAAATGCCATTCAAGCTGGTTTATGGTGTAGAAGTTGTGATGCCGATGGAGTACATTATACCTAGTATGTGCATAGCGGAATTCACAGGAATGGCAGATCGTGGAGCCCTAGAGAAGAGGCTTGCATAGCTAACAGAGCTTGGAGAGGATATATTTCTAGCTGGATTCCATCAACAAGTTCAAGAGAAGCTCGAAAAGGCATGGCACAATTGACACATCAAACTATGCACCTTCAAGGTAAATGATTTAGTTTTATTATATGACAGCAAGTTTGATAAATTTCCAGGAAAATTTAGGATGCATTGGCTGGGGCCATATGTCATCAAGGAGATTACTGACAGTGGAGCAGTTCAGTTGTTAAAATTAAATGGAGAACCCTTCCCAGGAAAGGTGAGTGGCAACCGATTGAAGCCATACACCGGGGATCTAGCCAGATGGCTACATGATGGAAGCACGGTCTTAGCACTCTAGATAGCTGAAAGGAGGCACGGTACTATAAACTACATTGCCCGGGTTGTAGAGTTGCGCGGTTGGGGTACTGCACGGAAGGGAGGATTTTCACAGTGTCAGTAGAAGTGCAAAGGGATCTACACTATTAAAGGAGAGATTGCGTAGGGTAGCTGGAAAGTGACCATTATGGTCACTATTCATGACTTGAAAGTGGGAAAACAACTAAATGGAGATGGGAGGCGGCAATTAAGTTGGAATTTAAGAGCAAGATATTTGAAAATCTATTGCCACTCTAGTATTTATGAACTGATTTTGGGGGGAACAACCGGATTTGAACTTGAAAATGCCTATAAATTACACATGGTTGCCTAGAGAAAAACACTTGGAATTTTGAGAATTGATGTGTTGAGTTCTCAAGCGTGTATGAACCGTGAGAACTTTGAAGCTTTGATAGCGAGTTCAGCATTTGAGAGGTTGCTAAAGGAAACATAGGAGTTTTTTACTAGCATCATGTCAGTGCCCGCAGAAACCATGAGTACTGGAGAAGTAATGGCAGTTGAGGGAGCTGCCCCGGAGGTAGCAATGGCAGCTGAAGAAGTTGACCTAGAGATAACAAGTGTTGAAGTACCTGCAGAGGTCCCCAAATCGTCGAGGTCACCCAGTTCGAGGCCTACACCAATCAAAGAGGGTTTGAAAATGAAGAAATATAAGTAGGAAGCGACACTGCCAGTGTGCGCGTCACCCAGAAAACACTCGCAAAAGGAAAATCCCACCGCGCAGGAGAAGGGCAAGGTAGTTGACCTAGAACCTGAAGAAGGCATTGAAGACATCAATATGGGTGGGGAATACATTGACATGGGGGCAGAGGATGTTTATGTTGAAGGGTTTGACCATATCTCTAAACTACCTGAATACATTCCTCTGCATCGAGGCAAGGCAAAGGTCCCAAAGGACATTGATGAGAGCAAAGTCACACTGCATACACCATTGTTTCCAAACAAGATCACATTCGAAGGACTGCGCCTAGCGTGCATCCCCCATCTAAAGCTGGAGGATTGGGATTTGGCTGATACGGAGCACTTTCCCCACTTAGCAACTGATCAATTCATGCATTGTGTCTTCTATAAGGACTCTGGTGTGACCACGTTGGAGCTAATGAAATGGATAAAAGGGGTGGACAAGGCATGACTTCTAAACATGTTATGGGTGTTGCATTACAACCACACGCCCATAACCATGATAGTGATCAAACAATTGTTATGCTTGGTGCCCGATGGGTGCCTGTGGTTAGAAGAACCAATACCGATCACTGACACGCTGACCCACAGGATCACTCAGCTACTGCATTCAGGATTAAATCCGGCCATGGCATTTGGTGGAAAGACAGGTGAGTGTGACCTCGCCGAGAAAATGAAGGACAAATTTAAGCTCGCCAAGAAGCCACGTGGCTACTCCATTTCTAGTATAACTGACCTTGCGGTCAAAGTAGCCACCCAGATCTTGGCTGGGAAAATTATGAGGAAGTGTCGCGCAGATGAAGTGTCGGCACCGGTTTTATCATTAGTGGCCCAGTGCGTGGAGGGTGTACAATTCAATTGGGCACGCTACCTCTGTAGCGAGTTCTTCGTGAACTTCAAAGAGGCGCAGGATTAGAGCAATACTTTTCACTATTCATGGCTGTTGTTATCCATAGTACTGGTCACATGGGAGTTACCGGAGGATAGTCAGTTTCCTCCGATCACACAGAATTTACTAGAAGCAGCGAATTTCGGTTCACTTTGGGCCACCAAGGACCCTCAAAGGGTCAAGGATAACAAGATATTTTGGATCTTGATGGAGATGAGTATTAACATGGCCACCAACCGCAAACTACAGCTATCACTGATGGTATTTGAATAGTTGGTAGGGTATGTGGAGTTCAAGGCGGACTTCCACTATCTCTCCATGTGAGCGCAGAATGACCCTGATCAAAAGTGGTATGACCTTCCATACCTGGCCACAGACGACGCAATCATGGCGGTCCTTGACCGCTGGCCAGCAGAGTGGAGCATGGCCTCAGACATGACATCTGGATCTAGCAAGTCTGCAGCGAAGCGTAAGAAGGAAGAGGCTAGACTAAAGATGGAACAGTTGGTCAAAAAGAGGAAGAAAGAGGTTGAGGACAAAGCCAAAGTAAAGCGCACTTCCAAAAAGCAGACAAAAGTGCAGGAAGAAGAGGAGGAGTGTGACTTCGATAGGAGTCAAAAATATCCTCCCCCAGAGACAAAAGAGGAAGAGCATCGATCTGAACAGGGAGGAGCAAACCTAGAGACTACTCTGTTCCGAGTTAAGCACAATAGGGAGAAGGAGAAAGTAGGGTCGCGAAAGAAGTCCAAGGCCAGCAAAACGCCCCTCAACCCAATCACCTTGACAGAAGGTGATTTGAATGGAATTGGTGATAACAGTGAGGGATAAGACCGCGTAACTGTTGCAGTAGTTTGAGCAGCAGCAGAAATAGGCCTTAGGTGCCATTCAAACGAGTCTGTGTGAGCTATAGATCCAGGTGTCACAAGTATAGACCAGTGTGGGGTGAAGCAACGCAGCATCAACTAGTTTGGCACCTAGAAATTTAGAGGTAGCAGAAATGGTGTGCACACTAGATCCCCAAGCCTTAGTGTTATTGGATGGAGCACTGACTACAGAAGCAGAAGCTAACAGGGCCACTATCAGCACCCTAAAGAGGGTTGGACTAAATTTGGCTGCGCTTCCAAGTGAAGCCCTTCACACCTTGCAATATGGTGTGATTACAGAACTTCGAGCTCAATAACAGTGCACCCTGAACGTTATCAATGAGAAAAAGGTGAAAAATGCTTAGATGGTTGTACAGAAGAATTCTTCCATTGATATTCTTAAGGCCATCACGGAAAAGAATGAGCACACGACTAAGGTGGTGGCTAAGGCATGCAGGATTGTTCCAGAACTAGATATTCCTGAAGATGCACCAGTGGATGTGAGAATTCGGAAGCTCGCTGCCGAAGTGCACGAAGCGAGAACAGAGCTAGCTAAGGTTCAGTTTGAACTGAACCTTAAAATTACAGAGCTCGATTTGAGGGCCCAACCTTCGACTCCACCAGAGGTTAAAGAGTAGCGCGCGGCCACTGTCAAAGATGTAGTAGCAGCTGTAGATGCCGCAGTGAAGGATTGCACTGCACTCTTCGAGCAATCGCTCGAAGTAGTCACCAGCCTATAGGAGGATCCCAATGTGCAGAGGCTGGAAACAGAGGTGCGGGAGTTGCAACAGAGATATGATGAGGTTAAAGCGATGGCGCGCTGATGAGCCCCAATTTTTGGTACAATTTGGGCTCATTTGGCCTACTTGCTCTGCTCAAACCATTCATTTTTTATTGCTTATGCATTCATTTCTTGGTTTATTCGTGTTGTTTGTAGGAAGAAGGGTAGGAATTCTATCTACGTGACTAATACATGATGATTTCAGGTTTTTGGCATTAAAAGGGGAGCAAAGACCACGAGAAAGGAGACAAGGAGACAATAAGGTGGCACTGCTGGTTTTTAGGAGAGGATGTCCACAGTCTTGGGGACCTTCCTCGTGATTCCCACCATAGCTCCGAGCTCCAACCAATCTCCCCACCGAGCCTAGAGGCAGCCAACCGTTCTACAGGAACAGCAGTTACAACTGTTCTACAGGATCAGCAGTTTAACCTTCAGTTGGACAGCCGAGCTCCACAAATCAAGGAAACCTGTTGGATCATCATTTTGCATAAATACTGAGGTCGTAGCCTTTGATAGGAGCTTTTTGAACTTTTGCATTATTCTTGTAATTTGGAAGTACGAGCTACAGCTCGGTGTTGGTCCTTTTTGTAAGCCAGTTTTGGCATGACATCAGATTTTTGGTTATGAATAAAGGCAGGCAGATTTTGATCTCATTCTGAGTTTCTAAGGGAGCTATAGCTCTCAGGTTAGGGCCCAACCTGAGAGCAATAGATCTCCTCGATGTTGTAATGTTATTTGCCTTTCGTTCCAGCGCTTCTTTTCTTTACTTTGTCATGCAATTCGAATTTACAGTCTGCTGATTTAGTTTTTTGATGAGATTGAATAGGATTAGTTTATGGTGAATTTGCTTCCAGTTGCTTAGGTTAGAGGAGGATAGTATAATTCATGGGAGCTCCAGAAAAAGGTTGTTAGAGCTCACTGCCATCTCTGCTTAGGGATTGGGGTGCAGTCCATATCAACCACCAAAAAGAAACGCAGTTCTTCTCACGTTCATGCAAGCTCCAACATAGACATTTTCGTTGAAGATCCATCCATGCACTTTTGATATTGAACCATACTTCTACATTCTTCATTCCATGCACGGTTTCTTTTCTTGGTTTTACATTGCTGTTCATTGGTTCAAAATAGCACAGTTAACATAGGTTAAAGAGTTCTCATTTTGGTGACATTCATAGACAATTTGTTTCATCTACACTACTCCACACCATTCCATTACCTTCCTCGTCTTTTCAACCACACCTGAAGCCACTCAACCGACCTCTGTTCAGCTCATTTACCTTCTAGCTCTCCCATTACTCACATAGCTCCATTTACTTAACCTTTCGTTGATCCCATCCTTTTTAGCCATCAACCCACTGCATGCACTCGTTCTCCATCTGACTTCTCTGCTCCTGAGCCATCACCAGTTCCATCTCCATCTCACCTATCCTCCCACACCACTCCATCACTTCACCATCCCCCAAAACTCCCATGATCGAACATCCTGTAGAATTGCACAGACTTCCTGTAGAATCCCTAAGTTTCATGTAGGATCCCCTGCAGACTTCCTGTAGAAGCCTGCAAACTCGGTTGCTGAGCATCCGAATGTGGTAGACTTCTGTGGACTGATGCTAGAGACCCTCTGGGACCTCCCCTAGCCATTCTGACCTGGCCCATGCTTTCCTTCCATTCAAACCGCTCCTGCACAACCAAACCCTAATCAAAAGCATCATCACAATAAATCCAAACACTTAATGAAAAAATACAAAACCATGTCTTTTCAGATGCAAGTAGCTTAGATGCATGTATTTCAGCTCACTGCAAGTAATGGCATCATTGGTAGAAGTTTCATTCACAGTTTTGCATTGTAAGGGCCTAGCTAGTCAAATTAGGGTTTACTAGGGTTTTCATGCTTTGTTGACTTTCAGTTCCTTTCTGCAACTAGATTAGTCTCCCTTAAGTTAGCTTTCGTCCATCACTCATAAAGCTTCTTCTGTGAGCATATAGAAGTTGGCTTGAGCCCTAGCGGACTTGTGCCAGCTGACCAAGTGACAGCTGCGACAAGAGCTAGTACTTGTGCATACAGCACCGTCGCTTCCAAGTTTGTACGAACTACCGGGTTGATAAAATTAGAGATAGGAAGCTCCAGGAGTTGTAGCATTATTGCTACAATACTGGAGCCCACCATCTTTTTGGCGTCGTTGCCGGGGAAGCGTCAGAGTATTAGTAATTGTTGCTTTTCTTCTACTTTCTTATTCTTGCCTTCTGCTAAGTAGTTTATTTCATTTCCATTCTGCAAAAGTAGCATAGACATTTCCTGCTTTCATAGATTAGCATTTCCTGCTTTCATAGATTAGCATTTCCCGCTTTCATAGATTAGCATTTCCTTTCTGCAAGCGTAGACTAGCATTTCCATTCTTTCAATTTCATTTGAGCAAAATAGATTAGTTCTTTCCTGCTTTCAGTTTAATTTTGCATCTTTCATAGTTAGTTGTAGATCAATCTGTTTTGGTTTTGCAGGTACCAAAAGAAAAAAGCAAAAACAATCAAAAGAAAAAGAAAGTCTTTTCCATTTCATGCCTCGTAGGAACCGAGATAGATCAGGAAAATTCCTACCAAACACCCCCACCACATCACTGAGTCACCCTTCTCTCTTCTTTGGTGACAGTGACCTAGAAGAACCTATAGGTGAACATCCTGAGATATCCAAAGATCCTATAGTAGAAGAAGAGTTAGAGACCACTCCATCTGAAGCTATGGCTGACAATAGAAGAGAAGATGAGAGAATAGAAGGTGCCTTCCCCATCCGAGAGACCAATGGAGAGATGAAAATGAAGAACATTAGCCCCTCCGCCTTACCTCACTTCCATGGGCTGACTACTGAAGATACGGATACCTTCCTATTTGAGTTTGTTGTCCTTTGCAGAACCTATGACTATACTGAAGATGAGCAAAAGCTGAAAATTTTCCCTTCCACTCTTAAGGATGCAGCATTACGCTAGTTCATGGGCTTACCTGGGAATAGTATCACCACTTGGGCTCAGATGCAGCAAGCTTTCAATACCAAGTACCGGGATTACTGTAGGTCCAAGGAAACAAAGGGGGAAATCTTTCGGATGACCATGGGAAATGATGAGTCCTTAGAGGATTATGAGGAGAGGTTCCAACTAAGCTATAAGCGGGCCAGGTGCACACTTGACCCTGAATCCCTCAAGTTGGTCCTGCTCCGAGGAGTCCCTAAAAACCTCTTAGATACCCTTCACATGTTAGCTGGGGGGGACATTTACCAACTGCCTTATGAGGACATCAAGACTGTGTTTAGAAACCACTCCAGGGCAGCTCGGAAACGAGGTAGAGGAAACCACCTCTCAACTGGTGTCCCTTTCTCCAAACATGAGCTTGCAAATCAATTAGAAGATCTTAAGAGTGAGGTGAGACAGACCATTGCCATGCAGCTTGACACATTCAGGATTCAGCAAAAGAAAGAAGAAGCTGAGAGAGCCTTGGCTGTCTTCTGCCCTAGGTGCACAAGGAGACACCCTAAGAACGAATGTCCATTGCATTCGGTTGAAGTGTGTTTCGTTTGTGAGGAGGACCATCCCACAAATCAGTGTCCAACCTTACCTGGGTTTAAAGCCATGTACCAAGGGACAGAAGCTCCCACAGAACCTCTCTATTACCTCAACCAAAGGAGGCCACAAGGATCTAGACCTTATCAGCAGGGGATGTAAGGGGCATCTCAAGCTTATTACAGCCCCAACCAATCGACTCCTATGCCTTCCTGGGGTCCCCCTGCTCATCCTTCATGGTCCATGCCTCCTCCATGGTCTTATCCACCTCAGTACCCCACTCAACCTACTTCTCATTCATATCACTCACATGCCCAGCCACAGCCTCAATGGAGTGCACCTCAGTCGGGGTGGAGGCCCCAATACAACACTCCTCCTGCCATCTTGCCTCCACCACCAGTTCAACCTCAGCCATTACCTCCTGCTCCTCCAAGGCAACCTCAAATGCCTGCTCAACTGAACCCGAACCCCAACAATAGACAGGCCCAGCAGGTATACACTGGGGAAACCTCATGCCCTACCTATGCTGTGGAGATCCAGGAGATCAATCTTTGATCTGGAAAGACTCTACCAGATCGCCAACCTCCTCCCCCAGAGGATGAGGAAGATAAACAGGAAAGTGAACCAAAGGCTATTCCACCCTTTCCTGAGAGACTAACAGCCACCACACAACCCAACCCAGAGGAGGATGAGCTTCTGGGTGAGCTCAAGCAGTTGTGTGTAAAAATACCACTTCTCCAAGCCATCAAGGATGTGCCAATATACAACAAACTAGTTAAGGAAAAGTGTTTCAAACACCCAGGCAGACGGAAGAAAGATGCTTCAACTATCAATGTCATAGGACAATTGTCTGACCTTATGTTAGGACAAGTCATCTGCCCAAAGTACCTAGATCCTGGAAGTCCTGTAGTAGATGTTCACATCAATGGCACCATTATACCTCACACCTTGATTGATCTGGGGGCTGCCATTAATGTGATGACCAGGGATACCATGCTTAAACTTAATCTTCAGGGTTCCTTGAGGAAGACCTCGACAGTACTGCAATTAGCAGATCGCTCCACCGTGACTCCCGAAGGGATTGTGGAGGATGTCTTGGTCTCTATTGACTCTTGGGAATACCCTGCAGACTTCCTGGTTCTGCAACCAAAGGCAAAGCTTACTGGATATCCTCTCATTTTGGGAAGGCCTTGGTTAGCTACTGCAGATGCTTACATAAGTTGTCGTGCAGGAAACATGACCATCAAAAATGGTCCCATGTCCAAGCAGCTAGTCCTATACCCTCCTGCCCAACCCTCCTTAGAGCATGACTTACCACTCTGGTTGGAAGAAGGAGAGGAAGACGAGGTGTACTCAGCACCTCTGTGCACCTTAGATACCACTAGAAGAGACCCCCCAACCGAGGATGACTTGATCGAGACCTTGATCCAGAATCCACCTTCCAATGCACTACCCTTAGAGAAATTGGTGGAGGATGCCCAAGCTAGCGCCTTAGTGGATCTTTGTACAACCAACCCTGTTACTCCCAGAGTCAAGAATGTGGAGTTCGGCCCTGAGAAAACATTAAAGATCAGCTCCTCCCTATCTCCTTCCCAGGAAAAGGAGCTGTGTAGTCTGTTGGCCAACCACCTAGATGCTTTTGCTTGGAGCTATAAGGAAATGAAAGGAGTCCATCCTTCGGTCTGTACCCATCATATATACATCAAAGAGGATTGTAAACCGGTTAGGCAACCTCAGAGGAGAATGAATCCAGCCCTTAAGGACATTGTCAAGGAAGAATTGCAAAAACTGTTGGATGCCGGGTTCATCTACCCCATCTCAGATAGTGAATGGGTGTCCCCTCTAGTGTTGGTTCCCAAGAAAAATGGGAAATGGAGAATCTGTGTGGACTACCGAGAATTGAACAAAGCTACCAAGAAAGACCATTTCCCTCTACCTTTCATAGATCAAGTGTTGGATGGACTGGCAGGAAAGAAGTTCTTCTCTTTCCTGGATGGGTTTAGCGGGTACAACCAAATCCAAATCAGCCCGGAAGACCAAGATAAGACCACCTTCACTTGTCCCTGGGGTACCTTTGCCTACCGAGTTCTTCCCTTTGGGCTATGCAATGCTCCTGCTACCTTCCAGAGAGCTGTCTTGAGCATCTTCTCGGAGCTGGTCCATGATGCAGTAGAAATCTATATGGATGACTTTACTCCGTATGGGGCCAACTTCCAGGAAGCATTGTCCAACCTGGGAAAAGTCCTAACCAAATGCACTGAGATGAACTTGTCCCTTAGTCCTGAAAAATGTGAATTCCTAATGACTGAAGGGACCGTGCTAGGCCATACCATTTCTTGCCAAGGGTTGCAGGTGGATCCTAACAAAATTGCTCTCATCAAGAGGGTTCCACCTCCTCAAAAGGTAAGGGATGTCCAGAGTTTCTTGGGATTAGCAGGATACTACCGGAGATTCATTAAAGATTTCAGCAAGCTAGCCTCGCCATTGTTTGGTCTGTTGGCAAAAGATGTGGAGTTTAATTGGACTGACGATTGTCAGAGGGCTTTAAATGAATTGAAGGACAAGTTGGTGTCAGCCCCAATCCTGAGAGGTCCAAACTGGGCCCTACCTTTCCACATCCACACTGATGCCTCGAACAAAGCCATAGGTGCAGCTTTAGGACAAGTTGAGCAAAAACTTCCATATGCCATTTACTTCGTTAGCAAAAACTTGTACAAAGCTGAGCTGAATTACACTGTAACCGAGAAAGAATTCTTGGTTGTGGTCCATGCACTGAACAAGTTCCGACATTATATTACTGGTTACCAGACCTTTGTACATACTGACCATGCTGCAATTAGATATTTAATGAATAAACCAGATGTGAATGCTCATATTATTAGATGGTTACTTTTATTGCAGCAGTTTGATTTGACCATTGTTGACAAACCAGGTAGAGAAAATGTTGTTGCTGACTTTTTATCTAGATTGGATTTGTCTGCAGATGAGGATGGAACAGTGGATGACCAGATGCCCGATGAACATCTGTTTGCTATTTCAGTACTCTCTCCATGGTTTGCTGATATAGCAAACTATCTTGTTTCAGCACAGTTCCCTCCGCACCTATCTTCCAGAGAGAAGAGCAGAATCATCAGAAAAAGTGCCTCATTTACTTGGATCGGGGGCAATCTGTTCAAGCTTGGCCCCGATCAGATCTTAAGGCGTTGTGTAAGGGAGGAGGAAGTCTTTGATATCCTCCTCACTTGTCATGATGGGCCTTGTGGAGGACATTTTGCAGCAAAGAGAACTGCCTTCAAAATCCTGCAGGCAGGCTACTATTGGCCCACACTTCATCAAGATGTCAGAAGATATGTCAGTCAGTGTGACCAATGCCAAAGAATGGGGAAACCGACCCAAAGGGATGAGATGCCTCTCCAACCTCAAGTGACTCTTGAGCCATTTGAGAAGTGGGGCATGGACTTTGTGGGCCTAATCAACCCCTCTTCGAGGCAAAGGACTTACATCATTGTGTGTACTGACTATTTGACAAAGTGGGCAGAGACCAAAGCAATCAAAGCAGCAACAGAAGAAAAGGTGGCCGAGTTCCTAAGAGAAAACATCTTCTATAAGTTTGGCTATCCAAGAGAGCTGGTCACCGATCAAGGGAGCCAGTTCACCTCCAACCTGGTTGAAGATCTACTAGCTCATCACAAGATCAAGCATAGGACTTCCACCCCTTATCACCCTCAAGCAAATGGGCAGGTGGAAGTCACCAATAGAGCATTAGAAGGGATCTTGACTAAGGTGGTGAGCAGCAGCAGAAAGGACTGGGCAGATCGCCTGGTTGAAGCCACATGGGCTTACAACACCACTTGGAAGACCACCACCGGCTTCACACCGTATGAGCTGGTCTATGGGAAGAAATCTTTGTTGTCCATTGAGTTTGAATACAACACTTTGAGGATGGCAGCTCAGCTGGACCTAGATCTCAGCCATGCACAACAAGAAAGGCTACTGCAGCTGAATGGCCTGGATGAGCACCGAATGCAGGCCCTCCTTCACTCAGAAGTGGTTCAACTTCAGAGAAGGTGTGGCATGACCAACATCTCCATGACAAGCAATTTCAGCCGGGAGATTGGGCTTTGTTGTATGACTCCAGATACAAAGATTTCAAGGGGAAGCTGAGAACCAGATGGCTAGGACCATATGCAGTGGAAAAATGCCATGACAATGGATCTGTCCTTATTCGAACCATTGATGAGGAAGCCATTCCCATGCTTGTCAATGGGCATCGATTGAAGATCTACAGGAGACCACTCTCAAGACAAGAGTTCATCAAAACTATGGAGAAATTTGTATTGGTCATAGAGAAGGGTTCTGCCTCTGCTTTTGGCATACCCTGAAGTATAAAAAAAAAAAAAAAAAAGAGAGAGAAAAAATAATAAAGATCCTTGGGTGAAAACCTCTCTGAGGCGCCCAAGGCAGGTGGTAGGGGTGAAAACCTCATTGAGGCGCCCCTATTGTCTTTCAAAAAAAAAAAAGAGAAAAGGTTTGGAAAAGATCCTTGAGTGAAAACCTCTCTGAGGCGCTCAGGGCAGATGGCACGGGTGAAAACCTCTTTGAGGCGCCCCTGTTATCTTTCAAAAAAAAAAAAGAGGAAAAAAGAAAAAAAGCAATAAGCAAAATATGGTAAAATTGCATGCAGGTTGCAGATGTTCTATGGAGGAGAGGAAGCCCTTCAACTCAAAGCTAAGGGTCCTTATCATGCTGTCAAGAGACCTCACCAGCACCTCCTCCAAGGGTACCCATGTTTTTTCAAGGTATGTGCAATTTTATCATGGTTTGAGTCCTCTACAGGAAGATGCAGTCTTTCTACAGGAAGACGCGAATTTTCTACAGGAAAGTGCAGACTTTCTACAGGAAGCCCGAACTTTCTACAGGAAGCTCTGTGTTCTACAGGAAACTTCCTGTAGAAGTTTGGGACGGTCCAGAATTCATCTTAAAAGGATATTTAGCGACTATGGATTGGTTTGGACACATGCAAGCCTCTGTTGGCACCCTTGCAAATTGTTGTTACCTTGCTCCACCATCCTTGTCGACATGCAACCAAGTTCCCTGCACCAACAAAGCAGATCGATGAGTTCTTGCGGGAAAAGCCATTTTCAAATATAAACAAGTGCTGAGATCTCATACCACAGGCATCAGCAGCTCCGGGAACGTGATCGAAAGGCCATATCCTCCGTCGTGCAGCATGCACCCAAGGAGGAAGAACTGTTACGAGACACCCCGCGGGGATCCTGTAACAGTTAAACCTGCTAGAGTGGACACCATTCACAGCACCGCCATCTGCAATGAAACGCGGGCGCATGCAACCAAAGCATCCACTCCATCGTCGGCATCCTATAACCACGAGCCTCCGGGTCTGTGTAAGTTCGCATGCAGCAGGTAGATCCACTCACATCGTCCAAAAACTGGAAAAATCGTGTGCAGCCACGCAGGTAAGTGTCTCGACCCTTCCTTCCATCAAATCGCATGAATTTTACTTTGAATTGTTTGCACAGCGTAAAAGTGAATGGTTGACCGGCCGTATGGCCAGTTGACTGGCCACGTCGGCTAGTTATGGTATAATTGGATGTTTGGGTGGCGGCCACGACAAAGGGAATGAGCAGCACGCACGTGAGAACACTCCGTCGGAAGCAATGAGTTTAACAGAAAAAGGCGGCGGAAAATCTGTGGGAATGGATGCGGAAGCAAGTGAATACGTAGGCGAATGATGGATGACGTCGCCCAACGGTTTGGCGGGGACAGCTCACCCTCCGCGCCACGGATTGCGCCGATTCAAAATCTAATCGGCTAGATTATGCGCATGCATTTATCAACCACCACTTCAAACTCGAGTGGCTATTCTGATCTCCTTTGCACTTTGATACGCCGAGCTTTTGGCTACCAAAATGCCGGTGAAGCACACCTCGAGTGCAGGCCAACTACAGTCCTCCCCGAAATTTGCGCGCTGCTCCTACAGGAACACAGTTTCTACAGGAACGCAGTCTTCTACAGGGAAGCGGGTGCCTCACGAAAAAAGGTGGCCAATTAAAGAGGTAACCCTGAACTCTTCATGCAACTGGTTAGTAAGAGTGGCAAGATCATCGTCCAAAGTCTGGTCATAAAGATATCGGTGAAATTGTTGTTTGTTGTGCCTATACTGTCGTTCTACAGGATGTCAGTATAATTAGACTGTGTGAATTTTGTGGATTATGTGCATGCTCTGTCTCCATAGACCAAATCTCTTTCGCATTTGCCACCTTTAGTTAAAACAATCGTGTTCATCATGCCGGGTGGGTTTAAAAGACGGGAACCCACTAATTCAACCAAATTAAGGGAAAACCAGGCAGTGGTAGAGCTCTTCACACGAGCACAATGGATGTCTTTTTGTGATAAGCTGCAGGGTTACGATGATGAAGTGACCGAAGAATTCTTGCAGGCTCTGAAGCCGAAATCCCAGACACTGGCCACAGTGAACTTCAGAGGCCTAAGCCTCAAGCTCACCCCGCAACATATCAGTCGGATCACAGAACTTCCTATGGGTTTGCCGTGGGATAAGGAAGAAAGAAAGCTGAGCCACCAGGCAAAGAAGGAATTCTTCCCACCTGAGGAAGAATTCTCGGGGGACAAAAATGGGGTGCGAAGAACGAGCCTGTTGCCACCATGGAATGAAGTCAGTTTGCAAATCATGAAATATATCACTTGTGAGGGTCGTTTTAGCATCGTATATGCATATCACTTTCGGCTGCTCACTGAATTGAGGCACCGAATTGATCTTCCTGTAGAACAAAAATTGAGCATCCCCTATTTTCTATTGCAGTCTCTAATGGAGTGTGCCACAAAGCTAAAAGAGGGCATACCAGATCAGATAGCCCACCATGGGTTGATCAAGCTTCTTGTGGAGGATGCGCTGCATTCATATAAGGTTCCCCTCTCATGGGAATCCTTCCGGAATTTGATAAAAGATGGGGACATTAAAATGTTGATCGAAGAAACGGGTTCCTCCAGCAATGAGGAACAAGAAGCAGTGGCCGAGGGACAGAGAGAAGAAGGCCAGAAGACCCCGACCACAGTACAGAAGAAAGAACAAAGGAAGAAGCATGAGGAAAAGGAGGACCAAGAAAAAGGTGGCACACCTATCTTGTCAGCGAGAGAAAAGAGGATGAAGAGCAGAATGGACAAAGCTGAGGTGGTCCACGTCAGCCCAAGTACCTCAACAGCACCTGCAACCAAAACAAAAAGCAAAACTCAGGCAGGCAAGCAAGAAAAGGTGGAGACACCTGTGTCTACAGGAAGGCAGAAACAGGCTTCTACAGGAAGCCCGAAAATCATTGAGAAACAGGCTTCTACAGGAAGCCTGAAAACAAAGACAAAGGCTTCTACAGGAAGCCCGAAAATCATTAAGAAACAGGCTTCTACAGGAAGCCCAAAAACAGAGACAAAGGCTTCTACAGGAAGCCCGAAATTGCAGAAACAGGCTTCTACAGGAAGCCCCGAAAAGGTGAAACCCAAAGAGAAAAAGGTGGATATTCTGGCACGGGAGGCAGCAGCTATATTAGCTGGCCTCAGCACGCCACCTAAGCCAAAAGAAAAGAGGAAGAGGGAGACCCCTCTATACTTTAAAGCTCGAAGAAGTGTTAGGATAAAGACGGGCAAGCCACAGCCCCAATCCAGCAGCCTGATCGTCATCGAAGATACACCTGCTTCTCCCAAGGAAAAGTCACCCTCCAGGATCACAGTCACCTACGAGAAGGGGAGTCCCAAGAAAAATACGTGGCAAGAAAGGTTAGACCTGTTGACTGAAAAAACTCGGCTACAGGAAGCTGAAAATGTTCTACAGGATACTCTAGCCCGGCTACAGGAAACGGAAAAGAAGGAAGGAGAAGGACTCTCATCACCACCAAGGGAGGGTGAGGTAGAACCACCTGAAGAGATAGAAAGAGAACATATACCAGAACCTAGCCCTTCACCTAATCTGAATTCATACTACACCTTTTTAGAGGCGGGCAAAATCATACCGCAGAAATTTATTGTGCCTCTATTTTTTGCACTAGAGGAAGAAAGAGTCCGTTCCCACACATGGATGTAGATCGCCAAATCAAAGGGTGTGGCGGACACAGGCCCTTTACAAGAGCAACTCAAGGAGGTCAGGAGTGAATTCACCAAGGCTAAACATGTGGCCAATTGCCAACGTGTGCTTCTACAGGAAGAAAATCAGAAGCTGAGATTGCAGCTACAGGAACTAAGGGCAGGGGCAGGAACATCCTCCAAGGACATCACAAATGAACAACAAAGCAAAAAGGAGCTGACCACCAGTCTTGAAGAGCCAATGACACTTCTACAGGAAGCAGAGCAGCAAACAAAAATTGAAGTGCAAGCCCTAAAAGAACAGCTGCAACAAAAGGAAGCACAATTGGCCTGCATGGCCAGTTGGGCCATGGAGGCAATTCAGTGCAAACCACCTGCAAAATCCTATGGATTGTTCTTAAAAGATCAATGGCTGCAGTTCCAAATAAACACCCTGGCAAACAGCTTGAAAATCAGAGAGTACCATACCCCCATTCGGATGAGGGAAGCTTTGGCAAGGGTTGAACTTTACAAGAAATCCATGCAAAGCCTCCAGGCCAGCTGGATTGGCCTTAAACTCAGCCCACCACTACTGTTGGGATTGACTGAAGGCAATACCGAGGAGGATGACAGTCAACAATGGGAAGAGGTGAACAGGAAAGCAGGGTTTCATATCCACAGAGAAGACACTACCACAGAGCCTTGGGATGCAAGGGAAGCAGTGAAAGCAATGAAGGATGAAGATTTGGACTAAGTTGCTCAAGGATGAGCAAATAGTTTAGCTGGGGCGTGATGATGAGCCCCAATTTTTGGTACAATTTGGGCTCATTTGGCCTACTTGCTCTGCTCAAACCATTCATTTTTTATTGCTTATGCATTCATTTCTTGGTTTATTCGTGTTGTTTGTAGGAATAAGGGTAGGCATTCTATCTACGTGACTAATAGATGATGATTTCAGGTTTTTGGCATTAAAAGGGGAGCAAAGACCACGAGAAAGGAGACAAGGAGACAATAAGGTGGCACTGCTGGTTTTTAGGAGAGGATGTCCACAGTCTTGGGGACCTTCCTCGTGATTCCCACCATAGCTCCGAGCTCCAACCAATCTCCCCACCGAGCCTAGAGGCAGCCAACCGTTCTACAGGAACAGCAGTTACAACTGTTCTACAGGATCAGCAGTTTAACCTTCAGTTGGACAGCCGAGCTCCACAAATCAAGGAAACCTGTTGGATCATCATTTTGCATAAATACTGAGGCCGTAGCCTTTGATAGGAGCTTTTTGAACTTTTGCATTACTCTTGTAATTTGGAAGTACGAGCTACAGCTCGGTGTTGGTCCTTTTTGTAAGCCAGTTTTGGCATGACATCAGATTTTTGGTTATGAATAAAGGCAGGCAGATTTTGATCTCATTCTGAGTTTCTAAGGGAGCTATAGCTCTCAGGTTAGGGCCCAACCTGAGAGCAATAGATCTCCTCGGTGTTGTAATGTTATTTGCCTTTCGTTCCAGCGCTTCTTTTCTTTACTTTGTCATGCAATTCGAATTTACAGTCTGCTGATTTAGTTTTTTGATGAGATTGAATAGGATTAGTTTATGGTGAATTTGCTTCCAGTTGCTTAGGTTAGAGGAGGATAGTATAATTCATGGGAGCTCCAGAAAAAGGTTGTTAGAGCTCACTGCCATCTCTGCTTAGGGATTGGGGTGCAGTCCATATCAACCACCAAAAAGAAACGCAGTTCTTCTCACGTTCATGCAAGCTGCAACATAGACATTTTTGTTGAAGATCCATCCATGCACTTTTGATATTGAACCATACTTCTACATTCTTCATTCCATGCACGGTTTCTTTTCTTGGTTTTACATTGTTGTTCATTGGTTCAAAATAGCACAGTTAACATAGGTTAAAGAGTTCTCGTTTTGGTGACATTCATAGACAATTTGTTTCATCTACACTGCTCCACACCATTCCATTACCTTCCTCATCTTTTCAACCACACCTGAAGCCACTCAACCGACCTCTGTTCAGCTCATTTACCTTCCAGCTCTCCCATTACTCACATAGCTCCATTTACTTAACCTTTCATTGATCCCATCCTTTTCAGCCATCAACCCACTGCATGCACTCGTTCTCCATCTGACTTCTCTGCTCCTGAGCCATCACCAGTTCCATCTCCATCTCACCTATCCTCCCACACCACTCCATCACTTCACCATCCCCCAAAACTCCCACGATCGAACATCCTGTAGAATTGCACAGACTTCCTGTAGAATCCCTGAGTTTCCTGTAGGATCCCCTGCAGACTTCCTGTAAAAGCCTGCAAACTCGGTTGCTGAGCATCCGAATGTGGTAGAATTCTGTGGACTGATGCTAGAGACCCTATGGGACCTTCCCTAGCCATTCTGACCTGGTCCATGCTTTCCTTCCATTCAAACCGCTCCTGCACAACCAAACCCTAATCAAAAGCATCATCACAATAAATCCAAACACTTAATGAAAAAATACAAAACCATGTCTTTTCAGATGCAAGTAGCTTAGATGCATGTATTTCAGCTCACTGCAAGTAATGGCATCATTGGTAGAAGTTTCATTCACAGTTTTGCATTGTAAGGGCCTAGCTAGTCAAATTAGGGTTTACTAGGGTTTTCATGCTTTGTTGACTTTCAGTTCCTTTCTGCAACTAGATTAGTCTCCCTTAAGTTAGCTTTCGTCCATCACTCATAAAGCTTCTTCTGTGAGCATATAGAAGTTGGCTTGAGCCCTAGCGGACTTGTGCCAGCTGACCAAGTGACAGCTGCGACAAGAGCTAGTACTTGTGCATACAGCACCGTCGCTTCCAAGTTTGTACGAACTACCGGGTTGATAAAATTAGAGATAGGAAGCTCCAGGAGTTGTAGCATTATTGCTACAATACTGGAGCCCACCACGGCATCGTCGCAATTACACAAAGGTTAGCGAAGCTGCAGGAAGCAAAGGCGTTTAAAGAATAGGTGGATGCAGCACAGCACAAGGAGGCAATACTAAAAGGTCGATTGAAGCCTTGGCTAGATGAAGTGTATGTTCTCATGGCCACCATTAAAGCAAAATTGGCTAGTTTGTAGGAAACACAACAGAAAATGCAGGCAGACAACACGGAGCCAACGATGGAGCAACTGGTCAAGCAGGTGAAGCAGGCGGCAACACAGTACACTGCTGAAGTCGCAGTGGTACAGGTGGAGCTAGGAGGTCTTCATGACAAGATCTCTGTGCCAGAAAAGTGACTCGAGGGTGAGTCACCATGTTTGTGTTGGGGGCTTGTCGGGAACAGCTTCCCCTAAAGTCAATTTTGGGGTCAAAAGCCCAAGTTTTGGGGCAGAAAACCCAAATTTTGTATGAAAGAGTGTAAATTCTCTGCATTTTGTGGTTTTAGAGTGTGAAGATGTAAATATTCATTAAGGGTTTCCGCCCTTATTTTTTGTAAGTCATGTCGGATTTAGGGATCTACCCATGGTCCGCAGACCATGGGATTGTATACAAAAAAGTCCTAGAAGAGTCTCTTAGTAGTTCAGTAGATCATGGATGAGTCATTGATGTAATGGGTCTATGAGAGCTAAGAGAAAAGAATCTTAGTGTAGGAAGAGGCTCTGTAGCTGAGTATGCAGAGGCCTAGTGTAGAAGTCTATAGCTGAGTGCGCAGACCCCTGCAGTTGTGTGCAAAGGGAAGTTAGAGTTTGTACTAGAAATATGGATTATCAATAAAGAGAAGTATTATGGAACTACCTGTGTATTTTACTTCTATTAATTGCATGTGTATGTTACGTTGAACACTGGGTTTATGTTTTAATGCTATTCTGACATGCGAATCTATATGTTTCTCTTTGTTATATGAATGCAAGCAAAGATATATGTTTACACGAAGATAATCATAATTACATGTTAAGACTATACGAAACTAAGATAATCTAAGTAAATACAGAAGTAAGAGTAATTACAAAGGCATGTAAGTTCCTGATCTATCTATTTATGGTACACGAAGGACAGTTGTAGACCTTCACGGAGGACTCTAGGACAATTAAGAAAGGTGTATTGATAAGCCCTAAAGGTCTTATCAATCTATGCAAAGGTAATGTGAAGGTCTAAAAATGACATCGCTACCATATCAGGGTGTAGAAACTTGGTTCCTACATCCCCCCATACTATTGCGGGTGAGACTTCAGTTTGCGCTCCGCGAATTGACGCTGAAAGGGCCAGTAGTATAGGGATTTTCTTGGCTAAGTAACGCTGAACCTGGGTCAGGGCCCATCAAGCCAACACCTTGTCACAATATGCACCTCCAATCAACCTAAATGCATGAGATAATAACCACTCACTGCAACAACATAAGGGCAGAATCACTCCAAAAGACAATCCCCAACCACATAGAAGGCTGGGAATATATAGAGAAGCAGGATAAGTTGGAAGTTCTTATCCAATTAACAATATAGGGTTTGAGATCCACTTTTGATGGAGGGATAGGATCAAAGGATAAGTGGTGAAAACTCCAAAGTAGGGAAGGATAGGATCTGAACTTTTTATCAAAGGTAAGTAGTTAAAGCAATTTCTGGAAACTCTTAGAAGGGGAAATTTCCAGAATCCCGATCATTCTCCCGAATTTCTAGAACTAACGTAGGTGAAAAGGGGAGAAACCTACAGGTGACCAACATAGGCCACAGTGGAGCAAACTATAGGTGATCGTACCCCAGTAGGCATACAGGGAGCATTGGTCCTAAAACTAGCTTAAATGATGCAGTTTAGGGCTGAAATTATGGGGGATGAAGGGAACATGCTTAGGGTTTTTTGCAAGATGGTGACAAGGGGGAATATGATGTTTATTGATCCCATTAGGAGGTCACTGACTGGATGTGAAAAACTGGCCTATAACAGAATTCCATCTAAAGTGAAAAGTTAAAGATGATGACTGATGACTGAAGTGCTTTACCTTGTGGCAAGTCGAGATCAAGGACAATCAATGAGCTTCATATGTTACAATACATTTACAACATAAAATATTTGTTTTCGGAGAGAGGCACACCCATTTTCAGCTCATAAGCTAACATAACATGTATAATGATCAAAAGACGCATCCACAGATGCAAATGGTGGACCCATGACTGGATGACTATCTATATGATCACGGCCATCATACATTGTGGTCTTTGTATAACTCCTAAAATCGCAACCCAGATGGATGAAATTAGATATGGGGTCTTCTATCTCATTTACATGACCAACCAATGTACGAGTCTAACCATGTGAATCAATGAGCTAGATTCAAACATGGTAGACACCATCTTATTAATGGCCAATGATGTAAGTTGTTAAAAAACATGAGAGAAACCATCGATTATGTTAATGGCTCTCAAGGTACTATAGTACAATCCATATGGTGTGAGTAAATGAGTTGATGTCGAACACCACACACAACCGTTTGGTTGAAGGCCATTGATGTAAACCTATTGCCGAGAGCGAGGAAACTTGCCATTGATGTATGCAAGCACCAAGGTACCAAAGTTGTGTTTCTAAGTCAACTTCCTGGATGATATGTTGATTTCAACAGGAAGCGACTTGTCGTAGGAGGGTCTTGATGTATCCCCGATAAACGACACGAAACGGGTATCATGATTGAGAAAGAATGATCAAAATGATGTTGACATGGAACTGGATCAGGAAAGTAAGACATGAAATGAAGGCTTAAGAGTATTGTAGCATAGATCAACTAAATGACTTCTCTTGAACACATTGGCGACACTGAATGGAGTTGGTAGCATTCACCCAAAACCAAAATGGAGGCTTTGAAAATGGTATGATAACCAAAAGACAAGTAGATTACCCAACCCAATATCCATGGAGATGAAGTGGAATAGTGTCATGTTCAAGAGTGACTCGTTGCCATTAGAAAAATGGAATCACTATTTTCCCAATTTCCCCAACCATACTGGTTAGTACCTATTTATTTTTTAACAAGCTTGAGGAGGATAACATATGCTTGATATGTAAGTTCATCCTTCAGATGAATCCCTCCGAGTATATTTAACAAACCCTGATAAGGAGTTGTTCGGCCCTGTCATGATAGACGATTCCATCATTGTTTGATATTTTTATGAGTCTAGCGAAGGAAAAAGTCGACATCTTTTTCATGTTTAGAGAGTTTTAAAAAGATACGAAAAAGAAAACTCCAAATGTCCCTTTTCATAGGTAGTCTCTTAGGTCCAAAAAGGTAGAAAACAATACCCAAGAGAACCTCTTAGCCATGTTTGACTAAGATATTTCTTTTTCGTAAATAATCTATCTTAGTCCAGAAAATGGTTAAAATTATACTAAGTAGATGTCTTTTCATTTACTTTTATGAGTTTGAAAAGGCAAGTGCTCAGCAATCTTTTCATATTTTGGGAGTCTAAAAAGAGCTAAAGAATCCTCCTAGAGGAATGAGTGGTATAAACGGTAGCAACTAGTTTTGGTCATCATGGAACTATTCAAAAGACGCATAGGTCAAGAGGTTGTCTAATAAGACCACTCATCGTAGTGGTTCCTCAGGAAAGGGTAAAAACCAAGTGAAAGTATATGATCGGTCAAGTAGATAGTGACGATGGAAAGAGAAAACAAAGGCTCATCTTGAAAAAATAGGCTAATAAAAATGGAAATCACAAGGGATAAAATGGGAATGGTTTCATTTTTATAGAAGCTTAAAACATGTGAAACTATGCTTGAAATTGGTTTCATTTTTACACAAACTTGAAACATAGGAAAAACTATGCTTGAAATAGTTTGCATGCCCCCATCATAATGACACGATTCGAGGTACATGCCCCCCAAGCTTCATTTCATGCACCTAAGTAGACTATTGGTTACTAATAGGTGGATGGAATGAAGGCTCATTTATGAGATCAAGTGGAAGAATCGACTGGGAATTTACAAGATATAATCAAATACTCCAATTGAAAGGGGATTTATTTCATTTTTTTAGCGAGCTTGACATATGAAAAGAACTATTCTCATAGGAACCTATTTCATTTTTTGGTGACATAGTAAAAGAAATATCTTCATAAGAGCTTGTTTCATTTTTTAATGATCTTGACACAAGAAAAGGAACTCTTCTCCAGGAACCTTGTTTCATTTTCTAAGGAGCTTGACACAAGAAAAGGAACTCTACTATGAGGACCTTGTTTCATTTTTTAACGAGCTTGACACAAGAAAGGGAACTCTACTCCAAGGACCTTCATCGTGACCACCAAAAGGCCATGCCTTCCAAGAGGTTCTCATTAGATGGGAGAACAAATCTCTGGAAGGGATATATATCAAGGGAACCAATGGAAATATTAGACTCCAATGCCCCTAGTAAATTATTCATTGTATCACCTACTCAATCTAGGTTGAAATAAGTTGAGTAGATAGTGAAAGGCTCATCTTCATCAGTAGGTATGTGAATGGGATACGTTTCCACATAATTAACCTATGGTGGGGAAGATACCACTTACATATAAGGACCATTTAGGGAAGTTGGTTGATTGGGAATCAAATTAGGACCAATGAATGAAAGCTGGTCAATGGTCACAATCCTTCCTTCATGCGAGAAACAAATCACATGAAATATTGAAGATACAAGAGCTCCCATGACATGAACATATTCACACCCAAGGATTAAATTAAAATTCAAATGGAGTGAGACTACCATCACATCGATATAGACAGTATTTCCTCCCAAAGTAATAGGAAACTTAGGAAGGATCCCTAATGGTTGACTGGTTCCTCTGTTAAAAGCCAACAGATTCTGGGTAACGAGCACAAGTTGTGGAGAACCTAAATATTTCCAAGTAGTTGAGGACAGAACACTAACATATGTTCCTTCATTTATAATCTTTCTAGGTACAACCACATTATAAGCCTATACTATGATCTAAAAGGGCATGTAAGGAGGAAGACGATATCCTGTCAGTCGACTCCAATCAAAGGAAGCGACTAGACTACTTGGATGGGAGAACTTGTCCCTTACGTGTTATGGGAACAAGATAACTTCTCCCCTGTATAGTTGGAATGGGAGGATTTCCCCCTTGTGCCGTTGGAATGGGAGGATTTCCCCCCAATTCATTGGAATCTAAAGAAACAAGAAGAACCTGAGCAATATGAAGTTAAATCTCTACGGGAAAGGTACAATCAATTGAAGGTGGAATCAATTCAACCATTTTCTCAACCAATGGTTGGTCGAGAACAAATTTGTGGGATTCACATTCAGAGAGAGTGGGATTGACTGGATATGGATTTTGATTAATGACTTCATCAACTAGTGGAGGATTGAGAGAAAGCTTTCGATAACCAGCAGGAAGATGAGGTTGAGAAGTTGTAAGGTTTTATAACAATTTTGAGGCTTCATCCATATAAGGAAAAAGGTGAATAGGATGATTCCCTTCACATAACTTACAGATAAATTAGACTTTACCCTTTTCCCATGGACCTTACTATCACTAGTTGAAGGTTTTTCACCAGCATGATCTCTAGAATTTGACGACAATGGTCAATGTGAGCCTGTGGACCACACTTCTAATACCTTGGGAATACCAGGACAATCTTTAAGAAGGTGGTCACCCTTACATCACATGCAAGGGAATTTAACTTTACGGGGCTGATTGGAAGACTTTTCCATACTAGTTGTGTCCATAGCAATGGTTTCTTGGTTTCCCCCTTGCTTATTTTTCTTCTTCTTCATCATCCTTTTCCTCTTCTTCTTACCTTCTTGGTTACCAGAATCAATACTTTCACCAGGAAAAGAGGAAGAAAGGGATGAAGAAACAATAGGTGAAGAAGATAAAGGGTAAACTTTAGGATCAACATGAGGTTGATGTTGTTTAGGTGGAGAAGAACTTGGTTGAGAAGTATTTTTGGACATTCAGGACCATAGGGGTTGAAAATAACCAAAATGGAAAACCAACGGTAAATCCGGTAAGGGACAATGTTGCCATATAAGGAGCACCAATATTTCCAAAAGAAGGAAAAGGACCAGGATTCCTGTCAGAGGGGTTTCCTTGACTGGTGGACTTAGTAGTTGTTGCCATTAATCTCAACCTAAGATCCACTAATGAGTTTTTCCATGGGGAAGATGTTGTTCCGAGGTCAATTAATTGATTTTAGAAATTAAAGACACAAACAAAACAAAGGGGTAACTAGGCATAAAGGTTTACCAAGAAACTGTGAACTACAATATAGACCTTGGTTAACCAAGGACTTAACGTATGGTAGCCAATCTCCTCGAATGTTATGTTCAGTGTATCACAGTATACAAGGTGATCGACTCGGTTACCTATGGATGGATAACAACCTATAGGAGACTCCCCAAATATACTCAACATTACATGGGAGTACATTCCATAGTAGTATTGTCTAATTCATAACCATTTGATGAGACTGTTCCCATATACTTTTCATGCATGGAGTGCCATCTGATATACCCAAAGGTGTGTGGAGAACTATCCTATACACTTATGTACATGGAACGGGATTTCACCCCCAGGATGCTACGCTGGAAAAAAATGATAGCTCCTACATTTATCCATGTCATAACGCTTCTCTAGCCTAGACCTCTAGATGTTTGCGTTAATATTAGAAATGCTCCATAGGTTGATTCAGTAAATTTTAATTTGATCTTGAATTAAGTTTTAGTTTCAAGGCTCAAAACACGATTTCACTTGAACACACATATAATGCAACTAACATGACAAAAATAACTATTTTGATTTTCTATGAAAGCTATCTAGTGTAGGGAAGAGGTGCAAACAATAATTCAAAACTCAAATATGTAGCAAACAAGAGCTTACTATCTAGATCTTTCAATTTTACTATTCCAGTTCAATTCAAAGCATTAAAAGATGTCAAACCATGCAATGTAATCTATGCACGATTCCCCTAAAAACTATGAAAATGTAATATATGCACATTTCCTTTCCTGCTGTGAAAAGGAGAATTATAACTATGCAAAAGTGATCTATGCAAGAGAGTTTTCAAAACAAACATAAGAGGACTCCAATGAAATCAAACGTAATCTGAGATTTCATTAACAGAGGACTCAAACTGAAATTGGGTAAAATTTTCAAAAATCAAAAGAGATGTCACTCAAAGGAAATTAACACTCATACACAATTCATCCCCCCCACCGATGATTGAGAGGGGATTTTTTTGCAAAAATGAAAGAAAAAATATGCAATTTCACACTAGGGAATTCCAATTTCACATACAAAACCCTAGATGAAAATGCCAATATTTTTCTTTTCAACAAACTTTATTTTCAAATATCAAGAAAACTAAGATTCAATGTCTAATTACTAATTCAAATGCACTTTTCAGAATGAGGACTAGAACAATAATTCATCCAAGCGATCAATGATCAAACAAAACAAGTTTGCAAATGACCTAATGATAAGAACAAAGAAAAATAAAAACCAATTATTACCAAGGAAATCAAACACACATGAAAACCAAATGGAGGCTTTAGAGAGACCACAAGACACTCAAGACTCAGGGAAGTCCAACTTGAATTAGGCTAACCAAAGAGAAGCTTGAGAAAAAAGGAATTTTTTTTGCAAAAACAGGGACCAACGCTGGTGTAGAAGAGGCATCAGGGCATTGCAACGTTTGATCAGGTGCTCATGTCCTAAGTGTCGTAAAATGCTCAAAATTTAAAGTGCTTAGAACTAGTTCAAAGTTGAATGACTGGAAATTTCTCGTCTTCCCGATTCCGGCGCCGCAAACGGTTCGAAAAACGGTCGTCGTATGAGGAAGTTATGGCAAAAAGAAGAATTTGTCCATAACATTAGAAATTTGAATATTCCGCCGGGCACGAAATCCGAGGCAACCACCAAAAATTAAATGTAATTGCAGTTAAGTTGGCGGAATTTTGGCAGGAGCGCCAAATTTGGCGGACCCGCCATAATTGGCGGAGCTAACTGGAGTTAACTAAAGTTAGCTGGAGTTTTTCTAGGGAAAAACTGGAGAAACTTTAAATGGCCATAACTTTGGCTAGGAAAGTCGGTTTTGGACGAATTTTTTTTTGATTTTGGGTATTTTCGACCTTATGAAGCCATTTGTGCAGGTCTTACAGTAATCTGAGGTCATTTACAGATGTTTTGGAGCCGTGAAAGTTCTAGGAGCCACTAGGGCCCAGTTTTGTGAAGACTGTATAGGGTTGCAGGTATCCATTGGAGGTGATCCAATAGTCAATACGGAAGGATTCAAGTGTTTTGAATCCATTTTTACCATCTATTTCTCCTGTAGATGCTTCTATTCAGCTGTATTTTCAATTTGAGCATTTAATAAAATCAAGGACAAGCCCGGTTGGGAGCTTTGGACCCAGCAGACGTAGCCCTGGAGGGGGTGAACTGCTTTATCAAATTCTTTTGCATTTGTGGTTGATTTAGTTTGCAGAACAAATTCATTTTAATGCGTTAAATAGTAAAAGGAAATAACTCTGCTATGCTTAAATGGGTCATGAACATCTGAAAATTTCATGTGTTTTCTTTCTGCAAGACATGGAAATCTTTTAAACATGTTTAATTCTGAATTGAATACCTTGCAAACAAATTTCAAGTAGTTTCAAATTCAGATCAAGTTGGTATCAGAGCTCAGGGTGTTTGTGCAAAGATCTTCTAACTGTCTTGCAAAGTATTGATGCTTACCAGGTTGAAACTCAAAAGAGGGGAAGGACAATTGACTAGAGAACGAGAGAATCCTCAGTCACGGAAGGCCAGAGAGCCATCACCTCCACCTTCAATTTCACCCTCAAGAGTCTCAGCAGAAGCTTCAAGGATGTCTGAACATGAAGGAGAAATTCCTATAGAGACAGATCCAAGAGAAGAAGAAAGAGTCTTCAGAAAGGCTTTCTTGGACCTCACTGAAATGGTGAGGATATTGTACCAAGAAAGAAATGAGAAATTGGCTGGAGAAGGGTCCAAACATCCACATGAAGGAGAGGGCTCTTCAGGAGGTAAGAAGGATGATGATCATTCCAAGAAAGGACATGGAGGAAATGGTGATCCACCACCCCCATCTTCACCTTCTTCCTCTTCATCCTCGTCTTCTTCTGTTCATAAGCATAGATCCTCTGGAAAAAGTCCTTTTTTGAAGCTTGATGTAAAACTCGAATTACCTATGTTTAATGGTGAAGTGAATGCAGAAAAGCTTGACAATTGGATTAGGCAGTTGGAAGTTTACTTGAGGATCTAGAATATACATGATGATGCCACAAAGATTCAGTTGGCTTCTTTGAGAATGGATGGAGCAGCACTGGTCTGGTGGGAGGCCAAGACTAAAGAGGAGATCAAGAAATTTGGTAAGGTCACCTTAACATGGCCTGAATTTCTGTTAGCCATTAAAAAACAGTTTTAGCCTCTTGCTCACATGCAGAAGGCCATTATGAATTGGCAAAATTTCAGACAACTTAAGGGTCAGAGTGTCCAAGACTACACCCAAGAATTCAGGATAAGAGCTCTCTTGTTAGGGGTAGATTTACAGACCCAAGAAACCTTGCTGAAATACATCGGTGGCTTGCATAGCTACCTTAGACACACCATCTTAATGTTTAACCCTACTAGCCTGGATGAGGTTTGTGTCCAAGCTACCCATTTAGAGGCAAGGGGAAAAAACACATTTGAAGAGGGTAGAAACAAGCCCCCCAAGGGGAAAAACAAAGAGAAAACCTCCAAGGGAAAGGGAAAAATGAATGCATCTGTCAAACAGGAGAGTGAGAAAGTGATCTGTAAACACTATTCTAAACCAGGTCATGAGGAGAAAAACTGTTGGAAATTATAGCCTGAAAAAAGACCTCAATTTAACAAATCCAAAGGGAAACAGAAAACTGCTGCTACTACATCTACACCACAAGATTTAGGGGAAGATTCAGGTGATGAAACCAAAATTACAGCCATGGGTTTGAAAAACTTGAAGGAAAAAGAAATTGAAACTCAAGCCAGCACTAGTACCTCAAACTGCCATGTACAAGCTCCTAATGAGGAAGAAAGAATTGAACTGTTTCATGTGAGGGTGATTTCAAAACATACTAAAATTGACACACTTTTTGATAGTGGGTCACAAGCAAACCTTATATCAGAGGACTTGGTCAAGCAGCTTAAACTTGAGACCGTTCCACATCCGAAGCCATATCCACTTGGATGGATTTGCAAGGATGCAAATTTACAAGTTTCAAGAAAGTGCACATTGCGCTTTGCAATTACTGCACATTTTATTGACACAGTTGAACTTGATGTGGTACCTTTTGATATAGCAGGAATTTTTTTGGGAAGTCCTTACTTGTTTGACAGGAAAGATATCTTTCATCGCCATGAAAACAAATATCATCTGTTCAAAGATGGCAAGGAGTTCATTGTTAGAGCTCATCGCAAGAAGACAAATATAGCGATGGTGAATGCAGGACAGGTAAAAAGGCTGGTCAATTCAAGTAAGAATTTTGTTCTTCTTATGATTAAGCCCAAGGTTGATGTGAATCATGAGTCATTTGACAATTGTGATCCAAAACTTAAATCAGATCTGTATGATGTAGTTGATGCATATCATGAGATGTTTCAGGAGCCTACAGGTTTGCCTCCTAAGAGGGAGATTCAGCATGAAATCCATTTGCATCCAGATTGTCCTCTTCCAAACATAGGCATGTACTACATGTCTATTATGGAGAATGCTGAAATAAAGAAGCAAATCAAGGACTTGTTGGACAAGGGTTTCATAAGGCCAAGTACTTTGCCATGTGGGTCACCGATTGTATTGATTCCAAAGAAAGATGGCACTTGGCGTATGTGTGTTGATTTCAGGGCCTTGAACAAGATAACGGTAAAGAACCGTTACCCACTCCCAAGGATAGATGATTTGCTAGACCAGCTGAAAGATGCTCGATATTTCACTAAGCTAGACTTGCGCAGTGGATATCATCAAGTAAGAATTGAAGAAAGTGACATTTGGAAGACAGCCTTTAAAACCAAACAAGGACTCTTTGAGTGGCTTGTGATGCTGTTTGGTTTGTGCAATGCACCTGCAACTTTCATGTGGGTAATGGATGATGTCTTGCGTCCTTTTCTCGATGATTTCGTTATTTTCTACTTAGATGACATCTTAATTTTCAGCAAGTCTAGAGAAGATCATGTCATGCATGTTAGAAAAGTACTTGATGTTTTGAAGAAGAATCAGTTATTTCTTAAAATGTCAAAGTGTGAATTTGGAAAGACTTCTTTGGTTTGTTTGGGACACATAGTAGGAGGAGGTGCTTTGAGAATTGATCCTGCTAAGATTGAGGCTATTGTGAAGTGGCCTACTCCCAAATCCATAACATAGGTAAGAAGTTTTTTGGGTGCAGCTCAATATTGGAGGAAGTTTATCTCTAACTTCTCTTCTATAGCAGCTCCTATGCATGCAGTGACAAGTGTGAAGCATGCTTTCCAATGGGGAGGCAAGCAGCAAAAAGCTTTTGAATCTTTGAAAGAGAAGATTAGTTCAGCTCCAGTCCTTGCATTACCGGATTTGAGACAGCCAATTGAGATACAAACTGATGCTAGTGATTATGCTATGGGTGCAGTTCTTCTACAGCATGGTAAGCCTATTGCTTTTCATTCTGAAACTTTTAATGGTGTTGTTGTAAATTATCCTACATATGATAAGGAGTTGTATGTGTTGGTACAAAGCGTCAAAAAGTGGAAACACTACTTGATGGGCAAAGAAACTGTTATAAATACCGACCATCAGCCCTTACAGTACTTGCAATCACAAAGCAAGTTACAACAGTCACGACACTTCAGATGGATGGGCTTCTTGCAATAGTTCCATTTGGTAATAAGGTATAAGAAAGGTACTTTGAATAAGGTTGTTGATATGCTTTCAACGCCTATTATTGGTGCTGTTACTTTACTTAAGAATGCTTCCATTGTACATGATAGCTACATAGAACAATATGCATCTGATGATGACTTTAAAGATGTGTATGCTAACTTGAGTAAAGGGAATCATGTAGAGGAAAATGACTATCACATGCATAACAATTTGCTATTTCATTTGGGCAAGTTGTGTATACCACAGGGGGAGAGGATAAATGTCATAAGAGAAGCTCATTCTTCTCTTATTGCTGGCCATTTTGGTGTGAGCAAAACAGTTGCACATCTACAGAGGTATCGCTATTGGCCTCGCATGGTAGATTCTGTTTCAAGGTTCATAAGAGGTTGTTCATTATGTGCTACAAGCAAGCCTAGCAACAGGAAGCTTGGTTTGTATACTCCTTTTCCGGTACCTTATAGACCATGGGAGAGCGTCTCTATGGATTTTGTAGGAGGTTTGCCAAAATCTCGAAAGCAGCATGATTATTTATATGTAGTAGTTGATTGTTTCAGCAAAATGTGTATACTTATGCCTTGTAAGAAAACTATAACTGCTGAACAAACTGCTGAATTATTTTTTCATCATGTATGGATTCACTTTGGTTTGCCTACTTCCATTATTAGTGACAGGGATTCCAGATTTGTGGGGAATTTTTGGTCCAACCTATGGGAGATGATGGACACAAAGTTGAAGAAAAGTACTGCTTTCCATCCGCAAACAGATGGACAAACTGAAGTTGTGAACAGAACCATTGTGCACCTCTTGAGAGGTTATTGCAGCAAGCATCCCAAGCTTTGGGATGAACATTTGCACTACATACAGCATGCTTACAATCGTGCCAAGCACTCTTCCACAAACACCTCACCGTTTGAAGCTTGTTTTGGTTACTTGCCAAAATCACCTCTTGATTTCATTCTTGAGAAAGATGTCGCCATTGAGGGACATAGTGACATTGACAAAGCTCGTTCATTCATTCAAATAATTCAGCAAATTCAAGAATAGCTTGAGAAGAGTCAAGGCAAGTACAAGGAAAGACATGACAAGCATAGAGTCGATCACAAGTTTCAAGAAGGAGATGTGGTATGGCTGTACATTAGTAAGGAAAGGATGCAAGGAGAAGGTAAAAAGCTGAAACCTATTCGTTATGGTCAATTCAAAATCCTCAAGAAGGTTGGAAATAATGCTTTTCAATTAGATTTGCCTTCCTACATGCAAATGTATTCTGTTGTCAATGTGGAGAACTTACGTTTGTATGAACCTCCTTTGATTGTTGATCATGAAAATGTTGTTCAACTGCCATCTATAGAAGATTTCTCGCCAGAATTCTTAGATGAGCTGAAAGAAGATACAATCCTTGACAGAAGGACACGCACTTCAAGAAGGGGCAGTGTAGATTATGTTCGGGTTGGTTTCAAAGGCAGCAAACCGAACAAGGAAAAGTGGATGGAGGTGGACAGAGTGAGGCAGTTGTACCCTCACCTCTTTAACAGGTAGTTGAAGGCTTTTGGGGTCCAAAAGCTTCCCAATGGGGAGGCGTGATCAGGTGCTCATGTCCTAAGTGTCGTAAAATGCTCAAAATTTAAAGTGATTAGAACTAGTTCAAAGTTGAATGACTGGAAATTTCTCGTCTTCCAAATTCCGGCGCCGCAAACGGTTCGAAAAACGGTCGCCGTATGAGGAAGTTATGGCAAAAAGAAGAATTTGTCCATAACATTAGAAATTTTAATTTTTCAAAAAAAAAATTAAAAAGGAATATTCCGCTGGGCACAAAATCCGAGGCAACCACCAAACATTAAATGTAACTGCAGTTAAGTTGGCAGACTTTTGGCAGGAGCGCCAAATTTGGCGGACCCGCCATAATTGGCGGAGCTAACTGGAGTTAACTAAAGTTAGCTGGAGTTTTTCTAGGGAAAAACTGGAGAAACTTTAAATGGCCATAACTTTGGCTAGGAAAGTTGGTTTTGGACGAATTTTTTTTTTTATTTTGGGTATTTTCGACCTTCTGAAGCCATTGGTGTAGGTCTTACAGCCATTTGAGGTCATTTGCAGAGGTTTTGGAGCCGTGAAAGTTCTAGGAGCCACTAGGGCCCAGTTTTGTGAAGACTGTATAGGGTTGCAGGTATCCATTGGAGGTGATCCAATAGTCAATCCTGAAGGATTCAAGTGTTCTGAATTCATTTTTACCATCTATTTCTCCTGTAGATGCTTCGATTCAGCTGTATTTTCAATTTGAGCATTTAATAAAATCAAGGACAAGCCCGGTTGGGAGCTTTGGACCCAGCAGACGTAGCCCTGGAGGGGGTGAACTGCTTTATCAACTTCTTTTCTATTTATGGTTGATTTATTTTGCAGAACAAATTCATTTTAATGTGTTAAATAGTAAAAGGAAATAACTCTGTTATGCTTAAATGGGTCATGAACAACTGAAAATTTCATGTGTTTTCTTTCTGCAAGACATGGAAATATTTTAAACATGTTTAATTCTGAATTGAATACCTTGCAAACAAATTTCAAGTAGTTTCAAATTCAGATCAACGTTGGTATAGAGTGGGCCTAGGTGAGGTGCAACGCTTTTTCAAAGGCACTGAGGGAGCGTTAGGCCTGGGAAAGAGGATTCCTGCACAAAAATTGCAAAAAAGGCTCAATGAAATCACTTCCTATGTTTGTTCTTGGTTGGATGATACAACAAATGTTTTTCAAGGAGGTAATCAAACACAAAAGACAAGGAAACCACCAAGGGAATACTTTGTTCCCCAGTGGAGTCACCAATTTTTTATATGATATTTACAATTTCGTACAAAAGTATCTCCCCTAGGTCGGTGGTTAACCTAGAAAATCAGAGAGACAAGGAACCTAATGATTTTCCCTAAAGTAAATATATGACAGAATGAGGCCTTCCTGAAATCCTTTGCACACTTCACTCCTTTAGCTTGGAAGCACCAATTCCAACTCTGAGTGCCAAAATTAGAACCTGTACAATCAAAAAAACACAAGCCAAGAAACTACTAGATCTATGCAGTATCATCTAAATACTGCATTCAATAGATCAACATGGTATTGAAATATATGGAATAACAACATCACATATAGGAAAGAAATTAATTCTTTACATTAATATAAATGGAAGGAGATTATAACCATAAGTAGCAGTTGATCTTGTCAAAGATCTCCTCTAAGTTGTTGACTTGTCCTTTCCTTGTCACAATATGCACCTCCAATCACCCTAAATGCATGAGATAATAACCATTCATTGCAGTAGCGTAATGTCATAATCACTCCCCAAAATCCAACCCCCAACCACATAGAAGGCTAGGAATATATAGAGAAGTAGGGTAAGTTGGCAGTTCTTATCCAATTACCCATCTAGGGTTTGAGGTCCACCTTTGATGGAGGGATAGGATCAAGGGATAAGTGGTGAAAACTCAAAATTAAAGAAGGATAGAATCCGAATTTTTTGTCAAAGGTAAGTAGTTAAAACAAATTTTGGAAACTCCTAGAAGGGGAAGCTTCTAGGATCTCGATCATTCTCCCGAATTTCTAAAACCAACGCAGGTGAAAAGAGGAGCAACCTGTTGGTGACCAATGCAGTCCACAGTGGAGAAACCTATAGGTGATTGCACCCAAGTAGGCATACAAGGAGCGTTGGTCCTAAAACTAACTCAAATTATGCAGTTTAGGGTTGAAATTATGGGGGAATCAAGGGAACATGCTTAGGGCTTTGTGCAAGATGGTGACAAGGGGGACTAGGATGTTGATTGATCCCATTAGGAGGCTCACTAATCGGATGTGACAAAATGGCCTATAACAAAATGGTTAGATCCATGGAGCAACAACTCCTTGTCTCTAAGACATTCCTTAGAACAACATATTTGGCAAATCCACTGGTGAGTCTCACCCTAGTGCTTTTATTTCTCTCTCCTTGGTTGTGAGTTTTGATATATACATGTTGTTTAGTCTTATTCTATCATTTTCGACCATTTCTAGTCTTTTTATAAGATGAGTTTTTTTAATCTAATTAGGGGTAAAAAAAAAAGGAGAAAAAAATAGGTCATAGGTTTCAGATCAGTGCTCTCAAGATGGAATATTAATATAGTTTATAGTTTTTATTGTGCAAGCTAACTCTTTTGTGGAGGAGGAACTGTTATCTTCTCTAGTGGTGATTGTGTTTAGGAGGTTGGAACTAAGAGTGAGAGAAGCAAGATCTTAGGATAGAAGTGGGATCTCCAGGGTTGCTTTTAAATCTACTTCATCAACCTCTAAGGGATCAAGTGCAAACTTATTACTCTATGATATAGACTTGGCTTGCATGTTTTTGTATTAAGTCTTTGGAATTCACATAGGTTACACCCATTATATGATGGATCATAGGGCTAGATCTGTGAAGAAATAGCTCCTTGTTTCTGGGAATTTCTTAGAAAAAAAAAACAGGTAACATCAATAGGGAGTCTCACCCTAGTGCTCTTATTTCTATATCCTTGGTTGTGATTTTCAATATATACTTTTTGTTGAGCTTTATTCTATCATTTTTTAGCTTTTCTAGGCCTATTACAGGTTGATTTTGTTTGCATTTAATTAGATCTATATATTTTTTAAAATTTATTTAAAAAATGAGAAAACCCAGTCACAGGTTTCAGATCAAATTTTGTGATTTTCTGTACAAAATTTGAGTGAAACAATTATATCTTTGACTTATGATTGGAATTTTAGCCCAAAAACATCATCTGAAATGATGTTTGGATGAGGAAGATATGGTTGATTGAAATGCAACTTGTTTTGCGATTTTTCATGAGAAATGCGTGAATTTACTTTTGCCATATCTTTCCATAGGGACCTCCACTTTATGTCTGATCAAAACCATTAGATCAAAAAATTTCTTATATTTCTTTTGAAATATAACATGATAGGTTTATGAGATGTATTCAGTAACCAATTTCCTTTAACTATTATTTCTCTAATTTTTTATTTTACTTTATTTTACTTTTATTCTTTTATTTTTTGTAGATTTTTTCTTTCTACTAAGATATGCTAACAAAGCCTTAGATATATCACCATTTTCTGATCATATGTGTACCATATCTAGTCAATTTGGTCTTTGATTTGGGAGATTTTATCTTTCGTTTGTGATTTTGGTTTGTTGTTAAATGTTGTATACTTGATTCAATCGATTTTTGTGGTGATTGGTATTTGTGTTTCTTTTATCACATTTTAAACTAGATCTGAGTGGTTTGGGGAGTACTTGTGATCTACTTGTGTGTTGAGATCATGAATAAATTCACTCTCTTTAGCCTCTCTAGTTTTTTTCCTTGTGTAGGGTTTGGTTTGTTTCCCTTGTAGGATATTGTAGGTGTATGCTTTCTTATTGTCTAGATTAAGGCACAAATCTAAAACTTACATTGTATTTACACTTGTTTATTCGTGTGTGATAAGCCATTTTTCAATGTTCTCTTTTTTAAATCTAAATTTGCACTCACAAACACTCAAAAGCACCAAATGAAATATTTGATAAGAGAAAAAATGTGGTAAACAAAGATAGAAGAAAGAGGGGAAAAGGAAGTTCAAATTTTCCATACAATGAGGGTATCCAAATAATCCTAATCATTCAATGTTTCTATAAAGAAAAGAAATCCATAAATAAAAAGAGATTAAATGGAAAAAATCTAGAAGATGAATTTTAGTTTCCTTAACTTTTCTTCAACGAGTAAGAAACAAGTACTAATCAATTGAATAGATTAGGCACTTGAGATCCTATTTGGATCACTTATCACCAAACAAAGTACTCAAGTATCAAAGATAAACAAGCCAATACAAGCTAGATAAGGGAGACCTGAATCCATGAAAATTGATTGGAATTGATGATGAACAAGGGATTTGGACCTAATCCAAGATAGTTTTATCCCTATGACAGTGAGAAAATATAGACATGGGCTCAAACAGAGAATCAAAAACTAATATCTCAACCAAAAAGGCCACCTATATACCTTATCACTCTATCATAGAGGACAACATGAAATGACATGTTATTGATCCCTTATTGAGGGAAGAGAGTGATGATTGCATAGAAATTACTCTATCTGCAAGGAGATATAGTGATGATACCCTTGATAAATACTTTAAAAATAATTGAGCTTATATCTGAATAATCAAGAATGTACATGGCCAAGAAAAGACACAAACATGATAGAAAATAGAAGAGAATTCCCAAGAAATCAAGAAATCAACCAAAGGAAAAGGAGAAATAAAATATTTTTCCCTATTGGAGTCTCTAGTTCTATTTTCCCAAAAATTTCCCTTTAGAAAAGGATTTATTATGCCACAGATATTCCCCTTAAATCACTTAGACAATGGGGTAAACATCATACAATATTCTCTTATACCTACCACACAAGATGCATTGCATAGATGAAAAGAGAGGAATAAAAATTGCATACCCTTGTTGATTTGATTGATATTGTAAGATATGACTTGTCCAACTTTAGAAAATCCTACTCTATCTCCTAGACATCTTATTTCCATTGCTAACCTCAATAACCTACCCACATCACAACCAAGACAAGCAAAGTTATCTTTCAAAGAAAATATCTATTAGCATTAGAAAAATATCTAAAAATAAAATATTCAAATCCAACATTAAATCATACAGCATGAGATAAGCAGTTTTGTAAAATAATGTTTTCTATTTTAAGATATTGTGGACAAAGTGGAAACCCTAATTTCATTGGAAAATTATTTAAATAGTCAATGGCATGATAATTTATTTATTTCATGCTTTTCTTCCTTTTATTTGTGGCATGGAAATTTGCATTTTCATTTCTTTAGTTGTTGATTCAAGTGTTAAAGTGGATACTTAATTTGAATCACTGTAGTACGAGATAATGCCGATGAGGAAACCAAAAATGGAGATTTATTTCCTATTGCTAAACATTTCCTTTGGAATTCTAAATTCCTACATTTGTCTACCTAAAATGTCTAATTCAATATATAAGTTATAAAAAGGAGAAAGAAGAGCCTTAGGGATGTGAGCAAGAATACTTAAAAGAATAAAAATCCTTATATAGCTATTCATAAAAAATTATTCCTCCTATTGGACCATGAACGACATTAAATTGTTCTTCATTTGACCTTTTCATTTCCCTACTAAAGAACCATATATCAAATTCCATCTTCTAGAAACTAATTTTTGAATTCTTTCTCAAACTATAAACGTGCTCCACATTTGTCTCATCCTTCCATAATTAAGATTTGTTTTATATGCATTGTCTTTACACGCATTGTAAAAGAAGTTTTATATTTTTTTCATAGTGCATCAAGATTAACTTTCGATTTGTTATGTACAAACTTTATTACATATGGAAGCCTAAACTTTATCCCCTAATTCCTCCCAAGATTTATTAACCTAAAGTTTAACATTTCTTGCAAGCTCCTTTGTATCTTGAAGCATATTGAAATTCCCAATAATATTTTTCATAATCACTGTTATTTCATCCCAAATATAATAAGGTGTTTCTTGCAGAAATTTGTATGCTCAACTTCTTTAGTTTTTCTTCCGATAAGTTGCTTGGTCTCAACCATTATCTTATCTTTTTCATCTTTGATAGCCAAACAAATTTCGTCTTAAAGCATTATGTTTATCAACTTGAGCTTGTATATCCATAATTTATTGTAGCTTTAAGTTGAATCTTAATTGCATGGCTTTGTAACTCTCTTTTCCTTGTTAATAATTTTTTTTTGTCCATTTTATGATCATTTATGGAGATCTTATTGGGATTTCTTTCACCTTTATGATAGTAGCATTTTTAGCAATATTAGCTATAAATCAGGAAAACAATCTGGCTCCACACCGAATAATCTCCCACTTGGAGACTAATTATAGCAACTCCAATGTTGCTTCACTTGATAGAAAATGCTTCTACCTAGATTGGTTATTTCTCATCTTTATCATCATACTTGAAGGAAAATTGAAATCAAACAAAAACACATATTCTCCCTAGTTACTGCCTTTTTTAACATGTCTGCAGGATTCTGGCTAGTGTTTATCCTTTCAAGCTTCAACTATCCATCTTCGAAATTGGATTATATGAAATGGTACCTGAGTTGTATATGTTTAAGCCTTGGAATGAAAGAATGAGTTATTTTCAATATGAATGGAACTTTGGTTGTCACTGTAAAACATGCTGATCTCCTGCTTCTTTCCCAATTCATCCATAAACCATTGTAACCAAATCATTCCTTTACTAGCCTTTGTAGCAGCAACATATTGTACTTTCATTGTTGAAAGTGCAACAATATTTTGTATTTTAGAAACCCAACTTACTATTTTTCCACCTACAAGAAACACATACCCTATGGTGCTCCTCTTATTATCTCTATCACCTGCCATATCTCAGTCAACATATCCCTGTAGAATAGTGTTTAAACCTCCAAAACATAATGCTTGATTAGTGGTGTCTGTCAAGTACTTGAGAATCCGCTACACTATAGATTCAATAGCTTATGTGACATGCTAAAACACAAGACAAGAAACTACTCTACTCTTCAGCGGAAACCAAAATTGATTGATGAAATCAATAAGCAGAAAAGGAAGAATATCCATCGCACATAACACAATATTTCTCTAGGGAAAGCAACTTCTCAAAACCCCGATGATCTATATTGCATTAACTAGAATATCTAAAAAGAAAAGACAATGTTTGTTCAACCCGAACAATTCCTGCACTAGTACAATCTATCTCCCTACTTCCTATGTAAGCCTTGGATGAATACAATATGCTCTGCTCAATGTGCACATGTATTTTCTATCCTCAGCCTGACTGGCTTCCTTTGACCAGCACTTAGCCAAATTCCTAGCCTTCCAAGCTCCTACTTCCTTACACAATTCCTGAGATAATTATCCCATATTTAATTGGGAAAATCCCTCACCAAAACTGCACAATCCATCATAAGCCTTCTATTGATTTCATGCACCATCTGTACAACTCGAAAAATTATACCACTGATAGTACACTCTCCCTAAACTCTAATCCCAACTGGATATTCCTCTGAACTAACATGCATGAGTTATTTTTGAGTGAATTATCAGTTATCTGATTGATCACTACATGTGAAATAAATCCAATTTAATTCACCTGACCACTCACTAGTTCCTCCTATTAGAGTCAGTATTTGCATATTGCCATCAGTCATCAAAACTCCTCTTTTATATCATTTTAGTGTCCCATGTTGAAATTTTTATCATTCCACCTCGGTCATCATCTAAAAATTTACTCATTGATGGTAGCCCAAGTTGAAACCCCATCCCCTCTCAAAAATTTATATTTTTTGGCCCACCTTCATGTGTCTTGTTGAACATACATTGACTATAAAAGCTCATTTCATCATGTTTTGTGTCAGTCAAGTCCACCTAAAGTCCAATCATTCAAGGTCCCATTAGGTCACTAGGTTTTATTTTCGAAGGTCCAATAAAACACCATTTCACTGCATAAGGCCATAAAAGTATGAGAGAGAAGCAATTAATATCCCTTTTTCGGTCAAATAAGCATTTACAAGAATGTAACTATGGTTGCTAAAGTTCCAAATTTTGTTTTTAAGTAAGAATTTCATTCCATTTTGTAATTTTATTTCAAAAAAGGGAGATGTAATAATTTTTATTTATTTATGTAATTTTATGCTTATCATATGTAATAAGTCACTATTCTTAGCTATTTACTCAAACTCCATTGCCAATATCATCCAAACCAAAGTAAAAAGTGAAGATTGCCAAAACTTCAGCATCATCCACCTGCAAAGCAAAAAGTCAGAAAGCAAATTAGCAAAGAGGTCAAAAAGGGGATCAAATGAAACATTAGAAAGTGGGTTTGAAAAGCAAAAGATAAAATTCACTCGCCTATAAAGGACTTCTTGGCTTCAAACTTAGCTTCATTTGCCTCCTATCACTCATTTAGAAAACCCCAAGAGAGCCTTTTCACAGTTCTCGGTGAAATCAGCAAAAATAGGACAGGCACTGTGCATTTCCTTCTGGCGCCACGCGTTCACTTCTGGCTCTGCGCATTTACTTGACGCTACGCATTTCCTTAAGGCGTTGCGTGTTCCATTAAGGCGTTGTGTACTCTGCATTGGCGTTGCGCATTTGTCCAGCAACGCTCCAGTCACCTCCTCGGCTCCTCCAAAATGCTTTTAACCTCAATTCAAGTAAGTATCAGCTAAGGGATGTGCTTTTCCCCCTCCTCAAGTCAATTCCTAAGTGTTTGAAAGCTTTTATTGAAGATTTAGCTTAATTGTTACATATAAACCGTAGATTTCCCCCAAAAACTACCTTCCACTCTCATTCCCTTTTGCACACTTCCCTCCACCCTCCTTCCCTTTCCCTAAATCTTTATATCCCATATACCCTCTAACCCTTTGTCCCAAAACCCTAAGTCCTAGGTGATAAAACACTACCTAGGCTCCCAAACCCCTATATTGCAAACAAATTTCCCCATCTTCAAACTATCATACTACTACCCTATATCCCTCTCCAAAACACATATCCCTTCACCCATCATCTTCATATTTACCCTTCCCCATTTACTATTCCCTAAAAAACTACATTTCCCCTACCTTACACCTCCCTAGGGTTTGATACTAAACACCATGAGGAGAAGAAGAAGCTTGATATACTTGCAGAGGCTTCACTCCAAGCCTAGCCACCTCAGACATCAGCTTCTTGAACAATTTTGAAGACCCTTGACTCAATTTTTGTCATCTTGCTTTTCCTGTCTTTTTAAGGAAATTTTTATATTAGCAATTTCGTCAAACTTTGGAGACACTTTTTGGAGGAATGGACACCACCATTGGATTCAAAAGGACCAAGACATCCAAGAAAACCATGTTTCCAGCTCGAGAAAGCAAAATTGGTGGGTGAAAAAGGCAAAAAACACCTAAAAATCATTTTTCTGCCTCATTTCTGGACCAGGCACTGCGCGTTTGAGTAGTCTTGGGAGAAAGGAATTTTGGAGGGGAAAATCAAGCCCATTTTGAAAACCAAGGGAATTTTTGGAGACTAGACAGGATAAGATTTCCAATGAGCTATCCAAGACTAGATTTTGACATCAGGAAGGCAAGTAAAAGTCATCTTGAAGATGGTGTTGCGCGTTTGACAGTCAGCCCAAATTTTCATTGTTTCTCTCCAATTTGACTTTTACCTATGTGAAATTAATGTTTTACTGATGTAATTGATAAGGATGATGTAATTATTATGTTTTTACTGTTACCTAGGGTAAATACATTAGGTAAATGGCCTCTATGACTTGTAATGAATCAGTTTTCTTAAGTTAGGGATGAGTCACTTTGACCACCCTACACTCTAGCTATCAGTTCAGTCTTTGTTGCAATTGCTCCTCCTATCATGGATTCAACCACTAAGGCTAGGATGAGTTGGTTTGGGGCCTATATTATGTAATTTCTCAATCATTCTACAAGTTGGACTCCATTGGATATTGTATTAGTGTTTCATACTTTGGCATGGAATATATTGGATGAGTTGCAACTATTTTGGTAGGATTCCTGTGGCATGGTATTTTGATATTGTTTCCTCTTCAATTACACATGTGTGAATGTTTTGTACCTTTCATGATCCATTTCACTTTAAATATGTTTGATTTTCAAGGTGTGATAAGCAAAATTCATCTTCTATGCTTTGTTTTGGGAAAATCATCATAATTTGTTTTATTTCTTCAGTTTAAAAAGAATTCATGATCTCATGCTCTTTTTAGCACCTCACTGGTCTAAACCATCACATCACTATATTGCAAAGTGTTAAAGTAACTTGCCTACCTTGCCCCATCAGATGTCTACAATTTTTATTCTCTTTTGCCCTGACCTGGTTCACTCTCTGATCTAATTCACTCATCCAATGACTACCCCAACTAAATCAAATCAAACAAACCTTGAACTAATATATCTAGCCTAAAACCTGAATCCATACAGCCCTCTTGGCTATGACACTTTGGAGAGAGCCCTCTCTAGCTTGGTAGGGCTAGCTACCAAGTCAAAAGATTGGTCTGTGGTTACGTCAGCTGGACTCTTTCCTCAGCCTTGGAGATCTAGAGGAGTGATAACATACTGTCGCCGTTTCCGGGGACATGAGAGATCATATCTGCCCTAGATGTACGACAAATTTTAGATCTGATTGCTGATGGTGGATAGTGATCAGGCACACGAAGGTTGAAATAATCCACCTGGCAACTCCAAATCGGTTTCAAAAATCAAATCCAAATACTCCACTAGAGGATGAACCTTGCCAATAAATATGAAAGGACAACATGGGAAGATCAGGTATTCAACTTGGACTTTTATTCAAGACATCATGTTGTTTATCATGAAATATCTCTTCTCTTTTCCTGAGAATTTCCAGAAAGTTTTCCAAGGTATATTATGTTTGAGAAAAGATCACGAAACTCCATTGGATTAATCCTTTCCTTTGAAGATTGTAAATACAAATTCCCCATATGCCTTTGATCTTGGTCCAAACCGTCCAAACCCTTCAACAGTCGGTTTCTTTGTCATTTTTAGCAGGAATCTCATTACAAAGCTCATCCGAAAATTTCCAGTCATATCAGGATAGTAATGAAGAAGATTCTTGTTTTTTTGTTGATCATCAAGAAAAAATAGTCATTCATGAGTTTTAGGATCCTTTTGTCAACTTTCTACAGTCATCAAGGGAATAAATCATGGATGTTGGGAAAAATTTAAAATCAAGGCATGAAGACTACCTAGAGCAGAACGGTAATGTATTATATGGTCTGGAAATCAATATGTATTCCTATGATTATCATTTTGCAGCATATTTTAGGTTAGTCAGAGGGCTCATGCTTTGCAATTTCATCAAGATTCAATTTGATTTCAAGTTGTCATGGGAGTTTCCTTTCATTAGTTCTCTCTTCTTGCTCATAAGTTAGCACTTACAGAGAATTCAAATAGCAGCCAGAATGCTTACATGGTTGCATTGGTTGTTCCATTTCACCTAATCAAGTGATGAATGGATCAATTAGAGTAGGTTTTGTTGAATAAGCTCAATTCTTTTGAGACAGTTTTAAGTTTGTCACAAGTCGCTTTATGCCAGTTGAGTTGTCAACATTTAGTCATGCATTTTAATTTTAAGTTTTTTGACAGTATTGGCCAACATGGTTAGGCACTTGGTCTACGGTGTTCTTGACACCTCCAAGGAGCTGCCATCCCCAATAAGGCCGATGTTAGAGCCAGTATTTGCATACTGCCATTAGTGATCAAAACTCCTCTTTTATATCATATTAGTGTCCCATGTTGAAATTTTTATCATTCCACCTAGGTCATCATGTAAAAATTTACTCACTGATGGTAGCCCAAGTTGAAACCCCATCCCCTCTCAAAAATTTATATTTGCTAGCCCACCTTCATGTGTCTTGTTGAACATACATTGACTATAAAAGCTCATTTCATCATGTTTTGTGTCAATCAAGTCCACCTAAAGTCTAGTCATTCAAGGTCCCATTAGGTCACTAGATTTTATTTTCCAAGGTCCAATAAAACACCATTTCAATACATAAGGCCAGCAAAGTATGAGAGAGAAACAAATAATATCCCTTTTTCAATCAAATAAAGGTTTATAAGCATGTAACCATGGTTGCTAAAGTTCCAAATTTTGTTTTTAAGTAAGAATTTCATTCCATTTTGTAATTTTATTTCAAAAAAGGGAGATGTAATAATTTTTATTTATTTATGTAATTTTATGTTTATCATATGTAATAAGTCACTGCTCTTAGCTATTTACTCAAACTCCATTGCCAATATCATACAAACCAAAGTAAAAAGTGAAGATTTCCAAAACTTCGACATCATCCACCTGCAAAGCAAAAAATCAGAAAGCAAATTAGCAAAGAGGTCAAAAAAGGGGTCAAATGAAACATTAGAAAGTGGGTTTGAAAAGAAAAATATCAAATTCACTCACATATAAATTACTTCTTGGCTTCAAACTCAAATTCATGTTCCCCTATCACTCATTAATAAAACCCCAAGAGAGCCTTTTCACATTTCTAGGCGAAATCAACAGAAACAGGGCAGGCGTTGTGTGTTTCCTTCCGGCGTTGTGTGTTCTCTTCTGGCATTGTGTGTTTACCTGGCGTTGCTTTTTTCCTTAAGGTGTTGTGCATTCCATTAAGGCATTGCATTTTTTCTTGAGGAGGTGCGCATTCTGCATTGGCGTTGCGCATTTTTCCAGCAACACTCCAGTCACCTCCTCAGCTCCTCCAAAATGCTTTCAACCTCAATGCAAGTAAGTAGCAGCTAAGGGATGTGGTTTTCCCCCTCCTCAAGTCAATTCCTAAGTGTTTGAAAGGTTTTATTGAATATTTAGCTTAATTATTACATATGGACCCTATATTTTCCCCAAAAACTACCTTCCACTCTCATTCCCTTTTGCACACTTCCCTCCACCCTCCTTCCCTTTCCCTAAATCTTTATATCCCAGATGCCCTCTAACACTTTGTTCCAAAACCCTAAGTCCAGGTGATACAAAACTACCTAGGCTCCCAAACCCCTATATTGCAAACAAATTTCCCCATCCCCAAAATATCATAGTACTACCCTATACCCCTCTCCAATACACATATCCCTTCACCCATCATATTCATATTTACCCTTCCCCATTTACTATTCCCTAAAAAACTGCATTCCCCTACCTTACACCTCCCTATGGTTTGATACTAAACACCATGAGGAGAAGAAGAAGCTTTATATACTTTCAGAGGCTTCACTCCATGCCTAGCCACCTCAAACATCAGCTTCTTGAACAATTTTGAAGACCCTTGACTCATTTTTTGTCATCTTGCGTTTCCTGTCTTTTTAAGGCAATTTTTATATCAACAGATTGGTCAAACTTTGGAGGCACGTTTTGGAGGAATGGCCACCACCATTGGATTCATACAAACCAAGAAATCCAAGAAAACCATGTTTCCTGGCAAGAAAAATTGGTGGGTGAAAAAGGCAAAAAAACCACCCAAAAATCATGTTTCTGCCTCATTTTTGGACCAGGCATTGCGCGTTTGAGTAGTCTTGGGAGAAAGGAATTTTGGAGGGGAACATAAAGCCCATTTTGAAGACCAAGGGTGGTTTTGGAAACTAGATAGGATAAGATTTCCAACGAGCTATCTTGGGCTAGATTTGGATATCAAGGAGGCAGGTAAAAGTCAGCTTGAAGATGGCACTGTGCGTTTGACAGTTAGCCCAAATTTTCATTGTTTCTCTCCAATTTGATTTTTACCTATGTGAAATTAATGTTTTACTGATGTAATTGATAAGGATGGTGTAATTATTATGTTTTTACTATTACCTAGGGTAAATACATTAGGTAAATGGCCTCTATGACTTGTAATGAATCAGTTTTCTTAAGTTAGGGATGAGTCACTTTGACCACCCTACACTCTAGCTATCAGTTCAGTCTTTGTTGCAACTGCTCCTCCTCTCATGGATTCGACCCTTGAGGCTAGGATGAGTTGGTTTGAGGCCTATATTATTTAATTTCTCATTCATTCTACAAGTTGGACTCCATTGGATATTGTATTAGTGTTTCCGAATTTGGCATGGAATATATTGGATGAGTTGCAGCTATTTTGGTGGGATTCTTGTGGCATGGTATTTTGATATTGTTTCCTCTTTAGTTACATATGTGTGAATTTTTTGTACCTTTCATGATCCATTTCACTTTAAATATGTTTTATTTTCAAGGTGTGTTAATAAAAATTTATCTTATATGCTCTATTTTGGGAAAATCATCATAATTTGTTTTATTTCTTCAGTTTAAAAAGAATTCATGATCTCATGCTCTTTTTAGCACCTCACTAGTCTAAACCATCTCATCACTATACTACAAAGTGTTAAAGTAACTTTCCTACCTTTCCCTATCATATTTCTAAAATTTTGATTCTCTTTTGCCCTGACCTAGTTCACTCTCTAACCTAATTCACTCATCCAGTGACTACCCCAACCAAATCAAATCAAACAAACCCTGAGCTACTATATCTAACCTAAAACTCTAATCCATCCAGCCCTCTTGGTCATGATCCTTTGGCGAGAGCCCTCTCCAGCTTGGTAGGGCTAGCTACCAAGTCAAAAGATTGGTTTTTGGTTACCTCAGCTAGACTCTTTCCTCAACCTTGGAGATCTGAAGGAGTGATAACACCTCCAATAGTTAGAACTAGTTTAATTCAGTTAAACTGGGTTAATTAGTTACAACTCAAAGAACTCAACCTCGGCCCCTAAAATTTAGGAATCGCTCTACATGGCTCTAGATAGACTTCCAACTCAATTTTACTAAGCCAACTAAGTAACCTTAACTTAGTTAATTGTTACAGGTTGCTATGAGAATAGAATTTTGATTTAATTCCCAATTTAATTCAAGGACAACTTAAATTAGAATTTCTAGATGCTATTTTTAAATTTCTTGTTGCTATTTTCAACATTCACTACCATCTAATGCTTTTTACTTGGACTACTCATATACTTTCTCACAACTCCCATTTATTGTGTAATATTAGGCCTTGTCCACACCATTGCATACATTAAGCTTCCAACTGTTGATGAGCACAAAACATTAGACATATAGTCTATCTCTTACTGATTCTTGAGACACATATCCTTACTTAGTTTGAAATAGCTAGCTAAAGGTGCAGTAACTAGTTGTCATTCTTCATATATTAAATCTTTCCAACACCTTTTCTATGTACTCACCCTGAGACGATGTTAATTTGTGATTTTTCTCGTCTTTAGTTATTTTCATACCAAGTATTGTCTTTACAACACCTAAATCCTTCATTGCAAATGAATTGGCCAATTTTCTTTTGAGTGCATTTATTTCCCACATGTTAGACCCAGCAACAAGAATTTCATATACATACAATAACAATATAATATATTTTCCATCATTCTTTTCTTAATATAAACACATTGGTCATAATGACATCTAGTATAACCTTGTTCTAACATAAACCTGTCAAATTTTAGATACCACTGTCTTGGAGCTTGTTTTAAGCCATAAAATCTCTTCTTCAACTTGCATACTAGTTTCTCCTTCCCTTTGACCTCATACCCTTGTGGTTTTTGCATAAATATCTTCCTCTAAATTACCATGGAGAAAGGTTGTCTTTACATCTAACTATTCAATATGAAAATATTGTGTTTCCACTAGACTTAAAATAGTTTTTATTGAAGTCATTTTAACAACAAGAGACAATATTTCATCAAAGTCTAGAACTTTCTTTTGTGCACACCCCTTCACAACAAGTCTAACCTTATACCTCTTTTTTCTTCCATCTTCTTCCTTCAATCTGTAAACCCATTTATTCTGTAATGTTATTTTACCTGCAAGAAACCTGACTAAGTCCCAAGTCTAGTTATGTACCAAGGAGTCCATCTCTTCTTTCATGGCTTGCTCCCACTTCTTTCTGGTTTCTACCTGCATTGCTTCTTCATATCCTTCTGGTTCACCATAATCAGTCAAAAATACATAATATAATGAAGGAGAGTATCGTTCAAGGTGTCTACTTAACCTGTTAGATATTCTGACAACACTTCCAGGAGTTTGAGGTTACTATTGTTATTTTTGTTGTTGTTGTTGTTGTTGTTGTTGTTGTTGATCATTATGATTTCCTAGCACCTTTGACTTTTCTTTTTCTATTATCTCATCAAGAACTATGCATTTTGTGTTTTCCTTTTCCTATTTCTTTCCCTATAATTGATCTTTGTAAAAGTCCCTTTCATTGAATACCACATCTCTACTCCTAATGATTTTATGGTTTTCATAATCATATAAGAAATAAGAAAAATCATTAACATCGTATCCAATAAAGGTACAGTTCTTTGATTTTTCCTCAAGATTTGTAATATTTTCTTTATTAATGTGGACAAATTCTTCACAGAAGGTATTTAGAAATGATCAGTTTACCTTCTTACATGTTTATGCTTCCCTTGGAATCCCACCATCCAAGGAACTTGAAGGCCCTCTCTTTATTATATAAGTAGCAATATTTATAGCATCCACCCAAAATTGTAAGGGCAATCCTACATGTAATCTCACACACCTTGCATGCTCCATGATTGTCCTATTCATCCTTTTTGATAGACCATTTTCTTGTGGTGTTCCTAGAACTATCTTCTATCTATGAATTCCATGGTATGAACAATAATTATCAAACTCCTTGTTGCAATATTCACCTCCATTGTCTGATCTGAGACACTTCAACTTCTTTCCTATCACATTTTCAACCAAATATTTCATTTCTTAAAAGTATCAAAGATGTTAGATTTATTTCAAATAAAATAAATCCATTTTTTTTAATTGCCTCATTGATAAAAATAACATAATAATGAGAGCCACCAAGAGATGATACATGAATTGGTCCCCATACATCTTTATGCAAAAGCTCTAATTTTTCACTCTTTTCTTTCCCAACTCTGAGAAATTTGACTCTCTTGTGTTTTCCATAAACACAATTCTCATAGAAGTACAAATCAACATGTTTCAAACCTAATTTATTAAGTGAATAATTTGCATCCTCTTCTCACTCATGTGCCCGAGCCTATGATTCCATAGTTTTGTATATTCTCTTATGGAGGTTAAAGCAATAACAGAATCAAAAATGCCATTACATAAATACAATGTGCCTACCTTCTCTCCTTTTTCTATTACCAGGGCTCCTTTAGTGACTTTCCATATTTTGTCTGTAAATGTAGTTACACAACCTTCACTTATCAACTTCCCTATTGAGATTATATTTTTATTTAGATATGTAATATGTCTTACCTCCTTTAATATACATTTGTTTCCATTCTATTTTTTTATAAGTACCTTACCCATTCCAATAATTTTATAAGGTTTATCATCACCTAGAATAACCTATCCAAAATATCCTTCAACATAGTCATGAAAATGTTTCCTATCGAGTGTGGCATGGAATGAAGCCTATGAATCTACCACAAATAAATCAATAATATTTTCTAATGAAATCATCATGCAAAATGTCACCTGTTATATTTGCTTTCTGATTGTTCTCTTGTTTCCATGGAAAATTTTAGGGGCTGATATTTGCAGGTGGGCTAATTTTCCATGCTTTTTCAAAAATAAAGATTCGCCAATTTCTATTTTTTTCTAAAAATGATTCACCCAAAATTTATATTACACCATTATTTTACCTTAAAAATTGCCAAAATATTATACTAACTAATATAAAATCACTGGAAATATAAAAATTTCTACAAAAGTATCACCCAAAGATTTACAATTTGTGTATCAAGGAATAGTAAAATTTGCCAAGGTTTCTAAACTTTAAGATAAACTTCCATCCTTAAAATTTTCTCAAGTTGTCTCCCATCTCCTTATTTTCCCTTCTGAGACTTAGAGTCCTTATTCAGGTGTCCTTTCTTCCCACATTTCTAGCACATTATCCCTAATATGGATTTGGATCTGCCTCTCCTTGATTTACTAAGATATCCTAGGTTATTTCCTATCTTTGTTTTTCCTCACCTATTCTATGTTGTCAAAGTATTACTTGATGTCTCACCTGATATTTTTTGTCACATTTCCTCGCTAAGGATAGCACTAATAACATCATTAAACTTTAAAGTACTAGAACTAGAGACTGAATTATTGATAGCCATTACTAAGCCTTTCCAAATTTCTAGCAATGAACATGAAAACAACAAAGCCCTAACTTCATCATCAAAATTACTCCATCAGAAATTAATTGGTTGGTAATAGGGTTAAATTCATTAAACTAATCATCAATAGATCCACATTCTAGCATCTTTATATTAAATAAATGCTTCATAAGAAATAGCTTGTTTGAGGCTGAGGGATTTTTATATAGTTTGGCCAATACCTTTATTATACCATCCATTGCCTTTTCCTTTGAAATGTTTAAGGCCATCAACACTGCCAGGCATAGCCGTATTGTTCCTAATACCTTTTTTCAGATAATCTCCCATTTTTTTCCCATCATACACATTGGCTTCTTTGCTTTTCTACTCAATGGTAGGTAAAGATCTTTCTAATATAGATAGTCCTCCATTTTCATCTTCCATAGCTGGTAGTTCTAGTCATTGAATTTCTTGACCCTAAACCTACCATCTTCCACCATTTCTCCCACTCAAACCCAGAAACCTTCCTTTTAGCAAGCTTATTAGCTAAATATACCTTTGGATCTAATATCAATTCTTAGGAATTGAATAACAAAAAAAGGAAATAAAAATAATGGAAACACAAAAAAGAAAAAAATAAAACATGGATATATGTGGTTCGCCTAATCTGCGCTACATCCATTGGGAGAAACATCCAATCCTTCCTTTTATTTTATCTAGTGAAGTAAATGGATACAACCTATAGCACATCCTTGTAACTTCCTCTTCACTCTCACACAGTCTCCTCTCTCTTTTTTCACAAAAGAAGACCCGGACATAATACAATTCCATCATACAAACTGTGGGTTTCCTTATATGGAAAAAAAACCCTAAATTAACATAAATTATACTATCATATATCCTGCTGAGGGTTTACAAGGACCCCTTGCAACATTAGTGGGGGGACAAGCCCCTTCACACCCCCATGCCAGGGACTAGGATCCAAACGCGACTGAAACAAGACCTTGAATCATGAAAATAATCAGGCTCCACACCCAACATATTCTACAGTTGTTCTCAAAGTGAAAGATTTTGTTCAATATCATTGATTGCTATTGTGTAAGATTTGTTTGTCCTTTTTCAATTCTTAATTGGTTATGTAACTTGTTCAGTTGCATTCTAAATTTACTTATGTTAACATTTTCCTGAATAAGATCTATATCCACCAAATTTCTATTTTTCTTATGCCATTGTATTTTATCCTTAGGTGACATCCTTTGAAAATAAAAATAGACTTTTATAGTCTCATATTCATGTGGTTTTAAACTTTTCTCTAGATTTTAACCTTTTGTTTGTGAAATAGGCAGCTGCATAGCACCATCTTCATAATTAATAGTTACCAATAATATTGTTGGTGCAATTTTTTATGGTTGATCTATGAATATAATTAGGTTGTAATTTATTTTCAATTTTCTTGTTGAAATAGATTTTAGTGAATACATCCACTCCTTTTTCAATAACTATGACTTATTTTGAACTTTCTCCTCCCATTATGACTTTACTAGTCTCTTGGTTGGTTGACTAGTTAATGGGATCTTTGTGATTCATACCATTAACCTTTTAAACAAACCTTCTTTCAATTTCTATGATTTCAGTTCCCTAATTTACTTAATTCCTTAGATTTTGATTCAATACTTATATTTTTTATGATTGGTTCTAGTGTGTCTTATTCCATAGGGTCATCTATTGTACTTTTATGATCTTCATTATGCATTGCTTCTACTTCAATATAATTTTTACTCGATGAATTTTCATTCATGATGGATTTTTTTTAAGCAATTTTTTTTACATGCTTTTAAAGCTCTTGTAATACCCTTTGTACCTCTTCCCATGAAACTCTATTAGCTAGTGACCCTTTCCCTTTATTTGAAAAATGGTTATATGGTGTTAAACCTACTACAAGATTCATGTTAGATATCACATAATGTGTATCATATTACTATAAATGTCTTATTTGAAATTCAGAATTTTTAACATATTTTCAACAATGTATATAAAATTTGCATGCAAAAGCCTAAGGTGCACAAGATACATGTACAACATATTTTGGTGAGGTATGAGCGAAACACATGAAAGAAAATAGCTATAAAAACCCTTTTTGCTACCCCCACCCCCCATGTAAATGTCACCATGTATATTTTCTTATGTAAATAAATGTAAAAATGAAAATATGGTTGAGCTAGAGGAGTGGACACTTATTCAGAGGTTTGAGGAGGAGGAGTTTCTTGTGATGTGTTGACGTCAAAAACCCAAGCCACTTCATTTTTTACCCCCTCTATCCCCCTAATGAACTAATGGCTTGCTCAGTAGGAATTGAATTTGTGTATGGGAAGTTTGAAGTGAAGAACAAGGCACATGCGACTTTCCTTATCATGGGACGTGTTGGTAAATTCAACATGCAAGAGAAGAGCAACAAGGAAAGAGGAATCAAAAAAGAAAGATAACTAAAACATATGAGAACAAGGTCGAGGATGTGGAAGGTTTGAGTAGAGGAGTGAGGAGGAAGCATAGTGTAAAACAAAGGATAAGAGAAGAGAAGAAGGCTATGAGTCAATGATTTGTATTGGGATATCATTCCCTATAAATTTGGTGTGGCCAGTGATTGTATGAGTGTTGGATTTCCCAGTAAAGACTCAATGAATACATTGACTCATTTAGTGTTGGTTGAGTAAGCTAATAAACCTCTAAGTACTTTCTAGAGAGCTAATAAATCACTTAGATCTTTTTTAATGGGTTGAAAACTATTGGGGTGCTTGTTGGAAGGTTGATAAAGAACTTAGTAGGCTGACACACTCAAGTGCTTACTCAAATGGGCTAATAAAAAACTAAGTGGTTTCCTTGGAGGCCGATAAACCACTTAAGTTCTTGCCAACTAAGCTGATAAACCACATGGATAGTGGGATATGGACTCCTGTATTGCTTTCCTTAAAAATCCAATTGATAAACCACCCTCATAGTGATATCATTATCCTATAACTAAGCAGAACTTCATTGACCCTTAGATGAATCTATGTGGTCTAAATCAGAGAGGCAAAAGAGTCATTGTGGTTCTTATTGCATGATGAAGTTGATAAACCACCTCAATAGAGCACTCCATCTCTCGTCTAGTTAACTTGATATCAGTGTGAAATTCCCTTGAGAAATTAACTCAGGTTCAGAATCTTGATTGGGGGTGGTCAGCTACAAGAAATACTACAATCTAGTTGGCTTATGGATGGGAGGAGATTTAAATTCCCTCCTTCAATTGAAATCATTCTTTAAACACAAAAATAAGTAGATCACATTACGCTTCAAAGCTATATTCATGGTTGGAATGATGTTTTGTGTGTGTATGGATGACATGTATGTTTGGACTATGTTGTTCATTGATTTTTTTCATGTTTGGAATATGAATCTATGTGATAGGAATCTATTGGAAGAATATTTTTTATTCATGTCAAAGGAAACAACAGCTCAAGAAAGCTCTTTCCAACAAGTAATTACTTGCCTCCTAATTCCTTCTTGTTGAAGAGAATTAGATTTTACAAGTTATAAAATCCATATTTTGTCTCTCTTCAAGTCGGCCTACTTGAACATAAGTCGGCCCCTCTCCAGAAGACATATTTGTTCAAGCATGGTTGAATTAGTATAAATAGACCATACGACTCCTCCATTTTCTCATCCAAATCAGCCAAGACAAGAAAATAGATCATACCTAAGGTAGAAGGACGAATTTCATAGCTCATGAGCTTGGAAGAAAGATAAAGCAAGTTTTTATATGATTGTTATCTCTAATTTGGATCAAGGTTTATTGGAAAAACATTGTTAAGTTTTTTGGGACATTTTTCTGCTAGACTTAGACCTGTTTTATTGCCTCTTGTCGAGAAAAAATCAGTTCCCTTTCTATTAGCCTGAACCCGACCCTTTTATAGAATTTTTAGGCCTAGATTAGACCTCGACCTATGATATTTTCGGACCCCTTTGGAGCAGACTTCTCATAAATGAACCCTCAGCCTTTGGATCAAACTTCTCATAGCATAATTTTGGAATTTTTAACAAAACTCTTGACCTACTTGGAGCATATCCCTCAACCTATTGAAGCATGACACTCACACAAAACTCGCCATGATTCTCAACAGTTATGGATCTTAGAAATCAAAGTTGTGGAGCATATTCTAGGCCCTAGACTAGGGCATCACTGTGAGAGTTTAGACTCTAAAATTCTATCCTAAAAACCTAAGTTTGGACCTATTTTTTGTTGCACTATTTAGATCATATTGGAGTTTGAAAAAGGCTAATTTGGATAATACCTAAAGTAGTTTTGGAGCACTCTTCAAGTTACCTATAGCAGACCTCAGTTGGCTTGAGAGAAGTCATTCTTGGTGTAGTTTTTGTATCATATTATAAAATATATTTTGAGTCTCTCTCTTGTGAACAAACTTGACATTCTTTGAGTAGCTTTTGAAGATTTTTTATAGCAGACTATTTGGAGAACCTTTGAAGCACTTTTTTGAAGCATTCTTGAATGGACGTGAACAAGTTATAGTAGCATCCTTTAGAATATTTGGTGTGCAGACTTGAAGCCATTGTTGCAATATCCTTTAGAAGACTTGTTGAAGGTTGGAGCCATGTTGAATATTTATTCAAGATTGGAGCCTTATAATAACCAACCAGGTCATAGCCTAGATATGTTGAAAGAATTAGAGTTTTCATTTTTTACCAAGTTGGTGCTCGGATTTGTTCAAGGTTGGAGCCTTGAAAGAGTTGGGGATTTTCTTATACAAGTTGGATATTTTGATTTGTTTTTATAAGATTGGAGTCCTCATTATATTCATCAATAAAATTATTTTTTGTTTTATTCCTTTTGTTTTGTCTTATTTTGAGACAAAAATATTAACGATATAATATAACAATTGAAAGAATTATTGATTCACACCACCCCCCTCCCCCCCCCCCCAAACATTATTTCCAAAAATTGGTATCAAAGCCATCTTCTTCAAGATGAGCCTAACAACTGAAAGAAGGATTTTTGAATCACAATGGCCATTAAATATGGTAAGGTCCCCCAATTTGATGTAAAAATGTTTTCCTTCTAGAAGGTCAGAATGGAGTACTACTTAATGTCTCTTGGATTTGAAGTTCAGAAATCTGTTACATATGGATACAAGATCTCATGTCCTCTTCCAACAAATCCAGACGGGAAGAAACCATATGTGGCAAATGAAAATTCCTTGAATTCTATAGCAAGTGGTTTTTCAGATTCAGAATTCACCAAACTTATGGGTATTAAAATAGCTAAAGAGATGTGGGATAATTTTATCCATATTTATGAAGGAGATGACAAAGTCAAAAAGGCAAAAATTCAAACCTATATAAGTAAATTTGAAAGTATTTTAAGATGAGTGATGAAGAAGATATCGTTGCTTATTTTCTCTGAGTAGATGAGGCAGTCAATAGTCTCAAAGGTTTAGGTGAAGATGTCAAGGAAAAGATAATTGTCCAAAAGGTATTGAGATCTATTCCAGATCATTTTGATGCCAAGGTTTGTGCCATAGAAGAACTAAAATATTTGGACTCTCTATCAATTGATGAACTTCATGGAATTTTTACAGCATATAAGATGAGTTCAGGAAATTCAACTCAAAAGGATGTTGCATTCAAGGCATCCAAGACATCAAGAAAGGAGAAGAATTGTGATTGCAACAACAATGATTTTGATACTGAAATGGAACAATTTTTCAAGAATCTAAAGAAAGGATCCAAACTCAAAAGTAAGTTACATCTCATTTTCTTTATATGTGGTAAATTAGGACATTATGCAGCAAAGTTCCCTTTTAAAGATGATAGTGATGATGAAGATAAGACTAAGAGAAGAACCTTCAAGAAGAAAATCTTAAAACAAAAATAATTTATCCTCCAAATAATATAGTGATGACTCTAATGAAGAAAAATAATATGGTAGAAGTAGTGAATTATTATGCATGGCCTTCACAAATGAAGCAGATAGTCCAAAAGAAGAAGAAAGTCTAGAAGAAGTAGAAGGAAATGTGGAGGAACTATTTATTAGTGCCATGGAAGAAAATGATAGACTTAGAAAAAAGAATGAAAATTTATCTCACGAAATTAACTCTCTCAAAACCAAGAAGGAAGAAGCTAAAAGAATAGAAGTGTTTAGCAATAAGTTGAAGGAAAAGGAAGAAGTCTATGAAAAAATTGAAGTTGAATTTGTATCACTAAAAAGAGAGTTGGACAAAGCCAACAAGAATTTGAAGAGTTCTTAGACCTTAGGTGTCATTCTAAGCTCTCAAAGGCCACTACATGACAAATCTATACTTGGATATCTAGGTGAATCTTCCAATTCAAAGGCAGAAACCAAGTTTCATCATGAAGAAAATCCTAGAAGTTTTGTTAATGCCCTTAAAGGATATCATCATTGTAAACTTGCAAGAAAAAAAGTTCATCCAAGGAATGAGAAGCGGTCTCTTCCTGAAATTAATATCTCATCAAGGAAATCTTATCCTAACAAGTATCAAACTATTTTCCTTAACCATTTTTTCTTTTGTAAAAAAATTGGTCATCAAGTAAAATATTGCAAGGCTTATGGGGCTAATCATCAAAATAATATTGTTCAAACCAAGAGGAAAGGCCAAATCAATATGTGTAACTCCTTTTCTCCTCTTTCATAGTATAGTATAGAATGTTACAAATGTAATAATACAGACCATGTAGCACAAAAGTTTCCTCTATAACAAAGAGAGAAAGTTTGGAAAAGGAAAATTGGAGAATCTGACTCTAAAAACTGCAATCTAGCTTTATGTGCTCAGAAAAATGAAAACCAATGGTTTGTATATAGTTTATGTTCTAGGTACATGACAAGTGAACAAAAAAGGTTCATCTCAATAAGAAAAGAAAAGGATGGAAATGAAACCTTTAGAGACAATGGATCTGCTAAAATTGTTGGTAAAGGCACACTGAGCCTCATCAATGGCAAGTGAAAAGAAAAAAATGCACTATATGTTGAAGGACTCAAGCACAGTCTTCTAAGTGTCAACCAAATATGAAATCAAGGAAATGATCGCATTTTCCATTCCAAGGACTATGAGATAAGGAGATCATCTTCAGGAAAACCGATAGGAAGAGGAGTGAGACCAACTGATAATGTATACATTCTTAGTGAAATTGAAGAAGAGATATGTTACATGAGTCAAGCAAATAAAATTTGGTTGTGGCACAAGTGCTTGGGACACCTATGCTTTGATAACTTGGTGAATATTACCAAAACTCAAGCAGTAAGAAATATCCCCAAAATCTCAAAGCCAAAAAATGGTATTTGTGTGTCATGTCAACATGGAAAGCAAACTAGGACCAGCACTAGCTTCAAATAAAAGGAATGTTCAACATCAAAGCCTCTGGAATTCATTCATGCAGATCTATGTGCTCCAACCAGAGCTCCAACACTACAATGAGATATGTACTTTACTTTATTTATAGATGATTATACTATAATGATGTCGGTATTTTTCATAAGATATAAGTCAGAAGCACTAAATTGTTTTAAAACTTTCAAAGCAACGGTTGAAAATGAAAGTGAGTTGAAGATTAAATTCTTAAGAACAGATAGAGATGGGGAATCTACCTCAGGAGAATTCAATAAATTCTATGAAAAACATGGAATAAAAAGGGAAATATATGTTGCTAGGACTCCATAACAAAATGAAGTAGTGGAAAGAAAGAATAGATTTGTACAACAAATTGCAAGAGCAATGTTGTTTGAAGTTGATTTACACAAAAAAAAATGGAGGGAGGCAGTTGGGGCAGTATTCTACATCATGAATAGAGCAAAACTTTAAGTAAATAGTGATAAAACTCCATATGAACTATGGAAAGGAAGGAATGCCTCTATGAAACACTTCAGAATATTTGCAAGAAAATGATTTATGAAAATTAGTGATGATTCACTAGGAAAATTTTATTCATGAGTTGACGAAGGAATTTTCCTTGGAAAAATGATATAACAATTGGTTGTGGAAGATATTCGAAAGCATCGATGTAAAGATAGATGAATATCTTGCTAAAAAATAAGTAGTTCAAACCAATGAATAAGGATCTATCCTTGTAGATCTAGAGGAAGGTGGTGCAAAGGAAGAGAATTAGTCGGAAAATCAAAAGGAGGAATCATCTCAAAAAACCATCAAAGGTAAAGTTTGTAAAAAAAATTCATCCAAAAGACCAAATCATTGGAGATGTAGATGAAGAAATACAAACTTACAGAAAAATTACAAAAACACCAAAAAAGAATGATATTGCCTTGCTATCCACAATAGAACCAAATAATTTCACTCAAGCAAGGATCCTCATTGGATAAAGGAAATGGAAGAAGAGATGAATTGAAAAGAATGGAACATGGGAGATAGTACCTCATCTAAAGGATGAGAATGTCATAGGAACCAAGTGGGTGTAAGAACAAAATGAATAAAGATGGAAAATCATCAGAAATAAGGAAAGATTGGTGTGCAAGGGATACACTCGAATTGAAGGAATTAAATATGAAGAGATTGTTGTTCTTGTTGCCAAATTAGAGGCTATAAGGATGCTTTTAGAATTTTCTTTCTCGAAAGGTTTCAAAGTCTATCACATGGATGTGAATTCAACCTTTCTAAATGGACATCTAAAGGAAGAAGTATACATGGAACAACCAAAAGGATTTGACTTATCTGGAAATAAATACTTTGTACGCAAATTAAAGGCCCTATATTGATTAAAGCAAGCTGCAAGAGTTTGGTGTGCTAGACTTGATCACTATATTCAACAACAAGGATTCAAGAAAGGAGTTGTAGTATGTTAGGTCCCTATACTACTAGTGTAGCCCCTTATTTTTATTAATGCAGCCCCCTTATTGTTATTAGGGAAACCCCCTTATTGTATTTTTATGCCCATGTAGTCCCCATATTGTTATTATTGTGCCCCATAGAAGCCCACTATTGTTATTGTTGTGCTCTTAGGATATTATTGTTATGTCGGCTCTAATTATATTGTGACCCCTTAGACTCCTATATATAGAAAGGAGGTCTTGTGATTTGTATCATCCAATAATTATTCATTTGTGTAATGTAAAGTAGGTTTCCCCCTCGAAGAGGCTGATTTTGAAGTCATTGATCTATATTTTCTCTATTTTGTGAGCTGGTTGCATAACATTTGGTATCAGAGCTTTGGATTATATGGTTTCGCTGCTCCAAACAGGTCATCATGGTATTTTAGCTATAACTATTTTTATACGATGTTTCAGAAGCTGAAATTAAAACCCATTTGAGCCAAAATCTTGATGAACCTCAAGTAAGAATTTAAGATATTTTCTCACTATATTTTCGGATATATGATCCAAGGAAATTAGGGTTTGGTAGGCTCTCGAATTACATCTCAAACAGGAGACCTTGGGAAAACATCATAACTTTTTCTCTGAGCATCGTATTGAAATTTCGTAAAAAATTATAGAAAGAGGACAGACTGTAGATTTTTGTGCATTTTTTTTAGGTCTGAAGGTCAAAACCGTGACACGTGGAACACCATACAAGTCCGCTCTACTGAACGAGTCTATAATCAGGTCATAATGGGAGATTTGATATCACTCTTCCTTGAAGAATCCAATATTGGTCATACTAGTGGGGTTAGAAAGTGGACTCATATGGCTACCATAAGACACAATTTAAGACCTTTGAGATCCAAAATTATAGAGATACAATAGATTCAACATCGAGCTCCTACAAAGCGAAAAAAGGTGTTTAGTTTTTTTTTAATTGCATAAGTTTGGTTTGAAATTATTTTGAACTAATCCAAAGGCCATAGTGAAGTGTACTTATCACTAATTGATGCCCCGAAGAAAGAAATGGAAACACCTAGTAAAAAACCTGAAATATCTACCATGACTCATGAAGAAGAGGAAGAAATGCAACATGATATATCAAAATTACGAGACCAAGTGCAACAAATTTCACTCTCACAAAAAGTAACAGAAGCTAAGATGGATGGTTTAAAGAAAGGCATGGAAGCTAATATGGATGGCATGGAAGCTAATATGGAAGCTAAGATGGAAGTGATGGATGGTTTAGAAGAAAATTGAAAGAAAACATTGAAGATTTGAAGAAGGACATGGAAGGTTTGAAAGGAGGTTTGGCAAAGTTGCTACACGAAATGCTTCCTAATGGAGAAAAGGTAGTAGAGGAAATTCATGATGAGAAAAAAATTAATGTTAATCATAATTTCATAGAATATAACATTGGATTGAAGGCTCAACATGTTCCAAAGATCAATATGAGGAAGTTCGATGTCAAGGATCTTGTAACATGGATACTACAGATGGAGCAATATTTTGATCTCCATAATGTGCAAAATACACAAAAGGTACACATTGCAACTTTATATTTGGAACCCAATCAATTTGTTTGGTATCAATGGCTTTTCTCTCATAAAAAAATTGTCACTTGGTCAGTTTTTATGGAGGAAATGATAGCACATTATGAGGATACAAAAAGCAACACCTTCTTTAGCCAATTGATAAATCTCAAACAGAAGGGTTCAATGGTGGAGCACATTGAGGAATTCCAAAAATTAAATATAAGGGTAAAAGATATTCCAGAGGAGCATAGGATTGATGTGTTCATGGGGAATTTAAAGGATGACATCCAACATGACATTCACCTTTGGGAACCTGATTCATTGGAGAAGGAATTAAGGTTGGCAAGAAAAATTGAAAGCAAAATTATGGCAACAAGGAAGCCTACCACTCACAACTATAAAGATGTAAGTGTTGTTGCCCCTAGCCTTCCACAACCTACAAGGTTGACACCACAAAAATTGGAAGAAAAAATAGCAAAATGGATTTGTTACAGCTGTCATAGAAAATACTCTAAAGGTCATAAGTGTGCTGAGAAGAAATTTTTTTACATAGATTGTGAAGAGGAGGAAGAAAAGGAACAAGAAATGTCAAAACAAGAGGATATACACTTGGAACCAAACATAGATAAAGAAGAAATGAATCTGGCCATATCTTGTAATGCATTGGAAGGAATTACCACTCCTCAAACCCTCAAGATAGAAGGACATATCAAGAAGAAAAATGTAATAATGTTGATTGATTTGGGTAGTACCCATAATTTTATTCATTGTAAGATAGCCAAGGAATTAAATTTCTTCCTATATCCAGCACCAGAGTGTCAAGTGATGGTTGCAAATGGAGGAACCATAAATTTCTCTGGAAAGTGCCATAATATAAAGCTATCCATGGGATAATACACATTGAAGAGTTCAATGCTTTCCATTCCAATGGGTGGTGGTGATGTTGTACTGGGATTCCAATGGCTACAATCTTTGGGTATGATAGATTTTAATTTTCAAGAACTTTTCTTGAAATTTTTTTGGGAAGAAAAGGAAGTTGAATTAAGGGGTATCACAGGGAAACCGAGAAAGATAATAAGCTCTAACATCATGACAAAGCTTCTAAAGAAATAACAACGAGGTGTAATTGCACAATTATGTTCACTAGAGGTTCCCACATCGAAATCATCTATTTCTCTAGATCTCCAAAATGTTTTGGACAATCATTCCAAGATATTTGAGACTCCAAAAGGCCTCCAACCTATTCATGATCATGATCATGCTATTCATTTGATTCCAAGAAGTGTTCCTCCAAACATCAGGCCTTACAAATATCTATATGCCCAACAGAGTGAAATTGAACGTATGGTTGCAAAAATGCTAGAGGTTGGTATAATTCAATCTAGTCAAAGTTCTTTCTTTGCTCCAGTAGTATTGGTGCACAAGAAAGATGGATCATGGCGCATGTGTCTAAATTATAAGGAGCTCAACAAGCTCACTATTAAAGATAAATTTCCTATTCCTATCATTAATGAATTATTGGATGACTTACATGGAACAATTTACTTCACCAAGATGGATCTTCGTTCAGGATATCATCAAAACATAATTAAAATTGAAGACATTCCAAAAATATCATTTAGAACTCATGAGGGTCATTATGAATTTTTGGTGATGTCTTTTGGCCTTACCAATGCACTTTTTACATTTCAAGGTTTGATGAATTCCATTTTCAAACCCTTCCTTAGAAAATTTGTGTTAGTATTTTTTCATGATATACTAATCTACAGTAAGTCTTGGAAGGATCATGTTCAACATGTTGATAGTGTGCTCAAACTATTAGAGGAGAAACAATTATATGCAAAAACCTCCAAATATTTCTTTGGAGTACAAGACGTGGAATATCTGGGTCATATTGTATCTCATGAAGGTGTTAACGTAGACCCTAGAAAAATTAAAGCCATTAAGGAATGGAAAATCCCCACATCCATAAAACATCTGCGAGGATTTCTCGGATTGACAGGGTATTATCGCAAGTTTTTTAAGAATTATGGGAGAATAGTAGCACCTCTAACAACATTACTAAAGAAAGATGCCTTTTTGTGGACTCCAGAAGCAACGAAGGCCTTTGAACATCTTAAAGAGGCAATGTGTCAAGCACCGGTCTTAGCTATGCCAGATTTCATAAAAACCTTTATTGTGGAATGTGATGCCTTAGGAAATGGAATGGGTGTTGTTTTAATGCAAGAAGGAAGACCCATTACTTTTGATATCTGTCCAATCAAAGGAAAGTATTTACACAAAGCTATTTATGAGAAGGAAATGTTGTCAATACTACATGCACTTAAGAAATGGTGACCTTACCTAATGTGAATACACTTCAAGGTAAAAACGAATCATGATAGTCTTAAATACTTTTTAGAACAAATATTATCTTCAAAAGAGTAGCAAAAATGGGTCACAAAGTTTTTGGGTTATGACTTTGAAATCATCTAAAGAGGGAAGAAAAATGTTGTTGCAAATGCACTCTCAAGAAAGGATGAGGATGTGGAAGCATTGTTTTGTGTCATTTCTATTATCCAATCAGATTGGATGAACGAAGCAAAGGATGAATGGAAGAATGATGGCGAAGTGTGGGAACTCATTCAAAATTTGCAGCAAGATCCCAGTACATCTAAAACATTTAGCTGGAAAAATGATTCGTTATGGTACAAAGATCACGTATACCTCTATAATAATTCCCAACTTAAACAAAATGTTCTTCTAGAATTTCACACCTCTCCCTTAGGAGGGCACTCAGGATTTTTAAAAACTTACCACAGGGTTAAGAAGGAATTTTTTGGGATGACCTTAAATCTGATATTCAAAAGTTTGTGGCAGAATGTTTGGTTTGCCAACAAAATAAAGTTGAGAGAATTAAGACCTCGAACCTGTTACAACATTTATCCATTCCAAGTCAACGTTGGGAGGACGTTTCAATGGATTTTATCAAAGTTTTTCCAAAGTCCGGAGGAAAGAGTGTCATAATGGTGATAGTTGATAGACTTACCAAGTATGCACACTTTTGTGCATTATCTCATCCATTTAAATCTAGTATAGTTTCTACTGCATTTATGGAAACAATTCAAAAGCTACATGGAAACCCAAATATTATTATAAGCGAGAGATATCCCATTCTCACTAGAAATTTTTGGATAGAATTAGTTTCTTGTTTGGGTACTCAGTTAGCTCATATCTCATCTTAGCATCCCCAATATGATGGGAAAACTGAGATAGTGAATAAATGTTTGGAAGGATATCTTCATTTCTTTGTATCTGATAAACAGACAAAATGGGTCAAGTGGTTTCCTCTGGTTGAATGGCGGTATAACACTTCGTTCCATACTAGAGAAAAAATGACCCCATTTATGGCACTTTATAGATATCATCCACCATTCGTCACATCATATTTAAGAGAAAATTCTAAGGTTCATCGAGTGTAAGATCACATCAAGCATCAACAACAAGTTCTCCAACTCTTAAAGGATAACCTCACTTTGGCGCAAAATAGAATGAAACAACAGGCAAATAAACATTGCAGTGAAAGAATTTTTGATGTAGGTGACTGGGTATTTCTACGACTATAACCATACAAACAAACGTCCCTCAAGAAAGCTAAGAAGGATAATAAATTATCACCAAATTATTATGGTCCGTACAAGGTGGTACAAAATATTGGTACTATGGCATACAAATTGGAGCTTCCTGCATCTTCACGAGTGCACCGAATTTTCCATGTATCATGATTAAAGAAGGTTATAGGTGACAATATCCCAATTCAAACAATATTGCTAGAACTTGACAAGGAAAAATCATATTGGAAACTGAAGCAGTAACAGAAACAAGAAATCGACAACTACGAAATCAATCAATATCAGAGAATCTTATCAAGGGGAAGAACTCACCCGCTGAATATTCCACATGGGAGGATGATAATTTTATATAGAAGTATTCAAAACTACTCAAGCGTTGAGGATAACACTTTTTTGAAGGATAGGGGCATGTTAGGTCACTATACTACTAGTGTAGCCCCTTATTGTTATTAGTGAAACCCCCTTATTGTATTGTTTTGCCCATGTAGTCCCCATATTGTTATTATTGTGCCCCATAGAAGCCCACTATTGTTATTGTTGTGCCCTTAGAATATTATTGTTATGTTGGCTCTGATTATATTGTGACCCCTTAGACTCCTATATATAGAAAGGAGGTATTTTCATTTGTATCATCCAATAATTGTTCACTTGTGTAATGTAAAGGAGGTTGCCCCCTCGAAGAGGCTGATTTTCAAGTAATTGATCTATCTTTTCTCTATTTTGTGAGTTGGTTGCATAACACAGTAAGTAATCTTTACATGAAGATGGGAAAAGACAATCTTCCAAACACACTATTATATGTGGATGATCTAATTTTTGGGAGCAACAATGATGAAATGTGTCACAAATTTGTGCAAGATATGTCAAAAGAATTTGAACAATGTTGATGATTGGATAATTGTCTTACTTTCTTGGACTTCAAGTAAATCAAACCAAATCAGGTATGTCCATATCAAAGGAAAAATGTCTCAGGGGTATGCTTAAGCGATCTTGGAGGTAAGAATGTGTTATTGTGAGCACACCTATGATTACATGTTGTAATCTAAGTAAGGATGGTGAATCTCCTATGGTAGATACCACCCTTTACATATCAATGATTGGAGGTATTTTATATCTGACAACGTCGCAAACAAACATCATGCAGGAATTAGGAATGGTGGAAAGATTCCAATCAGCCCCTAAGGGATCCCATATGCTAGTTGTAAAGAGAATACTCAGATACCTTAAAGTAACTCTTGATTTTGGACTATGGTACCCTAAAAGCATAAATCTTACCTTTACAGCATATACTAGTGCGGATTAGGCAGGAAGTGTTGATGATCGAAAGAGTGCCCTTGGGAATTCATTCTTCTTAGGAGATTGTTTTATATTTTGGTTAAGCAAGAAACCATCATCTATATCTCTCTCCATAGTTGAATTCGAGTACATAGAAATAACAAAATGTTGTACACAAATCCTATAGATGATGGAAGCATTGAAGGATGTCAATATAGAAAAAAATAAGCCTATCACCATCCACTGTGACAAACCCATTGCAATTAGCCTCTCAAAGAATCCATACATTCATTCAAAGAAAAAACATATCCCAATCAAGTACCACATTCTTTGAGAATAAGTTGTAGAGAAGAACATCAAAATGGAGTATGTCAACACTAAGGAAAAAGTTGCAAATATCTTCACAAAACCCCTACCTTAAGAAGCACTTGACTATCTTCATCAAAATATGGGGGTCATCTCTCTTGTATCCCATTAGAGAAACCCTTTTCTATTTATGTAAAACGGGGGAAATATGACAAGGGGAGTAGCACGATGGCAGGGGGAGTAGCATGATGACAGGGGGAGCAGTATCATGATAGGGGGAGCAACATATGAGGAGATTGTTATCATCAATAACAAAGGAGATTGTTGGAAGAATATTTTTTATTGGTTTCAAAGGAAAAAGAACTCAAGAAGATAATTACTTAGGCTTGTAGAGGACCTCAAGCCCTTTCCAAGGAGTATTTACCTTCCTCCAAATTCCTCCTTGTTGGAGAGATTTATATTTTACAAGTTGGAAAATCCATATTTTGTCTCTCTTCAAGTTGGCCTACATGAACATAAGTCGACCCATCTCTACATGTATGTTCAATCATGGTTGAATTAGTATAAATATACCATATGACTCATCCATTTTATCATCCAAATCAGCCAAGGAAGACAAGAAAAGAGGTTAGACCTAAGGTAGAAGGACAAAGTTCATACCTCATGAAATTGGAGGCAAGATAAAGCAAGTTTTTCTATGATTGTTATCTATGTTTTGGATTAAGGTTAATTGGGAATACTTTGTTCATTTTTTGGAGACATTTTGTACTAGACTGGGACCTATTTTGTTTCCTCTTGTTGAGAAAAAAATCAACTCCTTTTCTACAAACCTAAACCTGGCCCTTCTGTGGAATTTCCAAGCCTAGATCAGGCCTTTGCCTTTGAGATTTTTGGACCCCTTTGGAGCAAACTTCTCATAATTGAATCTTCCGCCTTTGGAGCATACTTTTCATAGCATAATCTTCAGTGTTTTGCGCGTACTTATCGTCCTACATGGAGAAAACCCCCCAGCCTCTTCAAGAAGAATACTTGCACAAAAATTTCCCTAATTCTCAACATTTGTGTATCTCATAACTCAGACTTGTGGAGCATATTCTAGGCACTATAATAGGGAATCCCTGTGACATTTCAGTCTCTAAAATCTCAGCCTAAAAACCTCAATTCAAACCTATTTTTTGTTGCACAATTTAGATCATATTAGAGTTTGAAAAAGGCTAATTTGGAGCAGACTTAAAGCAATTTTTGGATCACTTTTTAGATTAATTGTAGCGTACCTTAGTTGGCTTGAGGGAGGTCATTCTTGGAGTAGTTTTTATATAATATTATAAAAGAGCTTTGTCGTCTTTCTCTTGTGAACAAACTCAGTATTCTTTGAGAAAATTTTGAAGATTTTTTATAGCAGACTATTTGGAGCACCTTTGAAGCACTCTTTTAAAGCATTCTTGAACAGTCATGAATACAGAATTGAACAAGTTCTAGTATAATACTTTGAATGTTTGTTTCACAAACTTTAGAATATTTGTTGTGAATACTTGAAGCCATTGTTTCAACAACCTTTAAAATACTTATTCAAGGTTGGAGCCTTGTTGAATATTTTTTCAAGGTTGGAACCTTGTAAAATGTTGAAATTCTAATGTTCTATGTTGTAACAATCACTTATTACAAAAAAAAAAAAAAAAAAAAAAAAAAAATATATTATGCTGCAATATTAGTTAAGAAAATGTAGATAGAACATAAACCATATAAAACATATGCACAATAGAATACAACCAAGAACATAATGAGACACAAATAATTTAGGTCCAATGACCAGGGAAAATCCCACAAGGGGAAAACCCAACCAGATTCTTCTCTTATTACATATCAATAGTTCAACAGAGATACAAAGTACAATGAGAGGTCAAGAGAATGAGAAATTTCACCCAAATATGCACAAGTTGTAGCATGAAGATCATGGATAGCAACCACTGAAGCAAACACATAATCAACCTTGGCTCATCAAGTTCTGCTCTTACTCTTGAAGTCTCTCTCTCTCACAATCTCCTTCAAGTCTTTCCAACTCTCTCAAGTTCAAATTCACAATACACAAGTGAGGTGAGATTTTATGAGACACATATATATATGAGGAGAAATGAATTATTGACATAAAGGAGGATCAATATGCATGCCTTGAGTAGGAGTTACATTTTCCATTTATGAAAGAGTAACTAATACCATTAAGGAGAGACAATTTAAATTCTATTATAGAGAGGAAACGCATGCCTTAGTTGAGAGGGTGAGAGGAATATTTTATGACATGCCTTTAATGAGTGTGTAAGAGAAATCTTGCATGCCATGTCTTGTCAGAGGAATATTTAAGAGAAATGTTTTATGACATGCATAAGAGGAATATTTTATGACATGCATAAGAGGTATATTTTATGACAAGTCTTTTAATGGGAGTAAGAGAGTGTAAGAGCATTAACGAGAGTGTAAGAGAACATTATTGAGAGCCATGATTGAGAGACTTGAATTTATTTTTAATATAATATAATATTATCATAAGAATAATAGTAATAATATTAATGATAATATTGATGATTAAGTTGAAATTGAACTATTAGGATTATTAATGATCAGAAGGTACTTTCCATCAACAATACTTGATTACCAATTAATGCAACGTGATAACTCATACTTGAGACTTTCTATTTTTAGACTTTCTATTTTTGTCTTTCTATTTTTAATATTTCTATTTTTAGAAATTCTATTTTTAGACTTTCTATTTTTAGAAATTCATCCTTGAGCTGCCAAATTTTCAACACGCACTCTCAACTAGGGTGGAATTTCTTTCAATAATAAAATATCTTTGCTTTCACTACTCGTCTTTTTTCATCTCTTCTTTGTATCATCTAGAACAATGATGTCTCACTCTAATGAAGAAGAATCATCACAGAGGAGCTCTGAATGCCATCCTATCGAACAATAGGGGAAATTAATTTATCACCCTATATCCAGTTGGGGGGATTTCCACTTGCCAACATATGACAAGGATCTCACAAAACCAAGTCTCATCTTTGCTTGGGGGGATCCACTTGTAAACACGACAAGGATCTCACACAACCAAGTCTCATATCTACTTGGGCGGATCCACTTGTCAACGCATGAAAATGATCTTGCACAACTAAGTCTCATCTTTCCTTGGGGGGGTCCACTTGTTAACAAATGACAAGGATCTCACACATCCAAGTTTCATTAAATGTTAAGTGGTGAAACACCTGCATCCGAGAAAATTCACACAGACAAGTCTCACTACACCTATTAGCCATATAGGTGGCTCTTCCCACATCCCAGACTGTGGGTCAGGTAAATACAGAGGCCTACTCTTGTGGCACACACTACACAAGAGGTCCCTCATCCTCATGATATTTTTGGCATCATTCCCTAATCTTGTGAGCTCTGACAGGGGGAAAAGATGTTGAAATATGTAACTAGGTTTAGTATTCATAATGACGTGTAATCATGATTTTATGTTATTTATGTAAAGAAAAAAATAAAATTATTTATGTTTGATTGAGTCATCGGTTTCATGCTCAAGGCATTTTGTTTTATAGACAAATCTCCCATTATGAGCTATTTATTAGGTTTAGTCATCAAGTCATAAAGTCTATTGAGTCAATGTCATGGATTGAAGACCCATTTGGGAATCTTACATATTGTAAAAGGAGAATTTATTTGTGTCACAAACCCTCCAAGACCTTGTCACAAGTACTATTTCAAGTCGGCCCTCAAAAGAAGATGGAGATCATTCTAGAAGAGCATGTTGACCTACACACTTACATAGGTGGGCATATTTCATGGGCAGACTACTGTATATATATATATAAGACTTGATTTCTCTTGAAGGGCACTCAATCAAACCTATGGAATAGGAGAAAAAGTGTGAGAAACACAAGAGAAGAAGCCTCCCATCAAGCGAAGAAAAAGAGGAGAAGAAGCCAAAGTAATTCTGATCTGTTTTGGGAAAATACCTTTCACACGTGTGAGGAAGACTAGTGTTCTCTGCTGCAGAAGAAGCTAAAGTTATCACTGCCATCTTAGGAGGTCAAATTAAGGAAGAAAGCAAGTCAAGAATACAAGTTGAATTGCAGAAGAAGGAGACTCCATCCAAGTAAAGGGAATCAAGGGACAAAATTGGTGTTGGTCCCTCACACATGCTACAACTAGGTTTCTGAAGAGGTCAAGAATTACAAATCTGAACTAATACGCTGAAATTTGAAGGATGGTCAAGATCTAAGGAGAAGAAAGAAGTTTGACTAACGTTGACTCAATGAAGAAGAACTCGCTCAAAGAATCTTTGTGACTTGGTCTTGGAGAGGTTAATAGGTCAAGGGTCTTGGTCTTGGAATTCATCTCTTGAAGATTCTATAAGAAGAAGAATTCATTTGGTTTTTCCTCTCAAGTTGGAGAGGTTTTGGCTCTAGATGATAACCTACATTTTATGCCCCTTGTCTCGTTCTTATTTATGATTTTGTAGTTGTTTCATGATAGAAGACATTAATAATATCAAGAGAAATAAAGAAGCTAATAAAATACTAAGAAAAGTTGCATCACAAATAGTTATCATTCAAGATAAATCACCTAATCCATATGCCCTAGGTTTCTCAACATGGTATCAGAGCTAAGGTGACAAGTAAAGGAAGGGAAATTCAATAAGGGACTCTCAAGCACTCAAAGACCGAAGTTCTAGAAAGGCATCAAGGGAATCAAAGAATCAAGAAGATCCTCTCATCTCCAAGAAGGCAAGGGCTACATCATCATCTAGAAGAAAAGTGTCAAAACCCTAGATCGATCAAAGAAGAAGTCTACACTAGAAGCATTCTTGGGATCCTCACTCAAGATCAAGGAAAGAGACCACAAATACTCTACCTCTACTCAAGTTGAAGAGTTCTACAAATCAAAGTAACTTAAATTCAACTCATCAAGGAGTAAGATCAAGGACGTTGTCATCATCATCAAAGGATTCAAAGTGATCTCCCTCTCTTTGGAGTCGAGGATCACTCTTGAAGAAAACCATCTTCATCAAGGAGAAGTTTTCTATTATCTATATCAAATTCAAGGAGGCAGCAAGTTGAAGGAGCATCTTCACAAGTAAGTATATTTATGTCTACATTTGAATCTGTCAAAATGTCTTTTTGCAAGGAAAGCAACAAGTTGGTTGGGGCTTCAAATTTTCTTACATGGAAGAAATAGACATATCTAAACCTCATAGAAAATGAGGTCATGGAACATGTTAATTGCTCAATCACTCAGAAGGTATACGAAAGGGGAATTAAGTGCTCAAAGGATTCTCATAGAATCCATCAAGGATCCCTTCATTCCCTATGTATCTAAACTTGAAACTTCAAAATAAATTTATGAAAAACTTGTGGAGTTGTTTTCCGTAAGCACTGCAAGAGAATTCATTTCATTAAGACAAGAATTTGACAAGCTGAGGATATTGAAAGAATAAGGAATAGCCTCATACTTTATGAGGATATATGAAATAAGGGATCAACTCCAAGATTTGGGAGAAATTATGTCTAACAAAGAGATGACTACCATAGTACTTAATGCACTACCTGAGGAATGGGGTAACTTTACATCAAGAATTTATGGGAAGAAGGAAGCTACTCCATTCAAGGATCTATGGTCACTATGAAAAATTGAAGAAACCAGGTTGAAGGAAAAATATAATGTAGGATTAAATGAGAAGACTCATGCATATTCTTCTATGGCAAAGATAAAAAGGAATTTTGGGGAATTCAGTCCTCAAAAACGAAAGAAGAATATGGCAAAGGTTCAATGCTATGGATGTCGAGAATATGGGCACTACAAGAGAGATTTTCCTAAGATCAAGAAGGACAACAAAAAAATAGGAACAGAAGAATCCCATATCACTGAAGAAGTGGAAGAAGTTGAAAAGAATAAATACAAGAAAGAGGAAGTAAAGTATCTCTACTACGATTGAAATAGTCTTCCTTACCTAGTTCATTTTCAAGTTTATGTTCTCAAGTTTTTGTCGTAAAATATAGCTATCATGGTAGGAATCACTAAGAGCATGATAGGATGCATTATGGCATCATATAAGCATATGATTGAAAGAAAAGAGCTCATGATATCATATTATAAAAGCATATAATAGTCACATATAGAAGGATGTAGCTCTTGGTAACCTCATTAGAAGAATAAGTAATACTTAAAGGGAAGAAGAAATTCGTCTAGGATAGAGCTCATCATGCATCATTCAAGAAAGGTGTTTGCAAGTAGAGGATGATCATGATCCTCTGCTAGAATATTAATTATAAGATTCACTGATTGTAAGAAGCAAGTGTTTCATCAATAATTCCAAACTTATGGGAATTCATGGGATGATGGTGTGATGACAAAGTGAAGCAGATCAAGGTGATTGAATTTCTTTCAATCAAGGAAACTGTTGAAGGAAATCTATATGAACTAAAGGAAGAAATGAGGTATGTATGCATATTTTTAATTAATTCATGTCATATGGTTGTCGATATCATGAATGGATGTTGTACCTCAAGAGCGTGATCAAAAGAAAGGATCTCCTCTTGTGAAAGGATGCATGAAGGCACAATTCACACATTCACTAGATGAAATCAACATAATATGTCCTCATATGAAATATGAGGTGTTGAAAAAGTTGAAGGAACTATGATTGGAAGTTCCTGGGAGGAAATGTGTGAATGAAGAAAGAGATCATGAAAAATGCAACTATGGAGAAGGCAATCAACATCCAAGGACTCGAATATTTGACTATGATATATTCATGGGAAAGATATGAAGATCTTGATAAAGTCTAAAAAAGAAACAGACCCTTGAAATTTTATATATTTTTGGAGATGTGTCGATATATATGTAGGATGCTAATGCAAACAAGGAGATGTCATGATGAAATACCATCACAAATGTAATTTTGATTTAATGTTCATTTTATATTTTTGAATAACATTTGGAGGGGCTAATGTAAGGCTGCCAAAGGAATATCTGTAGATGTCATCTACAAATGACACTCATGTGGTAGGATGAAATATCCTAAAGGAAACATGATGCGAAGACGGTAACAAGGCATGAAGGAAAGGCCAGATATGGAATAATGCATCACTTTCCAATGAAACAAAGGATGACATGATTGACATAATTTATGAATGAAAGTGATGGATGATCAATTCCCTATGAAGAAATCTCAAAAATATGAAGACTCATGAATAAAGAAAAATAAGTTCATGGCATCGAAAGGAGGATCTCTTCAAGAAGTTGGTTTCCCATAATATCCACTTAAAGAGCTCCTGGAAGCAAGTCCTTGATCAAGAGGGAACTTGGACAAGTCATCGATTAAGAGGGAGCTTGGGTACATTCCTTTTATGGAATGGGTTAGTCATCCCTGGTTAAGAGGGAGTGACATATATGGTTCTCTACTTCATGTTTCATGCACTAGAATAGGACTAACAGTCGTAAGTCTTAGTGAAGGCCATGAGGAGAGATAGACACATTGTTGTTATCTTCATCTGGGAAGCTAGAATGGAGGATTTGTTAAGCATATGGAATATGACACTCTTTGAGGATGTGGTAGGGAATCCAAGATAAAAGTAGTCATAGAGGACTGATTTTCTTTGAGGACTGGGAATCCAAGATAAGAATAGTCCTGGTGGAACATACTTTGATAGAACCTAGGTTGGGTATGTTCTGAGAGAGAAAATGATGAGGATGTATATAAATAATTGGTCTCATCGACATTGTGCTCTGATCTTGTGGATAGATAGATTTTTTAGTCAAGGCCTTGCTATCTGACAATGCTAGATGATATGATGTTATACAGATCTTACCAATATGACTCTTCTTATGAGAATTCTTCAGATTGAGAATGTCCAAGTACCTTGTATGGATTATGAATACCTCCCTATTTAAGAGGGAGCGTTGAGATATGTAACTAAGTTTGGTCTTCATAATGACATGTGTAATCATGATTTTATGTAATTGATGTAAAGAAGAAAAAATAAAATTATTTATGTTATGCTTGATTCATGGGTTTCATGCTCAAGGAATTTTATTTTATAGATAAAGCTCCCATTATGAGCTATTAGGTTTAGTCATCAAATCATAAAGTCTATTGAGTCAGTGTCATGGATTGAAGACCCATTTGGGAATCTTACATATTGTAAAAGGAGAATTTATGTGGGTCACAAACCCTCCCAAAATTTGTCACAAGTACTATTTCAGGTTGGCCCTCAAAATAAGATGGAGATCACTCTAGAAGAGAATTTCGGCCTACACACTTGCACAAGTTGGCTTATTTCATGGGCAGACTATTATATATATAAAGGACTCAACCTCACTTGAAGGGTACTCAATCAAGCATCTGAAATAGGAGAAAATTTGTGTGAAACACAAGAGAAGAAGTCTCCCATCAAACGAAGAAAAAAAGAAGAAGAAGTTGAAGTAATTCTAATCTTTTTAGGGAAAATACCTTTTAGACGTGTGAGGAAGACTAGTGTTCTCTACTGCAGAAGAAGTCAAAGTTATCACGATTCACTGCCATCTTAGGAGGACAAATTAAGGAAGAAATAAAGTAAATAATACATGTTGAATTGCAGAAGAAGGAGACTTCATCCAGGTGAAGGGAATCAAGGGAAAAAATTGGTGTTGGTCCCTCACACGTGTTGCAACTAGGGTTTTTGAAGAGTCTGATAATTGCATATCTAAGCCAATAGGCCAAAATTTGAAGGATGTCTGAAATCTAAGGAGATGCAAGCAGTTTGACTAATGTTGACTCAAGGAAGAAGAACTCACTCAAAGAAGCCTTCTGACTTGGCCTTGGAGAGGTTAATAGGTCAAGGTTGTTGGTCTTGGAATTCATCTCTTGAATATTCTATAAGAAGAAAAATTCATTTGGGTTTTCCTCTCAAGTTGGAGAGGTTTTGGCCCTAGCTGATAGCCTACATTTTGTGTCCCTTGTCTCATGCTTATTTATGATTTGGTAGTTTTTTTATGATAGAAGAAATTAACATAATCAAGATAAAGAAAGAAGCTAAAAAAATACTAAGAAAAGTTTCATCACAAGAAGTTATCACTCAAGAGAAATCACATAATCCCTATGCCCTATATTTTTCAACAAAAGGTAGCCTATTGTTCTCAATCAGTTGTGACCGATTCCTGAAAGGGCCATGACCATAAGTACAAGTTACACTCTAAAAAAAAAGAACTTTCCTTTCAGTAAAGGCTTGGTAAGAATGGAATCTATCTAATCATCAGTCATAATATGATGGAACCTCATTGCTACTCTCTGCACCGTATCCTAGATATAGTGATATTTAATCTCAATGTGCTTTGAATTTTCATGGAACACGGGATTTTTTGTAAGACGAGTCCCACTCTTATTGTCACAATATATAATTGTTGTGTCTGGAACTTGCTCAAATAGTTCCCCAAAAATATTTCTCATCCAAATTGCCTCACAACTAGCCATGCTAGCAGCAATGTACTAAGTTTTTGTTTTACTCAATGCAACAAACTTCTGGTGTCTGCTCATCTAAGAGATCGTGGTAGATCCCAAGCTAAAGAAACATCTAGAAGTTCTCTTTCTATCAGTAGAGTTACCAGCCCAATCAACATCAATATACCCATGAATTCTTACATTTTTTGTTGTATATCTCAATCCAAGATTGATGGTTCCATGCAGGTATCTCAACACATGCTTTTTAATAGTCTAGTGTGCATGTGATGGCTTAATTATATATTGTCTATGAGTATTAACCATAAAACATATGCCTGGTCTAGTGTTTACTAAGAACATCAATGCCCCAATCAATTGTCGATACTTAGAAGGATTTGCAAAATCAGGACCTACAGCCTTACCACACAGCTTCTTGAAGTTCATCTCCAATAAAGTATTCATGCATTTACATTCTGTTACACCAAATATTTCTAGCAACTTGACAACATATTTTCCTTGATAAAGGAAAATATCACCAATTTTTTTCCATACTTCAAGACCCAGAAAGTAGTGCATCAAATGAAGATATTTCATTTGAAATTCAAAATTTACCTCACTCTTACACTGGAGGATAATAGGATCACCATTGGTCATAAATAGATCATCAACATATAATACCAAAATAAAAAGGCATACCTTGGATTATCTTGAAGTAAATATTTGGATCATAATTAATTCTAGTAAAACTAATCTTAATCAAGAAGCTATCAATGTGGGCATACCAAGTTGTTGCGGATAGATTCAAATCATAGAGGGATTGTTCACACATGATTTTTCCGGTCATGTACTTCAAAGCTTTGTGGTTGTTCACAATTACTTCTTCCTTGAGGAAGTCATGCAGAAAAGTAGTCTTCACATCCATTTGGTGAAGATACCATCCTTGGCTAGTAGCTAGAGCCATAATAGACCAGATGGTTGTATAACGGGAAATAGGTCCAAATATTTCATCATAGTATATTCCCTCTTTCTTAAAGAAACCTCTGGCCGCAAATCTAGCTTTATATTTTTCAATACTACCATCAGCATCATGTTTAATTTTATACATCCATTTAGAAGACACAACATATTTATCTTTTGGTCTTGGAACCACTTCCCATGCATCGTTATCAATGATGGACTCATATTCTTCTGCCATTGCATCTTTCCAAACTTGATCTTTCACTACTTCTTCAAAAGTGCATGTTCATCATGAATAATGTTGTTCATGGCTACAATGTATCCTTGGAACCAACATGGTTTCTTGCTTCCTTTGAGGATTCCTCAGGGAGTAGCATGTCTATCAACATCATGTAAAGTATCATGAAGCCATAATCGTCTCTTTCTAGCACATGGAGAAGGATCCAAGGAGTCCATGGAATCCATGGGTTCATCAGCAAGATCAAGCTTAGGCTCAGGGTCTTCTTGTGTATACAAGGCATCATCCTGTCTTTCAACATTAGCAGGAGGAGGGGTGTCTATGGCTTTTAAAATAGTTTCATCTTCATCAAATTTTATATCTTTTCTAAACTCTATATTTTTTTTCCAGGTACGTATATTATATAAGCTTTAGAATTTTCATAATAACCAATAATCATATCTTTCTTACTTGAAGCTTCTAGCTTGGTACTCTTTTCCTTTAACACATGAAAGTAGATAGGGCAGTAAAAGATCCTTAAGTGCCCATTTTATTCTGGGTTATATGGCACAGTGGACTTTTTCTTGATTCCACCTTCCTTGCAGAAGTCTTGAGCTCTTGTCCATTTCATGTTCCACTTAAATTGTGGGATGGCTCAACATCTTCCTCAATCTCAATTCAAAGGAATTGGTTCGCATATTCATCAAATGTACCTATTGATCCCAAAACAAGAGCAAGCGCTATAATAGAAAAGCAAATAAACATAATGAAAGTATAGATAGTGATAAGGAAGATCTTTATTTCTTTTCTAGATGTGAGAGTGGATCTTTCAATATCCTTGCACCACTTCCTCTTGGATTTTACTCTTCCTACACTATTCTACACCCTGATGATCTTCAGGATCTAGTTTTCTTGATCGCATCCTCATCAAGAAGTTAGTGAAAGAATCATTCAAATACTCATGCAGGAAGAATAATCAATGATCTATAAAGACAAATCTAAACAAGATCAGTGGCACAATAAACAACATAAGACTTGAAAATACTTTTTTTTTAATGGGGATTGAAGAAGTTGTTAGCTCCCTCTTGATATGTCCTCTATAAGTTATTGTTGTCCATCATACATATTTCATTGGCAGAAGAAATGCATCTTCTTGAACACCACTTAGAAGACCCCATCATGGTCCACTCTAATCTCAGGTATTTCGCAAAACATCTTTCTCACATGAAGTAATTCTTAATAGTAAAGATGAGTGAACTTTTAGTGCCACAGTTTATATTGATTATTACATATCATGAATCAATGCATGGATAGGTCTTCCATTGATTTTATAAATATCTTCAAATCATGATCCCAAAGTGAGGGTATGTAATAATAATTATAAATATTGGCTTCATCGTCTACAATGATATTAGTTATAATTCATCTTTGTTCACTTCAAAAAAGGTTAGTTTAGAAAACTATCATTCCATATTCTGCAAAAGTCATGATCCTTACCTGCAACCACTATTTTCAGTAAACTTTAATATTAAAATTACAAAAACCCATAAGATTATGTAAGTTCTCATATAATGTGAGAAAATCAAAATCAGTCTATCTTTAACATTCAATTTCTATCAATTATTCTTTCATAACCTTCTATGCATTATACTTATTTTCAAGGCAACACTTTCTTGCACATGCATAAACAGAAGCAAAACTATTTTTTACTTTTACATGCATCAAAAAATACCAAAACCATAATAATCAAACACATGCAACACCTTAATTTTAAACTAGGTAGATACAAAACTTCTTGATCCATATAAAAAGAAATAGATCCAAATCCCTTTATAGGATATGTAGAATTATCTCCAAGCATAATTTTAAAATTTGTCTTCCTCTCAACCAAATTTGAGAGAACTTCTTTATAACTAGTAAAGTGTCGTGAAGCACCACTATCAACCAACCAGTTATCACAAGAATTTACATGAGTGGAACTAGAAAGAGCACAAACAAGACAGTACTCTGATTTTGGTTCTACTTTCAGTAGAAAATAGGACAACAAATAAAATCTTCTTATTTCAGTAACAAGTAAGGAGAAACAAATAAGATTTCAATAGAAAGGAAGGAGTAGAAAATAATATTTCAGAAGTAAGAAAGAAGGGGAAACAAGTGATATTTCAACAAAAAATAAGAAGGGGTATTTCAGCAGAAAAATGAGCTACAAGTAGAAGGGATAGCAAGATATAATTCAGCAGAAAGAGAGCTGCAAATGGAGCGGACAACAAAAGATATTTCAGCAGAAAGATAGCTACAAATGGAGCAGATAGTATGAGATATTTCAGCAAAAGGATAACCACAAATGGAGCTTGTCTTCTTGAGCTTGTTTTCACCAAAGGTTTGATACCATGTTGAAATTCTGATGTTTTATGCTGTAAAAATCGCTTATTACAACAACAAAAAGAATTATGTTGCAATATTAGTTAAGCAACTGTAGATAGAGCATAAACCATATGCACAATAGAATATAGCCAAGAACTCAATGAGACAAATAATTTAGCTCCAATGAACAGGGTAAAACCCACAAGGGAAAAACCCAACCTAATTCTTCTTCTTTTAGATATCAATAGTTCAACAAAGATACAAAGTACAATGAGAGATCAAGAGAATGAGAAAGTTCACCCAAATATAAACAAGTTGTAGCATGAATATCACTAGTAGAAAAAACTGAATAAAACACATAATCAACCCTTGCTCACCAAGTTATACTCTTTTTTCTCCAAGTCTCTCTCTCTCACAATCTCCTTCAAGTATCTCCAACTCTCTCAAGTTTGAATTCAAAATACACAAGTAATTTAGGTGCGATGATATGAGACACACATATATAGGAGGATCAATGAATTATTGACATAAAGGGGGAGCAATATGCATGCCTTGAGGAGTTACATTTACCATTTAGGGAAGAGTAACTCATGCCATTAAGGAGAGACAATTTGAATTCTATTAGGGAGAGGCAATATGTGCCTTAGATGAGAGGGTGAGAGGAATATTTTATGACATGCCTTTAATGAGTGTGTAAGATAAATCTTGCATGTCATGTCTTGTAAGAGGAAATTTTTATGACATGTGTAAGAGGAATATCTTATGACAAGTCTTTTAATGGGAGTAAGAGAGTGTAAGAGCATTAATGAGGGTGTAAGAGAACATTATTGAGAGCCATGATTGAGAGACTTGAATTTATTTTTCATAATAATATAATAGTATCATAAGAATAATAGTAATAATATTAATGATAATAATGATGATTAAGTTGAAAATGAACTATTATTATTGATTGATGATCAAAAGGGATTTTCCATCAACAATACTTGATTGCTAATTAATGAAACGTGATTTACTATTTTTGGAAAGTCATACTTGAGACTTTATATTTTTAGGCTTTCTATTTTTAGTCTTTCTATTTTTAGAATTTCCATTTTTAGACTTTCTATTTTTATAAATTCATCCCTTAGGTGCCAAATTTTCAACACTTCCTCTCAACTAGGGAGGAATTTATTTCTGCAACAAAATATCTCTAATTTATCTGCTCATCTTTGTTCATCTCTACTCGGTATCTTCAGGAACAATGATGTGTCACTATAATGAAGAAGAATCATCATAGGGGAGCTTCGGTTACCACCCTATATCCACGGAAAATAGGAGAGATTAATCTATCACCCGATATTCACTTGGAGAGATTTCCACTTGCCAACATATGACAAAGATATCACACAATCAAGCCTCATCTCTGCTTAAGGGGGTACACTTGTAAACATGACAAGGATCTCACACAACCAAGTCTCATATCTACTTGGGTGGATCCACTTGTCAACACATGAAAAGGATCTCGCATAAGTAAGTCTCATATTTTCTTGGGGGGTCCACTTGTTAACACATGATAAGGATCTCACACATACAAGTTTCATTAAACGTTAATTGGTGCAACACATGCATCTGAGATAAGTCACACAAATAAGTATCACTACGCCTATTAGCCATATATGTGGCTCTTCCCAAATCCTAGACTGTGGGTCAGGTAAATATTGAGGCCTACTATTGTGGCATGCACTACACAAGAGGTCCCTCATCCTTAGAAACTTTCTAGCATCATTCCCTAATCCGATGAGTTTTGACAGGGGGGAAAGGTAGCTCAGTGTTCCCAATCAGTTGTGACCACTTCCCAGAAGGGTCATGACCATAAGTCCAAGTTTCTCTCTAAAAACCAAGTACTTTCCTTTCGGTAAAGGCTTGGTAAGAATGGTAGTTATCTGATCATCAATCGCAATATGAAGGAACCTCACTGCTCCTATATGCACCATATCCCAAATATAGTGATATTTGATCTCAATTTGCTTGGAATTTTCATGGAACATGGGATTTTCTACAAGACGAATCCCACTCTTATTGTCATAATATATAGCTATGTTCTCTAGAACTTGCTCAAATAGTTCCCCAAAAATATTTCTCATCCAAACTACCTCAGAGCTAGCCATGCTAGCAGCAATGTACTCAACTTTAGATGTACTCAATGCAACATACTTCTGCTTTTTTCTCATCCAAGAGATCATGGCATATACCAAGCTAAAGAAACACCTATAAGTGTTCTTTCTATCAAAAAAGTTGTCATCCCAATCAACATCAGTATATCCATAAAGTCTTACATTTTTAGGAGTATATCCCAATATAAGATTGGTGGTCCCATGTAGGTATCTCAAAACATTCTTTGCAACAATTCAGTGTGCATGTGATGGCTTAATTGTATATTTGCTCATATTATTGGCCGCAAAACATATGTTCGGTCTAGTGTTCACTAAGAACATCAATGCCCCAATTATTTGTCGATACTTAGAAGGATTTTCCAAATCAGGATCTGCAACTTTACCACATAACTTCTTGAAATTCATCTCCGTTAGAGTATTCATGAATTTACATTCTATCAGCCCAAATATTTCTAACGACTTGACAACATATTTTCCTTGAGAAAGAAAAATCTCACCAGGTTTTTTTTTGCCATACTTCAAGACCTAGAAAGTAGTGCATCAAATGAAGATCTTTCATTTCAAATTCAGCAGCTAACTCCCTCTTGCACTGGAGGATAAGAGATTCACCACCGGTCATAAATAAATCATCAACATATAATTCCAAAATTAAAATGCATACCTTGGATTGACTTGAAGTAAAGATTTGGATCAAAATTACTTCTAGTAAAACTAATCTTCATTAAGAAGTTATCAATGAGGTCATGCCAAGCTCTTGGAGGTTGCTTCAAACCATAAAGAGCTTTCTTTAGTCTGCATGCATGTTTTTTCTAGACATATGCTTCAAAGCCTTGTGGTTGCTCCATAAATACTTCTTTCTTGAGGAAGCCATGCAAAAAAAAGTCTTAACATCCATTTCGTGAAGAGACTATCCTTGGCTAGCATCTAGAGCATGCTAGGGTCCAACCATAACCCCTTTTATTTATGTAATAAGTCTAAGGGGTCAAGTCAAATTCATAGTTAGTTAAAGAGTCAATAAAACCCACATTAATAATAATTGTAAGTGGTTGACCTGCTTTATATAAAAGGGACCACAATTAGTTGTAAATGGGTCATAGTTAATAAATAAAGTAGTTAACTCTTGTTATGAAAGGGACCACTAGTAGTTAGGGTTATGAACCTATAAATAGTCTTAGTTAGTAAGAGAAAGATCATTGATTCTTATTGTAATTGAGCTTTGTTTTGTTGGAGGTTTTCCCTTTGAAGAGGCAAGTGAACATTGTAATTTGCTTCTGAATAATAAAATATCTCGCAACTTGTCTCATTTCATGTGATAATTTTTTGTTTTGGCCTATATTTCTTTGTATTTCTCATATTTTGGATTTCTCACAGGTCAAGAGTATAATAGAGCCACACTAGATCAGATGGTTGTATAACGGGCAACAGGTGCAAATATTCCATCATAGTCTCTTCCCTCTTTCTAAAATAAACCTCTAGCCAAAAATCTAGATTTATATTTTTCAATACTTCCATCAGCACCATGTTTAATTTTATATAGCCATTTAGAAGACACATAAGATTTACCTTGTGGTCTTGGAACCATGTCCCATACATCATTATGAATGATGGAATCATATTATGCAGTCATTTCATCTTTCCATATTTGATCTTTCATTGCTTCTTCAAAAGTGCATGTTCAGCTTGAATAAATTTTCTCATGACTGCATCCTTGGAATCGACATGGTTTCCTACTTCCTCTGAAGGTTCCTCGGGGAAAAGCATATCTATCAACATCATGTAAAGTGTCACAAATTCGTAATCATATTTTTCTAGCACATGCATAAGGATCCATGATTTCATGAGCAAGATCAAGCTCAGGCTCGAGATATTCTTGTGTATCCAAGGCATCATCCTAACTTTCAACATTAGCAGGATGAGGATTGTTTGTGGATTTTCAAAGAGTTGCATCTTCATCAAATGTTATATCTATGCTAAAATCTATATTTATTTATCTAGGTACATATATTCTATAATATTTATAATTTTCATAATAACCAACAACCATACCTTTCTTACCTAATGCTTCTAGCTTGGTACTCTTTTCATTTTGCACATGAAAGTAGAAACAGAAATCAAAGATCATTAAGTGCCCATTTTTTTTGTTTATATGGTACGGTTTTATTTTTCTTGACTCCATCTTCCTTGCAAAATTCTTGAGCTCTTGTCCCTTTCATGTGCCACATAAATAATGGGATGGCTCGAAGTATTCCTCAATCTCAATTCAGAGGACTTGGTTCTCACATTTATCAAATGTACCTGTTGATCCCAGAACAAGAGAAAGAGAAATAATAGCAAAGTAAATAAACATAATGAAATTATATATGGTGATAAGGCAGGTCTTTATTTCTTTTTTAGATGTGAGAGTGACTCTTTTATTATCCTTGTGTCAGCTTCCTTTTGGAGATTACTCTTCCTGCACTATTCTACACCCTGCTGATCTTCAGGATCTAGTTTTCTTGATCGCATCCTCATCAAGAAGTTAGTGAAAGAATCATTCAAATACTCATGCAGGAAGAATAATCAATGATCTATAAAGATAAATCTAAACAAGAGCAGTGACACAAATAAACAACATAAGACTTGAAAATACTTATTTTTTTAATAGGGATTGAAGGAAGTTGTTAGATCCCTCTTGATACAGCCTTTATAAGTTATTGGTGTCCATCAGACATATGTCATTGGCAGAATAAATGCATATTCTTGAACAGCACTTGGAAAAATCCATCATGATCCACTCTAATCTCAGATGTTTTGGAAACCATATTTCTCACATGAAGTAATGCTTAATAGTGAAGATGAGTGAAATTTTGGTGCCATGGGTTATATTGATGATTAGATATCATGAATCCATGCATGGATAGGTATTCCATTGATTTTATAAATATCTTCAAATCATGATCCCAGAGTGAGGGTATGTAATAATAATTATACATATTGACTTCATTTCCAACAATGATATTAGTTATAATCCATCTGTATTCATTGCAAGAGAGGTTAGTTTAGAAAACTATCATTCCATCTTTTGTAAGAGTCATGATCCTTAACTGCAACCACTATTGTGAGTAAACTCTAATATTAAAATTACTAAAACCCATAAGATTATGTCATTTCTCATATAATGTGAGAGAATAAAAATTAATTTATATTCAACATTCAATTTTTATCAATTATTCTTTCATAACCTTCTATGCATTATACTTTTTTTCAAGGCACACTTTCTTTCACATGCATGAATATTAGTAAAACTATTATTTATGTTTACATGCATCAACAAATACCATAACCATAATTATAAAACACATGCAACACCTTAATTTTAAACCAGGTACATACAAAACTTATTGATCCAAATAAAAAGAAACATAACCAGATTCCTTTATTGGATATGTAGAATTATCTCCAAGTATAATTTTTAGATTTGTCTCCCTCTCAACCATATTTGCATGAACTTCTCTATAACTAGTAAAGTGCCTTGAAGCACCACTATCAACCAACATGTTGTCACAAGAATCTGTAGGAGAGGAACTAGAAAGAGCATAAACAAGAAAGTACTCTGATTTTGGTTCTACTTTCAGTAGCAAATAGCACAACAAATAATATATTCTTATTTTAGCAGCAAGTAAGGAGAAACAAATAATATTTCAGCAACAAGGAAGAAGCATCAAATATGTTGAAAATGCAGCAAGAAAATCTCAGTTTGACTTTGCCTTGGTCTAACTAGAGAAAATTCAAACTTCTATTTCAGCAGAAATCTTGCAGGTAGTTAACTAAGGTGACATGGCACTTATCACTCAGTTAATTTGATTTGGGGAAGCTTGAGTTCAGTTCAGTATGTTTGATTTCTAATTTGTAGAAATCTATTTCATTTAATTTGAGTTATTGTCAGTTTAACCAGTTCTAACTGTCATAAGAACACTCAGTGATCAATCATCCCAAAATAATTGTTACATACAAAGAATTTGAGTTACCCAGTTGAGATGGAGATTCCAAGGCAGTTTGCTATTAGTTGTAATATATTCCACTGTGTACAATTGGTGCATGTAGTCAAAGGAAGGACCCTAGGGAATTGCGCAATTCAATAGTGGAAAATCCTAAATGATAGGGGCCAATTTACCAACAATGCAAGGAAATAGGATCTTGGAGGGCTTGAAAATTGGCTAAGTGTTGGCCAGAGTCAGTCAATCAGGCAGAGGGATAGGCTATACACTCGTAGGGTGTTCTCACGCTTGAGAAATTATATGTATTTAATCTATATTCTCTTATTAATTCAATATAGATAATAAGGGGTTTTGAGCAGTTGTTTTCCCCTAGATAAATCTTTGTGCATATTTGATGTTTCCTTTTGCATGTCTATGATTCATGTTCTAGATGGTGAATTAACTTCCGCAAATTAGTAGAGTAGATTCAAGTCTTGTGATTTCGCAAATTTCATGAGTAGTATTGAATCTACACATTAATTTCTACAAAATAAGGTTTTAGCAGTAAGAAAGAAGGGGCAACAAGTGATATTTCCACAGTAAATGAGAAGAGATATTTCAGTAGAAAATGAGTTGTAAGTAGAAGGGATAGAAAGAGATATTTCAGCAGAAATAGAGTTGCAAATGGAGAAAACAGCAAGATAAATTTCAGCAGAAAGAGAGTTGCAAATGGAGCATGTCTTCTCCAAAGCTTTGATACCATGTTCAAATTCTAATGTTCTATGCTATAACAATCACTTATAACAATATATCTATATATATATATATATATATATATATATATATATATATATATATATATATATATATATATATATATATATATATATATATATATATATATATATATAGTTAAGCAATAGTAGATAGAACATAAACCATATAAACCATATGCATTATAGCAGATATCCAAGAACACAATGAAACACAAATAATTTAGGTCCAATGACCCAGGGAAAACCCACATGGGGAAAACCCAACCAGATTCTTATTCTATTACATATCAATTGTTCAGCAGAGATGCAAAGTACAATGAGAGATCTAGAGAATGAGAAAGTTCACCCAAATCTGAACAAGTTGTAGCATGAAGATCACTGGTTGAAAAAATTGAAGCAAACACATAATCAACCTTGGCTCACCAAGTTCTTCTCTTACTCTCCAAGTCTCTCTCTCTCACAATATCCTTCAAGTCTCTCCAACTCTCTCAAGTTCAAATTCACAATACACAATTAAGTGAGGTGAGATGATATGCGACACATATATATAGAGGGGGCAATGAATTATTGACACAAAGGAGGAGAAATACACATGCCTTGAGGAGTTACATTTACCATTTAGGGAAGAGTAATTCATGCCATTAAATAAAGACAATTCAAATTCTATTATGGAGATGCAACACATGCCTTAGATGAGAGGGTAAGAGGAATGTTTTATGACATGCATTTAATGAGTGTGTAAGAGAAATATTGTCTTGTAAGAGGAATTTTTTATGACATGCATAAGAGGAATATTTTATGACAAGTCTTTTAATGGGAGTAAGATAGTGTAAGAGCATTAATTACAGTGTAAGAGAACATTATTGAGAGACTTGAATTTATTTTTAATAATAATATAATAATATCATAAGAATAATAATAAAAATAATAATAATGATGATGATGATGATAATTAAGTCAGAATTGAACTATTAGGATTGATTGATGGTCAGAAGGGATTTTCCATCAACAATACTTGGTTACCAATTAATGCAATGTCATTTACTATTTTGGAAAATCATACTTGAGACTTTCTATTTTTATTTTTATAAATTCTATTTTAAGACTTTCTATTTTTAGAAATTCATCCCTAAGCTACCAAATTTTCATCATAAAGACCAACTTGAATCCTATATTTGTTAAGAGGATTGGAGGCCTCATTTTTAACCAAGTTGGTGCTTGGATTTGTTCAAGGTTGAAGCCTTGAAAGAGTCGGATATTTTGTTCTACAAGTTGGAGCTTGTGATTTGTTGTTACAGAATTGGAGTCCTCACTATATTCATGAACAATAAATAATAATAAAAATATTTCTTATGTTATGATTTAATTTGTGATAAAAATATTAACTAGCATAACATAGCAATTGAAAGAAATATTGGTTCACCCCCATTCTTAGTATTTCCAACAAAATTTAGATTATGTTGTTCATCATTATGTTATGAATTATTTATGATTATATGTGATCTTATTCAATTGTTGATTAGGATTATCTAAATGAATGTAATAGTATACCATGATGGTCTAAGTAACTAGTGTATTTCCTTGCTAAGTTGTGAGTGTTGTGTGAATTGGTGTTAGGACCTTGTTCCCTTATTTTTGGCTTGTTGGGGCTTGACCCAAGTTTGGATTTAATTAACCAAACAAATCCCTTTACTACTAGCTCTTTCGGCAACATTCCGTGGAGCGCGGACTGAGGTCTCACCTAAAGTAGTATGGGGGGGGTGCTGGAACTAGGTTTCCGCACCCTTGAGATGTCTGAGGGGTTGATGTGGTCCAACTGTGAATCCCTTCGCGCAGGTTACTTCGCGCACTTCCCTGACCTGCGAGGCCTTCGCGCCCTGATATATTCGCCTTCGCGCAGCCCTAACCAGTGGTTGTGGGCTTTCGCGCTGTTGGAGTAGCGATCTGCACTATTTCCCTAAGTCACACGCAAGATCTTACTTATGTTCTTATAACAGTTAGTTATCTTCACGTAAACAGATGCCTTATATTATATTATTTATTCAGCATATTTATATGAGTTCGCGCAGAAAATAAACAGTAAACTTGTAATTCAAACCCAATATACTTCAATGAATAAAATAGGAAAAGATACGCAGAAATATGGTAAAAATTATCTTTTATTAATTCTTCCAACGGTTATAGACTCGACTTGCCCTACGAATTCATCTGCAGGGGTCCGCGCACTCAATTGCAGACTACTAGGCCTCTGGGCACTTAGCTGCAGAGCCTTCTCCTACTCTACAACCCAAAGACACAACTCTACACTTTGTCTCAATACTTCATCAATTTCTTAGATCCATCCATGCTTAGATTCTTTCTACAGTTAGAGCCTCGCTCTATTAATACAATTCCATGGTCGGCCAACCATTGGTAGATCTTTCAAACCGACATTGCATTACAAAAACAAGGGTAGACAACCCTATGACTCTATTACGACTTCGCACTCCGCGCCCACAATTCGTGGAGTCTTTACAATGGACTTAGTCAAAATTTGGCCTTTAAGCCCCAAAACTTGGCTTGGGGAGAATTCCATGCCCAACAGGCCCCCAAAACAAACATCGTGACTCGTCCTCAAGTCACTCTGTCGATACAGAGATCTTCGCGCGAGGACCTCCCAGCTCTACTCGAACTGCTGCATGGTCGGCAGCGCACTGAGCGGCTGCCTGTTGAATCTCCTATACTCGTTGTTCTGAGACCGCAGTGTTGGAACTGCTCCCCAGCATCTTTTCCTGCGTCCCTTGCATCTACGCGAGCTTGCCTTCAATTTTTGTTGTGATTGCAAAGGCCTCATCGATCCAAGGCTGAACACGCACCTTCAAAACTACTTCTTTGTGTCACGCTGCGTCCACCTACTCTTTAAGCACTTTGGGCCTGTTGCATTCGCCTAAGCCTCTAAGTGAGGGCCATCGTTTGCGCGGTCACTTTGACGTTGTCGTACTGCTGTTGTAGCTCATGCACCTCTGTTTCCAAGCGTTGTATGTTCAAGTCCTCCTGCAGATTTCTGAGGACTTCGAATGATTCTTCTAACATTCTAGTGTTGTCTCTTACTGCATTGCTAATCTCCTCTAGCCCTGATGTAAGGGCACTGGTGCGTTGTTCCCATACCTCTGGAGGAGTTGAAGGTTTCTCCTTCAACCATAGCTCTGCAATCTGAAGGTTCAGCTCCAATTAAACCTTAGCCATTTCTTCTCACGCCTCGCGCACCCCTGCCACTAATCTTTGGATGCACGCCTCTATTGGTGCTTCTGCTGGGATGGCCAGCTCAAGGACCATCTGGCAGGCTTCTTCTAGTACCTACATCATCTGCCAATTCTGAGACATGACCTCATCGCACTACAAGCTCAACTACTCCATGCTGATCTTCTACTCACTCAGCACCTACAACGTGCGGCTCTCCCTAGCCCGTAGTTCTGCAGTAATCCCATCCTGCAGAACATAGAGTGTCTCCCGCAAGAGCGTAGCCATGTTAATCCCTGTCCCCTTTAGTGTACTAACCATAGACCGGTCGGCCTCATTTGCTGTAACAAGTTCCCCTTCTGGCAGCACTATTGTGTTGGTTGTACGAGCGCGCAGCATTTCCTCAGCTGCGGTTGTCCCAATTGCGAGGCTAGTCAATAGAGTACCAGCCTGAGGAGCGCGCACCTGCAACTCCTGAATATGTGCTTGGAGGGCCCCCAACACAATCTGATTCTCCGTCACAAAGTTTTGGAGGGCCTCTGTGGTGACGTCGCACACCGTCTCTCCTATATCATGCAGATCACCCTCAGTAAGAGTGATTGGGTCGATCGACAGCTTGGATGCTTTCACCTTATTGTGCGGCCCCATCCGCTTCCTCGGGCACTGGCGCTTCAATTGTTTTGATGATGTTTGTGGGTCTATGCTGCCCTCTTCTTCCTCTGTTTCCATCTCTTTCTCCTGCTCAGGCAAAGGCGACTTCTAGCCCTCACGTGCCTTCTCTGTTGCCTTCTGTGTTGCTGCTGCTACAGCTTTTTTCTATTTTGTTGCTGCTGCTACAGCTTTTTTCTATTTTTTTGCTGCCTGCGCAGTGTCCCGCGCCTCCTGCCCTTTTGCTGTTGTTGCTTCTTTCCGTCTCTTTTCTGCCAACTGTGCCACGCGCAGTTTTTCCTCTTCCTTCTTCTTCTGTGTAGAAGAGTTTTCCAACGCAAAGATGTCCGGAGTGCGCCACTCCAGCAGCCATGTCTCAAGCATATTGAAGATCACATCATCGGTGGCTATATACGGCAATTCGTTCCACTTCTTTGCAGGGTCCCTACGCGCCTTGAGGTAGTTGTGATGAAAGTCCGCTTTAAATTCTGCAAAACTTTGCAGGCTATTGTAGACAATGGGTGATAACAGTGGTTTGTGGTTAATCCCCATTCTAATTTTCATCTCCATGAACACCCAGAATATTTTGTTGTCGCGGATCCTATTCGCGTCCTTTGTGACCCATAATGAAGTGTACTTTGTGACCTCTGGGAGATCCCTTGCAATTGTGGGGAATTGGTTGTCCTCTGGCAATTCCCCTTCCACCAGCACTATGGACAACAGAAGCCATGCATAGTGGAACGTTTTTCCTTGTTCCTGTGCCTTGCGGAAATTCTCCAGGAATTCTTTGCATAAGAATTTGGACCAGTTAAACTGGACTCCTTCTACACACTATTCAACAAGTTCCACCACCAGCGCGGGTACCTCATCCGCGAGGCGCTTCCACATGAGCTTACCTGCCAGTATCTAGGTCGCAACTTTGACTACTTTGTTGTTGATGTTGGATATGGCATAGCCCCTTTTCTTCTTCTCCAGCTTGTATTTCTTTTTCATGGCCTCCGCGATGGCCAAATCACTGCTCTTTCCCTCTGAAATGTCTACGAGGTCCTCTCCTTTACATGGGAGCCGGGTAATGTGATGGATTAAGTGGTCTGTGATGAGGATGGGCTCCTCCAGCCACAAACACCCACCATGCACCAAGTAGAGCAGTTTCCTGATGACGAAGATCGTTACTGGGGCGCAATGGTAATGCGGCACCCAGAGCAAGTTTAATAACCCTGCCTTTTCAACTCCGCGTAACCACTTGTGTGGCTCCAATTCTATAACTCTTGTCACGATGTTCTACTTCGGCTTCATGAGCTGCGTGGTCTCTAGGTGAGGGAATTTCTCATGGTCAGCGAGATCCCAATCTTCAAACTTCAAATTCGGCACCCGTCCCAAGTGTGTGCCCTCAAAAATGATATCGTCCGGGAGGAGTGGAGTCTACAGAGAGCTCTTGCTCTCGTCGAGGTCCTTGGGCACTTTTTCCTTCCCCTTCCGCGTGGGGACATACGCGAGCAACGGAACCATTTTTTGGCTTGTTGGGGCCTGACCCAGGTTCAGAGTTAATTAGCCAAATAAATCCATGTACTACTGGCCCTTTTGGCAACATTCCACAGAGCACGGACTGAGGTCTCACCCGAAGTAGTATGGGGGGGGTGCTGGAACCAAGTTTCCGCACCCTTGAGATATCAGAGGGGTTGATTTGGTCCAACTGTGAATCCCTTCACGCAGGTTACTTCACGCACTTCCCTGGCCTGCGAGGCCTTCACGCCCTGATATATCTGCCTTCGTGCAGCCCTGACCAGTGGTTGTGGGTTTTCGTGCTACTGGAGCAGCAATCTGCACTATTTCCCTAAGTCACACCCGAGATCTTACTTATCTTCTTATAACAATTAGTTATCTTCGTGTAAACAGATGCCTTATATTATATTATTTATTCAGCACATTCATATGAGTTCGCGCAGAAAATAAACAGTAAACTTGTAATTCAGACCCAATATACTTCAATGCATAAAATAGGAAAAGATACACAAAAATATGGTAAAACTTCTCTTTTATTAATTCTTCCAATGGTTACAGACTCGACTTGCCCTGCGCACTCAGCTGCAGGGGTCCGCGCACTCAGCTGTAGACTACTAGGCCTCTGCGCACTTAGCTACAGAGCCTTCTCTTACTCTACGACCCAAAGACACAACTCTACACTTTGACTCAATACTTCATCAATTTCTTAGATCCATCCACGCTTAGATTCTTTCTACACTTAAAGCCTCGCTCTATTTATACAATTCCATGGTCCGCAGACCATAGGTAAATCTTTCAAACCAACATTACATTACAAAAACAAGGGCGGACAACCCTATGACTCTATTACGACTTTGCGCTCCGCACCCACAATTTGCAAATTCTTTACAATGGACTTAGTCAAAACTTGGGCTTTAAGCCCCAAAACTTGCCTTGGGGGGGATTCCACGCCCAACACTTTTCTATCTTAGAAACGGTGTTTCTAGTGTTTTGGCATGCTTTCTCTCATTAATGATAATCACTCACCATCAACGACCTATTAACCTTGGGCCCTTGTACCTTAAGCTCAGAGAACGAGGGCTTAGAGTGGTCACTCCTTTGTCCATCAATTGGTAAAATTGCGGCCCGATATGTTTTTTGGGTCAGCAAACACAAGATCTCAAAGGAAAAACAAAAAGGGGTGTAGTTAGAAGGAGTCACAGCCGAAATCATATATGTGAAGCCCCTATCTCTCCAAGTAGAATTAAAACAGGGTGAAGTTGAAACTACCCGTAGATAGGATGACATATGCGTAGGTGGGACACCACCAGGATGACATGTAGGGCATGAAGTTGAAAGTACCCATGTAAGGGATGGTGTATGCACAGGTGGTACCCCTCCAAGATGATGTGTGCACAGCCCCAAGCTCTCCAAGTATAATTGAAAGGTTGCATAGTTGAAAGTACTCGTGGATAGAATGAGATATATGCGAGTGATACCCCATTAGGATTACATGTGCATGACCCTGGGCTATCCAAGTAGAAGTAAATAGTGTGTACTTGAAAGTACCCGCAAATAATATGACATTTGCATCAGTGGAACCCCATTGGGATGATGTATGCGTGAGTGGATTCCATTGGGTAGTATTGCATGTGAAATGATAGAAATATCTATGACTAGGATGACATGGAGAGGTGGATTGAACATAATGGATATTAGTCACAAAATGTGATGGGGTTGATTTGGTGGAGCCCATGGCCTTATGTACATGTCAAAGGTTCTGAAAGGCTAATACACGTCTACGTGGATGCCACTTGGGTGCCATGTGGTATTTCTTGTTGATGTGGCACTATCTAGTTGATTAAACTTCAAATGGGCATAAATTTTTATCTAGGAGTTGGATTTAGATGAAATTTATATTGTCGAAAATCTTTGGACAAGATGGATACTATGGTAATATAAAAATCTAATTTCGCAAGACTCAAAGAAAAAGGATTTTTGTAACTCCATATTCATAACAGACCATGGAGGTCAATTTAATTCTAAATTAACACCTCCAACAACCCGAGAATCTTTAATGGGGTGGGTGAGAGTGTTACATAATGGTATCAAAGTGAAGGTTCTACACTGGACTTTTGGAGAATTGATATAGAGTGATATCATAGAAAAGGCTCTACATTAGACCTTTGGAGATAAAATTTGGAGATCTGATATAGAATTGTATCAAAGCAAAGGCTCTACACTAGACCTTTGGAGATAAATTTGGAGCCTTGATACAGAATGATATCAGATCACCAAGTTTTAGAACTAGGTTTGAATGGGCATATAAGGATAAGGTTAGAAGCTCTTCTATGAATTATAGAGGATGGTACTTAGAATCATAATTGATTGTGTATGCATATGCGTGTTGATTTCAAAGTGTTAACTATTTTGAATGTTGGCATGATAAGTTACTTATATGTTATTTTGTTCTCTAACTAACATACTAACTTGATATTGGATGTTCCATCAAGTTTCACATTAGCATGATTATTGCAAACATGCCAAGGTGATGGATATATATATATATATATATATATATATATATATTGATTTAACTAACATACATGTGTATATTATAGCACATAAGAATACACCAAGGAAGCACAATGAAATCAAGGAATGAGTAGCAGAATGGTGAAATATAGCACTAATAAATCCCAACATTGTCAGGAAGAAGACTTAGTTGGGAAAGGAAGAAAGGATGACTCCTCTAATTGGATGGATACCCTTAGAAATTTAATGGTTGAATTAAGAAGTTGTAAGGATGAAAATGAAAAGATTGTTAGAGATTAGGAGAAGCAATCTGAAGTAAATGTGGTAATACAATAAAGCTTATCATATATGCAATGCGAGAAGCAACATGAACTAGGTGCCAACTACCTAGGAACATAAATCCAAGAAGATCTCATCTAGACTTTGGAAGCATGAATTGGAGGTTGATAGAGCATAAGGTGGAAAATCTAAGAAGAGACATAGACAAGAAAGTGAAGATGCATTGGGAGGAGGAACTCCTCTCAATACTCTAGAGAGAAGAATAGATAATCATGAGAAATTATTTAGTGTTTCTACTAAGATACATCACCAACAGAGGAGGAATGAGAAAAACTTAATGTCAAAGGAATTTAATGAAAATCCTCCTACCTTTTATGGAGAGGTTAAGAAGGTTGAAGAGGAAGAAGCATAGTTATTAGAAATCAAGAAGTACTTCAAAGTACAGGACTACTCTAATAAAATTAAGGCAAGAGTATCCATTTTCAACTTGAAAGGAAAAGCTGATATCTGGTGGGAAGACATGAGGAATGTCAAATACATTAGATAAAGAGCTATCATGGAGGAGATTTGAGATATGTTTTCAGGATAGGTACCTACATGAAAGGTACTATGACATCAAGGATAAAGAGTTTCATGAGAAAAAATTGGGGAAACTTATAGCTAATGAGTACACAAATAGGTTCTTAGAGATATTGAGGTATGTACCTCACATCAAGGATGAGAAATTAAATATTCATAGGTACCTTAGTGGGCTACCATAGGCTTACAACGATAGAATTGAGTTCGATGAGCGAAAATAATTGGAGGACACCATCCCAAAGTATTTCTATGAACATTCCAAGCATAACACTAAATTCCAAGTTGATTGGAAGGAAAGATGTAGGGTCAATATTAAGGGAAAATGGAAAAAATATTTAGGACATTAGCCAAGAGGAAATAATGTTACATTCACCACACCTACCATTGGTGATATCCTACAAAAATATATTGTTTCTAGTAAAAATTGGTCCTCTAAACCAATGAGAGAAGGAGAAGAAGGATTCATAAGGGGACCCATATAGAGTTGGACATGTGAAGAAAACCACATGCAAAAATATTTTCCTCAGTGACAACAGAATGGCCCAAGGTTCTATAATGTGCAAGAAGCAGAGACATTAAATGATGTGGCTTAGAACATGCCAAGAATCTATGTTGCATTAGACAATAGGTAGGTCTATCATCAATCTTCAGTGATCGAGATGGAAGGTATGGTTGATAACCAACCTATTTCAATTTTGATTGACCTGGGCTCCAATTTCAATTATGTTAGTTTGAAGGTCACAGAAAGGTACGTGTTGTAGAAGAAATCCCATGAAAAGTAATGGTTGGTTTAGCTATCAAGGGAAACCAAAAGACAATTTGCAAGCATGGTGGAATCATGCGTAGTATTAATCAGTGGCATGCCCACATTTGTCAATTTGAAATTATTCTCATTGGGCTCATACAATGTGCTAGTCAGCATGGACTAGGTAGTAGCCTACAAGACAAAATAAATTGTTATAGAAAGACGTTAGATTGTTTTAGCGATGAAGGAGAGAGAGTGACACTACAGGGGATAAGAAATCCAATCAATGTCAAACAAATATCAGCGCTACAAATGAAAATATGTAGCTAAAAGGGATGTGCCTTATATGTGGTCTAAGTGACTAGCGAATCAAAAGGCGATAAGGACATAATGGAAGAGCATCCGATGTTAAGACAGTTCAATGATGTATTTCCTAAGGAAATGCCAAGGTTTCCACCAAGAGGAGAAATTAGTTTCTTAATTGAATTATTTCCAGGATCAATGCTAGTGTAAAAAGCTCCATATCACATGAGTATGCCATATTTGGTGTTGTTGAAATTATAAGTGGAACTGTTGGAAAAAGGGTATATTAGACCAAGTGTGTCACCTTGGGGAGTCCCAACACTATTTGTGAAGAAACAATATGGCACACAGTGGTTGTACATCGACTACATGCAACTAAATAAAGCCACAATAAAGAACAGGTATCCTCTACCTAGGATTGGTGATTTGTTCGATCAGTGAAAAGAGGTGTTGAAAATAAAAACAAGAAATGTTAAAAATAGCATCTAGAAATTATAATTTAATTTGTCCTTGAATTAAATTGTAATTCTTTTCTCATAGAAACTGGTAATAGTTAAACTAAGTTAAGTTGACTTAGTTAACTTGGGAATTTAAAGTTGGAAACCTATTTGGAGTCATGTAAATGTGATCCCTAACTTTTAGGGGTCTAGATTGAGTTTATTGCACTTGTAATTAGATAACTTAGTCTAACTGAGTTATATTCAGTTAAACTAGTTATAATTGTTGGAGGAACTAGTAGAGGTCTAGTAGTGAGTTGGTGCACCGTTGCATCCTCAGTGCCATAACATCTAACTAAATATTCACTCAAGAATAACTCATGCATGTCAGTTCACAAGAAGACCCAATCGAGACTAGAGTGTAGGGACAGTGTACTATTAGTTGTATAATTTTCCGAGTTGTACAGATGGTGCATGCAATCAATTGAAGACCTAAGTTTTGATTGTGCAGTTATGGAAGAAGGATTTCCTCATCAAATAGAGGTTAATTCCTCTAGGAATTACGTAAGGAAGTAGGGGCTTGAAGGCAGCAAAATGTTGGAAATGCTGAGAGGGGGGTGAATCAGTATTTCTTTTCAATTGTTACTTTTACCAGTTAGATCATTTATATTTAGAACACAAAATGAAAAATAAGAATAAATTCTTTTATTAATTTCTTTTTCACAATAAATAAAGTATAATGTATATAGGGCTTCAACCCTAGATGAAGACATTTATCTTCAATCTCCCGGGCTCCAACCTGTTTCCAAGCACCAACTTTCTCTTTTGTGAGGCTCTGACCTCTAGGGCACCGACCCTATCTTCACAAGGCATCGACCTTGCATTTAGAGGCTCCAACCCCTAGGGAACTAACCCTTCTCTGGTACAGGCTCCGATCTAGTTTCTTGAGGACCCTGATCCTCTAGGGCTCCAACCCTATCTTATCCAAGGCGCCAACCCCAAGGGCTCCAATCCTATAGCTTCACTTTGTCAAGATATGTTTGGTTATACTTCACGACTCCCAAGGTCTTCTTCACCGAGCCCTGTCAATCTTCAACAATGCCTCCTCCAAATTACTTCATCAGTGACAACCTTGTCTTCTCAAAAGGTGTCACCATTTCTCTTCAGATTATCCAAGGAAATATCTCCAGAGTCACCTCATGATTTCTTTCAATGCATCATGATTTTTCAAGGGTGTCTTCACAACGGTTCCTCCAAACGATTTGCTCCAATATGCTCACTGTCAAGATCTTCTTCACTTGTACATGCTTCCAAGTTCATTGTTTAATACTTCAATGTCAAAGTATTTTACTTCTCTCCTAGATATCCTTCAATATCCTTTATTGTTCACTGTACATTAATGCTCAATCATTATTCTTCATAGGACTGCAATCCAAGCATGTGATCATTGTTTAGAAGGTTGAATTTGGTACCTGGGAGAAGAAGGTTTCCTTGATGTACTTATGAATTATTTTTTACTTTGGATCCTTTGATGATAACCATTGCTCCTTGCATCCTTGACACCATCTGCATTTCTTCTTGGAGCAGGATTTCTTCCAATCAACTTGACTCTTGCCTTTGTTGGAACTGGGAGCATCAACATTTCTTTTTGGCTTCCTCACATCTTTGTTGTTTGAAGCATTATTATTCTTTCTTGAGGATTCACCTTCAGAGCCAAGACCTGATTTATAAAGGGGAGACCTTTGATGACTTACGATGGCATCTAGGGTTTAAGAACTTTTCAAGTTCTTATTTAGTAAGTCAACTTCCTTTTTAAGAAATACAATTTCTTCCTTCATTTTCTTGCATTCTTCATCCCTTTTTGATAGAATGATCTCCATTTCTTCCTTCATCATGGTTGCTTCACATGACTGGGCCTTAAGGGAAGTGATTTCTAATCTTAACTTGGTGATGTCATCATCATTTTCTTCCAATTGGCACATCATGGTGTTTCTGTCCTTTTCTACTTCATCAACTTGCCCTTCAATGAATGTCAAAGCTTCCATAACCTTCTCAACTCCTTGTGCTTGATTCCTTGCTTCTTCTAGTTGAGGTATAAGAGAGGAGACCTCTTCCTTGTATTGACCAATCTCTACTTCAAGTTTGTTCAAGTTCTTGAGTCTTTGTTCAAGGTGGCTTGACAAAGTTTCTTCCCTCTTCTTTTAGTTATCCAATTGATTTGTCATGGATACGACTTCTTCATGATCCTTTCTCTTGTTTTAATGAAATTCTTCCTTAATATTGATGAGATCCTCATCTCTTTCTTGTACTTGAAGCTTGACAAGGTCAACTTCCTTCCTTATCTTGTCTGGTCACCAACTTGCGCTTTCTTCTTAAGTTCCTCATTTTCCTTTTTCAAATTGTTAATCTCTTCCATGGTAGCCATAAGTTTACTGAGGAGATCTTCTTCAAAATCTTTTTCATTCTCTTCATCTTCTAGGTATTCTTTAGCCTTGATGTTATCACTCTTATCTTCACTTTCCTTGATGGGCTCTCGATTTCCTTCTTGTTTTCCATCATTTTCTTGACTATAGATCATTGTCAATGCTCCTTTTGAGTGAAGATCATGAAGTTTATCCCATATGCCTTTTGTTGACGAACATTTTTCAAAATTGACCTTCATAGAATCAGGTAGCCCATTCAAGATTTCTTTCATTGCTCTTGTATTACGTTCCTTGGATTCTCCATCCATCATGCTATCATCAATCACCGATTTCCAAACTTCAATGCCTTGAATCTTTAATAAATTCCTCATTCTTGCTTCCCATATATCAAAGTTTCCATTGAACAATGGAGCCTTCACAAATTGATTGACTTCAATTTCGGTGGTTGAGGGAGACACTTCTTTAGGAGGATTGGAGACTCTCTTCCTTGGCTTCACCATTTGTGTTCTAATGATCAACCTTCAAGCTATTAGGCTTTGAGTGAAGGTATTGGCTCTAATACCAATTGTTGGAAATACTGAGAGCGGGGTGAATTAGTATTTCTTTTCAATTGTTACTTTTACCAGTTAGATCATTTATATTTAGAACACAAAATGAACAATAAGAATAAATGTCTTTATTAATTTATTTTTCACAATAAATCAAGTACAATGTATATAGGGCTCCAACCCTAGATGAAGACACCAATATTCAATCTCTCAGGCTCCAACATGTTTCCAAGCGCCAACTTGGTCTTTTGTGAGGCTCCAACCTCTAGGGCACTGACCCTATCTTTTCAAGGCACCAATCTTGCGTTTAGAGGCTCCAACCCCTAGGGAACCAACCCTTCTCTAGTACAGACGCCGATCTCGTTTCTTGAGGAATCTGATCCTCTAAGGCTCCAACCCTATCTTATCCAAGGCACCATCCTTGAGTTTAGGAGCACCAACATTGTCAATTCTGAGGCATCAACTCCAAGGGATCCAACCCTATAGCTTCACTTTGTCAAAGTATGTTTGGTTGTACTTCATGGGTCCCAAGGTCTTCTTCATCGAGCCCTGTCAATCTTCAACAATGCCTCCTCCAAATTACTTCATCAATGACAACCTTGTCTTCTCAGAAGGTGTCACCAATTCTCTTCATATTACCCAAGCAAATATCTCCAAATTCACCTCATGATTGCTTTCAATGCATCATGATTTTTAAAGGGTGTCTTTACAACAATTCCTCCAAACGATCTGCTCCAATATGCTCACTATCAAGATCTTCTTCACTTGTACATGCTTCCAAGTTCATTGTTTAATACTTCAATGTCAAAGTATTTTACTTCTCTACCGCAGATCCTTCCATATCCTTTATTTCTTACTGTCCATTAATGCTCAATCATTATCCTTCATAGGACTGCAATCCAAGCAGTGATCATTGTTTAGAAGGTTGAAACGTATCACTAGTATAGGTCAAACCTACTGTTTTAATGAGGATCCAAACTGCTGAATACTTTCAAGTAATCCACCAGTGTTGTTGTCTTGACTCTCCAAGAGGAAAATACCATTGTTCACCCAAGAGGAAATTATCCACAAGAAGACTTACCACAGGTACACTAGTAAATATAATTTAGTACACAACTGTCCCAGCTGAACAAACTGAACAATGGACTGGATAGACAGAATACAAAGGTGAAAAGAGCAGTCTGAATGCTGAACTAGTCCACCGTTTGAAATAGTTGATGAAGTTTTGTTCAACGAGATGATTGTCATTGATTGCTACAGGTAAAAATCACAAAAAGGAGTATGCACGCCATTTGTGCCACAACAACAAAAAAAAACCTTCAGGTATTCTTTCTCTTCAATATGGCCGAGATCGGTCTTCTTCACCGAAATTTACAACACCCACAATTTTGGGCTCCATCGAGGATACAGTACGCATAATTATGGGTTCCACCGAGGCTGTAGTGATCTCAGATTCGAGCTATGTCCACCCCTGTAACTGCTGGCAAGGAGAGACGTTTCTAAACCGAAGATCTCACCCTTATGTTGTGATGTTCCGAGCCCTTAATATCTCACATGTCCATGGATATATGTTTTAGAAGGCTCTGTTATTGTTTCTTCTGATCTGCGGATTATTGCATTCAGCAAACACCATGTAACATATATACCAATGTGAATTAAAGAGACGTGACAGTCGGTTATACGAATTCTGCTGGTGGATCCGACCTACGAATTGGTGGAGTTGTGTAATGCGTCCAGCGTCAAGCAGCGTTCAACGTGTATCATCGTTTTGGAAATTTGTTGTCCGATATTTTTTGAATTATATTTATGTAGTGTCCCCCCTTTTTGATTAACAAAAATGTGCATATCGTGGAGGTAGTATTATAACGCATTTAAATAAATTTATTATGGTAGAACGTTAAGGGATGGGTAGCTAAATAAGTGTTCTAGGTTTTTTGTCCTTAAATAATAATAAAAATTTATGAATAACTTTTTAGAGTGATTTAATTGGAGGGATAAGAATGAGATTTTAGAATTATGGAATTTGGGAGTTAGGAAAATTATTGTTCATTATTTATTTATTTTTATAATTAGGGATTTATGAAATAGTATTTGGATGTGACATTAGGGAAAAGGGTAGGACATGATATTAATATGCATTTGTTTATGCTTTTAGGTCAATATGAGCATTATGCTAAGGTATAGATATAGGGTATAGGGTTTCATCACACTTATATCTTTAGGGCAATGCCTAGGGTTTCAATAGAGAAAGGGGCTATCTAACATAGACCTAGGACTAGTCAAGGTAAGGGCTCCTAGAATTTGCATTAACTAGGACAAGGGTTTCTCCATAGGTCAAGCCTAAGGTTTCCATCTTCAACAATGCAATATTGACATCAATAACAACCTTGATTAACACAGAATAGGCTAAATGATGGCTTGAGCTAGCTTGTGAGTAGAGAGTTAGATTATACTTGTGCAATAATTGTTCAGGAGGAACAAGCATTGTATTTTCTTCTCAGATCTTCTGGTTAATGTAATATAGATAGTCAAGGTTTTGAGTAGTGGCTTTCCCCAGAGAAATATTGTTGTATGTGTGATTGATATTCTTCCTCTTTCATATTATTATTTTTATCAATCATTATTGGTTTCTGTTGTAAAGAGTAGAGTAAATTCTTGTCTTATGTTTTAGTATATCACATGAGTTGTTGAATCTACAGAAAAATCTACAAGAGGCTATAGTGTCCTTGAAAATAAACTTGAGGTTTGGATACCATCAAATTTAGATCAAGGATGAGGATATCCACAAGACAACTTTACGAACCAGGTATGGACATTATAAATTTGTGATGGCTCCATTTGGGCTCAGAAACACTCCAAGAACATTTATGTGCCTAATGAACAATTTACGTAGCTCATATTTGGATAAGTTTGTGTTGTTCTTCGTAGATGACATCTTGGTTTACTCTAAAACCAAGTAGGAGTATGAAGAACATTTGAGATAAGTGTTGCAATTGTTGAGAGAGCACAATCTCTATGCCAAGCTCAGTAAATGTGATTTCTTCCAGTCACAAGTTCAGTACTTGAAACATATTGCTTCCAAGGAAGGAGTGGAAGTAGATCTTGAGGAGATCAAGGCCACCATGAAGTGGCCTACTTCTTGGAATGTTGCATAAGTTATACCCTTTGTGGGGTTGATCGAATATAACTATATTTTCATTTAAAAAAATCAAATATTTTCAATTGATCACAGCCTTAAAGAGGAAAGGAGTTATATTTCAATGGGAATCTAAGTGCGTAGCCAATTTTGAACAATTAAAACACTTTCTCACACATGTGCCAATATTGAGAATAACTTATCTAGAAAAATAACTTGTGGTTTGCACATATGCTTGCAAGGATAGGATTAATGGAGCTATAATGGAAGAAGGACACGTGGTTTGTTATGAGTCGAGAAAATTAAATGAGCACGAGAGGAATTATGTCATTCATGACTTTGAGCTTGCAAAAATAGTGCATGCATTGTAAATGTGGAGGCATTACCTTGGAAGGAAGTTTATTTTAATTTCAGATCATGGAGGGTTGGGATATTTATTTGATTAGCCCAGGTTGAATGTAACACAAGATAGTTGGTTATCATTGATCAATAAATTTTATTTTGAAATAAATTAAATTAAAGGAAAAATAAAAATGCAGTAGATGCACCTAGTAGAAGTATGCAAGTGGCTCATGTGGCAACCATAAGCACTTGTGAAGTTGATATCAAAGAGAGGATCAAAGAGGCATTACTTCAGGATGAGAATTATCATCATGTGAAGGAACACTTGCAACAAGAGCTAGAAGGATTATTGAGTAAGAATTACTCACCCACTAATGATGGTATGTTGAATTTCAAGGATAGATTGTATATGCCTTGCATGGGAAACTTGAAGAAGCTCATCATGGATGTGTTTAACAAAAGACCTTATTTAGGTCATCCTAGTTATCAAAAAATGATAACAGCTATGAAGAAAATGTAATGTTGGTTGGGCATGAAAAGGGAATTTGTTGAGTACATTGTCAGGTGTTTGGAATGTCAAAGAGTTAAAAGTGGAGTGTATTCATCCAACAGTATTATTATATTTGATCCCAAATCCTAAGTGGAAATAGGAAGTCATATCCGATGGACTTCAACATATGGTTTCCAAATAAATCTAGACAACATGATTCTATAATGATGGTAGAGGACAAGTTGAGCAAGGCAACTCATTTTATAGTTGTCAATTCCACCCACAAGGCAATTGGTATTTGTTAGAACTTCATGAAAGAAGTATTTATATTGCATGGCATAAGATCATTCTGGATCGGGATGCCAATTGTACTTCAAAGCTTTGGAAAACATTGTTTGTGTTCTTGGAACAAGGCTAGCATTTAGCACAATATACCATCCTCCAACAGATAGACAAGCTGAAAGAGTAAATAGAGTTCTGGAAGACATGTTAACAATGCAAGTTATGCATCAAGCAAAGAGGTGGGAATATTTCCTACCTTTAGTTTAGTTCGCCTACAACAATGGGTATTAGGAACCACTTAAGATGAGTCTTTTTAAGGCTTTATATGATAGTAAATGTATCACACCCATCATTTGGGGTGATCTAGCGAATGGGGTGATTCTTGGACCTAATATGTTGAAGGAAATGGAGTAGGAAGTAATTACTATCAGGAAAAAAATGAAAGCAATCCAAGAAAGGAAAAAGAGTTACGTAGATCAGCAGAGAATGCACAAGGAATTCCAAGTGGGAGATCATGTGTATCTTTGTATCAGACTCAGAAAAAGTTCACTGAAAATAGGATATTTTCTAAGTTGGAACCAAGATTTTATGGACCATTTCAAATTTTGGGAAGAGTGAGACCAGTGGATTATAGATTGGCATTTCCACCCACAGTGAAAGCACATGATTTTTTCCACATTTCTTTGCTTAAAATATATGTACATGATGCTAATTATATTTTTGATTGGTCTGTTATACAAGTGGAATTTGAGGGAAAATTCTAACCAGAACCATAGTGCATTGTATACCGAAGGCAGATCACACTCTTAAATTGCATGATAGAGGAAGTCAAGGTGCAGTGGGAGCACTTTGGATTGGATGAAACACTTGGGAAATGGTTGATCATATGAGAGTATCGTACCCATTTTTTTAATTGTGTAAATGAATATTAAGAGTTGTATATATAAATCTCACAAATGTATTTTTTTGTTTTATTTATAGAACACCAAGGATGGTGTTCCTTTAAGGACGTGGGGTCTGTAACAACCCTTTTTGTTATCCCTGCATTTAAATGTCACCATGTATATCTTTTAAGTAAATATATGTAAAAATGAAAATATGACTAAGCTGGAGGAGTGGATATAGATTTAGAATTCTCAGGACGAGTTGCTTGTGATGTGTTTAAGCCAAAATCCCAAGCCACTTCATTTAATTTTCCCCGTTTGTTCCCCTAACGAATTAATTGTCTGCTTAGAAAGCATTGAAGTTGTGTATGGGAAGTCTAAAGTGAAGGACAAGGCCCATGCAAGTTTCCTTCTCGTAGGACATGTTGGGAAAGTTTTTATAAGTGTGAAAAATACTAAGACAGGGAGTGAATCAGCATTGTGTCCTTATACCAATTTTTACCCTTTTTTACAAACCTTGATTCATTCACTTATTTGCAGAACATCACAATGTATATCTATCAGAAGACATAAACAATAACAATATCAATACATGGAGCATCACACATATAAATAACCGTGAGAATCAACACATAAACATCGTCACACAAGGACATCGAATATTAGGTGGAAAACCCAACTGGGAAAAACCATCACTATTGTTGTCTTTGTCTCTTCTTGTTATTATTAAAATTACTTTCGCATCATCATATATCACTGCCCACCACTAGTGTGTAAGCCACAACTTGTAAATCAAGAGAGCAACCCTTGCCTCAAGCTACAACTTGTCGGAAGCCACCACTTCTTGAACTTTGTAGGCCACCACCTACTAGAATTCACCGCTCCCACAACTTTGTAGGGCACCACCTTTTGGATGCCCCAACACCCAATTCTTTCAAGCCACCATTGCATGAAATCCACCACTCTCGAGTTCTTAAACCTCTACCTAAAGGATATTGCTACACCCTGAATTTGCAAGCCACCACTTTCCCACTAAAGGCCCCAACCTTCAAGCTCATCTCAGGGACCTCATTTCATAATTTTTCATATTGAATCCACTATTCTCTGCAATCAAACATTTTTTAGCCACATTTCGTCCATTTTCATATTAGACTCACAACATCTCTTTTGCTCAATCTACATACAAAACTCTACATAATCAATCTCTGCAATACAATCATCTCAGACAATTAATATTCTCATCAAACTCAATAACCCAACAGCAACATACAATAGCAATCTCAAAACCATACTCATCCATCACTACCATACTCTAGCAGCAATATAAAATACATGCAATGATGCTACAACAACATACTTTTCAATGGAACCCCTACAAGGATAAACAAACCAGCAGCACACTTTGTCATAAACATCAATAATAATTTGTAGAAATACAACCTACAACACAAGCATCTTAGACATATATATGCACAACAGCTCCATCATCCTCTGATGAATGCTCCAAATTTGATATCTAATCTTCACTCTATATCTGCATTATTGTAGTTACTCTCTCACACTATCTAACCCCGTATATTGCACACTCTGGTATTTTTATCAATGATGAAAGCTGCAATTAATACAAAGCACTAATCCTGATTATATTTGACTTGATCAACTTCTGGAATGTGGACCAACTCAATTTGACTCTATACCATCAAAAACATTGGGAAAATACCCCAAAAAATGTTCATGTTAAAATATGTCTACACATAAATCAGAAATTTTCACCTATAGGCATCATCGCTAGGATTGAATTGTCTTCCAATGATGATCATCGCAGGGAAAGTGTGTGCTCTCAACTAGGCTGTTGAGATCCTCGTTGTGTGCTAGTTATCATATCAAGGAGTTGTTCTAACTTAGGTAAAATCACCTCTTCTCTGCCCAAAACTTTTTCATTTGTAACCAATCCTTCTCCAACACATGTAGAACCTATGCAAACATCACGCACACTTTAGCAACATATTATCAATCCTCTAATCACCATGAAAAATCCTCCAAGCTTGTTGACATCAATGCCAACACTATTGACTCCATGGTTGACTCCTTTGGTAGACATCCTCGATTGACATCAAGACCAACACCATGCAGCCAACATTCTCCCCCTTTGGCATTGATGTCAACCTACAACCACAAAACCAATTTGATCTCCATAAACTCCTCAAACTGGTTGACCTCATTCTCCTCTTATGGTTGTGTCACTCTCCCCCTTTGACATCAATGACAAAGGGTGGATAAGTCTCGATAAAACACCATCTAAACATTGTTGATACCAAGTGATATGTTGATGAAATATGATCAACTACAAGCACTTGCAAATAATCATGAAAAAACAAGGAAATTTTTGCCTTCTTCAATCCACATTCTTCTATGCCAACACCATGCCTTCTCCAAGCTAAATGTTATGAAACCAACTCAAGAAAAGATAGAAAAGATAGATCAACGCCTTAGAATTCAGCCTCTTCGAGGGGGCAACCTCCTTTACATTACATAAATGAACAATTCTTGGATGATACAAATGACAAAACCTCCTTTCTATATATAGGAGTCTAAGGAGTCACAATATAATCCAGCCGACCTAACAATAATAATATAAAGCCACAAAAATAACAATAGAGGGATTCTATGGGGCACAGAAATAACAATATGGGGGTAATAGGGGCACAACAATATAAATAAGGGGTATAACTACAATAGTAATGGGGTAATCACTAGTATTATAGGGACCCAACATGCCCCTCTCCTTCAAAAAAGTGTTGTCCTCAACGCTTGAGTAGTTCTGGATACTTCTGCATAAAATTCTCATCCTCCCATGTGGAATCTTCAGCGGATAAATTCTTCCACTTGATAAGATACTTTGAAATTTATCGATTTCATAGCTGTCGAGTTCTTGTTTCTGTGACTGCTTCCAGTTCCAATATAATTTTTCCTTCTTCGTCAAGTTCTGGCAATATTGTTTGAATTGGGAGCTTGTCGCCTATAACCTTCTTTAAACATGAAACATGGAAAACTGGGTGCAATCGAGAAGCTGCAGGAAGCTCCAATTTGTATGCCATAGTACCAATCTTTTGCAACACCTTGTACGGACCATAATACTTTGGTGATAATTTATTATCCTTCTTAGCTTGCTTTAGGGACATTTGCTTATATGGTTGTAGCCGTAGGAATACCCAATCACCTACATCAAAACTTCTTTCACCGCGATGTTGATCTGCCTGTTGTTTCATTCTATTTTGTGCCAACACGAGGTTATCCTTTAAGAGTTGGAGGACTTGTTGTTGATGTTCGATGTGATGTTCCACTGCCTGAACCTTAGAATTTTCTCTTAAATATGATGTGATGGATGGTGGTTGATACCCATAAAGTGCCATAAATGGGGTCATTTTTGTTGTTGTATGGAAGGAAGTGTTATACCACCATTCAGCCAGAGGCAACCATTTGACCCATTGTGTCTGTTTATCATATACAAAGCAACGAAGATATCCTTCCAAACATTTGTTTACTATCTCAGTTTGCCCATCAGATTGAGGATGATAAGATGAGCTATGAGCTAACTGAGTACCAAGACAAGAAAATAATTCTGTCCAAAAATTTCCAGTGAAAATGGGATCTCTGTCACTTACAATAATCTTTGGGTTTCCATGTAGCTTTTGAATTGTTTCCATAAATGCAGTAGAAACTGTACTGGCTTTAAATGGATGTGATAATGCACAAAAGTGTGCATACTTGGTAAGTCTGTCAACTACCACCATGATGACACTCTTTCCCTCAGAGTTGGGTAAACCTGTGATAAAATCCATTGAAACCTCCTCCCAAAGTTGGCTTGGAATGGATAAAGGTTGTAATAGACCCGATGTCTTAATTGTTTCAACTTTATTTTGTTGGCAAACCAAACATTCCGACACAAGCTTTTGAATATCTGATTTAAGGCCATCCCAAAAAATTCCTTCTTAACCCTGTGGTAAGTTTTTAAAAATCCTGAGTGCCCTCCTAAGGGAGAAGTGTGCAATTCCATAAGAATCTTTTGTTTTAGCTAGGAATTCTTACAGAGGTATAAGCGATCTTTGTACCATAACGAATCATTTTTCCAGCTAAATGTATCAGAAGTACTGGAATCTTGTTGTAGATTTCGAATAAGTGCCCATACTTCTTCGCCATTCTTCCATTCCTCCCTCGCTTCGTTTATACAATCTGGTTGGATAATATAAATGGCACACAACAATGCTTCCACATCCTCATCCTTTCTTGAGAGTGCATCTGCCACCACATTTTGCTTCCCTTTTTTGTAGATGATTTCAAAGTCATAACCCAACATCTTTGTGACCCACTTTTGTTGCTCTTCAGAGGATAATCTTTGTTCTAAAAAGTATTTAAGGCTATCATGATCCGTTTTTACCTTGAAGTGTCTTCCCATTAGGTAGGGTTGCCATTTCTTAAGTGCATGGAGTATTGCCAACATTTCCTTCTCATAAATAGCTTTGCTTAAAAACTTTCCCTTGATTGGACGACTTTCAAAAGCAATGGGTCTTTCATCTTGCATTAGAACAGCACCGATTCCATTTCCTGAAGCATCACATTCCACAATAAAGGTTTTTGTGAAGTCCGGTGTAGCTAAGACCGGTGCTTGGCACATTGCCTCTTTAAGATGTTCAAAGGCCTTTGTTGCTTCCGGAGTCCATGAAAATGAATCTTTCTTCAATAATGTTGTTAGAGGTGTTGCTATTCTCCCATAATTCTTAACAAACTTGCGATAATACCCTGTCAACCCAAGAAATCCTCGCAGATACTTTATGGATGTGGGGATTTTCCATTCCTTAATGGCTTTAATTTTGCTAGGGTCTACCTTAACTCCTTCATGAGATACAATATGACCCAAATTGGATTCTCCAAGGAAGAGTTATGTGAAATCTCCCACGGTGACTTGCTTATAGACTAGTTCAGTAGAGCTAACTTGTACGACATGCCACGAGTCACTGTTTTGACCTTTGGATTTGAAACATGTACACAAGAAACTACAGTCCGTCCTCTTTCTGTACCTTTTTACAAAATTTCAATCCGATCCCCAGAGAGAAAGTTATGACGATTTTCCCCAGGTCACCTGTTTTGAATGTAATTCAGGAGTCTGCAAAAAGACCAACTTCCTCAGATCATATCTCCGCAAATATCGCGCAAAAAGCTCTGAAATTTGGATCCAAGGTTCAGCGCGATTTCTTCTCAAATGGTTTTTTTTGCAACTTCTGAAACGTCACAGAGAAAAAGTTATAGCAAAAATTCCACAATGACCTGTTTGGAGCAGCGAAACCCTAGAATTCAAAGCTCTGATACCAAATGTTATGAAACCAGCTCAAGAAAAGATAGAAAAGATAGATCAACGCCTTAGAATTCAGCCTCTTCGAGGGGGCAACCTCCTTTACATTACATAAATGAACAATTCTTGGATGATACAAATGACAAAACCACCTTTCTATATATAGGAGTCTAAGGAGTCTCAATATAATCCAGCGGACGTAACAATAATAATATAAAGCCACAAAAATAACAATAGAGGGATTCTATGGGGCACAGAAATAACAATATGGGGGTAATAGGGGCACAACAATATAAATAAGGGGTATAACTACAATAGTAATGGGGTAATCACTAGTATTATAGGGACCCAACACTAAACATGTCCCCCTGAACATGTAATGGGGTTGCAACCATCTTCGCCATGTTGTTGTACAATGACATTCGTTGATGCAACTACCTCCTTCACACATGCAAGATTTCATCAATCATACCATGACTCCATTCAACCAAGACCAAATTACATTCAATGATAGTACAAGGATTAATAGAGTGAATACATGGTTATGTCATGAGATACAATGTTGCTACCAAAGAGACAACACATAATTGAACCATCTCTCAAGACTCTCCTCAACGCAATCTAGACACCAAGATGACTGCATGGTCAAAGCATGACTCTCACTCATGGCCCAACTATAGGCTACTCAACCACAATACAAAACAAGCATATATGGCTTAAGAAAACTCTCATGAAGACACTCTTCAATGCAAGGCTTATCACCAACCACTAGACCGAATGATGAAATGCAACAAGGTACAGGTCTACATATTGCACGCACATGTGCTTACATGGTAGAAATGTATAATCCACTACTATGCATGTCAAGACTTATACTCACTCTCTCCCATGCATGACTACAAAGGGATGAGTGAAAACGTGCTAAAATGAAAATCAATCCATGAAACCCTAGTACCATGCATAGATCCCAGTGATTTGATCATACCTCCAATGGGTAGGTTGATCCTACAGACTTGAATATGAAATAAGGCTCATGATCACATAGTGTTGTTATTGATGCTACAACTTGTACAAGTATCTTCATCAGGATGTCATGCGCCTCCCTGAGACCATGCAGCCTCTCACAAACTTCTGCAGTCTTTTATGAATATACACCAAGTAACCATGGACTGCAGAGGAGGTTGATATTTCTACTTCACGAGTTGTTGCTCCTTCTTCTTCCACACATTCCTAGGTTGCTTCTTTGCTTGGAAATTCTCCTCCATCTTTCTTCTAGGTCTACTCTGAATCATCTATTCATTATGTCAGGATAGCCTTGAGGATCTGAACATCATACAATATCTAGCCATGTGACCAAGGTTGTGACACGCATATCATGTCACATGACAAAGATATGAATCAAGGAGATCAAACCCTTTGCTAAATGTTCCAGATATCTACCTTGCATACAAATTAGTGAAATCTTCAAGTCTAAAATGGGCCTCAAAACAAAAATGTACAACAAAAACCAACTTTAAAAGAACTAATAGGATTCAAGATGATGATGTCAACCATGGGGGATTATATATCATTTTTAGAGTAAAAGGGTAAAAAGATTATAAAAAAAAAAAAAAACTACTTTTTCAACTCATATTTTAAACTCGTCTCTTTACAGCTTTACTCAAATTTCGAGCGGGAGCACTTGTTGGATGTGAAATTTAATTCCTCATCCAAGGAGTACCCATGTTGCATACTTTCGATGGACCCTACTACACGAAAAATGAGAAATACATGAAAAAATGTTGCTAGTATTTCTCATTTTTCAGGGGGGGCACATAATGGGGTTGCTAGTTATCATCCTAGGGAAGTTGCCCTAACTTAGGGAAAATTACCTCCTCTCTTCCCAAACTTTTCCATTTGTCTTCAGTCCTTCTCCAAAACCTGTAGAACCTTTGCAAACATGAAGAACACCTCAGTAACATATCATCAAGCCTCTAATAATCATGACAAATCCTCCAAGCTTGTTGAAATCAATGCCAACACGTTTGACTTCATGGTTGACTCCTTTAGTAGACATCCTAGGTTGGCATCAATGCCAACACCATGCAGCCAAAAAAAATCAACATGCAAGAGAAGAGTTGTAGGGATGAAGGAAGAATAATAAATAAGAAAATGAGAATGTGCAAGAGAAATACCAAGGATGTGGAAGGTGTGAGTATAAGAGGAACAAGAAAGTGCAATGCATTAGAGAAGAGAAGAGGAGAAAAAAGAAGAACTCTATCATCCAACACTTTATACTGGGACGCTGTTCCCTGTAAATTTAGTGTGGCCAGTGGTTGTATGGGTGTTGGATTAGCCAATGAAGACTCGTTGAAGACATTGAATCACTTAGTGCTTGTTATGTAAGTTGATAAACCTCTAATTGCTTGCTAGAGAGTTGAAAAACCACTTAGATCTTGTTGAATGGGTTGATAAACCATTGGGGGTGCTTGTTGGAAGGTTGATAAACCACTTGGAAAACTAAGACACTTAGTTGCTTTGTAAAATGGGTTGATAAGCCACGAAGTGCTTACCTTGGAGGCTTATAAACCACTTAAGTTTTGGTCAAGTAAGCTAATAAACTACCTAGATAGTGGGATCTGGACTCTTGCAGTTATTACGTTGAAAATCTAGCTGATAAACCACCCTTAGAGTGAGATCATTCTCCTGGAATTGAGCAGAACTTCACTAAGCCTTGTATGAATCCTTGTGGTCTAATTCAAAGAGGAAGAACATTTATTGTGGTTCTTAAAACATCAGGCAATTGATAAACCACCTGGATAGTGCACTCCCCCTCTTGTCTGGTTGACTTGATATCGGTGTGAAATTCCCTTGAGCGATTAACTCCTTAGACTCTGAATCTAGCTCGAGGGTGGTCGGCTGCAAGAAAGAATTCAGTGTAGTTGGTCTATGGTTGGAAGGAGAGTTGAAATCCCTGCCACAATTAAGTAGATATCATTGTTATTCAAATCTATATTCATGGTTGGCATGATGTTTTTTTATGTCTATGGATGATATGTATGTCTACACTACGTTATTCACTTCTTTTGTTCATGATTGGGTTATGAAGCTCTGTGATATGAATTTTTTTGTTTAGCATTATGTTACAAATGATTTGTAATTCTGTGTGATATTAGTCAATTGGTGATTAGTATTCTCTGAGTGAATGTACTAGTAGACCAGGACGGTCTGAGTAAATGGTGTATTTCCTTGCTAAGTTGTGAGTGTTATGTGAATTGGTGTTGGGGATTTTTCCTTTTTCTATCTTAGAAATGATTGTTTTCTAGTGTCTTGGGGTGTTTTCCGTCGTTAATGATAATCACTTGCCATCAACAGCCTCTTAAACTCAAGACCTTGCACCTTGAGCTCAAAGAACAAGAGCTCAGAGTGGTCGTCCCTTTGTCCATTTTATGGTAAAAATGCGGCTTGATATATTCTATGGGTCTGCGACCCTGGGCTGTCAAAGTAAATTTGAAAATGGGCATTGTTAGAAGGACCCACAAGTAGTATGACGTGTGCATGACCCTGAGCTCTCCAATTAAAATTGAAACGAGGTGAAGTTGAAAGTACCCACAAACAGAATGATGTATGCATGGGTGTGACCCCCCTAAGATGACGTGTTGGATGTGAAGTTGAAAGTACCCGCGAATAGAATGATGTATGCATGGGTGGTGTAGAAATTTTGAATAATAAACACTTATTCAATAGAGATTATCCCGATTATACACTATTGCGGAATACATGCACAATACATAATCTCCTCTACGTTGATCATCAATTTAGTAGCATCAAAAACAATGAAACATCAATCGCATGCACACATTAACACAGTATGTAACTCGGGGAAAGCTTACAACTGAAAACCCCACACTATCTATATATTAATGATTGAGAACATGTAACAATACATAGTACAATACTCCTCATAAGTATCCAGCACTATCTCCACCTGTTACACACAAAACTAGCTCAGATCCGAACAAGTCACAGGTTCAAATCTCCTCCGCTGCTTTGCCTGCCTCTATTGCACACTACCAAGTGAAAATCACCCACCCTGAAAATCACGTGAGCACAGGCTATTTCACTGGGCATATACTGCGCAATCCTCATGGGCATACTCAATCCATTTGATTGTGCAATATATCATGCACAACTATAGTCATAAATGATAGCAATCTCAACCTCTAACACCTGTCTCCACTGAACTGTACATGCACTGACATGCAACTGAGTTAACTGATGTATTATTTAGTTGCTTTATGAGTTAATAATTAATTCACACAACTCATCACTAGTCTATTTGCAGTTAGACTAATTACAACTAGTTTAACCAAGTCAAATTGAACACAACTCCATCAACTCCACATCCAACTCCACCAAACTCAACTGCTTGAGTTCTAACTGAAGTCCTGCATGCAATAGCTCAACTGACCCACAAAGAAAGCATATTTCCTTCTGACAGCTGCATGTGCCACATCTGTAGCTCAAACTGAAGTGCTCCAAGAGGATAAGATAATGTTTATAGTCTAAATATTATTATGAGACAATAATATTTGACTTTTCTATTTTTAGCCTGGCAGTCTAAAAATAGACTCTGATCACACCGCTGTGAACCAAAAATAGAAGTCCATCTATTTTTCCCAACATGACCAATCATCCATAAACAGCATCCTGCAACTCATAGACCATGATCCATATGTCTAAAAATTGACATAGTCTAAAAATAGACTTTGCGCCATAATTTGCCTGCGGGCCCACTTAGTGAAGGCGACTTCTTTCCACTAAGCTCCATCATCTTGTTGCATTCTCAACAGGTGGGACCCCCCTAAGATGATGTGTTGGACGTGAAGTTGAAAGTAAGTGTAGACAGGATGATGTATGCGTAGGTGGGACCCTGCCAAGATGATGTGTTTACAGCCCTGAGCTCTCCAAGTAGAATTAAAATGGGGAATAGTTGAAAGTACCCGTGAACGGGATGACATATTTATAGATGGGACATCACAGGTGTCACGCCCCCAGGCCGGCGGTAGTCTTTCAACTGCTCTTGGCGAGGTGTGGCACCACCGAACACTTTCTTTTCACCAATACTTATGTTCATGGACTACGCCTAACCACTTGTCCTACTTAGTTTGTGTTTCTCAACCAAGTAATTATTATGTTTCCCTTATACCAATGAACACCCATACACATTCATTATCATCAACAATTATAAATGAAGAACACAATTGCACAGTATAAAGGGAGGGGCAACTCCCTGAACAATGAGTCTGCCCAAATATATATTATTCAACTTTACAATGTTTACAAGTATACTTGGGAAACACCAAGTTTCATACTTAGCCAATTTTACAACATGCCACACCTTCATGTGTCAACCAAAGTTCCTTGCCCAAGCTGGGCGGGCATGCCCTCACACGAGCTGCCAACCGCACTTCTCAACCGCCTTGTTTCGTGCACGATGGACGGGTGACTCCACCAAGTCACCAAGACACCCCCGTCTCCTTCACATGGCTTCACCACCAAAGCTTCCACCAGTTTATGTTTGCACGCACCAGGCGACTTCACCAAGTCTCACCCGCGCTCCTTCGTCCGAACGACGGGCGCTCCTACCCGCGTTCTCACCCAAGACTAAGACCCGTGTGTTTATCCCGTGCGGCCTTGCCCAAGAGCGGGTGCATTACCTTGCTGCGCCTTCCCTTATTGTTGCGGCTTCACCTCTTATCTATGCACTTCCTTCTTGCTCGAGTTGATGACTGAAATATCGATGATGAAATCACTCCACGCATCGTTCTTTTTATACGGATGGAAGGGCGAGTCAAGCTACCCAAGCCGACTCGTCCTCCATGTAATGAGCGCCCCCTACTCCATCGCAAATCCTTCCAAATGTATGTCGGCTTTTGCTTCGGTCGTAGGTCGGCCCGTGGGCTAGCCAAGCATGCTCCCACGCTATATAAACAAGCCTCGCCGTCCTCCCTTGTGCGCATTTCACATATGTTCATCGTACATCGGGTGGGCGTGCTAAGGAACCGCAAGTCCTTACAACAGGGATGACGTGTGTGTGGACCCAAGCTATCTAATTCCAATTGAAATGGGACATAGTTGAAAATACTCATGGACAAGATGATGTATGCCTGAGTGGAACCCCACCAAGTTGACATATGCATCGATGGAGTCCACAGGGCACCATTTCCTGCAAGTTGATAGAAAGACTCATGACCAGGATGACATGGATAGGTGGATTGGCCATAACGTCAATTAGTCACAAAACGTGATCGATGCAAGTTGGAGGATCCCACGACCTTATGTATGAATGGAAGGTGTCGATAGGATAATACACATATAAGTGGATGCCACGTTGGTCCTATGTGGTGGTTCTTATTGACGAGGCACGATGTGGTTGATCAAACTTCGAATGGGCATAACTTTTGATCCAGAAGTCGAATTTACATAAAATTTATATCGCAGGAAATTTATCGACAAGTTGGATACGGTGGTAATATCATAAGTTAATTCCACAAGTTTCAAAGAAAGTGTATTTCTGTAACCCCTTCTTAGTAATAGACCATGGAGGTCAAGTTAATTATAAAGTAACACCTCCCACAACCCTAAAATCTTTAAGGGGGTGGAAGGGAGCGTTATAATAGCTAGCTATGTTGAGAGAAATGGAAAGATTGATAGAAATTCAACTGAGAAATTGAGGAAGGTATAACTTCCTCATATGGACTCCAATTACGGAGATCATTAGAATATTAGAAATAAAATGCATTTCTATGCCTAATAATGAAGTGTAGAACTTTAATTGGCAATAAAAATGATACTTTTTATTCCTTGATAGAAAATGTATATGATCAACATTTAACCATTGTCTGCTAAATTCTAGGATTCAAAAAAATAAGGAGTTTTAAAGGTTTCAACTCGGAGCCATAAACTCTTAATAGTGTATAATAATGTTAAATATACTAGTCTCTAATATTCAACTTTTGTTTAGTTGGATTCATTTGTAAAATATTCTTGCATCTATGGAAAATTGTATGGGGAGGTTCATTATGAATCAAATTATATACAATGGTCATAAAATAATTCACAAAAGCTTTAAAACCATTATGTTGTTAGATTACTTTTCAAAGCATGAGCATTTACAAATACCAAAGGAATTCTTCACCATTGATCAATATTTCCTAGTACAAAATGTGGAAAATAACCTAACTGATGATATATAAGAACATAACCTATATAAGATTGATATCTAGAGTGTTTCCAATTCCCAAAGTTTGTTAGCTATTCATTAGTAGCTCAAATAAATGACCAACATAGTTGAATATTTATGAACATGCTATTCTAAGAATAAACCCTAGAATAATATCATTTATAATCTCATCATGATCATAATATGGATTACACAAATCATTGATATGACTTTTCTAATTAATTTCTTTGAAAAAGGAAGAAATCAAAGGGCACTTAAACTCAAATGATATTTTTCCAATTGATAATAATTTTGATAGGAATTTGTCCCTTTCTTCTTTGGCTAATGAGTGGAAAAATAATTTCCTATTCATCCTCAATTATTTTTTCTGGTTGCCTGGAAAAATCAATAACTCTAACTTTGCATTTTCTGGCACAAGGATGATAGCATGGATTCCATTCTTAAGCTTTATAATTTTGTTAACATAACCAAAGGATATAATGCATAAATTGATGAATTCAAGAAAATTATGATCCATAGAAAAAATTACCTATGCTAGACACATTCCCATGGAGAAAAATCCTTTGTATTTGCAAAAAATGTGGAATAAGTTATGTTTCTTAACTCCTAAAACACTCCTACCAATAATGTTGTTTCAAAATTGACTTGATATTTATCAATGAGAGATTTGGCATTGAGGTTTTTTAATTCATCTAGTTTATCAATTCCTATTTTCCTTTTTGGATCATCTCTTTGTCTTTTTCATTCTAACATTATTAAATATAGGATCACAATTATACTAAGGGGGGGGTGGGTGAATCATTATGATGAAAATTTTTACTTATTTAAAATTTGAACATCATAAAACATCAATATCATAAATTGAACAAGTAACACAAGATATATGTGGAAACCCTTACAAGAGAAAGCCACAACTTATTTATATGAAATATCTTCTAGGCACCAAACTATTATTACATCAATTTGTAGGCACCAACCTACAGACTCCAGAAGACACATATCCCCTATGTTTCTTTATAGGCACCAACCTACATGAGACACTAGTCTTCTCTACTACTTTGTAGGCACCAACCCACAAGAGACACTAGTTTCCTTTGTTGCTTTGTAGGCACCAACCTACAAGAGACACCAATCCCCTATGTTTCTTTGTAGCCTACTTCACAAGATGGAAAGAAGAAGAATCTAACCAACATAAAGTGTTTTGCATACCACAAGAGTGGGAACTATGCCTCACAATGTCCTAAACAGAAGAAGGGTAAGAGAAAGTCTCAACAACTAGCATCATATATAGATACTCAAGTGATTTTGTTACAAATTTCGAGGAGTTCTCATTGGTATCCTATATTTATGGCACAATTACCAAAGGCGCCTAGTTTTTCGACAGTGGTGCTTCTCCTTACATGACAAGATCACGGGATGTATTCGCTAGTTTTATACAAGGGACTTATATCTTCTTGTGGAACTTCACGACAATGTCAAGTATAATGTATGAGATTTGGAACCATTTTTTTTCAACTAGTGTCAGAGGTTCTCTAGAGGTGAAGGATGTTTTGTGTGTTCTGGGGCTAGAAAAGAATTTATTCTCAATCTTAGCCATGGAAGGCAAGGGTTATGTCATCTATTTTCAGGATGGACAAGTTCTTATTTAGTCGAGAGATTCCATCCTTGACTTCAAACGAGTGATTGAAGGCAAAGAAGGTAGTTTATTTATGATCAAGGTTCATCCTATACGAGCCCTATTTCATGACAAGGACAACCTATGTGAGGCCTAGCATAAGAGGATGGGATATTTGCATCACAAAGAATTTCCCATACTGAGGGAGATTGTTAATGATCTTCTGAATTTCAGCAAGGAGTGCGCAATGGATGTGCCCTTAGCAAGAACACGAAGGTTTCTTTTACGAGCAACAAGAGTAGGTCCAATGGGATCTTGGATCTAATACATACATGTGTGCGTGATTAAATATCATTAGCATTGATGAATGGTTCTAGTTACTATAATACCTTCATCAATGATTTCTCTAAAAGGATGTGGATTTACTTCATGCAGGCCAAGGATGAGGTCTTCTGTCAGTTCCAAAAATTTAAGGCTCTCATGGAGAATCAAACAAAAAGGAAGATTGGAGTCTTGAGGTCGGATAACAGAGGTGAGTATACCTCCAATGACTTCAAATATTTCTATGAGTAAGGGATCAAGAGGGAGCTAATAGTACCTTACAACCCACGAAAAAGTGGGGTTGCTGAGAGGAAGACCAAGGCCATGTTTGGAGTTTCAAAGACAATGATTCATGATCAAGATTTTTCCCATGTTCCTTTGAGTTGATTCATGTAATACAATAGTGTATGTGCAAAACAGGAGTCCTCATAAGGTCTTGGGGACAATACTCTAGAGGAGGATTTCTTTGGAGTGAATCCAAATACCAGTTTCACATTTTCGGTTATCAAGTATAGGTTCATGTACCAATGGAAAAGATGAAAAAATCGAAGCCCTCAGGGGTGAAGGGAATTTTTGTGAGGTATAGTAAGACTTCAAAGGCATACAAGGTTTTCATTCCAGGGAAGAGGAAGAACATAGTGAGAAGATATGTAAGGCTCAAGGATAGTTTGGCATCTAGGAAGTCTCTAGATGCCACCAACAATTCCAAAGGACGAGGAGCAAGAGGCTTTGAAGGTAAGGTAACATGCAAAGCGTTCCAAGCCATGGACTCAACCTTTAGGTGGGGAGGGGATAGTAGCTCCTTCCAATTCTATCAAGAGACCTAAGTGGTTTGAGCACACAATGAGGGATGTTGGAGAGCATGTGGAGGCTCCTTGGAGCACATTCAGGAAAAGTATACTTATGAAGAAGTTCCAAAACTACATAGCATTAACAAGAAACATCCTTGAAGAGGTAGCGAACTAAGATATCTGGAGGATAGAAATGGTAGAGGACGATGCATGGGATATTGTGTTAGGACCAGAGGGGAAGGTAATTCAAAGTAACTCTTTAGGGAGTACCTCCCTCGCTAAGAGGGAGTGTTGATGTTTATAGCTCAGATAGGGACTTCTACACAAACCTAAGTTCCTAGGCATGTAGAATTCATCAAAAGTCTCTTTGGGATACTTGCTCAATTATTGAGTAAGTTGCTTTTGTAATTCAACCTGAGTCTAGCTTAGGAAAAACACATAATTAATTGTGTTGGCTATTGAGCTAAAGACACTAAGGAAAAGTAAAATTATTTACTTTACTGAATGTGTTTTATTCTCAATCGTTGATCTCAAGTGGGTTATGATTTAATCCTAGACATGCATCACTTTGGAGATCAAGGTTAGGATATTAGCTCAATGAAAAACTATAGAAGCAATGTTAAGGAGAGGACAAGGCACACAACAGTGAGGAAGCACAAAACTTGAGAGGATATCTTAGTCATTGGGTGGAAAAGGATTTTCATCCATGTGTGTTGAGTCCAAGGAAGGTGCAGGGGTGCAGCAAATGAGATCTAGACTAGCTAAATAGGTCAAAGGATAGATCTAGGGCTTGATCAATTGGAACAAATCCAAGGGCATGTTATATTTGTAAATTCCTCATAGGTCCATTTTCCCAGGAAGGGAGACCGAGTAGGTTCTAATATTATTTTAATGAAGAACTATTGATAGGGTTGAAATTTTGTGCATGTGTGAGATTGGTTAAATATAATTGTCTTACGTTGAACGTTTAGTTTTAGTTAAGATCCTAGTTGTGCTTTTATTCATTAGATCTAAGATACTTTTCTATATTAATCAATTCCAGTTTGTTGGGTTCAAGGAAAATTTAACAAGATTTGCTAGACCAATTCCAACATCAACAGTTCATGGTAAAAAGTTGATTGAATTTTGGCAAGAAATTTTCTACGTGCTTGTGCTTGTGTTTTAACTAAGATAGAGCCAATTTATTGTGGAGTTTTCCCAAGTTGGGTTTCTCCATGGTAAATTTTGTGTTATTGTAATAAAGAATATGTGTATTGTTTTTTCATTTATAGTTGAAGGGTAAAATTCTTTGTGTTATAACAATATCATTGAAGGAGAGGAGCTCTGCTAGGGTTAGGGTTTGAGAGTTTTTTAAATCTGTAGTGAAATCATTTTTTAGAATCTGGTTGGGTAAATTATAACATGGCATATACTCAATACACCAATGAATGCATAAGGGGGTAGGGGAGAGATCCACTCCTACAGAATAGCAGTAACAGAAGTTAGTCAAGTCAATCCCAATGGGGAAGGCACGAACAAAGGAAAAGGCACAGAATATGAGTGGCTAGTCCTTGGGGTGTAGTGGCAATCTCATCTGAAAGGAAGATTCCTGCCAAAAGACCCGACAAACTTGAAATACGTGATCCCAAATAACAAGTTGGACGGCTATAGGAAGTACATGAAGGACCATGCCCTCATTTGTCAATTCATTGGGGCTTGGCCCTTGGAAAAGAACCCGGTAAAGTGGATTTAGCTCAAGTGGTAGCCAAAGGTCCATGTGGAGATAAAACTGGGAGCGAGAGGCTTTTTTGCGATGATTTTCTCCAATCTAGAGGACAAAACCTAAATTTTCGAGAATGACCCATATTTATTTAGCACCAAGGGTTATTAATGCAACACTAGGGAGAGTGCTATAACCCAAAATAAGAGAAATTCATGGTAGCACCAGTATGGGTTTGACGCTTCTCATTACCAGTTGATTTTTGGGATCCATAAATCTTGGAGTAGATTGGCAACTCCATTGGAACATTTGTGAAAATATTTGATACCACTAAGAGAGGACGATATACCTCATTTTCAAGGATATGTGTGTATATGAACATCGCACAGCTGCTACCTGAATCCATAGATCTAAAGTATCAAGGCAAGATTTGGAAAAAACCATTAGACTATAAATATGGCACATTCAAGTGTCAAAGGTGCCATGAATATGGGCATCTTTTTAGAGAATTCCCACTCAAAAAACATGAGGTATAAACACCACCGGTTAGAGAGGATGTGGATGGCTTTTAAAAGGTAACAAACAAAAAGAGAACAGCTACAAGACCTCCAATCCAAATGGTGGATCAAGCAAATAAGGCAAATCGTAGATTCGAGGCAATGCAAGTTCAGGAAGAGGATCCAAAACACCTAGATGACACGATGGTGGTTGATGTGGCGGATAAACCACACTAAGAGAAAACAAAACCTAAAAGGAAAGCGCACGATGAGCTACCAGAAACTGCAATGAGGGAGGAAGCATTGACAGAAGAAGTTGAGAAAATGGAAACAAAAGAGGCGGGTGAAACCCTAAGCAATGAGGAAAATATTTTTGCATGCATGCTAATATAATGGTATCACTTAGACTCCAAATTTATCCCTAAGGATCAAAAACACTTATTTCAAGAAATATCCCAAAAATTACAGAGTCAAGGTTGAGAATTTCAAGAGGAGTAGGGAGAACCACACACACGCAGAAACCCCAACACAGGGTAGCTCTGGGAAAAGTTGGATTGATTACTAAGGAAGAGGGAGAAAATTGCAAAGGAATCAGTCCAGATAGTTGGGGATCACCTTATCAATACGGAGCAGGTATAGTGATTTTGAAGATGTATCCCTCCTTGAAAAAATACTTCCAATGAAGATCATCACATGGAATATTAGAGGCCTCAATAGCAGAGGAAAATAGAGGTATCTTAGAGATGGAATCAATAAGGAGCATCCTGAAATTGTGATACTTCAAGAGACAAATATCTCTGGTGAAAAAGTGAAAATCATTGCAAACCATTGTTGGAAAGGGAGTGAATCAATGGCTCTCAATGCAATTAGGAGTGCAAGAGGAATTGGCATCCTATGGAATCCTCTTGTGGTTGCATTCCTAGACTAGATTGCCTACCCTAGGATCCTATCAGGGAAATTTTGATATATAGGAACTAAAGACATAGTGATATTAACAATAGTTTATGGACCTCACATCCCTGCAGAGAAGTCACCTTTTTTAGAAAATCTCAAAGCCATTAGAAAGGAGCACTCAAATAAGATTTGGATCACAGGATGTGATTTCAATCTTATCAAGCCACTGGAATAGAAGAAAGGATGTGTGAGATGATTAGATCAGGAAAGTCACCCAATTTATTAATATTATCCAAGACTTAAGGATGGTAGATCAGGAAACTATTAATGGAGTCTACACATGGAACAATCGGCGTGGAGGTAAACACCAAATCACAAGCCACCTAGATAGATTTCTAGTCACAGAATCTTTGCTAAATCAAGATATTTTTGTGGAAGCATAAATATTTCCCTGTCTAGACTCGGATAATTGGTTGATTAGGCTAGAAATAGGCCTAAAAATTTCCCCTAGAAATTGGTCGTTTAATTTGAGATTTTTTTGCTACAAGATCCAAAATTCATTTCCAATTCACAAAGATGGTGGGAAGAGATCCACGTAGAAGGCAATAACTACATGCACTCATTCCAACTCAAGCTAAAAGAGTTAAAGAATAATATAAAACATTGGGACCACAAGGAATTTGGGCACATTTTGAAATACATACAAGAGCTAGAAACTTGCATGCAACAATTACAACAACAAATAATCTTTTAGGGGTGCTTAGAGGCTCTGATCTTGGAAGAAGGGCGGTTGGTAAGCAAGTTAGAACATAGACGAAAAAAAAAGGAGACTCTCTGGAAACAAAAGTCTCATGTGCAATGGCTAAGAGAAGGAGAGCGCAATACTAAATTTTTCCACAAGGCCATGAAACATAGACAACATAACAAAATTTTCTCTATAAAATTTAGAGACGACCAACTGCGATTGCAACATAAAGAAATAGAGGAGGAATTGGTTTCACATTTCAAAAATATACTCACTTAGCCAATCATCAACAAGAAGGAAGATATTCAGAGGATTATCTCTCATATCCCTTGATTGGTCAATCAGGGCCAAAATGAGGGTTTAATGAGAGAAATATATTTCTCAGAAGTAGAAGAGATAGTGATGTTAATGTCGTGAAACAAGGCACCGGAACCAGATGGATTCACAACAAACTTTTTCAGGCCTATTGGAGGTTCTTAGGCCTTAAAATTCATGCTTTAGTGGAGGAATCTCGACATACCCAAAAGGTATGGACTGGACTTAATTCTACTCTCATCACTCTAATCCCCAAGGCTAGTAGATCGGAAGACGTTAATGGAATCCTCCCAATTGCATTATGTAATGCCATTTATAAGATGATCTCCTCTATTATTTTTAGTTGATTAAAACCCTTTCTTAACAGTATTTTATCCCCAAAACAAATTGGGTTTGTTGAAGGGTGACAAATCTTGGACAGTACTGTTACAACCCATGAGGTCATTCATTCTTTAAGAAAGTCCAAAAAATCGGGCAAGACCTTTTTTAGGCCTGTTGGAGGCTCTTAGACCCTGAAATTCATGCTTTAGTGGAGGAAACTCGACAAACCAAAATGTTATGGACTGGACTTAATGTTACTCTTATCACTCTAATCCCCAAGGTTGGTAGATCGGAAGACCCTAATGGATTTCACCCAATTGTGTTACACAATGTCATTTATAAGATTATGTCCTCTATTATTGTCAGCGAATTAAAACCCTTGCTTAACAGTATCATATCCCAGCAAAAATTGGGCTTGTTGAAGGGAAGAAAATCTTGGATGGTGTTGTTACATCCCATGAGGTCATTCATTCTTTAAGACAATCCAAAAAATCAGAGATGTTAGTAAAGTTGGACCTCTTTAAAGCCTATGATAGATGGAGCTGGGAATATATTTTAGGGATTTTATCTGCCTTTGGATTTTCCCAAGAATGGATTTTCTTGGGTCAAATCTTTGATCACCACCTAATTTTATTCCATCATGTTGAATGGTTCATTGTCCACACCCTTCAATCTGTCTCATGGGCCTCGTCAACAAGATCCAATCTCCCCCTTTCTCTTCATTCTAACAACGGACGGTCATGGTAGATACCTCAAGGCTATTGGAAAATGGAATATCATAAAAGGAATTAGACTCTTTGGTGAGGATGTCCCTATTACCCACCAGCATTTTGTTGATGATATTTTGCTCTTTTGTCAAGCCTCTCTAAGAGAGGTGCGCACATTGAAACCCATTCTTTTTTATTTTATGCAAGCCTCTAGAACCTTGATTAATGAGGACAAATCTATTCTTTTTTTTCTTTAGTACTAATCCAATGGTTCATGCCCACCTTGCACGTACTCTTGAATTTACGATCAATACTCTACCAACAAATTACCTGGGTGTCCCTTTGGCGATAAATTCCCTAAAAAATACTTGTTGGCAAGGATTGCTTCAAAGAATCTCTAAGAAACTAGAGGGATGGGATTTCAAATCTCTCAATTTAGGAGGTCGTCTGGTGTTGATCAAGTCAATACTCCAAGCCATACCTCAATACTAGCTTTTAGTGTTAACGTCTAAATCTCTTATCAATGCACTTATTTCTGTATTCAAGATTTTTTTATGGAGAGGAGCAAAGAATTCAAGTGGACTTTAGTAGCATGGAAGGAACTTTGTACCCCAAAACTTATTGGAGGATTAGGTGCTAAAGTTTTGGGGGAAAAGTTATGGTGGTGATGGCTCCAAGGTGGAACTGACTAGTGGAAACAAATTTGGAACAGAAAATACAGTCCTAACCTCTCACATGTAGATAAATTAAGAGAAACAAGTTTCCCTTCGGGCTCATCAATTTGGAATCTGACCCAATCAAATAGAGAATTGATTTAAATGCACGCTTTCTGACAGATTAGAGACAGATCCATAGACTAATTTTGGCAAGATTCTTGGCAACAATTGCCAAACTTGGGCTACCAAGAAGAGCTAAGGGAACTGAAAGCATACACATGGATGCAACAATGTTACAAGGCAGCTCAATTCTGGAAACTACAAGTAGGAGAGGATTAGTGGAGTATTTGGAAAGATCAAATGGATTGGCCAAATGCCCCCCAGCTCGCTCAGTGGCCTACTTTGGCACAGGAAGTGCAAAATCAAAGGATTCATCTAGATGATACTCCTAATATGCTACGATGGGGATATCAATCAAGGGGAATTTTCAACTTAAAAGAGGATTACACTCTATTGGTTGACCATAACACCCTCCCTTGGGAGCCGCTTTTGAGGAAATGGACGCAAAAACTGTGACCCAAAATTGTGTTATTTCTCTTATTATGAGACATTATAAGCTCTTGACATGCGATCAGATCTTAAAGAAAGGATTTCAAGAACCATCCTTCTGCTCTCTCTGTGCCCAGCGAGAAGAGATAGTCAAGCATCTTCTAAATACTTGCCCATATTCAGTATCTATTTGGAGTTAGTTAATGGATCTCTTTCGGCATTTCGATCAATTGTCGAACAAAACCGTTGAGACCTTGGAAAAATGGCGAAGAAATTTGTTTTCGAGTCCAATTATTAATTGTGCTTGGAAACTTTATGTGGGGTTCACAATGTTGGCTATTTGTAAAGAACCAAACAAAAGGACTTTCATAAACGAACCAATGTATGCAACAAACATTTGGCAAATTATAAAGCTAAACATATGAGAAACCATCCTAGCTAAGTCTTGGTATCTAGAGGACTGGAAAGCACCTCTTTCAAAAATACTTATCATGGAACAACTAAACATCTCCCCATCCATGCTATCATCAGTCTCTATCAAAACTCTTAAAAATCTCAGTGTCTCTTTCCTTCAATATATACTTACCCCCCTGAGGGCTTCGTGAAACTAAGTTTTGACGAAGCTTCAAAAGGCAACCTTGGGATAACAAGTTTTAGAGGGATTATGAGAGGTTGAGACCACTCGATGCTTCGGATCTACACAATTGATTGTGATCTAAACTTAAACAAGAAGCAACAAATTACATATATATCCATAAATACAGAGATGCAGCAGAAATAACACTTCATTTCATTAATATCAAATATTGAAATATGCTTACAAACAGAATGGAAATAAGACTAGCTTGGGCGATCGTAGCTTATCTCTAAGAAGAGATGTGGTGGCTACATGCCTCTGAACTATGTTACAATGAGACTCGGACGTCTATTTATTATTGAGAAACAATCGAAAACCCTAAACACCCAGAAACCTAACCCTAGAAGATGAAGCGCCAAAAATATGAGCCTCATTTGGGTAAATTGGTACATCAACTTCCCGAGGTTGTAAATTTGGCATGTGATCTATGTTTGACACACACAATACCTTGTTAGAAATATCTATCTGAGGACTACAACTTCCGAGTGGCAAACATTGGTCTACAATCCATGTTTGCTCTGGTTTTCCTAAAAAAACATCCTTTAGGGCCTAAAAACGGCTCCAAAAGTTCAACCCCCGAAAAACTACCAAAAATAGTAAACTGTGCTACAACTAAGGAAACTGAAAGAAATAAATAAATAAAATAAAACTAAAAGAGATAGTGGTGGGGGTCCAAGTGGAATAGATGGATGACCACCAACATCCACTTGGATCAGTCCTCCCCCCTAAGAAGCAATGGTCCCCATTGCATTGAGTGTCTCCATGAGATGGTGAAACTTCTGCTGAACTTGGTCCCTGGTGAGCTACTTGCCTTGGTGCAGGAGTTGGCCATCTTTGAAAACCCGATATAGTTGGATATTCTTCTTGCGAGTTGTCTTGCACTGTGTCCATAATCCGAGCAGTTTTGGCATGTTCCATGCAGTCTGGGTTTAACTCTATTGGTGTGAGTTGTTCTACAATGTCTGATATGTCTAGTAATGGTGGGAAGTATGGTCGAAGAAGGTCCACATTGAACACTGGGTGCACGCCAAGGAATGGGGGAATGTTAAGCTCAAAAGCATTGTCTCCCATTGGTAATGGTGTAAGGACCATATCGGATTGGCTTAAGCTTCCGATGGGCTCTGGTAAGGCGTTCTTTCTGCAAATGCAACCAAACTTTGTCACCCACCAAAAACTTGTGTGGCACCCAATGTTGATCATATCGCTGCTTGTACTTGGCATTTGACTTCTCCAAGATGTCATGAACCTGTTGGCGGATGTGTTGGATGCATTCAATAAATCTGGTCACTTTATCAGCCTTGAACAATACATGTGTAGATTTTGTTTGTGTAGTCGCATGAGGAATGGCAACATCAATTGAACATAATGGTTGAAATCCTTGACCCATTTGAAAGGTACTACGACTAGTCGAGTTATGGAGAGTTCTATTATAATTGTGATGCACATAGGGAAGACTCTTATCCCAAGTTCGTGGATGCTTGACATGACAGTGCAAGGGTACCCCTGTGGGTGAGAAGTTGTCCCTATATTCTTCCACGACTGTATCCACATGCTTCTGTTGCATGGAGGAACCCTTCCCGAGGGACATGGATGTGGCTACAACCTTCCCCTTACCTTGAGAGCAAATCAGAAAGAAAACAAATTTCCCAGTCTAGGAGATGATCTTACTGCTTTGCGTAGCAGAGATCAAAGAGATGGTGGTAAACGGGGCTACCTCTGGTATCTTGTATAACGTATTACCCAAAGGAATAATAATAGAGCGAGGTCTAGACTCATATACAATATGTCGCTTCCACAAGTGGGGTTGTCCTAATAATACATCACAAACTTCAAGAGAAGCAACATCACACAGTACCTCATCCGTGAAGGGCTTGATGTTGTAGGGAAGGCGGTATTGTTCGCTGACTCGGAGATCTCGTCCTTGGTGAAGCCACCCGATGGTGTATGGCTACGGATGTGTTGTATTCGGTAGGCCCAACCGCTTCACAACCTCTGTTGAAATGAGGTTATTTTGGCTCCCGTTGTCGACAATGAACTGCAGCGGAGAACCCTTCACCCACGTTTGTGAGTGGAATTAGTGTTCCCCCTCCTCTGGATCTTCAAGCTCAATCTTTTGGATCTTGGTGGTGGCCACGGTGGCACTGGGCTCCATGACAATGTTCTGCTTCCCTTTTTCATTCCCCTTGTCGAGTTCTGACTCAGAGTCGAAACATGTGTCTGATTCAGAAGCCTTCAACTTAGCCACCAGTGACTGCTTGGCCCGACACTCACTCGTGATGTGAGTGGAGCTCTTATGGAACTCACATCACTTTCTTGTGTCCTTCTTTGTCTTCATGGTGTTGTTCTTTTCTTGTGGCTTCAACGGGTTATCCTGGGTCACCCTGCCTTGGCTCTGTCCTTTGCTTTGTGGTTTTGGGACGCCTTTCACTTGCTTCGGATTCGCAGATCCAAAGTCTCATTTTTTCTGTTTAAACTTTTGCTCAATCTTAATAGCGTACCGGTCCGCCATGCAGAGCGAGGAGATGTCTAGGAACTCCATCTCGTCTTGGATGTCCCTGTGTAGACAATCGTGATACTTGAGTACCAAATTCCGCTCAGAATCCTTAATACCCAACTTCGTGCGAAGGGTATGAAAAACATTGGTAAATTTTGGCACATCTTGGTCCCTTCCCTACCGCAGCGTGGTTCACTTTATGTATTTATCCTCATAACTCCCGACAAGGTAGTAATTCTCCTTGATGGCGTCCCGAAACGAATTGCAAGTGGGTGCAGCTAAAAATAGTGAGGGTGTACTTTCGTCCTTCTCACATTAGGTTTCCCACTAGTACTTGAGTACCAAATTGCGCTCAAAATCCTTGATGCCCAACTTCGTGCGAAGGGTATGAAAAACATTGGTAAATTCTGGCACGTCTTGGTCCCTTCCATGCCGTAACGTGGTTCACTTTATGTATTTAACCTCATAACTCCTGACAGGGTAGTATTGCTCCTTAATGGAGTCCCGAAACGAACTCCAAGTGGGTGCGGCTGAAAATAGTGAGGGTGTACTTTCGCCCTTCTTCTCACAGTAGGTTTCCCACTAATCCTTGACGTGGGGGACAACTTTGAGAAGTGAAAAAGTAATCTTTTTCCGGTTGGAAAAATCATGAACAGAAAAATATCCTTCTAGCAAATTTAACCATTTATTTATGGCATCTACATCTATCTAACCTTCAAATATGGGGATGTCAAAGTTATCTTGTACCTTAAAGGGTGTGGCGCTTCCAGAGTAGCTGCTAGAAGGAAATGTGTTGCCTTTGAGTAGCCACTGAAAGATCTCGGCAAAGTTTTCCATCATCGTGTTCATCTATCGCTCGAGGGCTTTTTCGAGCAATATTTTGAAACAATCCTCTGCCTCTTCGTCTTTCTTCTCTTCCGCCATGGGATGTCATCAGGATTTGCGAGGCTAGTCTTACAAAGGTTCGACCAGTTCGAGACCTTACTCCTTATATCTCGACCTCGTTGGGCACATGCAAAGAAAAACAGAGAAACAGCAAACCGTTTTGATACCATTGATCCGACCTTGAACAGGGACGCAACAAATTATAGATATATCCATAATAACAGAGATGCAGTAGAAATAACATTTCATTTCATTAATATCAAATACTGAAATATGCTTACAAACATAATGGAAATAAGACTAGCTCAAGCGATGGTAGCTTATCTCTCAGAAGAGATGTGGCGGCTACATGCCTCTTAATTGTGTTATAATGAGGCTCAGAGACCTATTTATTATTCAGAAACAATGGAAAACCATAAACATCCAAAACCCTAACCCTAGGAGATCAAGCGCCAAAACTATGGGCCCCGTTTGGGTAAATTGGTACATCAACTTCCCGGGGTTGTAACTTTGGCATACGATCTTCGGTTAACTCGTTAGAAATATCTATTCAAAGACTACAACTTTTGAGTGGAAAACATCGGTCAATGATTGATGTTTGCCCTATTTTTCCCAAAAAATGTCATTTAGGGCCTCAAAACGGCTCTAGAACTTCATGATCCGAAAAATTGCCAAAAATAGCAAATTGTGCTACAACTAAAGAAACTGATTAAAAGAAAAACTGAAAGAGACGGTGGTGGGGGTCCAGGGGGAATAAGTGGGTAGCCACCAACATCCACCTGGATCAGTCCTCCCCCGTTGGGAAGCAATGGTCACCATTGTGTTGAGTGCTTCCATGAGATGGAAAAACTTCTGCTGAACTTGGTTCTTGGTGAGCAACTTGACTTGGTGCAAGAGTTGGCCACCTTTGACTACCCGATATAGTTGGATCTTCTGCTTGTGAGTGTTATTGATCTATGTCAATAAACCAAATCAGTTGTAGCATGTTCCATGCAGTCTAAGTTTAACTCTGTTGGTGTGAATTATTATGCAATGTCTGATGTGTCCAGTAATGGTGGGAAGTATGGTCGAAGGCGGTCTACATTGAACATTGGGTGCGGTCCAAGAAATGAGGGAATGTTGAGCTCAAAAGCATTGTCTCCCATAGCCTTGGTAATGGTGTAAGGACCATATCAAAGTGGTTTAAGCTTCCAATGGGCTCTGGTAAGGCATTCTTTCTGCAAATGCAACCAAACTTTGTCGCCCACTAGAAACTTGTGTGGCACCCGATGTTGATCATGTCGCTGCTTGTACTTGCCATTTGACTTCTCAAAGATGTCATGAACCTGCTGGCAGATGTGTTGGATGCGTTCAATAAATTTGGTTGCTTTGTCAGCCTCAGACAATACATGTGTGGATTATGTCTGTGTAGTCGCATGAGGCATGGCAACATCAATCGGACACAATGGTTGAAATCCTTGACCCACTTGAAAGGGACTACGACCATTTGAGCTATGGAGAGCTCTATTATAATTGTGATGCACATAGGGAAGACTCTCATCCCAAGTTCGTGGATGCTTGACCTGGAAATGCAAGGGTATCCCTGTGGGTGAGGAGATGTCCCTGTATTCTTCCACGACCGTAACCACCTACTTCTACTGCGTGGAGGAAACCTTCCCAGGGGCCATGGATGTGGCTACGACCTTCCCTTACTTTGAAAGTGAATCCCAAAGAAAACAAATTTTTCGGTCTAGGAGTTTATCTCACTACTTTGCTTAGCAAAGATCAAAGAGATGGTGGTAGACGGGGCTACCTCTGGTATCTTGTATAACGTATTACCCAAAGAAATAATAACAGAGCGAAGTCTAGACTCATATACAACATGTCGCTTACACAAGTATGGTTGTCTTAATAATACATCACAAACTTCATGGGGAGCAACATCACAAAGTACTTCAATCGTGAATGGCTTGATGTTGTAGGGAAGGCGGCACTTCTGGCTAACTCAGAGATCTCGCCCTTAGTGAACCCACCCGATGGTGTACAGTTGCGGATGTGTTGTAGTCACTAGGCCCAATCATTTCATGACCTCTACTAAAATGAGGTTCTTTCGGCTCCCACTGTCGACAATGAACTGCAGCGGAGAACCTTTCACCCACATCTATGAGTGGAATAGGAATTCCCCCTCCTCGGGGTATTCAGGCTCAATCTTCTGAATCTTGGTGGTGGCCAGGGTCGCATTGGGCTTCATGTCAATGATTTGCTTCCCTTTGTCATTTCCCTTGTCAGGTTCTGACTTGGAGTCGAAACCTGCATGTAATTCGGAAGCCTTCAACTCGACCACCAATGACTGCTTGGCTTGACACTCACTTGTGTTATGAGTGGAACTCTTATGGAACTCACACCACTTTCTTGTGTCCTTCTTTGTCTTCATCGTGGTGTTCTTTGCTTGCAGCTTCAACAGGTTATCCTAGGTCACCCTGCCTTAGCTCTATCCTTTGCTCTGTGGTTTGGGGGTGTCTTTCCCTTGCTTCAGATTCGCAAATCCAAGGTCTCGTTTTTTCTATTTAAATTTGTGCTCAATCTTGACAACATACTGGTACATCATGTCGAGTGTGGAGATGTCCAGGAACTCCATCTCGTCATGAATGTACTTGTGTAGACAGTCATGGTAGTTGAGTACCAAATGCCGCACAGAACCCTTGATACCCAACTTCGTGCAAAGCGTACGAAAAACAATGGTAAATTCTGGCACGTCTTGGTCCCTTCCTTGCCGCAGCGTGGTCCACTTTATGTATTTATCCTCATAGGTCTCGACAAGGTAATACTGCTCCTTGATGGCATTCTGCAACGAATTCCAAGTGGGTGCAGCTGAAAACAATGAGGGTGAGCTTTTGTCCTTCTTCTCACAGTAGGTTTCCCACCAGTGCTTGACCTAGGGGGCAACTTTGAGAAGTGCAAAAGTAATCTTTTCCCAGCTAGAAAAATCATGAACAGGAAAATATCCGTCTATTAGATTTAACCATTTATCTACAATATCTGCATCGATCTGACCTTCAAATATGGGGGATGTCAAAGTTAACTTGTACCTTAAAGGGTGTGGGGTTTCCAGAGTAGTTGCTGGAAGATAATGTGTCGCCTTAGGGTAGCCGCTGAAGGATCTGGGCAAAGTTGTCCATCATCGCATTCTTCTGTCGCTAAAGGCTTCTTCAAGCAAGATTTTGAAAGGATCTCCTGCCCCCTCGTCTTTCTTCTCTTCCGCCATGGGAGGTTGTCGGGATTTGCAAAGCTGATCTCGTAAAGGTTCGACCAGTTCGAGCCCTAACTCCTTATATCCTAACCTCATTGGCGACATGCAAAGAAAAACGAAGAAAGAGTAGACTGCTCTTATATCACTAATCTGAACTTAAATATAGACGCAACAAATTACAGATATATCCATAAATACAAAGATGCAGCAAAAATAACACTTCATTTCATTAATATCAAATACTAAAATATGCTTACAAACATAGTGGAAAGAAGACTAGCTCGGGCGATGGTAAGTTATCTCTAAGAAGAGATGTGGCGCCTACATGCCTCCGAATTGTGTTACAATGAGGCTCGAAGGCCTATTTATTATTTAGAAACAATGGAAAACCCTAAACATCCAAAAACCTAACTCTAAGAGATGAAGCGCCAAAACTATGGGCCCCATTTTGGTAAATTGGTACATCAATTTCCCGGGGCTGTATCTTTGGCATATGATCTTCGTTTGACGTGCACAATACCTTGTTAGAAGGACCTACCCGAGGACTACAACTTCTGAGTGGCAAACATTGGTCTATGACCTACATTTGCCCTTGTTTTCTAAAAAAATGTCGTTTAGAGCATCAAAACGGCTTTGAAAGTTCAAGACCCAATAAATTGCCAAAAATAGTAAAATGTGCTACAACTAAGGAAACATAACAAAAAAAACCAAAAAACAAAAAGACGATGGTGGCAGTCCAAGTGGAATAGGCGGGCGGCCACCAACATCCACCTAGATCATATTGTGGCACATCCAGCGACAACGAAGCGTTGTTTTTGGCTCCGACAAGAGGTCTTCAGATAGTTGCCTTAGTTGGCGTGACTAAACTTCAAATTCATGGTGACTCCCAATTGATCATCAGGACAACTTATAAACTTCTCCAAGGTACTCCTATTGGCAAAACTATCAAAGAGCTAGTGGCTAATTAATAAGATTGCGCAAGTTAAAACTTTGTTGCTATCCTTCAATTATATTATTACCTCGCACATCATGACAACTAGAAATAAGGAAGCTAATTTCTTGGGTAATCTAGGATGTAATCAAAGAAGCATCAACTTTGATACAGGTTGGCCTCCGGACACTTGGAAAGAATAGCAAGAGTAGCTCCAGATGATACTAGAACAAGACAAAAATGAGGGAGAGGGAGAAGCCACCAATGAGAGAGAAACCAAAGTTTCATGCTCCTTCAAGTTCAAATGTCAAAGATGTTGCTCCAACCTACTCTAATACTTAAGTCTTCATGTTTATTTTCAGTTCTTGTTTCTATAGTGTTCTCTTAGATAGCTTTGTTATGCTCGTGATGTTGAAACTTGAATTTTGGAAAAAATACTCTATAGATAGGTGGTCAAAATTATCTCGTTTCCCAATTGGGCAGATTGAGGCCACCTACCAAAATCATATTAAACTAATGATGCTTAATGGATGTACATGCTACTACTTGATCGATGTACATGCTACCACTTGACTTTATGAGGTAATACAATTAAACCTACCAAAAAAACAAAAAACACTTGTGTTATTGTGTTAGACAATGTACATACTGTTTTTTCATTTCTAGTTGAATATTGTATTGCACATGCTTTCTTACAGTGTGATTAAGTTTGCACCGAGTTTGCACCGAGATAATATAATAAGAAAGCAATAAGGATATATATTAGTGAATCGAAATGGTCATAGATTGTTTACAAATTAATGACCAAACATCGATGTATGTAGCATGACAAAGAGTATTGTACTCAATCTATTTTTTCCTTCTTCAGCTATAATACCACATTTATATTGCTCTATGGATGTTCCACTCTTTGAAGGTTTTACCATGTAAAACTCCAGATCTTGATCTTTGATGTGTGTGAGCTCTTTCTCTTTTCTTAATTTTCTCTATAATTAACATGTAATAACAATTTAAAAATTAGTTAAATTTACATGAGAATTCAAATGAGAGATCATATATGGTTGTTTCTGTTGTTGTTGTTTTAACTAAATTGGATTTTAATTATATAAAATAAATGAGATATATCTAATATATTGTTTAACGAATTTTAATTATATAAAAAAATGAGATATATCTGATATATAGTTTAACATGTCTATCATATTAGGTTATTGACTTCTCTTTTGTTTGGTCTTCCCCTCACCATTCCAATATATTTATTAATTGGCACCTTTTAGTAGGAACCGTAGTTATCTCTCAGATTTCATGGTATTTCAGCTATTGTGGTTAAACATAAATCCCCTTGTACGATCCATAATTTTCTCTCACATTTCATGGTATTTTAGCCTGTGGTTAAACATATATACCAGAAAAGCTTCGAAAGTGAGATAAAACAAAATCCTATGCTGTGCTTAAAATGCAAATATTCTATACTTGTCATGGACAGCAATCTTCAGAAAATTGCAACTAGTTGATAGTAATACATAAAACTGTAACTAGTTGTTGATAGTGATACATGCAACCTAAAACAAAACTGAGTTGTAGAAGGAAAAATATTGTATGCATATAGAGCTTTTACAATCTTTGACATTCCAGGTGACAGCGTAAACCAGGAAACATATTCCATTCAACCAAAACCCTACCATCTGAAGAACTAGGGAGGATAAAAAGAAAAGTATAAACTAAAAACTAACCATTTAATCAATAGGCCGATCCTAAATTGAGAATGTCTCTAGGTTAGATACCAGCAATTTCCATCATGTCCATGAATGTAGTAACTTATGATGAAAGTATATTAATGAACTACATATCAACATACATAGATTGTATGTAGAAATTATAGTTCCAAGGAAAACAAATGCGGTTAAACACGAGTGACTTCTAGTGAATGTGAAACAAGATTCAGATCAATATTTCCTATCAAGTGACTCTTACTACAGTTTGAGAAAAAATATTAATGATTAAATAGTTATAATTGAATCATTGATGCAGTAGGCTTCATAGGGAATCAATGCTTTCTATTCCTTGTGTGAAGAAAGTGTGCCATTTAAGTGAAGCAGTAGAAATAGATTATGCGAGATCAATGTAGAGAATCCAGATCCAGATTAAAAGATATCATTCTGGTGACCAAATATTCAATGATGGAAAACATGGGCACCAAAATGACCCTGGTGTCAAATATACACCAGGAGGCCAATACCTCATCCAAGATATAGTGCACATAGTCTTACTTCCTTTGAACTTTAATTTTTAAAGATATTTGTGGCTTTCCACCAGGTAACGGGAGTGATTTTGGTAACCGCAGCGGTATTTCGTGTTTTCCACACATTGTTATATTGGACGGCATGACTAAATTTTCTTCTTGTAAAATTACTCCTAGCTGTCTTTGTACCTGATGCCATTCAGAAGAAACCGACCACGTTAGTGACATAGCCATAGCCACAACATACATATACACCAAAATTAAATGTAAGACAAAAGAACCAAACTGCCATAGCACGTATATAAAATAATGAGGTAAAAACCAGAAACAAAATTAGGATATTTTATATAAAAATTGAACAGGATATTAGGATATTTACTTTAAAATTGAATACCACCAAAAAAAGGTGTGAAATTATGTGACTAGTAAAAGTTTGAACAACTACGAACTGTTTTTCAATTTTTGGACGAATACAGTGTCCACGAAAATTATGGAATTTAAAGTCTTCCTTTAGAGAACTAGTTGTATCTTGTAACTAATGGTCATGACTATCCCAAATTGTAGCGGTTGCCTCATTTACTTCTGGTCTAATCAAATTAAAAACCCCTTCTCCAAGTGAGATCTATACCTTATGTCCAACTTCTGTAGTTCCAGTGCTAATTTGCATTCTAATTTGAAACTCCATGGGTAAATATCCAGCCATGCTAAGGGTTTGTGTGGCCCAAGCCGGGTGCGATCCCCAGGAGATTTTTGACTACTTAAATGCCCTTGGGTCATGACTACTCAAACCGCAGGTTAGGCATGCCAGTCATCTCATGACTCACATAAACTAGCAATAAAAAACTTTACCTTATAATGTCATTATTGATCCAATAGCTTATGTTAATGTTTGTATCAGACAATCTCGACTCTTGCTGGCTATTTCATCAATAAATCCCACCCCACTGCAGAATCTTCACCAAAAGCTAAGACGAGGAAGACAACAGGTATCATAGCAGTGGTAGGTCTACTCCATTAGAAATCGCACTGACGACTTCTTGAGTTTCGCTTTGAGAACAATGAAAACAAGAAACAAGTGGTAGCTTAAAATTCCTCGAAAGTAAGCACTCCCTTGCCAACAGGATGATGAGTTTTCTATGGAAAAATCAGCTTTGTTGCATTTTGCCTAGTTTAGTTATAGTTTCCCTTTGCCCCCACACACATCCTGCGTGCACTTCTAGTATACTTTAGAAATTACTTGTCAAACCATAGGTCACTTTGATTGCAATCAGTATGCTTACCTGAAACCAAATAAGCAGGTTTGCATCCAATTCAACCTCTCCCAAGACCTCAAGGAACAATTTGAGGTCAAAATAAGTGACACTACAAGGAAGCAAAAGTCAGCATATCTGAAGATTCTTGCTGCCTACTTCAATGATACAGTACCTGATACAAAAATTGAGTGTATCCATGAAATTGACCTGAATGTCATATTCCAAAGAATGTAAATGACCCCTCGTCTACCCAAGGGGTTTGGATCACAATGGCTTGAAAAGAAGATGGCTAAAATAAAATAAATTACTTCTATAGAGAACCAGGTCAATCGTAAAAGCAACAGAGGGCAGAGAAGCAAGCAGTGGATCAAATAACTACAGCCTAGACAGAGCAGACTATAATGATTCCTTTGACTGGGTTTTTCAAAAAGTTATGTCATCCTATAGCCTTGACAATGAAGAGGAACGTTACCATTACGCCATACAAACCACATCAAAGTTGCCAAGAAAGACACAGAAATACCACATCACGTCTTCTTATAAACCTATTGATCTTGACTCTCTATAAGCTCACAAAAGCGTTAACAGTGATGATTGAGTGAAAAATTAGCGAGTCTTGTCATTTTTCATGTGAATTTTATACAGAGTCTCGGAGCTTTACAACTATTTCCTTGGATAGAATTCTCGACAAATTGGTGTCTTATGTAGTCCATTTAAGGGAATATGAGGCTTATCCCTAAACCTGGAACTTTAAGATTATGTAACAGTAGGCCAATTACCTAATCATGCATCTTAAAAGATCCTAGCTAAAGCCATAATTTTAAACATTTATGTGTTTCTTCCCTAAGAACCCAAGTTATTAGACCAGGGCAGGAATGCTTCATTAAAGGAATATGTAGACCACTTTGTAATTTGTGAAGATATAGAATAGTCTAGGCTTCCATTCAAGTGAATGAGCCAATTTTGCATAACCCAAGAGTCTCGGAGCTTTACAACTATTTCTTTGGATAGAATTCTCGACAAATTGGTGTCTTACGTAGTCAATTTAAGGGAATATGAGGCTTATCCCTAAACCTGGAACCTTAAGATTATGTAACAGTAGGCCAATTACCTAATCATGCATCTTAAAAGATCCTAGCTAAAGCGATAATTTTAAACATTTATGTGTTTCTTCCGTAAGAACCCAAGTTATTAGACCAGGCAGGAATGCTTCATTAAAGGAATATGTAGACCACTTTGTAATTTGTGAAGATATAGAATAGGCTAGGCTTCCATTCAAGTGAATGAGCCAATTTTTCATAACCCAAGAGGATTATGGTTCCAACATTCCCCCACTTAATCCAAAGGGGTGGGGTGTATACATAGTTTTAAAACTAGGTCGGTTTGACTCGGACTCGGCCTGGTTGACAGAGCCATACCCCTGCTCGGACCAACTATGTCAATTATCCGGTTCGGCGGTCGATCCGTTACCAAACCGACCGAGTTGGTCACTGACTCGACCGGTTCGGTAACAGATCAGCCGAGCCCGACTTAAACCGGCCAGTCTCGGCGGCAGGAATAAAGGTAGGCTAGGCAGACTTGAAATCGATTTTTTTTGTTTAAACTATTTCCTAGCCCCTCTGCCCCTCTCCCACACCTATAAAAGTGACCCAACCCCCTCATATTTCCTCACAACCATCTCATTGCATTTGTGTGGGCATTTGTGAGGAATTTGTGAGCAATTGGAGTTGGTTTTTGGAGCAGCATTGAGGAGCTTCTTGGGCGATCTTTGGACAAGCATTGAGGAGTTGGTTTTTGGAGTAGCATTGAGGAGCTTCTTGGGCGATCTTTGGAGAAGCATTGAGGAGTTGGTTTTTGGAGCAGCATTTGCCATTGAGTTGGTTTTTGCAGCAACATTTGTTATGTGTTTTTTTTATCTCAATATATTACATGTATTGGACAGTACACTAGGTGCCATTTTGATATAATATATATATTCATCAGCATACTTTGATCAGGTGTTGTCTTCTCCCTATTATTCTAATGCTTTGAGTTTGGAAACATGAATGGAAATCTTTAAAAATATGATTTTTCATTAAAAATTAAATATTTAATGTACTTTTTATAAAGACCGTGTCATTGGAATCAACTAGTCTGAGTCGATACCGAGTCAGAATTGAACCTCGGCTAGTTTCGAGTCTGAGTCCGAGTTTTAAAACATTGGGTGTATATGAGTCCATGAAGAGAGCTGAAATACAAAAGTGTATGGCAGCCAATGGTTGGATGTGCTCTCTGAAATGGTGGTTTAAGGAAGACTACAAACCAAGTGAGGTAGTAGAACATGAAGTTTTCTACAAGTGGTGGTTTAAGGTTGACCACCAACTCTGGAACTTGGCTCGAAGCAGATCCTGGAACAATTCTGAATTTGGTTAGAAGCCGAAGTCTTCTGCGAAGTGGAAGTGCTCTCTGATGATGGTTTAAAGATAACCACAAACTGATGAAGAGGGTAGCAAAAGCCAAAGTCTTCTTTGGTCACCAACCAAATCATGCTCATGGAGCATGAGTTTATCTTTGGCTATAGCTATGACTTTGGCATTGGCTAACTTTGACTCTAGGCTCTGGTAGTTGGCTCTGGTTCAAGGTGTGGCTCGGGCTCACTTGATATATCTTCGAATCTAGTAGTTAACCATCAATTCCGCCCTGTCAGATACAATGTGAGAAGATGAAGATATCTCCACTGCAAGACGTGTCAATAGTCGAGAATGAATTCTGAGGTATGATCGATATATCTTCTTGGTTATTGAAGACCAATGCCAAGAAGTGATCCATCAAAGGTGAATCTTTGTTCTTGCAAAAGTCCTATGTCTAGGATATCTCTCTGAACGATGAGTATGTTTTTCGCAATGCTCACAAGCATGAAGATCAAAACACTGAATTTTCACATGGCCAACCTGATCACAATGTTGGCATTTGAAGATGAACTATCCTAAAGGAACTCAGTGTTGGAAAATGTAACTAGTTTCGGTAGTCATAATTGTTATTGTACTCATGTCAATATGTATATCTTATGTATCAAGCAAAAGAAGAAAGAAAATTTATTATTTTCAAGCATGGGTTTCATGCTTTATTTGATTGGTCTTCTAGGTAAAACATGTTCTTCATGTTTCTAGGGTTTGTCATGTCATAAGATTTATTGTCGTGAATCAAAAGAGTCAATGTGATGTATGTGTGACCCATTTGGGGAAGATGTCACTTGTAAAAGAATTTATTTTGGGTCTAGAAAGTCTTTTTGACCATCCTAGCACAAGTCATCCCTAACAACAAGAAGTCGTCCTAAAGAAGGGTATTTGACCTCATGGAAAGCCTATAAATAGAAGCAAACTCGACCTCATTTAACAAAAATTCGATCTCATCAATCAAGAAGTTCGATCTGAAGCTAGAAACATCGAAGAAGTAGAGCAAAGGTCAAGGAAGCAAGGAGAAGTCAAGAAGAAGGTAAAGGTCGAAGTTGCAGGATGAAGTTAGGAGCCAAAGTTGAAGCTAGAAGCTAGTTAAAGCAAGATTGACCCCTTTTGACTTGGTTCATTTTTTACCTAATTGGAAGAGCTTCTTGGAGGGCTGACTTGGTGCTTAGAGGAGGACTCCATCTAGGGCTTTGGGTCTTGGTTTTCTCATTTGAAGCAGATTCTATAAGAAGAGAAGAGATTTTTTGGGTTTTCCCCGTGGAGGCGTTTTGCCCTGGCTTGGAGCCTATATCTTGTGTCCATTGTCTTTATTGTTTTTTCTCTTCATAATTGTTTGATGAAAAGATTGAATAAAGAAACACAAGAAGATAAATAAATTTCACAAGCAATTATTAAGATTAAGGAGAAATTGAATTACTAGTTTCCCTACCACATTCTCCAACATGGTATCAAAGCTAAGGTGAACTAGAGAAGGCAATTGGAAGATCATCTTGTTGACATAAGAAGGGATTACTTGTCAAAGGGAATCATTTGCAAAAGGATGCAAAGAAGAAGACCTATTGATCTAGAAGGAGGGTTACTACATCAAGTTTTCATCAAAGAACGATCAAGCTCTCATTGAAGAAAGGAAGAATAAAGCTCATGTTGAAGGCTCTCTAGTGCACTTCATCATCTTGAAGAAAAGGAAGCATCAAGGAATCTTGGGATCATCATTCACTCTTTGAAGCTATTCGAAGACACCATTGTTGAAGGCATCCTAGAAGTCATCATTCTAGGGCATCTTTGAAGTCTCTTTGAAGGTCTTGAAAGCATCAAGATAGTTGGAGACATCATCAAGAAAAAGGACTTTTGGTTGCAAGTATCATATTGTTTTCTATGTCTCAATCTGCAGATCATATGGCTAAATCTTGTAAGGGAAGCAACAAGCTCGTTGAATCAGCAAACTTCCTTGCATGGAAGAAGAGGATTGACTTGGCACTCACAAAAAATGAAGTCATGGAATATGTCCTTGGTGAAGTAGTTGTACTAGACAAAGAGAAGACTCAAGAGTTAGCAAAATACAAGAAGGGAGAAGTAAGGGCACAAAGAATCATTGTTGAATCTATAAAAGATCATCTTGTTCCCTTTGTTGCTGATTTGAAGACATCCAAGGCTATGTATGATAAGTTGGTAAAGTTGTACTCTATAAGTACATCAGGTCAAAAGATTTCCTTGAGGAATCAACTATATAGAATAAGGAAGTCAAAGGATGAAGACATGGCCACTTATCTCATGAAGATATCACAAATAAGGGATCAATTACAAGGGCTTGGGGAAACTGTTTCTGACTCTGAAATGACCATTTGTGTATTAAATGCTTTGCCACCTAATTGGAGCAGTTTTACAACTAGTATCTACTCTAAGAAGGATACTACATTGTTTGATGAATTATGGGCTCAATGTATCTTGGAAGAATCCAGGATCAAGGCAAAGGATGACATCAAATCAAATGAAAGGTCTCAAGCCTTTATTGCAAGGTCCAAGAAGTTGAAGAAAGGGAAGTTTGGAAAGTCCAAGAAAAAGACATATATGTCCAAGGTTCAATGCTTTGGATGCAATGAGTATGGTCACTTTAAGAGGGATTGTCCAAACAAGCAAAACAACAAAAGAAAGGAAAAAAGTGAAGCTCACATAGCCAAAGAAAAGGGAGAACATGAGAAGAATCCGAAAGGAGAAGATCCCAAGGATCTTTACTATTGAAGGAAGATCCATCTTTGTCAAGTTCTTTATGAAATTTCTCTTTTATTAAATAGAAAGTAGAGGCAATTTGACCTCATTGGAAGGCTATATATACAAGGCAGTTGGAATTCATTTGAGGATCTCACCCTCTCACACATAGTTCGATATCTGAAGCTGGAAGCTGGGGAAAAGTGTGAAGGTGAAGGAGGAGGCTAAAAGAAGTGTGAGTTTGGTCAAGAAGAAAGGGAAGGACACAATCGAAGTTTTGGTATCTCTCTATCTCTCTCGTGTGGGCTATTTTAGGAGATCGAAGTCTCCTTGTCATCGAAGTTGTTGTTGATGCCGAAAGCTGCCAGGTTGAAGTTCCTAGGGTCGAAGTGTTGCAGCTACTAGGTCGAAGGTTGGATCGAAGAAGGAGAGGTTGGTTTGGTGTGGAGGAGGTCTAAATCTAGGTTGAAGAATCTCAAGGAAAACTATTGAAGGAAGAGATTTTTACTGGTTTTGCCCTAGCAAAGTGCCTACATCTTGTGTCTTGTGTTTTTTGTCATCTTCATGCACACATAATTTGGTAATTGCTTGATGAAAGATAATATAACAAATAAGTAAAAGAAGCCAACATAATTCAAAAATAATTATCAAGAAAGAGTAATTTAACCCTAATTCTACTAGCATTGATTTCTCCACATGGTATTAGAGTTAAGGTCGAAGAAGATTGAAAATCACTTCATTGGCTTGAAGCAAACGATTACTCCCTCTATGATAAGAATGGGATTCAATACTACAAGAAGATGGATCAAGAAGATTGTCTACTACTTATTCAACAACGTCAAAAGTCAAGGGTTCTTAGCTGCACTTACAGGATCACTTAATGATGATAATGCATGGATCATTGACAGTGGAGCATCAAGGCATATGACAGGAGAAAGTAAACAACTACAAACTCTATCAAAGGAACCATCTTCCCATGCAGTGGAATTGGGAGACAACAAAAGCTATGCTATTAGAGGCCTGGGATCAACATCTTTGAAGTTGGAGAATGGAGCAAAACTACATCTCAACAACATACTATATGTTCCAGGTTTGAAAAGGAATTTTCTTTCAATTTCTTGCTTAGAGGATAAAGGGGATAGAGTTGCTTTTGATGATGCTTAGGTCTTGGTTTGAGGAAAAGATTCAAGTATTGATAAAGCTAGGGTTATTGGAGTTCGTGAAGGAAGTTTGTATAGAGTCATTACACCACCTCCTCAAGCCCTAGTTCATATGGAAATCTCTCCTATTGAGCTATGGCATAGAAGATATGGTCATCTTCACTATAAGGTCATTCCCACTCTTAAACATCTAGTTCATGGCATCCCCGATATCAAAGAATATCGGGATAGAGTTTGCAAGGGATGCTCTTTGGGAACACATACAAGAAAACCATTTTCAAATAGTGAAACAAGGTCTAAAGAAATATTAGACCTCATACATTCTAATGTGTGTGGGCCCATGTCTAACAAATCACTTGGAGGTCATCTTTACTATGTAACATTTATTGATGATCACTCTAGAAAGACATGGCTCTACTTCTCAAGAAAGGATGAAGTATTTGAGAAATTCAAAGAGTTTAGATGCGAAGTGGAATCCCTAATCGAAAGAAAAATAAAGACTTTGAGATCCAACAATGGTGGGGAATACACTTCTAATGAATTGACTGCATATTGTAAAGGAGCAGGAATTAAGAGAGAGCTCATTGTTCCCTACAATCCCGAACAAAATGGAGTGGCCGAAAGAAAGAATAGGACAATTGAAGAAGGTATACGAACAATGCTCCTTGATCAAGACTTACCAAAATTTCTATGGGGAGAAGCAACAATGACAGCAGTATATATTCAAAATAGAAGTCCTCATAGAATTCTTGAGAATATGACACCTGAGGAAGCATTCACAGGGAAGAAGCCAAGTGTGGACCATCTCCGAATCTTTGGGAGTCCTGCCTATATCCACGTTCCAAAGGACAAATGAAAGAAGTTAGATTCTACAAGCATCAAAGGGATCTTCGTTGGCTATAGTCTCTCCTCAAAAGCATATAGAATCTACATCAAGGAAGGAAGACATATTGAAGTAAGCAGGGACGTTATATTTGATGAAAATCATGCCTACAAAAGATCCAAAGATATCCCTATTGATTCTGATGAAGAAGATATACCAATATTCGAAGAAGAAGAAGTACACCACGACAATCCCTCTACAATTCAAGAAGAAGAAGGACCAAGTGATCCTATTTAACCTGTTATCATACCGAACACTAGGAAGAGGCCAAATTGGTTGAAAGCTACTCTTGAAAATGCTGAAGGACATGGACTTGCGAAAGGAACCTTTAGAGAAAGCAAAAAACTGAAAAGATATTCTGGATATGTTGCATATATGACAAAACTGATTGAAGTTGAACTATCTACATTTAAAGAAGCTACTCATCAAGAAGGATGGAAGAAGGCAATGCAGGAAGAATATCAATCCATCATGAAGAATGGGGTTTGGGAAATCGTTCCTATTGGTTGTCATGTCCAAATGGATCTACAAGATCAAGCACGTTGTTGATGGAAGTATAGACAAATATAAAGCTAGATTTGTTGCAAGGGGTTTCTCTCAAAAGGAAGGCATAGATTATGAAGAAACCTTTGCACCCACCGCCAGGTATACTACCATTAGATCTTTGGTTTCATTGGTTGCTACAATGGGATGGAATATCCATCAAATGGATGTAAAGACAACATTTCTGAATGGGACCATCGATGAGGAAGTATACATTGAACAACCCGAAGGCTTTGAAGTAAATAGCAAAGACACTCATGTCTGTAGACTCAAGAAGGCCCTATATGGTTTGAAGCAAGCTCCTAGGGCATGGTATGCAAGAATGGATGCATACCTTCTAAGAATTGGGTTCGTGAAAAGTATTGTTGATCCAAATCTCTACATCAAGGTTGTGGATAATGAGCCAGTCATTATTCTACTATATGTGGATGATCTATTCATTACAAGTGTGGAGCGAAGGATACAAGAATGCAAGAAGATGCTAGCAGCTGAATTTGAGATGAAGGATTTGGGATTGATGCACTATTACCTAGGTCTAGAAGTATGGCAAAATCCTGGGGAGATATATCTGGGGCAAGGAAAGCATATCATCAATCTATTGCAGAAATTTGGAATGATGGATTCCAAACCCATGACTACTCCTATGATCACCAATCTCAAGAAGTTGAGGAGCTCTGACTCAAGTCTCATAGATCCTACCTCCTATTGTAAGTTGGTGGGTTCTTTGATGTATTTGGTAAATACTAGGCCAGATATATGTTTTGTTGTGAACATTCTTAGTCAGTTTCAGTTGGAGCCTCATCATGATCACTGGATAGCTGCCAAGCATATATTGAGATATCTTCGTGGCACTATACATCACTGCCTAAAGTACGATAGCAAGGAAGTCAAGTTGATTGGCTTCACAGATTCTAATTAGGGTGGCTGTGAGACCGATGGAAGAAGCACTACAAGTGGATGTTGAAAATATTTCAAAGTTGAGAAAAGTGGTTAGGGTTAATTAGTACAACCGACTAGGGAGGTACTACTGTATTTTGTATGACTAGGATGCATGATGTTCAACAGGTTCATCACTAAAGGATCAAGCCTAGTAGGGGTTCTATCCCTAGACATGAGGACTTGCCTCTATCATTTTGGCAAGGATGGCAAGGTCTTGTGACCCACCCTCTTTCAATCCTTTCTTAGTGGACTATGATTTCAATCTTCAGCAGAGACGAGACAAGTTGCAGAGATGGCACATGATGGACATGATGGCATAGTAGTGGATGGATGTTGACAGGTGGAATTCCTCCCTAGTTGAGAGGGAGTGTTAAAGAGTGCAACTAGGGGCTAATTCCCCTTCCTAGAAGCTTGTTATGAATAAAATATATATAAAAATAATAACAATCATAAATAATGAATAATTAACTAATAATTAGTGTTGAAGAGTCATGTCTCCAAGGACATTACCATTTGTGAATGGGTACCTACCTAGGTATATAATTGGGACCCTCAGTTGTAATCAAACGACCTCATATCTTCTTGTACGTATTATTGATGTTCTATCTACAATTACTATCAATGATAATAAGACATTGAAGTAATTGTTGCAAGCATAGAACATACCATAAAAATTAACAAAATGGGAGAGGTGTAAAGTTTTGTAGATGTTCTATGCTAAGAGCAATTTCACTTTTCTCACAGCAATCATACAAGTAGATAAGCAAAATGCAGATAGAACACATAAGCAGATCTTATAGAAGACAAATCAGAAACAAGAAAAATGTATGTGTTCGTTTCGGCGGTCAGCAGGATGCTTCAACCAGCAAAGTCTCCTTTGGTCAACCAGCCCAGCATGTGTCACAACAACCCTCTAACCAGCATGTGTCACAACAACCCTCAATGCTGGTCAAACTTCTGCGAAACCCTAGCAGCAGAAACCCTAGCATGTGAGTTGTGTTATCATCAAATTCTCTCCAACTTTACCTGTATATATATCCATCAATGAGGGTGTGTGACACATCTGTTGGGCATGTGAGCCTACATTACAAAACTGGCTGACCTAGCACAAATAATTTATTAAGAATAATAAATTCAAAATATAAGTTCCGCTCATCGGATTAAGACTATTTTTATATGGATTTTACACCTCTCAGAAAGAGGAATCCAACAAAAATATTAGCCTCTTAATCTGAGCATTAGAACATGGAGTTTGGACCTAGTTGTCCAAATTTAACACTCCCTCTCAACTAGGGAGAACTCCATCTATTAGTGCAATTAACATCGTGAGTCATCCCGCCGACACTTGCTTTGTTGGCTTCTTTATTTCAGAACAGAAGTGGGTCAGTCACAAAGACATCATTCCCCGACTGACATAATCAGTCTAGAGGTCCCAGAACTCACAAATCTTGATCCCAGATCAAGTGGTTGGACCATGCCATCCTAGATAGAGAGTACGACAATCTCTGATGCGTCCATCAGTCTTTGCTAATAGTCTCTAGCTTTTCCACACCTCATTGGCCAAATGAGAGGTACTTCCCATGAGCCCTGAACTCAATGGGTAGGATGCATACGGGGCACAGATTAAATGAGTGGCGAACCAGCTCAATAATCACAAGGGTGGGGCAGAAGCATTATGAGTGCTAATAGCTCCGAGAAGCTATCCCCAAAGCCCCCCAGAGCTTCCCAGAGCTCATCGTCCAACAGGACCCACATCATAGGGTCTTTCCACGACACCAAGACTCTCACGGAAGGTTAGGAACTTGACCTTCCCCAGGGGCTTAGTGAGAATATCCGCGACCTGCTCATCAGTTCCTATATGATCGAGCCTTACGGCGCCTCGCTGTACCATATCCCGGATAAAGTGGTACCTGATATCAATATGCTTGGATCGGTCGTGGAACACAGGATTCTCAGTCATACGAATCCCACTCTGATTATCACAGAGTATTACAGTGGTATCTAGCACATGTTGGAACAGCTCACTAAAGAGCTTCCTCAACCAAACTGCTTCACAACAGGCCATACTAGCAGCAATGTATTCGGCCTCCGCGGTGCTCAAAGCCACCGACTTCTGCTTCCTGCTCATCCATGAGATCGAAGCAGAACCAAGATTGAAACAGCATCCAGATGTGCTCTTACGATCCACCACACTGCCAGCCCAATCGGCATCAGTATATCCCCGGAGTATCACACTCCAGGCAGTGTATCTCAGCCCATGGTTTATCGTGCCCCGAAGATATCTCAAAAGATTCTTGGCACCAACCCAGTGAAAATGATGAGGCTCAACCATCTGTTGACTCAAAGTATTCACTGCAAAACATATGTCCGGACGGGTGTTCACTAAGAACATCAAAGCTCCTATGAGTTGACGATACTCAGTAGGATTGGCCAAGATAGGCCCTGCAGCGCTGCCACTCAACTTCTTAAAGTTGAGTTCCATTGGTGTCGACACGGACTTACAGTCCACCATCCCAAATCTTTCCAGAAGCTTCACAATATACTTTCCTTGAGAAAGGAAAATTTCTCCAGGTCTTTGCCAGACCTCCAGGCCTAGGAAATAGAGCATCAGTCCTAGGTCTTTCATCTCGAACTCAGCAGCAAGCTCCCTCTTTCATTGATGAATGAGAGGGTCATCACCTGTCAGGAAGAGGTCGTCCACATACAGTACTAGAATGAGAGGCTTTCCTTCCACAACCTTAAAGTAAAGGTTTGGATCAGCATTGCTTCGAGTGAAGCCCAGCTTCATCAAGTAACTATCCATCCTCTCATACCAAGCTCTGGGTGCTTGCTTTAACCCATAGAGGGCTTTCTTCAATCTGCAGACATAAGTGTCTCGATCTTGAACTTCAAATCCCAGAGGTTGTTCTACATACACCTCTTCCTTTATTGCACCATGCAGAAAAGCGGTCTTGACATCCATCTGATGAAGACTCCATCCTTGCGTAGCAGCAAGGGCTATGATGGATCGGATGGTGGTATATCGAGCCACAGGTGCAAATATATCGTCATAGTCAATTCCTTCCTTTTGAGAGAAGCTACGGGCAACAAATCTTGCCTTAAACTTTTCGGCACTCCCATCAGATCCATGTTTAATCTTGTAGAGCCATTTAGCGGTGACAACAGATTTGTCCTTCGGTCTCGGGACCACATCCCAGACATCATTCTTCATAATAGCCTCATATTCTTCATGCATAGCATCCTTCCAGACTTCCAGGTCTTTCTTCATGGTTTTCATCAGATCTAGGAAGATCTACTACTTTCTTCAGGGAAGCATCTTCGTCAAAAGTGACATCATGGCTTATCTCTACTTCCCTTTGACCAGGTACATAGACTCTATATGCCTTAGAAGTCTCACTGTAGCCCACAAACATTCCTTTCTTCCCAGTAGCATCCAGCTTACTTCTCTTTTCTTTCGGCACATGAAAATAGACAGGACATCCAAAAATTCTAAAATGTGAGACATCAGGTTTCTTACCAGAGAAAACCTCTTCGGGAGTTTTGGAGTCCAAAGCGGAATGAGGGCATCGGTTTTGAATGTACACAGCAGTATTTCTTTCATTATCAAATTCCTTCATCCTTGTTTCATGTGTGGGGAAACCCTTGATCAATTCTTCTTTTATCTTCAAGGTTCAGCAGAGAAAGAGAGAGAGAGTACATTTACAACATAAGTCAACACTTTGACTTGTCTAGATCTGAGCATAGATGATCTTCTATAACGATGAGATCAGTTGAAGACATTCTGCTTCAACTGATTCTCCAAAGTGACGGCTTCACCTATCATAGTACTACATCTAGGTCCACTTGCTGCATCACTGCATATGACGCCATGCTGCAATAGTTGTGATTATCATCATGCTGCCCTATATATCATTGTCATGTCACAGCCATATAAATCACTGTCATACAAGAATCACTTCCTTACATCAAGAAACATTGTCCAAATATCACTAAAGTCGCTGCCCAAACATTATTGTCATAGGAACAAATATCTCTTCCATATATCATCTCCATTCTTCACTTGTCAAGAGAACAATATCACTGCTATGCATAATTGTCATAAGAGTAAGTGACACTACAATAAGTGCAGAAGATCACTGTCAGAAAACTATGTCATATTGTCATATTTCACTATAGAAGATAGGGTCTGATAATAAGCCCACTTGACTACCCTTAAGCTCTTCCATATATCCATTTTTAAGACTCCAAAGCATCTGCCTTCTAACAGCCCTTGTTGTCCTTCTCAAGGGACTATACTTGGAGCTTTACCAAGCATCTTCTTACAGCCCATTATACCAGAATTGCAAACTGTCTAATCTGGACCATAATATCTGGAAAATTCATCATTATAAAAGACAAGCACATACCTGTGATAGACGTCATATTTCTGTCCACAAATACATTTCGACCAATGCACAGGACCCTGAAATTTCGGCCCTGGTTAGGGCTTTCTGTGGCTGCTACGACAGCCCTACTATACAGCCTTCAAACTTCTTTTCAATAATACATGTACATGAGTATGCCGGCTAACACACGGCCATACTCATAACCAATACAACAAGGCACGAGAGGCCTTAATAATAATACATCAAAACTGCAGCTTTCTATGTAAGCGGGTACCCACCGAGACGCTTACATAAACCTGCACCAAACTGTGTATAAGACTGTCATAAACCAGTCTACAACCAAGGCTATAACCTGTCCACGTGTTATCTCAGCAAACCCGCGTTATCTCCTTCGCTGTTTGCTCCAAACGTCTTGTCACATATATATATAACCCAGCATATATATATATCACTGCCCACGTGTCTATCGCTGGTTCTGTAGTTATTCTGGTCCACGCGTCCACCGCTGAACTGTTACATTGAACCCAACAGTTGTCACACCTCCAGAGCTTTGCACGCTGCCCTACCGTATGCTTACTACTGTCGGATCCTTCAACAGATCTGCCACGTCGTTCGCTTTTATATGTTACTGATCTAAGTGCCCAGCACTTATGCGAACTTCACCATATAAATCCCCGTCTACGTGCATTCTTGGTAGACCCGCGCTGTATTGTAACCTCCGTCCACATGACAGTCTTCTGCACTGTATTACAGACCTCTGTCCGCGTGGCCGTTCCACAACAATCTGTATAAACCTCGCTCCGTTACTTCAGACATTCCACGTCCTCATAACACCTGCGCAATGATTCTTCGCAACTATCCAAGTGTCAGTCTTCTAACAGACCTGCACTTTCTTTGCTGCTAACCTTTACGCACCAGCTTACATATACGTAACCCCGTGACTGACCACGTGCCGCCTATATAAGCCTGCGTATTTTATTGCCCACGTATACCTGCGCTATTTCTTCAACGCTTCGGTATATATATATACCTGTATGTATATATTTCTGTCCACGCGTCTGCCTGTCAACAATCCGCGAATATCACCGACCCTTGTCCGCGCGTTGTTTCATACATAAACCTGTATTGTTTTATTTACTGTCGTCCACGTGACAGTCTCACAGTCATCCGATATGCCAATTATAGCTTACTGTCCACGTATACGTCCTGCGTCACTCCTTTAACGCACCGGTCTATATATATTCAAGCCCGCGTCCATACATATCTGTCCACGCGTTGCTTCCCGCTTCGACGTCCCAGCAGATGTATATTCAACCTGCGTTTATAATCTCTGTCAACCGTGTTCATAAACTGTCCCAATCGTGGCCTTAAAACAGCCCTCAACCGAGGCTTATGGAACAGTCCTCGATAGTCTCCGACCGTGGCAAATATCAGTCCACAAACGAGACTATACACTGTCCGCAACCGTCCTCAACCGAGTCCATAAGCAGCTCACAACCGAGAACATATAACACCCAGGTCGAACTGAAATATGCGCAGTCTTTTACAAAGCATACGCTGACTTCTTCAAGGTAGGAGCGTGCTCAACCTGCGCACAGAATCTCCTCCTCTTAAGCTTAGAGGAATCCATTTCCTTCGATGATGATTGCTATAGATAGAGTTTGTCTTCACCTAAGCTCTGATACCATGTAAAGTTTTGTAGATGTTCTATGCTAAGAGCAATTTCACTTTTCTCACAGCAATCATACAAGTAGATAAGCAAAATGCAAATAGAACATATAAGCAGATCTTATAGAAGACAAATCAGAAACAAGAAAAATGTATGTGTTCGTTTCGGCGGTCAGCAGGATGCTTCAACCAGCAAAGTCTCCTTTGGTCAGCCAGCCCAGCATGTGTCACAACAACCCTCTAACCAGCATGTGTCACAACAACCCTCAATGCTGGTCAAACTTCTGCGAAACCCTAGCAGCAAAAACCCTAGCATGTGAGTTGTGTTATCATCAAATTCTCTCCAACTTTACCTGTATATATATCCATCAATGAGGGTGTGTGACACATCTGTTGGGCATGTGAGCCTACATTACAAAACTGGCTGACCTAGCACAAATAATTTATTAAGAATAATAAATTCAAAATATAAGTTCCGCTCATCGGATTAAGACTATTTTTATATGGATTTTACACCTCTCAGAAAGAGGAATCCAACAAAAATATTAGCCTCTTAATCTGAGCATTAGAACATGGAGTTTGGACCTAGTTGTCCAAATTTAACAAGAGGCTATCCCAGATGACCAGTTGGTCAGGACAACACTAAGTGGTTTTCGCAAGAAGTGGGATGGATTCATAGATGACATTGTTGCTAGGGAGCATTTTCTAGATTGGAGGAGGATGTGGGATGACTTCATCCAAGAGGAGACCAGGAGGAGTGCCAAAAGTTGTAGTCAACGTGGTGGGGTTGATGAGGATGAGAATGTTTCCCTAGCAGCTAAGGGAAAGAAGAAGGCCAAGAAGGGGTCTCATAGTGGGGCCAAGCAAAACGGTAAACAGAAGGAGAAGGAGAAGGACATGAGCAAAGTGAGATGCTTTGCTTGTCAGAAGATGGGTCATTATGCCTTTCAAGTTTCAATATCTCAATAAGAAGGGGAAGAAGAAGGGCATTGCAGCATCATTTGAGGTGGACGAGTTTTCCACCAGATTTGACAAAGAGTTTTCTTTAGTGGTGAGTCTTGCCACTAGTTTTACATCCTCAGTGTCTGGTTTGTAGACACTGGAGCTTCTTCCCATTTGACCGGAGTCAACACTTTACATACCTTACAAAGATTAATATGGATTTGGAGATGGTGCTTGGAGATAACTCCAAGGTCATAGTAGCAGGTGTAGGGACTATATTCTTTCAGATGGAGCCACAACCTCCCTTGAAAGTAACGGAGGTCTTATATGTTCTGGGGTTGAAGAAGAATTTGATTTCAGTTTCCAGTATTGAGGACAGGGGGTATGTGGTGGTGTTCTGAGATGGACAAATGCTCATGTATCCCAAGGGATCCAGTATCATTTCTGCTAGAGTGATTGGAGTCCATCATGGAGACTCAATAGGTTCATGTTTTAGCCGACCAGAGGCTTAGTGTTGACGACTAGCAACAGTGATTTGTGTGAGTTATGGCACAGGAGGATGGCCCACTTGCACCATGGAGCATTCAAGGTACTGAGGGAGATAGTCACAGCCTTACCATATTTCAATACTGAGCACCATGATGTATGTAGGGAGTGTGCTTTGGGAAAGTACACCAAGACTCCTTTCCCAAGCAGTGACAGTAGGGTAGTAGGTATCCTTGATCTGATTCACTCTGAAGTATGTGGTCCTATGTCTTCCATATCATTGAGTGGATTTTCTTATTATGTCAATTATATCGATGACTACAAGAAGACGTGGATTTTCTTTATGAATACCAAGGATCAAGTCTTCAATAGGCTCCAAGAATTTAAGGCTCTTATGGAGAACCAAACAGGGAAGAAGATCAAGGTCTTGAGGGCAGACAATGGAAACGAGTATACCTCCAATGAGATGCAGGTTTTTTGTATGAGAGATGGCATCAGGAGAGAGTTCACAATGCCATATAACCCCCATCAAAATGGGGTGGCAGAGAGGAAGAACAGGGCCATAGTAGGGGCAGTGAGAGCCATGTTACATGACCAGAAGCTACCTTTCTTTGTATGGATTGAGGCTTGTAACACTGCAGTGTATCCACAGAACAAGAGTACACACAGTGTTGGGTAGTAAGACTCCTAAAGAGGCATTTTCTGCGAAGAAGCCTGAGATTGGGCACTTCAGGATTTTGGGTGCCTTACTTATTCACATGTCACTGAGGAGAAGAGGACAAAGCTAGAACTCACCACAGAGAGGAAAGTTGTCTTGAGGCAAGATGTGATGTTTGAGGAGGAGAGGGCCTTAAGGAGGTCATGGGAGGATGATCGTGTAGAGTAGCAAGCTCCTTGGCAGGGGAGTACAACACAGCTTTCAGAATCTTCAGGTTCAAAGGGGTCAGGAGGATCACCGATTTCTAGGATGACAAGTTCACAGAGTTCAGTATCACTGGGCACAGATTCCTAGAGAATTAGTTCACAGCAAGATACAAGGGCTTCATCATTAGGAGCTCCAAGGGAGGATATTCCCACACTAGTTCAAGAGGCTACTTCAGGGAAGAGGAAGCCAAGATGGCTTTATGAGACCTTGAAGGAAGCACAAGAGTCAGTGGGAAGACCCAAGTGGTCAATTAGGGAGAGAAAACCATTAGAGAGGTTCGATGGCTATGTGGCAAGTGTTGTAGAGACTGAGCCAGCCAGCTACGAGGAGGCTATGTGTCAGTAAATCTGGAGGTATTCCATGGTGGAAGAGTTTGTTTCCATCATGAAGAATGATGTGTCGGAGATAATGTCGAGACTTGACGGGAAGTCATTGGTGACTTCTAGGTGGCTTTACAAGATCAAACATGTTGTGGATGGCAGTGTGGAGAAGTTCAAAGCTCGATTTGTGGCACAGGGTTTCTCACAAGTAGAGGGAGTTGATTATGAGAAGACCTTCACACCAATGGCTCGATACACCTTGATTAGAGCAATGATCTCCATTGCGGTGAAGATGGGTTGGAAGATTCACCAGATGGATGTGAAGACCGCATTTCTCAATGGGATCATACACGAGGAGGTTTACATTGAGAAGCCACAAGGCTTTGAGGTGCACGGGAGAAAGTCTCATCTATGCAGGCTTAAGAAATCCCTATATGGTCTAAAGCGGGTGCCAAGAGCATGGTACGAGAGGATTGATTCATACTTGCAACATATGGGTTTCCAGAATATTGATGCACGTCCAAACCTATATTACATTGTGGTTGGCAAGGATCCACTCATTCAAGTCCTATATGTGGATGATTTATTTATTACAGGAGAGGAGAGACTCATAGAGCACTACAAGAGAGATCTTGCTTCATAGTTTGAGATGACCGATGTAGGACTGATGCACTATTTTCTAGGGTTGGAGGTTTGGCAGTAGGATAGGCACATCTTCTTAGGCCAGGGCAGGTATGCAAGGGACATACTGAGGAGATTTCGCATGGAGGACTATAGGCCTATGGCCACTCCGATGATTACCAACTGGAAGAAGCTACATGCCTCTGACTCCTAGTTGGTAGACCGCACTTTATATCGTCAATTGATTGGGTCACTAATGTATCTAGTCAACACTAGAACAAATATCTATTTCGCAGTCAACTCGTTGAGTTAATTTATGATGAAGCCTAGGAAGATGAACTTGGTGGCTACGAAACATGTGTTATGGTACCTACAGGGCACAATGGATTATGGACTGGACTATATCCGGGGGGATGGAGTCAGGTTGACAAGTTGTACAAACACATATTGGGCAGGCAGTGCTAGTGACATGAAGAGTACATCTAGATGTTGTTTCATGTTGGGTTCGGCAATGGTGTCGTGGTTCAGCAAGAAACAAAGATCAGTGGCACTGAGTTCCGCGAAGGCTGAGTACATTGCAGCGAGTCAAGCTAGTTCTGAGGCTTTTTGGCTTCGCAAGATGATGTGTGGCTTACTATGATAATCATAGTTGTATTAAATTCACAGAGAATCCAATATTTCATGACAGGGCAAAGTGTATTGAGATCAAGTGCTACTTCATCCAGGATTGTGTTCAGAGAGGGGCAGTGAAGCTAAATTACATATCCACTTATGTGCAGGTTGCAGACATTCTCACCATGTCCTTGCCAAGGGGCAAGCATGTCTACTTTAAGGACAAGATGGAAGTGGTGAGAAACACCTTCCTTGATGAGAGGGAATGTTGAAAAAGGATACCAAGGAGGTGTTTCATAGTGTTTTTTGCATTGGCCTAGGAAAACATGTGAACCCACCTTTTTAGTGTGACTTTATGTGATTATTGAAGTCATGTGACTTTTTAGTCACTTTATGGGGTCTAAAAGTACACTGTACTTTATTATAGTAAAGTGACTTTATGTTTTTAAAGTGACTTTGAAAAAAAGGTACGTGGTACAAAAAGTTAATAAAGTGACTAGAGCAGCTCATTAATGAAGAGGGAGACATAAGAGGGGTTCAATGGGAGATTAGATCTCCACCCTTGATCAAGAGAAGTTGAGATCTAATCTCAGCCCTTGATCTTAGGGATAGGGCTTCTCATCATTATGGAGACTAAAAGGGGGAAAAGAAAAAGAGATCATTCATTCTTTGAAAGTGTTGGAGAAGAGGAGGAGGCTGAGATAGAGCTATTTGCTGAAGGAGAGAAGCAACAGTAGCAAGGACAAACATCAGATAGCACGCATCCCAAGGCTAGAAGAGAGGCACACAGACTGAGAAGGTACAGCAGCTCTTTCCAGTGCAGTTTTTGAGGAGATAGAGCGCTGAAATCAAGGCAGCTCCTGTGCAGAAATTGAGGCAAGAACAGGCCCAAATTTCAAGGAGAAAAATTAGGGTCTGAGGCACAGAATTCAAGGCAGGTATCAGCCATTTATTGCAAAGAAGTCTGACATGAAAATCGAGAAATCTGAGCAAATTTCGAGGCTGGCAGCATGCAAATCTCGAGGCAGTTTGGGTGCATTTTCCAAGGGAGCTAAGCATGGTTTTCTAGAGGCTGTCTGAGGCTCTGAGCACGAAATTCAAGGCAGAGGTCTTGACAGATGCACAATTTCTGAGGCAGAGGAGGTCTGCACAGTGGCACATTTTCTGAGGTAGAGGAGGTCTGGACAGTGGCATGGGTTTCAAGGAAAGCAGCACAAACTTCTAGAGCACTGACCCAAAGTTCAGGGGAGAGATAAGTTCCCCTATGATGTATTTTATGCTGTAAAAATTTCTCTGAGATAAGCAAATAAAATCCTCTTCCAAACTGGTTTTCTCTTCGGGGTTTCTCCAAGGTTGTGTTGATCAAAAATAAGTGTCCAAAATTTATGTGCATGCTTGTAAATTTCTTATCAGCTGAAAGTGAAAGTGAAAAAGTAGTGGTAGTCTCAAGTGTTTTAATTGAATTTATACTCATGTTTAAATCAGCAATTAACAATGGGATGTGGGCATTAAACATGATTTGCAAAACAAATTGAAACTGGGTGGGGCTACATGCTAAGTCACCGTGTTCATGTTCATGTTCGAGTTTGGCGACTTTGAAATTTGAAAAAGAAAAAAAAAAAAAAATATATATATATATATATATATATATATATCAAGCAGGCTGAAAAACACATTCATTAAACACAGTTACAGCTTTTGCTTATATAAAATAATAAAATATATAACTTGTAATTAACTGTAGTTATAATTATTCATATGCCAACCTTAATATTTGGAATTCATTTAAAAACTTATGTTGATGTTTTGAGTTGAATTTTTGGTTGGTTTGATATATTTTGGAAGTTCTCTGTAAAATTGTTCGTTCGCTAGATAGTTATGTAGGAATTGTGGCAGAACTTCAGTTTCTGCATCCAGGAGTGAAAATAATATTCTGGTATGTACCAAAGGTAGCAATGAGTGAAAGCAGAACAGCTTTATACATTCATATCAAAAGGAAAATGCAGCATACATATTTATTCCCCGTGTGTTGTTCATATAGTTTGCAATTTTCATTATGTACTGCCCAAACACAAACCCTGCACAAAGCATATACCTCCATGAACTGAACTTGGCTATTTGCTAAACTGGGAAATTTCACTCATGAAATTCAGAAGTGAACATTTTTAACAGATAACAATAATAATTGGAGTATTCATACCATCTTTTAGAATCATTGACTCAAACATTGGAAATTTAATTGCATTAAAGTCCCAAGGACTCAAAGACTGCCAATAATAAATGACCTTTTATTAAAAGCACATTAAATTTACAAAAAAAAATCAAATGAAAAGTCATGTTAAGAACCTGCAACATAGAAATATTTTAATAAAAGATGACACACTAAAAACAACTAAACAATAGATTTTATTGATTGTATATACTATATACCATGAATCTAAATCGCCAAAATCTCATAATCATGTACACCCAGAGAGACGGGCTATAGACCTGCAAGATTCAAATGTCAGACACAACAGTTCCAAGTCCAATATTCTGGTGTTCATATGACACGCAGGAGTTTTAGCCTCAGTAGGGTTATGATTTTTATTATTTTTAATTATAAACATTGAGAAAATGTCAAACCACAAAAACCCTAACATGAATTTCATCGATTTTTGGCAATTTTTTTCGATTTTGTTCGGGTTCGTATATGGGTTTGGGTTCATGTATGACATAGGTTCAAGTTCAGCTTGAAATTCGGCAAACACAAACAAATTTGTTTGAATTGCATTGGGGTTCGGTGAATTTCAAATCCGAAGGATTTTATTCGCCAAACCCAGTGACTTTGGCTACATGACACAAAATTTCTACAAATTATTCTAGTGATGAGAAAGAATACCTTGAGCAAGAGTTCTCCCCTAATCATCTAGAAGAGCACTTTGAGAGTGATCTTGGAGATGGCCTGAAGGATTGTTTGCCTGAGGTTGCTCTTCAGCGAAAGTTCATGAACTTGATTGTTGAATTCTCCATTCTTTGGTTTCAAGAGAGGATCCAATGGCATAAGTGGGATTCCTCTTTTCCCTCCTCATCCATGACTCTTTTTGTTGATATGTGGTCATCTTATTTTCCCACCTCCCACCCATATGATTCAACATGCAAATCTTGTGAAGGAGGAAGCGATATTTGGTTGCCCTATCTTATAATGACTCATAAGAGCAAGTATATGATTTAATAATATGTTGGTTTTACTAGGTGTATGACTACACTTAGCTCATGCATTGTATGCTAGCATTGCATGGTAGTGTAGGTGCATTGCAAATTCCTTTTGCATGCTAATATCACTCATATCATGTACTCTTGTAGATTAGAATGCATTTAGATTAGACTTTACTTTCTGTACAAATTTATTACTTTCATATAAAACATGGGCAATACACTACGCCCAGCGCACATGCTCCCAAACAAGTTTATTGTAATGTGCAGGTTCTAGGTCTGCGGTCCCAAGAGATTGTTGGAGTTCACATGAACTCCCTGTTCGAGTACATGGATCATCTGCTTTAGGGTGAGCTCATGTAATAGTTGGAGCCAAATGTTACCCACCAAAAGTGGGTGACCCCATGGGAGAATTTTTTCTCCTATCATCACTTCCAACCAGCGAGCTAGCCCCTGACAGCCACTAGTAGATGTGCCATTCATATCTCAGCCACCTGCATCAGTCATAGACTCACATGTTTCCTCATGCATTTGGCAAGAGCACATGTTGGAAGGTGGTTCCACATCCATGGCTTCGGCAACTTGATTGGGGCTCAAGTCCTTCAGAGGAGCATATTGACACCTGCAGGTGAGGCACTGAGAGCCATGGGTTTCTGAGCTATAGTAAAGCATCACACATCGCCATGGGCACCTCCAACGCCCACATCGTTCCAACACTTTGCCCTACATTGATGACTTTTATGGGATGATACACTTGGACTAGGCATGCCCCCAGCTGGCTTAGCACTTCGTGAGGGATTGGTAGTTGAATCCAGGGCCCAAAGGAGGATGGTCTCACACCTTGAGACATGGGTGGCTAACACTACCTTGAGAGCCCTCATCGTTGGAGCAGAGACGAATTTGACCACCTGGAAACCCATGAGACCACTTTTGTGCCCCACAGTGAAAATTGGGGTCCACGAAGGGAGATTTGCACAGATCTAGAGGCCAACCCCTAAGAGACAATTTTAGAGGGCCTCTGCTCACATCATGGCACCCTGAGCCCTCAACGCTTGCCCTAAGCAAGCCTACGCATGCATGATGTCAATAGTTCTTCCCTTACGTCTCACATATGTGGGAGAAATTCTATGTTTTCTCATTGACTACTAGGTCCACTTGTGGCCTAGCTTGTTTCTTGCACATTATTTTATTGTTTTAGGGGCTAATTGGCTAAAATAAGAACTCGAACTCCTCATATAAATAGAGGAGTCATTTGTATCATTCATCACCACACACTTGGAATTCCGGCCTCTTTAGAGATTTCGACTTCTTTTCTTGTGCAAGAACAAGGATCTATGAATGCATTTTGATATTTGGAGTTGATTTCTTTATCTTTGGAGCTATTGTTTGGATCAATGGATGGAATCTTTTGCATGTTATCTTATAAGTGAACCTTTTTTTGATTAAATCTTTCTCTATGTCTTATGTATGGAATAATGTGAATCTAGGCTTGCAAATTGTGCCCTAATTTATTGAAGATTTATTGGATTGTTATCTAGATGATCTATTGCACGCATTACTCATACATAACATGTGAATGAATGTCCTAGTGGTGATCTTTTACTAGCTCTCCCACAAAATCTCCATTATCCCTTGCATAGATAATTGTTTGAGATTTTGTTGCTAGGGCATCAAAATCTCGGCGTCCTTTAAAGCTTGTTGGCTAATCTATTACACCGGACTCCATCCTCCCAAAGAACTAGGCACTGGCCTTTCTTGTGGATTATCAATTTAACTTTTAATCCAATAATTTATCTTCCTTTCCTTTGCCCTAATTCAAACCCTTTAAGGCTAAGCTTGCTAACTAGGGCTTGGTGTAAATCCCTAAGCAGGGTACATTTGTGGGATTTGAGAGCTTAAACATCAAGAGGAAGGTATTTACCACAAAATCTATTCTTTTGGTGGGCATCCACTTCAATTCTTATCCATAAATTTATTTTCCCTAGTTGTTTTCCCTAAGGTAAAACCCTAGTCTAGTGTTGCTTCAACTTACAGGCTTGTTTGAGGGTTTCATGAGCCTTGATCTAGCTAATATTCATTGTTTGAGACCCTTTCTCCTTGCCTTGACCTTTGGCCTTCCCAACACTCAACTTACCAATCAAGCCCAAGGTCTTGTGCCTCATCTTATAGGCATTTATCAAGAAAGCAAATTGCCTCCTATTAGAGCCTTGAACCTAAATTGTGCATTTCTTGTAGAAAGCATTATTGTGTCACCTTGTTCTCTAACCCTAGAATATCCATCAAATGACCTCACATACGAAGACCACTCCCATCAGTGAAAACCCGTAAATAGAAGGGGTTTTGGCTATGGTGACAATGGGCCACTACCCCATTGTTGTCATTTGGTTTAATGTTAGCCATATAGGGTACCCCTCTCCAAGGCATGCCAGAATTTGTAACGACAAGGACATCAATCAGCTCCGCCCAGTTTTGATGAAACCGCCTAATCCAAGCCTTAAAATATCGTAGAAGAAGCTTAACATGCATGATCAATGATTTTTGTTTGAGTGAAAGGTACATATTTGTTAAGGCCATGACAAAGGAGTTGGACAATCATCACCACCAACATTGGGTACATATAGGGTTGGTGCTTGTTGCTTCAATCTAGTAGGTCTTGCAAGATGCCTCACAAGGTAAAAGCCAAATTAAGACACAACAATGAGGTGGATGCCATTGTCCCCTCAGCAATCCACCTCCTGCTCTTTAGTGGAATTCCATCACATGGGAGGCTTCCCAGTTTAGGTCACCTAAAGGATATTCTAAATCTAGGGTTCAAAGGTGACACTTCAATAAACTTACCCAAGGTACTCAAGCTAATAACAAGGCTCAATTCTATTGGATAATGAATAGCATACCTATGAAGCAGCGTAAAAAGATGGACTTGTAGCCTACGGTTTTCAATGTATACATCACTATCAACCCAACTAGGCATACAAGAGAGAGAAAAGGTTTGCTTAATAATATGATCAACAACAGGAGAGGCAAAACATCAAAATGACCCTAAGTTGAAGCCTTAATGCATAATTAGGGTTTTTCAAGCCCTAGAATTGCCTAGGGTTGATGATGTCAACCTTAGGGAGAGATTTCCAACCATGCAAATTGTTGCATCTTGATGTTTTAATGTTCAACAAGGTAGAATGACCTCTAATCAGCTCAATGCTCATGCCCTAGTTGAATTCGACTTCAAAACCTAACCCTAGTGACTTGGCTTGCAAGGCCAAAATTTTAGGAGAGAGGGAAAAAGTAAAAAATTTGTGATTTTTGACCATCAATGTGGATGCCTCTACTTGGGTGATGGAGTCTTAAGGGAATTTAACCATAAAAATATCAAATCCTTGAAGGGAGTAAGGGGGAAAACCCTAGGTTTTCACTTGTTAACCCTAGCTATCACTTTATGTGGGGAGAAATTTACTAGAGAAAATCGCTCTAGGAGATTCTCTAGGGAAGTTCAAGGATATAAATTAAAGCATGCAAAATTTCACCAAGTATTTCATATAAACATAAGAATAGACATGGAACATAGAAAACTTAGCAACATTCATTACATGCAAAACTTATATAAGATATTCATAAAAATGTACTCACAAGATATCCAAGAAACAAGTCATCTTTATCCCAAAATGGTGTCTCCACAACAAGCACTAGTTTCCAATAGCCAAACATCCACAAAAGATCACATCTCCACAAAGTAGCAATGTACAAAAGGCTCAGCCGAAATCTCTAAGAGAGGCCAAGTTCTCCACAAGTGATGATGAACAAAATGAAAGAGGTGACTCTCTATTTATACGAGGTCTACCACTTCTAATCTCTAACTAAAAGTATGTACACAAGTTTGTTTTTTGAGTAGACAAAAAGTAAAATTGGGTTACAACCCAACCCACTAGCTTTACAACATAATATGCCAATATAAGCCGACACGCGTGAGTCGTAGGCCTAAAATGATCATGACGTCATGACCTTTTAGGGCTCCAAATGCTCCATCATGTTGAGATGTCATCTTTTTTGCCATTGATGGCTCAAACAAAAGGCAGTGCCTGTCTAGATTTCAAGGAGAACAAATGCTGGAAGTGGATGCTAGTATTCAAGGAGATTCCCATAGGTTATTGTGAAAAAGAATACTATTCTCCCTTGAGTGTTTCTAGTTGGAAAATAACCAATGACTTGTCTACTATAAAGAAATCATACAACTTTCTACCCAGGTTCTATCAGTGGAATGTGTGGGAATTACATTATCTGAACCAGGGCTCACTGTGAAGTCTACAGTTGTTGCATTGTTGGACAGTTGTTATTTACAAAATTTCTTGTGATATTGTTACAGAAAGCAAGTTCACGGCGGAGCGCTTAAACAACAAGAAAATGAAGAGGATCAAGCCACTGCAGACAAGAAGAAGCCAAGAGAAGAAATGGGCAGGAATTTATGTCAGGGCCACAAACAAACAAAGCTATGAATGGGATATATATATCCTTTGTCAATCTCCAAATTGAAAACTGAGTTTCACAACAAGAAGTGAAGATGGTGTCGGGGTACCAAGCATAAGAAGGCTTCCTCAGAAGATTCAAGTGATTATCAATTGACCAACTCCAAAAAAAAATATAGTAAAAACTTCACGGGTTTGATTATATATTATATGAGGAAGGTTCAAATCAGGTCAGCTTTAATATGTACAAGTCGTCTTCCAAATGTCATGTCTGCCCGTTAACCCAAATGATGTGTCTCTTCACAATGGTCGAACAAGTCTATACTGGGGCTAGACCACTTCATTTGTGCACCAAATTGAAGCAAGAATATTTGAATTTGTTCTGAGGTGATTTCGTGGGTGATTTTCTTAGATATTTTAGTGGGATTCCTAGCTACTTCTGAGGTGAATTCATTGAGTTTTTCTGGTCATAACTTTTGGTAATTCTGAGGCAGGAACAGTTCCATTATACCAGACTTTTCTCCTCTATGTATTCGGCCCTCTGAGGTATAAACAGTCCATTACATTTGGCCTCTATTATAGCTCTGTCTTGAGGCCTGTACAGTCTCTATATTCGGCCCTCTAAGGTCTAAATAGTCCTTTTATAGGTTTGTCCTAAGGTCTGTATAGTCTTTGTATTTAGCCCTGTACTTACATCTGAAGTCTCAAGAAAAGATCTGAAAAAGCTTGAATTCGGTGAAGGACTTACTAACAGAGAATTCTTTTTTGGTTTCTGATTCGTGGAGAGACAAAATTTGGCCATTACAGGTGGTTGTCTGAACCCTTTTTCTTGTTGGATTTGACCAGAACTTCGGCCCTCTGTGCCTTGGTCCTGAACAGGCCTAAATAGAGCACAAATATTCTTAAACAGTACTTGAAGCTGTGAAGCCTTTTTCTTGTTGGATTTGACCAGAACTCCGGCCCTCTGTGGCTTGGTCCTAACAGGCCTAAATAGAGCACAGATATTCTTAAATAGTACTTGAAGCAGTGAAGCAAATCCTGGCAAATCTCTGGGGATTACTAGAGCAGATCTTCATTTGGAAGAAGCAGTGTTCCTTGGATATAAAGATAAATCCTGTGGAGCAGATTTGTGATATTCTTGAAGCAGTTGTGTTTGAAGACATTTTGGAACTCTGACTGTAGAACTGATCCTTGTAGCAGTTGTTTGGCAGACTTGAAGTCTTGCAAACTTGGAGCATCTATTGAGTTGATAGTTGAGAGCAGAGTTTCGGCTTTCACTTGGACAGGACTAGGTCTATTGAAACAGCCTTATTAAAGATCCTGAAGTCATCGTTGAAAAGTTGTTTTTGTGCAGTTGTTGAAGCAGACTTAAGAAACACTAATTGAAGCAGCCTTGTTGAAGCAGTCATGAAGAAGCAACATTGTTGAAGCCCACGAGTAACTTTGAAGAAGAATGTTTGTGTAGACATGAAGAGTCTTGGAGACACATACTAGGACTTGTTGAAGAAGATAATGGAAGTCCTGAAGCAGTACTCATATCATTTTGAAGAATTGAAGCAGAGGGTTGGAGCCCTAGAGGATTGGAATCCTCACACAAGGTTGGAGCCTTGTGGTATACTAGGTTGGAGCCTGAATTGTTGAAAGGATTGGAGTCCTCAAGTAGACCAAGTTGGAGCTTGGTATAGTACATGTTGGAGCCTGGTTTGCAATTGAAGATTGGAGTCTTCGTCTAGGGCTGGAGCCCTGAAGTGTTATTGTACTTGATTTGTTGTATAAGAGGATCAAAGTCCTCATCATTCTGATTAATAAAATCATTCCTTTTTTATACATCTTGTGTTCTGATTTTACTAAGAAATCTTAAATAGCATAAGAAAACAATTGTAAAAGAAATATTGATTCACCCCCCCCTGTGTTTCCAACACATCAAGGGAAAGCCCAGGTTGAGAATATCTCTAAGCATCATGATCATCGTCCATTTGAGGAAAATCCCCAAAACATGCATCAAAGAAGCTCCAAGGGTCCAAAATCCAGTTGTGGGTGTTGTTACCCACCATTTTAAAGGTAATATCCCCCGGAAAAAAATTCTCCAAGATGTTCCTCAGCCGGCAGCCCCTTGCAGCCACCATCTAGCTCATTGTGCCATTTCTCTGCCACTTGAGTGAGCCATGTGATCACTTGCCCATTTGCCATGATCGTATGTTTGAAGGTGGGCCTCCCGAATTTAAAGGTATGCCTTGTCATTTGGAAATTGAGTATTGTAGTTTGCTTATCATGGACAGTTCTGGGCATGGATTAATGGGGGGATTCGGCTGGAAGAATGGACTAGGTTTGTGCTTTTGTCCCCTAGACCCCTTTTGGGAATTGACCTTAGATTCTAGTCCCGTGGGATCTTTTTCACTGGCCATTTGGTTCCAGGGATGGTTTTTCACGGGAAACCCCAATTTTGGTTGCGTGGTCTCACTCCCTTATCCACTTATATTACCCTCTTTCCATTCATTATCACCCCATTCATCATTTCTCAAGTTGGGTCCACATAGGGATAGCTTGCCCCTTCCCCTTGCTCACACCTTGGGTCATGGTCTGGAAGGAAGCCCGGAGGTTGATGCAGCTAAAAAGAAAGATAAAAGCATATATGGTCACATTCAACAGGAAAATGTACCACAAAATGCAAAAGATGGTCGGGACAAATACATTTAGCACGTGGGAAAAAGCCAATACATGAGCTCTACCCCATCATCATGGCCATCACCCTGGTTCCTTCAGGTTCTATGAGCCTTCTTCATCATATAGGAACCCATGATTGTCCCAACCCTTGGTGGGCGATGAACCGCCCCACCTTAAAAGGGGGAATTCACTGCTATATCTTATACATCATGCTCTAACCCCTTGAGCCCCGAGCAGTTAATCAAAGAAAATCATAAAAAGGCAAAAGGCATAAAAAGAAGGGTGGAAAAATCAAGTTCGAGGGACCTCATGTACCACGATTGCTCCCTCCTACACATTCTAAACCCAAGTGTGGGCTTCCCTCTTATTAGCTACCCTTGTACTCCAGCGTGTGACCCAGGGCTACCCCTTCTCATTCCCTACTTCATTCACCTATTGATCACATGCCACCACGTTTTGAAAGATGTACCTTGACTATATTATCCCCTTTAGAAGTAGATACCACCTAATAGGATTATTGGTTAACCTCATTTGGAGTTTAGGAGACATTGGCACATCCCGAAGCCCATTATGGAAGGCTATGCCATTATGAAGTCCCCACCTGTGGTCCATGATTAGGTAAGCTCATTTACTCGATTTCTCTAATGACTTGTTGTACTGGAAGGCTAGGGGATGCATTGGATTTTATGCAGGATTGCAGATGGTTTCCATCTTGAATTTGGTCTCCCTATACAGGGTCCTAATCCTCCAGAGGGCTACATTGGCACATGTAGGGTGAGCGTTGAGAGCCATGGGCCTCCACAGCAGCAAATTGTACTCGATGGATCCCCACAGCCATTCAGAGATTGATCGTGGTCCACTTATTGGACAAGGAGGATGCACCTGATCCATCATGCCCAGTTGGCCCCAGTTCTACACCATACACTTGGCAGATGATCCAGGACTTACACGATGATGTGGCATCACCTACACTTTGCAGGTGACCTACAGGCATCTTCAATTTGTTTGGAGACCCATGAGGACACTTGTGTGCCCCCACATGTCATTTGGAGCACCAAAAACTATTACAAGGGGCCAACCCCTTGTCCACTGCTTTTGAGGGTCATATTCTTCATTGTGGCACCCATGGACCTCATTAGGCCTCTTAGAGGGCCCTACGACATGCATAGATTATTATTTGACCTCTTAAGGGGCTTACTTTTCCATTTATGAGCTAGTTTGGTGGGCTTGTCACCAAAAGTTGAATTGTTAGAACATTATTTTATTTTTGGGGCTTGTGTAGGCCAAAGAGGCTAATTCGAACTCCTAAGTTGTGTATAAATACAAGTGAGATGAGCTCATTTGCTCATCATCACTTTGGTTTGGATCTCTTATCTCTCTTGAGATTTTTGCACTTTTTCTGGAGGATGAATTGGAGCTTTATGGTGTAGGAATTTACAGGGTAAGTTCCTCAGAAAGAATACCAAAAGGACACCGCTCACAACCAGATCTCAAATCAATACACCAGTATTTTTGACGTGGTTAAAACCCTCAGAGTGCAAGGAGGGAAACAGTCCACGGCCTGTCCCAACGTGGGTACAGACAATTTATTAATCAAAGAATGAAAATTTACATAAGCTTCTCTCATGCACGGATTACCCGAACAATGACCCTCCATGCGCTTTAAATAGAACTCATGGACCAATCGGGTGTCAAGCCACGGATCAAGTGTCGATAATACCGAGGTGAGAGTGAACCGTCGGATCACTACATATCGTGACCGTCGGATTGTAAGTTACAATATGTACAACGGTAAAGAAACACACTTTACCTAACTCTAACCTAACTCTATGCTAGACCAAGTTGATCTTAACTATATCCTATGTGTCGGAATATCCTAACATCCCCCCTTAAGAACAACTTGGGATAGGATTGAAGGATTTACAAATATGACACAATAGGAGAAGGAAGGAGGCACTAGAGCCTATCCCCCCTTAGTGACAACTTCCTGAACTCCAAGCATATATCGAAGTTTAGTGAACTTCGCCTCTGTGAGAGCCTTTGTGAAGATGTCTGCAACCTGATCATCCGTTGGACAATATTGCACTTCAAGAACATGGTCATGAATGAGCTTTCTGATGAAGTGCATGTGTAGTTCAATGTGTTTACTGCGCTGATGCTGGACTGGATCTTTGCATAGCTGAATGGCACTTTGATTATCACACCAAAGTGTGGTTGGATGCTGCTGCTCAAAGCCAAATTCGGATAGGATCTGACGAAGCCACAAGGCTTCCTTACTAGCTTCCACGGCACCACGATACTCTGCTTCTGCTGACGAAAGAGAAATGGCAGCCTGTTTCTTACAAGCCCATGTAATAGGTCCTGAACCAAGAGTGAAGACATAACCGGCAGTAGACTTCCGATCATCAAGGTCACCAGCCCAATCAGAATCAGTGAAACCAACTAACAGAGGAGCTGCTTTGGCACTGTAATGAATCCCAAACTGTACTGTACCTCGAACATAACGAAGTATTCTTTTAGCTGCTTTCCAATGACTTTCACGGGGGTTTTGCATAAAACGAGCAACAAGGCCAACAGCAAAGGAAAGATCAGGACGAGTATGGGTTAAATACAAGAGTTTTCCGACAAGTTGACGGTATAAGGTAGCATCAACTTCAGGAGAAGTACAAGAGACTGAAAGTTTGACTCCAGACTGGAAGGGAGAAGGGGCTGGCTTACAGTCTTCCATGTGAAAATGACGAAGAATATCACAAGCATACTTGGACTGGGAAAGGAAAATACCTTCTTGGGATTGCAAGACTTGAAGACCGAGAAAATAGTGTAAGTGTCCTAAGTCTGTCATTTCAAATTTCTTTTTAAGGCTGGACTTCACATGGTTTATAAGGTTGGGATCACTACCAGTAAGAATAAGATCATCAACATAAAGAACAAGGATGATAAGAGAGTTGCCCACTTTCTTGGTGTAGACAGTATTGTCAGAATGACACCTAGAAAAGCCAGATTCTAAAAGAAAGCTATCCATTTTGGCATACCAAGCCCGAGGAGCTTGTTTGAGGCCATAAAGGGATTTCTTAAGTCGACAAACGAGGCTGGAGTCTGTTTGTATGAAGCCAATGGGTTGTTCCATATAGATTTCTTCCTGCAAGTCCCCATGCAAGAAGGCAGATTTAACATCCATTTGATGGACTTCCCATTTTAAAGAGGCAGCAAGGGAAAGAACAAGGCGGATAGAGTTCATTTTGGCAACTGGAGAGAAGGTTTCAGTGTAGTCAATGCCTTCAACCTGTGAAAAGCCCTTAGCAACTAGACGAGCCTTATGTTTATCAACTTTCCCATCTGGTCCATACTTGGTTCTGTAAACCCATTTGCATCTAACAAGTTTGCGTCCCTTTGGTAGAGGAACAAGATCCCATGTATCATTTGTCATCAATGAATGATATTCTTCATTCATAGCTGCTTCCCAATGTGGATGGCCTGAAGCTTCTGCAAAAGTGTCAGGATCATGATTTACTGGAGCTTGAGCCAGTAAAGAAGAGGCTCTTTCAAACTGAGAACGTGTACGTCGCTGATCTGTAGGATCACCGGCAAGATCACCTGCTGCATCCCGAGTAGCACGGACCCATCTTGGAAGTTGAGGATCCTGAGAAGGTGGGGGAGGATTATCATCCTCGCTTTCATCATCAGAAGAAGAAATGTTTTCAAAGATAGAAGAGATAGGAAGAGGTGGCACATCCGCCGGACTAGGCTCGCAGGCCGATTTATTTTCATCAAATTTTACATCTCTTCTAATGATAACATTTTTGGACTTAAATGGAATAAGTCTATAACCTTTTACATCTTCAGAATATCCAACAAAAGTACATTTCTCACTCTTAGGTTCTAAAGCTTTATGCTTTTCATCTGGAATATGGGCCCATGCTTCACTTCCAAACACACGAAAGTGACTTACATCTGGTTTAATGGAACTCCAAGCTTCTTCTGGAGTGATATTCTCTAGAACCTTAGTAGGAGTGCGATTGATTATATAATTTGCACAATTAATTGCTTCGGCCCAAAAACTAAGACTGAGTCCTTTAGATTGCAGCATACAATTAGCCATTTCCTTTAAGGTGCGATTTTTCCTTTCAGCTACACCATTTTGTTGTGGAGTGTATGGAACAGTATGTTGCATTTGAATTCCATTTTCGGTGCAAAAGTTGATGAATGCGTTTTTAACATATTCTCCACCATTATCAGTTCTTAGCTTAAGAATTTGATGTCCAGATTGTTTTTCAACAAATGCTTTGAAGGCCAAAAAAGTGCTAAATACTTCGCTCTTGAGTTTTAAGAAGTATACCCAAGTGCGTCTAGAGAAATCATCAATGAAAGTTAAGAAGTACTTGCAGCCAGAGAATGAAGCAACAGGAAGAGGACCACATAAATCACTGTGCACAAGCTGTAAAGGGGCTGAGGCGTGCCAAGAGGCACGTTTGTCAAAACTGTCCCGATGATGTTTTCCGAGTACACATCCGGAACAAACACCATCTTTGCAAGATACCATAGGAAGACCTGTCACCATATTTTCTTTACATAGATGCTGAAGGGAGCGATAGTTTAAGTGACCAAACCGCTCATGCCAAAGTTTGCTCACTTCATCATTATGAGCAACAAACACTGAGGGAAGATGGGATGACCCAAAGTTGTGAAACTTATACAACCTTTTGGAATCATCAGCAAGACCAGTAGCTAGAATCTGTTTAGGATCTTTTAGATCCTTGATTACAACATCATGAGGTGAAAATTCAACAATTTTACCTTCACCTGAATGAGTTATCTGATAGACAGATAGAAGGTTGCAGGATAAGTTTGGAACACATAATACATCATTGAACTGACCATTGTCTAGATGAACAGTTCCAGTCCCTACAACATTAAGAGATCTATCATCACCAACATATATATTTTTGGTGTTACAATCATTTAAAGAAGAAAACATGGCTTGGTTTTTGGCCATGTGACAAGAGGCTCCAGAATCAATGAGCCACTCATGAGAATGAGAAGAAGAAGAAGATACATTTAATGCATAACCAGACTGAGATGATTGACGATGACATGCAGAAAGTGCCGTTCCGGAAGTTGAAGTTGAAGTAGGCTCCAGATGGATGTTATGTTTCTTCATTGCGGCTTCCAAGGCTTCCATCTTCTTAAAGCATTTAGATTCTAAGTGGCCATCTCGATTACAAAAGTTACAATGTCTGTCAGTCTTCTTCCATTTGTTTTTATTGGTCTTGTCATTTTGCTGAAATGATCTTTCATCTTGAGGCTGAGTTGGTTTAGGACCATTCCTTTGAGGATAAGACTTCTTAGGATTCTTTGAATTTGGTTGCTGCTGGGCGGCTAACGCTTTCGAGGAAGAGTTTCCAAGATTAAGAAGACCAAGGTGTAAGAGTTTTTCTTGTTCTCTTATTAAGGAATCACAAAAGGAGTCAAAGGAAGGGGGTTTGTAGTCTTTGCCTTGACAAATGAAAGCTTCCCTTGTAGAATGGAAAGTGGAAACAAATACAGAGTAGGCTGGTCCCAACTTAGTAAGGATGGAATAAATAAGGTTACCATCTTCTTTCTTAACTTTAACACCTTCCAAGAGATATCTAAGGGTCTTGAATTTGGACAAGAAATCTTCAATGCAAGAAAAATTATTAGGATCCAAAGTAAGCAACTCATTCTCAAGTTGATGGGCTCTAATTTCATTTTTAATCCCAAAAACTTTAGCAAGTTTTTCTAATGCTTCATGAGGAGTTTCAATTTCTGCAATGTGGAATCTAAGATCAGGAGAAACAGACATTCCTATCAAACCACGTGCTTGATCTTGTCTATTTTCCCATTTTTCGGCCTTGTCTTCATCTTTGGGTTTCTTCTCTTGGTCTGTGGCTATTCTGAAGAGACCTTTACTTCTAAGTAAATCTCCCATGTAGGCTACCCATTGGAAGTAGTTAGTGCTGTCAAGAATGACTTGGCATGGACTTTCCATTTTTTGAAAAAAAACTGAAGCTGAAGATGCTGAAAGTAAGTGGTCCAATGGATAGATCTCGAAAAAATAGGCGGTTTTAAAAAAAACGGCTCTGAAAAAGGCTTCCGGATGAAGAAGTTATGGCTTTTTGAAAAAAAAATTGTTGACGTTGCCGGCAAAGTGCGCGAATGTGCGGGAATGAAAAAATCCGCCCCCACAAAATGGAGACTTGAACCCAAGACCTCTACTCTCTTAAAAAGTCTTTGAACCAATTGATCTATACAAAATATTTGAGAGAGAGAGAGAGAGAGAGAGAGAGAGAGAGAGGGGGGGGGGGGCCTCGATTTGCGTGCTTGCCTTGGGAAGGCTCTTTTCCCCTACAAAACACAAAACACAAAACCCAACACGAATATGCAAAGAAAAACGAACCTTACGGCTCAAAGTTAGCTTTAGCCAAAAAACTAGAATTTAAAAAAAAATCTCAAAGTTAGCTTTTAACCGAAAAACTAAATATTTTTCTCAATGTTTCTGATTTTCCAAGATCACACTAAGGTGCAGGGAAAAGAGCATATGCATGAGAAAAATCCTTTCTTTCTGTTTCTGATTTGCCCAGATCGCACAGAGTCGCAGGGCAAAGAGCATACGCAGAAATGAAAGGTATAGATCCGGGAAAAAAAAGGCTAAATAAACCGAAACCGAAATAAGCAGAGAGAAAATGACAGTAAACTGCAAAAAAAAACACTGTATACCTCCCGATCTGAAAAATGACGCAGCTAGGGCTACCGGAAACCTTTTCGCGTGAAACGAAAGGGGTTCCTCACTGAAACAGATGCTCTGAACGCAACAGAGCAGTCCTCTCGGCCCGAAAGCAGTCAGAAACAGCAGATCTAGGAAACGACAGCCGCATACAGTTCTACCGGCTTCAGATTTGGATCACCAACGGACGCGGCCCTCAAATAGCTCTGATACCATGTAGGAATTTACAGGGTAAGTTCCTCAGAAAGAATACCAAAAGGACACCGCTCACAACCAGATCTCAAATCAATACACCAGTATTTTTGACGTGGTTAAAACCCTCAGAGTGCAAGGAGGGAAACAGTCCACGGCCTGTCCCAACGTGGGTACAGACAATTTATTAATCAAAGAATGAAAATTTACATAAGCTTCTCTCATGCACGGATTACCCGAACAATGACCCTCCATGCGCTTTAAATAGAACTCATGGACCAATCGGGTGTCAAGCCACGGATCAAGTGTCAATAATACCGAGGTGAGAGTGAACCGTCGGATCACTACATATCGTGACCGTCGGATTGTAAGTTACAATATGTACAACGGTAAAGAAACACACTTTACCTAACTCTAACCTAACTCTATGCTAGACCAAGTTGATCTTAACTATATCCTATGTGTCGGAATATCCTAACATATGGATGAGTTTTGATATGTGGATATTGGTGCCTCTTCTCTTGGAGCTTCTCTCTTCTCAATTGTGAATGGTTGGATATAATCTGTTACATGTAAGTGCATGTTTTTTTATGTTATTCTTGTTTACTTTTGTCATATATGTTGGACTGGGATTTTCGTTGTTCTAGGGCTAATTGTTGCATGCATTTACTACTTAAAATTGTGGAATTTGTCTCTATTATAGCATCTCTCAATGTATGGGCCATGTAATATGAGCAAAATCTCCTAGGGGTAATTCTATCAAAGAATTTGACCTTGACAAGCCATTCCTTTTGCACATCGAAGTATAAAAGTTGCAAGGTTGCTTCTTCTTGACCTAGAAGGCAAGCGAAGTGATCTTGAGGCCTCCTTGACTGGGAACCAAGAAATCCTACTCATATTCATCATAGACTCCATTATCCCAAAGATTAAGGCACTAATCTACCAAGGGTGGTCACTAAAACTCATATTCTTTCACCTCCTTTCAGGTCTAGCCAAGTTGAGGTACCAAGGACATCAATTTCCCGACAAGCTAGCCATCAAAAAAATTCGATCTCCTAGGGTCTCATGTGTTGGCCCTTCATCAAGCTCTCCTCCAATTTTGAAGCCATTTCAATTGTGGAGTTGGGAGAAAAGCCAAGCCCTAGCTCCAGGATCAAAATTTCCCTTGCCATCCCCAAGGCTAGTACCTCATAGTGTCAAAACATCTTCAAGTGAAATTCTTTTTTTGATCCTTTCCCCCACCTTGTCTAGGGTAAGAATATCATTGGTTGCTACATACTCTCTTCATACCCTAGATCGGGTCCACTTAGCCCCGTGTGGTCTCGCTCCTTTGAAAAGATCATTCTTCAAGAACCATCTGGAATACCAATTCTAACAAGGATTTAAAGGATTAGGGAACTCCTTCACAAGTCTTATCCCATAAACCTAACCCTCAAATTCTCTCGTCCTTTCCCTAGAATACATAGTACCTTGCTTAAGCAAGCAAGTTCTATCCTTCAAACCCTTCTAGGAAAGGGTTTAGTTGGGTCACTCATATCCATTGAATTATCCTTCATTGGTGACTCCATACATACGGGGTCTCCTCCCATCAATAAAAATCTGGAAATAGAAGGGAGCCTTACCTGAGGTGATAGTGGGATAAGTCTCCATTTGTTTCCCTTGGCCTAGCATTTGCACTTTAGGGATCCCCCTTAGGTCCCCTGCTAGTTTGAGCGATAACAGGTACCACACGTCATCTCCATGGTTGTCACATGAACAATGTGGTGCCTCCTCTCTCCAACGTTAGGGTTGCATCAAGTGCAATAAGCCCTCCTAAATCATCCTAAGGATGACCATCCTCATCTAGGCCCTAGATCATGGCATGCCCATCAAGTAGTGTCAAGGCTGGCTTAGGGGCATATTGGGTCCACTAGTACATCATCAAGAATCCCCCATGCTAGGCAAGATAAGCCCAACGTTCTAGCTCTTGGGGGTGCTCTGGGTGCTTTGGGATGTGTATCAATTTTTCAAGTCGCCAAAATGCCCAATGCTTTGCCAACAGTGGGCAACGCTACATCTACCAAGCCATCATGCTCTCTGGAATGTAGTATATGGCTTGGGCATCATGCGAAATGAGGTGTCGTTAAGGCCTCCACTACTTTGGACTGCCCGACACAACCAACTCAAACAAGTGAAAGCAACCATTCATTATCATAAACACATCTAAGTGGACCATACTTAAGTGTTAGGGAAATATTTATACTTCAAACTAGGATCACCTTCAAATATCTAACAAGACCAAGTCCCATAAAGGTGTTCCCTACCTTCGTAGGGGTGGCCAAGTAGTTAACCCAATTAGGTGCTTCCAACCCCTAAGCGAAGGTGGCATTTCCAAGGTTAACCCTTCAAGCAATAGGTGTTGGTGTAAGTAAGTGGCAATGGAGAGGAAAGACTTCACAGCCAAGTGCCATGGTCAGGGGACCAGCTAATGGGAATCCACAGCCTAAGTGTATAGATGTAATGGAGGGAGCAATCGTGAATGCATGACTTACCCTACTCAGCTTGATTTTTCCACCCATCTAGTGTTCCTTTTACTTATTTTTAATAATGCTTTGTATTTTGGTGCATAGCTCAAGGATCAAACCTTGCTCTTTATGATATAGCATTGAATTTACCCTTTCAGATGAGACAGTTTATCGCTCATCAAGGTTGGGACATGCAAGGGTTCCTTTTAATGAAATGGAGCATCCAATGCTTAGGAACCAGGTGATAGCTAATGAGGAAGGTAGAGCTCATGTTAGACTTTTTCCCACGCACTAACTTATGTCCCAACCATCTTTTGTATTTTGATTTTCCTTTTCTTTCATTGTGGCCATATTATGCTTTTCCATTCTTTTAGCTGCATCAACCTCCAAGGCAATGTTTTTTGGCCCTACTCAAGGATGTGGATAAGAGAGTGCCAAATCCATATGAACCAATGACAGTTGAACCCAAAGAATGGAGATGGTATCAAGGGCCTATAATGTGATGTGGATAGTGTTAAGTATGGTAAAGGGAGAATAAACACGCTATTTTAATCCAGGTCTTCCAGGTAGTGCCCCTCCTATAACCCTAAGACGTTAGGGGAAGTCCCATTGAACTAGGGCTAAAAATTAACGCCCTAGTAAGGTGAGAACAAATTTATAGTCAAGATCGGTCAATCATCCAAATCACCCCTTTATCCATACTAAATGCCCAAAACATTAAGTAAAAACACCTAATTGCAAAATGATCAAAGTCCCTATTGAGTGGTAGCCCACCTTCATTCAAGAGGAATGCTGGATGGTGAGAGGTGTAGTGACTAGTGCAGAAGGTGGAGGAGCTGGCATATCATCATCATTGTCAGGCCAAGCAGTAACTCTCCAAGGGCAGAAAAAACTGATTGGTGTGTTTATTCCATAGGTATGTTATTGTTTTATACATTAGGAGTGATTGTTCAGTTCATCTTTCGATGACTGTTCACATTCCTGATTTATTTATTTTACAAATTCCCCAATCATGAAGATTAGGTGTCAACATTCCCCCCCTTAATCTGAAGGGATGTTGGTGAGTCCAAGCATCATTCTGAATCGTTCTAGCTTTTCCTTTCCAAGTGCTTTAGTGAAGATGTCTGCAATTTGCTCATTTATGGAACAATGACGGAGATGGATTGTTTTGGCCTCAACATGATGTCGAATCAGATGATATTTAGTATTGATATGCTTTGTTCGATCATGGAACTTTGGATTCTTGGCCAACTTTAATGCAGAGGTGTTATCAATCATGAGTGGAGTTGATTGTACTTGTTTTACCTGCAAATCTTCAAGAATTTTCCTGAGCCACACAATTTCTTTCGTTGCTTCAGCTGCTGCCACGTATTCTGCTTCAGTTGTGGAATCTGCTGGAACTGATTGTTTGCGTGATCTCCAGGAGACAGCTCCTGATCCAAGACTCATAGCATATCCTGAAGTAGATACCCCAGTTTCTTTGTCTCCATCGAAGTCTAAATCAGAATATCCAATCAAGCTAAAGTCGTCCACCTGTGTATACTTGATTCCAAGGTCTTGAGTTCCCTTCAAGTACCTTAGAACTCTTTTTGCAGCAGACCAATGTCCCTCACAAGGCTTTTGCATGAACCTGGAGAGGATTCCAACAGTAAATGAAATGTCTGGTCTGGTAGTAGTGAGGTAGATGAGACTTCCTACAAGTTGTCTATACTTTGTTGCATCCTCAAATTCCTTTCCTTCAATAGATGTGAGCTTTAAGTTTTGTTCCATTGGAGTAGAAAGAGGATTGCACTCTGTCATGCCAAATCTGTTTAACAAATCTCCAATGTATTTCTTTTGAGAAAGAAATATGGATTTTGGATGTTGGGTTACTTCAATGCCAAGATAGTAATGAACATAGCCCAAATCAGTCATTTCAAAACTTTTCCCTAATTCCTTCTTTATGGATGCAATGTAGCTTTCATTGTTCCCTGTCATTAAAAGATCATCTACATATACCACAAGATACACAACTGTTTTGCCAACTTTCTTGACAAATAAAGTTGCATCATCAAGATCAAAATGATTGAAATTGAGTTTCAGAAGATGCTCAGTTAGTTTTTCATACCAGGCTCGCGGTGCTTGTTTGAGGCCATACAAGGACTTCACAAGTTTGCATACTTTATGTTCATGTCCTTTCACAGAAAATCCTTCAGGCTGAGACATAAAAACATTCTCTTTTAGATCTCCATTCAAGAATGCAGTTTTTACATCCATTTGATGGACTTTCCAACCGTTCTGAGCAGCTAGTGCAAAGAGTGTCCGGATGGTGGCCCATTTTGCTGTGGGGGAAAAAGTTTCCTCATAATCGACCCCTTCCTTCTATGCAAAGCCTTTTGCCACAAGCCTAGCTTTGTGCTTGTCAAGTGAGCCATCAGCTTTGTACTTGTTCTTGTAGACCCACTTGCAGCCAATTGGTTTGATTCCAAATGGAGGATCAACCAGCTTCCAAGTGCCATTCTTTATGAGAGCATCATACTCCTTTTGCATTGCTTCTTTCCATTCATCATGAGAAGCAGCTTCTTTGAAGGAAGTTGGTTCAAAATCTGTAGACAAGTTCAATTCACAATCATAAGTAACATCCATATCAACAGGTGAATTAGAGTCATCTACATCACCTCCATTTTGTCGGTTTGAATTTCTGGTTCCTGTTTTTCCAATTTCATCAGGATGAACACTTTCAAGTGTCTTTGTCAGCCACTTTGGGGGACCTTTCTGAGATGGTCCAGGCTGCTCTGTTGATTGAGTTGGGACTGAATCAAGATTGAGTCTCCCAATTCTATCAATTACATCACTTAAAGCATCATCCGTTGTTGGAGTTTCATGCAAGGGAGATTGTTCTTCAGAAGAAGATTCCACATGTTGATCTAGTATAGGAATCTCCCCTTCAAGATGTGGAATCTGATTATCAAATTCTTGAAATGATTTCGTTTTTGCAAATCTATCCAAGTGATCAAGTTGCCGCTCAACAACATTGTCAGATTTGGATGATTCAAGAAAAATGACATCTCTAGATACAACAGCCTTTTTATTTACATCATAGAGGCGGTATGCTTTAGAGGTGTTTGAATACCCCAGGAAGATACACTTACGACTTCTAGCACCAAGTTTGTTTCTATGTACCTTTGGTATCAAAGCATAACAGGTGGAACCAAAGATCCTGAGATGTTTTACCGAAGGAACATGTCCATACCACAATTCATAAGGAGTCTTGTTTCTTATAGCATTAGATGGACATCTATTCTTTATATATGCAGCACATAAAACAGCATCAGCCCAAAACATTATCTTTACATTTTTGAAGAAAAGCATGGATCGTACCATATTCAAAATTGTTCTATTCATTCTTTCTGCTACACCATTCTGTTGGGGATTATAAGGTACAATTGTTTGATGTTTGATCCCATGTTGGCGAAGATAGTTTTCAAATTCATTTGATGTATATTCTTTTCCATTATCAGTCCGAATAGACCCAATATGAGATTGTGCATCATTTTCAATCCATTTATGAAAATTCTTGAATGTTTGAAAAGCATCAGATTTGTTCTTCAATAAATAAACCCAACACATTCTGGTGTAATCATCAATAAATGTCATGATATATTTATCTCCATTTGCAGAAGGAACAGGCATTGGACCACATAAATCTGAATGAATGAGTTCAAGCTTCCTATGTGCTCTTGAATGTGAATCATGAAAAGACTGTTTGCTATGCTTTCCTAGAATGCAAGCATCACATTGCTTATGTTTCCTAGGAATTGTAGGCAAACCAGCAACACCATTTTTCTTCAATAAGCGGAGACTGTCATAGTTTAAATGTCCAAATCTAGCATGCCATAATAAACTTGATGGAAGTGTACCTTCTTCATGATGAGAAATATATGAGAAATGTTGTGCATGAGCAGAGGTTCCTTGCAGTTTGAGAAGCCTTTCTTCTTCTATTCCCCTCATGACAAGTGAGTGGTCAGATGCTTTTCTTACCTCAAGCTTGCCATCAAACATATGAATGGAGTGACCTTGCTGGCGGATGTGGACCAAGGACAGCAAGTTTCTCTTGAGCTGTGGGAGATATAGAACATGATCCAGAAGAAAGTCTGGAAGACCAGGCAGTTTAAGCCTGATTGTGCCAAGCCTTGATGGCTTGATTTTTGACTGATCTGCAAAGTATACTGTTCCATCAACATTGTCAGTGAAATCTTCAAAAAAATCTTTTCTATGAGTCATATGACAGGTTGCTCCTGAATCAAGCAACCAATCATTTTTCGAAGAAGCAAGTGAAGCATTAAACAAATCTTCATTTACTCCAATGTTACATTGTGCCTCAATATAGTGAGCGGATTCAGGTGCTTTACCTTTGTCTGTATCATCAGTTTTACCTTTCTGCTGGTTTCTTTTCTGCTCAATTTTGTCCCATGGTAGCTTGCATGTAGAAGCATCATGTGATCCATTTCGTTTGCAGCGAATGCAATGCAGATCTACTTTTTCTCCTTGAGAATGTCTGCCCCCCCTGCCTCTGAAGTATCTTCCTCTTCCTCTTCGTCCACCTCTTCCTCTTGTAGAATCTTGAGCAGGATGCTTTTCTTTATGAGCAAGGCAAACAGTCTCTTCAGAAGATTCAGGGACTGTCTTCTTTCCAAAGGCTTTCTCTCTTTCAGCAAACTTTTTCACAAGAGAGTCAAAGGTTATATCTTTAAGATTTCCATTTGCTTGTAAAGACTCAAGATAATTGGAGTAAGTAGGATAGAGTGCCTTGAGAAAAGCAATAAGAGGGATATCCAGCTCAACCTTAGTGGATTTGATATCATGCATTATGGATTTTACTTCAGATGCAAGAGCAAGAGGATCATTATTTTTCAGTTCAAGAGTGAAGAGTTTAATCATGAGCTGAACAACTTCAAGTGCAGAATGTGAGTCATAGAGTTCTTTGAGCTTTTGTAAAGCTTCAAAGGCAGTTGAATATGATGAAATATGGCGACTTACTTCTTCATTTACAGATGCTGCGATTAATGCATATGCTTTGTTGTTCTTGTTATCCCAAATGACGAGCTCTTTCTCTGATGTAGGCTGTACTGGGTCATTGTCTCCTTCTCCGACACACACTCCCTTCCACAACTCATTGAAGATGAGGGTGTGTTTTATCATCCGGGACCATTCAGGATAGTTCTCCTTGCCAGTGAGAACTATTCCTACCATAGAGATGATTGAATGCATTCTGTAAAAAAAAAAATACTTCTGCTAATAAAAAAAAAAAACCTCTGCTGATATACAGTGAAATTGCATTCAAAAAGGCATTCTCAAAGGATTTCAAATCTCTTCCTTACGCTACAACTTTATGCATTATATTTTCTTCAAATCCCTCTAATAAAAGCATCCAGAATAATACCAGCTGTTCATCCATACATAACTTCAATACTTACAAGATTATCTGAATACTTATTGCAATGATGCAAACTCGGTTTCACCTTATACTTATTACAATGATACCATAATAATAGCAGAAGGCTGAGGCCAAACCTACGCTCTAATTCTTCCACTTTCAGCCAAAGAACACCCAACTGGAGTATGATCTTACCCGGATGTGGATGAAGACCCACGTTGAAGAAGCGCCTTCCCACTGGGTAAGGCTGAGAGCCACAATTCTGCAACCAAACAAATTGTAGATAACAATCCACTGCCGGACTCTAAGGTAGAAACGGTAAAGACTTATGAGAACTAGCGATGGAAAGACTGTCGTTTCCAATAATACATAGAATAACTAGTGTGAGAGCAAACCACAATATCCACCCTGAGCCATGAATGCACTGGTACCCACGGCGCAAGCAAATCAGTCGATATCATATTCAATTTCACTCACCGCATACTTCCTCTATTGAGATCCTCTTTTAAAAAAAATGAAAGAGCTGGGCTTTAAATACCACACAAGAATGGCGCAGCTCACGGTAAAGCCAGAGGACCTTAGGTTTACACAGGACTCAATTGCGATCAAGTTTAGAAGCCGAGGAGTTTACAACGATGAACGTTGTAAAACGCAAGGGCATACTCTGGTGCTTAGACAATAGGCGCCTTTGGGTATTCAGCTCCCTCAAAACGATTACGAAGAAAAGGTGCCTGATTTTGTTGAAACTATGATCTTCAACGACACAAACGCTGTGATCACAACAGGCAGGTATGCTTCAAGAGAAGAGGCAACGCGCAAAGGGAATGTGATTAATGAGATTGGATGGTGGTATAAGGCTTGGTTCCACACTCATGTTGCCACTGCGTTGAAGAGAGGCAAGTTTGTTGAGTATGTGCCTGCTCGGGAGTATCACCATCGGCACACCAGATCCTTGTATTGGGAAGGCGGAGGGATAATAGACAGAGATATCAAGTTTTTCCTTGATAAAATTCTATGGAAAACATTCTACGCCCTTGACTTCTCTCCAGAGCGCCCTCCGCGATGTCTGTGTTAGCTGCAAAGCCAACGGACTCTTTCACCACGAATATTCCAATGAGCATTCAACAGGAAATGGATAGCAGATGAGCTTGCGGCAGAGGCAGCGCTGGAAAAGGCAGCGCGTTATGGTCAGAGGTGAGTTTTCAACGGAACCAGCTCACCAGAATCCGGCAGGTCGAACAGTCGCAGCATGTCAGTGGACAGAACGACAGAGGCAGAGCAGAACAGTGGACAGAACGACAGAGGCGTTTGAGGACAGAGCTCAGGCCTGCGTACAGCCCATAGTAGCAAAAATGAAGGGAGTTACAACTATTTTAGAACTGGCTCTGATACCATGTCAGGCCAGGCAGTAACTCTCCAAGGGCAGAAAAAACTGATTGGTGTGTTTATTCCATAGGTATGTTATTGTTTTATACATTAGGAGTGATTGTTCAGTTCATCTTTTGATGACTGTTCACATTCCTGATTTATTTATTTTACAAATTCCCCAATCATGAAGATTAGGTGTCAACAATCATCAAGCTAATGTGTAGGGTTGATGATTGGTTGGCTGTCCAAAATAGGAGAAAAGTTTTGTCCTATGGGGTTACGCATTTTGATGGGTAACAATGTTATTGATTAAATTCTAATCACATACCCTCATACATGATAGAATCCAATGGAAATACTACAGTCCCATCAATTCTAAAATCCTGAAAACCGTAAAGTCTACTAATTTTGAATGAGATATGAAATTCGATTTTCTCCATATGAAATCCAATGAGGTTGAAACTACTCTCAAACATCCTGGAACAATTCATGGTAATGTTAAAAATCTAAGTAAAAGGATAAAAAGGAAAGATAAAAAAAATGTCAATCTTTACTTTAAAAATTTAACATTACCATTAGGGAGCACCTTGGGAGTGCTCTTCTTGGCTCTGCGAGCATCCTTATGAGCATCGTGCTTCCAAATTGGCAAGAAGCATGCCAAAATGTTCATGATAGTAACATCAGGTAGGTACTTCCACACAGGTCTAAGCGTATAGACGTGTGGAAGTCATCCAAAGTGTTGAATTTTGTAGCTATGGTCGGTCTTCGTAATATTCTTTTGTAATTAGAATATTGAAATATGAATTATATTTGCAAAAGAAAATTTATATGAAGCATGTTCTTCATGCTTGCAAGAAAAAAAATTATTTATTTGTATGCTCTTTAAGAGCAGTAAAATGAAAATTTAAATTTGTATTTCGCCTCCACACTAACCAAGTTGGCCCTCCAAGGATCAAGTCGGCCTACCCAAGAGACGTGCCACTTTGCATGGACAAATCACTATAAATAGAATCTATTCGCTCTCCTCCAAAGACATAATTTGGATCTGATCTGAGGCAAGATAGCTCGTTGATCTAAGGCAAGATAACTTGTGTTTCTAAGGCATACCTTTTGTGGAATAGCTCGCATTTCTGAGGCATACTATCCATGGAATAGTGCGCAAGTCTGAGCCTAATTACCTATGGAACCATGCGCAAGTCTGAGGCTACTTCTCTGTGCTTTTGTGTGAGTGCCTGAGGCCTATATCTCCTGCAGTCCTATGCGAGTCTGAGAACTATAGCTCCTACGGATCTAAGGCTTGTATCTCCTGTGTTTCAGTGTGGATTTGAGGGTTGTATCTCCTATGTTTTAGTGTGGATCTCTGAGATATATCTTTGTGATACAAGTGCGAAGGGTCTGAGGTTTAGCACAGAACTAAGGCATCATCTTTATGTCATATATATGGGATATAGTGCGCATTCTGAAGCAGAGAAATAGGATGTGTTTCAGCCTCTCTTGGAGTTCCTATATCTCTGTGGTATAGTGCGAGTTTGAGGCAAACTTGAAGGACGTTTTCGCAAAACTTCTATGGACTGAATTACGGAGGGCTGACTTGGTCTTTGGAGGTTCGTCATCTTGTTGACTTTGATGTATCTCTTGTTGCATTGATTTTGTAAGGAAAAGGTTGGTTGAGTTTTTCCCCTTAGTGGGTTTTCCCAAGGTAAAACTTTGTGCTCCTTGTGTGCTTGTTTCTTTACTATATGGTTGATGTCTTTTGTGTAAATATTGAATGATGGAGCTAATGAATAAGAATGTAAAAGGATCATAATCATCAAAGATAGTCATCAATTATGAAGACTCCTTAAAACTCAACTTGGTATCAGAGGGATGGGTGAGACTGAGTAGTAGCCAGCCTAGAAACCCTAAAGAGGGATGGGTGAGGACTAGCCAGCCTAGACACCCTAAAGACCAATCCTATAAGACGAAACACTGAGGTTCCTTGATTAAATAAAATTACAATCTGCTGGTATAGTCAAATGTTTGAAAAAGGTTGAAAAAGTCTTATGTCCCAGACCTTCAAGCATATTACAGATAGGCAGAAGTCTCTATTGTATAAGACTCAGTAAATCTGGAAGGTGTTACGAAGAACCTCAGAACTGTTGATTTCTGGTAGCATCGGGTGTGATCTAAGCCACAAAATTTGCATGGAAGCTTGGACACATGTATTCCACAATACCCAAAAATCGTTTTCGCAAATTCCACCTAGAATCAGTTTTATTAAAATAATTACTTATTTTTAATGGGTGCCTAAGTCTAAACTTGGGAAATTAAAATAATTAAAGGGTATTAATCTAACTGTGGGTAAAACTTCTAGAAGAAGACGAGGATCAAGCCAAAATGATCTGAGTTATTGATTAGGATCTAATCTGGGTCGTTGATTCTCAACAGAAGGATTATAAGAGGAGGCTTGATGGGCATTTGAAAAACACATCGAGTGGAGATCAAAAGATCGAATTTCTGAAGCACAGCGGTTGTCGGGAAGAGAATTCAAAGTGATTTTTTGCAGTGAGGGGTAGGGATAGTTCGAGTTAGAGATTTCCCCTGATCCTAGAATACTCAGCAGAGAAGGCAGAGAGAGATCCGAGAGAGGCAGCGCAAAGACTAAGTTGGCTAGCATAGGTTGACGCAAAGGCAACACAATGCCTTGAGGAGGTCCTTATTTTTGCCAGAGGAATCGATTTCTGAAGCTGGAAGCCGGGGTGTGAGACCGAGAGGTGGAAATCGAAGTTCCTGGGAGGCAAATCAATCAGCAAAGGGAGTGACGCTGTCCCTAAACTCTATGATGCTTGGCTAACGCAGAGGCAACGCAGAGACAGCAAGGGGCAAGCCATTTTGTGGCTGGATCAATCGGGATCGTCTGTGATAGTGTGAGGTACTTCTCACTATTTTTTTGTCAATGATATTCTCTACACTAGATGGCCAGCAAGGCATCCAGAGATTGTATTCAGAAACCATTGCTTAATAATAAAACCCTCAACTGTTGCACCAATTTTCCCACATTGGGTTTTTCCGGGGACTTTTGTCCAAAAACAACGGTGTAATGTGTTGTGTATTTCTTTCTTGCTCAGTTTCTTGCTTTCGCTTATAATTTAATTGGTGAAGACTGCAGTGTATTAGTTTTGCTGTTTACTATAGGAAACAGTAAATAATTTGTTCAGTAATTAACAAATAAAAGGAACTTAATCAGTTGTTGCAGTGGTGATTCAAGTAATCGAATTTTCACAAGAACCATACCTCAAGACCCTTAAAAGATTTGAGATTGTATTTAAGGAATAAGGTCAGCCTACGTTCTGATTGTGAAGCTAAAAGATGTCTATGATTGAATTATGCTCTATGCAAAGTCAATTCTCTGTGCTAGACCGAAAGGGTTTCAGATGATTCTCTGAAGATTGGTGGTGAGAGCGAATATGTTTAAAAGAGCATTAGCATTGAAGCATTATTTGAAAAAGTTTGCAATGGTCGAAAGATACAATACCTTAGAAAATTATATACGATCTTATGAAGAGAAGCCATCTTGATATGTTATAAATTGCTCCAAAGCATACCCTGATGGTCCTAATTGGGCAGACATGAGGCCAAGTTCCTTTCCAAAAGTACAGAATTTGTTACCTGGACTGATGGAGCCGAATCAATTCAGAAATCAATGTAATGTCACAGTCAAAGGATGTCTACTCTATTCATAAGAGAAGGACAAAATGCAAGGAGCCAACCTGATTGATTTGGGAAGACGACCTGGCTGATATTGGTACATATCTTTATAATCCCCATGAGTTTGTTAGGCCAGAAATTCAAAATTGCAAATCTGAAGTTGGACATATCAGGTATATGTATTGTCATAATTCTTTTGAAAGCTCTGTCTTGACATATCTGATGTAGGACTCCTTGAGTCAGACATGAAAAAGTTCATCTTGCAAGGTAAAATGACATTATTGTTGTAGTCTCACAAGTAAAATTTGAGACCTGTATGATGATATTGTAAAGCATGTACAGAAGCATCATATGAAATTATTTAAAAAGGGTCAAGTCCTCCTTCAAGTTTTGAAGGCAAAAGGCATTCTCAAAAAGATAAGCTTGTTAAGATTTGAAGAAACTTGAAAGCTTGTATGCAAGAATTGAATTGTTGAAGATCTGAAGCGACAAGTATCAAATTTTTGGAATATTGTCCTTATAAATTATCACAAAGTAGTTTTGCACTGGCATGAAGAAGAGTTAAGCACTAAAAGGATCTCTCAAGAGAGACGTGTAATTGGCAGAACTTATGTGTTTAAGTTGAGAGGCTCAAATCCAGTAATGTTGAAGCAATACTCAAGTATGACGGGTATTTGAATATTGGCATGGTGAAATTTACTCCTTGCACATTGCAAGTCGATTATTGCTACTACAATGATTTGAAGAAGTCAAGCCATTTGACTGAAGATGATTGATCTATGACATGTCAAATTTAGGGTTTGTAAATGTCAATTTTTCAGTGTTGTATGCTTAACATAATCACTTATTCCAAATCTTCTTTGATTAGCAATCAATTTCCAATATAATTCAATCTTCCAGCAACAGAAAGCAATTGTAGATAGAACAGTAAATCAAATGCACAATAGAAGACAGCCAAGAACAATAGAGACACAGGATTTGGTCAAAGACCAGGGAAAGAAGCCCACTAGGGGGGAAACACTATCCCAATTCTTCTTCTATTGGATTGTCATCAAATGTTCAACAGAGAGATACAATATCCAAGTACATCAACAATGAGTCAAAGGTCAAAGCCTTGACTATCCAAACTGATCATCGAATATCCAATCAAAGATGAACCCAAAAAGTCAACTCTGGTCAAAACTCAAATTTGCAAATTCTGGTCAAAGTCAACACCAGTATCAGCAGCCCTAACCAGTCCTGGTCAATGGTCATATCAGCCTCCAAAAGGTTCGATCAACAAGTCAAAATAAGCAGCTGCCTCTGTTCAGGCAAACCTGGTCAAATCAGCCTTCAAATTCTCGGTCAAAAGAGAGAAAATCACTATTCAGATCTACAGTCAAACCTGCAGAAAACCTTGGTCAACTAGCTCAAAAAAGTTTGGTCTTCCTCCCAAACAATGCGGCCTTCCAAAACAGAGATAATTTCAAAGTTTCCAAGTCAAAGTGAACCCAAGTCAAATGAAGTCAACACTCGTCAACGTTGTCCCAACAGAAAGTCAATGAACCAAACAGAAAGCTTTCCGTCCCTTCACATGTATGAGATCAGACCTGCAATTTCAGATGTAGTATGAACCAATCAAGAGAAGAAATGTGTGTGAAGTGATGTCTCCAAATGATGTGACATGTGGTCTATTTATATGTGGTTGAGGAGGTGGATTTTCCTTGCCCAAGCGAAGATGTGGGTTTCACATTAAAAACAAATTTTTCCTTGTGCAAATTAAATTATTCCAAGGGCTAGTAGGGTCTCCAAAGGATAAGGAAAGCTTCCCAAAGGAAGGAATTTCTCCCTAAGCCACCAAATTTCAACAGTAAACCCTGGTATACTAAGGAGTTTTGAAAAACCCTAGGGTTCATGAATAAAAACTTAGGATCGAACATTTTGCTGAAAGTAGAAACCCTAGCCTTTGCAAGGAGGAATTGGCATCAAGATGATCGTGTGAATAAGGTGCAAGATGGATGCAACAAGTTTAAAGATCAAAAGGGAGTTGATATTCTTCTCAAAGATAAGCATTTTGTATCTCTCTTATTTTATTATGACTACTGTTGTTCATTTTACTAGTAGTTAGTCTCTTGTTCTTGAATTCTTTGATTGGTTGTGATTATTCTTCCTTGGCTTCCTAATGAGGATTGCAGGTACATAATGAAGGTTGCCAAAGCCTTCACAGCAGATGGAAGAACAGAGCAAAGTGGTGACAAAGAGACTCTTTGTGTTGAGAGATATTGTAATGGACAAGATCTGGATCCAGAGGGAGCAGAATGCCTTATGATTGGATGGCATAAATTCAAAGCGAAAGATTATCTCAGCAAGAGGAAAGAAGGCTATGGAGGGACATCTTGTCAAGTACACTTCTGTAAAGATCGTATTTCTCAATGAAAGAAGTGAACTACCTCAAGATAATGAGGTACATGAAGAAGTCCTACACTTGTAAGTAGAAAGAAGGCTTTGTACAGGCTCCTCAGAGTTGATGCACTTGGATTGGTGGATCAAGGTTGATCCTACGTGTTGCACGAAACTTCTAAGAACCTAGCGTTTTGGGCCATACCCATACCTAAAACTCCCAAACTCGACTGAAACTCGACCATCATGTAATCATCTATGAGACTTAATATAGACTTGGTTTTCCTTCTAAATTGTCATCTATGGGTCTTATTCCCTTTGTACTTGCAAGATAAGGTGTTATTCACTTATTTATAACCTTATATATATATATATATATATATATATATATATATGATGTTTCAGTCAGCGTTTCGGATGATGTTTCCATTTTTGGGAGGCGACATTTCGAAACGTACCCGTTTCGGAAACACCGAAATGTTTCGACGTTTCGTGCAACTTAGATCCTACATGATTTGTTGATGGAAGCAGAAAAGCTCATATGTCAAAGGGAGTTGCATTGACAAAAAGATTTGCTCTAGTCAAAGAAGTCATGGTCTCTCAAAGAACCCTGGCTCAACTTCAAATAGTGATGAACCTCGGAATTCTAGATGAAAGATCTTGACTAGATTGCTGATAGCACCTATGACAAAGGGAAGCAAATCGAGATTGCTATGGCAGGATCTATTTCAAGGGGAATACCGAAATAGGATGATGGATCAAGAAAAGGATATAAATCAGCTTATCATTGAGCCAAGGGATGTAGCTTAACATGTGTTGAAGTACCAAGATGTTACAGGTCATGGCACAGTCAATTCAGTTGCAGGGCAAGGAGTGTAGAAAACAAAGGAAGTTTGTATATTGCTTTTGATTGGGCTCTGATCTCGTGGATGAGTAGGAAGCAAGTCATTTGTTGCACTCAAAGGCCAAGTATGTTGCAGTTTGAAAGGTGAACTATGAAGCAGTATGATTATAGCTTGCAGGACTAGTTGATCAGGTGCAGGTAACAGCATGATGATGAGTCAAGGCACCTTGAGATCTAGTATCTCTACATCCGTGACATGGTACAGATAAGATCGATAACACTCAAACATATGTCCAGCGATGAGCAAATCGCTAGTATTTTGACCAAGTCGTTGCCCAGGGAGAAGTTTGTGTACTTCAAAGACAAGTTGGGGCTTGTGGAGATTACCCCTCTCATTAAGAGGGAGTGTTGATTTGATACCAGAATGGATGGACATTCTCCCAGTACGGAGAATGGGTCCGACAGGCTCAAAGTTATCAACAGGTAGAGTTAAGTGAATGCCTCTTGGAGGAGATCTAATCACACACCAAGAAAGGGTGTAGTGAGGTTTCTAGACTCGATCACACAACGGGAAGGGTGTAGTGAGGTCCTTCAGCATCTGGACACGATCACCAACTAGGGAAGGGTTATGTGAGGTCCTGGACCTAATCACACACCGAAAGGGTGTAGTGAGGTCCTTCCAGCATCTAAACCGATCACCAACCAGGAGGGGTTGAGTGAGGTCTTGGCCCAGAGTGCTCATCAAAAAGGGTGAGTGAGTGCTAGCTAGTTGAGATCCCTGCATTTTGCCCTCGGAGAGGCCAAGGGGACCGATCACTTTGGAAGAGTGAGTCCTGATATGATGATGACATTGCCATGGGTTTGGTACCGCCCTATATATGGCCACTAGCAGAAATGTTAATGGTAGACGATGATGTTGATGATAATATGATGTTGATGTAGGTCAAGGGCTTTGACCTAGATCATGAATGAATTATACCTTTCCTTAGAGAGATCATGTATACAGAGAACATTTGGATAGTCATTATGAATACCTCCCTAGCTAAGAGGGAGTGTTGAATTTTGTAGCTATGGTCAGTCTTCATAATATTCTTTTGTACTTGTAATATTGAAATATGAATTAATTTGCAAGAGAAAAATTTTATGAAGCATGTTCTTCATGCTTGTAAGAAAAAGAAAATATTTATTTGTATGCTCTTTAAGAGTGGGAAAATGAAAATTTAAATTTGTATTTTGCCTCCACAAGACCAAGTCGGCCCTCCAAGGATCAAGTCGGCCTGCCCAAGAGACGTGCCCCTTCACATGGACGAATCACTATAAATAGAGCCTATTTGCTCCTCCAAAGACACAATTCGTATCTGATCTGAGGCAAGATAACTCATTGATCTGAGGCAAGATAACTCGGATTTCTAAGGCATACCTTCTATAGAACAACTCGCATTTCTGAGGCATACTATCCATGCAACAATGCGCAAGTCTGAGGCTACTTACCTATGGAACCATGCACAAATTTGAGGCTACTTCTCTGTTTTTTTTTTGCGCAAGTCTATGTTGAAGAATCTAGGGCATTCAAAAATTAGAATGATTCTTCGATACATGATAACAATTTGTGAAGAATTTTTACAATTTATCTTAGCTTGACGTTTCATTCATTATTAGTGTGTGTTTTTACTTCATCAAACTGCTATCAAAAACAAAAAAGACAAGAACACAAACGTTTGGCTTTCTGCCTGGGCCAAAACCTCTCCCTCTTGGAGAGGAAAACCCACGCAAAATTCTTCTTATAGAGACTCCATTGATGAATGCCAAGACCATGACCCTTGACACAATCTGCCTCTCCAAGACCAAGACATCAATCCTCATCTTCATCACTGCTGAGATCTTCATCATTGCTTTACTGCTGCATTATGGAGACTCTTACTTCTTCTGCATTATTACTGCACCATGACTGCTCCAGAGATTACCACCGATGCAATCTCTATACTTTCATCGAGAACACGATCTTCAAATACAAGATCATAACTTGTGTCTGCACCTCATTGTAGATTGAGATGATGTATAACATTATGAGATCATGATCCTCGTTATCATCATTGTGCCGAGACTATGGTTATTACTGCTCCTTGTAGCATATCAAGACTGCATCATACTAGATCTGAGTACTGTCATAGCTATTGAGACTGTATGTCTCCTTTATCCAGGTATGCCGAGAATCTCTTAATCATCACCGAAAACCTATTTCATAATCAGTGTTATGTCAAGACTGTAATATATATAGGAGACTGAGAAAACACTCAAAGTGATCTTATTGAGACAGCGAGGACAGACTCATTCACATGGATATCGAGACTGTGATGGATACTGTGCACCGAGATTACTGTGACTTCGTCTTTAATTTCACCAATACTGTAGCCAAGTATATCACTGCGCTGGGATCTGCTTAGGGTATGCCAAGATCATTAGCTATGCTGTTGTGATACATCCAGACAGATCCGTATACCAAGATTACATGTGCCAAGACAGAGATGCTGAAATTGTCATCACAGAAATATATCTAGCCCAGATCACATGTCAATATTGTGTCTATATCCGCATTCTTCTCTACTCTATCCATCTGAGAACTTCACCTTCAAATCACAGGTATGCCGAGAGTAGATTAGCCCGGGTTCTTCTGCACCTTATACCCAACTGAGGTAGCAGTTGAACCCTAGATTTATCTCTCCATTTGTGCAGATCTCTGCTCCTTTAATCACCCAAAAATTCAGAGAGAAACAATGCGAGTTTCTTCTTGTTCTTTCTGCGCTGACCCTCAATGGGTATTTATAGTGGTTTGTGCCACATCTTTGAGCCGACATGATCCCATGAACCCACATGTCATTTCCTTGAGCCGACATGACTTCCATTTATGCATTTAATTCATTTTTGGAGCCAACATTAAGATTTCTTTGTTGTTTTGCTTGCAGTCTTCGGTGGGCTTGCTTTTGAGGTATTGATCTTGGTCTTGGAGGGTTGTTACACAACTTTGAGGACTTGTATACATTTACATAGGCTCATGAAGAGCTTTCATTACATGACATGACCCTTTGACAAATAAATCAAATCCTAAAGACATCAAGAAGAAGTCTTTGACCTAATTACACTTCTTGCTCATGAAACCTATGAAGCAAGATATACAAAAATATTTTATTACATCATTTACAAATATCATGTCATTATGAAGGCCTATATCTCCTTCGGTCCTATGCAAGTCTAAGGCCTATAGCTCCTGCTGATTAGTGTGGATCTGAGGCTTGTATTTCCTGTGTTTTAGTGTGGATTTGAGGCTTGTATCTCCTGTGTTTTAGTGTGAATCTTTGAGGTATATCTTTGTGATACAAGTGTGAAGGGTCTGAGGTTTAGTACAAAACTAAGGCATCATCTTTATGTCATATATATGGGATATAGTGCGCATTCTAAAGCAGAGAAAGAGGATGTGTTTCGGCTTCTCATGGAGTTCCTATATCTCTGTGGCATAGTGCGAGTTTGAGGCAAACTTGAAGGACGTTTTCGCAAAACTTCTGTGGACCGAATTGTGGAGGGTTGACTTGGTATTTGGAGGTTCGTCATCTTGTTGACTTTGATGTATCTCTTGTTGCATTGATTCTATGAGGAAAAAGTTGGCAGGGTTTTTCCCCATAGTGGATTTTCACAAGGTAAAACTTTGTGCTCCTTGTGTGGTTGTCTCTTTATATGGTTGATGTCTTCTGTGTAATTATTGGATGATGGAACTAATGAATAAGAATGTAAAAAGATCATAATCATCAAAGATAATTATCAGTTAAGAAGACTCCTTAAAACTCAACACAAAGGACATTTAACCTTAGCAATTACTTTAATTAAAGGAATTATCTATGTTGCAGGAAACATGCCCCCCCTTTCCCTGTGAGCACTAACCCCGTATCGGTACAGAAACCCAAGCTTAAACATGTTTCACTTTATTGAAACATGTTTCAGGCACCATACCCCACATTTCAACATCTGTATGGAACGTGTGGGGTGGTACAACATGCTTGTGTGGCATATCTGGGGCAAACACAAAACGTTTTAAGAAAACAATGGTTTATGAGTGGGGCAGCGTAATATACAACCTTATGTTGAAGAATGGAACTAGTGTTGGTCTTCATAATTAAATTTGAGTCATAATCTAATGTATTTGTCAAAAGAAAGAAAAACAAATTTTATTATTATAGAAGAAATTGACTTATTAAAGCATGGGTTTCATGCTTGGGTCAACTATTAATAGGTTAAAGCCTCCATTGTGGGCTTCTAAGGTTTATGTCAAGAGTCCTTGTCCATGTCATCATGTAAAAGACCCTTATTGGGATTTGTTTATCAAGAAAGAAATATATTTTGATAAATTGAGTCATTTAGGCGTCCTCCACCAAGTTGGCCTCAAACAGGAGCCAGAAAAAACTATAAATAGGCAGCTACTCGACCTCATTTGGACACTCACTCACTCAAGTTCGATCTACAATTTGAAGAAGAGAAAAAGGTGTGAAAAGGCAAGAAGAGAAGAAGAAAACCTAAAGTGAAGAAGGAGAAACCCTAGCGAAGGAAGAAGACCATTTTATCTTGTCTCTATCTTACATGTGTGAAGAAATTGAAGCCGCAGGAGGGCCTAACTTGCAGGGCTGCAGTATGGCCGAAATTCTGAAGTTGGGGGGCAAAATTTTGAAGCTAGGAATCCAAAATTCTGACTTGAAGTTGGGTTAAAGCAGTGTGACAAAAGTTGACTTCTAGTATTTGGTTCATCATTTTGAAAGGTTGACTTGGTGGAGGAGGAAGGTTTTTTGGTTTGGTCTAAGGTCTTTAATTATCTCAAGTTTGATTTGAATCTACTAGTGGAAGAGATTGACCAGGTTTTCCCCTATATAGTGATTTTGGCCTTCGTTGAGTGCCTACTTCTGGTGTTATTGATCTTCATGCTTTTGATTTGATGATTGCTTGATGAGAAGAAAATAAAGAACATAAAGAAAGCTAATAAGAACATAAGAATATCACAAGTAATTGTCAACATAAGAAAATCTTTTTGCCTTTCTGATTTTCTAACACTCTAGGGCCCTACTATGCTATGCAATTAATGGTAATGTTATGAATATGATGTAAAAGGATGAAAATGAAAGATAAAGTAAAAGAATGTTTGAGAGTGGTTCCAACCTCCTTGGATTTCATGTGGAAAAAGTAGAATTTTAGATCTCACTCAAAATCTAGCAAGCTTACAAGCTTAACAAACTTTAGGATTTCAAGATTGGGGGCATTGCAACATTTCCATTGGATTATGTCATGTATGAGGGTATCGAACTAGCATTTAATGAAGAACACCAAGTCCTCTATGCACCTTGATGTTAGTGGCATTGATTGTTGAACTCCTCTATCATGACCCTAGTAAAAGTGTACCCAACACTCAAACAAAATTTTGATTTGACATGTCAAGCATTTTCTATCTTATTTTAATGCTTAGAGTATAATATTCATGATGAGGATCCCAATATAGACATGACTTTCTTGGGCCTTGGGCCTTGGCACGCTCATTTATTCATGAAATTGTATCTATATTCTAAATTATAATGTTAAAACTTAAATACTTTATTTCAAAGTTTGAGTATTCTATATATATATATATATATATATACACACACACACACACAATTTTTAAGGGACCATGTTTATAGCACGTTCCCATTTCAAATACATGTTTCAGTTTCCCCATACCATGCAACTTAGATATTGCTATATTCTTGATGTCCTAACTTATCCCACCCCTAGATCATAAATCTAGAGTGTATATATACTTTTGGGTGGCCTCAAAAGGGGATTTCTCTTGTTGTTTCTACGCTTTTTTCTCCACTTTTCATATCTGAAGCTACAGGACAGCAAGCAGATTTACACAGTACAGACCCTTATCAAAGGTACAATTCAAGAATATACTAGGCAAGAACATTCGTTAATCGCTCATTTGGGTTCATAATAATTAAAATATCTTGAGCTGTGAGTGATTTTAGTTGTTGGTCTCCATTATTTTCGAATATCATTTCAAGATTGCCATAATTTATATTAACTACTATCTTCATCCTAGACTCCATTATTAGGCACTAGTCTACTAATCTCTTGGGTGAAGCATCTTGTGTGTAGGGAAATCTCCCATAGCCCTTTAATAGGAGTTTGGCTTAAAGAGTAGGGACTCATGCCAAGGCAATAGTGGGCACTTGTTCTGTGTTCCATCTTAGAGTCTTGTGACGACCTTGACAGAGACCGCTAACATTGATGGTAACAGTCCCCAACCATGAAAGTGCTTGACAGCAATGTTGCACATTCTCGAGCAATATAACATATGACCATTGTGGCTTATTATCACTCAAGCAATTTCAGAGAATTCAATCAGAAATTAGAAACGCATGTTTGTCCTGATAATTTGGATATAACACATTATTGATAGAATCTTGGTGCTATAACAGGGAACAATCACAGAGTACCAATAGGATTCGTAGTGCCACACCACCCTCCTTTTCATTTTTCTTTTTTCTTTTTTCTACTTTTTTTTTGCCTGCATGCCTAGAAAGCATTTCCCAATTGGAGTGATGTTTCTCAATTTTACAAATACCTAGGATTCTCCCCACAAGAATCCTTTCTGAATTTGGAACTCTTCAAACCCAGAATAAATCAGACCCAGGTGCACTGGACTCTAGTGCCAGATCTGGTAACCTTGGTTGCAAAGTCATTTGTCGAATCACTTCTACACAAAACCACATGTTTTCTCAATTTCCCCTCCTGCAAGATTTCCTAAAGAAATAAAGGCTAGCCAAGTCAAAGCTAAGTTAATGGTAACATAGATGCATTGTAATGCAATGCAAATAGTAACACTTATTTTCGTTGTGTTCTAAATTCAAGGAGATTGGTCAAGACTTCCCCATAGGAAACAAGTCCAGTTGTAAAAGTCATTTCATGGAAGGCAATAGAGAATAAAAGACAAAAAGAACAGAATTTTATTAATGTCCACTCATGACCAAAGAAAGGCCAATTGAACTCACGAGTATAGTCAGTACAAGTAACATAGATGAGGTTCTTAAATGTTAATATCGTTGCAAATCAAGAACAAGGTTGCTAAACCCTATAGGAAACAGCCCCTATTAAAATGGCATTTTACAGCTTGCAACAGAGACCATTAAAGTAAGGATAAAACTGAAAAAGTCGAGTCCATAGAAAATCTAAAAACATATCAGGTTACCCACTATAAGATACAGAATAATCATGATTCTGAAATGTACAGCCAATCCAACACTCTTATAAAATGCTATGGAGGATGTAGAAAGTTGAAACAGATTAAAATGAGCAAGCATAAAGCCTACAGGCAGAAAAGTCCCTTGGAAAGCACAGTGCTTGGATAACAGCCTAGAACGAAACTAAAAATGTAAAGAAACAAGAAATCAAATGGTATTGTACAATGTATTCTTCAATAATTTCCTCATCTGTATGTTAAAAGCATGAAGAACTCAGTTATTGTCACAACAATTTGCTCTCACTAGGGTAAATGTTTTCTGAGAAATAGACACTGAAATTGCTTAAAACATTTTCCTTAATCAATTTTTGGAATCAAGAAAAGAATTCCAGGCATAAAAGGAAAAGCAAAATGCGTAGATATTTTAAAAGTATAATCAATCAAAGAGAGTGAATTTTCATTTTACCTCTGCCAAAAGCTCTTCCTTCGTAACAGGATACCGTAATTCTTTTCCATAATTTAGAACAAGCCTCCGTAGACCCTGAAAAAATAAAAACTCATGAGCAACTGTTATGCTTAAACAAATCTAAGAAATAATTAATGATGTAACCTGTCCATTCAAGGCATTGTATTCTATTCTACCAAGGTCCAAAACTAGTAATATGAACTAATTCCAGAGAGATGAATTCTTAACTAACATGACATAGCAAGAGATAATTTACAAAAGGAAGGAGGAAAGGATGTTTATGGGAAATAGAAAAACATTATTCATTAAGTCAATTTTCAAAACTGAGGATTATTGACCTCACTTTATCATTCCAGTTTTTTGACACCAGCAGTGGGCAGCAATGCCCATTGAGCTCCTGGAATTTCTTGCGAATGACCACAGATCATCTCAATTATACATGTTTCTCCCCACCCTCCCTTGCAGACCGAAGATCCCCACCCAAAAAAAAAAGAAAATATCAGCATACAATGTTTTGCAGCTCAAAGAATAAAAGATTTTGGTGGACAACTGCTACTCTCTGATGGAAAGCTTGCCAATACTTTGACAGACAACTAGTGAACTCAAGTGTTCCATCCAACTGTGTATGCCACGAGCATATTTAATGATCATGTAAGCATTGATCTAATATATTAGAAAACATAATCACCGAGTAGCTAAGGCTAGTAAGCTATCACTGCCATGATCTTCGTATAAGTATGTCTAATTTCAGATATTCATTAAGTCAATTTTCAAGACTGGGGATTATTGACCTTGCTCTATTATCCAGGCCTTTTGACACCAGCAGTGGAAAGCAGTGCCCATTGAGCTCCTGATTTCTTGTGAATGACCACAAACCATCTAAATTATACATGTTTCCCCCCACCTGCAGACCAGAGAGATGCCCCCAAAAGCAAGATAATCTCAGCATACAATGTTTTGCAGCTCAAAGGATCAATCATCAAAGCTTTTGGCAGACAACCAGCTACATTCTGGTGGATAACTTGCTTATACTTTGGTGGACAACTATTGAACTCGTGTTCCATCCAATGATGCATAGCATAAGCATATCTTACGATAATATAAGCATTGATCTAATATATTAGAAAACATAATCACCTAGTAGCTATGGGAAGTAAGTTAAAACTGACATGATCCTAGTATAAGCATGTGTGATTTGTAGAAGACAATTATCAAACAACTGAGAGACTATTTCTGGTGGGAGATTAAGTGGGACAGCCTTAAGCATGGCAGCAACCTGATTTATGTACCAAGTTTGTGAATGAAAGGAGATCTGCAATTTGGGTGAACTTGCTTGTTTACAATTAAATATAGCTTGTATACAAAAAAAATTTGGGAGATCCATCAAGCACTCCCTTGTTGTCGTGTACCTAGGGTGGATAAGATGAGATACCCAGGGAGGTACTCAAAAGGGGGGGTAATAATAGATAGGTAAACACAGTGTGTGAAAGGAAATTGTAAGAAGGCTTACTAGAAGGTTCCACCTAGGGAGGATAATATGGGGTACCTAGGGAGGCACCCAAGGGGGATGATAATAGATAGGTGGACACATAATGTGAAAGCAATAATTGTAAGAAGGCTTACTAGAAGGTTCTTTCACTAGAAAGTTCCTAAGGCCATATACACAGAATTAAAGAATTAGAAGCAATGTAATGAGGTGTGTTGTGAAGTATATTGTAATTGTAGCAAGCAATGCTTATGGAGTGAATCACTCCTTAAGGAGTACTTAATGGCATAACCCTACCTCAAGGGATTTCTCTACAGTCTTGTGTTCATTCTTCTGATGTTTATTGTGTAGATCTGTTACATCATTCTCAAGTTAATGTCTATCTTATATTTTGCGATCTATTTAGTTACACAACACTTGTTGTATGTGCCTTGCATGTGTTAAAATTGGGTAGCACCAAGGGTACTCTGACATGTCCTTGGTGCTAGGCTTGTGATAGAAAAACACCCACAAAGTGAGTGTGTGGGCTTTGCATCCAAAGTTCGGGGTTTTGGACCCAAAGTGAGTGGACTTGGAACCCAAGGGCTTCCTAAGGGACCTAAGGACAAATATAAATATGGAGCCAATGGAGAGGTCCGAGACAAGAAGCATAAAAGACAATTCTTCTTGTGTGGTATTGAGGTACTTTCACATATCCTTGGTGCTAGGCTTGTGAGAGAGAAACACCCACAAAGTGAGTGTGTGGGCTTTTCACCCAAAGTTCAGGGTTTTGGACCCAAAGTAAGCAGGCTTGGAAATCAAGGAAAGGCATTTAATAATCTAATTTAGTGTTAAGGTTGTGCTGGAGGGTCCTTGAAGGACACAAGGGCTTCCTAAGGGACCTGTTGACCACTACCGGTCAACTACCCATGCAGTACACCCCCTTTTTTTTGGCTAAAAGGGGCAGCACCTGATCAGCATGTCCGTGCCATCCTGCCATCATCAGCAACTTGATCATTTTTTGATTGTAAACCCAGTCTGCATGTATGAATTGTAAATAATCTTAGCAGATATGAGTCATGTATGTAAAATTGCCTAGGTGGACCTAACTTTCTAATGGTAATCTACGTCCCGGAAGGTTTTTTCGTCTCACCGATCCATGGATCGGCAGAGTTTTCCTTCAAACCTGACCCCAAAGCCGGGATGGATTTTGTCACTTAGAACTTTAGGAGAATCCTAGTGTGTTGATCTGCTAGATTATAGTTGTGTCGCAGAACTGGGTGTTTTGTGAGGGTCTGTATTAAGTGGGTTTGTCCCCTTGAGATGTAAATTGTAAAAAGTCATCATGAAATGTGTCTTGAGGGTTGAAAATGTTTTAAATCCCCTCGTGAGTCCTAAGTCCTAGGTCCTAGGTGATGTTTCCAAAGGCTTAGTTCGATGATCCATTTAAAAATGAAATAAAATAATAAAATAAATAAAAAATTAAGAAATTTAAAAATTTAAGAAATAAAATAAAATAATAAATAATAAAAAATTAAAAAATTTAAGTGAATAAATCGACGGATGAGATCAAGACATGTCTTGATCCTCATCAACGGTCGAGATCATTTCTACATGGATCATTCGAACTAGCCGTTGGGATCATTTCCTTTATATAGGGTCTTAGGTGGTCATTTCAGATCAATTCGATCTGTGAGTCAGATACTGAAGAAGCTCTCTTGTAAATCTGTTTCTGGTTAATAAAAGAAGACTTTGGGGTCCATATCTTGCTGGTGTTACTCTCTTGAAATGCTATGAGATTGTTTAATTTTCTGCATATGTTATTTTCAGCCATTAATAATAGCTTTTTGTAGAGTATTATGAGCACAGGTATCTTGTTCACTTGCTAGGGTTTGGGTGCTGTTAGGGTTTCTGAAGTAATGGCAGGTATCTCCATTACTTCCTGAGATCTAGTAGCATTTTTGCCCTCTTTATTGACGGTTGTTTTGAGCTGTGCAGAAAACATTTTCTGAAGGAATTTTGTGGGCGTTCGGGGAAGTTCTCCGCTGAACCAGCCAACTCCCGCAAGCATTTTTTGTTGAGCCCAGTTGGATTTGATCCTGGGTCTATCATTCGGTTTATTTTTCTAAGTTGCATGAGAGATTTTCTGAAGTTCTTCACAGTGAAAACCTTAAATCTTTATTTCTTTAAAATATGCATGTGCTCATTGTTGAATCTGGCTGTTAAAGGGCCATATCTGTACATTAATTAGCTGTTCTAGGGTTTTTTTTTTTTTTTTGCTTTATGCAGTTTTTATCAGGGTTTAGGGTTTTTAGGTTTCATTTTATCACATGAAAAATTTCGAAATCATTTTTGGCAGGTAAATCAGATTTCACCCGTGGCTCCCATGCCCTGTCAGTAGCTACCACTTTATCGATGCTGCCGTGCCCAGAACTGGCTCAGATTCGATTTCAATTGACACCGTTCCAGCCATTTCACCTGCACCACGATTTGGGTTTTTTTTTAACACTCATTAAATCTGCAAAATGTCTGCGTGCATGTGAGGAGTCCAAGCTGTACAGAGATATCAGATCAGAAGGGGATTCAAAGAAGGATCGATTTCAAATAGTTTTCTGGCCGCCAACAGTCACAGTGAGAAGCTCAGATCTTAAAATCGAATTCATCCTGTATAATCTCATAAACAATCTGCGCCATCGACTGTCTCTTTTTTGGGAGATTTCTCTGTCGTTTATGCACTTCTATAGCGTCATCGTGCCATCGTCTGCGTGGGTTACTGCCTCCGCCGTCCAGCTTATCGACGTGCTGCCATTTCAACCTGTAGACAGAGTTACAATTCTTACACGCCCTATTCAACTGCGATCAAGGCAAGGCCATCTGGCATCTGGGCATCGTATGCGTTTAACGCGATTGCAAAACACTGCACTCACTGTCGACTGAGACAAGGAATAATAAACGTAAACGCTGCAGCCCCAAATCATAATTCATCACAGCGTAACTCTTTGACGGCTTGAGGCTTCCGGTTGTGATTGGCATTCGAATGGTTTCGGCCTCGACTCAGATGCATACGCAGAGGGTAAGAAGATCTGACCTCAAAACGAAGTCGCTCCTTTCTGCAATTTTCGGAAATTTCTCTGCGGCTCAGGTAAGTTACAGATTGATTTAAATCCTTCTCTGTCCGCCGCATTCTATCCCTGTCGAAATTTTTCTCCACGCGTTCGGTAATTTTCGATTCGGCTTTTCATTATCACATATGCAATGCGTGGTTACATTTTCAGTTTTGGGTTATATGTGCGATCAAAATAAATTTCGATTTTCTTTGGATTATTCGGCTTATAGCATAGGTTCAATTTGTTTTAGTTCATAGCGTAGGCTTTTAATTTTCTTTGTGTTAGCTTTATAAAAATTAAAATGCGATTTGTTTCTTTGGTTATATGTATATATTTAGGATTTAAATTTTTTGAATTTTGTATTTGCATAGTTTAATACGTAGATATTAATTGGGTTTGAATTTCTTTTTGTTTAGTCTAGGGTTTCATTTTAGTTACGTATAATATTTCTTAGATTTTAATTTATTCATTTTTTTAGAGTTGAATTAGATTTTTAGATTTTTGGTTTAGTTTAATTTTTTATTTATAGTTTAGTTTTAGATTATTTTTTAGATTTTATTTAAAAAAAAAAAAAAAAAATTAAAAATTCGAAAAAATATAAAATTTTCGTGGAAAATTATTTTGCCAGATTCAGTGGTTTTTCATGTTATATCTTTTCATGCTGAATTCTCAAGTCAAGATGCGAAATTGATATCTGGTTAAATGGTTTATGACTCGTGGTGACTTAAAGCATTTATCTTTTCGAAACTTTCAGTTGCCGGATATCGTTTTGAGCATTGTGATTTAGCTGATGATAGATGATTGTTGTTCATGGTTCATGTTTCTATATCATTTAACAAGTAATCGTTTTTAAAACAATCTCTTAAGGCACTGGTCTGCTTAATTAATCAAATCCATCTAGTGCTTTTCATATCGTGTCTCGTGTCTCCCAACCAACTGGTCGACAGTTGGTCTCATCATCTCTCAGGGACTACCCCCCTTAGCCGTGGGAGACAGGCTTAAACGGAGGGATCGGGGATCAGGGTGACAGCCCCCGGTCTGAGGGTTGTCGTGTCAATCAGCGCGACAACAGGACCTAAGGACAAATATAAATATGGAGCCAATGGAGAGGCTTGAGACAAGAAGCATAAAGGATAATTCTTATGTGGTGGAGTAAAAGTGACTTGGCCACAGACCTAAGGAAGGAAGGAAGCCGCAAGTGCAAAGGAAAGAACATCAAACCGAGGTTGAAAAAAAGAACAATGGGTGTACTAAGGACTAGCAAAAGGCTAAAGAAGTAAGCCAAGGGCATAAGGGAGCAGGCCAAGGCTACAAAGAGGCTAGCTGAGGGCTACAGCAAGGTGAAAACAGCCTACCAGGTAAGTAGATTAGTATTTGTTACAACTGTGTAATTTGGGTGTTGTAGACATATATATTTGGGCAGGAGAGGCCTAGAGGGCAAAGCCTCAACCCTAAGAGTTTTGGTCGAAGGATTGACCCGATATTTTGGCATTGTACTAGGATATAAAGGGCCATTATCCCTAGTACGAGAGCCCTAAGGTTTTTCTTATTAATGGACAAATAAGAAGCAAGTTTTCGGCATATATGCTATGTATTATACATTGATCTAATTGTTGGTATATTTCGTTGTGCAAAAGTTTGAAGTTAGGCATTTTCAATGTGTTTATGTTTTCTAGATAGATCATAGACCAAACCTGGCATGCGTGTAATTCTAACATGGTTTTAGAGCTACTTTGAAGAGCAGTTGGGTCAAAATTGTGCATTAGTGGCAGCTCTAAGAGCGATCTAAGTTATCTTGTTGTTAGCGGAAAGGCAGTTGGTCAAAATGGTTTTTGGCTTGAGGCTTGAGGTTTGAGGCTTGAGGACTAATTGGAAGGGATTTCCAACTACAATTCGTGTAAGGAAAGAATCAAGGTAGTGTTGTTGGTGAATGATTTGTGGGACTATGCCAATACCCAGATCAAGGCAGCAATTGTTGCAAAAGCTTTGTCATTGTATAACCTAGCTAATGCAAATGCCAAGTTGATCATTCTTGATGGAGTCAAGGATCACTTGATACCTCACCTCAGTGAAAAGAATATTGCATGGCACATGTGGGAAGCTCTTAAAGTGTTTTTTCAAAACAAGAACAAAAATCGGAAGATGGCATTAAGGGAGAAGCTCAGGGACGTCGAGATGGGAAGTTCAAAGAACATGACTTCGTATCTCCCAAGGATTCAATGAGTTCGTGATGAGCTCGGAGCTATAGGAGACAATCTGGAAGAACCAGAGTTCGTGAGGACTGCCATAAAGGGCTTCTCGAAGCAGTCGAAGCCATTCATCAAAGGAGTAGTTTCACGAAAGAAACTCCCAAATTGGAACAGGTTATGGGATGATTTCATCTATGAGGAACTTCGAGATGAAGAGCTTCAAAAAAAGACTAATGCAGAGAAAGTTGCCCTCACTGGTAAGCTAAAGGAGGGCAAAGAGAAGTTCATCACTAAGAAGAAGGACTTAAGCAAAGTGAAATGCTTTGCAAGTGAAGAGTATGGTCAATATGCAAACAATTGACCGCATAAAAAGAAAGGAGGGAAACAGAAGAAGCCTGAGATGGTGATGGTTGCTCCAGCTACAGTGGACGAGGATGATTTTGCCAAGAGGTTTGACAAGGAATTTTCTCTCATATCTCATTTCTCCCAGAGCACCATTCATGAGGGTGCTTAGTTCTCGTTGTCGCCTAGGATGCACAACTAGATTAATGTAGGAAAAGTCCCTAATCCCACTAGGTGTGGCCTTAAGGCGAAACGCTCAAAGAAGGGATTGTCACCTATTCCAAACTCTCTCTATTTAAGCTCTCTCCTAGCTAAGCTAAGAGGGGGATCCCTAAGAAGATATCTAAAGGAAAACTTGTTAGAGATAACAAGTTGTAGGAGATGGTTAGTAAGGCTATCACCATACAATATAACTTGAAACGAAATTGGAGATTAATTTAGCAAGTAAAAATGTTTATGAGCATATAAACATCAACAATATGGATTCAATTATTGTTATGTTATGATATGTTCTATGCTTAGAGCAGTTTACTTCTTTTTATTATTATTATCCACAGATTAGCAATCACTTGTACAGTAAGTAAAGTGCAGATAGAACATTAAACGATCGACAAAAAACAAGCCAAGACAAGAGACACAAGATGTGGCAGCTAGCCAGGGACAAACCCCAATATGGGGAAACCTTTGATCAAATCTTCCTTTATCTTCAATAATTCAGCAGAGAGAAATAGTACATAAATCTGATTTACATCAACAGCAGCAAACCCTAGATCAGCAGCATCAGCGGCATCAGCGGCATTAGTCAATATCTGTCAGATCATCTAGATCAGCGGCATCAACGGCATCAGTCAATATCTGTCAGATCATCTAGATCAACGGCATCAGCATCATCAGCATCACCGTCATCAACATTATCGGCATCACCGGCATCATCGGCATCACCGGCATCATCTGCATCACCGGCATCAGCTGCATCACCGGCATCAGCATCACCGGCATCAGCTGCATCACCGGCATCAGCATCACCGGCATCAGCATCATCGGCATCACCGGCATCCTTCCTTCCACACGTGTGAGAGAAGAGTCCCTTTCTACGCAGTAGGAGAAGAGCCTCTTTTCTGCGCAGGAGAGAGAGAGAGATGTGATGAGATGTGTGTGTCCAAATGAGGAAAAGACCTCCTGTATTTATACACAATTGTTGATGATTGAATAGATGCGACTGTTGGGCTTCTGAGCCTACATGAGTTGCTGGTCGGCTTGATAATTATTCCATAATCAAAATAAATTCATATCTCCATAAATACTTATCGGAATCGGATGATCTTTAAATCAATCCTACACCTCTCGACAAGAGGAATCTAATAAAAATATTATCAGCCATGAATAAGATGACCCACATAGAGTTTGGCCCTAGTTGCCAATTTTAACACTCGCTCTCAGCTAGGGAGAACTTCATCTGCAATATGTATGTCGGTCGCTACTATTCATCCATCCAATGCACTGCCCTGTACAGCTTGACCCCTGCTCTATTCCGCTTTATCCTGCCTGCTTTGCTCAGTTTTGTTCTACCCTGTTCTGATCTGCTCTGTTCTGCTCTGCTCTGCTTTGTCCGAATTATGAAGAAGAAGAAATGATCAAGGATGTATCATACTGACTCAAAGTCAGTCAAAGAGTGTGTACCACTGGTCCCAGACCAGTCTCAACCGACCCGAAGTCAGCGTCATAGTGGGTACAACTACTACAACTAGTCCCAGACTAGTATCATCCTCCACTGACTCAAAGTCAGTCTTAGAGTGCGTACCACTGGTCCCAGACCAGTGTCAACCAACCCGAAGTCAGCATCATAGTAGGTACCACTCCTACTACTGGTCCCAAACCAATCCTCCACTGACCCGAAGTCAATCTCAAAGTATGTACCACTGGTCCCAAAACAGTCTTCAACCAACCCGAAGTCAGTGTCATAGTGGGTACAACTCCTACCACTGGTCCCAGCCCAGTATCATTGATCCCAGATCAATGAAGGTCATCCTAACATAGGGAGTATGGTAGATACAGCGATGCGTCCATCGGTACTACTATGGTCCCTATCCTCATTTCCCTGCTTATTGTTCAGATGAGAGGTACTTCCCATGAGTCCCAGACTGCATGGGTAGGATGCCTCGATAGGAGAACTAATCAATCCTGTCCACAAGAGAGCGAATCATCCTATCCCACAAGAGAGCGAATCATCTTGTCCCACAAGAGAGTGAATCATCTTGTCCACAAGAGAGCGAATCATCCTGTCCACAGGAGAGCAAATCATCCTGTCCACAATCGCCATGGAGAACACATCATCCAGGCCTCACAGGAGAACTAATCATCCTGCTACATAATCGTCATGGAGAACACATCATCCAGACCTCATAGGAGAACTAATCATCCTGCAACACAATCGTCATGGAGAACACATCATCCAGACCTCACAGGAGAACTAATCATCCTGCTACACAATTGTCATGGAGAACACAACATCCAGACCTCACAGGAGAACTAATCATCCTGCTACATAATCGTCATGGAGAACACATCATCCAGACCTCACAGGAGAACTAATCATCCTGCTACACAATCGTCATGAAGAACACATCATCCAGACCTCACAGGAGAACTAATCATCTTGCTACATAGTCGCCACGGGGTGTCACAGGGAAAGTTTTAATTCTTTCACCCTATACACGTACATCACCAGGGGATGGTGAGTCACCCTGTGGTCATATGTTGCTCCAAGAAGTACCCCGCGCCCCCCCGGAGCTCCAAGAGCTCCATACATCATACCGGACCCTCATCAGAGGCTTTCTGAACGACTTGGTGTCGTTCTCGAAAAGTCAAAAATTTGACCTTTCCTAGGGGCTTTGTCAGAATGTTGGCGACCTATTCATCTATACCGATATGTTGGAGCCTTATAGCTCCCCGCTGCACCATATCTCAAATATAGTGGTACCTGATATCGATATGCTTGGAGCGATCATGAAATACGGGATTTTCTGATAAACGGATCCCGCTTTGGTTGTCACATAGAATCACGGTGGTATCCAATGTAAATCCAAACAGCTCCCTGAAGAGCTTTCGCAACCAGACTGCCTCATAGGAGGCCATGCTAGCATTCAATCCCCAACAATTCTACACTGTATGCTGCAAAGATATGGCTTAAAACCCCATCTCCGATGCTCGGAAAATTATGAAACTTTATATTTGGGATCCTTGTCAAAACCCAGAAAGGATTTTAGTTGGTTTAGATTTCTGATTTTCGACCCCCTTGGAGCCTCACCTCAGCTCTAGCTGCCAATTTCGACTTGCTTGAAACTGCCTGTAAATCTACCTGAAAACTTCTCCAAAATACTGAGTTCAACTGTGCTATCCAATCCTTGACTCCCCGAATGATCTCTTGGCCCAACTCCGTTGCGCCCAAGTACCATGAAAATCTGTTGTGTGGCCTACACTGTCCTCCAGCGCAACAGTTCGAATTACTGGAATGTTGGCTCAATTGGCTGTAAAATCCAGCAAGAACATTGGTCTAATGCTGCTACCTCAACTCCCCAATTCCCAGACAAGCAATCAGATCTCTGCTTGCCTCAATCTCCCTCTGCATGTTTCCTGGCTGCCCAGAAATAGGCACTCCTCGCTCTGCGTTGGTGGGTGGTGCTATGTCACTGCCCCAAAACTCCTAAAATCCTTGTAGAACTTCCTCTCTAGGGCGAGCATGGATGGTCCCCCGAAGTAGAGGTTGAATCTCCCGCTTGAGAGATTCATGGCTAAACAGCCGGTTGACTCAGCTAAACAGCACAGTGAACAGTCAAGTGATTTTGTTTGCAAAATGTAAGAATGAATCCCAAAATGAGAGCTGCTCCCTCCTTATAACTCCTTGGGCCTCCCTTGCCTCATGTGGGCCCCTCCATCCAAATATTCGACTTTCCCTCCAAGCTATTTAAATGGGCCAATTTGAATTCCCATGTGGGTGGCCCCCACATTCCACTAGCAACCAAATTAAGTCGAATTGCCTCCTAAGTCCCTAAGTCAAAAATTATGGGTTCTCTTCCTTAGCCAAAATTGTGCAAAATTGTGTCGCAGCACCTTGTTACAAATGTGTTTGAGAAGGGACATGACACCCTTAAAATTATGACCACAAAGGTTGCATACCCAATCCTCTAAACCACCACTATTTTTCTTCTTATTCTTGGTGATTTTTTTGACAAACTCAAGCAAGGTTTTCTTTGTGTTGATTAAAACAGAAATTTCTGTTGCCCCTGCTAATGTTTCACCCTCAGGTTGAGCAATTGTTGATGTATTGTTGTCCATTTGATTTGTTTTTGGAGTTGAGATCTGAAATTAAAAAAAAACTGGCATTTAAAAATTTTAAGAAAAAATAAAAATAAAAATAAAAATGAGACAATATTTTAATATCAACATGCTAAAAGAAAATGGCATTTAAAAATTTTAAGAAAAAATAAAAAAAATTGAGACAATATTTTAATATCAACATGCTAGACTGAAAAATATGTTTCTAAGCATCCTCAATTTGTTGAATTTGCTACCTGTTTCAGGTTGTTTTCCTTTCCTTCGCTGTAACCGGTTGCTAACAATCCCTTTCCTTCCTTCGCTGCAGCCTGTAACAAATCGTGACTCAAACTCTTCACTAAAGCGGCAGCCTTTCCCTTCCTCACGCCACTGCTACATGCGCTTCCTCCCTTCGTCATTGCTGCTACACCATTTCCTTTGTTGTTGATAGTCTCGACTCTCACCTTCGCCTGTCGATACTGATGGTCTCGACTCTCTTACCTTCACCCTTTGTAACTCGTGAGTCATGTGAGTGGAGTGAGCCACCACCTGTGAGTGAGAGTGTATGGTGAGTGGTAGTGTGTGGATAGGATAGATTTAGGGTTTAGAAACATAGTTTTAGTTTTATTTTTTATTTTTTTACTTTTAGTTTTTATTTTTTAAATTTCATTTTTTTAAAGTTTAAACGCATGATATCAGGAGACATCCTAATGTCCCTGATTTATCGAGGGATGTTTGGGACATCAAGTAAAAGTCCCAGTTTTATTAGGGATGGTCCAGGGACAGCTTGGAACTCCCCACGTCCCAAATGGCGTCCCTGGCCAATTGGGGACGTTTCCAATGAGTTCCAACAACATACCTGGATTGTCGGGACGAAGGAAACGCCATGAATTTTGGTAGGGGCGGGTCCCCATGTAACATAGAAAAATTGTAAGCTATTGGAATTGGGAGGCCATCAGTTTGGGATAGGATTTAGCATGCCATGAATTTGGAGCTAGAGGCTGTGGGGTTCGGATGTTACGGAGATGCCTAACTTTCAGGCACACAGGTTTAGCAAATCGGGCATTTTCTTTTGGGGGGATCTGTGGGATGTTACTTCACATGCCTAGAAGGATTGGCACTCTCTAGCTCATATGGCTTGATTGCTCTTGACTGTCTATCGATTATGGAGTTGAGAAGGCTTATCCTAGAGACAGATATTTTCAAAATGAATATCGAAATGCATGTACTTTTTTAGAGAGACTGGAGATGGGTTTTTGGTTACCCTTTGTTGCAATATAGATGGGTTTTTGGTTACCCTTTGTTGCAATATGATTCCTAGCAACTGTAGTCAATATTGCATCAACAACATCTACTACCCCCCATCCTTAATGTGAAATGGTGACATGCATCATGATGAAATCTTTGCTCATCACCTTGTTGCCTGTTTCTGTGATAATCAAAGGATTCCTGTTTTAACGGCTGAAGAGTTTGGCAACTCAGTTGAGCTTTTTCTAGACCTAATATTCTCTACTTCAGCTGGGAAGGAAACAAGACTGATCCTAACTTCCACGCTGCAGGAATTGAATTTGCAATACTCTTCAGCTGTCTTTCAGTTCAGGATGCCAGAATTCTATTTGAAAAGTTGCAAAATTTTCCCCTATAAAAACTGACACCAATTTTGTTTGCATGTGTAACAACTGCCTCAAAGTATTTAAACAACATTCTTCTATAGTTATTATTAATGCTTCTTAGAAACTTTCCCCCACATCCAACGCAGGTGAGTAACCTGCTGCACGAATCTGTGCTTCAGTATTAGAGACTAGTACCCCTTTATTTCCTTATTTGAGTACATGGTTTGTGCTTTCTTCAAACTGCTATTTTTAATCCCTGCACTGGACATTAGGACCATAATGGAATCCAGCTGCTCAGGCCAAGCTCCAAACTGTTGTTTATCCAAAACTTGGCTGGAAGATGAATCAGAATAGAAGAGTCTATTTTGATTCCTCTCTTTCACAGCTACAGTACTTAGCGTGACAATAATACCAGCAGAAGTGAGCAGCAGAGGAGACCTTCCACAACCAAACTGCAAAAGAGCTGCTATCAACGATGTCCGATCATTCAAAATCCCTAGCTGTTTTTCTGCTTCTGAAAGAATTTTCAAGGCTCACTGCAGTCTCTCTAATTCTTTTTATGTTAAAGAATGCCTGCGGAAGAAGGTTCCCATGTGCTTAGCATCTACAAGCTTGTACCTACCAGCAAGAATATCCATAATGAGAGTTGCTAACTGAGACATCAATGTCACTGGTTCAATACCAGAATCCATCAACTCCCTAGTACTTTTTACCATTCTGGCTGTGTCGGCTGATAAGCTCAGTTCCAGCAGATCTAACAATTCGTCTTCAGAAACAACTCCAATCTCCTGTTATAATGGTAGTAATGGTGTCCATGACAGCTCTGTAGTGAGTGCCTCTTTCTTTGTAATTGCATTTCATAACTGAAAAGAAAAGAGTAAGGCATATACCTCACCTTCAAAATGGGTTTTTCCTGAATTGGGTTCTCCATCATATAGACCTCATCCTTCTGCATCATATTAACATTGTGTGCATGCTGTGTCATTTGCTTGCTTCTTTCATTTCAGTTTCAGTTTATTTCAGTATTTTGTGCGCTAATCTAATAATGTTAAATCTGAAATCTGACGTAATACACCGAATAATAAGAGATTTCAGAATATTGTAAGAACTGTTGTGATAAACTATTGCAGTGGATTATCAACAGCAGTTTACAAATCAGAATATATTTATATAAATGACGCCCCTAGTCTCAGAATTTATTTGAAAAAACTAACTTTGACATGCAAAATGATGCAAACAAATTCTGCATCAAAGAATTTCACCTGGTGACATGCACATAAAACAGTAGATCACATCCATGAGAAGGGCATTGATCATCAAGGAAGATTAACATTTATCTACTGAAGAAAATTGATTTCATGTTTTACCGTAGCATTATTTCTTAAGGTTATAAAAGCACATAAAACATACCACGAGTCCACGATCCAAACGCCTTGCTGCAGATTTATACTCTTCCATCTGTTCTTCCCCTGTTTTCTGAACTACCACAGTTTTTTCCTCTTCTTCATGACGCTGATAGAGCTGAGAAGATGAACAAATTCACAAAATTGTCAGTGCACCATATGCCATTAATGAGAGCTCACACAATGAATCCACGAGAATGCCCTTAAGGTAAAAAGTTTCCATCCATCCCACCCACCCATTTAAAAATGTTGAAAAACAAAGCCACGCCGCTAACATCATTAGCTGTAAGAAACAAAAAATAATTCATGAAACAGAGAAAATGGGCCTGACTAATTACACAAAAGTTCAAAACAACAGAAATGTAATCGAGTAACAAAATTTTCACAGAAAAATCAAAGTAACATTATACTTGGAAAAGAGAACATACTGCCACCAATCAAGAACCCATGTCCAAAAGCATAATATTCAATCAATTCACTGGAAAAGGAAGTGGATCAACCAGATTGGGTTAAGAACTATATATCACTACTTCCATTCTTACGATACTTTCAAGGTCAACCATCTTAGATGACATTCGCACTTAACATGACATGAACAACAAACCAATAACCTGATAAAATATATGTTTTAATAACCGTCAGGTATCATGCACACACAGGTGACAGTGTACTTTTGAAATAGGAATTTTTAATTAAGTAAAACTGACTTCAGTAATTTTATTGAAGTCACATGTTGTTTTGGTTACATATGGTGGTTGCCACCAACTTATGTCTCCTTCATAAGACATCACAAGATGTATTCAAACCTACACATTGATTAATATATCAAGTTTCTCTTCTCTACCTTTTGCTTTCTATGTGATGTTCCAAACTATCTTATTACAGTGGGATATCCCTATGTTGGGGTTTTGTTCCATATCAATAATTTAATACTCCTCTTCTACAACATTTCTGCGTATGTGCATATGCAAACTTTATAGTTTATATGGAAGCACAGCCAAGTTAAGTGGCATTTGGAAGCATAAGAACCCACCACCAGGGCAGTTGAGAAGTCACAATTGGGATGGAAACTTTGTGGGCATACAATAATGCGAACATGGCCAAGAATTGTAGCAGATGGGAAACAGCACCAAAACAAGGCAGAGGAATTGAAGCATGAGGCAACGATTCGCATGGGAAACTGAAGCTGGAGGCCCATATTGGCACCATCAGTCAAATTATGTTAAAACAGCTGTGGTGGAATTGCAGGATAAGTCAATGTAACAGTTCAATAAGGCCATTGTGCATGGTCAAACAAGTTGTCACAAGCTCATATGTTAAGATTCGGAAGAAGATGTAGGCTCCACAAATAATAATCAAGAGTAAACCAGGAACATACAATATACAAAAGAACCATTGTACTCCATTATCTATTATTGCATATGATCTCACGAAGTGTACAAGAGATAAAATAGCATGATGATAAAAATTGTGTTGAGACACTCCACATATACAGGTGTTAAGCTTCTGAAATAACCCTACGTCAGCTCTGCCATAAACACTAATCTAAATAGAAGGAAGCCCTAGTCTAACACTAAAGAGGTGTTAACATAACCCAATGGGGCAACATGTTAGCCACCAGCCACCAGAGGGCCACTAACATGGCATCTATTACACCTCATGTTGTATGGGATTCGACATTGTGATTTGCATCACAATGATGGAGATCTGCTGCCGGTTCCTTGGAGTTTTTGGACTGACTTGGGGGGATTCATTTTCATGGAGCCCCTTCTCTTCATTGCATTGGATCATTTGATGCAGGACTTTCGTTGGGGGAGTTCATTTGTCCTTGGTTGGATGACTGTTTGCTGCTTGGTGCTCTTCTCACATATGATTGCTTTGTTCAACCCCTTGGTTGTATTTGTCAGTGTTAAATTTCCATGAAACTCTGCAACTACTTAAATAGATGTCTGAAAACTGAAATCTAGTTTACTTTCACCAAGATACAGAGTATTCTAACAATTTAGAAGCAGCAGAATAAAACACCAAAGATAAAAACACATGCACACAAATTGACACACTTTTTTTCTCAAGAAACCCAATACGGAAAACCTGCTTCCTTGATGTGGTATTTTATTGATTGTTCTTGAGCAATTGGATCTATTACAAAGCAAATTGTCTCTCTAAGAAAGCTTTCTACTTCTTCTCACAAATCTCAGCTGATACAATTGATCTCGGCCCTCTAGCATGCAACTGTTCCCGTGCTGCCTCCTTGACGTGCCCTGTCACTTGCTTGATCCAGCTCCTCCTTCCTTGCACACTTGGCAGCCCTATTTCCTAGCGCAAGTCTGGCTCCTATTTCTTAGTGCAAGTCCTCCTATTTCCTTACGCAATTTCTGCCTCCTATTTCTTAGGACACCAGCTCCTCAAAACTGCGCACATTCTATCACGTAAATTCTAGCACACTTGTGATCTCCTATTTCTTAGGACGCAAGGTCTGCGCTCTCCATAATCAAAGATACTCTCACAAACTCATAAACTGTCTTGTCTCACAAACCTTGTGCACAAAAACTTATGATTTCATGTGCCTTTGTCCTCCTCTTTATAAGCCCAATTCAAGCATGCAAGGAGGCCCAATTCTATTTTAGAAGTCGAGTTCTGATTAAGAGTTGACTAAGAGTTCTTCTTGTCGTTTCTCCAATCAACACTGGAGTTCTTAACTTATTCTCTCTCCAATCAACACTGGAGTTCTTAACTCGTTTTCTCTCCAATCAACACTAGAGATTAACTTGCAATTGCCATCTCGTTCTGTAGTCAAACTGATGAAGATTCCACTTAACTAAAGCTCCAACTCTACACATGCTAACTTGACGATTATTCCAGTAAACTGGAAATAACTCATCCTAACTAAAATATAACTCAAGAGCTTGCACTCATACTGAGAGAAGGACAAATCGAGGTCTTCATTGGCTAAAGCACAAGCCAGAAGACCTTGCTCGCTACATTTTCAACACTCCCTCTTAGCGAGGAAGGTACTTCTCGAAGAACCTCTTCCACCTAGATCTATCTCCAACACTACCACGTTATCTGTTGGTACAGCTGCCCCCTTTGAACTAGAAGACTCCAACCATGCTTTGCGAATCTATCACCTCAGTCAGTACCATGTACCCTGTGTATCTTGGTGGTTGCTTACTCTTCCTGAAGGTGGTATTGGGAGGTCCAACTCTCTTTTGATCCTCCCTAAATACCTCATCTACCCACTTGGTTCGAACTCTCCCTGTACTGGGAGTGTTTGACTGAGTGGTTGTCTCCACTCGCCCTAGTTTCCTCTCCTCATCATCTTGTTGGTCGGCCCACTTGCCAACTAGCCAAGACTTAACCTGTGATACTAGCTAAGGTTCCTTCTTGGGAGCTTTAATCTGCTCTCGCTCTAAGGACTCCCTCAGAGCTTTGCTCTGCACACTTCCTACCTTGTTTCTCAACGTTGTGCCTATCTCAACCTGTAGCAAGTACAAATTCTCCATCCTCACACTTATCTGCTTCTTACATCCAAAACCTAAGTGCTTGAGGTAATCCTTACCTTTGTTGAAGATGGCATCATTGTTGAAATGTGTAACTAGGTTCAGTCTTCATAAATATGAAATGTACTCTTGATTCTTGTATATTGTAAAAAGGAAGAAAAATTATTATTGTTATTTTTTGTAGCATGGGTTTCATGCTCAAGGTCATTTTATTTAGAGATCATGCACCCATTGAGTGCTCCTAGGGTTTGTCCTAGTGTCAAGAAGTCAATAGATCATTGTCATATGCAAAAGACCCCATTGGGCATATTGTAACATGTCAAAAGAATATTTTTTGTATTTAAAGTGTCAAAATACCCCTCCAAGACCATGTCGGCCTGGAAGCTAAGAAGTCGGCCTCATTAGGCCATGTTGTCCTCCGTGGAAGCCTATATATAGGAGGGAACTCGACCTCCTATGGACACTCACTCACTTCTCATCATCTAAATGAAGAAGAGGCAGAAGAAAAGCAAGCAAAGAAGGATAGAAGGAAGGAGGACGAAGTTTATGGGTTATTTCTCTCTCTCTCTCTCTCTCGCGAAGAGAAGGCTAGGGTTTTGCAGGTACAACGTCAAAGTTGTGAAAGTTGCAGAAAGAAGGATGAAGAAAGGACTTTTAGGTCACCTTCAAGCCCTAGAAGGAGAAGCAACCCAAGCGAAGGACAAAGGAAGCCTCGGAAGCCCTAATTTCACTCACACGTGTGGAAGCAGCTATTGTTGCAGGGGCCGAAAAATTCAGACCTACAGTGGAGGCTGAAATTCTGTAGTTGGGGGTCGAAGTTGTGCAACTGGAAGAGATTTGACCAGGTTTGACTTGGATAGAAGAATCACATCATCAAAAAGGTATGGCTTGGTCTTGGGAGGGTATTAGTCTTGGTCTAGAGGTCTTGGAATTCGTCATTTGAAGAATCTATAAGAAGAGAAGAGATTTGTGGGTTTTCCTCTCAAGTGGAGAGGCTTTGGCCCTAGTCTGCAACCTACATCCTGTGTTCTTGTGTACTATTGATCTTCATGTTTTTGGTAGTTGTTTGATGATAAGAACAACATAATAATAAGAGAAGAAGCTAATAAGTAAGAAAAAAGTAAAAATACATCACAAGCAGTTATCAAGTATAAGAGAAATCATCCTAATTACAGCGTTATAGATTTCTCAACATGGTATCAAAGCTAAGGTTGACAAAGGGCATGATGAAGATCACTACATCATTGAAGAAGTCATTGAAGCAGTTTTCTATGATGGCAAGTCACCTCAAGCAAGGCATCAAAGCATTTTTGAATCTCCTATTATCTATGAAGAATCATATGACCAAGATTTCTCCTACAAAAGACAAAGGGTTATTCTCAGCACTAACAGGTATGTTTGAAGATGAAAATATATGGGTAATTGACAGTGGAGCATCCAGACATATGACAGGTGAGCACAAACAACTAAAGACCCTATCTAGAGGAAAATCTTCCTACTTTGTTGAACTTGGAGATAAGAAGAGCTATCCTATAAGAGGAATTGGATCAACTTCGCTGGAGCTGGAGAATGGAGGAAACATACATCTCAACAACATTCTATTCATACCAGGTTTGCAAAAGAATTTACTTTCTATTTCATGTCTAGAAGATAAAGGAGATAGAGTCACTTTTATAGATGGAAATGTTATGGTATGGAATAAAGTCTCTAGCATCAACAACGCAAAAGTCATTGGGATTTGTGAAGGAAGACTCTACAGGTTGCTGACACCTCTCTCTCAAGCTTTGGTTCACATTGAAGCCAATCCATGTGAGCTTTGGCATAGAAGGTTTGGACACCTTCACTACAAAATCTTACCAAATCTAAACTCAATGGTGAATGGCATCCCTGAACTTAAGGCAGATCATGAAGGAGTGTGCAATAGGTAAAATTGTTAAGAAACCATTTGGAAGTAGTGCTTCAAGATCAAAAGAAATCTTGGATCTCATTCACTCTGATGTTTGTGGTCCTATGTTTACAAAGTCTCTTGGAGGTCGTCTATATTATGTAACCTCCATTGATGACCACTCAAGGAAAACTTCGATCTATTTGCTAAAGTCCAAGGATGAAGTGTTCGAAAAATTTCAAGGATTCAAAGCAGAAGTAGAAAATCTTACAAAAAGAAGGATAAAGGTATTGAGATCTGACAATGGAGGAGAATACACATCAAAAGAGATCATAGCTTTCTGTAAGGAGGTTGGAATTAAGAGGGAGTTGATAGTTCCATATAATCCAGAGCAAAATGGAGTAGCAGAACAAAAGAATCGCTCGATTGAAGAAAGTGTTAGAACAATGTTACATGATCAAGACTTGCCTAAATTTTTGTGGGGTGAAGCATCTAAAACTGTTGTCTACATTCAAAACCGTAAGTCCTCACAAATCACTAAACAACATGACTCCTGAAGAAGCATTCACTAGGAAGAAACCATGTGTAGACCATCTCTGAATATTTGGTTGTCCTATCTACATTCACATTCCAAAAGACAAAAGAAAGAAGTTAGATCCTACAAGCATGAAAGGTATATTTGTTGGCTATAGTAACACTTCGAAGGCATATAGGATCTACATTAAGGAAGGGCACAGAATTGAAGTAAGTCTAGATGTGATCTTTGATGAAAGTGTTGCATATAAGAAATCAAAAGATCTCCCAATTGACTCTGATGATGAAGAACTTCTGATATTTGAGGAATGTCCTAGGGAGGAAGAGGATTCAAATCATGAAGAAGAAGGTCTCAGTGAACTAGTGCAGCAAGTCATCATTCCTGAAAATAGAAAGAGAACAAATTGATTGAAGTCTACTCTTCAAGATGCGAAAGGACATGGAGCAGCCAAGGGTACATTTAGGGAAAGTAAGAAGCCTAAAAGGTATTCAGGGTATGCAACCTATATGACAAAGTTGATTGAAGCAGAACCATCCACCTTTGAAGATGTTGTCAATCATCAAGAATGGAAAGATGTTACGAATGAAGAATATCAATCAATAATGAAGATGGAGTTTGGGAAATCGTTCCTAGGCCTGAAGACAAATCTGTTGTAACTTCCAAATGGCTCTACAAAATTAAACATGCAGCAGATGGAAGTATTGATAAATATAAAGCAAAAGTTGTGGCTAGTGGTTTCTCCCAACAAGAAGGCATCGATTATGAAGAGACAATTACACCTGTAGCTAGGTACACAACTATATGATCGTTGGTCTCTTTGGTAGCATTGATGGGATGGAACATCCATTAAATGGATGTCACGAGTCAAGATAGCTTTCCTGAATGGCATTATTGATGAAGAAGTTTATATAGAACAACCCTTGGTATTTGAAGCGAATGGTAGAGAGACTCACGTCTGCAAGCTGAAGAAGACACTTTATGGCCTTAAGCATGTTCCAAGGGCTTGGTATGCAAGGATGGACACATATCTACAAAGATTGGGCTTCTCGAAGAGTTCTGTTGATCTGAATTTCCATATCAAGGTAGTTAAGGATGAACGCATAATCATTCATCTGTATGTGGATGATCTTCTCATAACAGATGTGGAAGGTCATATTCAAGAGTGCAAGAAGCAATTGGCAACAGAATTCGATATGAAGGATCTAAGGTTGATGCACTATTACTTGGGGTTGGAAGTTTGGCAAGGACCAGATGAGATATATCTAGGTTAAGGAAAATATGTGATTAAGATGCTGCAAAGGTTTGACATGATGGATTGCAAACCTATGACAACCCCCATGATCACAAATTTGAAGGCGCTAAGTTCTGATTCAAGCCCTGTGGATCCGACAAGGTATAGGCAATTGGTTGGCTCTCTGATGTATTTGGTGAATACTCGACTAGACATTTGTTTTGCAGTGAATATTCTCAGTCAGTTCTAGATAGAGCCCAAGCATGACCATTGGATAGCAGCCAAGCATATACTGAGATATCTGCAAGGAACAATCCATTATTGCCTGAAGTATGATAGAAAGAATGATGTCCAATTGATTGGATATACAGATTCTGATTGGGGAGGCAATGAGATAGATGGAAGAAGCACTACTAGAGAATGTTTTAGTTTAGGATCCTCAGTGATATCATGGATGAGTAGAAAGCAAGAGTCAATTGCTTTGAGTAGTGCTGAAGTTGAATACATTGTAGCATGTTAAGTAAGCAGAGAAGTTGTCTGGCTGAGGAAGTTGTTGTCCGGCCTGTTTGAAGGATTGATAGACCCTACAGTTATAGTTTGTGATAACACCAGTTGCATAAGGTTGTCTGAAGACCCAGTGTTCCATGGAAAGACAAAGCACATAAATAACAAGTATCATTACATATGAAACTTGGTGCAAGATGGAGTGTTGCAGCTACAGTATATCTCCACTGATGAGCAGGTAGCTGACATTTTGACAAAATCTCTTCCTAATAAGAAGCTTTTGTATTTGAGAGACAAGCTTGGATTGGTTGATAAATCCTCCCTAGTCGAGAGGGAGAGATAGACACATTGTTCCTGTCTCCATTTTGTGAAGAAAGAATGGAGGATTGGGTAAGTATATGGTTTCTGATACTCTTCGAGGATGAGGTAGGGCATCCAATATGTAAGAGTAGTCGAAGAGGAAATTCCTTGAGGATGTGTTATTCCAAGACAGGAATTGTCCTAAAAGGACATACCCTTTGAACACCCATGTGGGGTATGTGTCTTGCGAGACAATGATGATGGTGTTTATCAATCATTGGTCTCACCAGCATTGTGCTCTCATCTTGTGGAGAGATAGAGTTGTTAGTCGAGACAATGCTGGTTGGTATGATGAGATGCAAAGAGATAAGCTGAAATGATAGCTTATAAGATGGCTTACCAATCCGACTCTTCTTAAGTGATCTCTTCATTTTGAGAATGTCCATGTACCATTATGAATACCTTCCTAGTGAAGAGGGAGTGTTGAAATGTGTAACTAGGTTCGGTCTTCATAAATATGAAATGTACTCTTGATTCTTGTATATTATAAAAAGGAAGAAAAATTATTATTGTTATTTTTTGAAGCATGGGTTTCATGCTCAAGGTCATTTTATTTAGAGGTCAAGCACCCATTGAATGCTTCTAGGGTTTGTCCTAGTGTCAAGAAGTCAATAGAGTCATCGTCGTATGAAGAAGACCCCATTGGGCATACTGTAACATGTCAAAAGAATTATTTTTGTATTTAAAGTGTCAAAATACCCCTGCAAGACCAAGTCAGCCTGGCAGCTAAGAAGTCGGTCTCATTAGGGCATGTCGTCCTCCTTGGAAACCTATATATAGGAGGGAACTCGACCTCCTATGGACACTCACTCACTTCTCATCATCTAAGCAAAGAAAAGGTAAAGAAAGGAAAGCGAAGAAGGATAGAAGGAAGGAAGATGAAATTTTTGGGTTCTCTCTCTCTCTCTCTCATGTGTGAAGAGAAGGCTAGGATTTTGTAGCTATAAGGTTGAAATTGTGAAAGTTGCAGAAAGAAGGTCGGAGAAAGGATTTTAGGTCACCTTCAAGCCCTAAAAGGAGAAGCAACCCAAGCAAAGGACAAAGGAAGCCTTGGAAACCCTAATTTCGCTCACACGTGTGGAAGCAACTACTATTGCAGGGGCTGGAAATTTCAAACCTATAGTGGAGGCCAAAATTTTGTAGTTGGGGGTCGAAGTTGTGTCGCTGGAAGATATTTGACTGGATTTGACTTGGATAGAAGAAGCACATCATCAAGAAGGTTTGGCTTGGCCTTGGAAGGGTATTGGTCTTGGTCTAGAGGTCTTGGAATTCGTCATTTGAATAATCTATAAGAAGAGAAGAGATTTGTGGGTTTTCCTCTCAAGTGGAGAGGTTTTGGCCCTGGCTTGTAGCCTACATCTTGTGTTCTTGTGTACTATTGATCTTCATGTTTTTGGTAGTTGTTTGATGATAAGAACAACATAATAATAAGAGAAGAAGCTAATAAGTAAGAAAAGTAAAAATACATCACAAGCAGTTATCAAGTATAAGAGAAATCATCCTAATTGCAACCCTATAGATTTCTCAACAATCATAACCCTTGTCCTCAAGGGTAGCTACTGGAACAAGGTTTTGCTTCAAGCCTGGAACATAGAGGACATCTCTTAGATGGAGAAAGCTACCTGACTCCCTTTCAAAACTGACAGTAGCAACTCGCCTAGTTGAGTACTTGCCATCATCTCCTAGCTCAATATCAAACTGCATGTCCTTTGCCTTCAGGTAGCTGAAATACTTCATGTTCCCAGTCATGTGGAAGGATGCTCCTAAATCAATATACCATACATTGTTGTCTGTTGAGCTTGCCATGCAAGCTATCAATGACAAATCTTTCTTGAATTGGGCAGAGAACGCATATACCTCCGTTGATGCAGCCACATGATCCTTACTGGACTCCTTCTTCCAATTAGGGCACTTAGTGGCATAGATCCTTCTTATTCTTCTCGCCCTTCTGACTGGACTCAGCCTCTCCTTGTCCCTTCTTGTCCTTGGCTCTGCTACCTTTGCCTGACAGGACAAAGTTCTCCTCATCCTCTGCTAGAGCTTCTCTACAAGCTCTTGTTCCTCTTCGGATTTCTTCTTCAACGCAATCACTCCATAACCTTTCCCTACTGGGAATATTCTCTCTACCACTTACTACATCATAGAAACTATCTGTTACAGCCATGCCCACTCCAGCTAGCTCATCTCAAACCTATGTGAACTTTGAAAGATATGTGATGATAGGCTCTCCTTTGCTCATTCATATACTTCTTAGCTTGTCCTTAAGAGCAACTTCCTAGCATCACTGGAACCTCGATACAAATCTAAGATGGCTTTAAACATCTCATGTGTTGTCTTCTTCTCATGGAGATGAGGAATAATATGATCTCTAACCCCCTCAAGAACAATCCTCCTCGCCTTGGTGTCATTCTTGTAATGTTGGATCAACTATTAGGCATCTTGAGGTGAAGTTATCTAGCTCTTTACAAATTCTAGCACCCCATTATCTTCCAACACCACTAAGACTCGTTCCTTCCATCAGCGGAAGTTCGAGGCTCCCTCTAAACTATGATCTGACCTTAGTCCTTGGAACACCATACTGTTATCCAAAGATTTTCTCTTCAAATTCTAGCGCAAGCCTCCTTCTTAATCTGTGCTCCTCACTGACTGATTAATTTGGTGTTGGTCTTTATATTGATCTTTGCTCTAATACCATGTTAAAATTCCATGAAACTCTGCAACTACTTAAATGAATATCTGAAAACTGAAATCTAGTTTACTTTCACCAAGATACAAAGTCTCTTAACAAATTAGAAGCAGCGGAATAAAACACGAAAGATAAAAACACATGCACAACAGGGAAAACCTGCTTCCTTGATGTTGTATTTTATTGATTGTTCTCGAGCAATTGGATCTATTACAAAGCAATCTGTCTCTCTGAGAAAGCGTTTTGCTTCTCACGAATCTTAGTTGGTACAATTGATCTCAACTTGCCTTGATCTCTACTTGATCTCAGCCCTCTAGCACGCAATTGTTCCCCTACTACCTCCTTGACTTGCCCTGCCTCTTGCTTCATCCTGCTCCTCCTTCCTTGGCGCACTTGGTAGCCCTATTTCATTGCGCAAATCCTCTATTTCCTAACGCAAGTTTGGCTCCTATTACTTAGCGCAAGTCCTCCTATTTCCTTGCACACTTCCTGCCTCCTATTTCTTAGGACACCATCTCCTCAAAACTGCGCACAATCAATATTCTAAATTCTAGCGCACTTGTGATCTCGTATTTCATAGGACACAAGATCTGCGCTCTCCACAATCAAAGATACTCTCACAAACTCGAGAATTGTCTTGCCTCACAAACCTTGTGCACAAAAACTTATAATTTCCTATGCCTTCGTCCTCCTCTTTATAGACCCAATTTGAGCATGCAAGGAGGCCCAATTCTATTTTAGAAGTCGAGTTCTGATTGAGAGATTACTGAGAGTTTTTCTCGTCCTTTCTCCAATCAACACTGGAGTTCTTAACTCGTTCTCTCTCCAATCAACACTGGAGATTATCTCACTCTAACTGAACTTGTAACTGCCACTTCGTTCTGTAGTCAAACTGATGAAGACTTCACTTAACTGAAGCTCCAACTCTACGCATGTTAACTTGATGATTATTCCAGTAAACTGGAAATAACTCATCCTAACTGAGGTCTAACTCATGAGCTCGCACTCATACTGAGAGAAGGACAAACTGATGTCTTCACTAGCTAAGGCACAAGCTAGAAGACCTTGCTCGCTACATTTTCAACAGTCAGTGTCCTAGAGCACGCTATATCATTATGATGTGGTTGTGGTTTACTTGTTTATCCTAGAGGTACTTCATCTTGTTCATGGTGGGACGATGCATGTTGCCTTTGTGGGGTTTTCCTAATTGACATAACTTAATGATGAAACATTTGCTACAAATTATCTAGGGGAATGTGTTTGATGATGTTAGTACCTTCACTGATGTGTTATTTCCTAATTTTTAGTTAAAAGGTTGGGAGGTGGGGGGTGGGTACTACATATGATTTGTCGGTGATCAACCTTTTCCTAAGGTTGGATGTTGATTTTTGAAATAATAATCCCTTGGCGATGATGCACCTTAGGTTGGGCTTTATGTTTTGTTGTTATCATGGTGGGGTTTTGCTAGGGAGAATGTCTTTTATTTACATGGCATAACATGCACACCTCATTGGCACAGATGTTCATGGTGAGTTAATATATTAACAACTATTAGAGAGGGACTATGGTTATATTTTAGCATTAATATTTGTGCACACATGTTGAGGTTAATTAAATTGTTCAATGGTTAAGTTAGTGTACTTTGTTAGATTAAGGTTAATTGCTTGGGCACCCTACTCAAATGGCTTGCTTTTCACACTCATTATGGTTACTTGGAGTTTGTTGAGGCTTTCTTGTGGAGCGCCACCTTCTTGGGTATAGTTTTCAAGGCATGGATTATTTTATTGTTTCTTGTAGAGGTTGGCACACTTCTCTAGGGCACACTCTCTTGGGTTGGTTAGACATATTTATGACATGGCATTTGGAGGAGTTTTTTTATTGGTTTATTGATGAGGTCTAATCACTCTTGGCACATTTTCCTAGGGCGCACTTCAGATGGAGATATTATTTGTTGGGTGGTTGAGGTAGTTGCATGACATGATGACACACTTTTCTAGGGTGCACCTCTCCTAGGCGCTATCCAATCTTTATTCATGGATATTTCAACTACACTTGGCATCTTTTGACCTACTTGGAGAGTGTCGTCACCTGCCCTTACCTTTCGTCTTGGCACATATACTATTTAATTTAAGGTGGTTATGGAGGGCATTTATTGAGAGGCATATGGCATACATGGAGGGCATGCATGTGGCTTTTGCATGCCTTTGCTTTGTCTCATTTCTATTTTTGAACAGTGAAAGTTTCTTCTTGCTATTTTTGGTGATTGTCTTGAAGGGCACATTCCATGTGGGCACTTAGTATAGTGCCTATTTTTAGTGGTACACCCCCAAACCCCTCATGAGCATCATCTTGTTCTTTTACTACTATTTTTGGATGAGGACGAGTAGTTTGGAGATTTTGTGTCCACATGCCTTGATTTGTCAGCCATGGATTGAAGAGAGACCTAACTACTCCAATATGTTACTATTTGTTTGACTTATCATGGAGTTAGTTAGAAGGAAAGTAATATTTTATTGTCTAATAGAAGAGATTCAGTACAAAGAGGAGCTCTCTCTTCATTATAATGGTTGTTAAGACTTTGGGGATTGAAGAGCTCTCTCCTTGGACTATTTGTACATCATATGCTTGGACCTTGGATGGAGGATTAGACATATAATATCATTTTTATGTGATGCTTTCTTTGTGCACTTATTTCCACATGCCTATTTTCGCATTAGGAAACCCTTGTCGCATGTTATGGATGCTTTGGAATGAATTATGTTGCCTTTGGATAGAGTGATGTGAGCTTTAAACCCCTCTCATTGCTATTGTTGCTATGTTAGCCTACCATCTAATAAACTAAAATTTTAATAGATTACAATATTCTCACATTCATAAAATGCTTAAGTATGGCACCTTTAACCTTCCCATGTAATTTTTTGCTATAAAAATCAACAAGCTATGGCCTTACATTTTCATGCACTTTCCTTCTTTGATCTATGCTCCCTTCACTCAATTCGCCCAAGGTGCGATTAGGCACGTGATCTTGGGGTTTTCCTTCATCTTTTCCTTCTCGCGCACTCAATATTCCACTATCTACTACCACTGGTGAATATATAGCTATCTAGGATTTCTTTGTTTTTCCTAAGTTGAACCAAAACGCGATTAGGTGAGCAAGGCTGCAAGATGTAATCACTCAAAAGTGAATTAATATAGAGTGCACATATGGATGCCTATGACTTGACAAGTGGCAAAGGTGAAAAGGGGATAGAGAGAAAACAAGTGGCATTCACCTAATTCTTCCTTCATGATTTGATAGGTGGCTTGACCATATGAGCTTTGAGAATAAAATCAACACCTGATATACATGCACACCTACGTCCTCAATCTAGATATGCATCTCTCTAGGCATTCGTTTTATTCTTGTTTTTTTGTTGTCCCTTCACGCTTGAGCTGCTAGCACCATTGAAATAGGGTTTGTATTTTGTTGCTGACCTCTGTGTAATGGCTAAAGGATGAACACCCATGACCAATGTGTACAAGGTCCTGTCTATGACACACAGCTTTTGAGATAAACCTGTAATTATTTGTTCAGCTTATTTTCCTGCTTCCATGAAAGGACTAGCATTGATGGCCTTAGACAGAAGCTGGTTGCATTAGTAGTTTAATGGTATCCTCGCCCTGGCTGGTAGGTCGGCAGGGATATGGGCCCTTCTCCAGAGTGAAGGCTGACAAGGGATGCTTTGAGCTACCGTATAGGCTAGCAAAGCTACCCAACTAATTGTTGCAATGTTGCTATCTGTGGATGCATGGGCTGCTTTAGTTCTTCGGTGTTTAGTAGTGGGTTGCTGTGTACATCTATGGAGAGATACCTCTGAGAATGAGCCTGATAGAGAGGTGCCCTTGTCCTTCTCAGTTCATAGCCTAAGCTTGGAGGTCAAATTCATAGAAAATGCCTATGGATGGGTGGAAAATCATCCCTTTGTTGAAATTTGGTACCGGAGGACAGGTGGTTACCTTAGGCTTTGATCTTTGGCCTAGGGAAAAGTGTCCAAAAGAATTTAATTTTTCTCCTAAAGTGACTTTATAATTTTATAAAGTTAAATCTAATTTAAAAGTGACTTTAAGTGATAAAGTTATTAAGTCTAATTTTAAAGTGACTTTTATAAAGTCAATGAAAAATTAGAAAGGAAAAGTGACTTTGGAAATAAATGACTAAGTGGGTCTTTATTAAAGTGGGGTGAATTAAAAAATAGAAAGTGAGATTTAAATGAGCATTTAATCTCAACCATTGATCTAAATCTATTTCAGCCATTGGATTTAGAGATCACCCAAAAGTCACTTGGATCACCCAAAAGTCACTTGGAGTTATATTAAAGGAGGAAAAGGTCATTCATTCTTTCATGAGCAGATTGGGAGAAGGAGAGCAAGAGAGATTTCTGAGCAGGAAGGAGAAGGAGACAGCAGCTTGGCACACATTCCAAGGCAGCAGTTGAGCAGATTTGTACAGCTGATTCAGCACATAGTGAAAGGCAGATTTTTGCACAAACATCGAGGAGCAGTTTGCTGATTTTTCTGCACATAAAACGGAGGTCGTACAGCATTTATTGTTGTCCTGTTTGCTGTAATTTCCAGATTGCTGTGAGGCACGGGAAAGGAGATAAGTTGTAAATTTGCTTGCTGATTTTTTGCTGAATAATTCTCACTGTAAAAAGGCAATTTTCAGAAATAAAGAAGAGCTCTCAAACTGGTTTTCCCCAAGAGTTGTAGGGGGTTTTTCCAGGGTCAAGTTGACCAAAAATATCAGTGTTTTAATGTGTTTTAATGGCTGTTTTTGATTGCTAATTTTTAATTCTGCAATTTCCAGCATTCTGAAAAATTTCCAGAATTTGTGTTTTCAGCAATATTTATTTTTTCCAGTCTGTTAAATGTATGGTTATGGGAATGGGCATTTAACTACATGGGAGAAATAAGGAGAAACTGAAAACCGGGGTGGGAAAACAGAAATTTTTACATGGTATCAGAGCTTGAGTGCTGAAGGGCAGTTTGGGACAGCAAAAGGAAAAATTACAGTTGCTGATTTTTCACTCAGAAAATTCCAGCAAGCTGATTTTTTCATAAACAGCAGTTTTATCTTTACTACAGCAGTGCTATTTTTCAGTTTTAGGACAGCAGGATGTCATTGGGATTGAGGGTGGAGGATAGGCTGGATGGGCATATAAATTACAGCGTTTGGAAGGAGAGAATGCAGAGTATCTTTGAGGAGGCAGAAGTCTGGGATATCATGGTGCATACCGCACAGAACCCTGTTGTTGTGTCCACTGATGTTACTCAGTTGGCTGAGTATAAAAAGAAGAACAATAAGGGTAAGAGGTTGATTCTAGACGGAATCAAAGACCATTGCATTCCTCATGTGAGAGGAAAGAGCAATGCCCATGAGATGTGGACAGCATTGTCCAATCTCTACCAGAGTACCAATGAGAACCGGAAGATGGTCCTGAAGGAGAAGCTGAAGAACATTAAGATGGGGAATGATAGTGCAGCTGGATATCTCACAAAGATTACCAATGTGAGAGATGAGTTGGCAGCGATTGGAGAGGCCATTCCATCCACTGAGTTGGTGCGTATTGCAGTGAATGGCCTCCCCCGTTCATGGTTGAACTTTGCTGATGGGGTTTGTGCACGTGAAACCCTTCCCACATGGGAGAGGTTTTGGGATGATTATATTCAGACAGAGATCAAGAAAGGACAGCTTGGGGCAGCCAAGCCAGTTGAGCAGGATGAGGACGTAGCACTGGTGGCAGGAGGCAAGAAAGGCAAAGGGAAGAAGCAGGCTTCCACAAGCAGTGGTGGGGGTAAAGGCAAAGGTAAAGGTAAACAGGGTAACTCACAGAAGGACTATTCCAAGGTGAAGCGTTGGAATTGTCAAAAGATGGGACACTATGCAGTTGTGTGTCCGGAGAAGAAGAAGAAGAAGGGGAAGAACCAGGACGTGGCAGCTTCAGCAGAGATTGAGGACTTTGTAGGTCGTTTTGACCGGGAGTTTGCGTTCACTATGTGTGAGTCCTCTAGTGCAGGATCACCTGCCACACAGGTTCAGAGGGAGCATGCTTTTCCCTCGATTAGCGGAGCATCTACAGGTATTTGGTATGTGGACAGTGGGGCTTCACGTCACATGACAGGAGTCCGTGAGTACTTCTCAGAGCTTTCAGAAAGTGGCACTGATATTGAGGTAGTACTCGGTGATGACAGAGTTGTTAGAGCAGTCGGGGTGGGGACAGTGACATTTCAGAGGGAGTCCAAACCTCCCTTGAAGGTGTCAGAGGTTCTTTATGTGCCAGGGATGAGGAAGAACCTCATATCCGTCTCAGCTTTGGAGGACAGAGGATATGAGGTACTGTTCAGGGGAGGACAGGTGTTGATGTATCCCAGGGACACTCCAGCTGATTCAGCTAGAGTGATAGGTGTACGCCATGCAAAGGTGTACAAGTTTGCATTCCAACCCCTTTTGGCATTGAGCAGTAGTACCGACAGCAGAGTTAGCAGTTCTGAGCTGTGTGAGATTTGGCACCGCAGGATGGGACATATGTATCATGGAGCCTTGAGGACATTGCGGGAGATCACTACAGGTGTGACAGATTTCAGTACTGATCACTTTGATACTTGCAGAGGTTGTGCGATGGGCAAGTTTGCCAAATCCCCTTTTCCCAGCAGTGACAGCAGAGCGACGGGGATACTTGATTTGATTCATTCCGATGTGAGCGGTCGGATGTCTCATGTTTCCTTGAGTGGATATGAGTACTATGTTTTATTCATTGATGATCACTCCAGGAGGACCTGGATTTATTTTTTGAAGACCAAGAGTGAGGTCTTCAAGCGGTTTCAGGAGTTCAGAGCTCTTGTGGAGACTCAGACAGGTCGAAAGATCAAGTCCTTGAGGTCGGACAATGGAGGAGAGTACACCCTTGGAGAGTTTGTTGACTATTGTGCGGAGGCAGGCATTAGGAGGGAGTTCACTGTTCCTTACAACCCCCAGCAGAACGGGGTTGCGGAGAGGAAGAACAGATCCATCATAGAGGCTGCCAAAGCCATGATACATGATCAGGGGTTGCCATTGTTCTTGTGGGCAGAGGCCTGCAACACAGTTGTTTACTTGCAGAACAGGAGTCCGCATCGTGCCTTGCGGCACATGACTCCGGAGGAGGCTTTCTCTGGGAAGAAGCCTGATCTTGGTCATCTTCATATCTTTGGATGCATTACATACTCCTATATACCCAAGGAGAAGAGGACCAAACTAGAGCCCACCGCAGAGAAGGGTATCTTTGTGGGCTACAGTGAGACCTCAAAGGCTTTTCGGATTTACATTCCTGCACAGAGGAGAGTTGTTGTCAGACGGGATGTGAAGTTCGAGGAGGACAGGGCCTTTAGGAGGTCACGGGAGTGAAGAGTATCTGGATCAGCCAGACCCTCAGCAGCAGTTGAGTCAGTCGCAGGGATCCAGTGGGCAGGGATCAGGAGGATCCGGAGGTACATCTATGAGGATGTCAGGTCCGTCAGTGAGCAGTGGCTCATCGAGCCAGAGGGGTGGTGCTTCGGGCAGCATGCAGAGCAGTTCACAGAGCAGTTCACTAGGGAGTCCACTGATGGACAGTTCACACGGTACCTCAGCTTCTACAGGTTCAGGTGCAGGCAGGAGGACAGCAGACAGACAGTCAGGAGTTCAGGCTACTGATGGTGATGAGGAGGAGGAGTTTCATTCTCCTATGGGAGAAGCATGCTCAGGGAAGAGGAAGCCCAAGTGGCTTCAGGACACCTTGAGAGATGCCACATCTGTTGCTGAGCCGAAGAGGCCGGTCAGAGAGAGTAGACCACCTGAGAGGTTCTGTAGCTATATGGCGATGGTTACCAGCATCCTTGACTCTGAGCCTTCTAGCTATGAGGAGGCAGCTAGCCAGCAGGTCTGGAGAGAGGCCATGCAGGAGGAGTATTCTTCTATCATGAAGAATGATGTTTGGGAGGTGGTGCCGAGGCCTGAGGGCAAATCCGTGGTTACTTCCAGATGGCTTTACAAGGTAAAGCATGCTGCAAATGGCAGCATTGAGAAATTCAAAGCGAGGTTTGTGGCTAGAGGGTTCTCCCAGGTAGAGGGAGTTGATTATGAGGAGACCTTCGCTCCCGTGACTCGATATACTTCGATCCGCTCCATTATATCGATAGCAGCAGAGATGGGTTGGAAGATCCACCAGATGGATGTGAAGACCGCATTTCTCAATGGCTTCATACAGGAGGAGGTGTACATTGAGCAGCCACAGGGCTTTGAGGTGCATGGGAAGGAGTCCCATGTGTGCAGATTGAAGAAGGCCCTTTATGGCCTGAAGCAAGCTCCCAGAGCTTGGTACTCCAGGATAGATGCATACTTGCAGGGGATGGGTTTCACAAAGAGTGAGGCAGATCCGAACCTTTACTTTATTGTGATTGGTGAGGAGCCTCTCATTCTGGTGCTGTATGTGGATGACTTGATCATTACAGGTGCAGAGAGACTCATAGAGCACTGCAAGAGAGATCTTGCGGCGGAGTTTGAGATGAAGGACATCGGCTTGATGCATTACTTTTTGGGTTTGGAGGTGTGGCAGGAGGAGGGGCATTTCTTCCTGGGGCAGGGGAAGTATATTGTGGACATCCTTAGCAGATTCCACATGGAGGATTGTAGACCCATGTCGACACCGATGATCACCAACTGGAAGAAGCTTCATGCTTCGGATTCCGAGTTGGTGGATCCCACATTGTACAGGCAGCTGATTGGTTCCTTGATGTATTTGGTCAACACTAGACCAGATATCTGTTTTGCAGTCAACACGATGAGTCAGTTTATGTGTGAGCCTAGGAAGGTTCACTGGGTGGCTGCAAAACACATTTTGCGGTACTTGCAGGGGACAGTGGATTATGGTCTGGACTACAGGCAGGGAGATGGAGTGAGATTGGCAGGATACACTGATTCTGATTGGGCAGGTTGTGCTTCTGATAGGAAGAGCACTTCAGGGTGTTGTTTTGGGTTGGGTTCAGCAGTAGTGTCATGGTTCAGCCGGAAGCAGCAGTCAGTAGCACTGAGTTCAGCGGAAGCAGAGTATATGGCAGCCAGTCTAGCTAGTTGTGAGGCTATCTGGCTTCGCAAGATGTTGTTTGGCTTATTTGGTCAGCCGTTGAGACCTTCAGTGATTTACTGTGATAATCAGAGTTGCATTAAACTCACGGAGAATCCAGTATTTCATGACAGGTCAAAGCATATCGGGATCAGATATCATTTCATCAGAGACTATGTTCAGAAGGGAGCTGTGAAGCTTGAGTATATTTCCACTGATGAGCAGGTTGCAGATATCCTTACCAAAGCCTTACCACGGGGCAAGCATGTCTACTTCAGAGACAAGATGGGTGTGGTGAGGAACACCTTCCTCGGTAAGAGGGAGTGTTGAAATTTGGTACCGGAGGACAGGTGGTTACCTTAGGCTTTGATCTTTGGCCTAGGGAAAAGTGTCCAAAAGAATTTAATTTTTCTCCTAAAGTGACTTTATAATTTTATAAAGTTAAATCTAATTTAAAAGTGACTTTAAGTGATAAAGTTATTAAGTCTAATTTTAAAGTGACTTTTATAAAGTCAATGAAAAATTAGAAAGGAAAAGTGACTTTGGAAATAAATGACTAAGTGGGTCTTTATTAAAGTGGGGTGAATTAAAAAATAGAAAGTGAGATTTAAATGAGCATTTAATCTCAACCATTGATCTAAATCTATTTCAGCCATTGGATTTAGAGATCACCCAAAAGTCACTTGGATCACCCAAAAGTCACTTGGAGTTATATTAAAGGAGGAAAAGGAGGAAAAGGTCATTCATTCTTTCATGAGCAGATTGGGAGAAGGAGAGCAAGAGAGATTTCTGAGCAAGAAGGAGAAGGAGACAGCAGCTTGACACACATTCCAAGGCAGCAGTTGAGCAGATTTGTACAGCTGATTCAGCACATAGTGAAAGGCAGATTTTTGCACAAACATCGAGGAGCGGTTTGCTGATTTTTCTGCACACAAAACGGAGGTCGTACAGCATTTATTGCTGTCCTGTTTGCTGTAATTTCCAGATTGCTGTGAGGCACGGGAAAGGAGATAAGTTGTAAATTTGCTTGCTGATTTTTTGCTGAATAATTCTCACTGTAAAAAGGCAATTTTCAGAAATAAAGAAGAGCTCTCAAACTGGTTTTCCCCAAGAGTTGTAGGGGGTTTTTCCAGGGTCAAGTTGACCAAAAATATCAGTGTTTTAATGTGTTTTAATGGCTGTTTTTGATTGCTGATTTTTAATTCTGCAATTTCCAGCATTCTAAAAAATTTCCAGAATTTGTGTTTTCAGCAATATTTATTTTTTCCAGTCTGTTAAATGTATGGTTATGGGAATGGGCATTTAACTACATGGGAGAAATAAGGAGAAACTGAAAACCGGGGTGGGAAAACAGAAATTTTTACACCCTTGGCAACATTTTAGGTTTAATTACATATAAGTATTTCTGATCTAAGGCTTCTGTAGTTAAAATCAATGTTTATTTTGTATGCAAACACATGAGCTCGGTTGACTGATCGAAGGATTTAGTGCCCCATTGTCTCTGGGAGGTGCCCGGGTATGCCATATCGAGGTTATAAGTGATATCACAACAAAAATTCACATTATTACAAAGTAGAAGATAAGGTTATTAAAAGTGATATTAGAAGAGTTGATTCAAGTTATTAAAAACTGGTATCAAAGAAATCAAAGAAATCGATTTGGCTATTATAGCAATTAACCAAACACCATTAACCATGCCACATGATATGATAGATCTTTAAAACATAAAAGTTACATGAGAGGACTTTGAGGGAGAATACAAGTTTGGTTGTTTTTCACCATCCCAATTCTATGTTGGTAGTAGGTAAAAACTGATATGGTTCGTTGATCATTTAAATAAATTTTCTGTGTTGCCATTGTAAAGCGTCGATCTACCTAGGTTGGAACAAACTCTATGATTCGTTGTGCTAATGTTGTGTTGATATTGAAATGAATACGAAAGGTCAGTTCGGTAATGCCATCCATGAAATCAGCTTCAGACCCACAATGCGAAGCAAAACTAAATATGCCAACAAACCATTGAATGGAAAAGAATATGACTTGTGAACGCAAAATTGAATTTAAGAAATGAATTAGAATATCGCAACATACCAGCCAATGAAGTGCAGCAGAACATTAGCACTTTAAGAAATTTCGTGTTTGGGAAAAAGAAGCCATGACTACACTGATATTATTCTTCGAACGAAATCAACCACAGAGGAGGAGAGAGAGTAAAGGATATAGAATATACCTTCTGTTGTTCTCTGATGAGATACGCATACTGGTCACGATTCGGCACAGCCAGCAGTTTGGGCATCAAATGATTCCGGAAATAACCAGGAGTGACTTTCACAGTCTCCCCTGCTTTCCCCAGCTTATTAATATCCTGCAGATAGCAGGGGGTATTTATGAGAAGAGCAGCAAGAAACAGTCCATTTGATCTTGCAGAGCTCAATTGGGAAGAACATTAAAACCAATCGGCATTTCATTATCAGTTACCGTTGTAAGAATGCATTCGAGCTGTTTCCGAAATCTGATGCCCCTCACTATGGAGGTCCATGGAAGCTCTGTGTGCCCTGAGCCTACTCTTGCGGCGCTGCTGGACAACTTTGTGAGTTGCTGCAACACTGTTCGCCCAAACTGCAAACGCCCCATTTTCCACCAGTGTCTCCCGAGTACTGACTAGGTCAATCCAACCTGAATATTTCATTCATCGTCCAAAAAAAATTTGCAAGGTATGCTGCTCCTCTCTTCCTCTGTTTTATTGTGTTCAATATTGTAATTGTTACAGGTTCGACCGTTGTCTGTGCCTTCTCTGCCTTTAGTCTCTTAATGTTTATACCCGCTCTGCCGAAAAAGGTTTTTACCCACCTAGGGCCTGGATGAGCATTTCATTCACTTCTCTACCATATACACAAAATATTTTCATCCAATTAATGATTGTTTCACGCTTAATAATAAGAGTATGTGTATTTTCTGATTGTTTCTATTAAATCATAAAGGATTAATAATAAGGTTTTTTTACAATAAATTATTTTTAGCCCTTTTGGACTTAAAAATAATTTTTTTGCCGTAGTCTAACTAGTCAGAGGAATTGCTTGGAAAGTTATGGAAATTTTGGTTATATTTAGAGAAATCCGACAAGAGTTTTTGTAAATCCAAGTTATAGTTGTTAAACTGCAAAATTTTAGGTGTCCTTTATGTTTTTGATGGTGTTGAATCCATTTACACCATCAAAAACACGATTCAAACACTGCCTCTACAAGATTTTTTGAGATTTTTTGGCTAGATTCCGACTACTTTTAGCTGTCCGGGCAATTCCTCCGCCTTAGTAGATGACCCCAATTTTTTTCTTTCTTCTTTCTTCTGTTTTAATTTTATATCAATTTAGTGTTTTATGTGATATTGATCTTATTATTAATAATCTTGAATATAGAGTTATTAGACTTATAATGATAACCTAATTATAACTTATTATTAGGATAATAATGATAACCTAATTATACATTTTTTATTAGGGTACATTTGGATTGAGAGGTAATGTCAAAAGGTCATAATGAGAAATTTATAAGAAAAGATGGGAATATCTATAATGTTTTATAAGTTTATTGAAGAAGAAAAAAATGATATGTGAAAATGATTTTTTAAAAGTATGCATGGAATATAAATTTAAAGACTAAATTTCCAAAACTAAAATTAACAATACACATTGAAATTTAACAATAAAGCTTATTTAACAAGTCTGGTTTAAGTTATACATCTAGCACATTAGAGTATGATTCAACTTGGGGTAGCAAATAGTTAGAGTTTTATTAGTAAGGTTTATGTACAATACAAGGAGATTAATTTCAAATTCAATGTTTTCACCAATGTATAATAGAATAAATAACATCAATGGTGAATGGAAAGGGAAATAATTCACTTCACATTTTGGTTTCTTCATTTCCTTGCTAATATCACAAGAATTATATCATAATAGTAATACCAATAATTAAATCATATAGGATGATCACTTGGTATGTCAATTGAATCAAGTAATGTATTATGAGTTGTAACTTTTTGTGCTAGATGTATCATCGATTTACTATGCCGCGATTATGTTCCCTAGGGTGCATCTTGATTACATGAATAAATTATACATGATTGCATTGTGGCGAGTGAGTTACATGATAAGATATAAGTGCAAGCCACAATGCATATTGTGTGGATTTTTAGCCCAATGATCAATTGTTGACTTAATCTTAATGTAAATGGACATTTATTATAAAGTTGGCTCATTGATGGACTTTGGATAAGAATAGCTAGCAGTTAAAGTTTGTCCAATTATATATGCAGACATTAGATGGACATGCAAGTTGGTGATTGTTATCACTAGTATGTGACACTTTGGTTCCATTAAGGACATCACTGGGACATTAGGAAGGGATGTGCCCTATTATACCATAATCAGGGACAATGATGACATATTGTTTGAGAGAGGATTCTTTTGCTCTGAGTAATTAGGTTTCCCACTATATAACAATGTGTTTCTATTGTGGCCATTTTGGTTATTATTGTTATTTTTATAGTGAACATAACAATTAAACAATATGAGACTGTCGACGGTGTTGGACCCACCAACATGTCAGGGATCTCCCCAGTAAGAAGTCCCAACTAGACCTCAGACCATTTGGAGTAGGAGTCCCAGCAGTGGGTAGTACGGTATCGCCTTGACTATGATCACGCGCAGAGGTAAGCAAGATGTCTTTGTTGGAAGCAAGGGTGTGACCTTGCAGCAAGTTAGGGAAGATGCATGGAAAGGCTCTAACACATGGAAGGGGAGAGGAGTGCGCCCCTTAGAAGCCTGTAATAGTATGCAGCTTGAAAGGGAACACACAAGTTGGAAGACATCACAAGATGGAAAGCAGAATAGTCGAAAATCCAAAGTGATGAGTTAAACCAACAACACACTTCGATAAGATTCATACAAACATATACAAAATAGTCCATACATACATGCATAAGTTACAACTACATAAATTATTAGAGTAACCAGAATAGTCGAACTACAATAACAATACATGCATGAAACATGTTGGCTTTGTTATATTAAAAGAGTAAAAGATCCAATCATGCATATAACCATGACAGCCACGAGCCCTAATAGTGGAACGTTACAGTGACTGTCACCTACTCCTCCAAAGAGATGTACTCGCTCTGCACTGTGGGAAAGCCAAGGCTCATTACAATACACTCCAAGATTTATGTAAGTTATACATATCAGAAGCTTGGCTCCCAAAATATTGTACAATGATTTATGAGGTTCTATATATACCAAAGGGTGGGGTGACCCTTGGCATTCCCCTTTGTCACTCTTCAACTACCCTCACGACTCTTAAACTTACACATGACTGTTTACATTCCACTATTGACACTTGGTCTTTCACTTTACAACATGTTTACAATACATTCTACACATGTACCCGTGTGAGACAAAAATGGGCTTGAGTAAGCCATACAACACATCACTAAGACTCAGACAGTCGTGGGAAGACTAACTCGTCGACATCCTCTTGGTGATCATTGGTGGCCAACTGATGCCAAGCTTAGTAGTCTGTTATTGTGTCTGCGTGCTCCGTGGCGACATCCTTCCGAAAGCGAACTCTTGCCTTCGTAGCATCCGGGTGCACTGATCTAGCACCTCTGTCCAACTCGTCGTGTAGCATGCACATCATGGTCTTGAGTGTAGCTAGACCAACGACATACTTATGCATAGTGTATGCGCCCATCTACAAATCTGTGTTGGTGGCTATGTGCATCAACTACTCGAAGTACATGTCTAGCTCCAGTCGGACTTGGTTCTTTACATTCGCCTCAGTGAGTGTGCCAATGGACGAGATCGCATGCATGCGCACAATGACATCCATGCTCCTGAACACTCGTGCATGTGAAGCATGTAATTTGCTGATGAGTTGTGGGAGTTCCTCATAGTTCCGGATCTGAATCTGAATGTGTGCTTTCAACTCCACTGCCTTTGGCTTCATCATCTTTGGCAAGTACAACAGGGCTCCCTTGTACCTCATTGTCCATATCTACATGTGATCGATAGCAGTGTGTATGTCTGTCAAGATGCGTGCTCTCCTAGCACGGCGTTTCTGCCAACCATTAAAATGGACAACTGACTTATGCACGATGACGAACCTGATGTACAACTTCTACATGATTGTTTCGAGAGACGATACTTCATCAAGTAACGCTTTCCTCCACTCTACTGTAGCGGATGTTGTAGCTTTCTCTTCTCTTTGCTTGGCCGCTTGCAATTCCTTAGCCATGCGCTCATTCTCAGTTATCAAGAACCTCACACTTAAGTTGGTGGCTTTGGTATATGCCTTTGTAGCATCGTTCCTGAAAATACATAGGAGACGCATGGACATCCGGAGTGGACACTCTATGCGATTGCACAACCCTGTGCTGTGACCCTTCAAAGGATATGTTGTGTGCATCTGCTTCCAAATTGTCCTCAAGGATTTCAATGTCTCCTTGATCACTTGGTACTTGCTCTGCTCCCAGATCTGGTCAAGCCTGTGGAGTGACCTCTAGATCCTTGGGCATGAGGTCTATGTCTTGATCCTGATTTGGTTGAACCACATCCGTGTCCATTTGTTCCAGTATCTATTCAAGCTCCTGGGCAAAGTCCTGCTCCTGCTACTGCTCACCTTGTTTGCTATTTGCTAGTTGTTCTGATTCATTAACCTGTATTTGCATAGTCTCCTCAATGTGTCCACACTGCGCTTCCTGCTATTCATGTTCCTACTGCGCTTCCTTCTCCCTTCTACGCAACTCTTGTTCTTCCCTTAGTTGTTGCTTCACCTCCTACAACTTCTTCTCTGCCTCCTCTAGTCTCTGCTTCTCCCTCTGTCTTTGCGCAATCCTTCTATTGCGATGTCGCTTCTTTGCTTCAATCTCCAAAGCTGCTTTTTCTACAAGTGGATCTTCCTTGAACTTGTAGCTTTGCTCCACCTTTGCGCTGTCAACAATCTTTCTTTTGTCTTTGTTTGGCGCAGGTATGTTGTTGTTGTTATTGCTCTGTCAAGCGTTGTTGCCTTGTGCACTGCTAACCATTCTACAGCCACTCTAACTAGTTCATTGAGCCTTGAGTAGTTATAGCAGTATCTCCATGGGTCTTCCTTAGGCCAATTACATACCCCGTGGATCCAAGGATGATACGCTCTCGCACAGTGTTCCTTCACTAAGCAATGTGGGTCATATGGATTGAAACTTCTTGTGCCAAAGGTGACTCTCTTGAATTTCTCCGTCTCAGCCTCAACATGTTTGAGACTCTGGATCTCATACAACCCAATCCACAAAGGAAGAGCGGGCCAAGGTGCCTTCTTCTTCCTGTGCAATCTCGCTGACAACCCTGTCAAGATGTGGTATGCAACCTCTTGCATGACTAGCTTGTCCATGGAAAACTTCGGTAACACATGCGAAGCCTTCTCTACGTTGTACATCCGGATGAAGGTGCCAAGGGGTGAGGCATACCAATATGTTATGTTAACTAATGCCTCCATCGTTGCCTATGACATGCAAGGAGGATCTTGCTCAAAGACCGTCTTGTACACCAGGGTGGTGAACTGGTCTGATACCTGTAGTATAACTCCACAAAAGTTGCACTCAAAGAACAACATGCAATAGATGTGCGTAGAGGTTTCTGAAGGTGTCCATGCCCAACCCAAGCCAGGGAACTATTGACAAGCACAGATTGCATCAAGAATGTAGGAGGACATGAAGAGTTTTTCTTGCTAATACTTGGGCGGATGTCGTGCATTTGTTACTTGCCCCTTCAGCTGGAGAGGCAACATGTCAGACCAATTAAAATGTCTTCCTTCATTTGTCAACTGATCCAACAGAATCACCTAACTCTACGGGAAGGTTTCTATACTCTCTTGGCCATACAAGCGGCATGCAAAGATGACCAAGAATTGATAAGCCTTCCACAGTGTCTTTGTCTTGTATACCTGGTTGGGTGTCATCCTGAACTTAGATGGATCTCTTACCCAACTCTTCAAGATGTCTCTTAAGTTCGCACTGCTGCTGGGATTGGTGAGGAGTGCATCCATTTTGTTCACCAACTGCGGTAAGTGATACATCTCCTGAAAGTTTTCTGCCCTTAAGGTGACAAGTTTTGTTCCACTGACACTGCTCAGTACCATTGCCTCTGTATCAGTATGTGAGACAATCTAGTGGATCATGTCCATGCATGGAAATGCGAGATACCTGCATGCAACCCGGTACAAACTAGACTTGTGTATCATAGACTTTGTGGTCCTCCAGATTCTCCTCAAAGGTGCTTGAAAAGATATCATTGATGTCTTGCCATGTGATCTTGATCTCCTTGTCTATGAACAACTTAGTATCTTCATCCAGTTGTGCTCTCAATGGTGTCCTTTAACCCTACTCTCTTGGAAGCCATTGTACCTATATTGCTGAGATACTGATGAACACCTGTGATACCTGAAGACAGAGCAATGCTCATGGAAAGAAAAATGTCAATTGAAAACCAAAAGTAACTCCAGGACTGACATGCAACACACCTGGGTAACTGCTTGGGAAAATTGTGTAGTTTTCTCTGGGAGAGGCTGGGAGACTGACTATTGGAACTACGCAGAGCACAATCTAGGCTACCGGTGAGCTGGATGACTGCTGAAAATGCGCAAAGCACAATCCAACTTGGCCTGCGAAGGACTGGAACTGCGCAATGCGCAGTTTTAGTTAGCATGACTGTTACCCAGGAAATTGCACTACGCAATCTTGGGGGCCAACTGAGGAACTGTCTCTCAAAATTGCGCAGAGTACAGCCTGGGAGGCTAGTGTGAGGCAGGATTTGTATAATTTATGGGAGCAAGGTAAGGCCTTCCATCCCAGAAATGTGTAGTACAAGCTAGGCAAGGCAAGGTCCGGGATAAGGTAGCTCAGACCTGCCGACGGGCGACTAGAAACCAGCAAGGACTGAAATCATGTGCAAATATGGTGCAGACATGAGTGAATGAACATGCATGTGATTACAGTCAGTGCAGGATTCAGTAAAAAGGGAAAACAATGAAGTGTGTGAAGCGAGTCGCCGCAACGGTGACCGTTAGTGCAGAAACAATGTCATGCATGCGACAACAAGGAAATGTAATGCAAAACTCAAAACAATTCTTTTACAAGCTAACATGCATTGAAACGACAACAAGCATTCAATAAAACCAAGAAAACAACATTCACACAAACCAAAATGTAAAAAGTGACAGAAAAGCAGCAAAAGACATGAAAAGTGGACTTACCCGAAAAAAGTTGTGATGAGTGTGCCAAAGGTTCCTAGATGCGTTGGGAATGCCAGAGCTCCAAGATTGAAAGTGAAGAATGAGATCTGAGGTGTCGAATAAATAGTTTTGACAAGATCGAGGTTTATGACGCACATGCCACAAATCTAGGAAAAAATGACACTTGGTTGGAGGTTTCTAAAACAGATTTTGCATGTAACCCCCAGCTGCTAAAAATAGATCCCTAAAATATAGGGATGCTTTTTTTCTTTTTCGGGAAAAACATCCCATGCATGCAAGGCAAGATTGCACAGTCCTGGAAGGAACTGGTCAACCTATGAGCACATGCAATGGTCAGCAATCCATGGGATGACTTCTACGTAGTTTCTGGGTCGAGTGGCTCTGGCTGCCCCTCAAGCTCTGTGCAGTTTCTAAACTAAAGCCAAGGCTGCCAGCCAAAACTGGGCAAATTCTGAGACCAAGCCCGGTGATGGACTGCTTTGCACATTTTTCTTGGGGAAGACAGTCGGCCTTCTGTATGCAATTCTGGAGAGCAGTGCTAGCTACCAGGATGCACTACGCAATTCCGAAGAGCAAGGCTGGTTGCCCTCTAGTGCTACGCAGTTTTCCAAGTCAGCACAAGAACCGGTTTGAGACCAATTCATGGGGAGGTCAGCGTGCAGGCGAAAGACAAACAAGTTAGCGAACACAAGCTATTAAGCCAAAGAAACTCAACTGAAAGCATAAGTGCCTGGGCATTGCAAGACATGCTACTAAGGATGGTTGGTAGGGAGGCTCCAAAACAAAGCTAAGGAAAAAAATTGGAGGGTGGTTGTACTCGCTACAACATTGGCGACACACTGGTAGAACTCTAGCTCTCTGAATGGACCTTGTTTCATGAAAAGCAAGTCTAACTCCTCCGGATGTATTGTTTGATTCTTTGATCATTATGGTTTCTACACTAGCTTGAGTGAAAGATGTAGCACCTTCCATTCTCTTGATCGGTCAACACACATTCCAAGCTAAGTCAACTTAGTTGTTTCGAATGGGGATGAGGGGCATATTGGTGTACAAGTAATATAGTTGTCAGAGTTTAAGTTTCATCTCTGGTGTTGCTCCCTGCTAGTAGACCTGGACAGTACCATGGCGAAGTCACACAGAGACACAAGTATCGCTCCGCTGCTAGCGAGCCTGGTCAGTACCCTAGCGGAGTTACTTGCATCACCTCTCTGCGCAAGAAGCCTTTCTCTTCCTTCACCTTATACATTTTTCATTTTTCATTTTTTTATTTTTTCATTTTCAAAGAACTATGCATAGGCACTTATTTATTTCAAAGGCGGAAGAGGAATCCCAAATTATCAAGAGAAAAAGAGGTTGTTCCTTTAGAGAAGTATGTTATATATACCTCTGATATACTTGTTAATGTTCCCCCCTCACCTTACTGTACTTGACTGAGCTGACAATGGTTAACCCAAAAACAACCGACTAGAGTAGGTGGTACTAGTTAGAGCACAAGTGTTATGTTTTCACCAAGATTCACTTGAACAAAACGTATTTTCCATTTGTGTATCATTGACTGGAGATAGCAAGTTCTGCATAAAGAGAGAGGGCAACATATAACCAAGTGTTGATAGTTGTACAAATCCTCTTGTACTTTACCCTGCGTGCCTTAAGAGTCGCACATGGTTTCATGCGAACTAACCTATGGACGTAAACAAGCAAACAAAACAATAAAGCAAAGAGCAGAAGCAAATGTGAAAGCAAAGAAAGTAAGCAAAGCAAGCAAGCAAGCAAACAAACAAACAAAGTAAGAAGGCAAACATGCATGCAAGCAAACAAGACACAAAGCAAACACTACTCCTACTCCTAAGCTAACGATGCATGGGCCTGATCACGTGAAGTGATATTTCCAATGCAGCCATCGACGCATTGGTTGATCCATGTTGGTGAAGGAATGGTCTGCGAAATGGATAGTCATGTGAACCAGAAAACATGAAAAATATAACAATGAAGACAAACACACTCCGAGTTTAAACGTGTCCAAAGAAAAAAAAAGAATAAAAGCACAAGACAAGCATTCTGCAAACTTAACACGGTGTTGTGACGCACTATATGCAGATGATAAGCATGTGCACTCTTTTGACTATGATAGACAAGCAAACATGAGAAAGAGAGACAAATTACGCTTTGCAAGTGTGCTCACTATGTATGATTCCTCCAATGCATGATCGATGGGATCATGTGATTCAGGTGGAGGAAGTGAAATCTGTGTATTGGATTGATCTTCAATGCATACACATGAGTGATGAGAAGCCTTGGGTGTTTCAACAATTTTCTGAATGAAAGTGAAACTAACCTTAAGACAACGAGGGCCTGACATAACCATCAGCTCAGGCTGAAGTGCCTTGACAGCTTGCGGGGTTTCAACTTCATCAACAGATAGATCATCATAAACGGGTGGTTTGGAAAGATCAATAACAATTGAATTGACGTTGTGATTGAATATAAGAGCAAAGAGATCACAACAGCTACGATCAGAAAAATCAATGAGTTCATCGGCATCCTCATGATCTAATGAATCATACAGAGGGGTAGATGAGAAGCAAGAATGTTCACCCTCTACGTTTCCGAAAAAAGTAGATGCAAAATTGAGTGGATTCTCAATGAAATATTTGTCCTCTCCATTGTCAAATGATGGACTAACATCGGGTGTGTTCTATGAATGATCGGAAGTAGATGCATCCGAGGATGAATTTTCACAAAGAAAATCAAAGATAGCAGAATCACCAAAGATGTCAAGGAACAGCGGAGGAAGCACAGACAAAAGGAGGTCATCCTTCACTGCGGGTTCATGTTCAGATTCCCAGTCATACTCATCGTAAATGACAATGCATGTTGGTTGTGAAACATCAACTCCGTCGATAGCTTGATCCTCGTTCACAACAAGTGTGGAGTCCGGAACGGAAGATCAAAAGACAGTACAATCCAGAGGATCAACAGAACACAAGGACGGAGGTTGAGGTAACAAGTGCATATGATAACCCATGGGTTTCCCAACCAAATCCGAGCAGAAGTTGAGAGCAGTGGGGATGGGGGGAGGTGACAATTCAGCAGACTTGTGTACACGCTCTCCCACATCACACTATGGAGGTGGAACTATTTGATGAGAGGATGGCGGCCAATCACTTGTGACAGCGACTGTGTCCACTTGAGATTGCGCAACTCCATCACCGAAGTATGCTGAGAGAGGTTTGAGCTTTTTTTTCGCTTTTGGATTGACTGATTTGATATAGACATACTCAAATCTTTTAATAAGATATTGGAACTTCATCTTACTTTTCGGAGCTTCAAACAAAAGAGGACGGAAGTGATCCCAAAATTCCATTATAGATTCATGTAGGGCCTTCTATTATTGTAATATTTTCTTATCAAGTGCTTCATGATCAAAATGGTGAAAAACAAATTCTATTTTTTCACTGAACTGTTTGAATGAGTGCACAGAACCATGAGGTAGTGAGCTACACCATAGCAATGGTAGTCATGAAGTGTGTGTGTGAGCAACGTACAGGCCATATTTTCATTAGGATCCTCCAAACTCTCCACGAGTGCATGAAGGGCATCTAAGTGTTGAGGCCACGTTGTTTCACCTTCACCATCATACATGAGTTGTGACAAGTCATCCTAGGACTCCCTCTCGATTTCAAAGATATATTCGTTGGACAAACATTTTGGAGGGTGAATTGCAACGAACTCCATGATAGATGTGTGAAGATTTAAAACAAATTGTGAGGACTCAACTTGTCATCTGGCCCTCCTTCTAGCGCCAGAAATGTTGATGGTCTTGGACCCGCCAACATGTCAGGGGATCTCCCCGATAAGAAGTCCCAACTAGACCTCAGATCGTTTGGAGTAGGAGTCCCAGTAGTGGGTAGTACGGTATCGCCTTGACTGCAATCTTGCACAGAGGTAAGCAATATGTCTTTGTTGGAAGCAAGGGTGTGACCTTGGAGCAAGTCAGGGAAGATGCATGGAAATGCTCTAACGCACAGAAGGGAAGAGGAGTGCGCCACTTAGAAGCCTGTAATAGTATGTCGCTTGAAAGGGAACACACGAGCTGGAAGACATCACAAGATGGAAAACAGAATAGTCCACAATCCAAAGTGATGAGTTAAACCAACAACATGCTTCAATAAGATTCATAAAAACATATACGGAATAATCCATACATACATGCGTAAGTTACAACTACATACATTGTTAGAGTAACCAGAATAGTCGAACTACAATAACAATACATGCATGAAACATGTTGGCTCTATTATATTAAAAGAGTGAAAGATCCAATCATACATACAACCATGATAACCACTAGCCCCAATAGTGGAACGTTACAGTCACTACTATCAGATCCTCCAAAGAGATGTACTCGCTCTGTATTGTGGAGAAGCCACGGCTCATTACAATACACTCCAAGCTTCCTCTAAGTTATACCTATTAGAAGATTGGCTCCCAAAACCCTATACAATGAGTTATGAGGTTCTATATATAGCAAAGGATGGGTGACCCTTGACATTCCCCTTTGTGACTCTTCAACTACCCTCATGACTCTTCAACTTACACATGATTGTTTACATTCCACTATTGACACTTGGTCTTTCACTTTATAGCATGTTTACAATACATTTTACACATGTACCCATGTGAGATAAAAATGGGCTTTAGTAATCCATACAAGACATCACTGAGACTCGAACAGCTATGGGAAGACTAACTCATCGACATCCTCTTGGTGATCATTGGTGGCGAACTGATGCCAAGCTTGGTAGTCTGCTATGGTGTCTGCGTACTCCGTGGTGACATCCTTCTGAAAGTGAACTCTTGCCTTTGTAGCATCCGGGTACACTAATTTGACACCTCTATCCAACTCGTCATGTAACATGCGCATCATGGTCTTGAGTGCAGCTGGACCAGTGACATACTTATGCATAGTGTCTGTGCTCATCTGCAAATCTGCGTTGGTGGCTATGCACATCAATTGCTCGAAGTACATGTCTAGCTCCAGTCAGACTTGGTTCTTTGCTTTCACCTCGGTGAGTGTGCCAATGGATGGGATCGCATGCATGCGCACAATGACATCCATGCTCCTGAACACTCATGCATGTGAATCTCGTAAGTTGTGGGAGTTCCTCATAGTTCTGGATCTGACTCCGGATACATGCTTTCAACTCCACTGCCTTTGGATTCATCATCTTTGGAAAACACAATGGGGCTCCCTTGTACCTCATTGTCCATATCTGCATGTGATCAACAACAGTGTGTATGTCTGTCAAGATGCGTGCTCTCCTAGCACAGCATTGTTGCCAACCATTAAGATGGACAACTGACTTATGCACGGTGACGAACCTGAAGTACAGCTTCCACATGACTGTCTCGAGAGACGATACTTCATCAAGTATTGCTTTCCTCCACTTTTCTCTAGCGGATGTTGTAGCTTGCTCTTCTCTCTGCTTGGCCGCTTGCAATTCCTTAGCCATGCGCTCGTTCTTAGTTATCAAGAATCTCACACTTAAGTTGGTGGCTTCAATATATGCCTTTGTAGCATCGGCCAATGCGGTTGGATGTCCATGCACATCGAACACAATCACTCGTTCCTGAAAATGCGCAGGAGACGCATGGACATCCATAGTGGGCATTCTGCGCGATTGCACAACCTTGTGTTGTGACTTGTCAAAGGATATGTTGTGTGCATCTACTTCCAGATTGCCCTCAAGAATTTCAATGTCTCCATGATCACTTGGGAATTACTTTGCTCCCGAATCTGGTGAAGCCCATGGAGTGACCTCTGCGTCCTTGGGCATGAGGTCTGTGTCCTGATCCTGCTCCGGCTGAAGCATATCTATGTCCATTTGTTCTAGTATCTATTCAATCTCATGAGCAAAGTCCTCCTCGTACGACTGCTCACCTTGTTTGTTATCTGCTAGTTGTTTTGATTCATTAACTTGTATCTGTGCAGTGTCCTCAATGTGTGCACATAACACTTCCTATTGTTCTTGTTCCTGCTACGCTTCCTTCTCCCGTTTGCACAACTCTTGTTCTTCCCTTAGTTGTTGTTTCACCTCTTGCAACTTCTTCTTTACCTCCTCCAGTCTCTACTTCTCCCTCCATCCTTGCACAATCCTTATGTTGTGTTGTCGCTTCTTTGCTTCAATCTCCAAAGCTGCTCTTTCTACAAGTGGATCTTCCTTGAACTTGTATCTTTGCTTTGCCTCTGCGCTGTCAACAATCTTCCTTCTGCCTTTGTGTGGCACAAGTCTTCTATTGCTATTGTTGTTTCTCTGTCAAGTGTTTCTGCCTTGTGCATTGCTAACCATTCTACAGCCACTCTGACTGGTTCATTGATCCTTGAGGAATTATAGCAGTATCTCCATGGGTCTTCCTCAGGCCAATGACATGCCCCGTGGATCCAAGGATGATACACTCTCACACGATGTTCCTTTACTAAGAAATGTGGGTCATATGGATTGAAACTTCTAGTGTCGAAGGTGAATCTTTTGAATTCCTCTGTATCGTCCTCAACATGCTTGAGACTTTGGATCTCATACAACCTGATCTGCAAAGGAAGAGCGGGCCAAGGTGCCTTCTTCTTCCTGTGAAGTCTCGCTGACAACCCTGTCGAGATGTGGTATGCAACCTCTTGGATGACCATCTTGTCCATGGAAAACTTCCGTTAGACATGCAGAGCCTTCTCTGCATTGTACATCCGAATGAAGGTGCCAAGGGGTGAGGCGAGGCATACCAATCTACTATGTTAACCAATGTGTTATAGACAATTTTGTGCCTTACAGCAACAGGCATGAATTGTCAATAATCCAAGGGATCCAAAGTCCCTAAACATGATGTTCCTACCCCTAGAGGAACAAGGTCAGCAAACCAACAGCTCTCAGATCAGTTCTCCACCTGAAAACACTCAAAAACAAGCAATCCTGAAATCAAAGCAGGTGCTCCACTAGGCTTCTGCGCTGAAACTCAACTCCTCCATGGTGTACCTGCGTTGCAAAGCAAGTGGAACAAAGGCCACCTGCGCTGAGCGAGATGGGACAAGTGGCACACTGAGTCATTGCTCTGGAATCTTCCAAAAATGACACTTGGATCAGGGATTTCGCCTTGTGATGAGTCAGAGGCTCTGTTTCTCCAAATGGAAGCAAGGTTCTCCAAGTGGACTCAAGAACTGAAGATCAACTGAAGAGAGAGAGGACACAAGGCAGCTACACATCAGTTGCAAGCTGACTCATCCTTTCTCAATTCATCTATATATTGAGCTCTCTCCTATGAGCTCAGGGGGCTGGAATTTTGTGCAAAGTAATGATATGCTGTTGGTTTCACAATAGAACTATTGGGTGATTGCTTGAAGGAGGTGAAGAGGAGAAATTCTTTCTGCTGGGAGGTGTTGCTGGATTGGGGCCTTCAATGGTTGTAACCTTCTCAGAACTTTACTTCTTCATTAATAAAAGCTATTGAGGTTCTTCTATATGCACTTGTTTCAATAATGTGTTGTGATAATTGTATATTTGATTTATGCTAATCCTTGAATCAGTTATGATTGCATGCTTCTTGTAGTTTCCTTCTTTGTTATTTTGCAGGATCTCATTGTAGCTGGGCCAGCAAAAGAGCAAGGAGCTGGGAGCAAGCAGCCAGAGAGAAGAGTTTGGATTCGACATTAAGCGCAAGGCAACGGTTAGTGCATTTCCTCATTCTCTCTTGCTTTCGTAAAGGAGTAAACCTTAAGTAGTTTTCTTTACAGTTGTTGCTGAGGTACTATCACCCTTAGAGTGGGATAGGGTCATCCGAATCAGATACTTTTCCCTACAACACAATGCCTTCATCATTGCTTGTGACATGCAAGGTGGATCCTGGTCAAAGATCATCCTATACACCGAGGTGACGAAGTGGTTTGATAGTTGTAGTATAACTCCATGGAAGCTACACTTAGAGAACAACTTACAATAGATGTCTGCAGAGGTTTCTGAAGGTGTCCATGCCCAATCCAAGCTAGGGAACTGTTAATGGGCATAGACTACATCAAGAATGTAGGCGAACATGAAAAGATTTTTTTTTCTGACCCTTGGGCAGATGTTGGGCATTTTTTACTTGTCCCTTCAACTGGAGAGACAACATGTCAGACCAATTGAAAGGTCTTCCTTCGTTCGCTGGCTGATCCAACACAATCACCCAACTCTACAGGAAGGTTTATGTACTCTCTTGGCCATACAAGCGACATGTGAAGATAATCAAGAACTGATAAGCCCTTCACAGTGTCTTTGTCTTATATACCTGGTTGGGTGTCGTCCTAAACTTAGATTTCTCTCTTACCTAGCTCTTCAAGATGTCTCTTGAGTTCGCACTACTGCTGGGATTGCTGAAGAGTGCATCCATTTTGTTCATCGTTTGTAGTTAGTGATACATCTCCTGAAAGTTCTGCCTTGAAGGTAGCAAGTTATGTTCCACTGACACTACTCAGTACCATTGTCTCTAAATCAGTATGCGAGATAATCTAGTGGATCATGTTCGCGCACGGAAATGCAAGATACCTGCATGCAACCCGGTACAAGCTAGACTTGTGTATGTTGACATAGACTCTACGGTCCTCTAGATTCTCCTCAAAGGTGCCTGAATAGATGCCATTGATGTCTTGTCTATGTGATCTTGATCTCCTTGTCTAGTATCTTCATAAATGGGCAAGCTCATAGACACTTGCTCAACCACATCTTCAATTGTGCTCTCAATGGTATTGTTTGACCCTGCTCTCTTGGAAGCCATTGTACCTGTATTGCTGAGAGATTGATGAACACCTGTGATACCTGGAGACAGAGAAATGCTCATGGAAAGAAAAATGTCAGTTGAAAACCAAAAGCAACTCGAGGACTGACATGCAACACACATGGGTGACTGCTTGGGAAAATTGCGTAGTTTTCTCTAGTAGAGGCTGGGAGACTAATTGCTGGAACTGCACAGAGCACAGTCCATCTTGGCCTACTGAGGACTGGAACTGTGCAATGTGCGGTTTCAGTCAGCGTGACTGATACCCAGGAAATTGCATTGCGCAATCCCGGGGGCCAACTAAGGCATTGTATCTCAAAACTGTGCATAGCACAGCCTGGGAGGCTAGTGTCAGATAGGCTCTGTGCAATTCCTGGGAGCAAGGCAAGGCCTTCTATCCCAGAAACGTGTTGTGCAAGCCAGGCAAGGCAAGGTCCGAGCTAAGGCAGCTCAGACCTGCAGATGGGCGACTGAAAATTAGTAAGGACTGAAAGCATGTGCAAAGCTAGTGCAGACATGAGTGAATGAACATACATGTGATTACAGTCAGTGCAAGATTTAATAAAAAGGGAAAACATTGAAGTGTGTGAAGCGAGTCACTGCAACAACAACCGTTGGTGCAGAAACAATGTCATGCATGCGACAACAAGGAAATACAATGCAAAACTCGAAACAATGCTTCTACAAGCTAACATGAATAGAAATGACAACAAGTGTTCAATAAAACCAAGAAAACAACATTCATGCAAACCAAAATGTTAAAAGCAACAGAAAAGAAGCAAAAGACATGAAAAGCGAACTTACCCAGAAAGAGTTGTGATAAGTGTGTTGAAGGTTCCTACATGCATTGGGAATGCTAGAGCTCCAAGATTGAAAGTGAATAATGAGCTCTAAGGCATCGACTAAATAGTTTTTACAATATTGATGTTTATGACGCGCATGCCACAAATCTAGGAAAAAGTGACACTTGGTGGGAGGTTTATAAAATGGATTTTGCATGTAACCCCCAGCTGCTAAAAATAGATCCCTAAAATATAGGGATGCTTTTTGTTTTTTGTTCTTTGCTTTTTTGGGAAAACATCCCATGCATGCAAGGAAAGGTTGCATAGTCCTGGAGGGAACCGATCAACCTGTGAGCACATGCAATGGTCGGCAAGCCATGGGATGACTTCTGCGCAGTTTCTAGGTCGAGTGCCTCTGGTTGCCCCTCAAGCTTTGCGTAGTTTCTGGACTAAAGCCAGTGCTGCGAGCCAAAACTACGCAAATTCTGAGACCAAGCTTGGCGATGGGTTGCCCTGCGCAGTTTTCTTGGGGAAGGTAGCCTGCCTGTGCTGCTTAATTCTGGAGAGTAGTGCTGGCTACCAAGATGCACTACGCAATTCCGGAAAGCAAGGTTGGTTTCCCTCCAGTGCTGCATAGTTTTCCAAGTCAGCACAAGAACCGTTTGAGACCAAGTCATGGGGAGGTCAGCTTGCGGACGAAAGTCAAACAAGTTAGCGAACACAAGCTGTAAAGCCAAAGAAACTCAACTGAAAGCATAATTACCTAGGCAGTGCAAGACATGATGCTAAGGATTGTTGGTAGGGAGGCTCCAAAACGAAGCTAAGACAAAATTTTGGAGGGTGGTTGTAGCCGCTACAATAGAGACATAATGATTGTCTAAGTTATTATTTCCTTGTGAATGTATGTGTTGCATGTCACCAATGCATAATGTTACTAGTTATTTCTTGTTCTGAACTTGCTTTTATTGTATTAAATGCACCATTTAAGGTTCAAACCCCAAATCTAGACAATTTATATCCAACATTTTGGGGAATATTCTGATCAAACATGCAAACACCAACTTACTAGTCATGAATCTCTAAATATTTAAAGTGCAATTGTGGAGAATTTTTTGTTGCTCGAAGGTCAAAATTCTGGATTTGTTGGGTCAAGTGTTGTTGCTGCAAGGTCGAAGATCTATATCGAAGTTGCTAGAAGGAAGGGTTGACTTGGTAGTTGGAGGAGATCTGTGCCTAGGTTGAAGAGTCTTGGATTATCTTGTATTAACTACTGAAGGAAGAAGTTTGACTGGGTTTTCCCTTAGATAGGGGTTTTTCCCTGACAGAGTGCCTACATCTTATGTCTCTTGTTCTTGTGATATTCATACACACATAATTTGGTAATTGCTTGATGAAAGATAATATAATAAATAAATAAAAGAAGCCAACATAATTCACAAGTAATTATCAAGAAAGAGAAATCTAACCCTAATTCTACTAGCATTGATTTCTCAACATGGTATCAGAGCTAAGGTCAAGGAAGATTGGAGATCACTCTATTGGCTTGAAAGAAAGGACTACTCCCTATATGATAATATATTTGAAAATGGGATTGAACATTGTAGGAAGTTGGATCAAAAGAACCATCTACAACTTATTCAACAAGTTCAAAAGCAAAGGGTTTTTAGCTACACTCATAGGTTCACTCAATGATGACACTACATGGATAGTGGAGCATCAAGACACATGACAAGAGATAGAAAACAACTTGACACTTTATCAAAGGAAAAATCTTCTCATGCAGTGGAATTGGGAGACAACAAAAGCTATGCTATGAAAGATCTGGGATCAATTTCTTTGAAGCTAGATAATGGAGCAAAGCTACATCTCAACAATATACTCTATGTTTCAGGTTTGAAAAATAATCTACTTTCAATTTCTTGCTTGGAATATAAAGGTGATAGAGTTGCTTTTGTAGATGGAAAAATTTTGGTTTGGGGTAAAGACTCAAGCATTGATAAAGCTAGGGTTATTGGAATTCGTGAAGGAAGTATATATAGAGTAATAAAACCATTTCCTCAAGCCCTAGTTCACATGGAAATCAATCACATTGAACTATGGCATAGAAGATATGGACATTTACATTACAAGGTTATTCCCTCTCTCAATAAATAGGTAAATGGTATTCCCAATAATAAAGAAGATCGTGAAGGAATATGAAAGGGATGTGCCTTAGGAAAGAATATAAGGAAACCATTTACAAGCAGTGAAACAAGGTCTAAAGAAATATTGGACCTTATTCAGGGGTCACTCACTCATTCCGATGGGTGAGGGTCTTGCAGATTAGACCCTGAGAATCTTACCCGCATCTTCGCTCCTCGCCGGGGATTGGGGTGGGTGGGTAAATAGTAGGTTGGGTGAGCGGCTTCTCGCTCCTTCGACTGATTGTTCGCGTCAGATTTCTTTCTATTGCACTCCCTTTCGGACGGATTCGCTCACTCATTCATATGGGTGAGGGTTCTTTTCACCTTTCCCTCACGGTACTTGTACGCTATCGGTCATTTCGGTGTGAGTCGAAGGGCCCTACTTCTTCATAGGGACGGAGTCACTCACTATTCATATGGTGAGGACCGGCAGGGTGCGTAAGCACACTCGACTGTCAAGGAGGGCCCTCTCCCGGGGGTCGAGGTCTAACAAATCACTTGGAGGTCATCTTTATTATGTAACCTTCGTTGATGATCACTCTAGAAAGACATGGATCTATCTACTCAAAACAAAGGACAGAGTATTTGAAAAGTTCAATGAATTTGGGTTTGAAGTAGATACCTTAACCGAAAGAAGAATAAAGGCTTTGAGATCTGATAATGGTGGAGAATACACTTCAAAAGAAATAATTGCATATTTCAAAGAAGAAAGAATTAAGAGGGAGCTCATTGTTCCCTACAATCCGGAACAAAATGGAGTTGCAAAAAGGAAAAATAAAACACTTGAAAAATGTATATGAACAATTATTTTTGATCAAGAAATTCCTAAATTTCTATGGGGAGAAGCCACAATGACCATTGTATATATACAAAATAGAAGTCCTCATAGAATCCTCAATAATATGACACTCGAAGAAGCATTCACATGAAGGAATCCATGTATGGACCATCCCTGAATCTTTGGATGTCTCACTTATATCCATGTTCCAAAGGACAACTGAAAGAAGCTAGAATCTAAAAGCATTAAAGAGATTTTCGTTGGCTACAACCTTTCTTCAAAGGCATATAGAATCTACATCAAGGAAGAAGTCATGTTGAAGTAAGCAGGGACGTTATATTTGATGAAAATCATGCCTACAAAAGGTCCAAAGATATTCCTATTGATTTTGATGGCGAAGACATACCACTATTTGAAGAAGAAGAGCATCACGACAATCTTACTACAAATGAAGAAGAAGAAGAAGAAGAAGGACCAAGTGAGCCTATTCAACCTGTGATCATACATGACACAATGAAGAGACTAAATTGGCTAAAAGCTACTCTTGAAGATGTCGAAGGACATGGAGCTACGAAAGGAACTATTAGATAAAGCAAAATACCAAAAATATATTCTAGATATGATGCATACATGACAAAACTAATAGAAGTTGAACCAAATACATTTGAGGAAGGTTCTCATCAAGAAGTATAGAAGAAGGCTATGCAGGAAGAATATCAATCCATCATGAAGAATGGGTTTTGGGAAATCATTCCTAGACCAAGTGATAAATTGGTTGTCACCTCTGAATTGGTCTACAAGACCAAGCACGATGTTGATGGAAGCATAGACAAGTACAAAGCTAGATTCATTTCAAGGGGTTTCTCTCAAAAGGAAGGCATAGACTATGAAGAAATCTTTGCACCTACCACAAGGTATACTACTATAAGATCTTTGGTTTCGTTGGCTAAAACAATGGGATGGAATATCCATCAAATGGATGTAAAAACAACATTTCTGAATGGAACCATCGATGAATAAGTATACATTGAACAACCTAAATGCTTTGAAATAAATGGAAAAGACACTCATGTTTGTAGACTCGAGAATACCCTATATGGTTTGAAGTAAGCTCATAAGGCATGGTATGCAAGAATGGATGCATACCTTCTAAGAATCGAGTTCGTCAAATTTCTACAGATCCAAATCTCTATATCAAGGCTGTGGATAATGAGCTAGTCATTATTCTACTATATGTGGATGATCTATTTATTACAGGTGTAGAGCGAAGGATACAAAAATGCAAGAAGATGCTGGAAGCAAAGTTTGAGATGAAGGATCTGGATCTGATGCATTATTACCTAGGATTGGAAGTATGGCTGAAACCTAGGGAAATTTATCTAGGGCAAGGAAAGTATATAATTAATTCATTGCAGAAATTTGGTATGATGGATTCCAAGCCCATGACTACTCCCATGATCACCAATACTGAGAAGTTAAGAAGCTTTGACTCAAGTCTCGTATATCCTACCACCTACCGAAAGTTGGTGGGTTCTCTGATGTATCTGATAAACACTAGACTAGATATATGTTTTGTTGTGAACATTCTTAGTCCATTTCAGTTAGAGCCTCGTCATAATCATTGGATAGTTGCCAAGAATATATTAAGATATCTGCGTGGTACTATTCATCACTGCTTAAAGTATGATAGCAAGGAAGTCAAGCTGACATGCTATACAGATTTTGATTGGGGTGGCAGTGAGACTGATAGAAGAAGCACTACTATTGGATGTTTTAGTTTGGGATCTGCGATGATTTCATGGATGAGTAGAAAGCAATGTCTTGTTGCTTTAAGTAGGGCTAAAGCTGAGTATGCGGCTGCATGTGAAGTAGAAAAGGAGGTTGTATGGTTGAGGAAACTTCTATCAGATTTGTTTGAGAAACCTCTAAGTCCTTGATAATCAAAGTAGCATTAAGATGTCTGAAGATCCCGTGTTCCATGCAAGGACAAAGTATATCAACAATAAGTACCAAAATATTAGAAGTTTGGTACAAGACAGGATCATGAAGCTACAATATGTTCCTACCGACGAATAGGTAGCTGATGTGTTAACAAAGTCTCTTCCTAATAAGAAGTTTGAATATTTGAGAAGCATGCTTAGTTTGGTTGATATTACTAATTTGATTAACAAAAGGTGATTGGAAGAGACTTGAGGAGGCATCTTGTGTGAAACAAAATGTATGGGAGGAAATTTTCTCAACATATGTGTTGATGTCTAGTTCCCAAAGTAGGGAGGGTGGCATTCGTCATAGAGCTATGACCTTGCATTACGCACCTATTTCCCTAGGTTGATGGTTAGTAAGTAAGCATAATGGTACCTAGAGAGGCTGAAATCTTTGGTCCATCTTAGTCCCACCTGGATAGATTTCCCTGGCTAGGAATCTAGTTTGCGGCACCATGTGTGTTGAAGTTCATCGTAATTATTGTGTTTTTAGATCTTCCTTGTACTTGTAAATAAATGTATAAATTATGAATACCTCCCTAGTTAAGAGGGAGTGTTTAAGAATGTAACTAGGTTCGGTCTTCATATTTATATTTGAGTCAAAGAATGAAAAATATTTTATTATTATTATTACAATGACTTGTTAAAGCATGGGTTTCATGTTTGGGTCATCATTTTATAGGTAAAAGTCCCCGTTGTGAACTTATAGGTTTTATAATGAGTCATTAGAGTCATTTTCCATTTAATGAGACCCTTAGTGGGCTCTTGAGTCATGTAAAAAGAATTATTATTGAGTCAAAAATGTAATTTGTCACCTCCACACCAAGTCAGCCCTAGCATGATGAAGTCGGCCTACAAGAGGACAATTCAACCCATAGAAGAGGCTATATATACAAGAGCAGTTCTATCTATTTGGACATCAACTCAACAAGTTCGATACAAATCAAGGAAGTGCAGAAAAAGTGTGAAGTTCAAGGAGAAGAAGGAAGAAGCATAAGTCGAAGTTCCTGGGTTGTCTCTCTCTCTCTCTTTTATGCGGAGTTACTAGGCTATTTGCTAGATCGAAGTTATGCTGCAGGGAGGGTTGAAATTCTGAATGTGTTGGCTCAAAGATTCTGCTGCTGGGAGGTTGAAATTCTAGATTTGTTGGGTCAAAGTGCTGCTGCTGTAAGGTCGAAGATCTAGATCGAAGTTGCTGGAAGGAAGGGATGACTTGGTGGTTGGAGGAGGTTTGTGTCTAGGTTGAAGAATCTTGGATTATCTCGTCTTAACTACTCAAGGAAGAAGTTTGACTGGGTTTTCCCCTTAATAGGGGTTTTGCCTTGACAGACTGCCTACATCTTGTGTCTCTTGTTCTTGTGATCTTCATACACACATAATTTGGTAATTACTTGATGAAAGATAATATAATAAAGAAATAAAAGAAGGCAACATAATTCACAAGTAATTATCAAGAAAGAGAAATCTAACCCTAATTCTACTAACATTGATTTCTCAACAATCTCGAGGGCATACGACTTGGAAAAATAGGCCTTGCATCTAATTTTAAAGTGAACATAACACCTTTATGAGGGATTTTTAGAGATGGATGGATTAAACAAAGAGGACAATAATGGAAAGGATGAATAAAGGTGAGTAGGACAAGTAGGGTCTCTTTATCTTTTCTTCATAAGGTATGTAAGCAAACATGAGACAAAAATAGGGGTTGGATGGAGATGAGAGTCCACTTTTGAGATAATGACCCACTATGCATTACAATGGGTGTTGAATACTTTTGATGAACTAGGAGTAATACCTCAAAGTAGGCATAGGCCCATGCAAAACCATGTGTTGAATCAACCTATAGCTAACAAAAATTAACTTGTGAGAAATCCAAGGATTAAATGATGATCGAGAGGAAAATTGAATAGTTTATTGAAGGATCTAAATCATTCATTGAGAACTCTAACATCTTGGATTAAGTAGGAACTCCTTTAGGGAAACTAGTGGGTACACAACATATTGTATTTTAAGAAAGTAGAGTTATCCAAACCCAAAAAACACTACAAAAGGACTCTAATGAATAAATGAATCCCTTGGAGTGAGTTAGATGTAGATCAGGCAAGTAAAGCTAATGAAACATAAATAAATAAATGATGGCTCCAAGGGATATAGCAATATAAGGGGATGACTTGGTTAGTAAGGACATGGTTATTAGAATCATCATTAGTAGTCTAAGAAATTGAGGGCAAGTAAAGTTAACAAACTTGAAATTAAATGTAGGCGGCACCAATACATCTTGAATCAATCCTAGGACTAACTAACACAACCAATGGGTGATCTACCATCATTGAAGTGATCTAAGCATAAACATTATGCGAAGTAGGGTTGACAATGTAGTGTATGAAAATTGCACATTAGTACTCCTAAAGATTGTGATGTATGATTTAGTCTTATGCCACATTCATACATGGCTTGCCCAATTATGGTGCAATATTTCTCTTGTTGTCCTTGAATGCTAAGAAATTGAGGGCAAGTAAAGTTAACAAACTTGAAATTCAATGTAGGCGGCACCAATACATCTTGAATCAATCCTAGGACTAACTAACACAACCAATGGGTGATCTACCATCATTGAAGTGATCTAAGTATAAACATTATGCGAAGTAGGGTTGACAATGTAGTGTATGAAAATTGCACATTAGTACTCCTAATGATTGTGATGTATGATTTAGTCTTATGCCACATTCATACATGGCCTGCCCAATTATGGTGCAATATTTCTCTTGTTGTCCTTGAATGGTGCATCACATTCTTTGAGTCCCCTTACCTTAACCTATATTTATGACCTCTTAGAAATGTCGAACACTTTCGTAGGATCTTTGGTTGCCTTCCTTTTCCTCATATTGGGTCCTTGGTTATTGATTTGTCTCCTTTCAATCCTTAGGAAACTTATTTGGGGTGTTTCCTAACTATATGGATTTGATTTGGGCCACAAACCCCCAATTGTATCCACGACTACTTATAATGTCCCATTATGGGTCTGTGATGGCCCAATCCATTTTGGTTTGTTATTTATAGGGTCAAAGTGAGTTAAAATCCCTTAACCATTCACGATACCATGGTGGAGAGATTATTATGGATTCCTAAAGAGTGTGTCATACATCCATTTTGTTGGTATCAGGATAGAGAAACATTTTGGGGCTAAAAATCCATAGGAAAATCTTCTGGAGCCTATGATATGGAGTCAAACTACGTTGTATGACTTTTTCATGTGATACGGGCCCTTCAAAGGAAAATATAACATGCACCTATTCCTTGAGGTCAATGACTTTCTTATTTACGCATTTTATTCTTATTTTGAACAACCGGTCTTTGAAACTATGTCTTACAGATAAGCATTCCAATTTGCAACATATATTGATCTAAGCTCTCTCCCAACTTTTCCATGATCTCATGCTACTTGCATGTATAATATCCATAACCTTTATAGAGGCTTAGTGTGAATTTATTAACTCCAACCTTGAAATCTTGTGAATTCATCCTAGGGAATCTTTGAGGGTATAGTTCCATTCACTCATATAATTCGACCCTACAACTTCAGGAGATGTTTCATCACAACTAGGAAAAAGGAGATATCATCCCACATGAAGGCACATGGGTATCTGTCTTAGAATTTTATTGATTTTTTTTGTAGCAATATATCTAGTGTTATCTATACACATGCGCACACATATTGATATCGGAGATAAAGCACAAGTCTTGTTTTGTAGGAAACTTGAGTTGTTTCTATAGGGTTGTTTGGGGCATGGATCATTCTTGAAGCCCTCTCATATCTCTCTTTTTCAGCCCAAGTAGCTTCAACACCCACAACAACAAAATTTGGGTGAGTTCCTTCCATACATCTTTGATCCATAAACTTCCATGGATATTCCACTAGACACTACAAGGAAAATACCTTCCAGCGGAGGTTATAACAGAGGTTTTTAGTGTCATAAAGTTGACAACAAATGTCAAAAAAACATTCGCTAAAAGAATTGTTTGGGATAGAAGATGTTTTTGCAGAGGTTTTAACAGAACTTCATCACAACTAAAAAAATTGGGCGGGTCGGAGGTTCTAGTAGATTTTTTTTGACAGTGTGCTTAATGGAACAAGTAGCACTAGTGCGCTACATATATAAAAGCACCTAGTGGCATACATAACTAAAAGCATTGAGGCATTGAATGCAAAGAATACTGGTGTGTAATATATATCGCACTAGTGCTAAGAGATAGAAAAAGCCCCGGGGCATTCTTTTAACGAACGTGCACACAAAAAATAATTGTTGTACCATTTATTTATTTAATTATTTAATTTTATTTATTATTATTATTATTTTTAATTTGCAGCATCGATGCAGATCGTTTATACAAACGCCCCAATGCGTTAGTCATACAAAAGGACCGGTGTTGTTAGTTTTCATAATGCACTGGGCTGGAATTTTTTTTTGTAGGATTGGGGAGTTAGCTATATGAAAGCACTGGTGTGTTAAGAATTACAATGCACCAAGGCGTTAATCTCAAATAGGACTGGTGCTTGAAGAGATAAACACACTGGTGCTCTCATTTTCTTAAAAGGCAATGGGCATGCAAAAAGATATCGTCACGGTGTTTTTATATAACATAACGTATCGATGCGTTTTTATCCTAAAGCATAATACTTGTTCTACATCTACAAAACATTAAGCAGAAGCATAATCGAATTCATGAGCAACATCAAGTAGAAACATGCATAACTGATCAAGAGAAATAATCACACATAACACAAGATATATCCAGGGGAAAGCACTAGCATAAAACCCCAACCATGTATTATCAATCAAGTGGAAATCCTCTTCACAATACAAAAGAATCAGCTCTCAAGCTATTCAGTTCTCAACGAACTATGAAGTTATGAAGATATGTCTCATGAACCAACCAAGCCCTGTATATAAAGGCTTTACCTGTGGTCCAATCCCTATTTCCTTGCGTAGTTTGCTTAGGAAATAATAGCAAAAGCATATGCAATTAACTCCAGACATACCAAGTTAACCAATGGTCCAACTATGCAATCCTTGAGGACACTAGTTCGTCAACCATGCAAAAACTACTTACTAGAAATAGTCAAGCATCTGATAGTACACTGTCCCACATCTGATCTCAACTGGGCCTTTGACAGAACTGACATGCAACAGTTATCCATGAGTGAATCCTCAGTTATCTAAAATAATAGTTGTCACATGCATGCAAACATTAACAAACTATATTTTATTATTTTAACAACTTGTTAAAATAATCTAATTGGACTTGACTAGTTAGAACTAAGTCAATTGATTCTCTCATTATAGAACTCATACTTATTCCCTCAATTAGTGGAGGAAATTAAGGATAAATTCCTCAATTAGTGGGACAAATCACGTGCATGCTCACAAAGACTTCAAATTCGAATTTCCTTAACTAATTAACTCAACTGAATTAATTAATTAATATTTCCAATTGCTGTTAAGACCAAAATTAATTTTACTTCCTATAGATAGACTAGGGACTGCTATAAATAGGAAGGGACCCGGAAATACTATTTTTAGAGCTTTCTATTTTTAGCAGTTTCACCTCTCACCCAATGTGGCCAATGACCTCATGGCCAAACTACTATTTTTAGACATGCGATTTTTAGCACATTCTAAATTTAACATTTCTTGTTGCACATTTTTCAACATTGTTCATTACGAAATAATCAAATATATTATTTGTCAAAAGTTTAAATCTAATATATTATCATTTTTGTATTATTTAACTCATATTTATTATTAAAAAGAGTTAAATTTAAACTGGTACAATAGCAAATAAAGAACCAAAATAGCATCAAAATGTTATATCTTTATTACTAGAAAAAAATTCACTTGCCTCTTTAAGGGAGAACTTCCAATAGAGAAAATCCCAACTACAAGTAACTTCACATGAAGTCTTATGTTACATTTTTTATGCTTATCTTTAGAGAGAGACATTTCTAATTTAAATTGGTAAGAGTTGCTATAACTCTTAAATTTAAATTGCTTGAAAATCTCATAACTTTAGTAATAAATCAAATTTTATATAAATAGATTTTTTTAAGTTATACTAAATCTAAATTAATTGCGTCGAGAGGCTCTCTACAACTCAGTATAGGAGAGATGTTGTCACATAATGTTACATTTGAAAATAGTAAAACAATAATTTAAATTAACAAATTGAAAATAGTAATAACCAAAGAAATTAATGTTGGCCATAATTACAATACTTCAATTTACACTTTAATCTTCTTTTTTTCCAAGGAAAAATCACAATTTTATTCATAATGAACAAAATTACATATTGTAGATGCTAGAAAGCATATGCGTAAAACAACATATCGTGGTATCCAAGATCAATAACAACTCATCAAAGAGTTAATACAATCTGTTCTCTTCTATCTTTCTTTCTTTCTACTTTCCTCCAACCATTAGAGTTGGGAGTGGAAGATACAATAGACATTTGAGTCTCTTTTACATTTACAAGAATTTCTTTATCAGAATCTGAACTTTCTGATGCATGAATTCTTTTGGTACCACTGAATTATTTTTTAGATGGGATTTTCTCTATATGTTGCTGCTGAACAAAAGGTATTCGAGCTATTAAATAATTATGTTCAACATCACTCTTCTGCATGGATTCCTGAGATTTCTGGACATTGTTGTTTGAAGTTTTTTCTGGGATTTCTGCATCCTCTGCTTCAACTTTCCGAGATTCTGAAAACTGCCAACATTTTGGTTTTAGAGCTTGTCGCTTTTTCCTTTTTGGATCTGTTTCTGCTTGTGGACACACATTTTGAAGGTGACTAGTTTGTAAACATGTATGGCAACGAAATGTTGTATTCTCATCACCAAGAGGTTGGGACCACTACTGATTGTTGTGTAACAAAATAATTCTATCAGGTAAACCTTTACTGAGGTCTACCTCTACGCAGATTCTGGAAAAAGTGAAAATTCCTTTTGAGACTCTATCTGCATCCACTTTTAGGAACTTCCCCAAGGAATTCCCTATTCCTTCTAATACTAAGTGATGCCAAAAATGCAGGGGAAGGTTATGTAACCGGACCCATACTGGAATTTTGGAGACCACCATGGTATTTGCATCAAATCCCAGGAACCAAGGTATCAAGAAGAGACCCGCATTGCCCCAGAACCATGGTCCCTCATTTAATACATATTCCAGATTTGTTGTTGTGTCAAACTTTACAATAAAAAAACCTTTAGAACATAGGTGAATTTCACAGTTTTCTGTCGAGGTAGAGAAAATCCATTGATGTAAGCTCTCTGATTTGGGCTAGAATCCATTAAATTTGCAGATAATTTCTCTTGCATGGAAATCAAAGTATAGTTCATTTACCTCTGGCAAGTTGATTGTCAATGTCGACACCTGGTTCATCTGCTCCACAATATAGGGACTAGGAATATTGGGACATTGTTCTGCATTAATTTTCGGATTTATCTTCCCTTTAACTGCATCCTTGAAGGAAGTTGGGCCTTTGGAGCTAGATCCAGGACAACCTCCAAGAAGTCGCATGTTCAGGATGATGGTTGAATCATGTACAATTCCATAGTCTTGCAACTTGAATCCCTCTTGCAGAGATTTCCCCGCATAAATCAAATTTTGGAGTCTTACTGGAATACCCAGCTGTTCTTGAATCTTTTGCTTCAGATCTTGTACCCGATCCCAGATCCAAACCCTCATACACATTGATTTCCCACTCAATGTTTTAATAAAAATTTGGATCAGACCCCCTTCAATCAGATTTGGGGGTTGGCAACCTAGATCTGTCCTCATATTGGTATCATCTGGTAGATTCAAGGGTAGATTTGTTGCATCGAGCATCTTGGTGAGGCAAGAATCCACTACTACTTCCCCGTAGATCAAATATTTGTTTGCTGTAGAGATCAATTTTGTCTTGGGCCTAAACCATCGCTTGAACGCAGGCACAAAAATAATGATCGATTTGTAGCATTACAAATTTGCTGCAGACCCACAAAACTTATCCGCGTCCTCTAATGTCAAGCATTGGATTAGGCCTCCTTCAAGCGAATATGAGGATTGATCGTCAAATTCCATCCCAATGTGCCTCCATCTTATATCAAACTTTGCTACCCCTTTGATCGGATCTGAGGAAAAACTAGAAGAGAGACAAACTTGACATCACAGATCTTCAAAGAGAAGAATATATTGACCTAGATCCACATTTACGAGCTCAGATCGATTAAGATGCAATTCGTCGAGACTGTGACTATCATGAGTGATAAGGTTGAGCTGGAAGTCTACATCTGCGACAAGGTAGTTCTTGCAAACAAAAACCTTTTCCATGATTGCATTTGTGTCAACTAGATATGCTCCATGCATTTTCCAAAGGCTCAGATCGCCAAAATAGAGGACGCCATAAAAATCTAAGACCAGATGGAGCTTAACGACGATGACTAGTTTGCAGACTATAACCCTAGCCATCCTACGCTCAGTCCTTCGGCTCGAACAAATTCAACATTTGATCAAACACCTTAATTTTATATAACTTTATATAGAGATATAAAGTAACTAAAAGTGAAAAGAAACAATTTAGCTTTTATTATGAGGAAGAAATGTAATGAGTAAAAAAATATAATTAACTTTTTACTACAACGAAGAAATGCAATTTTTTCACATGACAAGAAATAGTATTATTGATATTACATTATGTGTAATTCATTCTATGTTCCATTTACACGTGATATTTAAAACAAAAAATATTTTACTGATAAGTAAAATATTTCAATGTCCATATTAAATAACATAATTTTTTAGATACGTTAAATAGAGAAAAGTAAAGTAATTTAAATTAAAAATTTTCGTATATTTTCAATTTAGTAAGAAAGATTGAGAGAATTCTTATTTCAATAATAATTGCTTTCTAATTCAATGTATGAGGGATATTTGTAAATTTTTCAATGTTTATATGGATTTGATATGTAATATTTTAGAAAATATTAATAATACAAATAATTAAATGTATACATACACGAAAAAAATATGAGGGGGCATACTTTAACATTTTAATGTGGAGAACGTGAATTATAAATAAAGTATTTCAATGTCAACTACATATATATTATACCAACCTAGATCCATCTTAACTTCATATCTACCAAGCACCTAGAGGGATCAAATCTCTTTTCACTATAAAAGATGTTTGCATCTCAAGAGATTTGATCCCTCTCGACGCTTAGTAGATCCAAAGTTAAGATCGATCTAGGCTACAGGTTATAACAAATTGTGACTTAAGTTTTTTAAATCTAACAATTGATTAGATTTTATAAACCATTATTGAATTAATTAAATTGTATTTTTGAATAATTTATTATTAACAATATTTTATATTAAAAGTTTAATGAGTTACTCATTTTCGTCTTATTAAGAACTAACTAAATTATTTTGCTCTTTTTTTTTTCTTTTTTTTGTGTGTCAGTATTGAAATATTTTACTAATTAAGTTAGATTGAATATCAATGAACTATCTAAGCAGTAGAAAAATATTTATCGTAATTTTACAATCATAGTTTCAACCATACTAAACTTTGTAATTTATAAAAATATCTTTGCATTTTTTTAAAGTAGGTCATTTTGCATGCAATTTCACACATTAAAGTTTGATTTAAGTTCACCAATACATAATATATAGTAAATATTATTTCATAAAAATAAACATCATGATAATAACCATAAAACCATCATAAATATCATCTAAGATACACATTCGAATTCACTACCATCATCTAATTTTATACACATTTAGCACATATAAATGCCATTAGCTAGCACAAAAATCTAATAATCTAACATGGCATCATCATCGTGATCACATCTAACAAAACACAAACATTGTAATCTAACATCATCACCACACACATCCTCAAATTAATATAAATCTCATGTCAAATAACTACTATCACATACACATCTATCTGCAAGCACATTAAATGAACATATCTAACATGACCTAACAATATACACATCAACACCAACATATAAATTAAGTACATAAACATGAAAAAACAAAATATACCACACACACACATACATCAAGTCAAATAAATGCAATCAAATTTCCTATAAAATAGACGTAGTGCCATGCTGGTCTACAGTGGAAGATGATGGATGGTTAACTACTGCATGATCAACCTCTATCGAACGTGGTTAAGGTGGAGGAGGAGGTGGTTTGTCTGCATGAGTAGAAGATGATGGATGGTCAATTACATATGCGCCCTCAACGCGGTCTGGAAAACTCTGAGGCAGGGGAGGAGGTGGTTGGTTTGCTCTGTTAGGAGAAACATGAGGCACATCCTCTAGCTCTCGTATCTCATCAGGTGATTGACGGGGAGGTGTACTACTAGAAGGATCACCGACACCCTGATGACCATGATTCGATGGTGTGGTACTACCAAAAGCATCATGATCATCACCCTCATCATGATCACCACCCTCATCTAATGTATCTGTTGCTTGATGATGTTGGCCTGCATCCCTCATCACTGCCAGTAATGTACTAGCACCGATGATATGCAGCATAAGAGACATCACATCGCGCGGACAGTTCTTGTATAGACCCATGAAACTAGGATCCATGGTGATATCTCGAGCCCTCATAAGGCGGACTCCCGCATCAAATAAAAATTTGGCCAATCTGTCGCAGTAGTCCATCCGAACTCGTAGACTAGCCCTACGGCCTATACGCCCACACCCCCCTGAGGATGTGCCTCACCCTCTTGGGCCTCTGCCATCTCCTCATCTCCTCTAACATCCGGTGGGGGAGGAGGCATGTCCCCATCGAATGTGCTGATGTCTACAAAATATATAGTACAAAAAAATAATTAGACAATTTCATTAAACAATTTAATAAAACAAGTTAAAGAATGTGCTAGAATAAATTTTATTCTAATTCATTAAAACAAGAAAATTAAACTAGATTAATTTGAAGAAAACATTAATATTACCTCTATCACCTAGAGACTCAGTCGTTGTGAAGAACATGTTGAGACACCCTCTCTAATCAATCCTCGCGTACGGAAACACCAACGTGACAAACGCATGGTCATCCTCACTGGCCAGTAGTGCTAGTGCCTCAGGAGAAATCCTAGCTGGATACTCTGATAAGCCCCTCTTGGGAATCATTTTCCCCCACATGCTCGTCTGGGCCTCGGTGATCGGCCTTGAAGGGCTAAGTCAAATGTAGGTCTCGTCTCTGGAAACATCTCAAAAAATAAACAAAAAATCTTGGAAGCGAAAGGGAAGGTCTCCCTCCCATGTCTCAATGCATGACATCTATCTAAAGCCATGCAAAATTTCCTCAGAAAAATGGCAGACCATCTTATGCAATGTGGCACATGAATCAAAGAATCAACATAATACAAAAAAGAGGGCAACTAATGCGTTATCGATCACTACTAAAGTGTGTAATGGTGGTCACTAATAACGAGAGGCACCTAACATCCACTGTAGCAAAAGAAGAAATATGTAGTTGTCCATCATGGACCTGAAAATATGATTGATGGACCACATGAGGCCCGACATATATATGAGTGTATGCAAATCGACTCTCAGTTGCAACACCATGGGGGACATCAGGGAATTGGGGAAAATTCTCCCCTCTCCTGGATAAGTCAGTGATAAAGTATATGTCCTCCTTAGTGGGCCTCTACCACACCCTAGGACTGACACAAAAATCCTAATCCTGGGCACTCCATTGGTGGATGAAATGCCCCAATAAGACAGAGTGCACCTTCAAGGATGTATCCTCCTCATAGTACTTGAGGAGGCCTACATTCCTCAAGAGCGCTCGGGTCACTGCAATAATAGGGCAAGGGCATAAATCCCTCTCCCTCTCTTTGGCCTACCATGTTCAGACCATATTGTATGGGTCCACCTACTGCACCTACTCCTATTGTTTCTCCCTCCACTGATGTATCTACTACATGATTGAAATATAAAATACATCAGCCTCATACATAAAGTTCAATTTTTATTATTAAATGAAACATGTATTTATAAATATGGAAAGTTAACTTTCAATTAAAAAAAAACACTGGTGTGCTCAAAACATAGTCATGCACTGGCGCCAGTGCTCTTTCAACTATAACCGCACTAATATCGGTGCACACATAAGTATGACGCACCATCTCAAAACATAGTCATGCACTGGCGCCAGTGCTCTTTCAACTATAACCGCACTAATATCGGTGCACACATAAGTATGACGCACCATTGTTGTTTCACATTTTTTTTTTAGCAGTGTGGCACACTTGTGGACCAGTGTACACGTATAAACTTTTCGCATCGGTACAAAACGTCCAGGTTATCGAATGCACCGAGCTATAGGAATATTTTTAAATATTATTGTTGTGATGCATTTAGTAAATACAAATGCGCTGAAAGTGACATACTAGCGTACAATCTACCACATCTTTCCTAGTGCATTTTTATTTACAAAACGCACTGCAACAACGATGGTGTGTTATGTTCACGCACCGAAACACAATGCACCCTATAAATTTATAAGGCGCATCGCACTTGGTGTGAGCTAAACATATCGAATACACCACATGATGGTATTTTTTTTTTGAAAAAAAAGTGGCAAATTTAGCCTAATTTACAATTCTAATTCGCTAAAAAATTAAATTACAAAGAAACATAGACATTACCTGGACATTTGGTCATTAGGGAGGCATTGTGGACACGTAATGGAGAAAAACAAATTTTAGGACGGTTTGAAAAAATTGAAAATTCAAACAATGAGCACAGTACAGAAGGATGGTGAACAAGAGAAGCATCGACATCAGGGCGCTTGACGTGGCAAGAGTTGCACTAGTGCTTTAGAGCTCTCTTGCACTGTAGATTGTAAAATGAAAATTATGGCCGGGAGGGTTTTTTTTATTTAACCCTCCTCTAGTGCATTTATCCAAATGTAATGGTGCGTGATATATCCAAAAGCACCACATTTTTTTAATTAAAAAATATGGTGTTGCTTTTTTCGAGAGACGCCCCGGGGCAATTCTCTACAGGCACCACACCGATGTTGTGTTTTTACTATAGCACCGCTACTTTTTTAGAAATAAAAAAATTGCATAGTGGTGCTCTTTAGAAGATGCCCTAGGGTGTTTTGTTAAGCTTACCACACTGGGGATTCATTGAAAAAAACACCACATTTCTCTGAAATTTAAAACTATAGCTGTGCTCCTTACTGGTATGCACCAGGACATTTTACTTTGTGAAGGGAACCAGTGCTATCGACTATTCAAGCATCAATGCATTATGTTATTTAGTGCACCACAATTTTTTGTTTTGTTTCAATTTTTAAATATTTTTTTATTTTTTATGGTGCACTATGTTATATGCAGCATCGGTGCTTGTATTGATAGTAAAGCACCGATGCATTTGTAGATTTTAGAAGCACTGTCAAAAAACACATCCGCTAAAACATCTGCCCCCCAACCTTCGCAAGTGACCTTTGCTACAAATGGATTTCTGGGATATTTTTATAGGGGCTTCCACAAAAAACTCCACTAGAAGGTAATTTCCTTGTAGTGATATAGTTCATCACAACAGATCTGATAAATTATACTTAAAAATCCAAAATGTACACTATGACGATTTTTTTCTCTTTACATTTTGGGATATGCAAATTATTGTTTATTGTATATGCATGCACATTATAATTATGAAAAAAATAATGAACAACATAATAAAAACTCACAAACCATGATTGACACAAGATATGTCATATGAAACCATTTCCAGAGAAAACCCGGCTAGAAGGTGAGGTCGCTCTACTCTCTTTCTCTGTATAGAAAATGATTGTAAGTACAAAGAAGCAAGGTTCGTGCCCTGTTGGATACTACAATGCAAAAATCCTCTCTATGTGCTCTCTCCCTATACCTCTCGACTACTCTACTCATCTATGGAACAAGATACACTCGAAAATAATGGAACCCTTTTCCTCATAGTGCCCTGGTTACAACACAACCCAATAGCCTACTAGTGGTTAGTTTGAACTCCTTCAACTCTCAATTAAAGCTACCATATGGTCTTTTCTAGAGTCTTCTTCATTATGATCATGTGGCTAACCCATTTTCCATGAGTAACAGGAGTTCATGTGGCATCCTCTCGAATTCTAGTGGTAAAAATAGGAAGTTCAACTTCGAAGTGGCATAATTTTACATACAGACTCCAATTGAGGCAATTCTTGTGTCATTAGAAAGGTCTTTGTGTGTAGAATAGGGAAAACAAATGTTGTGCTAAAGTTGCAAATTTTTACCCCCTAAAAATGTCATTTGATGCCTCAAAATTCTCTTGAAAGGTTTCAGACCCAAAATTTTCCAAATTGGGTCCTGAGATAAAAATGGTCATGTGAGCTGATTCCTACACTTTTCCACTCTAAAAGCATTCGTATGGATGATAAACAATATAATGATCCAATTTAGATCATGCTTCCCATTTTGGGAGGCTTTTGGTCTCCAAAATAATCTATTGAATGAGGTGAGAAAAAATTTCCTCCACCTTCTCTCGATTGTACCATTTAGCTTTTCTTGGAAGGGTTCATTTCAACCCAATCTGCCAAAGATCGTAATATCCTTGTCTCATGATTTTGGACCTCTTTTGAGAAACTGTATCCTCTATCAACTCTACCTAATCATCTGATGCCAAATCCTCTACAAAAGGTAGGCCATGTTCCTCTTCCTGATCTAGCATAGGCTCATAGAGTTTTAGATTCTCCACATTCACCAATGAGTAAATGTGCATGTAGGGCACAAACTAAATCTATAGGTGTTATCTTCCACCTTTTCTAGTATCTAAAAGGGACAATACCACAAATCCTTGCTTTTCTTACCAAGACCTTGCAGCCTCTCTTAATTCAACTGTAACTATACTTTATCTCCCACCTTGAAAAACTTCTTTGTTCTGTATTGATCATGCCTAGCCTTATATTTTTCTTGTGACTTTTATAGTGTCTCCTATACCTATATATGGATTTGCCTGATCTTCTCAATAATTTTTTTCTTCTCCTAAGGCATCCCCTATAAGATACTCCTCCTTACTACCCATATGTAATATCCAAAGGTGAAGATGGAAAATATCTGAAACAAGTTTCAAATGGGGACTTACGAGTAGAAGTGTGGGCTACTCTATTATGAGAGTGATGTATATATACCATATTTTCATCAAAGGTATTCAGATGCTTCTGATTGTAACCCCTCAAAAGTTGCACCCAAGTCTTGTTGACTACTTCTGTCTACTCATCTGACTATGGATGGAATGTTGTAGACCTATTTAACTTCGTGTTCATGTTCTCCCATAATGTAGTCCAAGATGCATTGAGAAATATTGTGTCCCTACCTGAAATGATGCTCCTTGGTTTCCCAAAGTGCACCCAAACTTGTTAAAAGAAAAAGTTTGTTGCTTCTTGCCCACTAATGGTCTTTTTACATGGCATAAGAACAAACATCTTGTTGAACCTATCAACTTCCATGAACATGTAGTCGTGTCCCTTCTTGATTATTGGTAAGCTTCCCACATAGTCCATGTAAATGATTTCCCTGGGATGAGTGGGTACAACTAAAGGATGACATAGATCCTATTTCTTGTTACTAGGCTTGCTGATACAAGGAAGCATGCAACATGTTTATGAACCTAGCCATTTATTCTTGCATCTTGGGCCAATACACATACCTTTGCAAGTTTGCCATTGTCTTCCCTACACTAAAGTGCCTTGCAACCTTAGAAGTGTGATCCTTTCTAATAAAATGCAATCACTCACCTTTAGGAACACGTAACTTATCTAGCCTATAGAGCAACCCGTCCTAGAGATGGTAGTCAATTGTGTTGTCATGATCATGCACATGAATTTGGATTTACAACTGTTGAAACACCTCCTTGAAGTCCTCATCCTTTGAATATGCCTTTTTGTATGCATCATGGGTGAATGGCTCCATGTGCATCAAAGTTCCCAAAGCTATGATATTTTATGTGGGTGGCCTTGAAATAATGTCAACCAACTTGTTTGTGTTTCCCTTCTTATACTTGATCACTAAATGAAACTGTTGTATAAACCCCATCTACTTGTAATGCTTGGTCTGTTGTAGCTTACTCTGGGCTTACAGGTACTGTAGTGGTTGGTGATATATGGATTATTGTCTCCTTTCCCATCAGATAGTGTTTCCACTTCTTCACAACTTTCACAAGTGTATAAATATCCTTGTCATAGGTAGCGTAGTTAAGAACTACCCCATGAAATACTTTAGAATGGTAGCATACAAACCTTCCTCCCTACATCAAGACTGCTCCCATAGCAAACCACTTACATTTTTCTCCACTTTTAAGGGTTGTTGCAAGTTACGTAATGCTAGAATGAGTGCTTGCCTAATATTCTTCTTTAGCTCCTTAAGAGTCCCTCTATTAACCCTTTTCCCACTTGAAACTCTTGCCACTTACTATTATCGTGTGGAGTGGTGTTGCTACACTAAAAATGAGGCTATAAATTTCCCCAAGTACTATGTTACCCCAAAAAAACTTGTAACCTTAGAATGATTGCATACAAGCATTCCTCCTTGCATCAATATCGCTCCCATAACATACCCACTTGCATTTGTATCCACTTTGAAGGGTTATTGCAAGTTATGTAATGCTAGAATGGGTGTTTAACTAGTCTTCTTCTTTAGCTCCTCAAAGGCCCTCTGCTAACCCTTTTCTCAATGGAAACACTTACCACTTGTTGTTATGGTGTGGAGTGGGGATGCTACCATTGAAAACACGCCTATAAATCTCCCTAGGTACTATGTTCCCCCAAAAAAACTCCTAACCTTAGAAACAATAGTAGAAATTGACCACATTATGATGGCCTCCATCTTGGCAGGATCTATTTTCAGCTCTCCACCTAGCGCATACCCCAGCTACTCCAAAGACTGATGTGAAAGCTCACAATTCTTGAGATTTGCTAGCGACTTGTGCTTCTTTAATGTCTCCAACACCTCCATCAAATGCGACATGTGCTTCTCCTAGGTAGTGTTGTATATCAATATATCATCTGAATAGACAATACCAACTAAATCTATAAAAGGGTGCAATATATCATTCATTAACCTCATAAACATATATGGTGCATTGCATAGGCCAAATGGCATGACTAACCACTCATACAAAACTTTCCTGGTTTTGAAGGCGGTCTTCTAGGTATCTTCTTCTGTCACTCAAACCTAGTGATATCAAAACTTTAAGTCTAGCTTGGTGAAGTATTTCTCTTGTTGCAATTGATCCAACAAATCGTCTAATATGGGTAGAGGGTACTTGTTCTTAAGCACAATTTTGTTAAATGCCTTGTAACCTATACACATTTGCCAAGTTCCATCCTTCTTTGGCACAATTATTATGGGTGACCACATGGTGATGTACTCGATCGAATGACACCCTATTCCAGTAGTTGTTGCAATAGTTTCTTCACCTCACTTGCTTCTATAGTAGGTTGTTTGTACAACACAATGTTTGGCAATGTGCAGTATGGTAATAGTTGGATCTCGTGCTCCACTTCCCTCTTAGGTGGTATCCCTTTTGGCTCCTAGGACACACCCTTGTATGCTTGTAGCAATTATTCTAGTTAATGTTAATGTTTCTTAGTACACCCCTCCACAGATGCCTTTGCTCTTACTGACTCTTGTACATACTAATTCTCTCTTAAAAATAGTAAAACAAACTTCTTTTTTGAACTGATCAGTTCCTTGGCTTGTTTGGCAGTTACCAACAAAAATTTTGACTTGCCTTTGTGCGTGTTGATTGTGAACGATTTTCCATCCTTGATGAACTTGTACTGGTTGGCTCTCTGCATGAATATTGCATCTCTCATGTACATGTAGTGACTTCGAAACACCACTCAAGTGGAACTACATCTTGTTCTACTTCATCAATAAAATTAGCGCTGAGAGCAAATATAATTTTGCACTGTTTTGTTACCTTTAACTATGCATCCTTATTTATCCATCCCAATGGATATGGGCTTGGATGATCACAACTTGTAAACCCAAATTGTTGATAAGCTCTTATGTAATGAGATTCACTTGCAATCTTGAGTCAAATAGAGCATTAATCTTTGTCTTAATGACTTGTATCTTTATGTGGAAGACGTTGGTCATTTCCTTCTCTTCCTTTTGCTAAAGGCTACTCAAATTCACTTCCTTTTGCACTGATGTACATAATATCTTCTCATCCATATCTAAGTTGCTTTCAACTTGGTTGCTCGAATCAATGGCTATGATATTCTTCTTCTTATTATCTTTCTTTTTGTTCTTTGGGTCAAGCTCTAGAATCAACTTCCAACACTTGTCCTTGCTAGAATTAATTTACGGAGCAATGAAATACACAAAATATTGTGGAAACACAAATATAGAGACGCATAAAACAAGAGAGACACAAATATATGTGGTTCACCCAATTTGGGCTATGTCCATGGAAAAACAACCAATCATTCCTGTTATATTATTCAGCAAAATGAAGAGATACAACCTACAACAAATCCATTGTAATTTCATCTTCACTCTCACACAATCTCCTCACTCTTTCTCGCTTAGAATAATAATACACAACCGCAATATAATTCCCTCATATAGACCGAGGGTTGCCTTATAAGGAAAAAAACCCTAAATTAACATAACTTCTACTGTCAGATCATTCGCTTAATGAACAACCCAGATTGACTACGAAATTACAATATTTTACAAGGCAAAATTTCATTTATTTTTAGGTTCGGGGGTGCTGCCCTTGAACCCCCACTAGGGGGGGCTCATAAAATTCATCTTCGGCCCCCCATAGACTCCCCTGATGGCGATTAAATGGATAATGTTTCTGCCTTGTTAGGAACAAGGGTCCAACGCGGCTGAAAGAAAAAACCTCTGAAAAATCAGGAAGATAATCAGGCTCCACACCCAATAATCCTCTCTATGACCCTCAATGTTCTAGTGGTTGCAGTGATTGCTAGTATATTTGCACTAGTGTGTTGTGGCTTCAATATTTTTATCTTTTCCCCCTTTCCACTTCTTCTTCCCCTCCTTATAATCATGTTGTTGCTTCTTCTACTTTGATCCACTCGATTACCCTTTCTTTTGGGCAATCTTCTCTAGGTATTGTGCCTGTGCAAAACCTTATCCATAAATCTAGGCTTAAAAAACATCACTTACTTCTGCATATGGCTATGTAGATTCCCCAAAAGAGTACATCTAGGTTCATTGGGGAGATACTTAGTGTTATGGTCATCTTTCTAAATTTCATGGTGTACTCCTATACACTCTTCCCCTAGTTCTTCTTGAAGTAGTTCCGCCATATCCATTGGTCCTATTCATGACCAATAGGCTAACATTATGTTTTTAGAGGGTTTTAAAGTCCTCCCTCTTTGTCACTGGAGGATCTTCCTCCAACCTCAAGGTTTTTGTGTGACTTTCCCACCAGGTTAAGGCATGACCCTCTAATTTCAGTGACACAAATGAAATCTTATGTTCTTCCTCGATATGATGAACACTAAAATAAAATTATAGTTTTTGCAACTAGTGATTTAGCTTCAAATCATCAATATCACCCTAATACTACTTAATATCGACCTTCGATTCCATTTTGAACAGGGATTGTGAATGGTTCACAACACTGGAACTAGGTTGATCTTTTTTCAAGTTATTTCGTCAGATCCCTCTTTGTTTCTTCTGATATCCTGGTCTCCTCTCTAGTCGAACCTATATGTTTAAACCCCCATCTTCTTCAACAATCCCAATATTATTGGTCAAGGCCAGCATGAGGAGATTCACATTATGGTTTATATCTGCAACTTGTGCTACCACCCGTGAAAACCTCTCCTCTGCATGACCATAAGGGCTATTCACAGATTTGTCAACTGTGACTGGGGTCTTATGAAATTTGGCTTAGTCGATCTAGATCCCTTGCAAATCTCCATAATATACCGAAAAAAACTTATTCTAATAACAATATTATCCATAAACTATCATGGATATTCCACTCGACAATTTGTCTATAAGAACCCCAGGTTAAGTTTCCATGTAAATAACAAAATAAGACCAAGGTCATGGGATATGTATTCCAAGATGAATCGTGGGGAAAACATCACATTGGGGGTCACTTTCAATTTATTAATGGCTATGGAAATTGGCAAAGGAAAAGAGGCAATAATTGGTATTTAATTATGAAAAATAAAGGAAAATAGGAGAAAAGGAAGGTGAAGGGGCACATATTTGTATGATAAGGAAATTAGAGGAAAAATGAAGGAAAATGAAGAAAAATGAGACATCAATGATAAAAAGGCACCTGAGAAACAGTTGACAACTTTTGCCCATCTTTGGAGAAGGTGTAGCAAAGGAAAGAGAACAAGCACTTGGACAAGTAAGTAGAGAAAAACGATGGAAAGTAAGTAGAAGGTTGGATCAACAACTTTAGCAGGAAGATTTTACAGGGAACATGTTGCATGTGTGATTTCCTAACTGAGGTGTGAATGCATGGTACATGCATTTGTGTATTTGGTTCATTTGCTATCATTGGCATGGGTTTTGCTAGGTTTGACAGTGGTTTCAACCTTGCCTTGCCATTTCCTAGATAACCATGGTGTGATGGGATTCATTTCTTGGTTAGGATTTAGATTGCCGGAAGGTTTTGGAACTGGGTGAGGTGGTCTCAAGAAAATTCCCAAGGGTTGGGGGTGGAGATGGTTTTCTCGGTAAGCCCTCAACAAGTGGGTGGAGATAGGAAATATCTTCAAGTTATGGTGAAAGAATTCTGAGGCATCCAAACTTGATTTGGCTTTGTGATCTCTTGACCGGTTTGGCGAGATCGCAGTAGTTTGAGGGTCAAGGTGGTTTAACCTCTGGGTTCCCTTGGTTGTTTATGTCTTGGTTTATGCCATGAGATCCCACATTCATGCTTGGAATTCAGAACAAGGGTGATTAACTGAAAGATAGATTTGATTTAGCTCAATCTATGGTCGGGTGGTACATGGAAGTCCCTAACTTGGTTGGCTTTTGCATGTGTTAATGAGAGTTATTTTCCTATTGTGATTCATGAGCACTTGTGCTTCTTATTATGATGATTTGATGATTATTCTATCACGGTTAATATTTTGGTAATATGTTGGTTATGTGCATGGTTTATGATGTGCTCCAGCTATGGCTCTTGTTATCGCTTGATAAGTTAATGAATGGCTGATGAATGCATAGGCTAACAAGTGTTGTTGAAACTACTTGAGAGGTAATTAAACCTTCTCGGTGATTTCCAAATGAAGTTCATGTTGAAGAATGTAAGTAGTGTCGTCTTCATAATTGTACTTGAGTCATAATGAAATGTATTTATCAAAATAAATAATTTTTATTATTAAATAAATTGACTTATTAAAGCATGGGTTTCATGCTTGGGTCAGTTGTTTTTAGGTCAAGGTATCCATTGAGGGCTTCTAGGGTTTTCTCCTTTGCCTGGAGAAATTACGAAGAGATAACATAGTGGCGCCTTTGTTGGGGAACGAGAGTTGAAATCTTCCTTGGAAAAATATACAACTAAAGATAAATCTAGTTCCTGAGGGTGACATAGGACTAATGATTGATAAGATGAAATTTACCCAATTCTATTGATTTCAATAATCAATTGTAATAAATTCCTTTAGGAAATCTAGCTTCAAGAAGAGTGTATACCAGACATCATCCAAACCCTAATCCACCCAATGTTTTGAATAGTCCAGAAAAGTTGTTTAGAAGAAAGAAGCCTGCAAAATAAATAGATATCGGTTTCATAAAAAGATCTTTGTGTCTCCCTGAAAAGGTCGAATTAGTGAAACACACTTAGTTTGATTTGAAATTTGAGCAAAGCCTTTCCATATCTAAATCAAAAAATAGTTTGATAGAGACATTTTTTTATCAATCTCAGTTGCAACCTTCTATTCCTTTTCAAAAAACAGGTGTGTTAGAAGTAGATAAGGACATTTGGGCATAATTCCATAAGTTAGAACATCTGGTTAATTAGCTGCAGGAAGTTGCCACCAAGTCCTCCAAATCACAACATTCTGTCCCAATTGTCTCTATCACGCCATTTTATTCTCCATTGATCATCTCACTTTCTTCTCTTGCTGTGTCAATTGTTGTTACTCCTCCTACATCATCTACTCAAATATCAATCCCCTTACCTTCCTCATATACATTACAAACCCCTACAGTCAGTACAAGTCATACAATCATGGTTGCTGGTTATGCTCCATTGAATTTACAAGGCCCACTACATGATTTACCACAAAACTATGGTCATAGATTGCCTCAGTTCGATGGCACATGGGTTTTTCAACACAACAACACCTTGAAAAATTGAATGATTTTATAGACTTGGAAGAGGTGGACCATGAGGATGCCAAGTTGAGGCTTTTTGCTCAGATTTTTTTGGGAGAGGTGAAGAAATGGTTCAGAGGTTTTCTAGTTGCTAGCATTTCCAATTTCCAACAACTTGAACAAAGCTTCCTTTCTAGATGGGAAGTAAAAAAGAACCCTCTGTAGATTTTGGCTGAGTATGATAGTTTGAAGAGATCTCTAGGAGAATCTATGCAAGTTTTTTTAGCAAGATTTAACAAAGTATACAATTCAATACCAGCTGAAATTAAACCCCCTCCTGGATTGGCCTTGCTTCATTACCTGGATGGTTTTGATGTCGATTTAGCCTATCAACTTAGAGAAAGAAACCCAACCACTTTGGAAGCCATGGAGAAATATGTTGTACCAGTGGAAACCAATTTGTTGAATAAAAAGGCTAAAATGAAAGTTGAGAAAAGTGGAGTTAAAGAGGAGGCTTCATCTTCATCAAACAACAAATTGGAGGTCATGGTTAAAACAATGGAGAAGTTAGTGGAGAGATTGACATTGGAGAATAAAGTTATTGGTCGAGATCAGAAGGCCCCTCCTCGATTAAGAAATCCAATTTTTTAGAGGCCTTAAGCACAAATAAAGCAGAAAGAACAGAGAAATCAAGCTGATCAACAACAAATTAGAACTCCTTTGTAAGAGAATTTTACAGAGGAGAAAGAGGCAACAGAATAGCAGGATCATATTCATTATTTTGGTGAAGAAGAAGAGGACAATGTCTTTTTGACAAAGGAAGAACACGATTTTTTTTATCAGCCACAAGAATATATTATACAAATGGGATCAGAGGATTACAAGCAGGGGTATCAAAATGCCATAATGGAGGTACAAAGATAGTACAATTTGAGAAACATGAAAGTTTTAGTGAATCCTCAAAAGAAAACCCAAGTTGAGACATTTACTTCCAGTCAGAAGAAAGTTGATCCTCCAAAAGAAATTCCTGAAAAGAGAGAAACAACCATCAAAGAGGTAGAGAAAGGTAAATCATCCTTCAGTTTAGAAAATGAGATATCTAAAATTAAGATTTCTATTCCATTTAATGAACTGATTAAGAATGATGTATACAAGAATCAAATTGTCAAAGCATTGAAGATAGGAGAAGTTTCAGACATTGTCAATTTGAATGATGATCATCCTGAATTGCTTTTTGGTCCAAAAGTTGATGGAGATTCTCAAGATGGAGATGTCCCACCTTTTTATGTTAGTTTGAATGTGCATGATTTGATCCTACACAATGCGATTCTAGACTTAGGTGCTTCACATAATTTAATGCCAAAGGTGATTATGGATAAGCTTGGATTGGATATCACAAGGCCTTATAAAGATATCTTCTCTTTTGATTCCAGTAAGGTGAAATGTTTGGGCTTGATCAAGGATTTGGTAGTATCTCTTACTCAAATCCCTATAAAGAGCTTAGTGATGGACATTGTTGTTGCTGATATTCCCCCTAAATTTGGCATGCTTTTATCAAGGTCTTGGTCTGCAAAGTTGAAGGGTACTCTCCAAATGGACATGTCTTATGCCACAATTCCTATTTTTGGACAGCCAAGGAGATTGTACAAAGAAACTTTGATGAAGTATATGGTAAGTGGAAAGGAAATGCCTAACAACCATCCTATTTATTTTGTGCATTTTGATGTCGACTCTTTCATATTATATAATGATTCATGTTTGGAGGAAGACAGTCAAAACAAGGATAACATATCAAAGGAGAATGTAGGCGAATTATAGGGAACAAAATCAGAGCCTAATGAAGATGAAGAGGGTTTGTGGAACATGGATTTTGATGGAGCAGTGAACAAAGAGGGAGTTGGAGCTAGTGTGTGGATAATGAGCCCAAAGGTGGACAAGTCTAGGTTATGTTCTTACAAATTAGCTTTCGACTGCACCAACAATGTGGCCGAATACAAAGCATTGATTTTGGGATTGCACACTTTGAAAGATTTGGGAGCAAAGAGGATTGCAGTTCATGGAGATTCATAGTTGGTGATCAATCAAATTAACGGTGTGTATTGATTTAAACACCCTAGGATGAGGGCTTATATAAATTTTGTCCTAGAAATGCTACAATTATTTTTAGAATATGGTTCATCTGTGATTCCTAGGGAGAATAATATGATAGTTGATGCTTTATCCACCTCAGCCAGTGTGTTTAAAATTCCCATCTATCCCAATAAGAAATATGAAATAGAAGTTAAACATAGGCCAACAGTCCCAGATAATGTGAAATATTGGCAGGTTTTCAAAGATGACAAGCAACTTGATTTTTTTTACAAATGACTAAGGACTTTACCAATTTACGCACAGACAAAGAAAACTGTTTTAGTGAGAATGAACAACATGTATTGGGTTCAGATTTAGATGATTTTGAGAATCAAATGACAGATATGGATGTTATACAATTGAAGAACAATACAATTACGAGAGGTCTAGTGCCTCTTGAGAAATTATTTGACCATAATGATGTAGCAAAGAATCCAAAGGTAGTTCCCACTGAAACAGAAATAGAATACTGTAACATAGGAACAAAAAACAATCTAAGATTGTCAAACTCTCAAGATCCTTAACTCTTGAAGACAGAAAGAAGTACCTTGATCTCATAAAAGAATACTCAGATGTTTTTGCATGGGGATATGAGGACCTTAAAGTATATGATAAGAGCATCATTCAACACACAATCCCCATCAAGCAAGATCAAAAGCCTTTCAAGCAGAAGTTAAGAAGAACAAACCCTTTATTGTTGCCTCTTATTGAAAAGGAAGTCAAAAAACTATTTGATGTAAAGATCATTGTCCCCCTAAGATTTTCAAAATGGTTGTCCAATTTGGTACCTGTGAGGAAGAAAACAGGAGAGATAAGGCTTTGTGTAGATTTCAAAAACCTCAACAAGGTGTCTTTAAAGGACAATTACCCCTTGCCTAAGATGGACCATATATTGCAGAAGGTGGTTGGCTCAAGAAGGATGTCCATGCTTGATGGTTTTTCAGGGTACAATCAGATCTTGGTGCATCCTGATGACCAAGAAAAGACAACTTTCATCACTCCATGGGGTACCTTCATGTATGCCAAAATGCCCTTTGGACTAATGAATGCAAGGGCCACTTTTCAAAGGGCTATGGATATTGCATTCGCTGATGAGAAGGACAAGTTCATTGTGGTGTATCTTGATGACATAACTGTGTTTTCAAAATCTAATTTTGATCATTTGCAGCATTTGAGATAGGTTTTTGAGAAGTGCAGGAGGTATGGCATATCCCTGAATCCAAAAAAGTCACATTTTGCAATGGAGGAGGGAAAATTGTTGGGACATATCATCTCGAAGGATGGCATAAAAATCGATCCAAACAGGGTTGCTACAATCCAGAAAATTGATATACCAAGAAATAAGAAAGAGGTACAATCATTTTTGGGTAAAGTCAATTTTTTGAGAAGATTCATTCCTAATTTGGTATAAATTATTAGATTTATGACTAACATGCTGAGGAAGGAAAGTGAAATCAGATGGACTATTGAGACAAAGAAATCATTTGATGAGGTAAAGCAGGCTTTGGCTAGTGCTCCTATTTTAGCAAGCCCTGATTATACTAAAGATTTCATTGTTTTCTCTTTTGCATCGAACATACAATTGCAACAGTCCTTATGCAGAAAAATTAGCAAGGCAATGAGAAACCCATAGCCTTCTTTAGCCGAGGTTTGAGAGACTCTTCCCTAAAATATAATATTATGGAGAAGCAAGCATATGCATTGGTAAAATCTTTAAAGGATTTTAGAGTTTATGTGCTTCATTCACATGTGATTGCCTATGTTCCGAGTGTTGTTGTGAAGGACATTCTCACTCAAACTGATCTTGAAGGTAGAAGAGGTAGATGGATAGAAACAATTCTTGTGTATGATGTGGAGATTAAGCCTACTAGGCTAATAAAGGGTCAGGGATTGGCTAAGTTGATGGCAGATTCAAATTTGAGTGTGTTGGATATTAATTTCATAGTAGCCTTGTCCGATGACAACAATTCATAGCCTTCTCAACAGGTATCTGAAAGTTTTCTCTCTTCTCCATGGTATGTTGACATAATCTATGTTTTACAACATTTACAAGCTCATCCAAGGATGACAAAAACCAAAGCGAGATTTCTAAAATTGAAGGCTATAAAATTCTTCATTTTGAATCAGTTTATGTATTGGAAAGATCTAGGGGGTATGTTGTTAAATTATTTGTTGGAAGGTGAGGGATAAAAGTGTATTGAAGAATTTCATAAAGGAGATTGGGGAGGTCACAATTTATGGAAAGCCACAACAAACAATATTTTGAGAGATGGTTTTTACTGGCCAACATTGTTTATTGATGTTCATAAGAGGGTATCAAGCTATCATGAATGTCATATTTTTGAAGGAAAGAGGAAGCTTTTACCCTTACCTTTGAAACCTATTGCAGTTGAAGCACCTTTCCAGCAGTGGGGTTTGGATTTCATTGAGGAGATTCATCCCTCATCTTCAGGTCAACACAAATGGATTCTGAAAGCCACATATTATTTTAATAAGTGGATATAAGTGATACAAACCAAGCATGCCACAACTAAAGTCATCATCCAATTCTTGGAAGGTAATATTCTTTCAATATTTGGTTGTCCTTGTAGATTAATCACATATAATGTTGCTTCCTTTAAGTCTAAAATAATGGTTGAATTTTGTCACAAATACCCTATTGTACTTAGTCACTCAACTATATATTACCCACATGTTAATGGTTTAGCTGAGTCCTCTAACAAGAGTATGGTGGGTATCATAAAGAAATTGCTACAAGAGAACAAGAAAACATGGAATAAGAAGTTAATCTATGGCTTGTTGGCTGATCGGGTAAATACTAAAAAATCAATTGGTATGTCTCCTTTACAACTAGTGTATGGGACAAATGTTGTCTTCCCTTCTTCCCTGGGGATTCCAGTCATGAAATTTTTGTAGGAAGGGGATGCATAACCAAATGACATGCAAAGGAGGATAAACCAGATGATTCAGTTGCAACAAACAAGAGAGGAGGTGTACAATAACACTTAGACAATTCAAGACAAGATAAAGAAAATCTTTGATCAGAGGATAAAAGCTAAGGAATTTCAAGTTGGTGACTTGGTTTTAAAGTGGGATGCTAGAAATGAAGACAAAGGGAAGCACGATAAATTTTAAAACCTTTGGAAGGGACCTTTCAAGGTTGTAACATTTCATGGAAGCAATGCTTATTTGCTGGAATATTTGACTAGACAACTTCTTGCTAGAGGGCCTGTAAATGGTAGGTTCCTCAAGCATTATTTCACTTGAGATCAACTAATTTTGATCATTTCATTGTATATATCCATCCAAATTTCAGTATTGTAGGTGTGGGCAACTGACATAGAATTTGAAGCCCGAAGAGAAGGCCCTAAGATTTTGATGGCCTACTGCTATTTTTCAAAATGTAATAAGTCTTGAGTCAGTCATGAGTCATCTTGAGTCTAGTTAAGGAGTCAATAAGCCCAATGGTCAAGCACATGGTCTACGGTGTTCTTGGCACCTCACAGGGAGGATGCCATCCCCATTGGAGCCAGTGTTAGCATCCTATAGTCATAGTAGTAAAAAAACAAGTTGTCTTTCAAATTATTTGAAAAATGTATAAATTTTTGGCTATGATCTTGTAGAAGATCAAGTATGGGTATTAGTTTAGAATAAAATTGTAAATATTCAATGTAATTATATCAAAGCGTGTGAAGAATCACAAAAATTGTCTTTTATATCCTAAGGGGTCAGTTTAAGTAGGTCTAAGGTCAAGTTTCATCAAGAGATCATGAGCAAGGTCATGCTGCCATGCCTTGTCATCATGGGAATGGATTTGTAGTGCATCTTGAGTCAATTAGAACTTCGAATCATGATCAGTCATGACATCATTAGTACAACGGTCAACAGGACAATCCTGTGCTTCTACCAAGTGTTGTTCTTGCATTAAAGTTCAAATTGCAATCATCACCTATCAAATCCGCACTCAACCACCTTGGGATTTTGAATGCATGGTTTATCTTCAGAAAAATCTCACTGCTCTTCATTTCTTCGTCGAAATCTATCTAAATGGTGTTTGGAGGTTGTTGCACAAAGGAGGCAGGGGATTTTGATGTGCTCAAAAATAGTCGTTGCGCTCACCCACAAGCACTGCATTTCTTTCAAACCAAAGACAAAATTGTTCACGCGGGTGAAAATTATTGTCTTGTTCGAAGCCTTGGTTTTGTATAACTTTCAAATTGCATCCATGTGCTTAAAGAATACCTAGGAACCCTACAAAATTCCTAAATTTTATGCTCGTTGTGCTTTCTGCACACTCGCTACACTTTCTCCAATTTCGCTACGTTTTACCTGTCTGCTGCATTTTTTATGTTTTATCCTTGCCAAATAGCTGTGATCTTATATGCAACCTTCATATGGAAAGTCTACCATGTCATGCAAGTATATTGAATCTTCTTAACTGATTTTTGCATTCCTCAAAGGTGATTGAGTTTGTTTTTTCCATGCATTGCGCTTCTAGAGCTACGCCTATGTTTTTGTTTTTTTTTTTGTTTTTTAAATTATTCCACTGGGACCAAGAAAACAATAGTTGTTTTTGGGTTTTTGAGAGGTAATTTGGGTTGAATGAATTGTTGCATAGGGTTTTCCATTCTCAATTGTTACACAACCCTACTTTGCAGCTCCTTTTCACCATTACCATCCTACTTGCTGCATAAAATAAACCTACATTGAGATTGCATTTTAGAAGCCCTAGAATATACCTTTGCTGCAAAATATCATGTCAAATCCAGAGGTAAGGAGACATAAGGGAGGTTCCATTGTTAGGTTTGAACCCCAAAACCTCACATTCATTAATGCAGACCCAACTATTTGAGTTGCCTTTGAGAAAGTTGGGTGTATAAGATTCCGTGAAAAAATTAAAGGGTATAATGTACAACTTACTAAGGAGTTTGCTATAAATTTTAATGGGTTGGAGGTGTTATCACTCAGGTTGTCCTTAAAGCTCCTTAAAGGATACAACCGAGGTAACCACAAACCAATCTTTGGACTGCAGGTCCTAGCCTACCTGCAATCAGAGAGGGCTCTCTCTATATAATTTAGCTTTGTTTTGGGTTGATTTTAGGCTAGTTATGATTTTCTTGGGTTTTGTTTTGATTTTGGTGGGATGGAGGATTTTTTTCAAACAGAGTTGGGATGCATAGTGTGAGAAGTTCAAACCATTGGGCATGGAGTCGTGGATTAGGCTTGCTGTTGCGTTTTCTTGGTCACAAGAGGAATACAGAGCAGGATAGCTACACATAGAACAATATAAAGCTGGAATAAGGATGGAATGAAGGTCAGTGAATGAAAGGTAACTAAGTAGCTCTCATTATGCTAACAGAGGGAAGGTGAATGAACATTTATATAGGAGCAATCAAGGATTCATAAACAACATTCATATATGAGGGAACTAGTGTAAATATGAGCAAATCAATATTCATATTTAGGACTAATTCAGAGGAAAACATAGATAAATCACAGAAATTGAGAACAGAATACAACTAAGTGAGCTCTGAACTATTCTTTCTTTTTGCCATTTAGATAGTGAAACAATGATCGCATAAACACATATAAACTGTAAACAGAGATAAGAAACACTTATTGGGCTATGTGGAAGCGTTGGGATTCCATAGTCACTCTTCAGACATTAAAACACAACAGTCAGTTCATCTCCCAAACATTCCAGCGATCTTTGATTATAGAGACTCTTAGAAAATACAATGCAAGTCTAGAGAGGAAGTTATCGACTAACCAACCCTTTACATAAATACAGAGGGTTGTTTAAATAGAAAATATTTACAAACATCCCTTGAACAGGTGTCAAGGGAGAAAATATCTCAAAATATCTATCAAAACAGAGCCAAAAGAGATCTGTGCAATAACTACTTCTAATGCTAAGTTGTGCTGGAAATAAATGCAATAAAATATCTAAAACAACTGCACATGAGGGAGCAGCCTGATCAAAATGGCTCTTTAGGGCTGCACAGGGTCCTGCAGCTTCAAAAATGGACTGAAAGAGTGCCTTGAGCCATGCGCTGTCCTCTGTGTGATAACTGCGCAATTAAGGAAGCAGCGCTGCTCCAAAAATATGACTTGGGAACAATGTCTCTGCAATAACTCTGCCTTGAAAGCCTTCATCTATGCCTTTCGGTGGCTTTAAAGCAACAAAAGAAGTGTTGGTGAGCCTTAATGGCTGAATGATGCTTTGTTGACTTTGCTGGGCTTGCTTTGCTTTCATCTGCTTTGAAAAACTGGACTGATACTCTTTGCCACATCCTGATACACTTTGGCACTGAATCTGGGCCTTTTCTCACCGTTGATACTCTTTAAACTGTCCCATCGCCCCTTTTCTGCCTTTTAATGCAAAATTAATTGCTGCTAATGTCCTCTGTGGCCTTTGGGTGCAATCAGCGCTTGGCCGATCAAAAATAGCATTAAACCTTGCAAAAAATGCCGCAAAAAGGAGGATTTGTATGCTGCTGACTGTACCGAGGCCGAAACTGGTTATCTGAAGCAAAAATGGGCCTTGGAGCGATCTCAGAAAGCTTAGGGATGCATGAATTCCCTTATCGGGAGCCGGGCGCGGGCATATATGTGAAAATATGAACAAATGCCGCCTTTTCTTTTACACAGAAAAAGACCAATTTCTATGTAAAATTCGTGAAAAACATAGGCCGGAGCGGCACTGTAGCGGAGATTAAATCCTGGCCGTTGGATTGCGCGAAGGAAGATCCAACGGCTAGCGCTAAATCGCATCGGGGCGGACCAGGGGGTGGCACATAAACAATCGCCGAAACTGGGCGGACCCGATATGCTATAGGCCCTTCCTTTTATTTGGGATCGCGTCCGGCCCATCGGTGATGTCATATCGGCGGATTTACAAGAACTTGGTTTGCGGACCCGAAATGCTAATATACCATGCTTTATTGTTATTTCGGCTCCGCCAGTCGGAGCGATACATGGGGAGTGCTGCGATTAAATCAGGGCCATTGATCTGGGAGCCCGATCCGACGGCTGGCGCTAAATCTCATCGGGGCGGACCATTGGTCCCAATACATAAAACCTTCGAAATGCCGCGGACCCGAAATGCTTATATGCCCTTTCTTTATGGAGATCGGGTCCGGTCCGTCAGCGATTTCATATTGGCGGATTTTAACAAAATCTATATGCGGACCCGAAATCCCTTAAAACTGCCATTTATAACTTTTCGGCTCCGGAATATCGGAGCTTTCCCATTTCGCTGTACAAAGGCCTCCTTTCGGACCCGATAATTTTATATGCTGCATTTTATTAATACTTCGGTTCCGGAATACGCAATGCTATATATGGGGCCGCGACTTAATAAAGACCGTTGATCTGAGGGCCCGAATGGGCGGCCGCGATTAAATCGGCATTTCGCTATCGGCGGGGACATGGGGCAGGACTTTATACAATTGCGATCGCCGAAATGGGAGATCGCCGACAAGATCTGGGCTATTGATCTGAGCGGGGGCGATGGACGGCTGCGATGCGATATTGTTGAAAAATGCGAGTTTTTACGTTATAACTTAAGTTTTATAAAAAACTTGAGTTTAAACGATAAAACAAAAAAGGGGAGTTGCGATAAAAAAGAGTATATGCGGGATATATGGGAAAATATGATGGAGGAAGCCTCTGATAGCGATATCGCATCGGGGCAAAAAGGAATGGGGGCATATATATATGGGCCAACACTGTTATTACCTCCGACAATGATATCGCGTCGGATGGGGGGGGGGGGAATCCATCGGAGGAGGGTTTATATGTATAGAAGGGGGCTATAAAGCATCGGAAGGGTTTTTTGCCTTTGAAGAAAGGTAAAATGAAATCGGAGGAAGGTTGTTAATGCATCGGAAGGGGTCCGAAGCATGGTGAGAGGGTTTTGAGCCTTGAAAAAAGGTTAAAACATGGATAATGGAGGGTTTGCATAGATGAAAGGAGGGATTTTATGCATAGGAAGGGGTCCTAATGCATTTGGAAGATGGTTTGAGGGGGGAAGTGAGGGCTCTTGCTCGGTTTCAGGTAAACTTAGCAATTCCCAAGTGTACTTATGGTTATTTTTCAACCAGGGGGAGGGGATAAGTATATAGGGGAGTTATTAACATAGTTTTAGTAGGGGAAGGGGAAATAGATAGGGAGCTACATAGTAAAGTTAATAGTTAACATGACAAATGATCAGAGAGCGCTAAGAATGATGTCTTAGGCTATCAATGGGGGAAAATGACTGATAGAAGAAGTGTGAACATTCCTTTAATGAAGCAGATTTTCACCAAGGCAGATAATATGGAGAATGATGAATCTAAGAGGTATCAAGCAGATCTTGACCTCTTTAGGGGAAGTTAGTGAGTGATTTGGGGGAGAGGAAGAAGGGGGAAGTTAGACATGCATTTCTTGAAGTCCTCCAACTGAAAAATCACCTTCAACTTGTGATATGATAGATATAACACTTGACAATATGAAATGGATCACAAGCCATGATTCTGCAACCATAAAGCTACCTACCCGGCCTATTCACCTAGCATTTTCTCTTCTTTTTGGTTTGGGTGCACTTGAACTAGCATACGCAGCTTTTTGTTCTTTTCTTCTTGCTGTCCTCCTATCTACAACTACACTTATTGCATCCAGGGGCTCAGATTAAGCTGTTGAGCACCCTTGTTTCTCTACCTATCTACAAATCTGCCAAGATTAAGCTGTTTGGACAGATGTTCATTCTCTATATTCTACAATAGGAAATTGAAACCTAGGGAGACCAAGATTAAGCTGTTTGGACCTCCCTTAGCTGAAAACTCATCAAAATGGATCAATTCATCAAAAATGATACACAGCAGTGGCATTTAGACTAGCACACTCTCATGGATACTTCTCTGGCCATCTGTAGCAAATATGGAGCATTGCAGCAAGCAAAGTATGACATATTTGGCATGTAAAAATGTCGATCATGAAATATGATTAACCTGCTGCAGCAGGAGGCTAACAATGGCTCCACTTGGGGATGGCTTTTCCTTGTGACAAGCCAAGAACAGCAGGTCAGAATGCCTTGATCCTCTGTAGTTGCTGTTAATTGAAAATTTCTTCTGTGCTAACTGTTGAATGACTAGAAGTTTAACTTCTGAATGTAGCACTCCTCCTTAACTGAAACACTGTGAAAAATAAAGCATCGCCTGCTTTCTTCTGCGTGCTTGATATTGCATCCACTTTTGCTTGAGAACCGCCTTGTGAAATAAACACAAAAAGGGAATAAAACTGGAGCTCTTCTTTTCTTGTCTTTGAAAGGGTGCTGAAGTAAAATGAAAATCCTCCTTTCTTTTTGATACTGTTGACTTGAAGACTACAAGTTGCAAATAGTTTCTCTTTAACATAAATCACTATGATATGACAGTGCTGCTCTGCTGTTTTGCTGAGATTACTGCAGAGACAGAGCTTTAAAAATAGAGGACTTGCATTGGCTGTGTCTTCACAAACTTTGTTGCTGCTCCTCTAACAATCGGACTGTTTATACAAAATAAAAACAAAAGTGCTGATATTTACAAATATCAATGTACAAAGAGATATTTACAAAGCTGCGTTATGTTCAACAAAAGGGATCATGATAATGCTTCAGCATACAGCCATTTACAGGGCCTTCTTCAGCAGTGCTGCGCTCTACAGATTTGAGGAAATATGTGTTATTTCCCTGAACAACAGAAATAACAAATGGCCCTCTCCAAAGGAAATCAAATTTTGCATGTTTTCCCTTGTCTTCTCTTCGTGAGTGCCACCTTAGAACTTTGTTGCCAACACAGAAATTCTCAGCTTTAGTCCTCTTATCAAACATCCTTTTGAGCTTCTCTTGCATAATTCGAACTCTGTCATAGACTTGCTCTCTTGTCTGCTGCAAATGAATTGTTTGGTTTATCCTCCTTTGTATATCATTTGGCTCAGCTTGAATCTCTTGCAGCAGCTTGATAATAGGAATGCCCAGTGATGAAGGAAATCTGGCCTCCATGCCATATACTAGCTCATAAGGGCTCATCCCAATGGATTTCTTGGTTGACAATCTGTCTGCCCATAGGGCATTTGTGAGCTTTCTATGCCAGTTCTTCTTGTTTTCTTCTAAGGTCTTCTTGATAATACTGATCAGGCTCTTGTTATATGACTCGGCTAAGCCATTACCTTGAGGGTAATAGGCTGTGGAATGGCCTAAAGTGATATGGAATTTATGGCAAAAATTGATCATCCTTTTGGATTTGAAAGCAGCGGCATTGTCAGCGATGATCTTCTCAGGGCAGCCAAATCTAGAAAAGATATTACACTCAAGGAACTGGATAATGGTGGTGTGATTGGCTTGCCTACATGGGATGGCCTCATTCCACTTGGTGAAATAGTCGGTGGCTGTTAAAATCCACTTATGCTGGCCTGAGGAAGAGGGATGGATTTCTCCAATGAAGTCAAGACCCCATTGTTGAAAAGGCTTTTCGGTTGAGATGGGCTTAAGAGGCAAGGGCAACAACTTTCTTTTGCCCTCAAATATTTGGCATTTGTGACATGAGATAGCAAACTTCTTTACATCTGCAAACAAAGAGGGCCAATAGAAACCAGCCCTTAAAATTTTATCAGCAGTGGACTTCCAATATAGATGTCCTCCACAGTCCCCTGCATGGAATTCTTTCATGACATTATTAGTTTCATTCATGGTCAAACAATTAAGCAATATGCCTTCATGACTCTTCCAAAATAAAGCACCATTTAAGACACAAAATTTCAAAGCCCTCATTCTTAAAAATCTCTTCTTGATCCTGGACAATCCTGGGGGAGCAAACAGGTTTAACAATACAAAGCATATATCAGCATACCATGGGGATTGCAAAAAGGTGTCACTGATATGTGGAGTCGCCAGCTCCTGTTCATTGTCCAGTTGGTTGATGTCTAAGGCTCGAAAGTTTGTTTCGGACATCAGTTTGGCTAAACCTTGCCCCTTTATTAGCTTGGTTGGTTTTATTTCTATGTCATACTCAAGAATGTTAGCAATCCACTTGCCTCTTTTGCCTTCTAACCCTTCTTGGGTTAATATGTCTTTTACAACAACATTTGGGACATAGGCAATCACGTGTGAATATAAAATGTAAATTCTGAAGTCTTTGATTGCTTTGACAAGGGCATAGGCCTGCTTCTCCATGATTTGGTACTTCAGGGGTGCATCTCTTAAGGCTCGGCTGAAAAAAGCAATTGGCTTTTCATTTGCTTGGTCATCCTTTTGCAATAGGACAGCAGCTATGGTATTATCAGATGCAAATGAAAATATGATAAAGTCCCTATCAAATTGAGGACTTGTGAGGACTGGGGCTTGAGTTAGGGCAACTTTGATACTCTCAAATGCTTGTTTGGTTTCAAGAGACCATTTTACCTTGGCATCCTTCTTTAACATGTTGCTCAACAGTCTTATCAGCTCGGCTAGATTTGGGATAAATCTCCTTAGGAAATTGATCTTTCCTAGGAATGCTTGCAGCTCTTTTATGTTTCTTGGATATGGGATTTGGAGAATGGCTTGGATCCTTTCCGGATCAATTCTAATCCCGTCTTTTGAAATGATATGTCCAAGTAATTTGCCTTCTTCAAGGCCAAATAAAGACTTCTTGGGGTTCAAGGAAATGCCATATTTCCTACATGTTAGGAACACTTGTCTCAAATGTCTTAGGTGCTCTTGATCAGATTTGGAGAAAGGGGTAAGATCATCAAGATAGATAACCAAGAAATCATGGATCTCCTTGGCAAATGCAATATCCATGGCCCTTTGAAAGGTGGCACCTGCGTTCTTTAGGTCGAAAGGCATTTTCACATATTTGAATGTTCCCCACGGTGTGGTAAAGGCTGTCTTGTCTTGATCATCTGGGTGAACCAGTATTTGATTAAAACCTGAAAAGCCATCTAGCAAAGAGATTCTAGATGACCCCACTACTCTTTATAGGATGTGGTCCATTTTGGGCAATGGGTAGTGGTCTTTAAGGGAGACTTGGTTTAGGTTTCTCAAATCTACACAAAGCCTAATCTCGCCTGTTTTCTTTCTTGTGGGAACAAGATTGGATACCCATTCAAAAAATCTAATGGGTGCTATGATGCCTGATTCAAACATTCTTTTCACTTCTTTCTCAATTAAAGGGAGAAGCACAGGATTGATTCTCCTCAGTTTCTGTTTGAAGGGTTTTTGATTTGGCTTTAAGGGAATGGTATGTTGAATAATTGAGGTGTCATAGGACTTCAAGTCCTCATAACTCCAAGCAAATACATCTTGGAATTCTTTGAACAAATCAACATATTTGGGCTTTTGATCAGGAGGCAAAGATTTAGACAGTTTGATCATTTTGGGCTTCTTTGTTGTTCCAATGTTGTATTCTTCTATGGCAGTGTTTATAGGCTGCATTTTTGGCTTTTTGGGCACATCATTTGCATCAAACATGTCTTCTAGTGGAGTGAGGCCAACCGGGAGAAGATTGTCCTTTCGATCAATGATTTCGGCCTCTGTTTTGGCTATTTCCTCCAAATGCATCTCTTTCAACTCTTCTATGTTTTCATCATCAAAGATGGTTGGCTGTAGCAATTTTCTAGCTGTTTGAGCTGTTACAGTTTGCTGGATTTGGTTTATTGCTTGCAGTGGATCATCCATGGCATCCATATCAATGTTTAAGCCTGAAAACTCATGCTGTAAGGTAAGAAAATTGTTGATTTGAGCATCATCCTCAAACACTTGCCAATCCTTAACATTGTTAGGGACAACAGGCCTGTGCTTTATCTCAGCAGTAAAGTGGTGATTTGGCTCAAAGGGAAGCTTGCAAGTGCTAGCAAAAGTAGCTAGGCTGTGAGCATGCATGTTATTGCTTCTAGGAATCTTAGCAAGTTTGGATTCAGTGAAGGTATCAAGTATTGTAGTGGCAGCAGTCCTATAAGCTCTTAGCCTTCTATCATTGGTAACAAAGTTGCCTTTCATTTGTTGGATTACTAGGTCTGAGTCACCTAGAATGGAAACTTTGGCAGCTCCTAAAGCTTTGAGCAGCTTAAGGCCTAAAAGGAGAGCTTCATACTCTGCCATGTTGTTGGTGCATCTGAAATTCAGTCTATAAGCATGACCCTCTGCATGGTTGTTATGTGTATTGTGAATCCATATTCCTGCCCCTGCTCCTAACTTGTTAACAGAGCCATCAAACTCTAAATACCATGTGATTTCTTGCTTGTGGTTAGTATTAAGAGTTTCAGTCATTTTAGGATTGGGCAGACCCGAGTCTTGTGTTTTGGGAGGTTTTTCTTGTGTGCTTGTTGCATTGGCTGTTGTGACAGTCTCATGGGTATGTGCAACCGATTCTTCATTGATGTGTGCTTGTTGTACTAAAGCCATAGGCTTATCATCAGTTGGAGGACTTGTTTCATCATTAAACAAAATAAAAGAATCCATATCAGAATGGATTGAATAGATAGGGAAATTCTGGGGCTTTTCCTCACTACTTACCACATACTTCATCAGTGTTTCTCTATACAGTCTCTTTGGTTGCCCAAAGACTGAAATAGTGGCATAGGAGAGGTCTAATTGGAGAGATCCTTGGAGTTTTTCCCCCCAAGATCTTGACAACAGCATGCCATACTTTGGTGGAATGTCAGCAACCACCACATCCATGAGGATTGTCTTGTTTGGGTATTGGACTAAGGAGACACACAAGTCTTTGATAAGGTCTAAACATTTGACCTGACTTGAGTCAAATGAGAATAGATCTTTGTAGGGTCTTGTGACATCAAGGTTTAGCTTCTCCATTACAGCTTTGGGCATAAGGTTGTGTGAGGCACCTGAGTCAAACATTGCATTATGTAAAACTTTATCATGTATGTGCAGACTGACATAAAAGGGTAGAACAGCTCCATGTGCTGATTTGCCATCAACTTCTGGACCAAAAAGCAACTCAGGTGTATCATCTAAAACATTCACATCATCCCTATTCTCTGGCATTTGCAGTGATTTGGATTTGTTGCCTATACACATCATGCTTTGCAAGTTCAGATAAGGGGATGGAAATCTTAAGTTTGCTTATTTCTGCTTCTAAGTTGAATGGTTTCTCCAATGGAGTCTTTGTGTTGGCAATAGCAGATTTCCCCTTTTCAAGTGTATTTTCTGCATTTTCCTCTTGATTATCAGTGTTATGGTGAGTGATACCTTGCGGTATTTCTATTTTGGGAAGGCTTTTAGGAGTGATGTTCAAGTTCTCTTTCGAGGAAGAAGGTGGCAGAGGTTGATCAATAGAAGGTTGTATGTCTGTTATGTCCTCTACAATCACTTGGTGTGGGTTTGGGACAGTTATATCAGCTGTTTCTGTTATAATAACCTTGCCTCTAATCTGGTTGGGCTGTTTGCCCTCCTTTGGTTTAACTCTTTCGGGCACATCTATGGTTCTTATCCTCAGCTTATACTATTTGTGGACTTCATAAATAGCTGAATCATAACCTTGTTTAAAGTCAAAAGACTGACCAGACTTAGTCTGAAATTGATTTATCTCATGGTCATCTTGGTCTTCTTGGGTTAGGAAAATTTGTTGCTCACCCTTCAAATCCACCAAGTTCATGTGAGTGTCCCCTATGGCATCACTAGATGTGGATGCTTCTGTATAGTTTTCTTGGAAAGGAGGCCTTATATCATGGTCTGGGCTAGATCTACCAGCGTTTGAGTTCTGAGTATTCCTGAAATTTGGGTTCCTTATGGTATTGGGTTGTTGCCCTTCCCATGATGATTTCCTCTCAACACTCTCTACTCTGTCTCCCAGCCTGTGCATGCCATTGATAATAGCATCTAGCTTTTGATCTAAGGCTGAGGGCTCTTCCTTGAAGGTGGTTCTTCTCTCAGTTCTAGCTCTGTTTCTTTTGGCAATTAATTTTGCCTCCACAGTGACAACCACATTTTGCATGTCTGTAAGGCTGTTAGGGGCTCTTTCTTTTAATTGGTAGGCCATATCTGGGTCGAATCCATCAGGGAATTTATATAAGGCAAGGTCAGGTGGGGGCCTTAAGTTTTGTGGGATAGCATTATAAATGCTATTGAACCTTGCACAATAGTCCAAGGCTGTTTCTTGTGGACCTCTTTTGATTGTATCGTATTCAGCTAGTATGTGCAAAGGGTCTTTCTTTTTCTCCCATTTGTTGATAAATGACTGGTATAAGGCTTCTGGGTCTGCTATGGAATTAGCTCGGAGTGCTCTAAACCAAGTCCTGACATCACCTGACAAGCTTTGGACAAAAATCTTCATTCTCACACCATCATCGTCAATCTCATAGCTTTCAAAGTAATCCTGCATTTTCTTTGTATGCTGAAGGGCTGTGCAGGCACTTGTGCCATCAAAATATGTGATTTTAGTTTGGTAATCTTGAGGCATAGCCCCGGGATTTGTAGGTAATTGCAAAGGTGCATATCTATTCGCCATGTTGGCAAGGATAAGTGGAACAACAGGGATAAATGGAATAGCTAGAACAACTGGGATAATAGGAGTAGTAGTGGTAGTATGTGCAGTGAATGGAGGTGTGGAAGGAGTGCTTTGAGAGGAGGATGAAGAACAAGGGGAACTAGGGGTTGAACGAAATAAAACTTTGACAGGGGTTGGGCCACAGCGTGGGTGAACTGCTTCAGGACTATTATCAGCAAAATCCTCTCTTTGCTCTAGCTTCCTGAGGTTCCTTGGGATTATATTGGGATTTTCAAAAGCTGCTGGGGATTTGGGTCTGGATTTGACCTTGTATAATGTGAATTCTTTTTGGGAGCCAACTTCTAGCTTGTTTTTTGGGGAATTTTCTAAGAATATAAGGGTTAGAAAGAAACTTTTGAAGGTCTGGTTCCTTCCCAGTGGAGCTTTCCAACTTGATTTGTGAAATTAACTGAGGATGGTCCCCAGTTGAGTCGCCATTATGTTATCACTCAGGTTGTCCTTAAATCTCCTTAAAGGATACGGCCGAGGTAACCACAAACCAATCTTTGGACTGCAGGTCCTAGCCTACCTGCAATCAGAGAGGGCTCTCTCTATATAATTTAGCTTTGTTTTGGGTTGATTTTAGGCTAGTTATGATTTTCTTAGGTTTTGTTTTGATTTTGGTGGGATGGAGGATTTTTTTCAAACAGAGTTGGGATGCATAGTGTGAGAAGTTCAAACCATTGGGCATGGAGTCGTGGATTAGGCTTGCTGTTGCGTTTTCTTGGTCACAAGAGGAATACAGAGCAGGATAGCTACACATAGAACAATATAAAGCTGGAATAAGGATGGAATGAAGGTCAGTGAATGAAAGGTAACTAAGTAGCTCTCATTATGCTAACAGAGGGAAGGTGAATGAACATTTATATAGGAGCAATCAAGGATTCCTAAACAACATTCATATATGAGGGAACTAGTGTAAATATGAGCAAATCAGTATTCATATTTAGGACTAATTCAGAGGAAAACATAGATAAATCACAGAAATTGAGAACAGAATACAACTAAGTGAGCTCTGAACTATTCTTTCTTTCTGCCATTTAGATAGTGAAACAATGATGGCATAAACACATATAAACTGTAAACAGAGATAAGAAACACTTATTGGGCTATGTAGAAGCGTTAGGATTCCATATTCACTCTTCAGACATTAAAACACAACAGTCAGTTCATCTCCCAAACATTCCAACGATCTTTGATTATAGAGACTCTCAGAAAATACAATGCAAATCTAGAGAGGAAGTTATCGACTAACCAACCCTTTACATAAATACAGAGGGTTGTTTAAATAGAAAATATTTACAAACATCCCTTGAACAGGTGTCAAGGGAGAAAATATCTCAAAATATCTATCAAAACAGAGCCAAAAGAGATCTGTGCAATAACTGCTTCTAATGCTAAGTTGTGCTGGAAATAAATGCAATAAAATATCTAAAACAACTGCACATGAGGGAGCAGCCTTATCAAAATGGCTCTTTAGGGCTGCACAGGGTCCTGCAGCTTCAAAAATGGACTGAAAGAGTGCCTTGAGCCACGCGCTGTCCTCTGTGTGATAACTGCGCAATTAAGGAATCAGCGCTGCTCCAAAAATATGACTGGGAACAATGTCTCTGCAATAACTCTGCCTTGAAAGCCTTCATCTATGCCTTTAGGTGGCTTTAAAGCAACAAAAGAAGTGTTGGTGAGCCTTAATGGCTGAATGATGCTTTGTTGACTTTGCTGGGCTTGCTTTGCTTTCATCTGCTTTGAAAAACTAGACTGATACTCTTTGCCGCATCCTGATACACTTTGGCACTGAATCTGGGCCTTTTCTCACCGCTGATACTCTTTAAACTGTCCCATGCCCCTTTTCTGCCTTTTAATGCAAAATTAATTGCTGCTAATGTCCTCCATGGCCTTTGGGTGAAATCGGCGCTTGGCCGATCAAAAATAGCATTAAACCTTGCAAAAAATGCCGCAAAAAGGAGGATTTGTATGCTGCTGACTGTACCGAGGCCGAAACTGGTTATCTGAAGCAAAACTGGGCCTTGGAGCGATCTCAGAAAGCTTAGGGATGCATGAATTCCCTTATCGGGAGCCGGGCGCGGGCATATATGTGAAAATATGAACAAATGCCGCCTTTTCTTTTACACAGAAAAAGACCAATTTCTATGTAAAATTCGTGAAAAACATAGGCGGGAGCGGCACTGTAGCGGAGATTAAATCCTGGCCGTTGGATCGCGCGAAGGCAGATCCAACGGCTGGCGCTAAATCGCATCGGGGCGGACCAGGGGGTGGCACATAAACAATCGCCGAAACTGGGCGGACCCGATATGCTATAGGCCCTTCCTTTTATTTGGGATCGCGTCCGGCCCATCGGCGATGTCATATCGGCGGATTTACAAGAACTTGGTTTGCGGACCCGAAATGCTAATATACCATGCTTTATTGTTATTTCGGCTCCGCCAGTCGGAGCGATACATGGGGAGTGCTGCGATTAAATCAGGGCCATTGATCTGGGGGCCCGATCCGACGGCTGGCGCTAAATCGCATCGGGGCGGACCATTGGTCCCAATACATAAAACCTTCGAAATGCCGCGGACCCGAAATGCTTATATGCCCTTTCTTTATGGAGATCGGGTCCGGTCCATCGGCGATTTCATATCGGCGGATTTTAACAAAATCGATATGCGGACCCGAAATCCCTTAAAACTGCCATTTATAACTTTTCGGCTTCGGAATATCGGAGCTTTCCCATTTCGCTGTACAAAGGCCTCCTTTCAGACCCGATAATTTTATATGCTGCATTTTATTAATACTTCGGCTCCGGAATAAGCAATGCTATATATGGGGCCGCGACTTAATAAAGACCGTTGATCTGAGGGCCCGAATGGGCGGCCGCGATTAAATCGGCATTTCGCTATCGGCGGGGACATGGGGCAGGACTTTATACAATTGCGATCGCCGAAATGGGAGATCGCCGACAAGATCTGGGCCGTTGATCTGAGCGGGGGCGATGGACGGCTGCGATGCGATATTGTTGAAAAATGCGGGTTTTTACGTTATAACTTAAGTTTTATAAAAAACTTGAGTTTAAACGATAAAACAAAAAAGGGGAGTTGCGATAAAAAAGAGTATATGCGGGATATATGGGAAAATATGATGGAGGAAGCCTCCGATAGCGATATCGCATCGGGGCAAAAAGGAATGGGGGCATATATATATGGGCCAACACTGTTATTACCTCCGACAACGATATCGCGTCGGAGGGGGGGGGGAATCCATCTGAGGAGGGTTTATATGTATAGAAGGGGGCTATAAAGCATCGGAAGGGTTTTTTGCCTTTGAAGAAAGGTAAAATGAAATCGGAGGAAGGTTGTTAATGCATCGGAAGGGGTCCGAAGCATGGTGAGAGGGTTTTGAGCCTTGAAAAAAGGTTAAAACATGGATAATGGAGGGTTTGCATAGATGAAAGGAGGGATTTTATGCATAGGAAGGGGTCCTAATGCATTTGGAAGATAGTTTGAGGGGGGAAGTGAGGGCTCTTTCTCGGTTTCATGTAAACTTAGCAATTCCCAAGTGTACTTATGGTTATTTTTCAACCAGGGGGAGGGGATAAGTATATAGGGGAGTTATTAACATAGTTTTAGTAGGGGAAGGGGAAATAGATAGGGAGCTACATAGTAAAGTTAATAGTTAACATGACAAATGATCAGAGAGCGCTAAGAATGATGTCTTAGGCTATCAATGGGGGAAAATGACTGATAGAAGAAGTGTGAACATTCCTTTAGTGAAGCAGATCTTCACCAAGGCAGATAATATGGAGAATGATGAATCTAAGAGGTATCAAGTAGATCTTGACCTCTTTAGGGGAAGTTAGTGAGTGATTTGGGGGAGAGGAAGAAGGGGGAAGTTAGACATGCATTTCTTGAAGTCCTCCAACTGAAAAATCACCTTCAACTTGTGATATGATAGATATAACACTTGACAATATGAAATGGATCACAAGCCATGATTCTGCAACCACAAAGCTACCTACCCGGCCTATTCACCTAGCATTTTCTCTTCTTTTTGGTTTGGGTGCACTTGAACTAGCATACGCAGCTTTTTGTTCTTTTCTTCTTGCTGTCCTCCTATCTACAACTACACTTATTGCATCCAGGGGCTCAGATTAAGCTGTTGAGCACCCTTGTTTCTCTACCTATCTACAAATCTGCCAAGATTAAGCTGTTTGGATAGATGTTCATTCTCTATATTCTACAACAGGAAATTGAAACCTAGGGAGACCAAGATTAAGCTGTTTGGACCTCCCTTAGCTGAAAACTCATCAAAATGGATCAACTCATCAAAAATGATACACAACAGTGGCATTTAGACTAGCACACTCTCATGGATACTTCTCTGGCCATCTGTAGCAAATATGGAGCATTGCAGCAAGCAAAGTATGATATATTTGGCATGTAAAAATGTCGATCATGAAAGATGATTAACCTGCTGCAGCAGGAGGCTAACAGGAGGTTAAGATTGGAGAGCTAAACTTTCCTATTTTAGATGTCACAATATTAGCTGCAACAGAGATTCCCCTTCAGGGAGAGCAATGGTTCAAGGGCATGCCTCTTGATATTGCCAATTATAAAGATTTAATGAAGTCTGAGTATAGAGATAAATGGTATGGATCCATTGTTCTTAAGGAGTATTCACTTGAACATCCTAGCAAGATTTTGAAAGCAATTCAGAGGTATTTTACCTGTGAGGGAGGATATACCAATACCATTTTAGACTTTTGATGCATTTTATAGGGAAGAGCCCCTTGAATTTGCCCTTTTATCTATTTAGGAGTCTCAGCAAGATGGAGGAAAAAGTGCAAGGAAAGCAAAGCCAGTTGGAACCTAGCCTTTTCCATTTTTCCTTAACTAAAATTTTGGTATTGAAGGAGCTAAATAAGAGAAATCAATCATGGAATCCATTTGTAGATTATTCAAACCTGGTAGTTGACTTACCAATCAGTTCCTTGAGCAAGAAGGAGACACCCTCAGTAGTGGAAAAAGACATTAAATCACCAACTGGAAGTTAGTGAAAAGGCCTTCAGTTGCAGTTCATTAATAAGAGAAGAAGAAAGGTAAGAAGTTGATATTTACTTCTGAAGAAGTGGTTTTCCCCAAGAAGCCCCTTACTAGATCTGCTACAAAGAAGTTGCTCTTGGAGTAGACATTTGAAGCCATGGAAACAATACTAGAATATGATGTTATTGATGATAAAGAAAAATAGATTGCATAGTTGCAAGAGTAGCTAAAGAAGGCCCATATGGTTATTGCATAGTTGCACCAGGAAAATAGTGAATTAAAGAAGGTTGATTTAGAAAGGAAAAATATACTTAGCAAAGATGAACCAATGGCTAAGTCTGCACCAGCTGTTACCAAATCCAAGAGAAAAGAAAAGATAGCAAAAGAGGATATTAAGGAGGTAGAAGCTCCAACAACTAGAGTCGCTAGATCCTCATCCAAAAAACTATAGATTTAGAAAGAGAAGACAATGCAAGACTAAGAGAAGACATAGATAGATGAGGGAAAGCATACCTTTAATAGGTTGATAATGTAGTTGAAGAAGGCTCACAGGGAGATTTCTGAGCTCAAATGAGTGGTCTCTTGGACATCTATCAACCAACAATGGAAAATGCAAAATATATGTTGAAGAGGTCCCTAGCACTACATAGGAAGCTAAAGAATATATGCAGGGAGAATCTTAACATCAGGAAGGATTTAAGGGATACCAAACAACAGTTGAAAGAGATGTAGGGGAACGATAAAGGTAAACTGGACCTGCTGGCTGAAGCAACCAAAGTTTGAATGCTGGAAAAAGGTTAAACAAGGTAGTTTTGATTTTTGTTTTTTGCCTGAGTATGCTTGTTTAATGGGGTTGAGGTTAAATATGATTATATATTGCATGAATTACCTCTTGCAAACACATTTAGTCAGGATTCTTAAGTCACTTTCAAAAGAAGTAGCTCACACAATAGTTTTGTGTCCTAGCCAAGCATTAGGGTTAGGGTTTTTGATGTGAAGGTGGAAGTTTTTCATTTTTGGTGAAAGGGGGCTTGAAAGGAGTCTACAGTAGGATCAACATTTTTTCAGCATCATCACCAACATGTGGATCTTGTTTAGATAACTCATTGTTTCTCAAAACCATGAAGAAGAGGTGGTAATGCGCTTTCTCACTGGCGCTACATTTTTGGTTGTAGATGAAATTGTCAAAGTTGGGGGATTTATACGATGGAATAAATCTTCTAAGGAGGAAGTTTCCCATGTCCAGTCCTGTTCACACGTGATGAAGTCATCAATCAACCCAGAGATTGACCAGAGGTACTTCAACCATGGAGCGCTACACTATCTGCTACGTTTTGTCTTTCTGATGAATTAGGAGGTTGCGCAGTGTCAGCACTGCACTTCCAGACAACCATCATTTTGACCAAGTTATCCAAGTCAAAAACTCTTGTATTTTGTTTTTATGGTCTTGGTTAACGTAATGAAGCATCTAATGACTCATAGTCTCGATTTGTACTGAGTATTTAATGTAAATAAGCTTTAAAAAAAATTAGTCAAACAATCCCTAGTTTTTAGAAATGAGTTCTATTTTCATTGCATTAGGTAGAAAAATAAAACCCTATTGAGGAATTCAGTCCCTAGAGGTGGGAAAGGATTTTTATTTAGTATTTTTATTATGTAATTGTAATTGTGCAAAGGGTTGGTCAGGTTTTAAAAGAAAGAACATTGTGTGTATTGAATTTTCTTAATTTTTCCAATGAATGAAAAGACAAAGGCCGAATTTTACAGGGATTCCTGTGTTAGTTGCTTTGGATACGTGATTCCTAGTTTTGTAAGTTCCTTATGTTATCCATCATGCTTTTAAATGTGTCTTATTGTTTAGTTAAACAAACATGTTGACTCATAATTCACTTTAAATGGTGCTCTATTTCAGTTTTCTAAACATATATGTTTTCTGCTAAAATGATATTTAGAATTCATCGTGTTGTTTGATGCTTTGCATATCATTTTCCATTTATATTTAAATCACCCTTATACAATGATTTTGACTAAAAAGCTTCAAAAATAATAGCTAACTTACCCATGTAGAAGATCCCTCTTTCTCTTCTCCTCTCACTAGAAACCATAAACTTTATTAACCGTATTGCTGAATGTATTCTTTTCTTTCTTGCTAGCATATCTTTAAATTCCATACCCACTGAGCACCATACCTAGCCTAATATCCAAGTGATTGAACTCTTGAGATAGAGATAGCCCTCTTTGAAGTTGGAGGGGATAGCTTCCAACTTCCAAGTGGTTTGTGGTTACCTTTGAGTTTCTTTCCTTAGCCTGGAGAAATTACAGAGAGCTAACACCAACTAAAAGGATTTGTTTGAGAGTTAGGAACATAAATTATGTAATCTTGTAAAATCCTTGTATGGCCTCAAGGAAGCACCGTGAGCCTGGTACGAGAAATTGATTGAGCATCTTCTTAAACTCGATTTCAAACACTATGAGCTTGATGATGCAACTTTGTTTGTCAAGAAAGTTGGAAAATAGTTTTATATCTTGTGGTGTAGGTAGATGATATTCTGTTGATAGGGAACAATGAGAATTACATTGCATCCATAAAGAAAGAAACAAGGAAGGGTTTTTAAATGATAGATTTGGGCTATGTTCTCTACTACCTTGGTATTGAAGTAACCTAACATCTGAAGTTTATATTCCTCTCTTAGAAGAAGTACATTGGAGATCTATTGAACAAGTTTAGCATGGATGAGTACAATCCTTTAACTACTCCAATGGAACAAAATTTAAAGCTCACTTCCACTAAAGGAAAAGAATTTGAGGATGCAACAAAGTACAGACAACTCGTAGGCAGTCTCAACTACCTGACTAATACCAGAGTAGACATTTCATTTGTTCTTGAAATTCTCTCAAGGTTTATGCAAAAGCCTTGTTAAGGTCATTGGTCTATTGCAAAAATATTTTTAAAATACTTCATATTGGGAAAAATACTGAGAAAGGGGGCTGAATCAGTATTTTAAAAACTCACTTAAACTTTTCTTTTCTTATTCAGATTTTTGTACGCGACTATAATGAAGTAAACCTGCATATGTACGTGACTGTTATACAAACAACTAGCATATATCCAATTAACTAACTTTTTAGTTAATTCATCATCTTTTTAACTTCAACCAGTGTATCAATACTTCATTAGGCATTATTTAAATAGTAACCATGTGCAGTAAGAACATAATAAACCATCACACATAAGAATCACATCAACACACATGAACACCAGGATTTTTAGGTGGAAACCCAATGTGGGAGAAAACCACCACTGCTATCGTCTCTATATTCATCTTTTATTATAATAAAAAACTTCTTACAATCTTGTACTATCACAGACTCATACTAGCACGTGGGCACCCACTTGCAGAAGGCTATAACCTTCTCTCATTCTCCAGCACCCATTGGAAGGGAACTCCAACCCCTTGATATCATTTACCGACACCCACTAGAAGGGAGATCCAACCCCTTGATATCATTTACCGACACCCACTAGAAGGGAGATCCAACCCCTTGATCAAATTTACCTGCTACAACTGGAAGGAAGCTTCGACTCCCTTACTAAAGGATCCAACCCTCAACACTTCCATGGACCACATTTCATAATTTTCATACTAGATACACCTGTCTCAAAACATCGCAACTTGTAGGCCACCTTTCATCATATTTTTAGACTGGACCCACTACCATCATTTAAGCCCCATATCAAAAAACAATTTGAAACCAATCACTGTATCAAATCACTGAATCAACTTAATCACCAAATCATTGAATAAACCAATTACCGAATCGAAAACAACCAAAGCATATAGATAATCTTAATTCACTATATAATCTTCATCAAAATGTTAGACCACTTACTGTTCATCACAGAAACCGGATTCTGTCACTGCAAACCCTAGTCAATCTCATGTTAGAATATATATGCTACTGCTATGAGACATACCCACATATATATGCTCTTTCTCTTCAGATAACCCATGTACAGATCTCAAAACAATGAACCTTGAAACTGATTCACTGCACTACTGAAATCAATCACTGAAACACATACTGGCCTTGTCATAGATCTCTGAACCAAATATAGATCATATCATAACAACGTTATTACTATGCAACATTTCATAACATAATCAGTTTAACCTCAACAACCACTGTCAAACACAAACCATCATGAAAGAATTCATCGACAGACAACAACAAACATAACAAGACTGATCAGACACCATATACATCAAAACCCTCACATATGTACGTGATGTTGAGAAATGGCAACAAAAAATTCCAGTTTAATTTGTCCTTGAATTAAATTGAGAATTAAAATCTTATTATATTCTCATAGCAACTTGTAAATAGTTAATTAAGTTTAATTAACTTAATTAGCGTAGGAATTTTGAGTTGGAAGTCTTTCTGTAGTCATGTATATGTTCTCCCTAAAATTTTAGGAGTCCAGTAAGTAATTAGATTAACTCAGTTTACTGAGTTATGGTCAGTTAAATTAGTTCTAACTGTTTGTGGAACTAATAGTCAGTTGGTGCGCTGGTGCATCCACAAGTGGTACTCCAGTTAACTGAAGATTCCCTCATGAGAAACTCATGAATGTCAGTTCAGAGAAAGACACAGTTGAGACTAGAGTGCAAGGACAATGTACTATCAGTTGTGTGATTTACTGAGTTGTAAATATGATGCATGCAATTAGAGAAGGACCTATGTTTGGATTGTGCAGTTTTGGAAGCATGAATTCCATTTAAATACATGCTATTCATCCTAGGCATTACGCAAGGAAATAGGGGCTTGGAGAGTTGTAGAATTGGCTAAGTGTTGGCCAAGAGATTTCTTGTGAGCTAAGAGAGTTGAGCATACTTGTGCGGAATTGTTATAGTGAGAACATGCTTTGTATCTTCACTCATATTTATGATATATGCAATACAAATAGTGGGGTTTTGAGCAGTGGCTTTCCCTATATATATCTTGTGTTATGTGCCATTGATTTATGTTCTTGTTGTTCATATTGTTTTCATCGATCTATTGGCTTATGCTGGTTGAAAGTAGAAGTAGATTATTGTCTTGTGCTTTAGTACATTGCATGAGCTTGTGAATCTACATGATTTTCTACATGGTATCAGAGATGAGAATAGTATAATAGAGGAGATTTCAAAGTTTTGAGTTTTGGGTTACAGGTGAAATTCGAATTTGCAATACATACTTCAGGATCGACATATGGTGTTCTACGGTTTGTAGCTCGAGTATGCCTTGGAAGGAAACTTAAATTTTACAGTATGGAGGGACAAAATGGAGGCTGTGATGGAGGATAACGGCTTGAAGGAATTCATTGATCAAGAAATTCGTAAGCCAGTAGTATCAGATGCACAATATCTGGCTGAATGGAAGAAGTGTGTGGGGAAGGCGAGGTGGATAATCCTTGAGGGAGTTCGAGACCACATTGTCTTGAGTCTCCATGGAAAGGAAACTCTGTATGCTATGTGGAAAGATTTGAAAGACTTGTATCAGAACAACAATGACTAAAGGAAATTGGCACTGAAGGACAAACTTCGAAAAATCAAAATGGAGAAAGGCGAGACTTTTCCAAAATACTTGACCAAGTTCACTCAATGTTGTGATGAAATTTGAAATGTTGGAATCACGGTTGCCAAGGATGATATGGTGAGTCTTTCTCTTCTAGGACTCCCAAAGTGTTGGCATAGTTATCAGGACTCTTTCAATGGTCGGGAGAAGCTGCCGAATTGGGAATGACTATGGTCAGATTTGATGCAGGAGGAGATCAGGAGGAACACCATGGATGGCTCTTCATCAAAGAATGATGATGAAAGAGAACTGCGAGTTAGCGATTAAGGTGAAGAAGGGGAAAGAAAAAGCTTCCCATTCCAAATTGGATTCTTTCCATGGAGGTAAGAAGAAAGACATGATGAAAGTTAAGTGCTTTCATTGTCATGAGCTGGGCCATTTTGCTACAAATTATCCACTCAATAAGTCCAAGAAGAAGTTCTCAAGAGGAGCGGAGGGTGAGGCTTTGGCCTCTCAATTCGAATTGGAATTTTCCCTCATTGCATGCATGGTGTCATCAATGATGGGAAGTGTATGGTACTTAGAAAATGGAGATTCATTCCACATGACTGGCGACAAGGAGTTATTAAGTGACCTGGAGGAGAAATATCTCTAGATGCATATCAAGATGGGTGTGACGGGAGGTATCGTGCTACTGGATTGGGCAAGATTACTTTTCAGAGGGAGCATGGGGATCTACTCACCTTGAAGAATGTTATGTATGTGCGCAGGCTGAAGAAGAACTTGGTATCTGTTGCCATGCTTGAGGATAGAGGCTATGATGTTATCTTCTCAAAAGGAAAGGTGTTCCTTCAACACATAGCCACATGTCCAGTAAAGAAGATAGGGATTCGAGTGAAGAATCTCTATAAGATGGAGGTAGAGGATTGTATTGCTTTGAGCATGAAAGAAAAGATGGTGCGAAGTCGAGACGTTGGTGGGTTGTGGCACAGGTGATTGGGTCACTCGCATCATGGGGCTTTGAAGATCATGCAATAGATCTCCACCGGTTTCCTAAAGGTACACTAGAGAAAGTTGATATATGCAAGGGGTTTACTTTGGGTAAATACACCAAGTCTTCCTTTCATGACAGAGACAGTCGAGAAGAGGTTGTTCTAGAGTGAGTCCATTCAGATGTGTATGGATGATTCTCGACAACATCCATGACCAAACACAGGTATTATGTTATATTTGTTGATGACTTTTCTCAAAAATGCTGGATATTTTTCATGCAAAAGAAGGATCAAACTTTCACAAAGTTTTGTGAATTTAAAGCATTGGTTGAGAAAGAGTTAGGCAAGAAGGTTAAAGCTTTACATAGTGATAATGGTGATGAGTATGTCTCAAACGAGTTCAAGAACTTTTGTGCAACGGAAGGGATTAAATGGGAGTTGACGACACCCCATAACCCTCGGCAGAATGGGGTGGCCAAGAGGAATAATAGAAGCATAGTAGGGGTAGGTGAGGGCGATGTTTCATGATCATGGCCTACCATTACACTTGTGGCTGAGGCATGCAACACAATGGTTTATGTTCAGAACCATAGCCCACATCGTATACTTGGGATGAAGACACCAGAGGAGGTGTATTTCGGTAAGAGGCCAGATGTTGGTCACTTCAGGATTTTTGGGTCATCGGTATATTGCCATGTGACTGAATATGCACGGATATGCCTCACAACTATCGGGTGTACTTGCCGACTAGCAGGATGACAGTGGTTTGCAAGGATGTCAGATTCGATGAAGAGAAGGCCATGCGAGTTTCCCTTGAGAGGGAGATTGAGCTACATGTGGTTGAGGAGCTTTTAGCTCCTAAGGTTGAGGAGCCTCAGATTGATGTGGAGCAACCACATAAAGAGGATCTAAGGGTGGAGACATCCACTCAGGAAAAATATTTCAGATATGGGAGAAAGTGCACTAGAGAGGCTGATAGATTGTTGCATGATGCACGGGAGAATGTGGGAGCACCCACATCTCAGCATAGGCAGAGGAGGTCACCTAAGAGGTACACTGGATACATGGATCTTATGAGCGTATGTGTTGTGACATATCCATCTTGCTTTGAGGAAGCAGTGCAACAACCGGTTTGGGTTGATGCCATGGTGGAGGAGTATAATTCCATAGTTCATAACAGTGTTTGGGATGTGGTCCCAAGACTAGAGGATAAGTCCATGGTGGGCTCTCATTGGAGTTACAAGGTAAAGTAAGATGCAAATGGTAGTGTGGAGAAACATAAGGCTAGATTTGTGGCCTGTGGCTTTTCATAGGTAGAGGGGATTGACTATGATGAGACCTTTTCTCCTATTGCTAGGTACTCGTTGATCATATCTATATTGTCACTATCAGCGTAGATGGGTTGGAAGATACATCAGATGGATGTAAAGACAACCTTCCTCAATGGCATGCTTGAGGAAGAGTTGTACATAGAGCAACCTGAAGGTTTTGAAACCTTTGACTGTGAGTCGCTTGTGTGCCATCTCAAGAGAGCGTTGTATGGGCTGAAGCAAGCACCTCATGCTTGGTACACTAGGATAATCAACTACTTCACCGGGTTGGGCTTCATGAATAGTGAAGCAGATGCGAACTTGTACCACATAGTGGTGGAAGGTAAACTGTTGATCATTGTACTTTATGTTGATGATCTCATACTAATAGGTGATGATCAACTAATCAAATCTTGCAAGGAGGAGCTTGCAAGAGAGTTTGAGATGAAGGACTTGGGGCTCATGCATTACTTTATGGGCATAGAAGTATGGCAGGGTGATGGGGCGCTGTTTCTGTCTCAAGGAAAGTATGCCAACGAGATACTTAGGAGGTTCCACATGGAGAGTTGGAAGCATATGGAGACTCCTCTAGCTGGTAACTAGAGGAAGGAGGATGCTACTTCGGGAGAAGTAGTGGAAGCTACTGTTTATAGGAAACTTGTGGGTTTACTCATTTACTTGGTGAACACACGACCAAATATGTGCTATGCAGTTAACCATCTTAGTCAAGTGATGGTTAGGCCTACCAAGCTGTATTGGAAGGAAACAAAGCATGTGTTGAGATACCTCAGGGGCACTTCTCAGTATGGATTATGGTATAGATAGATAGAGGGAGTGAAGATTCAAGGCTTCACTGATGCAGATTGGGTAGGGAGTCCATCCGACCGAAAGAGCACATCTGGAGGGATCTTCAGTTTTGGGTTAGCAACAATTTCTTGGTATAGTAGGAAATGAAGATCAGTTGCACTTAGTCCGACAAAGGAAAAGTACATAGATGCGAGTCAGGCAACATGTGAGGCCATTTGGATGAGGAAGATCCTGGTTGGTTTGTTCGGTCAGTGGATGGATCCAACTGTGATTTACTACGATAATTAGAGTTGTATCAAACTCTTTGAAAATCCAGTTTTTAATGATCGGTCCCAGCATATTGATATCCAATATCATCATCTCAGAGATTGTGTATTGAGGCAGATTATGTTTTTAGTGTACATTCCCACGAAGGAGAAAGATGCTGACATTTTGACAAAGGCATTGTCAAGATGTAAATTCGATTTTCACAGAGACAGGATCATGGTAGCTGATAATCCATTTCTTGTTGAGAGGGAGTGTTGAGAAATGACAACAAGAAATTTTAGTTTAATTTGTCCTTGAATTAAACTGAGAATTAAAATCTAATTCCATTCTCATAGCAACTTGCAACTTGCAAATAGCTAATTAAGTTTAATTAGCTTAATTAGCTTAGAAATTTCATATAGGAAGTATTTTTGTAGTCATGCATATGTTCTCCCTAAATTTTAGGGGTCCAGTATGAGTTTAATTTGAGTTGTAATTAGATTAAATCGGTTTATTGAGTTATGGTTAGTTAAATTAGTTCTAACTGTTTATGGAACTAATAGAGGACTAACATTCAGTTGGTGCATTGGTGTGTCCACAAGTGTTTCACCAGTTAACTAAAGATTCCCTCATGAGAAACTCATGCATGTCAGTTTAGAGAAAGACACAGTTGAGACTAGAGTGCAGGGACAATGTACTATAAGTTGTGTGATTTACTGAGTTGTAAATATCATGCATGCAATCAGAGGACCTATGTTTGGATTTCACAGTTTTGGAAGCATGAATTCCTTTTAAATATGGGCTATTCATCCTAGGAATTACATAAGGAAATAAGGGCTTGGAGAGTTGCAGAATTGGCTAAGTTTTGGCCAAGAGCTTGCTTGTGAGCTGAGAGAGTTGAGCATACTTGTGCAGAATTTTTCTAGTGAGAACAAGCTTTGTATCTTCACTCATATTTCTGATATATGCAATATAGATAGCAGGGTTTTGAGCACTGGCTTTCCTCAGATACATCTTGTGTTATGTGCCATTGATTTATCTTCTTCTTGTTCATATTGTTTTCATTGATCTATTGGCTTCTGCTAGTTGAAAATAGAAGTAGATTCTTGTCTTGTGATTTAGTACATTCCATGATCCTTGTGAATCTACATGATTCTCTACACGCGAGCATTATAAGACACTTTCGCATATGTATGCATCTTTCAAGAATCATACTCACGTACAAATCTGTCCATATTGCAGAATCGATACATAGCTACCCAAAATCAGATCCACATATGTACATGATCTTTCTGAAGAAAACCTGCGTACAAATCTGTAACCACTGAATCATACCTTTGCTATACAAAATAACATCAGTCAAAATGAAATATCGACATACACTGTAAAAGACACATATCATAACATCATCATCACAAATCTATTAGCCCATAAGCAAATTATTCAATGTGTAGTCATTTCAGATCTATAAGATCTGATCCATCATCACACTCTCGAGTGCACACTTATTTCAGATCAAATAATTCATCAATAACCCATATCATACACATTTAGCACTTTGATCTCCATCCCCTTATATAGCTTAGGCATTAGCCAATACCATAGGCCAAATTTGTAGTTATTTCGATGGTATTCTTTGACGCGATCAAATATCCATTGTCGCGCTCATTACTATGGGCCAATACCATGGTAAAGACCCTTGGTATTGAGAATACCATGGTGCAGAAAGTGTACACAAATTTTCTTCACCAAACTTGTGTATGTACGCAACTTTGCTTCACAAAACCTATGTATATGCGACTTTTATTCACCAAACATGTGTATGTATGCATATTTGCTTCACATAACTCGCGCATACTTCCTCAAACTTCATCTTTATCATTTCTTTGTCTCTAAACCAATATTCCTTTGTCCAAGCTACCATCATGTTGACATCTTTATTAAGTCGGTTTCCATCAAGGACATCACATTTGTCATAAGGCCAATAATCTCCCACTTTGGACTTGATGGCAACCACTTTGGTGTTTGGTCACCACCACTTGTAGATACATGTAAACACATCTATAGATATACAAAGTTTCTCTCCCAAGTCACCAAGCATTCTCCAAACATCAATATTATCTCCCCCTTTGACATCAAGGGCAAAGGGCTGACCAATGCTAGATGAAGGCTTCTATCCCTTTGTTTACATGAGCATTGTAGATCTGATCTGCTGAGTATGAACACTGAATACTGACCATGCTCCCCTTGAGCATAGGCTGAGTTTTATAAAGATATACAAATAAGTACATGACTCTATGACTCAACCATACATGACCTTTCCTATCACCAATGACTCATGTTTACATTAATCACCCAACACATTGGGGTTACATATTACATCACATGCCCAAAATGATGGGATTACATGACTTGACCTCAATAGTCCATACATGGCTGAATTTTATAATGAACTATAACATAGGTTTTTAAATTACCTTTACATCAAGAGACATATATGGCATTTATAACCAAGTTCAAAGAACTCAATAAGACCATGATAGTCATGAGCAATCATCATACACCATATAGGATCTGCACCATAAGCATCTGTCAGTAGCAACATGAACATCAATATGCACATTTTCATCAATTTATAAGATAAGACAATGTAGCTTTAATATCATCAACCTGTGACCAAGTATGCAACATAAGATTTTCCATAGAGATCTGCTATGAACTCATCCTATTGACCTCATCAACGTCAACTTGCACTTTCCCTTAGGAGGACGAGCCTCAATCCATGTTCGTCAAAGGCATATAGCAACATATCTTTTCATGCATCAATCAACATATGTGAAAACCAAGCATATCATCATAAAGTAAGATAGGGAAAAGTAGCATCATTCCTCAACATAATTAATATGCGAAAAAATATGCCATGTCTCCAAGTATCATTTAACAAATGTAGCAGTAGTATATTAATAACCATGTCTCCAAGTATCATTTAGCAGATGTAGCAGTAGTATATTAATAAGATCAACATGCAACTTAAGTAATCATCCATAAGATCCTTATATGTAATTCACCCATCAATGATATCCCACAACTGTCATCGACATAGAGATAATAATATGTATCTAGCTTCTCATCAATGAGAAAAGTCATTAATATCAAACCATGAGCTCACCATCATCTATCAAACTTTGTTAGTAACCCATCTTGTTGATACCATCAAGACCAACAAAGCATAAAAGTAATGAGTGACACTCATCATCATCAAATAATGATGTAGTATAAACAAACTTTGTTTATCTCCTTGAACTTATGAAGATCAACATGTAAGCAACATAACATATGTACCATATGAATCATCAAAGGAATATTCTATCATCATAAATATGATCAATAGCATCATAACAACTATGTGGTTCAAGCAATATATAAGTATCATCCATGATTTCATCATAGGCAACCCATGACAACATCATAGCATGATGCAACATATAGTCATCATTCAAAACTTCAGCAACATGATTATCTTCAGCATAATCATTAATATAAGAATCATTATGTAACAAGAAATTATCAAGCAATCATAATGCCAACAATGCACTATTAGAAGCATAGAAAATGCTCCCCCTAAACCTGTGCCAACTGTTCATTGTCATGTCTGATCACATCAACTCATCCATTAGTAAGGTCATCAAAGCAACTTCATCAATTAGTAAATCCATGGAATATTACAGTGACTCATAAACTATTATAACCAATTCCATTTCTAAGTAGCATCCACTGACTGTAACCAACCAAAGTTAGAACCAAAAAGCCAAATAATAACTAATTGAAGCATATCAGAACTTCTCCTTGGGATAGTCCTATTGTTTCTTCATCATAGAGAAACATACACGTTTATCTAGATTTGAACTCAAGTATATACACATTTTTCCTTCATAGGATATACGTACAGAAAGTAAAATGTTGAATTTTCATAACCACAACTCCCCCTGAGCCTGTACTGTCTATACCTGTTCACTGTTACTACATCAGATGTACTGTTAGTAATCATGAATATTAAAATAACCATGGGAATCATCATCAACATATGTATTTCTCCCCCTGAGATTATACATCATTGATCCTGAGGACCTGATAATCATCTTCTGTTCTCATGAGGTCATGTACCTCACATCACTTCTGCAGTCACTGTTAGAAGTATTCTTTTAAGAATAATGGACTACAATGGGCACCATCTTCTTTTACTCTGAGTCTGAATCCTCCTCATATCTGCAAGAATTTAGTTCTTTAAGCACATATAATTTGTTTGGGTTTCTATATCCTCTTGTTATGACCTTTCCAGATTCTTCATCTATAACTTTGCATTTGGTTGATGTAAACACAATTACATTTCCTTTATCTTCCATTTGACCTACACTTAGAATATTCTGCTTTAGCCCTTGAACTAATAAAGTATCAACTGCTCCTCTATGTTTATTAATTTTGGCTCTACCTTTTCCTAGAACTTTTGTTGGAGCATTATTTCCAAGAATAACCTTACCATATTGGTTTTTCTTGAGAGACTCCATCTTAATCTTATCTCCAGTCATGTGATGAGAGCATCCATTGTCTATGTACCATTCATCGTCTTCTTCAAATGATCAGAGAGCAATACCACACCTTATATTTTCTTCTTCTTTCTGCTTATTATGAGAAATGTTGGTGGATCCATCTTTTTCAGGTCTTGTAACATCAATATTCTTATTTGATTGCTTGCCATGTTGTCTGATGCGATACATAGATTTTTTCCTGCGTTCTTTTGCTACATGCCTAAACTTGTTACAAGCATAACATCTTCTATGAGAAAAGTAATCATAATATTTTTGTTTCATGTTCCTTCTATTGCAATCAATAGCTTTGTGACCAAATATATTGCAAGCAAAACAATATCCCTTAAAGAATCCTGAGTAGTTGGAAGCTGATGATCTTTCTATGAAGCGATTATTTACTTGCGAATGAAACGGTCTACTTCTACAATTGGCTACAACGTGTCCATAATTATAACATATAAAACATTCAACATTATTTATCATAGGAGAGAATCCATTAACATTTCTATAGTTAGGAGTAAGTGATTTTATTTGAAGATTCACTTTCCTTGGTTGTTGATCAGGTTGAATTATTATCTTTTTCTTTTTTAGAATTTCAGGTTTTACATTGTTACCCTTTAAATTCCTTGCATCAGCTTGTGAACTAGATTCTCCTTCAACAGTTTCATGAAAACCAAGACCAGATTTGATGGCAGGAGAACTTTGACTACTAAGAATATTATCCAAAATCTTAGTACTATCTTGAAATCTCAAATGTTTATCTTTTTCTTCTAATTTACCTTTTAAAATGTTTATCTCAACTTCCATTCTTTTCTATTGCTTTTCCTTTTATAGATGCTGCTTCTTCATATCTTCTTCAACCCTTCTTCCTTATTCCACTTTCTCTAATTTGAGAATCTCTTATTTCAGCCCATTTCCTTGTTCTTCAAATGCTTGAAGTAGTTTTTCATTTCACTTATGTTATTTTCCAAGATCTACTCTTAGAGAGATGATCTCAACTTCAATACCTTCACAATATTATTTAGATTCCACAACAAAAATTACTGATTTAATATGATCCTTGTTATCATATGCCTGCAACTTATCTTTAAGATTAACCATCTTTTTCAAAGCAATATCAAGTTTTGTTCTAAGATAAAAAAATTATTCTAACCCGTCTTCTTCTGAATCAACAGCTCCATCTGACATAACAAAGGTTGTTTTGTTATCATGTTCATTTTTTGACACATTGTTAGGGATAAGATTACCTAGTAGTTCCCTTAATGAGCAACCTTCCTTTGGGTTTTCTTCATGGATTTCTTGTAGCTTATCCCACACTTTCTTTGTAGTTGCATAATGCATAACCCTATTTAATGTTGAATCAATTATGCTATTAATGATGTCACTTAATGCCTTACTATTCTTTTTCACTTCCTCGTCTGTGGAGGAATTGTGGTGTAGCCATTGCATATTAAATACCAAACATCACAGTTCATTAGATTAGACTTCATCTTTTCTTTCCATTGGTGATAATTATCATTACTTAGCATAGGTATGCCTTCATTGTCCATTGTTTCTGACTTGCCTTGATCTTTTGCTTCTAGGGCCAACATTTTTGAATATGTTTTTTCTTTAGAGTGCTTACTTTCACTTTTACCCATGAGTGCAAGTTCATTTGTTTCATTGTCATCATCACTATCATTATTGCATAGACAAGGAAATGGACCACAGTTAGAACAAAAGCCCATACCTGATAATTCTTTGTTATCATCTTCTTCATTCTCGAGCAATAGAAAGTGGGGTGCTCCCAAACCTAAACATTGCTGACATCTGTAATTGTTACTGCATTTGATAAATCACATTTTTCTGAATCCCTCCTTCAAGTTATCTTCTTCTTTCCCATCATCACAATGGATCTCCTTCAAGTGATCAAGCTTCTTTTGAAGGACTTGCTATGACACCAATTGTTGGGAAAAAATACTGAGGGGCGGGGGTGAATCAATATTTAAAAAACTCACTTAATTTTTTTTTCTTATTCATATTTTTGTACGCAACTATAATGAAGTAAACATGCGTATGTACATGAATATTATGCAGACAACTAGAGCATATCTAGTTAACTAATTTTTAATTTTTAATTTTTTTATAATTTTTTATAATTTTTTTTATAATTTATAATTTATAATTTATAATTTATTTTTATTTTTATTTTTTATTTTTTTTTAATTTTTAATTTTAATTTTTTAATTTTTAATTTTTAATTTATTTATTCAATTATTAATTTTTAAATCTTTTAATTTTTATTTTTCTATTATTATTTTTATTTTAATTAATTAATTAATTATATTATTTATTTATTTATATTTATATTTATATTTATTTATTATTTATTTTATTATTTATTTATTTATTTTTATTTTATTATTTATTTATTTATTTATTATTATTATTATTTAGTTAATTCATCATCTTTTTAAATTGAACCAGTGTATCAGTATTTCATTAGGCACTAATTAAATAGTAACCATGTGCAGTAAGAAAAAATAAACCATCACACATAAGCAACACATCAACACACATGAACACTAGGATATTTAGGTGGAAACCCAATGTGGGAGAAAATCATCATTGTTGTCGTCTCTTTCTTCATCTTTTATTATAATAAAAAACTTCTTACAATCTTGTACTGGCACAAACTAATAGTAGCACACAGGCACCCACCTGCAGAAGGCTAAAACCTTCTCTCATTATCCATCACCCATTGGAAGGGAGCTCCAACCCCCTTAGCTCGTTTACCGCACCCATCAGAAGGGAGATCCAACCCTCTGATGAGATTTACCAGCTACCACTGGAAGGAAGCTTCAACTCCCTTACTAAAGGCTCCAACCCTCAACACTTCTATGGACCATGTTTCATATTTTTCATATTGGATCCACCTGTCTCAAAATATCACAACATGTAGGCCACCTTTCATCATATTTTCAGACTGGACCCACTACCATCATTTAAGCCCAATATCAAATAAAAAACTGAAACCAATCACTGTATCAAATCATTAAACCAACTTGATCACCAAATCATTGAATAAACCAACTACCGAATCTCAAACAACCAAAGCATCTAGATCATCTTAATTCATTGTATACTCTTCATCAAAATGTCAGACCACAAACTGCTCATCACAAAAACCAGATCCTATCACTACAAACGCTGGTCAATCTCATGTTAGAATATATATGCTACTACTATGAGACATACCCACATATATACACTCTTTCTCTTCAGATAACCCATGTGCAGATCTCAAAATAGTGAACCCTGAAACTGAATCACTGCACTATTGAAATCAATCACTGAAACACATACTAACCTTGCCACAAATCTCTGAACCAAATATAGATCATCTCATAACATCATCATTACTATTAAACATTTCTTAACATAATCAGTTCAACCTCAACCACCACTATCAAACACAGATCATCATGAAATACTTCATCGACAGACAACAACAAACACAACAAGACTGATCTCATACATCATGTACAACAAAACCCTAACATATGTACGCGACCCTTATAAGACACTTCCGTGTATGTACACAATGTTTCTGAAGAAAACCTGCATACAAATATGTAACTATTGAATCATACCTTCGCTGCACAACAGAACATCAATCAAACCCAAATATTGACATACATTGTAAAAGACACATATCATAACATCATCATCAAAAATTTATCAACCCATAAGCAAATTATTCAATGTGTAGTCATTTCAGATCTATAATATCTGATCCATCATCACACTCCTGGGTGCACACTTATTTCAGATCAAATAATTTATCAATAACCCATATCATACACACTTAACACTTTGATCTCCATCTCCTTATATAGCTTAGGCCGAAGCCAATATCTTAGGCCAATTCCGTAGTTATTCTAAGGTACTCTTTGACAAGATTAAATATCCATTATCGCGCTCATTACTATGGGCCAATACCATGGTAAAGACCCCTGGTATTGAGAATACCATGGTGCATAAATTGTACGTGACTTTTCTTCACCAAACCCGCTTATGTATGCGGATTTGCTTCACAGAACCTGCATTTACACAACTTTTCTTCACCAAACTTGTGTATGTACACGGATTTGCTTCACATAACCCATGTATACTTCCTCAAACTTCATCTTTATCATTCCTCTGTCTCTGAACTAATATTCCTTTGTCCAAGCTACCATAATGTTGACATCTTTATTATTTAGGTTGTTATCAAGGATAACACATTTTTCATAATGCCAACACTTGAAGGGAACTCAAGACTTTGGACTCAAGTATACACAGGTGGATGACTTCAACTTGATTGGATACTCTAATTCAAATTTTAATGGAGATAAATAAACTGGAGTATCTACTTCATTTTATGTTATGAGTCTTAGATCAGGAGTTGTCTCCTGGAGGTCACACAAACAATCAGTTCCAACATATTCCAAAACTAAGGAAGAATGTGTAGAAATAGCTGAAGCAACGAAGGAAATTGTGTGGATTAAGAAAATTATAGAAGATTTGCAAGAGAAACAAGTGCATTCAACTCCTCTTTTGATTGATAACATTTCTACAATAAAGTTAGCCAAGAACCCAAAGTTCCATGATCAAACCAAGCACATTAATACAAAGTATCATCTGATTTGACATCATGTTGAGGCCAAGACAATCCACCTACAACATTGTTCCACAAAAATGAGCAGATTGGAGACTTCTTCACCAAAGCACTTGGAAGAGAAAAGTTTGAAAGATTCAAAATGATGTTTGGACTCACTAACACTCATTTAGATTAAGTGGGGAATGCTGACACCTATTCTTTGGGATAAGGGAAATCCATGTAAATATTGTAAATAGAAAAATAAAGAAAATTGGAAGATGAAGATACATTGGAAGATGAATCCCAATAGTCTCTCTCTCCTTGTATATATCCACATTTTCTCTTAATGCAAAAACACAATTCAGCGTGGATTTACTCTCCTGGCCTGACACCCCTAAAAGCAAGAAATATCTCATCCTTCCAAATTTATAACTAATCTTCCCTCAGAATCCCATGCATTCCCTGTAGACGATTCTTTCGCCGATGAGTACCTGTTCATCATATCGATAGATGAACCCTAGTATGATGACATTCTCCTTTACCTATGAAATCAAAAGTTCAATCCTCAACTCACATGTGGTGATTGAAGGCACATTTGCGATCAAGCACCATGTGACCTCCTCATCACATACGTTCTCTATCACAACAACATCGACACGATTCTAAGTCGATGCCTTGCAATTAACAAAGTTGAGAAAGTATTAAATGAATTCCATAGTGGAGCCTGTAGTGGCCACCTCTTGGGGATGGCCACTTCCCAAAAGATCTTCCGAGCTAGTTATTTTTGCAAACTCTCTTCCACGACTGCATCACAACATTTAAACGATGTGAATGCTACCTACGATATTCCCACAAAGCCATAGCCCCTCCTACTCCTTTATACCTGGTCATCACTGCCGACCCCTTCTGTAAGTGGGACATTGACTTCATGACTTGCAATCCACCATCCCAGAATGGCCATAGGTACATCATAGTCATTGTCGACTACTTTACCAAGTGGGTTGAAGATATGGCCACATTCAATAACATTGATGATATCTCCACTTGATTTTTCTTTAACCATGTCAACACGTGGTTCAAGTTCCCAAGGAACTCATCTCTGACCATGGAAAGCATTTCGAGAATGAGATTTTCCAACAATTATCTCAAATCCTTGGGTTCACCCACGATTTTGTTTCCCTATACTACCCCTAGTCCAATTTCCAGGTAGAAGTTGTAAATGAAGTCCTCAAGGAAATGTTATAGTGTATGGTGAAAAAGCACAAAACTAAATGGTATCACATGATTTTCTCTGCCTTGTGGGCGTACCATACTTTGGTAAAAATGTCCACATGCTTTACTTCTTTTTACCTAGTTTATGGGGTCGAGATTGTACTCTATATTGAGTGTGACATCCCTACCATACACACGACCATTAAGCTTCTCCCAGATACTTCACCATTAAAATAAAGGCTCATCCAACTATAACATGTTGATGAAAGTCGACGAGAATCCTTCTAGTATAATGAATCCCACAAAAAGTGAATCAAAGCCTCCTTTGATTTCCATGTCACCCCTCTCTCATTTAACGAGGGGGATTTAGTAATTCGGTACGACGTAGCCAACAAAACCCTAAGATGTGGCAACTTTGGAACCTTATGGAAAGGACCCTACATGGTTAACCATTTCCTTTTGAAAGGTGGCTACATTTTAGCAGAGCTTGATGGGCCCTGTCTCAAAGACCCTGTCAACAGGCTCTAGCTCAAAAAATTTCATCCCTAACCATACGGTTTGGCTTCGTGATGTAACTAGGTACCATAATTTGTTTTTATGGTCACCTCACCATTGATGTACTCTGAACAATACTCTCATCTTGTGTTATAGATGGATCATTTGACAACTTCCCACCACGGGTTCGCTGAGGGTGCTTCTCGATGGTTGCAAAATCTTGCTGCAGCAGAATGGGCCATATAATATCCTAATCAGATAATTCTCCATTAGAATGATGTCTATATTAGGTCAAACACTAAAAATCAAGCTGAATACAATGCTTTTATAGGCCTTCTAGTTGATGCCTCCCGATTAGGTATCCATCATTTGCATGTGTCCTTGATTCTCATCTTGTCGTATCGTAAATGAACAAAACCTTCAATGTCTATGACCCTTGTCATTTTCAAAAATGCCTGCATCCACAACATTTACCACATGATTTTGATCATATCACATTTTAACATATACTAAGAAGTCAAAATCATGTTGTTGACCGCATAGCTAATTAAATCCTAGACTGGCAAGCATTGTATACAAGTCATCATCAAGATACACAAGCATAAAAAAATGAACCATCACATCAATAAATGAAAATACATTAGATGTATACATTCACGATCCGAACTTAAATAGGAATGCAAAAAATTACATATATAACCATAAATATAGAGATGCAACATAGATAACACTTCATTTCATTAATTTCAAATACTGAAATATGCTTACAAAGAAAATGGAAATAAGACTAGCTCGGGCGATGGTAGCTTAGAGAAGAGATGTGGCAGCTACATGCCTCTGAACCATGTTACAATGAGGCTTGAAGACCTATTTATTATTGGGAAACAATGGAAAACCCTAAACATCCAAAATCCTAACTCTAGTAGATGAAGCGCCAAAACTATGGGCCCCGTTTGGGTAAACTGGTACATCAACATCCCAGGGTCGTAACTTTGGCATGTGATCTCTATTTGATGACCAAAATACCTCATTAGAAAGATATATCTAAGGACTACAACTTTCAAGTGGCCAACGATAGGTAAAATCCTTTGTTGGTGCCAATTTTCCCAAAAATGTCATTTAGGGCCTCAAAACGACTCCGAAATTTCAGGGCTCGAAAAACTACTAAAAATATAAAATTGTGCTACAATTAAGGAAACTAAAAAACTGAAAGAGACATTGGTGGGGGTCCAAGTGGAATAGGCAGGTGGCCACCAAAATCCACCTGGATCAATACTCCCCCCTTAGGAAGCAATGGTCCCCATTGCATTGAGTGCTTCCATGAGATGGGGAAACTTCTGCTGAGCTTGGTCCCTAGTGAGACACTTGACTTGGTGCAGGAGTTGGCCAGCTTTGACAAACCGATATAGTTGGATCTTCTATTGGTGAGTGTTCTTGACCTGTGTGTCCATAATCCAAACAGTTGTGGCCAGTTCCATGTAGTCTGGGTATAACTCTATTGGTGTGAGCTATTCTGCAATGTCTGATGTGTCCAGTAATGGTGGGAAGTATGGTCGAAGTCGGTCCACATTGAACACTTGGTGCATGCTAAGGAATGGGGGAATGTTGAACTAAAATCATTTTCTCCCACAACCTTGGTAATGGTGTAATTACCATATCAGAGTGGTTTGAGCTTTCGATGGGCTCTGGTAAGGCGTTCTTTCTATAAATGCAGCCAAACTTTTTCGCCCACTTGAAAATTGTGTGGCATCCGATGTTGATCATGTTGCTACTTGTACTTAGCATTTGACTTCCCCAAGATGTTGTGAATCAGTTGGCGGATGTATTGGATGCGTTCAATAAATCTGGTCGCTTTATCAACCTATACAATACATGTGTGGATTTTTTCTGTGTAGTCGCATGAGGCATGGAAACATCAATGAGACACAATGGTTGAAATCCTAGACTTACTTGAAAGGGACTGCGACCAATTGAGATATGAAGAGCTCTATTATAAATATGTTGCACATGGGGAAGACTGTCAACCCAGGTTCATGGATGCTTGGAGTTGTACATGCAGAGTATGTGCACTATCATCCTATTGACGACCTCTGTTTTACCATCAGTCTAGGATGGAAGGCAGTGGACTTGGTGAGCTTAGTGTCCAATAGTGTCCAGAGGCTTGACCAAAATGTGCTAGGAACCTGCTATCCCAATTTGATATAATGGTCTGCGGGATCCCAAAATGTACCCATACTCATTCAAAGAAGAGTTTGGTAGTTTCCTCTGTTGTGATACTCTTCTTGCAAGTCACCAATATAGCCATCTTAGAAAATTTGTCCACGACCACAAATACACAGTCATTACCATGCTTGGTAGAAGGGAGGCCAGACATATAGTCCATGGAGATGGATTCCCAAGGTTGGCTGGAAGTAGGCAGAGGAGTGTATAGGCCTTGCTTCTTGATGGTTAGTTTGGCAAATTTCCCAACATCTAGTCAGAATTTGGGCCAATAAAAGTACTTTTGTGGTACAACCACAATTTTATCCATAATAAAGTGTCCTGCGACCAGACTATAATGCACCTCCCAAATCAACTTGGCACGCTCACTTGAAGGAACACAAAGGTGGCCCAGGTAGCATAATAATGCGTCATGGAGGTGGAAATTAGGAACTTGCTTTCCATATACTAGCATCTGGTATGTGGAAGCGAACTCTAGGTCATTTTTGTATAGTTTTGGCCATCCAGAGGTATCGTGGCCACAAGAGTTGAGAACAATAGTCAGTGCTACAACTGGGGGTCGGCTGAGGTAGTTTGCAACATTATTAGTGCTTCCCTTTTTGTATTTAATGTTCAAGTGGAATTGTTGCAAATATGTAGACCACTTCTGATGGTGATCATTCTGCAACTTCCCTTGTGTCTGTATAAACTGAAGAGGTCGGTGATCGGTGTGGATGGTCGTCTCCTTCCCCAGAATGTAATGCTTCCATTGCCGACAAGCCTGCATGATGGAATATATTTCTTTATCATAGGTGGGGTACTTCCAAATTGTATCAAAAAGTGTCTCACTATGATAGGCCACTGGATGCCCATGTTGGGTGAGGATTGCACCAATAACATAGTTTGAGGCATCTGTCTCGATTTCAAATGGCTGCTGCAAGTCTGGCAGTGTGAGTACCAGTGCAGAGTAGAGTCGATACTTCAACTCAATGAATGCCTTCTGTTGGGACTCAAACCAGGAAAATTTTTCTTTTTCCCCACCCTTAGTAATCTGACTCAAAGGCCAAGTGATATGGGAGAATCCCAACACGAACCTCCGATAAAAATTTGCAAGGTCCAAAAAGCTGCAAAGATTTGTTAGAGTGGTCAAGGCTGGCCAATCCCGAATGACTTGGATCTTAGTTGGATCCACATGCACACCACGCTCATCTATGATGTAACCCAAATATTGGACCTGGCTCATGCCAAAGGTGCATTTCTCCAAGTTGGCACACAGTTTGTGTTGCCGAAGGGTTTGAAGGACCTGCTAAATGTGTTGTAAGTGTTCTTCCCAACTCTTGTTGAAGATGAGGATGTTGTCCAGATAAACAACCACGAATGAGTTGTTGAAGGGCCACAAGATGTCATCCATTAGCCTCATAAAAGTAGTAGGGGAATTTTTCAACCCAAAGGGCATAACCAACCATTCAAAAAGGCCTTCCTTGGATTTGAAGGCGGTCTTCCATACATTTGTGGGATTTATTGGAACCTGGTGATAACCAGACTTCAGATCGATCTTATTGAAATACTTGGCCCCCTTGAGTTGGTCCAGAAGGTCATCAATCCATGGGATTGGATACCTATTCCTGACAGTGATTTTATTTAGTGCCCGATAATCAATGCAGAGCCTCTAGGTCCCATCCTTCTTCTGTACAAGTACAATCGGGCTCCCACAAGGCAAGGAACTTGGTCAGATGTTCCCTTTTTGCAGCAACTCCTAGATTTGCTGCTTGATCTCTTCATTTTCTAGAATGGAGTGGTGATATATCGGCTCGTTAGGTAGAGGTGATTCAGGAGTCGGATTGATCGAATGCTTGACCTGATAGTGCAAGCGTACCCCTGTGGGTGAGGAGAAGATGTTCTTGTATTATTCCATGATCGTATCCACCTGCTTCTGCTACATGGAGGAACCATTCACAGGGACCATGGATGTGGCTATGATCTTCACCTTTGAGAGTGAATCAGAAAGAAAAAAATTCTGAGTCCGAGAGATGATCTTACTGCATTTCTTAGCAGAGATGAAAGAGATGGTGGTAGGCAGGGCTACCTACAGTATCTTGTATAACTTACTACCCAAAGAAATAATAACAGAGCAAGGTCTAGACTCATATACAAGGTGCCGCTTCCACAGGTATGGTTGTCCTAATAATACATGACAAACTTCAAGAGGAGCAACATCACACAATATCTCATCCGTGAAGGTCTTGATGCTATAAGGAAGGCAACACTGTTAGCTTATGTGGAGATCTCGTCCTTGGTGAAGCCACCCGATGTTGTACAACTGCAGATGTGCTGTAGTTGGTAGGACTAGCTGCTTCAAGACCTCTATTGAAATGAGGTTCTTTTGGCTCTCGCTGTCGACAATGAAATGCAACAGAGAACCCTTCACCCACATCTGTGAGTGGAATATGCGTTCTCCCTCCTTTGGATCTTCAAACTCAATATTTTGGATCTTGGTGGTGGCCACAATGGCACTGTGCTCCACGTCAATGATCTACTTCCATTTATCATTCCCCTTGTCAAGTTCTAACTTAGAGTCAGAACATGCGTCTAATTCAGAAGCCTTCAGCTCGGATACCAGTGACTGCTTGGCCCGACACTCACTTGTGTTGTGAGTGGAGCTCTTATAAAACTCACACTATTTTCCTGTGTCCTTCTTTGTCCTCGTGGTGTTGTTATTTTCTTGCGGCTTCGACAGGTTATCTTAGGTTGCCCTACCTTGGCTTTTCCCTTTGATCTACAGTTTGGGGGCACCTTTCCCTTGCTTCAAATTCATATATCCAAAGTCTCACTTTTTCTATTTAAACTTATGTTCAATCTTGACAGCGTATCAATACATCGTGCCAAGTGATGAGATGTCCAGGAACTCCATATCATCCTGGATGTACCTATGTAGGCAATTGCGATACTTGAGTGCCAAATGTTTCTCAGAATCCTTGATACTCAACTTTGTGTGAAGGGTACGAAAAACATTAGTAAAATCTGGCACGTCTTGGTCCCTTCCCTGTAGTAGCGTGGTCCACCTTATGTATTTATCCTCATAGATCCCGACATGGTAGTACTTCTCCTTGATGGCATCTTGGAATGAATTCCAAGTGGGTGCAGCCGAAAATAGTGATGATGTATTTTCATCCTTCTTCTCACAGTAGTTTTCCCACCAGTCCTTGACGTGGGGGGTGTCTTTGAGAAGTGCAAAAGTAATATTTTCCTAGTTGGAAAAATCATGAACAAAAAAATATCCCTCTAGTAGATTTGACCTTTTATCTACGACGTCCACATCTATCTAACCCTCAAATATGGCGATGTCAAAATTAACTTGTACCTTAAAGGGTGTGGCACTTCCAAAGCAGCTGCTGAAAGGAGATGCGTCGCCCTTGGGTAGCCACTGAAGGATTTGGGCAAAGTTGTCCATCATCATGTTCCTCTGTCGCTCGAGGGCTTCTTCAAGCAAGATTTTGAAAGGATCTCCTACCCCCTCGCCTTTCTTCTCTTCTACCATGGGAGGTCGTTGGGATTTGCGAGGCTAGTCTTACTAAGGTACGACTAGTTCGAGCCCTAACTCCTTATATCCCGACCTCGTTGGGGACATGCAAAGAAAACCAGAGAAAGAGCAGACCACTCTTATACCATTGATTCGAACTTAAACAGGAACACAAAAAATTACATATATAACCTTAAATACAGAGATGCAACAGGAATTAAACTTGATTTCATTAATATCAAATACTGAAATATGCTTACAAACAAAATGGAAATAAGATTAGCTCGAGCGATGGTAGCTTATCTCTGAGAAAAGATGTGGTGGCTACATGCCTCTGGACCGTGTTACAATGAGACTCGAAGGCCTATTTATTATTGAGAAACAATGGAAAACCCTAAACATCCAAAAAACTAACCCTAGGAGATGAAGAGCCAAAACTATGGGCCCTGTTTGGGTAAATTGGTACATCAACTTCCCGAGGTCGTAACTTTGGAATATGATCTCCGTTTGACGCGCAAAATAACTCATTAGAAAGATCTATCCAAGGACTACAACTTTCGAGCAACCAACATTAGTGAAGGACCCATGTTGTTGCCAGTTTTCCCAAAAATGTTGTTTAGGGCCTCAAAACGGCTCCGGAAGTTTAGGACCCGAAAAATTGCCAAAAATACTAAATTGTGCTACAATTAAGGAAACTGAAAAAGTGAAAGAGACAATGGTGGGGGTCTAAGTGGAATAGGTAGGTGGTTACCAATATCCATCTGAATCAATTCATCATCACAAGAAAACATCATGAGTGCTGCAAAATGGTACATCACACACACACACACATATATATAGAGTTTTTAGGTACATTGGATGGCCATCGCCAGAAAAAATGAATCATCTACAAAAAGAAGTGAGCGTCCTCATAATGGGTGCTCCCCCTAGTACATAAAAAATACATCTAAGGCTGGGGCTCATTTCCCCCTGCACCACTTGCTGGAGTCCCTCCTACCTTCCCCTGCCCTAGACCCATAATTAGGCGCGCCATAGCTGCTACAACAACTACTCAACGAAGAACCATACGCCACTCATTTGGCATCATCATCCTTTTGATGACATCCTCCGCGTGTATTTCCCAACAAACCTTGGGTAACCCAAGTAGAAGGTTTGTCAACCTCTACGACACGTCTATCTGCCTCTACTTAATAGCCCACGCACAGGCCCATAGCCTCTAGATAGCTTGGAGTCCCGCCACCTCTCCCCCCTCTCATGGAGCACCTATCTTGAGATGTGCCTACTGTGCTAGTCGCTCCTCTTAGAACCACTCCGAAGGTCACCACTACCAAGCCAAAACAACCACCTCTCAAGGCTGTCTTTGAGCACCATCAACACTCGCTAGTTTTCCCTGGGGGCGTCCATGAGGACCCACATATAAAAAATAAACATATCCAATTCCAGTGCCCAGTACACCATCTAAAGTACATACATGACAAATATAAATGTAGATAAATAAAAAAAACATGTACTAACATACTTGCGGGTCCCCAAGCATTGCCTGGGGGAAACCCCATTTTTGGGTCACCTTTGAAGTCCATTCCCACATATAGGAACTCCAGAATCAATTGAGGGTTGGACATAAACCAAACATTGGCCATATTAGTATAGTACTGACCCACCTCACCATCACTAGCTTAGGGCATCAATGGAGCCCATCGCTTGATCCCGGAATCCCTCAGAGAACCTAATTCTACTCATAACTGGGTGCAACATGACCTCCCACTCATATAGAATGCTGTAAAAAATGCTCCCATATCGAAAGACACACATCTCTCATCACACCACCTATGACCACTGATTGTTCATCTGCTGATGTAGCACATAAGCCCAGTTAAAGAAGGTACCAGTGTGCATCTTCACCAACACCGCCAACTACACCCTTGTAATTTGGTGTGGATTAGCAGTCTGATAGATATGGATGATTATTTCCGCCAATTCTCATGTGGCTAAGTCCACTATGGACTTGATCTTGATGCCTCCACCATCAAAAGGATTGAAATTACACCATGGTGCGGACTACTCGGCCAGTCTAGGCCCGCTTCAAGGAAGCTCTGCAAGAAGGATCTCCCCTATAGGCACTAATCTTGTCACAAAATACACAACCACCTCTGTCGTGAATGGAAGGTCGATCCTTTGTATGTCTAAGACTGGTTTTGCTGACTACCACCTACTAATAATGAACCATAGGAACTCCTCCCACGATCTCATTAACTGGTTCTAAAGGAACTTTAGTAACCCACAACTAGCCAACTTTGCTCATGCCTGAGCATCTGTAGCTACTGCATCTCAAAGGTCCCCCTAATCCCTCTCTCTGCATAGCATAATCTCACAGATGTGACCTCTATGAGGTCAAAAAAAGAAAGAAAAACCAAAAAGAAGGTCAAAGACACTAAATTTCCAAAATTTGGTAAACCACACGACTGTTTTTCAAACATTCGTACATGCCTTGCACTTGCCCCATTAACAAGCACGGGGGTCATCATGCCTATTTCCCTCATAGCCCTGACCAATGTTTATCCAGGTGGATGTTGGTGGCCACCCACCTATCCCATTTGGACCCCCACAATTGTCTCTTTCAGTCTATCTGATTCGCTCCCAAAGTAAGGGGAAGATCGTTGCTACATCCATGACCCCTGCGAAGGGTTCCTCCACGCAGCAGCAGCAAAGGGATACGGTCATGAAAAAACATAGGAACAACTTCTCCTCACCCACAGGGGTACCACACAAGTTTCAGGTGGGCAACAAAGTTTGGTTGCATCGACAGAAAGAACGCCTTACTAGAACCCATCAGAAGCTCAGGCCACTCCGACATGGTCCTTACACCAGTACCAAGGCTACGGGAAACAATGATTTGAAGCACATCATTCCTCCATTCCTTCGCTTGCACCAAGTGATCAATGTGGACCGTCGTCGACCATGCTTCCCACCATTTCTGGACACATCAGAGATTGCAAAACAGCTCACTAGAAATCCAGCTCAGTAGAAGCTTCCTCATCTCAGGGAGGAATTCAACGCAATGGGGACCATTGCTTCCTAAGGGGGGAGGAATGATCCAGGTGGATGTTGGTGGCCACCCACCTATCCCATTTGGACCCCCACAACTATTTCTTTCAGTCTTTTCAGTTTCCTCAATTGTAGCACAGTTTACTATTTTTAGCAGTTTTTTGGGTCCTAAACTTCCGGAGCCGTTTTGAGGCCCTAAACGACGTTTTTTGGGAAATCTACCGCAAACGATTTTTTTTAATCAAAAAAACATCCTTTCCGTCGTAGTCCTCGAAGAGATCTTTCCAACGGGCTATCATGCACGTCAAACGGAGATAATACGACCAATTCGCGACCCCGGGAAGTTGATGTACCAACTTACCCAAAAACGGGGCCCACAATTTGGCGTTTCATATTCTAGGGTTAGGTTTTGGAATGTGAAGGGTTTTCCATTGTTTCTCAACAATAAATAGGCATTCGAGCCTCATTGTAACACAGTTCAGAGGCATGTATCCGCCACATCTCTTCTTAGAGATAAGCTACCATCGCCCTAGCTGGTTTAGTTCCATTTCTGTTTGTAAGCATATTTCAATATTTTACAGTAATGAAATGAAGTATTATTTCCGCTGCATATCTATCTTTATGGTTATCTCTGTATTTTATTGCGTTCCTGTTTAAATCCAGATCAAATGTCATGGTTGTATCACCCTAGTCTACAAGGTCCCCTTGCAGGTGGTCTTATGCCTATTCTCTACGTAGTCGTGACCATGTCGTGAATGTATTTTCTTAAGTCGTAATAACATTGCAGCTCATCCCGCCTAACCCACAATGACTCATGAAACTATGAGCAAGTCGCCTACGAGGGTAGGGATCTTTTTCCTAAAAAGAGCCAAAAAAACCATCTTATACGACCTATTTACATTAGAACTACAAAATTGACAAAGAGGGTCTTATGATGATTAACTTGGCTCTCCTTGCACGAAGAATGAAAACTTTGGCTGACAGCAACGGTAGAAATGATCCCTGGCCTCCACGCCAAACTCCACATTAGCAAGTACAAATGAGGTGGCAATGCGGGCCCCACTTCCCTTATATTCACCATTTTTTCCGTTCTTCCAAAAGCTTGTATGGGAGCTCATGAGCTCCTTTCATCAAATCATTAGTAACATTACGATCATGACACTCTCATCTACGCCATGGTACACTCCTTTCAATTCATCAAAAGTTTTCATTTTTAGGCCCATTTCACATTCAGAGTACCCACCAGGTGTGCCTTTCTATGTTTTTGGATGCATCTTCTTTAAAAAGTTCCAGTATGCATATTTATTTTTATGAATATGTCTTTCACTTAGGGTATTGGCTTTTAAGTTGTAGGTAGTTGGTTGTGTTCACATTGAACTCAGTCCCTTGGTGCACTAATCAGTAGTTAAGGTATCATTCTTCACTAGCATGATACGTTTCCCCAAAAAAAATTGCATATCTTGACATCATTTCTCTAAAATTAACCATAAGATCCATCATCTCAACCATGTTTAACGTCACCTTGCTGTCATACTCGGTAAATTTTCACATTGGTCAATAGAGATTTTTACTTGCATGGATTACCCCATTTTTTAGTCCTGCTGATGCTATTGATATTCATGACCAATTTCTTAGACTTGGGAGCCATATCATTTGCATATTTTGAAGAAAATGCTCATATCTCTTCTTCACCTTCTTTCTTACCACCCTCCTTCAAGGCCACCATTCTTTTCAGATCATCATGAATGCACCACCGCATTCGCACTTGGCCTACCATCCATCCATATTGCATTAGACCATCTATGTCATCACCTCCATTTAACTCACCTCACACTAAGACTTGCCAATGGAGCCCCCACACTTTGTAGATACCCATCTACATCATTACACAGGGCACCATACTCTTGGGGAACCTATCTCTATGTTTGTACATCCAAAGCCACTTTTAAATTCTTTTGGAAAGTCTACACAGATTTTTTGGAAAAGGATTCTCACCCATATTTTTGTGTCAATTACGTGGTAGCAGTCCCTAGTTGCCCTTGCTTGGATCTTACTTTTTACTCACCTCACACCCATATCATTGATCACCATTTGTTCACTCATTCACCGTGATAGTCAAAACATACATATGCCTCCCTTGCATTTCCTACCGACCCCAAGGGTATACATCTCAACACTCTTGTTTTGACTACCGCCATTTGCATTACAACTCCAACCTCGAGAACTTTTTTAGATCCCTCATATGCTATTAACTCTCGTTATCATGCCTTTGACCCATCATGTTACAAAATCTTCCTCAGCTTCATACATATTTATCAGAATCTTTTTTTTCGAGCGGTTGGCACTTCTTTTCTGTTGACCTCAACATTCATCTTTCAAAATTGAAGCAGTACCTTGATTGCTCCCCACCCTCTCAGGATAGTCTCGGGTGGAACAATGGGAACCCTCATTACCCATTGATTTCACCAATCCCCTTGACGTTCAACACCAGCATAAGTTTTCACATCAGGGGTGTATCATACTTTATGACCCATGCATTTGATTGCACCTCTTTCAACACTTCTTTGTATCTAATGCATGGGGTCACCCAATTGAACCTATTTGTCAAAGATGCCCCTAAGGGGTAAAGAAGTTGTCTTCTTTAGCTAGCATCACATTAGCCACTTCAACGCTGACTTGACATGATTTTCCCGTGTGTTTGTAATATTTGAGTCATAGTCATCATAGCGAACATGGGACATACCCGCCTTGTATAGACACTTTTGTATCAATATTTCTTCATATCATGGTTCTCTTTCAGTTCTTAGTCAAGGTCATCTCTCCTAATCATCTCCACAACAAGTTTACCTATCTCAATAAGTAGGTAAGATTCACTGTCAAAACAACAAAATGTGATGTATTTCAGCTATACGCTTGCTCCTAACCTCACACGTCAGGGGGAAACTATTGTTATAAAAAATGGTACACTCATTTGTACACAACAAAAGGTACTTAGAATCAATAATTAGTATGTACAAAGGACACATTTGTAGCTAGAAACATTATGAAGGGAAAAAATACAAAGGTTTTCCTAAAGTTGACTTAAAAAATCAACCTTCGTGGGTGCTCCAAAGATGTTTATTCACGACCTCGCGACCTTTTCTTTGATTGTCGTGAGCATCGTTGGAAGCCTAGTTAGCACCCTGGGAGGCTAACTTACTTGAAAAACACTCAAGATCTTGACATGATGGGTTGACCATTCGAGCCTTGAGCCCTAAGAAGCCTTAATGGCAAGAGGATGGTAGCTCTCATCTCATTTATGAGGCAAACAACCTCATTGATGAGCCAAAGGAGGGAAAGAGTGTCCAAAATTTCTATAAATGCAAGAGCATGGAGAGCCAAAAACAAGAAGAAGTTGTGCATTATTATGTTTCCAAAATTTCTCCAAAGAAATCAAGCATACCAAGGCTAAGATAATTCCACCATTTGAGAGAGTTTTCTTTGCTTCTTTGAGAGAGCAAGAGCTTGCAAAAGAGATTGAGAAGGGGAAATCCTTGTTGAGAGCTATTGAGCACCATTTCTCAATCAACTCTCTTCAAGTGTCTTTGATATTCATTTGTAAGTCTTTCACTACCAACAATCAATAAAGAGGATCATTTTCCTACTCCTTTGTTGATTTTTTTTGCTTCACAAGCTTGTTTCATGTTGTTTTAGTTTAGTTTTGTTAATGCATTGTTTCCACTTAATTCAATGCTTTGTTAGTCCATGTTTAATCACTAACACCATTCATTGTTTATATATTTCCTTGTAGGAAGCAACCAACTACAATGAAGGTGGATTTGGGACTCATATGCTACCAAACCCATCATACAATGAGGATGTGGTGTATAGGTTATTTCCTTATACCTTCGATAATAAAACATCCACTTCAATAGCTAGTTGGCATGCCTTTGAGAGGGATTTTCTCAAAAAATTCAATGAAGAAAAATATTTTTCTACTCTTCTTAAAGAAATTCTTGTGATTAATATGGAGAAGAAAGAAAAGTGAAGGAATTCAATCAAGGTTTCACTACTTTGCTGAATAATATCCCTAAAGACTCTCACCTTTCCAATCCCTTGGCCATAAAATATTACAATTCAACCTTAAAACTATCTATACCTTGGGTTTAAGGGAGTAGAAAAGAATGCCCTGGCTCAAAAATTTTACGAAGTGATAAAATTAGAGAAGCAAATGATATCCATGGTGGGGAATATGCCTTAAGAAGAACCTAAGGTTAGCATGAAGAAGCCTCTATGATTAAACAAGCTGATGAAGAACGAGGCCACATATTTGGAGATTTTACTCAAACTAGTGAAGAAACCATCAAATTAAGTAGTTGGTATAGAGAATAACAAATGGGAAATTTCATCTAGCACATATCTTTCCATCCTTTCAGAAGAAAACCAAAAATCAACCCAAACCCACTGATAGTTTGAGTGTAAACCTTTCCATCCTTTTGAGAAGAAAACCAAAAACCAACCCAAACACATTGATAGTTTGAGTATGAACCTATACTTACATGATTTCAGCATGGATAAATTTTTCTCCTATCATGAAGCCAATCATTATGAGAAAACCTGTCTGCAATGGGTAAATTCCATGATATTCCTTATTAAAAAACTCTTGGAACAATAATAACTATATAAAGAGTATGCCTAAGAAGATAAGGATGATCCCAACACAGATGAAGAAGAAGCCAATGAAGAGTTGACAATATTCCTATTTGATTGGATAGTCTACAATAATAGATGATTGGAGAAGTTTCCTAAGGGGAAAACCAAGCTACCTAACCAACGCAAAGAAACTACAATCTCCACAGTAAGGGACCTGCATGTAATACTACTCAACCTGCCAAAGGTAAATCTCTATTAAATAGTTTCTAAAGCCCCATAATTATACAAAAGTTACTACCTCCATGCCTAAGACAAAACCTAGTGCTACAAAGAATACCAAGACAAATCCCTTCTCCACACATAGCACAAAGTAAACCTCAAATTTTGCGTAGACAAATAAATCCTCTACCTCTAGAAAGAAAGGTAACTCTTCATCTCCTATTGATAATATTATATCCCAACTTCTATAGAAAACAAACCCTTGGAGTCTAATTTGATCGAAGATATGGAAGACTAGGGCCATTGTATCACTCTATGACCTCTGCAATCTTCCTCAACAAAGAGAACTACTTCTAAAGACTTTTGAAACCTATATTACATAGTTTAAGCCTAAATAAAAATGCCTAAAACGTATGTGAAAACCCCTGTTACAATGAAAGTGTTGAAAATATCATCTAGAAATTCCAATTTAATTTGTCCTTGAATTAAATTGTAATTCTTTTCTCATTGCAACTTGTAATAGTTAACTAAGTTAAGTTGACTTAGTTAACTTAGGAATTTCGAACTGGAAGCCTATATGAAGTCATGTAAGTGTGGTCCCTAAGTTTTAGGGGTCTAGATAGATTTTATTTGAGTTGTAATTAGATAACTCCGTTTGACTGAGTTATAGATAGTTAAACTAGTTCTAACTGTTGGTGGAACTAGTAGAGGTCTAGTAGTGAGTTGGTGCACTGGTGCATCCTCAGTGCTACTCCAGATAACTAAAGATTCACTCATGCATGTCAGTTCAGAGGAAGACCTAGTTAAGACTAGAGTGCAGGGACAATGTACTATAGGTTGTATGATTTTATGAGTTGTACATATCATGCATGCAATTAGAGAAAGGCCTAAGTTTGGATTGCACAATTATGGAAGAAGGATTTCCTCATTAAATAGAGGCTAATTCCTCTAAGAATTTTGGAAGGAAATAGGGGATTGGAGAGTAGCAGAATAGGCTAAGGTTTGGCTTGAGCTAGCTTGTGAACAGAGAGTTGATCATACTTGTGCAGGAATTGTTCTTGTGAGAACAAGCACTGTATTTTCATCTTGGATTTTTGATTAATGCAAAATAGATAGTAGGGGTTTTGAGTTGTGGCTTTCCTCGGATAAATATTGTGTTATGTGCCATTGATGTTCTTCCTCTTGCTGATTATTATTTTCATCGATTCTTGGTTTCTATTGTTTAAATAGTAGAGTAGATTCTTGTCTTGTGTTTTAGTACATTACATGAGCTGTTGAATCTACAGGAAAATCTACATGTTATCAGAGCTAGATTTGTAGAAATTTTCTACATGGTATCGTAGCTGAAGACAGTATATAAGAGCTCTAGTTCAGGGTAGATCCAAAAGACACTATGTGCAAACTTCTTAATGGAGCTAGAAGGCTTCTAGTGGGAAGATTGAGGAGCATGATTTTTTTGTTCGGCGAGTTTGCAAAGTAGATCTGAATTTTTTTGTTGAAAATTTTCAAAAACAAATAGAAGATTTGGATTCCTGTATGCTCTTGAGGTAAAAGATGCATGCAAAGCCTTGAGGACCAAGGAAAAGGTTAGGGACTTGGTGGTTGAGAGGGAGAGTGAATTACCTCTAAACATGTAGCCTTAGAAGAAGTCTCAGAAATAGTCTCAGACAATTGTGGAGCAACTACAATTGGAGAAGCAGAGAGGAGACCGAGTGGAGGCATCCACTCATGCAAAGATCTCTAGTAGGGGGAAATTTTGAGCTAGGTGGGCAGAGATAGCACATGCAACCATACCTCCAGGTGAGAGGTGGGGTGATGTTGAAGTGATAGTCCCAAAAGGGCAGAAATTGGGCAGGGTCCATTAAGAGGTTTTATCTCTTAGACCATACCTTGCTATGGGAGCCCAAAGTACATAGTAGCAGGAGCAATCAATAGTGGTTGATGCAGTCAGAGGTAAAGTGACAGAGGCTAGAGAAGTTAGATACTGAAGAACACAAAGAAGAGTTGACAACAGTGCATAAAGGCAAAGTCAATAGAAGTGCCAAGTTTTTAGTCGACAGAGGCAGTAGCAGTCAGAGACTTTGGTGACAGATGCATGATACTGATTTAGGTTGGATGTTTTTTTTAGTTTCAGGAGTTGCTGTAGCAATAACACTAGAGATAAGTTTTGCATGCAGAATATTCCAAAGGTTCAAGATCATGATAGAGTTGAATTCCTTTCTTGTTGACAGGGAGTGTTGAAAATAACAACAATAAATGTTAAAAATAACATCTAGAAATTCCAATTTAATTTGTCCTTGAATGAAATTGTGAATTAAATTGTAATTATTTTCTCATAACAACTTGCAATAGTTAACTAAGTTAAGTTGACTTAGTTAACTTAGGAATTTCGAGTTGGAAGTCTATCTGAAGTCATGTAAGTGTGATCCCTAAGTTTTAGGGGTTGAGATTGAGTTTATTTGAGTTGTAATTAGATAACTTAGTTTGACTGAGTTATAGATAGTTAAACTAGTTCAACTATTGGTGGATTTAGTAGAGGTCTAGTAGTGAGTTGGTGCATTGTTGCATCCTTAGTGCTACTCTAGCTAACTGAAGATTCACTCATGATAAACTCATGCATGTCAGTTCATAGGAAGACCCAGTTGAGACTAGAGTGCAGGGACAATGTACTATCAATTGTATTATTTTCCGAGTTGTACAAATCATGCATGCAATCAGAAAACGACTTAAGTTTTGATGCGCAGTTATGGAAGAAGGATTTCCTCATTAAATAGAGGCTAATTCCTCTAGGAACTATGCAAGTAAATAGGGGCTTGGAGAGCAACAGAATAGGCTAAGGTTTGTCTTGAGCTAGCTTGTGAACAGAGAGTTGATCATACTTGTGTAGGAATTGTTCCAATGAGAACAAGCATTGTATTTTCATCTTGAATTTCTGATTAATGCAATATAGATAGTAGGGGTTTTGAGCTGTGGCTTTCCCCGGATAATATTGTGTTATGTGCCATTGATGTTCTTCCTCTTGTTGATTATTGTTTTCATCGATTCTTGGTTTCCGTTGTTTAAAGAGTAGAGTAGATTCTTGTCTTGTGTTTTAATACATTACATGAGCTGTGAATCTAGACTAAAATCTACACTAAGCAACTGAAACGTTTCCAAGTCCACTATCAACACTACGAGTATTGAAGCCCATTCTAAATCTCAAGCCCACCTTTCCTTCTAACCTTTAATTTTTTTAACCACAATGTGCACAATTTATTGGATGAATATGAAGCCTCTTCCACTAACATGCCTTATTTAGTGTGCCAAAGAATCAATGTTATGCTAGCAATGTCTAATTCTAAGAACATTCAACTATGTAAGTCAAAGTTCAAGGTGATATGTGGGTTGAAATATGTTTTGATTAGATTATCCTCTATTCCCCGAGTTCATTGAGTAATAGACATCATATTTTTGGACATACCTGAGGCCTACAGTTATTTCTAAGCAAGGACTAGTCACAAAAGCTTTAGTGATGCTTGGCTACTAATTGTTCCCACCTATGGCTACCCTACACTACAAGAAAAAAGGTCATTGGTGAGGGTCATGCTTGTGACAAACCTTTAAGGTCCATCACCAATGTGACATATGGTGACGGTCTTTAAAAAAACATTGTTGTAAGTGTATATAGTGATGGTTCTTTAAGGTTTGTCACCAAAGCCATTTTCAATGACACTTTTGGTGAGGGTTGTTAAAGGCCCGTCACTAATTCTCTCTTTGGTGACACTTTTGGTGAGGGTCATTAAATGCCCATCACTAATTCTCTCTTTGGTGACACTTCTAGTGATGTTATTTTATTGACCGTCACCAATGATATTTTTGGTTACTTTTGGTGACGGTCAATAAATGCTTGTCATTATTGATCATTCCAATGAGTTTTTTATGACGCTTCATGCCTGTGACAGACCTTTAAGGTCCATCACCAATGTTTCATATGGTAATGGTCTTTAAAAATTCGTTGTTGTAAGTGTATATAGTGATGGTCCTTTAAGGTTTGTCACCAAAGCCATTTTCAATGACACTTTTGGTGAGGGTCGTTAAGGGCCCGTCACTAATTTTCTCTTTGGTGACACTTTTGGTGAGGGTCATTAAAGGTCCATCAATAATTCTCCTTTTGGTGACACTTCTAGTGACGATATTTTATTGACCCTCACCAATGCTCTTTTTGGTTACTTTTGGTGATGGTTAAAAAATGTTTGTCATCATTGATCATTCCAATGAGTTTTTGATGAAGCTATGTACTTGTTGCTATATTTTTATCAAAAGATAACAATCTAAGACCATTGTTGTGGAGTCTTCTTTATTATGTGTCCAAGGTTATAGTGGTTATAATAGTTAGTCAATTTGTTAAGAATTAATTAGTGTGTATCATTTCCCTCAAGTCATAAGAATATAGTTTTCCTATGAGTCAACACATCATTCATCTCTATTAGGTTTATTATCTAGAAAATTTCCTTTAAATAAAGCTCCACTAATGTGTGCAGGAACTATATTATTAATACATAATAAAGCTTTGTCAATTCTATTAATGAGAGAGACCTAGCACTCCTTAACACTCATGGCACACCTTAACATGCTTTGGAACAATACACTAATATTCCTTGGCACCTCGCATGTCTTGGAACATATTTGTACCTAGAACATCTTGCCATGAGTAGGACGCCCAAGCACATGTTGGCATGCCCTATCATAGCATAGCACTCCCCTATCATGTGTTGGCATGCCCTGGAACACCTTGGCATAATATTGCATTGAAAAACATTAGCACTTGGCACACATTGGCACTTGGCATGTATTGGAACATATTATTAGTGTGCCTAGCATGCCCCTTTTGAAAAAGATAAAGTCCTGACTTATTAACCCTCTTATGTGTTCATTTCCTTGCATTTTAGCTTGGTTATTCCTTTTGTTTCCTTGAAACTCCTTGACGCATATTGGCATACTATGGCACCATGCACATCTTAGAATGTCTTAGCACCTAGAATGCCTTGGCACTATTTGGCACATGCTAGCACACCTCGAAACTACCTAGCACACTCTAGCATTTCTTGACATTCCCTGATATTCCCTGGCATGCCTTACCCGTGCTTAGCATACCTTGTCAGACACTCCTTGGCATGATAGCTAGAACTCATTAACACTCCCCGACACACCCTTATATTTATTCACTTCCATGCATTTTGACCTAGTGCTCCCTTGTGTTGTCCTAGTACTCCCTAACACTCCTCAGCATGCATTGGCACTCCCTATCACACCTTAGCACTCTTTGATATTCTCTTCCACTTCATAGCATGCATCACACTCCTTGACGCACATTGGCACTTGGCACGTGTTGGAACTTGGAAAGTATTGGCATGTTTGGCATGCATTGAGATGACTTGGTATGATTTGGCATGGTTTAATATTAAAGTTATTTGAGAATAGTTATTGGAAACTAGATGAGAAGAAACGAAGGAAGATTTGGCACATAGAATGCATTGACACTTGGCACTTGGCACCTATTGGCACCTAGTGTTGGTGTGCCTAGCATGCTCCTCATGGAAAAGGTAAATTGATGACTTATTGACCCTATTATGTGCTCATTTCCTTGTAGTTTAACTTGTTCCTCCCTTTTGTTCCCTTGACAGTCCCTGGCATGCATTGTCATACCCTTGTACATCTTGACATGCCTTAGCACTTGGCACATCTTATCTTGTTTGACATGTCTTCGTACTATCTGGCACATGTTAGCATGCCCTAGCATTCCCTAACATACCTTGGCAGTCATGACCTTACAACTAGAATTACATTTTTCCATGACCTGGGAACATTACATTCACTAGAACACCTTGGCACTCCCTAGTTTTCACGCCCTCTGTTATCCTCCACAATGTCCCAAGCTAATGAGGAGATCGACAGAGGTAACCACAAACCAAGATTTTAGTTTGGTAGCTAGCCCTACCAAACCAGAGAGGGCTCTCTCTATGAAATCACAACAAAGAGATGACTGGAATGTAAAGGATTTTAGGCTAGATAGCTAGGCTCAGGTGGGTTTTGGAAAATTTAGGGTTTTGTTGTTGGATAAGGGAGAAAAACCAGGTAGCTAGGTCAGAGGATCAAAGGGTTACAACAAAAAATATAAAAAGGAGCAAGGTAGCATTACTTTTGTGATGGATCTTAGGGTTTTTTGGTGTAGTGTAGTGTTTAGAAGAAGCAAAAGGTCTTAATGAGCATGAAACATGAATTCATTAAGCAAGAAATAAAGTAACACATAATGATTTTTCCATCAAAACAGAGCTTTATGCAAAGAATTTTGTTTATAAACTATAAGGAAAACCATTGAATAATTGATGAATGGAAAGAGAAGATGAATATCTTTCATATAAAGCTATAAAAGAGAAAAAATAACATCACAAACTTACTGCACATGAATTCCTAGATAATAGTTGCAAATTGTGTCCTTTGATTTCCAGAAAATGTCCAAGTACAAGCTATAATAGTTCTATCCTTTGAAATCCAACCCGTTCTATCACTGAGAAACTGATACATAAATACCAAAACAACATCTCCCCACTCTCAGGGGTTGAATCAATGACTCTAGGAGCTGTTCCATGAGGTGTTCTAACCAAACCATAATGTTTAGGGAAGTTAAAAACGACTTCTACAATTAACTTTGACTCCAACCTCTCTCATAAATGAGGTCAAATTTACATCAAAACAACTTACAAATACTAACCACCCATTATTTACATTTACTTTTACCCCTCACATTCATCTACTTCACCCTTTTGACTTTTACCAAAGTCAAACTAGGAATTACAAAAAATTACATAGTGAAAATTTTACAAAAATCTCAGAAATTTACAGGTGTACAATGAGCTCTTGGAGGCCGTTTTTGAGTGCCTTTCTGAAGTCCAAATCCATATCGGAAGCCTTTTATGGAAATCTAGGAGAGTGTAGATGTCTTTAGAGTATTTTTTCACTCACAATGACCCATTTTTGGCTGAGATATGGCCATTCTCCCAAGGTGTCTCCAGGTGCGCAACGAAATAGAAAGAGGGGCAGAAAGGTGATTTTTGGCCTCTTTTTTGAAAATTTCTCAAAACCTGAGCCCCAGACCAGGAAAGTGAGAAAATGGGGTTTGATATGGGGTCATAAGCTTTCCAAAAATGCTGATTTTACATCGTTTGGAACCCTGAGGAATAAGCACAGCGTGAGCTCATTGTGCTCCTAGACAGAAAATTGCCAAAAAATTGCAAGTCTGCACCAAAACACAAAATTTTCTCCAAACACTCCCAAAATTTGTCTAGAGATGCCTCCTTAGCACACCCAAAAATTTCTATCACTCCCTATCATACACTATTATTCATTCATTTCCATGCAATTGAAACTAGTCCTTCCTTGTGTTTCCCTAGCACTACCTAAGATACCTTGTCAATGCCTCCTTAGCACACCCAAAACTTGCTAATACTCCCTATCACACACTCTTATTCATTCATTTACATGAAATTGAAACTAGTCCTCCCCTGTGTTTCCCTGGCACTCCCTAGCATGCGTTGATGCCACACCCTAACACCTAACACCTCTTGGCATGCCTTAACACTTGGCATGTCTTGGAATGACTAACATGCCTTGGAACTTTCTAGCATGTGTTATCACTTCCTGCCATTCCTTGCACACCTTGGAACTCTGTAGTTGTCATGCCCTCATAGATAGCCTTACTTTTTTTGTGACTTGGGAACCTAACCAAGTCATTGAAAAATAATGTTGTCCCTAGACAAAAGTCCCCCTTTGTCTAAAATTGTTTTTTCCATCCTGTTATCGTAATTGTAGGCTTACCTATTGCAAGTCCTATTCTGAAATTCTCCTAATACACTTCATCCTTGGGACACCTAGAATACACTCTTATTCGTTCGTTTCCATGCAATTTGACCTAGCTCTCCCTTGTGATGCCCTCACACTCCCCAACACTCCTCGACATATATTGACACTGGCTGGCATGTGTTATCACACCTTTTCATTCCTTGACATACCCTAGCACTCATTAGCTATCATGCCCTCATAACTACCCTTATTGGTTTGAAGACTTGGGAACCAACCAAGTCCTACTTCGACTACAATATCTTGACCAAGTTACAGTTACTACAACTATACTATCCCTTGTTCACCTAAGAATGGCCTATAACTCATCTTAGGCTACTCATGCCTAATCTTAGCTCATCCCACTTAACAAGTTACCAAGTCAAGGCTCATGTCTAATCATGGCCATAAAACAACTAAGCAACATAGTTTACATCTTGACATGGCATAGCACCTGGCATGTCTAACAATCCCTTGGCACTATATGGCGCATGTTGGCATTCCCTACATTCCATGGCATGATTTAGCACTCCCTATCATACCGTACCACTCCTTGACATGTCATGGCACTCTTGCATGCCTTGGAACTACCTAGCATATAACTTTGTCACTCCCTCCTGAGCACACTTGGAATTCATTGACACTCCCTATCATACACTCTTATGCATTCATTTCCATGCATTTTGATTTAGTTTTCCTTTATGTTTATGTCACACTCCCTAACACTCCCTGGCATGCATTGGCACACCCTGACACGCATTGACATACCTTGGCATGTTGCCCTAAGACTCTAGCATTTCTTGGCACCACCTAACATACCTTGTCATCCCCTCCTTAGCACACCTAGAACTCGCTGACACTCCTTGTCACACACTCTTAGCCATTCATTTCCATGCATTTGAAATTAGTGCTCCCTTATGTTTCCCTGGCACTCCATAATGCTCCCTGGAATGCATTGGCACACCCTAGCACTTGACACATCTTGGCATGTTTCCATGGCTTCTAACATGCCTTAACACTGCCTAGCATACATTATCACTCCCTCCTTATCACACCTGGAACTCACTAACACTTCCTGTCACAAAATCTTAATCATTCATTTGCATGCATTATTTTCACGTTTTGCTCCCTTGTGTTCCCCTAGCACTCCTTAACACTTCCTAGCACATGTTTTTGATGGAGAAAAACTATATATAGGGTAGCTCATCCTCGATTTGTAGACAAGCAAAGTTGGTTAAGTAAGTCTGTAATAAGAAGTGCGAAGATAACCAACCAAGAGAAGGAAAGAAAGAGAGAAGATTTTGGTGTTGTTTATGGGTATGTTTTAGGGCTAATAGATCCACACGTGCAAAGGAAGGAAGAACTATCTGCCGTAGAAAAGGTCGAAGATCTTGTTGTTGTCCAAGAAGTCGAATCAAGGAAGAAGATAAGAAAGGTTACATGCCGAATTATAATAAGAGTTCATACCATCCAAGCGAAGAAGATCAAGGTTCAAAAGGTTGGTCAACCACACATTCTAGGGTTTATGCAAGACGGTCAAGAACTACAAATCTTATCCATGGAACTGGAATTTGAAGGATAGTCGAGTTATTGAAGGAAGAAGCCTGATCATCATTGACTCAAGGAAAAAGAAGGAAGTTGAATCAAGGAGGCTTGTGACTTGGTCTTGGAGAGGTCATTGAGTCAAGGGTCTAGGCCATGGTCTTGGTATTCGTTAATTGAAGTCTATCTAAGAAGAAGATCTTGTTTGGGTTTTGTTCTCATGTTGGAGAGGTTTTGGCCTTGGTTGATCGCATATTCGATGTGTCTCTTGTCTCCTCATTGTTTATGCATTGGTAGATGTTTGATGAAGAATATTTTTTTGAGCATTGTTTGTTATTGTGGATTAGTCTTGAATGTGTTTGTGTATGCAAAATTAGTTGGGTTTGTAAACTATGAGTAGAGCAGTGTTTGATCGATGCATACTTCCTACAATAAAATGTGTCTCTTAAACAATTAATTTAGTGGAAACATGGGTATTTGGACAATTATTTTGGAATTTATGCACCTTGCAAGTACATCAACTCATATAATACATAAATATAATGGAAAGTTGTAATGTGTTGCATCATAGAAAGGATGTTGATAAAATCTGATAGCTTAAATGTACATGATAGTTTGGAAAGGTGGGGAATAACTCTTATTTAGCCATAGGTAGCCTAATCAATTCCTTTTTTAATCTGTAAATGTCCATGATGATTTTGAAAGTAGGTGGATAGAAATTCTTACTCATGTCATAGATAGTCTAACGAGTACTTTTCTCTATCTAGAATGATACTAGATACAAAACTTTTTTGTATTGTGTGATTCTTCAATTTTTTTATTGTAATACATCATGTTATAAAAACTTTAAAATAAGCTTCTCACTTTGGTTCTTGCATTTGTGGTAAAATCTGAACCCAGCTTCTGAAAGTAGTGTTATTTTGGAGGACGCCAACAATATTTTTCACTCCATGAAGGTTTTAACCTATCTTTAGTCTTTGATGAGTTTTTTTGGACGATTGTACTTTAAAAATAAAGATGCATATGCAGTTTTCTCACTTGCTAATTTAGAATCAATGAAAAAAATCAAAATAATTACTTACATTTATTTGTAGAGTTTACTTGAAATTGATGGAACATGGTGATTACATCAAATGAGTGTGAAATTGAATTTTGAAATTTTATTAATGTCCTCATTGCTTGGAAAATGTAATGGGATCAGATGATAAGTTAACATTTAAGGTATTTAGTGAGACATTGCTTCTCTTCTAAGAAAAGTATATCTAAACCAAGTGCAATATGGGGGAGAGAGAGGATTCTATAGTGTGCAAAGCTTAGTTGTGCGGGTTTGGGGCTAAGGCATAGTTGCTCCATTTAACTGAAGCAAAATGAGAGGAAATGAGGCAATGCATACTTTGTAAATCTTAGCTATGAGGATTTGGGGTTCAAGGCTTAGTCACTTCACAATTGAAATAAAATGAGATCAAATGAGAAAAGGACAAGCAAATTATTAGTGATATGAAATGACATTAAAGTGAGTAAACACAAAGTATCAATTCGAAGTAGAATCAACCCTTGTGTATGAAAATTTAGTCAAGAATTTTTTATGGCTGAAATCCCCCTCAAATATACATTTGATTAATGCAAAAGCTTAGAAAACCACATCTATGTAATCGAGATATCCCTCTTAGATGCACAAACCTTTCCCCTTGGCTTCCCATTGACTTTGAGGTTGTGTTCCCCTACACTCCTATATGCTTACTAGGAATACTACACTCCAACATGACGGATTCTAAGATATATTGTGATAGGGGGGACAAGGGTTTCGAAAATTATTGTTGCCACAGGAAGGTCTTGCCATGTTTAGCTCAACAATATGGAAGCAAAATGCTCATGTAGAAGGATTTATGGTGCTTTTTCAATTGTGGCAAATAGAAATGCCATACATTATGGTGCTTCTTGGTACAATATTACCGATTCATGGAGAAAGATCAATGGTTCCTTGGGTGGAACTATACCAATGTGTGGGTGGGACCAAGCTCATGAGATTATTTATGCGAAGGCATAACTCATGAGATTCATTTTTTACTGCCATAACAATGAACTACATCCAAATTGGTTATAAAAGATTGCATTGTTAAAAGTTAATTTTTAGCTTTAAAATTTGACATAATAATTATAAAACCAAATCTCATTTGTTTAAACAACATGGAAATCCATAATATTAGTATTAGATAATTAAACATTAATAAAAAACATTTGTAGTTTTTTTGATTAATTATATAAAATCCAAATCTAAATTTGTTTAAAATTACAACTTACAACATGGTTAATTATTTTGTAATTTTGAAAAATAAAAAATATAATTTTTTGAAATGAGTATACAATACGATAAGAAAATATACATTCCATACATTTTGATACATTCATAAAATATAATGTTTTTAAAATTTATAAAAAAACAAATAATTATAATTAAAAAATCTACGATCATCCAGATTAAAAATTTAATTTCTGCCGCATTTTCTTTCCCGCCTTAGTGTATTCAAATGAAAGTTGAGTAGTTGAAAAAAAGGAAAGGCTATCGCGTTTTCTTCCCCGCCTTAGTGTATTCGAATGAATGTTGAGTAGTTGAAAAAAGAGGAAAGACCATTATGTAGCGTTTTCTTCCTGGCGTTAGTGTATTCGAATGAATGGTGAGTAGTTGAAAAAAAAAGGAAAGACCATGGGCATGGTACAGTTTGATCTGTGGCTATATGGAAATAGGTACAGGTCACTTGATCGATTTTTAGGGTTTCTAGATCTATTGCCATTTTTAGAATTGATTTGCAAATTTGTTATATATTTTCACTTGAAATGTTGCAGTGATTAGCTGGCAGTTATTGTTTCATGGTTGAATTTGGATAGGTTGAGAGATAAGATCAAGGAGGATTTCTTCAATGGCTTGCTCACAAAACATGGATCTATTTTCTTTGGGCAAATTTGGACCATGATGGAAGGATCAGAAGCCTTGGTCTTCTTTCAAGAGCCAAAGAAAATACTTTCACATGTACCTTTTCTCTCCTTTAATTCCTTCCTCGATTTCAGTTGCTTCAAACAATCTACCAACTTTTTCACTTGAAATAAGGTTATTTGGGTTTTGTTTTTTCAAAAATTTAGCTTCAAATGAACTAGCCCCACAATTACTATATTGACAATGAAATTTATATTAAATATAAGCTGAACTCTTATAGTAGTTTGGTAGTATACCACACGAGAAATTACAAAAATCAGCAAAACCCAACAAGGAAAACAACGGAAAAACAACAAAGCAGAGAATTCTCAGGGTAACTCCCTGCCCTCCCCCATTTCAATGCAACACGAAAATATTTTCTTGCTCTCTTTCCATTTCATAATAGAAATCTCAATTTCAAGCTCCCAGAAACGGAATGGAAGTCTTCGTTTCTGAAAAAAAACCCTATAAAAATGGAATGGTACGGAAAACGGTGTTTTATACAGTAGTTTTCATTTTTTAATGCAAGACACTGGGTTTTCCAAAAATGGTTCGTTTCTTGAAACTGTTTTATGGAAAACATTAATCTAGTTTATTTGCAATATGGGCCTCTTTCGGATTCGACGTCGACATGAATCATAAAAAGCAGAGTTTGGTTTTCTGGATAGTTTTTGGAGGCATTTTCATAGTCTATGGTTAGAAGTGGACCATATATAGCTTAAGTGCTAAAGGAATAGGTTTGTTGCAAATAGTTGGGCGTTCTCCCTAGTGACAACACCTTGTAATAGTGCTTAATATATCTTTAACAACGTTGACTATTTAGGGATTTTATTAGTTAAAGTTATGTTATTTTTTTAACTGTAACCATTGATATGTAGTAGTGTATTGTTAAGTTTTTACATTTTTTTTTTGTTTTGTTATTTTTGTGTTGCTTTTATTTAAAAGTGTATTTAGTGATTGTATCTAATATTTAAAATGTATTTTTATATAAAATTAGAAATTTAAATGTATAAGGTTTTTTTATATATATTTTTATAAATTAGTAATGTATATAGATATTTTATATATATTTTTATAAATTAGTAGTTAAATAATTTAGTTAATTTTTCTAGTTAGTTTATTATTTTATAGAAACATTGTGATACAATATTTTCTTTTTTTCCATTGTTTTGGTTTACAACCTCTCAAATGATTGGAAAAGGATTTTGATAAAACCATCGTATAAAAACTTTTATCAACTATTAGACTATTTATAGTATTATATATCATCAACCAAAGACATCAATTTAATATATAAAAAATAATAATTATCTATTATCCATCCATCCCATAAATACTTTTTTCATCGGTGATAAGAGAAATTATGTTAGGTAATTTGCAATAATAAAGCTTAAGAGCAACAAGCTATTGATTAATATGTCTATAATACAAACATAATTTCAACTATGATAAATATGGAAAGTTTCATAATTACATAAAAATAGTGATAGAAATAATTGTAAATTTATAAAAATAAACAGTGTCAAAAATCAAAATACAAAATAGAAATCCATCATTTAATAAATTTTAAATACAAAACAAATAGGAGTACTACTACAAAAAAATACTCCTCTTCATTTATAAATAACCAGATTTATCTCTCTCGAGCATCGAGAGAGATCAAATCTCTCTCTCTCTCTCTCGAGCTAGAAACCTCTTTAAGTGAAGAGATTTGATCCTCTCAATGCTTGATCCACAGTTAAAATGGATCTAGGTTGCTTTAGTTATTAGCCTTTGAATAGGCTACATTGCAGAAAAATACCATGGACAAAAACCATGGGAAAAAACCATGGGCAAGAAAAAACCATGAGCTAGAGAATTTTATGTTTTTTTAATTTTTTTTTATTTGATTTGATTTTGTTTTATTTTTACTGAGTTAAAATGCCAAATATTATAACATATCCCCAGGTGGAAAGGGTCTCTCGACACAAAAATCTAACAACCAAAAATATGTTAAGAGGGGCCTAGAATAAAATACCTAGATTATGATATTTCTTTTCAAGACTTCAAGGTCCCTCTTGCTAGTTTTAATTTATGAAAGAAAATTGGTGAGAAAAACTAATAAATTAAATAAATATTAAGTATAGAACCATGGAATCTAACAAAACCATGTGCAAAAACTAGCAAATTAAATGAATATAAAGTACAAAACCATGGAATATAACAAAACTATTGGCCATAACATTTTTTCAAAAGCTATTTTAACATAAACAAATCTAGGGACTCAAAAAGAATTGTTCGGTAAGTTCTAACCATGGGTGATAACATTTTTTAAAAAGTTATTTTAACATAATCACATTTAACAACTAAAAATGAATGGTTTGGTATATTATAACCACAAGTGATATTTATATATAATATTTAACTAAGTAGAAATTAAAAAAATCAAAATTTAATAATTTATTTCACTTATTTATATTGATCAACGACACTTGTTAATTGGAAGCATTGACTCAGATAACAAATTTTAATGGATCCAAAAGAATAAAATCAAAATTAATAAAAAATAACTAATATCAAGAAAGAATATCTAAATTTAACTATTAAAATTTAACATAAAAATAAATTTACTATACAAAACCATATATATGATGCATTAAAATAATTAATATAAAACATGACCTCATATAATAATCATTTAATCAATGAAATACAAATATGAGACAACCATTATACACTTTAACAATAATTATGGTAACTAATATATACTAGCCTAGATCCATCTTAATTTCGGATATACCAACACCCTAAATGGATTAAATCTCTTTTATAAATTAGTAATGTATATAGATATTTTATATATATTTTTATAAATTAGTAGTTAAATAATTTAGTTAATTTTGTTTTTTCTCACAAACTAGCAATTTAATATCTAGTTAAGATTAGTTTTCTATTATAATGGATTAAAAATAAAGTTTTCTCTTTAGATTTTGTCTTCAAACAGATGCTGTAGTATTTATGGTTATGCAAGTGGCAATAGTTCGAGACAACCCTCTATTTTTGGCTTTATATCCAATGGAGATCAACTCAATCTCCACCATCTTGTTACCCAACCATGAAAAAAAATAACCCAATAACTATGTGGCAAATGCTACAATAGATCCAAAATTTGAGGTCCACTCAAGTCACATCCAAGAATATATATACAATGTATGTGGGATCATGTACTCATCCGAAAAATGCAATTGCTAAATCAAACTTGAATTCGGTGCCAAGTGTTTCTTCACTATTGTATTTGCCATCCTAGAGGATCAAACATGGGTATTCAAGAATGGCTTATGTGAGCAATGGAAGCCTTTTTGATCACTATAAGTATTAAGGAATGGCCCATGTGAGCAACTAAAGCCTATGAGCAACTACCTATGAACCATAGTATTCGAGAATGTTAATGATGAATGTTTGGTTTTATTTTTCATATTTTTCTTGTTTTTTCTCTCTCCTTGTTTCTTGAATGTGAAACAAATGCTTGGTTTTATGTTTCATATTTTTCTTGTTTTTCTCTCTCCTTGTTTCTTGAATGTGAAACCTCCAAACTCCGTTTCTTGTCTTGTTGTCGTTTCTCGTTTCGCTTCCCCTTTCTGGTTTCTAGTAACATAGATTTCAAGCCCTTCCTTCTAGCTTTGGTTGAATTTTTGCATTGCTCTCAACTCCAAAAGCAGGTGATAGAAAGGATGGGTAGAAAACTTGGTACCCGAGATAGAGTTAAAGAAGAAGAAATATTGAGTCAGACACTGCAAGATTCCTCTCGTGGGGTAAAAGGATCACAACAAGGCCACAATAAGCCCCCGAGAGAGAACGAAGATGCTACCGCATGCAGTGGTAACAATTAGAGTATGGTGCAACGCTGTATATTAAGGTCCACCAATGACATCATATTAGAAAAAATCTAAGCATGAAAATAGATTGAAACAAAAACAAAAGGGAAACCCTCACTAACTCGTTAGGCCCTTACTCAATAATCGGCAACATTTGGGTATGAAAAATCAGGAATCCCTTCTTCAAAGTCCCTATTTGATTTTATAGATCTCTTCATATTGATGGATGGCTTCGACCCTCCTCGAATGGCCATTGGATGAGTGCTGGGCAGTTGCATTCGTTAAACTTCCTGGCAACTGTTTGAATTTTTTTTAATTTAAAACTTTTATACAAAACTTTGACTTTCGCATTTTGTAATTTGGTGCATATGTATTCCATTCAGGCCACATTTGTTTAAATAAACTACATATTTATTTTCTTTTGATTACGTTTCTCAACTATGGCCGTGGATTTATCCTGGACAAGTAATGAAAATAAGATATGTTCCAGGGAATTGAACATATGTTTTTTCATCACTTGTATCGATATACTTTGACAAGAAGGGCACGGAAACCCGAACCCCTCGCTTCATCGCACTATGACTGATAATGACTTTCCTAGCTGTTAGGCACAATACATAGCCCATATCATCCGAAGATATATTGGTGTTATTCTTTCACCTTGAGATGGATATATATTTGTTTTATTGCAGAAGGGAAACAACCGCTACATTATGATACATCAACTATACTCAAAGGCAAAAACTATTTTTCTTGTACAACCACTTTGAGTGCAATAAGTATCTTCCCATGTGTCATCATAGAAATAGATTCCATTTTGCTAATCCATCGTGTTTCTCATTCTACTGGCTGCCATTATTGTGCAAGTTTCTCTTGTCACTTTTTGCCTCCATGCAAGTTGATAAGAAAATGCTAAATGTCAAATTTTAGCAGACATTCTGAAAACCTTTTTGATCCATTTTCTAACATGGTGCACAATCTGCTTTGATAGTACTATGTTGTATCTCTTCCAAAACTTGATTGTCTTTCATATCTGGACAACTAATTTGATAAACGATATATTTAAATCTGTCTTGGACTCGAAAGTTATTGGATGTTCTTGAAGATGGGCCAAGTGTTCACCCAAAACGTCTAAACATATCAATAACAACACATAGTTTAACAGAAATATTCATCCTCATCCAATTATTAAATGCGGAAATATTCCTCTAAAAGCCTCGATTTCCCATACATTGGGCCTATTACTTATATAACCCTTGGTTTTAGTTTCTCTTGCATTTTTGGCGATTCAGCTAGAATATGTGAAAATATAGAGTTCCTTGATGTCTTCACTCCAACTTCTTGGATGCCATCTCAAAGAAAGGCTCAAAGGATATTCCAAATATTATCTTTAGAGGTGGCCATTTCGACCTGAAAGGTCGAGTATCCATGCCATCAGTCGCACTCTTCTATGCATGTGTACATTACCAAGCAATTTATCATCAATAAACATTGTTTCAAGACAATAATTGTTCAAATAAATTTATGAGACATTCTGGATATCTAAAGAGATTTCCTTATAAAGCTCAAGTTCAGCAAAGCATCCAACATATGGATCATGAAACAGTGGATCCTCACACTAATATATTCGCCATGGGATTGAGACAAAGATATACAAATTGTAAACTCCCTCATGTAGATGAGAAAGTGGTGTTGGAAACTCTCCACGCTAAATTTCTTAGACTAAAGGGTGAGGGAACCATGAGTACCATTTATAATTGACATTCTTACCATATTCAAATGGTGTCCTTCCTCAATGTAAACAATTCTTCAATAATATGGCCACTCTCCCACATGTGTCACTTCTCCCAATCCTCACGCTTAATTGGCACACTACACCTATGCATTTCATTCGACAATGCATATGTCTTGGGACTTCGTATCCACTATAGTGGGCCTTCATCCCTCTTCTATTACAAAGCAAAATTCTCAGGGTAGGGGAAATCACAACTCCCTGCCCCCCCCTCATTTCAATGCAACATGAAAATATTTTCTTGCTCTCTTTCCATTTTACGACAATTCTTCAATCATAAATCTCAATTCAAGCCCTTCCTTCCAGATTTGGTTGAATATTTGCATTTATCTCAACTCCAAAAGCAAGTGATAGAAAGGATGGGTAGAAGGATTGGTACCCAATCTAGAGTTAAAGAGGAAGAAACATTGAGTCAGACATTGCAAGATTCCGCTCGTGGGGTAAAAGGATCACAACAAGGCCATAGTAATCCCCCGAGAGAGAAAGAAGATGCTACTGCATGCAGTGGTAACAATCAGAGTATGGTGCAACAACTTATATTAAGGTCCCGTTATCATGCCCTCAAGACTTCGATTGCTGAGGAGAGAGAAAATATTTTAAAAGAAGAATCTGGCAAATTTGAGGCTATAATTAGCAAAGTGGAAAGCTTGTATAATCTTGTTCAGAGACCTCATGAGCAAGTTGCAGATGCTCATACACTCTTTGATCTCACATCCACACTCCTTGCTATTGTTAACAGATCACAAAACAATGATGGTGCTACTCTAGTTGATTTTATTAGTAGTGATATTATAAGAAACTATAGTGACTAGGAATATGGAAGTAGGTCTTTGGAGGGAAATGACGATCAAACCCAAATATCATGGAGAAATCTTGGCCTTTTAGCTACTTCTGTTTTCCAGGATGCGGCAGGAATTTGCATTAAGCTTGGACCAATGGATAATTAACCCAAGTAAAGGAAAGATATAGTACAGAGAAAATAGACTAAGCCGAAAGAAAGCACTCGACTTGAAGCAGTGAAAGAGTCCCCAAAAGATAAAAAATTAGAAACAAACAAGAATATGGCAAGCATATTTAACATTTTGTGAAAACAGAAGCAAGCCAGATTAGAGAATTTGGTTCTAAATAGAATATCATTTTCCCATACAGTAGAAAACATGTTTGCGTTATCATTTCTAGTAAAGGATGGTAGAGTTGAAATAAATTTCGATGAAAATGGAAGACATTTTGTTGTCCCCAAAAATGCTCCCAGAGCTACAGAAATGGTATCTAGAGAAGCTTCTTACAGCCAATTTGTTTTTCAGTTTGATTTTAAAGACTGGAAGTTGATGATGGAAGTTGTTGAAAGGGTGAGGAGTTGATGCCTCACAGAACTAGTCCACTTATGATTCCTTGTTATGAGAAGGCTATAGAGACTCATATCATAGTGATTTCAAGAAATAGGGTCAGAGTGGTACCTGCATCTCTTGAGGTGCAGGAGGATGAATGTGGAAGTGATGATGATGGTGATGGTGGAGGTCTTCAAAGACCAACACTGAAGAAGCGAAATAAGTGCCTCCTATGACTTTTGCTGCTTTTTTGGGTGATTTTTGTTGGAAACTATCTTTGTTTCTATCAGTGCAATGTAATTCATACATGAATCTAATCTTTAATTTAAGACATCTGGTATATAAACAATGCTATCTTGTTCTCATAATTAGTTATAATTAAGTTGACTGGAAGTGCAAACCCCCGGTCATGTAGTACACCCCTTTAGCCATGGTTCCAGGGCCTGGACAGAAGTTTAACATCATGTAAAAGGAAATTGTTAATGTAAGATGTCAAGTTTGATCTGTTAAACCATGAGTAGTCTCCTTGTGAGAGTATGTTGTAATTTTATGTTTGAAAAGTATTTTGAGATACCACACAAGAACAAAGTTTTTGATTGTGTATTTGGTTTAATTTGAGAATACATACAGATGAGAGTAGGGTAAGGTCAAGCAAAAATAGATGTAAATACAGAGGTTCAAAAAACTAGCTAGCAACCCTTACCATACCCAAACCCTTTTGTTGGCATTGCAGGGATAGAGAGATCCACCCGAAGGCGTGTGGAGAATAAGTAGGGATATGCATGCTACGGATTGACTAATTACTTGAGCCTGGCTCAAGCAGGCGCAACTAGCAGATGGAAAGAGATTGGGAATATATATCTATTAAGTATGTGTATATGAAATTCATTATGTCCCTTTTTGATTTTCAAGGTGGGAGGAATGTAATGGAGAAAGGGAGATCGTATTTGTCCTCTATATCCCACCTATCAGGACACTGTGATAAGTCCCAATAATAAGAGTTGGGTTCGCTCATAAGTATCTGATTGTAAAAGGCCATCATGAACTTTATTAAGTCATCCTTTAGTTGAGTTTCATCCTTTAGTTGAAGCTTCAAGCAAGATACTTGACCTCTTTTCAGCCCTTCAGTCTTCCTGGAATGGCTACAGAATAACCCTATTTCACCCATGTTGAATGCCTCTTCTTGCTATGATCATAAACTTCAAACTTTGGCCTTTCTCCCTATAAGAGCACCCAATAACAACACTCAAAACAACCTCTCTTTCACATGTTGCACCTACAGTAAAACATAAGACTTCCAAGTTGCTTCTAGGGTTTCTTTCTTGCTGTCTTATGGCTCCTTCTTGCAGTGGCTAGGGCCTCCATTTGACTGCGTCTAGGGCCTCTCTTAGTGCTGCTTTAAACCTTCCTTGACTGCGGCTATATGCTTCTTCTTGATTTTTGATAAGGGCCTCCCTATTGCTATGGATTTGGCCTCCTTTGCTGTGGATAAGAGCCTTCCTTTTGCTGCATATCTGGCCTCTCTTGACTGTGTATTTATGCCTCTCTTGACTGCATCTTATGCCTCTCTCTAGATTGCGTCTTAGGCCTCTCTCTTGCTATGGCTAAGCCTCCTTTTGACTGCGGTTAGGGCTGCCTTTTACTGCGGCTAGGGCTTCCTTTTCGACTGTGGCTAGAGCTCCTTCAAGACTGCGGCTAGGTCTCCCTTCATGACTGCAGCTAGGGATCCTTTGTGACTGCAACTAGGGATCACACTATTGCAGCCTACTAGCCTCGCGTTGCCTGGGGACTCCTACACTGTAGCACGCTCTGCTACTTCATCGGCATCCGTCTCTACCCACATCCACTAGTGCTACTACTCTCTCTTCAGGGCTCCCATAGCAAGGTATAATCCAAGAGGTTGGGTACCCCAAGGATCTTCCCCTCATCGCCTGTAGTCCTCCTGAAGACAACTCGATGTCTCCCCACCTCTTCTCTAGATGTACATGAGCACTCCCTGTAGTCCCTAACATGCCCTGGGACACTACGACATGAGCACTAGTGCATTAACTATGCTAAAAGGTCACTTTCTTGTTAATTTGACCATGAATATCTCTTTTACAAAGCAATATTTCTTAGCTTTGTTTACGTTAGTGGTTTGATAAGAACATTTCTACAGTGCCTTCACTGAATTTCGTAAAGTTTTTACATTTATGCTTTTTGACAAAAAAGGGCTAACATTTTACCCTAGCTAAGTAAGGATTCTTTAAATAACCTTCTAGCTTGGTTCCTTTTTGTTCCATCTAAGCTTGGAAAAGTGTCATGAATTTACATTGAACAATGTAAGAATCTAGTCTTCTCCAGAAACAATAAAGCCAACTCTTTCATTTTGCAAATTACCTACCAGTTCTGGACATATTATTTGAAATTTCTATGCTGAAGGTGTTGGATTTAGGTAAGTGATACAGAATGCACACCTACAGTTCTATTGTTCACTTATTAGACCAATGCAAATTATAGGCAAACTTGGAAGGGTTGGACATGATTGGTCCAACCATACTCTTATTGGCCTACAATACATATATTCATAACACATACCTACAATACTATTGTTCACGTATTCAGCTAGTGCTTATTGTAGGAAAACTATTAAATGTTGGACTTCATTGTCTCAAGTTCACACACTAGCGCTAAAGATGCAACATATTGTGTGCATCCTTAGATATGTTTGAGATTGCAAGCTAACTGTTTAAATAAATGCATGTATAAAACTTCTGTATTAGCAAAATAACCATCAATATTTTTTTCTAGCATTTTTGGCTGAATTCACAATAGTATGCTAAAAAGTGTCATTTCAATGTCTGGAAATTAGGATATATAAATGTGAGATATATACTATACATCTTTGGGTTACCTCCTTTTCAAATCTGAGCTTTTTTAGGCTACATGTTAATTGTTTGAACTTTGAACTTTGAATAAATTCCTGAATGGACTTCATAAATACTCGAATGAATGGACTTCATAAGGCAATGTTACTATAAATTGTGTTATTTCAAAGATTTGACTTCCATATTTTCACAAAATACAATGTCCTCAATAAATACTTATATGTATAGATACTTATGTTTAGGATTATATATGTGTTGGAGCGGTTCCTTTATGTTTTACTATAATCCTGATGTTGACAAACTTTAGTTGACTTTCTTCATCAATTGTTCATAGAATATGCAAAAGGTTTCATTGTCAAAATATGGCAAAAATTACATTTCTCCTTATTTATTTTTTTATTGTTCATGACAAGATAATCATGTTGCAGGAATGAGGTATCCTATAGTCTTTTTCAATTTGTGGATTTTTTTTTCCTCCCATTTTTTTTACAAGGATGTAGATTTCATTTTCATGTTGATGGTTTTTTCATGTATCTTATCTAGCCCCAAATGCTAGTAATGGAGCGTATCTTGAGAAGTTGTCATGGGAACAGACTATCAGAGGTTAATGTTACAATACCACTTCCACCTGGTATAAAAAAAAGTTTAATGGTAAGCGACATAAAGAAGAGTTATTTAACGACAAGGTTGAAAGGGCAGCCTCATGTCTTAGTTCTAAGTCATTTATTTGCATTTCTTAGCTCTAAGTCATCTGTTTTTGAGCTTTACTAGATCAATTATTTCACTAATCCAATATGCATGGATTGTATTTCTCGCTCGATGTTAGTTACTTGACATAGTTGATATAACATTCAATTCTAGGCCACTTTTATTTTAAGTCAGAGATTTTATTGATTAAAAGGATGTTCATATTTTGATTGGTTTACTTGGAGCTTGATTTAAAAAAGTTTTGTCAATTCCATGTGGATGTTGTTTTTTCAGGGTGAGCTCTTTGCACTAGTAAGGTCAGATGAGTCCTAGAACATAGGTATACAACAAGAACATCTTTGGCCTTTGTTGTGTATCTGTTATTCTTTATATCATTGATTATGTAAACAGAGGATGGGAAGGTCCTGCCAATTCTCTTGACAAAACAAAATAAAATGGAGTGGTAGAATTGTGTTTTAAAGGGTGAGTGAGAAATCAGTACTTGAAAGGTAGAACTTGAGAATGACAAGCTATCTAATCTGGATCTAGAGACACAACAGACCGTGGAAAAAAAATGATGGTATTGATGAATCTTCCCAGAAAATAAGCTCCAATTGTTAGACCACTGCCAAAATTTCAGTTATTTGCAATGGGAATAGTGACTCTAGCTTTATTTGTATGAATAACGACTTTGGCCATTGTCTTATTCATTTCCTATGAATGATTTTGATTTTCAAACTCCAACTAGTTTGTTGTTAAATTAATTAAAGCTTTGATGACAAACTTATAGTTTTCAAAGCTCTTTTCTAAATCTATTTTCTTGAGAAAATTTGTCTTTTTACTTTAGGTACTGTAGATTACTACTGTGTGACATATGTTATGATATAATTGCCTGGATAAATGGATAGAAGTGTTGTACATCATAATCTTTTTTAAATATAAAGAAAAAGTATTTCCAAATACAAAGTTTATTAATTAAGAACATCTTTTCGAATTCTTTGCTAAGTTATGATTATATTTTGGTAGGGGATTTTGTGTACGCTGATATTGTGTTGTCTATTTGGTTTCTGTCAGGTAACAATGGCTAATAAGGAATGTGTTCTTGAGTAGTAGGCACACATATTATTCTACTATCGATAGGAAACTCCATGGTTTTCAGGCATGGCAACAAAAACGCAGATGTTAGTGGGATATCCAAAGTCCGTGTTAGATGAATTTAATACTAGTGATGATTTTGATTCCTTGTTAGATAAATAATGTCATGAGTCAAATTCAAATAAACAAAAGCAGCTCAAGAATGAAGGCGAAGCTATTGCTTTCTGTCCAAGTCAATTTCTTTTATTTGTTGGTTGCTGTCATGTTTTGAGTGCAGACTTGTGAAATTCCAAATTGCATGTTGGTTTATGTAAAGGGGATATATATATATATATATATATATATATATTATCATATGTCGTTCATGGTTTCCGGAGATCCGTGTTACATTTGCACAAAAGTTTAGATATCATTCAGATATCTAAACACCAAACAACAAAAACATTGAGATTTTTCTTTCACTCAACCTATAACATATTGCATCTATCTTCATCAATGTTCTTCTTCCACATGTTATCAACTTATGACATTTCCTTTTCAATATTTGGTGCATTTTCTAGTTAAAGGTCATTTATAGATTATAAATGTCTTTAGAGTTTCACTTCTAATTGAGTATTCAACTAAACATATTGATTTTCTTATACATAATTATTTTTCCCTCCACCCACTTTTCATAACTTCCATAACCATTAGGTAGGGACCTGCAGCTTCGATGTTTCTTTGCTTGTTTAGTAAAATATTGTCGAGACTTTAATTTATTGAAAGTTGTAGAATTTACAATTTATGAAGTTTCAAGGTCTAATTTTTAAAAGTCTAATTCTTTAAAGGGTGCTAGCTCAATGAAAGAGCACCTACTTTACAAGAATGAGGTTGGTGGTTTGATTCCATCATGCCCTGACATCCATATGGAACGAGCTTTTGACCATCACCAATGAGCTTTGGTGACATTTTTCGACCCTCACCAAAATATGAAATGGTGACGGTCAACAAATGCCACCATATATATGAATCAATAGTGATGAACGTCAAAGGTCTGTAACCATAAATCGTTGTTTTTGATATGAAATGGTGACGGTTGATGTCCGTCATTATAGTCATTATTCGTGACAAACCTTGAATGTCACCACAACACCTATAATTATGGCAATGCGGCTTTTGGTGATGGTCAACAAACGTCACCATATATATGCACCAATAGTGATGGCCTTGAAAGATCCATCACAATAAATCGTTGTTGTTCATATGAAATGGTGACGGTCACTATCCGTCATTATAATTAATATTCGTGACAGACCTTTAATGTCACCATAACTCTTATACTTTTGGTGACGCCACCTTTGGTGACATTCAAGTTTTGGTGACGCCAGCTTTGGTGACATTCAAGTTTTGGTGACGGAGGCTATGGTCCATCACCATTGCTCGTATGAAATGGTGATGGTCGCTATCTGTCATTATAAATCATTATTGGTGATGGACTTTGAATGTCACTACAACACCTATACTTTTGGCGACGCCACCTTTGGTGACATTTAGTTTTTGGTGACGGAGGCTATGGTCCGTCACCATTGCTCATATGAAATGGTGACGAGAATCATCTATCATTATTGGTGATGGACTTTGAATGTCACTACAACACCTATACTTTTGGCGATGCCACTTTTGGTGACATTCAGTTTTTGGTGACGAAGGCTCTTTTGACCATCACCAATGAGCTTATGGTGACATTTTTCGCCCCTCACCAATGTCCTTTTTTCTTGTAGTGCTACAAAGGAAATAATAATAAGATATAGGTATATAGTAAGCCTCACATTAAACATACATTGACATAGCTAGAGGGGCCAAATGAACCACTCAATTTTGTGCATACTACAATGGGGAACTATTTTCTAGAAACTAAGCTTGGCTATACTACAACCCAACCATCCCCCTTCTCATTTGAAACCTATTTTGATCTCCTTCAATGTTCACAGACTAGTGATAGTGTTTATGGTACATTAGATGTAAATAATGATAATTATACTAATTTAGGATATAATACTAACATTTAGACTCTGTATTTTGATGGTTCTAAGATGCAGTATGGAGCAAGTGTTGAATTTATTCTAATGGATCCATAAGAAAAGAAAACAATTATATCATATCGATTAGAATTTGAATGTACCAACAATAAAATAAAATATGAAGCACTCATATTTTGGCTGAAGACAACCATTTACTTGAAGGTAGATTGTTTGAAAGTTTTGGGTGATTTGAAGATAATTATGTGCTTGGTACAAAATACCATTCAATGTTTGTCTCCACATATGAAAGGTTATCGAGAAGAGGTATGGAAATTGATTTTTTTTTTGTTTAAAGCATTTAATATTGTATCCATTCCTCAATCCATAAATGCCGCCACTAACACTTTGGCTAATACAACTGCTAGATTCACTCCGTGTCATTGTTTTTATGTTGAGTCAGTTTTCAAACCCATTGTCCCTAACAATATCACTAACTAGTGGGTATTTAATGATGAAAAAGGTCATGTAATTACTAATTATTATAGACATGTTCAAGGACACTGTCATTTATAAAAATAAACATGATAGATAAGCCAATGAAACACAATCATAATATGGATAGGGGTAATCCTATACCTAAACGAGTGGTTTTGCTGGAAAAGTATTTCAATCTGTAATAAAGGTTTTGGACACCTATTAATGCTAAAACCCATAGTAACACCTTAATGCATGAATTGGTCAATATAGGGATTAAAAAGGATCCAAAGTTTGTCAACTTGGGTGCCTAATGCTCACTAGTTGAGAAGCACACTTTTGTCCATCTTTTCACAAGATACATGGACATTTTTGCATGGAGATATGAAAACCTGAAAACATATGACAGTCATATCATCCAACATGTTAATCCAATCAAGGATGGAGCCAAACCTCTTTAGTAGAAGCCATATAAGGTACACTCCATGCTGGAACCACTTATCCATAAGGAACTTAAAAAGTTAATGGATGTACAAATAATTTTTAAAGTCAGACATTCAGTGTGGGTATCTAACCTTGTACTGGTAAAGAAGAAGTCTAGGGAAATTAGACTCTGTGTGGACTTCAAAAATCTTGACAGATCCTCTGAGAAGGACAATTATTTAGTGTTACCCATGAAGAAAATCCCCCAACAAGTCTCAGGATTAGAACTATTCTCCCTCCTAGATGGATTGCTTGGTCACGATCAAGTTCGAGTTTCACAACAAGATAGGCGTATGACCAAATTTTGCACCAAGTGGAGTACCTTTTCCTATAGATGGATGTCGTTTGGATTGGTCAATGTTGGTACCACCTTTTAATGAGTAATGGACATATCCTTAAAAGGCCTTATAGGGTATAAAATGGTAGTTTATCTCAATGATATCATTGCCTTCTTTAAAAAAAAAATAGATCATCCATGCCACCTGAAGCAAATATTTGAAAGGTGCAAAAAATATGGGATCTTTCTCAATCCAAGGAATTACATATTTACTGTAGATGAGGGAAAACTTATAGGTCATGTGATACAAACAAGGAATCTTTGTGTTGGAAAATCAAAGTAGTTATATTAGGATTTGATTCTCCTTTCTTGATAATTACTTTTGAGTGTGTTGGCTTCTTCTACTTCTTTATTAGCTTTATCTTTCATCAAGAACTTACCATATTATGTGTGTATGAAGATCACAAAAATAAGAGACTCAATATATAGGCACTATGCCAGGGAAAACCCCCCCTCGAGGGGAAAACCCAGTCAAGATAATGATTCCTTTCAATCGTATTCTTTGAGACTCTTCACCCTAGACCAAGACCAAATCTTCCCTCCACACCAAGTCAGCCTCCGAGTTCTTCGACCCCTTCCAACAACTTCGACTAGGCAGAAACTTCTGGCAATAACAAAACTATCGGAGGCTTTGATATCCCAATCTAGACCACGAAAAGAGAGAGAGAGAGAGGCACCAAAAGTTAAATTTTCTTCCTCTTTATAGACTTCCCCAAAATCACACTTCTTTCAACATTCCGACAACAAAATTCACACTTCTCCAACTCTTCTTGAGATATCGAACTAGCTTGAGAGTTGATGCTCCAAATGACTTCGACCTCCTTGTATATATAGGCTTCTTATGGGTCAAATTAGGGTCCTTAGGCTAACTTGATCTCTCTTAGGCTGAATTGATGTTGAGGGTACATAATAATATTTGACTCACTACTAAACCTTTTTAAATGTTTCAAAATCCTAAGAAGGGTCTCTTTAAATGTACAATGACTCTATAGACTCAAGATTAATCCTAGGAATCTATAATGGGGACTTTGAATAATATAATGATGACCCAAGCATGAAACCCATGCTTTAATAAGTCATTGTTGCAATAATAAAAATTCTTTTCTTTATTATTTTAACAAGTACATTACATACTGACTCAAGTACATTAATGAAGACCGAGCATAGTTACATTTTACAACACACCTTCTTAACTAGGGAGGAATTCATAATGTACAAATACAATGGAAGATCTCAAACTATATGAACCATGAAGAACTTTTAAGCACCACAATGCCATGGACTCGATACTTGACTAGAGAAATATATCCATTGGTCTCTCAACAATTTAGGCACAACAATGCCACGGACTAGATTCCTGACCAGGGCAATCTATCCATTGGTCTCTCAACAATTTAGTCACCGCAATTCCATGGACTAGATTATTGATTAGGGAAATATATCCAAGTGGGAATAAGATGGAATCAAGCTTTCAGCCTTTCTAGGTACCATCAAGCTTACTTTCTAACCATCAACACAGAAATCTAGGTGTGTGTCAGAGCTCAAAGATCAATGCCACCTTTCCAACTTCAGGACCTAGACATCAACATAAAGTGCCATCCAGATGTCCTCCCAGGCAATGCTTCACTCACAAATCCTCATCACCCCTTGATCTAGTAGATCAAGGACAACAAATCTCTCCCGATCTAACTAATTGGTAACCAACATGCTATCAAAACCTTTAATAGATTCACCTGTACATACATAACCCCAATCAATAATATACTTTCATATTACATAATACAAACCTACGGGGTCGTTCTAGATGTTGTTCCTCAACTCTGTAGAACTATCAATCGAATATTTGACATAATGTTACTCAATCATATGCTTTCCTACTTCTCATGCAACAACATATCCTCCAAAATTCATTATTAAATCAAAACCAAGCTACACCCTCCCTCTCAACCAGGGAGCATCTTATTATATATACTCCTCCTAATCTTAGGGAGATCTCTTCTATTCATGCTTCCTTAGGGAGATAAGCTTCTTATTTTCGACATTGGAGAATCTTTCATGGATTCCAATCATTTCATCAAAGTTCATCCTCATCATGCTTATCATATCGAGCATCTTCACCAAATTGAAGAGTGTGTACCTGCAGAACTTAGATAACAAATACAACAAAAAATATAGAATCATGAAGTTAGCCATATCAGAATCATAGAAACATTTCAACTTTATACATATAAGATACCCATACTTTCAAACAAGAGACATATACTCTTCAATATCTTGCTATGGAATTTTTCATAAACCCTGGACTACTTCATAACAACTTTCATTCAATCTAGGGTTTCAATGTTTCTTTCAAAAGTATAACATACCCTACTACAACATATAGAAAACCCTAAAAACAAATATAGATCTACAAGGCATATAACAACTTTCAAAATTCATATGTTAGATTACTAGATCTTAGATTTCATACAAAATAGTCAATCAAAGTCAATCATAGCTTAGTCATCAACATGACCAACTTCCACTAGGGTCCATTGCAAACCTTAGATTTCCGATCAACCATCAATCAATCAAAACTTAGATTTCAACAATCTTACACAAATCTCAAATTATCATATTGACATCATTCATAAGATATTTTTACTTATACTAAGGTTCAACTCCAAAACCATATACTTCCATTTTCAAAATCTCAATAATCACAAATAGATTTAAGATTGTCACACATACTAGACAATTTAACTACTACTAGGGTTTAGCTGCAAAATCATAGATTTCCAAATATCATCATTGTAGAATTTCAGACAAGGACTTCGATTAAATCCTAAAAGTTATGAATATTAATAACTAGTTCAACTCATGTATCTAGGAATTCATTACCATGCATAAGCATATCATATGTCCAACAACATTAATACATCTAACCTAGACCAAGCTAGGATTTTGACCAAAAGGAAATATCTATATATACCTAGGGTTTCATCATGCATATCACGTGTTAGTCTATTAGGTCCCTATAATACTAGTGATTCTCCCATTACTGTTGTCATTGTAGCCCTTATTATTATTGTTGTGCCCCTATTGTCCCCATATTGTTATTATTGTGCCCCATAGAAGCCCACTATTGTTATTGTTGTGACCTTATATTATTATTGTTATGTCAGCTTTGATTATATTGTGACCCCTTAGACTCCTATATATAGAAAGGAGGTTTTTTCATTTATATCATCTAAGAATTATTCATTTGTGTAATGAAAAGGAGGTTTCCCCCCCGAAGAGGCTGATTTTTAAGTATTTTATCTATCTTTTCTTCTATTTTGTGAGTTGGTTGCATAACAATTGGTATCAAAGGCTTTCAATTCTAGGGTTTCGCTGCTTCAAACAGGTCATCATGGAATTTTCACTATAACATTTTTTCTACGATGTTTCAGAAGCTAAAATTAAAACCCATTCGAGCGAAAATATTGATGAACCTCGGGTACGAATTTTAGATCTTGTCTCACTATAGTTTTAGAGATATGATCCAAGGAAGTTAGGGTTTTTGTAGGATCCCAAATTATATCTCAAACATGTGACTTGGGGAAATCATCATAACTTTCTCTATGAGAATCATATTGAAATTTCGTAAAAAGTTATAGAAAGAGGACACACTTTTCTGTGTATCAGTTTCAGGTCCGAAGGTTGAAACAATGACACGTGGCACTTTGTACAAGTTCGATCTACTGAACCAGTCTTTAATCAGGTCATTGTGGGAGATTTGACATAACTATACCTTGGAGAATTCAATCTTGATCAGACTTGCGGGGTTGGAAAAAGGATTTAGAGGGCTACCACAAGAAAAAATTTCAGACCTTGGAGATTTGAAATTACAGAGATAAAATAGATTCAATATCAAGCTCCTACAAAGCGAAAAAGGGTGTGTAGTTTTTTTTTTAAATTTTGCATAAGTTTGGTTTGAAAAATTAGTTTGAAGGAATTAAAAGGGCATAGTGAAGCATAATTATCATTAATTTATGCCTCGAAGAAAGAAAATGGAAACACCTAGTAAGCAACTTGAAATCTCTAACACGACTTGTGAAGAAGAGGAAGAAATGCAACATGATATATCAAAATTACAAGACCAAGTGCAACAAAATTCACTCTCACAAAAAGTAAGAGAATCTAAGATGGATGGTTTAAAGAAAGGTGTGGAAGCTAATATGGATGGTGTGGAAGCTAAGATGGAGGGTTTAGAGAAAGGCATGGAAGCTAAGATGGATGGCGTGGAAGCTAATATGGATGGCATGTAAGATAAGATGAATGGCGTGGAAGCTAAGATGGATGGTATATAAGAGAAACTTAAAGACAACATGGAAGATTTGAATATAGATTTGACAAAGTTTCTACAAGAAATGCTTACTAACGGTGAAAGGGTAGTAAAGGAAACTCATGAGGAGAAAAAAGAAATGTTAATAATGATTTCATAGACTCTAACGTTGGATTGAAGACCCACCACATTCCAAATATCAATATGAGGAAGTTTGATGGCAAGGATTTGTGGAAGCCTCGAAATTCGCTACGACAACATGGGGGATAACCATTTGGTCTGAACCTTAAAAGCAACTCCTTTTCTGTTTGGTATAGTGGCTCTGACTGGGGATAATGGGACCAATTTCCTAGAGAGGATTGATTTGATAATGTTGTTGAGGTGATATAAGATGTAACGGGGAATGATTCAACTAAATATAATCTAATATAAACAATAAACACATGCATATATCTTAATCTAACATTATCTAACTATAAATATACCTGGGAATAAACTAAGGTATGAGATCTACAAAGATGTCCAAAGAAATTGGTAATAAAGATCATTCAACTACCAAAAGAAATGAAATCGTTTTGGATAAATAGTTAGACAAAACAATTGAGAAAATTATATTGCATATAGTAGTTGTTCATGTATTCAAGAAAAAACCAGAGTTGAAATATCAAACAAAAGTGAAATAATGTAGAACTATAACTTAGATTTTCGTACATAAGACAATCAAAAGAGAAAGTATTGCTAATGCATAAATAAAACACAATCATACGATAAAAGTACCATATATGAAAGGTCCCGCTTATGGGATCAACAATATCAATATTGATCCAATTTCATCCAATCAAATACACTCTAAGAGTACATAAGTGTAATTTCAGTAGATCATGCTCGATATTCAAAGAAAAATAGATCATGTTCCATTAATTTCATCAAAACCTTACCAAAAATACACAAGTGTAATGTCTTGAAAAGTGTTTTTGATAAAATTCTGAACCCCTCTCTAAATGCATGAGAGGGGTTTAAATACTAAAATACTTGCCTAAAAAATATATTATTACAAAAAAAGCAGAGGAGGTTTCAAACAACCTTCCTTTGAGTAAACAAAAATAAAAACTAAAAACAGAATTAAACTAATGACAAGCTTCTTTCAACTTGAACTATCTTAGTCAGCTAACTTGATCTTTGAGATTGCAAATGTCAATCATTGGTTTGAGCTGAGGCAGCTGGCCGATTGTGGATTTTAACTGTCCAACAAATATGGAATCTGAGAAAGCTAGCACCATATTTTGTGCAGAGGTAGTTAAACATCGTAGAGTCATCCACTGGCTATGTGGTTTTACTAGATACTGCCAGTTAGTCTCACAATCCAGTTTGGTCGGTTGTTTGATTGATTCTTCCTTGTTCCATGCTGTCTGTTTCCACTGTTGTTCCAATTGCTTGATATTTGGGAGAGACCTTGGTATGCACTCTTTGACAAGGTTAGCACTATGGAGGTTTTCATTAACGACTTCTATTATACTACTTGCTGCACTTGCTGCTGTCACTGTTGCCCTTTCTGCCTATTTTAATTGTGTATCCCAATCTGTAAATAAAATGTCTTTGTGGGATTCTTCTATTTTTGGTAGGTCAGCCTTTCTTCCCTCATCTGACTCCTGCCAGGTAATAAATTTAGAAATATTTTTATGGATTTCTTCATATTCAAACCTCATATCAATCACTTGGTTTGTCAATTTATCACTTGTCTCACAGTAAGGATTAATCTGTGAGATTTTCTGGCAGAACATTTCTTCTTGCTGTATTAATAGGGAATTTAGCTTGATTGCTTCTTTGATGAACTCGTCAATTTGAGGGTTATCTTTAAATCTATCCACCATGGCTTGCATTTGATGAATCTGCGAGTCCTTTTCTGATAAGCTGGCCTGGTGTTGTAACCTCATTTGCTCAAATTCCCTCTGAAGCTGAGCTACCTATTGTTCTACTTGCTGATTAGTTTTTTCTTGTTCTAATTACTGTTCAAGCAGAAGAATTCTCTATTCTTTTTCTTTTACCAACAACCGAACTTCCCTTGCTTTATCAATGATCGCTGGGGCATAAGCTCCTGCAAACTGTGACAACTTCGTAAGATTTTCTAATGCGTCGGCAAGAGTGTCTTTCCACACAACATCCATGGATTCGTTTTCTAGAGTTGCAACAACCATGGTGTCTAATTTCCTCTTCTTTCATTGTCTTTTGACTACAACCTTATGAGTAGGATTGTAGAATATATCTAATGGAGGTATCTCTTCAATTCTCAAGACAATTTCGGAAGTGGGAAAAGCCGGAATAACCTCAATATCTTGAGTGCTTGTATCCCCTTGCTTTGTTGTCTTTGGATTTGCTTTGTGCTGAGTCTGTTTGGGGGTCTGAAAATCAGATGTTTCCTCAAGATTTGTGCCTGTTTGGAGCTTCTTATTGAATTTCTCCCATTCCTTGTCTAAGTCAATGACTGGAATCTTCCTTGTTTGAGCTGAAGTGGAACTGACCTCTGTTTGTTTCTTGGCCAAGGCCTGTTCGGTTGTTTCTTCAGTATTTCCCCCTGTATCTTCTCATAATATTTATTAGGATTTCCTTCTCCATTCTGAGATTGTTTTTCTGACTGTTTAGACTCATGAGTTGATTTCTCTTGTGTTTCCTCGTCAGAATTTTCCTTTGAACTTCCCTCTAGGCTCACGCTAGGAGTTGGTTCTCTTATTGGTTCAATTTGTAATAGGTCCAATGGGACCTTTAACAATCTTTTATTCCTATATACATGAAAAGCATTAATATCATCCAGGCTTAACTGTAATGAAGCTAAATGTAGGACCTACGCAAATGTTTCAGCTCCTTGAAAGAGGTCATCAAAGGCATCCTCTTCATGAGTAAACTGTTTGGCTATAACCATAGTGGTAAAGTCTTTAGCAACTTGATTTAGGTCATACTGGTGAACTGTGGCCAATTTCAGAGACATAATAATCTCTGTTTCTTTTACTACGTTCCCATAGTCATGTAGTGCAAAAGTGCCACATTGTAATGGGAAGGCTGGCCAAATGGATTTCTTCTATTCCCCCAGGGCTTTGGTTAAACCTCCCTCCCCTGCTATCTGGTAAGCTATTTCTCTGGCCAATAACTTGTGTGGAACGTAATATGGGAGGACATGTGGAGCATCAATGCTCCTAAAAACTTTGATGCAAGTAAAAGTTTCTTCACCAAACATCTTGCGACTGATAAGATGTCAATCTTGGCTTCTTCGGAAAACCTAGGGGCCATTCTATCAAAAATGGTTTTATGAATAGGAAACATAATACCCTGGCAGATTTTGTAAAAATGGGGATTGAATTGGGATTCCCACAAGATTTTATGGTATACATGGATGGGGAGAGGGTTATGTACAGTCCACTTCCAACCCATGTTTGGAAATTGAGAACAAAAACAAATGGTGTCCATAACATAAGTGCTCATATAAAAAGGAGGAAAAATTCTTGAGGAAACACTTCTCTTTTGTCTATATTCCCTAATAGCCATGGCTAAATTGTCTGATAAAATCTGACTCCAGTTCATAATTGTTGTGTTAACTGCTACATCAATTAATGGAAGCCACTCCATAGAAAATTTGGTGCTATCAGCTTTACCAAATAATCTACACATCATCGCAACTGCGAAATTATGTGGGGCAGAGAGGGATGCAATCAGGTACATACCAGATTTCTCCCATTTGAATTTTCCTCTGCCTGACCTCCAGGTCTGTGTAACATCCAATGGGTCCTCGTTCTCTTTGGAGAAATTCTCAAGGAAATCTTTGTTATAGAGCTTTTGAGGCTTTAGTAGATGGTACATCTGGCAGATTGTCTGGTGTGAAAGACCCCATGACCTCATGTCTTGAATTCCTGAAAGTTTTGTCTGAGACATCTACATCATCAATCACCCATTTTACCATATCTATGTATGGTAATATCTTAGGTCTTGCTGCTATTCTATGTAAAAATGAACATGCTACCTCAAAGTAAGAAGCATCAAATGATTCTTCGGCATTAACTGTTGCCTTTGTTTCCAGTGGCCTGGGTTTCTCTTCTTCTAGTAGGTTATACATAGCTTCCCATGATGTGGTTCCTCCATCTTTGTTGCATGTGGTATCGGAGAAAAGTGGTATCATGTCTGATTTCTCAGATGCAGTAGCTTTTCCCTTCTTTTCTAGCTTCTCAAACGCTGTTTCCTTCAGAGGTTCCTTGAAATGGAGAAAATGGAGATTATCGGATAAACATAGAGCAAAAATGACAGTGAAAATTCAATTGTAACAACCCTGGTGAAAATTCCATGTAAAAATATATAAATACCACAGATGATGGGACACATATTCCAAGATGAATGGTGGGCAAGACATCCTAGGGTGTGTTCATTTGGTTGCTTATGGCTAAGGAAATTGGCAAAGGCAATGGCTAAGGCATTAAAGAGGCAAAAAGACATTTTTGGCACATTTATTTATGAAAATAATGGAAATTGGGAGAAAAGGAAGGTGAAAGGTTACAGGTTGCATGTGAGGAGGAAATTGAAGGAAAAAATTGGAAAATGAAGAAAATAGAGGCCTCATTAATAAAAAGGCTTCCGAGGATCAGTGGGTAAGACTTGTTCAATTTAGTTTTGGAGCTTTCTCATTATTCTCTCTCTCTCTCTCATACTCTTGGACACTTAGAGTTTTCTTGGAGCACTTTGGCATTAGAGAAAGAAAGGAAAAATGTTGGCTTGTTGGGGCCTGACCCAGGTTCAATGTTAGTTATCCAAACAAATCCTACACTACTGGCCCTTTCGGTGTCAGCCTGCGGAGTGCAGACCGAAGTCTCACCCGAAGCAGTATGGGGGGATGTTGGAACCAAGTTTCCACACCCTGAGATGGTTGTGATGTCGGTTTATTCCTTCTATTCCTACCTTCGTGCATGTCACTTAGTTCTAGGGCTTTCCAGACTAGCCCTTTATTCCGTCCTTCAGTACCTCCGCAAAAAGGTACGATTAACCTTCACGCAGCCCTAACTTGTGGCTCACGTACTTTCGCGCTGTTAGGGGAATGTACCGTGCAGATTCCTGAACTAGTATAAGTGTCTTACTTATCTTATTAAACAATCACAGTTGGCACCGCATAAATAGATGTTCTTATTGGCGTTCACTTAACCAATGTAATTACATATATTTGCGCATCATATAAGCATTATAAATTAAATTCATACATAACATGTCAAGATGCATTAACAGGAAACAAAGACACAAAATTCATAGAATGCTTCTCTTTATTGATATCTTCAGATAATTACAGACTCTATCCACCCTGCGCACAGAGTTGCAAGGGGCCGTGCACTCAGCTGCGGACTTCCACCCTAGGACTCTACGTACTCAGCTGCAGAGCCTCTACCTATGCTATGACCTGAAACTTAGATGTCTTACTTCAAATCTATCACTATCTTAGCGACTATTGAACTAATTAGAGCTTACTTACTTAGCTCTTTTTATATAATCCCATGGTTTGCGGACCATGGTTAGATCTTTTACAACCGACTTTTCTTTACAAAAATAAGGGCGGACAACCCTTTATGACTTATGACAACTTCACGCTCCATGACCACAAAATGCAGAGACTTTACAATTTTATTACAAAATTTGACCCAAACATGGGCTTTTAGCCCCAAAACTGTACTTGGGGGATCCCGTTCCCAACAGGCCCCCAACACAAACATTGTGACTTGCCCTCGAGTCACTCGACAGGCACGGAGATCTTAGCGTGAAGACCTTCCAGCTCGACCCATATGACTGCAACCTCGACAGTGCACTGAGCTGCCGCCTGCTTCGCATCTTCTACCATCTACTCGGTCACTGCTCCTGAACTATCAGCTTGAAGCTTTTGCTGCATTACTTGCAGAGTCACAAGCTTTCCTTCAATAGAGCCTGTCATTGTGTAAGCATCATCTAGCGAGGGCTTTAGTCGTGCCTTCATCACTGCTTCCTTGTGAAGCACTGAATCCACATGTTCTTTCAGCTGCATGGCCTCTTGCAGCTTTTCTAGTCTTTGTGTCAGCACGACAGTTCACGCTATGCCCTTGACCGCATCATAGCACTGCTGTAGCTCGCGCGCTTCCATCTCTAGTCGCTATACGTTGGGGTCTTCTTGCAAGCTTGTCAGGACCTTAAATGACTACTCGAAAAGTTTCGTGCAGTCTGCTACTGCACTGTCCACCGTCGCTATTGCTTCCGTGACAATGGTTGCACAGTACTCCTTTATCTTTGCCGGAGTTGAAGGCTGGGCCTTCAATCGTAACTTGGTGATCTGCAGGTTCAACTCCAACTATACCCTCGCCATCTCAGTACAAGTGTTGCGCACCCCCGTATCTAGCTTGCAGATGCGCACCTCGACTGGCTCCTCCTCAGGAATGACCAACTTTGGGACCATTCGACATGCCTCCTCGATGACCTGCATAATGCACTTGTTCTGATTGGTCGCCTCGGTCACAATAGTGATGGGAGAGTCTCACTGTAGTGCCATCTGCTTATTGTTGATCCGATTTTCACTGATCACCTAGAGGGCACGATGCTCATGAGCCCTTAGTTATGCAATCACTCCATCTAGCAAGAGGTGGAGTGCTTCTCCCGGGAGTGCTGCCAGATTCAACCCTACTCCCTTTAGGGCACTAACAGTGGGCCTGTCAACTTCATCCTCCGTGGTCAGTGTCCCATCAGGCACCACCATTGCACTGGAGGCCTTCGTGCGCATCATCTCAGTAGCCTCAAAAGTGCTGATAGCAAGGCTGGTGGACACCGTGCCAGCCTAAGAAGCATGGGTCTGCAGCTCCTCTAAACCTATCTAGATAGCCCCTAAGGTTATCTGCTGCTACTTCTCAAACTATTGCAAGGCCTCCGCGGAGACATCCTGCACTATGTCACCGATGTCGTGCAGATCACCCTCTGTTAGCGTGGTAGGGTCCAATGATGTCTTAGTAGCCTTTGATTTCTTCCTGGACCTTACTTTCTCCTGCTCCCTTGGGCACTTGATGTGGGCGGACATCTCCTGAGGGTCTGCGCCGTGCTGTTCTGTCTGCTCATCTATCTCCTCCTCTGCCTCAGGTGAAGGTGACCTCACGCCTTTGTCAGAGCCCCGTTCTGTCCCACCTGTCTGCTTTGCTGTCTGCTGCGCGACATCATGCTCCGCCTGGGCCTTGTCAGTGGCCTCCTTCTTTCTCTTTTCGGCTAGTTGAGTCATCTTTAGCTTGGCCTCCTCCTTCTTTTTCTACGCGGTGGACTTGCTTCCTCCCATCGCCAAGTCTGTTGTAGCGCACCACTCTACCGGCCATTGATCAAGTACCGCATCAATGGCATCATCCATTGCCAGGTAAGGCAAGTCGTACCATTTCTGTGTAGGGTCCTTCCACGCCCTGATGGACACATGGTGGAAGTCTGCTTTAAACTCTGCATAGCCTTGCAGGTTGGCGTACTTCGTAGGAGACAATTGTAGTTTGCGATTGATGGCCATGCAGATGTTCATCTTTATCAAGATCCAGAAGATCTTGTTGTCCTTGACTCGTTGCGCATCCTTGGTCACCCACATCGAAGCGTACTTCACTGCTTCTGGGAGGTCTGGCATGACTGTAGGGAATTGTCTATCCTCTGACATCTCCCATGCTACCAACACAACTAACAACAAGAGCCATGCATAGTGGAACGTCTTACTGAGCTCTTGTGCTTTGTGATAGTTTGCTAGGAACTCTCCATGAAGGTAGTCCGACCAATTGAACTGGACTCCTTCTGTGCACTGGGCTACTAGCGTGACGACAAGCGCCGACACCTCATCAGCGCGGCACTTCCTCATCACTTTCCCTACTAAAATATGCGTAGCTACCTTTACAACAGGGTCACAGATGCTGGATATGGCATATCTGTGCGACTTATTCGCCAGTTTAAACTTTTCTTTCATGGATTCTACGAGGGCCTGTTCACCACTTTTTCCTCCAAATATCATGGCCAGATTCTCTCCTCTGTAAGGAAATTATGTTATCCTGTGAAACAATCTATCTATGATGGGTATTGGCTCCTCCAGCCACAGACACCCATCATGCACCAAGCATAGCAGCTGCTTGATGACCAATACTGTCATCGGGGTGCGGTTGTAGTGTGACACCCAAAGTAGGTTGAGAAACCCTGCCTTGTCTACTCCTTTGAGCCACCTCCATGGCTCAAATGCGGTCATTTCGGTGTTTGTATCGATGATGCGGTGCATCAACTACTCAGTCACCAAGTGTGGGAACTTCTCGTGATCGGCCAAGTCCCAGTCTTCAAGTTTCAATAGAGGAACCTGCCCCAAGCACGGTCCTTCGAAAACAATATCATCTGGTAGCAGGGGGGTTTGCAAGGGGGCCTTGCTCTCATCGATGTCTTTTGGCACCTTGGTCTTGCCCTTGCACGGAGGGACATACTCAAGCAATCGATTAATAGGGTCAGCACCCTGGGCTTCAGCCTCCTTCACTTCAACTCCCACATCCTCTTCATCCATCAGGATGTCTTCAATTTCTTCCTCCTCCGATTCCAAATTTATGGCTTTTCCCTTCTCCTGTGTGGTGGGCTTTGGTGGGTTTCTTTGTCACGATGCATGCACCAGTATTTTAGACTGCTTTCCCTTCTTATCCTTCGTGGTTTCCTTGGTTGGGGTCGGCTTTGGTCTTAGCGTCCTCGGTGATTTGGGGACTTTGGCTAGTACTTCGGCGACCTCTGGAGCAGCTACTTCTACCTCCATCTCCATTTCCGGCACCGAATCCTCTACTTCAGTATCTATAGCTTCTGTGGTGTCGAAATAATGCTTTCCAACAGTTCTCGCGATGTCTGTGGTAAGTTTGCAAATGCTGGAGTTGCTTTCAAAGCCTCGAAGAATTCACGGTTCATGTGTGCCTAAGAGCTCAACAACTCAATCCTTAAAATGCCAAGTGGTTTTCACTGGACATCCATATGTAATTTATATGGCATTTTGAATTCAAATCGATTGTTCCCCCAAATTCGGTTCATTAATGCTGGATTGGTGGCAAATTTTCAAAGATCTGAGCCATAAATTTTGTCTTAAATGTTAGCCGCCCACTCCATTTGGCCGCATTTCTACCGTCAAATCATGAACATTGACTTTAACGGTCACCTTCCAGCCGACCTGCGTGATTTTTCCCCGGGTAGTGCAGCCCCCTTCACACTATCGCGAACCCTGTGACACTTCCTTGCTTCGCACAATCCTCCAATCGCGTAGCTCCCCAACCCAAGCAGTGTAGTTTATAGTCCCGCGCCTCCTTTCAGCTTCCTGGAGTGCTAAGACTGTGCTACCTTCATCTAGTCACATGGCCACACTACCAGTGTATGGGTTCAAGCGACTGCCATTCACCTTTCTTGGGAAGGGTTCTCCATTCAATTTGACCAGCTGTACTGCTCCTCCATCGGTAGTCTCCTTAATGACATACTACCCTAACTAGTGCATCTTGAACTTCCCTGGAAATTTATCAAACTTGTTGTCATATAACAAAACCATGTCATTTACCTTAAAGGTGTGCAGCTTAATGTGCCTATCATGCCATGATTTTTCGCGCTGCTTTTGGACCTTTTGGTGAAATCCAGCTAGAAATCTCTCTTCCTCTAGTTCAGCCAGCTATGCAAGCCTCTCCTCCAGGGATCCGCGATCCATAATACTCGTGAGTGCCGCTATGCGTAGACTAGGCACAATATATTCCATAGTTATTACTAATTCAACACCATAGACAAGCCTAAAGGGTGTTTATCCAGTCAACTTCTTGCATGTCGTTCGATAAGCCCATAGCACTGCAAGTACGCGTAAGTGCCAATCACTTCGCTGAGTGTTGAAAACCTTGGTTAGTGCATTCTCCAGCACTTTATTGAATGCTTCCACCATCCCGTTAGCCTGTGGGTGATAAGGCGTGCTCTTCTGGTGATATACCTGAAATTCCTCTGTCAACATGCTGATTGTCTCATTCAGAAAGTGCGTACCACGATCACTCATCAAAATCTTCGGATAGCCAAATCGCATCAATAGATACTTAAAGAGGAACTTTTCAGCAGTCGTGCCTGTGTAATCCTTCATGGGCTATGCATCTGCCCATTGAGTCAAATACTCTATTGTGGTGATAATGTACCTCGCTCCTCTCTTTCCTTGGGGCTTAATGGGTCCCACAAAATCTATCACCCATTTCTCAAAGGGTTGTAATGCCATCTGTGGATTCAGAGTCATCTCATCCCTCCACGATGGCCTGCCAGTTCTTTGACACACATCACACGCCTTGCAGTACACTTTTCAGTCCTAATGGAGGGTTGGCCACCACAACCCTACGCGTATAATCTTCTGTGCGGTCGCTCTCCCTGCATAATGTCCTCCCATGACGATTGGTACATATCGTCACAATATCTCATCAGACCTCATTCTGTACAAATGCCCAACAATGACAGAAAAATATGCCGCGCGCACTAGTAACTCCTTCTTCTGCTGGACGATATATCCCTTCGAGGCAGTTCCTGTCGTCAGGAAGTGTATTATATCCTCAAAATGACCATTCATGATGCGCACTGTAAATAGCTATGCGTCAGGTAGTCCCTCCTCCAAATTAGTGGGCTCTTCCCTTGTTTCGATGCATGACAGATGGTTTGGTCCTACATTAGCCATCCAAGCTTCACAATAACTTCAAAATCATATTCCTGGAACAATAACAGCCACTTGTAGATTCTCCCCCCCAACAAAGGCTTATTGACTAGGTACTTCAGCGCGGAGTGGTCTGTATACATCTTAAAATGACCTCCCACCAAGTAGTGTCTAAACTTCTAGAGCACGTATACCATAGCTAACCCTTCGCACTCTGTGGTGGAATATTTCTTCTCCGCTTTGGATAACCTTCTGCTTGCAAACACGATAGGTTGGTCCAAGTCTCCTCCACTATACATGACGTGTCGACATGTACATGAAACTCCTTCCAATTCGGGAGGACTAAAATCGGCGCGGAGACCATCTTTTCTTTCAATACATCCAAGCTCTTCTTACAGTCCTTGTTCCAGCAGAATGTGAAACCCTTCTTCAATAACTTCTCCATAGGTGTGGTGATCTGGGCATAGCCTTTGATAAACTTTCTGTAATATCTTGTATGTCCTAGAGTAGCGCGTAACTGTTTCACACTCCTCGGCGCTTCCAAGTTTAGTATCACCACGATATTCGTGGGATCTACCATCAGTCCCTGCCTGCAAACCACATGACCCAACAGGGTCCCAAAAGGAACACAAAATGGGCACTTCTTCATATTCAGCGTGATCTAGTATCTTCGACAAGTATCTAGCATTAGGCATAAACTGGTGACGTGGCGTTTCACCAGCCCAAACATAGTCCAATCATCAAAGTATACCTCCAGGAACTTATGAATAAATTCCTTGAACACAACAACGACTATGCGCAAAAAAATCGCAGGCGCATTCTTCAGTCCAAACGACATTACGGTGTACTGAAAACACCCCCACTCAGTCGCGAAGGTCATCTTGCTCCTATTCTCCGGTGTGATTTTTATCTGATGGTACTCGGAGAACCCATCAGTGAAGGAATATTGTCCACCTACATTTTCCAACACTTCATCAATGAACAGAGTTGGGAAAGGATCATGTATGCAATCGTCATTCAGCTTTCTAAGATCCACGCATATCCTTATTTCATCCTTCTGCTTCTTCTCCTGTACCACCATTAGGCTTACCCAATCAAATTCTTCCACAGGCTCAATGTTGGCTGCCGCGAGCATCTTGTCTAGCTTTAAGCAGACCTTCTCCTTATACTTCGGATTGAGACGGTAAGGTATTTGCTTAATTGGCTTCGCGTCGAGCTTCAATGTGATCTTCATAACACCTAGGTCCCCAATTATCCATTTTAGATCCATAAAATTGGTAGGGAATAAATCCTGGTATTCGCGGAGAAATTCAACGACCTTATCTACCATCGCATCATCCTAGTAATCTCCAATCTTTGAGAATTTGGGCTCTGCCTCCGTGCCAATGTTTACTTGTTTCGTTTTTAGTGGCACAGTTATATCATGATTCTCGATTTGTGGTCCTTCAACCTTGCGGTGACCTTCTGTTTCAGGGATGTTAATCTTTCACGGATCCTCATCCTCTTCTTCCATGATTACGTTATAGCATTCCAGCACGTGACACAACTGAGTGGTCCAATCAGGACGAATCAGGTCCAAAAGATCCTGTGGTATCCTAAATATTGCTTCTTTCACCTCTTGTAGTGCCTCATCAATACAATCAAACCCGTCTTCAAAGTTGAATGTCATTATGAATCCCTCGTGCAAAATATCCCATTCACCTGTACCATGGCGAAGCTCTGTTTCTACGTACCAGTTCATTGGGATGATGTCTAGGGTGTGACAGAACAAGTGTACCCATTCAGGTTGGGGCTTATCTCCATAAGCTTGAGCCCATTTGACCAAGTGCATGCGTGGATCATCCTGCCCATCATACTTGTCTGTCATTCGTACCTTCAGCTTCCCAAAGCGTGTTCTCATCATCCTCCTACATTCATGCCAATCATCAAAGATTCCCTTATGTGTACCCCACCATCTTGCGGGCGTAGCGTGTAGTGCCTAGTCCAACGCCTAGAAGTGCTACTTTTCTGGTACCTCCCTTTCAAAGGCATCCAAAAAGATATCTACATCGTTCAGGCCATCATAAGTGGGCAGATTCCTTACCTCCGACGACACAAAATGCAGCCGAGTCATCATGTTGCAACTCAGTGTAGTTACTTCATGTGACCGGTTCTGCCAACACTCTAATTCTTCATTAGAGTCCAAGGTGTGAGAACTTTCACAATCCCATGTAATTCGCCCATCTGCTATTGGATTCACCCAATCTTGGTCTCGCGCTATTTTCTTGTAGATACAGTCTAGATCGTCGTCGCTCTCATAATCACGGATTGGTTTAGTGTAGTGCGATCCTTCAGCAGGATCTAGGGGTATTATTATGCGGAGTGATTTCTTCTCAAATATCATTTTTTGCTTCTTTAGGTTGATTACCCCATTCATATTAGTAGCCCAATCAATTCCAAGGAGCATAGGATAGGGGATGCTGTCATCCACAATTTCTATTACCTCAAAGTCAGCTAGCATGCTCGTGCCTCCAATATCTACAGTCACCCCTTGCAGCCACCCCATGGGGATGATCTTCTGCTGATTCTCCATCCTTAGTTGAATTGGAGACCACTGCAGCGTAGGTCTCCCCATCCATTCCCAAGTCTGCTTTGGTAGGACGTTCGCATCTGATCCCAGGTCCAAAATAACTTGATCCATTTCATACTCTCCTATCTGTGCGGTTAGCCTCATCTCTCGTCTCGAACTTGTTTTATGCTTACCAATATTTCGTTCTATGCATGGCTCACTCAGAGTGTTTCTGGTGCATCTGTTTATAAGCTCCTGTAGCCCCTTCACAACCTTGCTATCATGCAACAAATTCATGCAGGTCTCTAGGAAAGTTGTAAGCGTAGAAGGGTCCATCTCCTAATCAGGCTTATCCTTTCTCCCTGAGGTGGAGGCCCAAGCGAAGCTCTTCTTCACTTCCATGAATGTTTCATGTGCGCGCTGCAGATCGAATTCAGCCTCCTTTGCTGGAGCCTTACGAACCCATGTACTGTCTTCAGGCCGTTTCCCCTTGTCATTTCTTGTTGTGATTCCACTTCGGAGCACTATATTCATGTTCAGATCCTATTCACAAGGCTCAGACCTCATCATTTGTAGGTTATAAGTTGGCTAAGGTGGTAGTGCCCCTTTGTCACGTATCCTTTCTATTAGCATGGGACAGTCTTCCATTTCATGATCAAACAGAGTGCAATACTTGCACGACGGACGTGTTGGGTTAGTGAAATCACGGGCATAATGTCCTGGTCCTCTGCAATTGTAGTAGATTAGCTGTCCCTGACCTCTGCCAGGTCCCCCTCCGCCTCGGCCTCGTCCGCACCCCTAAAAGCCTGTCCATGCCATCCCCACCCTCTGGTCAGGGGGCCGCGTTTCTACTTGAATCGTATAGGTGGGATTTCTATCCATCATTAGCTCATAGCTTATGTAATTATGCTCATCATGCCCCACTGACCTGTAGAAGTTGTAGAATAGTTGTTGCGGTGTCTGTATAAACTTTTGCAGCAAATCACAGTTATCCGTGGCATGTTTTCGTGCTACTTGACATATAACACACTATAATGCAGGCCCGCGCTTGGTTCTGCCTAAGCTTCCGGCCTCAAAGGCATCAGTCCTCCTCCTGCAATATAGTTCGCAAAGACTGGGCAATGGTCTTTGTCATGCCCCTGACCCTTGCATTTCAGGCACCATACCTCTTCACGCACCTCTGGTCGAACTGTTCTGTCCTGCTTCAAACTTTGCATCTCAAGGAAAAGATTTTTCAACTGCGCATGGATCTGCTGAACCCCCATATTTGGATCTTGCATCGGTGTTTCATGCAGTCTCATTGCAATCTCCAAGGCCTCTTCCTGAGTTGTTATCTTTTGTTGTGACAACGCAACCCTTAAGTGTGGCAGGAGCGAAGCTACAAACCATTCGCGATGCTGTCCGTCTATTAATTTAATGTTAGCTTTACAGATCTTACACTTCAACTTCTGATCTAATTCCCAAGGTGTCTCGCCTAGTTGCATCGCAATTTCCTTGAACCCCACAATAGACTGTGCTTCAGATTTAGGCCTACTGAATTCTTTGTTCAATGTGGTTTGGATGTCTACTACTCTAGCATTTGGGTTATCATTAGATTACTTGATGTATTAGGCTAGCGCGTGATCCTGCAGAGCACTAACTAGTGTTGCCTTCTTCATGTGATCATCTGTAACACCCTGCACTTCCCATACAGCTTTCACGACGAACCAGAATTGGTTCGGGTGCTCCTTTCCCAAGCCTTTGAACAAAGGCAGATTTACTGAGTTTTCCATACTAAATTGTGGTGGAGGTGGAGGTGGTACAGGTTAAGTTGCTGGTGTTGGTGGTGAAGTTGGAGGCGATGTGGGTGGAGGTGGCAGTCGCGGGAATCCTTGTCTTATTAACTGAATAACACTTCACGGAGAAGCCTGCACTACTTCTTCTTCGTCACCTTGTGGAGGCGAAATTAATGGACTATATTCAGGACCCTTTCTCCCTTCGTTCCTGTAAGTTTTTCCGCTTCACGTAGCCCCGAACATCAAGTTCGCTGCATAACCCATTTTTCGCACAATAACATTTTAATCTAGGTATTCAAAGATTTCAAGTACTTACCTCGCGGACCTTTGAAAAATTTCCTCTCCGCCTCGCTGTAGCTGACTAAGGTATCGGCCGAGAATTTAGTTACAAATCCTCCTATGACGCGATCAAGCCAATGATTGACAACACGGGTGATCTTATCCTCTGATGCTTCCAATCTTTGTACTAGCTCTGAGGTCCAAACAATAGGACTGTCAAGTCTCCACCTTCCTTGGCTATCTGCTAGTTTCGCGATCCACTCGTATAGCTCAACCGGAAAGGAGCAGAAAAATATCTCATCGATCTCTGTATATAGGTACCTTTCTAGCCACTATTCCTTTGTTAGTTGCAAGTTTCTGTTTTCCTACACCGCGAATTCGTGGATATTCCTATCCAACCAGTCTCCCATTTGTTTCTTAGTTGGATTCTAGTGATACAACATCAAACATCTCTTATACAGATTCTGGTCCTGGCAACAGAACCATTTTTTGGCTTGTTGGGGCTTGACCCAGGTTCAATGTTAGTTAGCCAAACAAATCCCTACACTACTGGCCCTTTCGGCATCAGCTCACAGAGCGCGGACCGAAGTCTCACCCGAAGTAGTATGGGGGGATGCTGGAACCAAGTTTCCGCACCCTGAGATGGTCATGATGTCGGTTTATTCCTTCTATTCCTACCTTCGCGTAGGTCACTTAGTTCTCGGACTTGCTAGACTAACCCTCTGTTTTGCCCTTCAGTATCTCCACGAAAAGGTATAATTGACCTTCGTGCAGCCCTAACCTGTGGCTCACGTACTTTCGCGCTGCTATGGCAACGTACTGTGCAAATTCCAAAACTAGTCTAAGTGTTTACTTATCTTATTAAACAATCACAGTTAGCACCACGTAAATAGATGTTCTTACTGACGTTCACTTAACCAACATAATTACATATATTTGCGCATCATATAAGCATTATAAATGAAATTCATACATAACATATCAAGATGCATTAATAGGAAACAAAGACACAAAATTCATAGAATTCTTCTCTTTATTGATATCTTCAGATAATTACAGACTCTATCCACCCTGTGCACACAGCTGCAAGGGGTCGCACACTCAGTTGCGGACTTCCACCCTAGGCCTCTGCGCACTCAGCTGCAGAGCCTCTACCTACGCTACGACCCGAAAATTAGACTTCTTATTTCAAATCTATCACTATCTTAGCGACTATTGAACTAATTAGAGCTTACTTACTTAGCTCTTTTTATACAATCCCATGGTCCACGGACCATGGGTAGATATTTTACAAACAAATTTTCTTTACAAAAATAAGGGTAGACATCCCTTTATGACTTATGACACCTTCGCGCTCCGCGACCATAAAATGCAGATTCTTTACAATTTTATTACAAAATTTGACCCAAACATGGGCTTTTAGCCCCAAAACTATCCTTGGGGGATCCCATTCCCAACACAAAAGAAGGCAAGAGGAAGCAAAGATCAAGTAGGGAAAGGCAAGATCAAGCAGTTACAATAGGCTTCATTGCAGGTATGAACTTGCATGTGTATTTTCCTTGCTATATTTCACATGCATGGGATTGCATGTGGTTCTTTTCTACCATGGCATGGGTTTTGTGAGTCGTGACAGTATTTTCAGCCTAGCCTTGCCATTTCTTGATAGCTTTGATGAGATGGGTTCTCTCATGCGTTTTGTGGGGGATGGTCGGATTGGATTCGAAGTTGAGTGGGGTGGATCTCAGAATTGAAAAAAACATGGTGGTAGTGGTCCCTGAACTGGATTGAGGATGCATGAAGCCACTAGCCTAGTAACCCCTGAACTAGACTATGGGTTGTGGTAAAGCCAGATTGTGTGCCTCGGTGGGCCTAGGAATCCTTGCCGGTGAATGGCAGGATATACGGTAAAGCCAAGAAGTGGAATTTCTCTTCATTGGGCCTAGTGATTTCAGGATGGAATGCACAGTAAATTCTAGAGAGTATGTCTCAGTGTAGGGCCTGGTGATCCTTGGATCAGACTACGGATGCACGGTAAAGCCTAAGAGACTAGGAGGCACTCAAATTCCTCACAGTGTAGGCGGAGAACTCCGGTGGCATCCACATTGATTGGTGTTTTTGATGTGTTCTATGAGTCCCACATTCATGCTTGGAATATGGCATGGGGGTGATTGGCTGAAGAGAGACTTGGCTCAGCCAATCTATGGTCGGGTGGAACGTGGTAGTCCCATCATCGGTTGGTTCATTGCATTATTAATGAAAAATTCATTCCCTTGATTTTCATGCGCAAATGTACTGATGTATATATGGATTTTGATGGCTGATATGTGTGTTGTATTTATGTTCCTATTATGCTGTTTATATGCACATTTACCTCGGAGGGTGTTATAGAGTGGTATTAGAGCATGGTTCAAATGCTTGGACTGGATGGGCTCTATCATAGGTGAAATGAAGAACAAAGGTTAAATTTTAGACCTTTCTGTCATATCTATTATAACTTTTCTTCTATGGCATATTAGAAGTTGAAAATTTGTCCATATTGAAGGTAAATCCCACTAATAATGTGGTAAAAATTTCAGATATTGGTTCACAACACTTTAGGAATTATGATCTAAGGAAGATGACCTTCCTGCATGCACCTTTAAACAGGTCATGTTGGAATTTCTGAAATAACTCATCTTCTGTAGGCTTTCAGAAGCTGAAAATTTTTCCACATTGAGGGGACATACCACTGATTATGTGGTAGAAATTTCAGATATTGGGTCGCAATATTTTAGTAGAAATGAGTAGAGGGAGTCGAGCCTTCTGAATGCTTCTAAAATCAAGCCTCAAAAAGGTCACGTTGACATTTTTGCTATAACTTTTCTTTTGGGAACTCTCAAGAGCTGAAATGTTTTCCACAATGAGAAGAAATCCCACTAATATTGGGATAAAAATTTCAGACATTCATTCGCTATATTTTAGGTGATATGACCAATGGAAGTCGAGCTTTCTGGATACTCCTAGAATTGTGCACCAAATAGGATTGTGTTGGTATTTTGTTATAACTTTTCATCTATGAAATATTATAAGTTGAAACTTGAACCATAGTGAGGGATAATACCACTGATCATATGGTTCAGTTTCCATAACTTGTACTACTATAGTTTAGGATATATGCATTGAATCATTTGCTATATTAGTTTGCATGCAAAGTGTTTGATGAAATGCTTAAATGGTTCAATGATTAATTGCATACAAACTGTTTGATAAAATGCCCCAATGAGTATGTTGTTTGTGGTTGGGGATAGTATTGATGTTTAATAGTATTCTTGTAGTTGATATATGCTTACTTGTATGCAAATAGTTTGCTATATTAGTTTGCATGTAAAGTGTTTGAAGAAATGCTTACATGAAAATGTAATAATATAGTAGTTGTTTGAAGAAAAATGTAAAAGTATGGTAATTGTTTGAAGAAAGCATTATTTTTTTGGATGGGATAATATTGTAATATGATAATATGGATGTAGCTGATCTATGCCTATTTGCATGCAAAGAATTTGAAGAGTTGCATGTAGGGAATTTGAAAGGTTACATGCAAGGAATTTGAAAAGTTTCATGTAAGGAAATGGAAAAGTGGCATGTTTTTAGTTATTATGGTACAAGTGGAATAAGTGCAATGTTTTAGACTTAGTCTCATACAAATAAATGAGAAATAAAAATAATTTTTTTTTCAAGTATGTCTAAATTTAATAGAGCTTTGGAGATCCCATTTCCATAATTGGACATTGGAGATCTGACCATTATAGTATCTTCCTCCTTCTACCTTAGTGTGGACCATGGATAGTAAGGGGGTATGCTTATAGGTTGTTAGTATTGGTGAATGCTAATTTCAAATTAATAGACATGGTGTCTTGATTTTTCAAACATGTGACTAACTGTGTATGAATTATATGTCACTTACATGTTGATTTCATGATACCTACTTAGATCCTTGTATGTTAGGCTACATTTTTGAATATTTTGATTACATGTATCAGTCTTGTAGGTTAATTACAAGAATTGATCACTTATGTTCGACTACATGCATTTATGCGTAGGTGTAATTAATTTGGCATTGCTTATGCATACTGTTGGTTGCATGTGGCAATGTGTATGATGGAGTAATGGTTGTTGTTATGCATATATGGTTGTGGCTATGACTATGCATGTATCGTAGGTCAAACATGCCTTGTGAAGTCATTATATGCAATTTAGGTCATCATGGTGCTATTGGCATGCTAATGTGTTGAATGAGGTAAAGTAGGAGATACAGATCATCAAGTGAAGTTGCAACATTGGACCTCGAGGTGAGGACATGTTGTCATACAGGTTTATGTGTTTGGCATGCAGGTATGTAGGTTAAGGATTTTTATATGCATTAGGGTTATATACATTAGGTTATGTATATGCCTTTTGATGTTATGGTTACATTCATGATAGATAGTCAAGAATGATAGTAACCTGTAGTTGTATGCATTTCTATTGTTGTTTTATATTAGATAACCCGATGATTATGCTATATGTTGTTGATGAGCATGATATATATCTTATTGTTGTTATATGTTATTAACTTGATGATTAGGGTTATTTCATTGAGATATTAATGTTATAATTTGGATTGGTCATATGAGTGATGGTTACGTTTCTTTCCTTAAAGATGTTGATGTTATATGTATTGTGTTAACTTGGTTTGACCTATGCAGATGGTTATGGTTGCAATATTCAGGTATGAACCAGCATATTTGTGAGATGGTGTCATACTAATCTAGATTGACTTTTCATATGTGTGAATGATAATTGTGTATGAGTTTACGATGTGAACATGTTAGTTAGATATTGTTATGGATATCATGATCTTATGAGTGCTTGAGTTAACATGTTGTAAAGTTATATCTCGCTAACTAGATTGATTGTGCAGACAAGATCATCTCCCCTGAGATACATTAATGTATCGGTTGCTTATGTCATATATTTGGTGCTTGACTGTTGGTTATGTCATCTAGTTGATTTATTTAACATGGTATGAATGTTTGATGAATTGCATAATATGAGTATGTGTTCAAATGATCTTGTTTTAAGATGATTTTACTAAAATATATGTGCTAAGAGAGTTGATATGTACTTGAGTATAGTAGGTGATAGTTGCAGTATTATGACTAATGACTATGAGTTGACTATGGATTATGACATGATTGTTAGTCTTGGTAGCCTTTGATTTCAAATTAATAGATATGATTGTCTTGATATTTTGAACATGTGGTTGACATGTGTGATCAGTTATAGGGTAACATGCTTGGTATTAGCATGACAAGGTAATAGTTGATGTGTCTATATAACTAACAGTTGGGTGGTGTGACAACACATAATAAGCTTCGATTCCAACAAGGTAAAAAAGGTAAAAGAAAGGAATTGGGCAAGAATTCCTTTGGATATATTTAGAAACCCTAATTTCGAACGAATGAGTTCTTTGCACACAGGAAGTCTTCTTAACCTTGATTTTGTTTGACATTATGTGGATATTTGTTAGATTCATGAACATGCACTTGACAGGTATATTAGCTACTCTTTAGCTACAGGTGGATTTGTTAAAGGATTGGAGTCCCTTGAGAGATGGCGTAGATGTGTTCAGTTGCAAGCAGTGTGCTTGGCATAATTAGATGAGGTAATTAGTGTATTATTATGCTTAATTATACATTGAAAGTTATGTGTTTATGGTAGCATGATGCAAGGAGTTGCATGGCAAGATAGGTTGCCATGAAATCTTGAAGATGGCTCAGGTTGAGCTTTCCTTGGGAACCATGGGGATTGAGTCATGGTGTTAGTCTTGTGCTTTTGGTCTTTTGAGCTTGATTTGTGGTTTTGTTTATGTCTGGTGCAAGGCCTTGCCACTTTGTCGTAGTTTCAATCATTATGGGTTTTTGTGGTATTCTTCTTGGTTTTTTCTTGTCTTCTCTTTTATTGTTTTGAGCCTTTGGTATTGGATGGGAAAGAGGAAATTTGATGGAGCTCAGGGAGGGATATGTGGTACCCGAAAGGTAATGTAAGATTCAGATGAAACTTAGTGCATGAGTAAGTGCAGCGGAAGGTAAGGTTATGACAATTGGTTGGACTGGTTGGGTCCATTTGGTAAATGGACAATAGCAGTGCATACACAATAAATGTAACAAGAAAAGGTAAAGTAAATGGATCAGATGTGTCATATGCTTTGGATATGTTGGGAATTGTTGCTCTCAATGCCTGTGCATAAATAAGGAAGTTCTCTTAACTTAGACCTTATGTTATTTGGTAATTATTTTATGATCATGATTATGTTGAAGTTCATATATGTATACATATATGTATACATGTATGTATGTATGTCATTATCTGATAGGATCATGATTGTTTCATGCTAACATTTATATATGCAGGTGTGTATCTATGTATCTATGTTAGTGTCTGACAAGGTTGTCAGGGATCTTACGATGCAAGGAAGCCTTGCTAAGGGATGGAATGCCCGGGATGGGGGATCTTAGGGATCTTGCTCATACCTCAACACATCATACGGGTCATAGAATGCTCATGGAAATCAATGGACATTATTGGGTACTAGTGTCCCACAATGGCCCTGCTCCTGAAATGATTTACCAACATACTTCTACATGTTTCAATTCCTTTGCTGCTGCTACTAATTCTTGCAGTTGATTTCAACCACCCAACCGAGAATTTCATGCATTCCTGTACCAAGCACATAAATTCCATTAGATTTAAAATAAATTGAAATAAATTCACATCATACCTCATTGGTAGCTTGTCAATAAGGTACATTTGCAATCCTGTTCGCTTCCTATCACAACAAGTCAAACTAGCATATTTGACCAAATCAACATATGTAAAGATATCACATCGGGTTAGCTCAAGCACAACCATCACAGGTCAAAATCATAAATCAACCAAAATCATAGATCACATATAATCATCATATACCATAGTCATAAATCACATGCATAATAAAACTGAAATAAAATGTTGATACTTATCCTTTCATCAATCCTTAACTTCTACCTTTGTCTTTATTCCATACGCACTTCGGCTCGGTTTCTACCCCAAACAAACACCCAGTGCCTTCTCCTCAACCATGTGCATAGACACATAGTGTGCATCACACACATACAACCACACCTAACACACAACACCATGCAATACATGCACCTACACCTAACATACAATTCATACACCTTCTGCCAGTGTACAACACAATGCATCATCTATACCCGATGTGCAATACCACCCAATACATGTAACTACAATGAGTACGCACGCCACAATACCATGACTACATGATGCACATACATAATATTATATGCCCATAACACAACATTGAGAACATGCACACAATACCACACATACACCAGTACCATATGTACAACATGTACATAGTACCACCAATACACTGCACCACCTGCACAATGTGTGCACAGCATCACATGTACATGGCACCACCTGCACAACATGTACACAATGCCACATGTACACTACACCACTATACAATGCGTACACAATACCACATGCATGACATGTATGCGACACCACATGTACACATCGCCACATGCATGACATGTACATAGCACCACATGCACACAACGCCACTTGTACAATATGTACACAGCACCACATGCACACGACACCACTTGTACAATCATGCACACCACACCATATGTACATAGTAACAATGTACCACATGCATGCAACACCACTTGTACATAGCATTGCATTCTCGGCTTGTACATAGCATTATTTTTACATAGCACTGCATATCCAACATGCACAAAGCACCATATGCACACACGCCACATTTACGTCGTGAAGACACTACAATATGTATACAACACCCCATATACAATATTTGCACAACACTATTTGTACCATCCTGTACATAACATTGCATAAATAACATGTACACATGCTATGTATACACAAGACCACAAGTGCACACATCATAGATGCAACATGTACAACATATACAACATATGCATAATATTAGTACCACATCCAAAACAACACTATCCTTACCAAGAAACCTTCCTTCCCGTGTCTTATCCATGCTTACCCAAGCATGCCGCACACCACATTTTTTCACTTTTTTGATGTATCCTTCAACATTACCTATCATAACATAAACATAGGCATAATACAAGTTTACAATATCAAATCATATCCACATGATACTAACCTCATATATTTGTCATGACTACTCTTCCCAATTGATTCCTCGTATGACCAGGAACCTCTTCATGTTGTTATCCTGCATAAGCAATCATTCCTCCACAAGAATGATACCTGACAACCTTGTCAGAAACTAACATAGATACATAGATACACACCTGCATATATAAATGTTAGCATGAAACAATCATGATCCTATCAGATAATGACATACATACATACATGTATACATATATGAACTTCAACATAATCATGATCATAAAATAATTACCATATAACATAAGGTCTAAGTTAAGAGAACTTCCTTATTTATGCACAGGCATTGAGAGCAACAATTCCCAACATATCCAAAGCATATGACACATCTGATCCATTTACTTTACCTTTTCTTGTTACATTTATTGTGTATGCACTGCTATTGTCCATTTACCAAATGGACCCAACCAGTCCAGCCAATTGTCATAACCTTACCTTCTGCTGCACTTACTCATGCACTGAGTTTCATGTGTTGAGGTATGAGAAAGATCCCTAAGATCCCCCATCCCGGGCATTCCATCCCTTAGCAAGGCTTCCTTGCATCGTAAGATCCCTGACAACCTTGTCAGACACTAACATAGATACATAGATACACACCTGCATATATAAATGTTAGCATGAAACAATCATGATCATAAAATAATTACCAAATATTGTCATAGCATAGCATAGCATAGCATGTTATGACCGGTATGACCTTGGTTTTTGAGTCTTACGATGCAAGGAAGCCTTGCTAAGGGATGGAATGCCCGGGATGGGGGTGCCAGTGGAACTTGGAAGGTGAGTAACTGCATGGAAGGGGTGACCGGATTCTTGAGGGATTGTGTAGCAGAGAAGGAAAGGTCATAGATGGATTTGATTTCGTTATTAGCATTGCCATATGGAATTAGATGCACATTGGGAGTGCGCTGATGAGCCCCAAATTTGGTAACATTTTGGGCTCATTTGGCCTACTTACCCTTGCTCAACCCTTCATTTTTCATCACTTATGCATCATTTTTTAGTATATTTATGTTATTTGTACGAATGAAGGGCAGTCACTATTCCTAGGTGGCTAATACATGTTTATTTCAGGTTTTTTTGACATTAAATGGAGCAAAACCACGCAGATGAAGGCTAGGAGACAACCAAGATGGGATTGCGGTTTTGTAGGAAGGTTGTCCACAGCCTTGAATGGCCTTCCTCGTGATCTCCACCCCAACTCCGAGCTCCAACCACCACCGAGCTAGAAGGCAGCCAAACGAATTGAAAGGAAACATCAGATTACTCTTAGTTTGGGCAGCTAAACCCCACTAATTTAGGAGGCCAGCTTGGCCCTTGTAATGTATAAATGATGAGGCTGTAGCCTTCGATGGGGACTTTTGAAACTTTGTTGTTTATTCTGGACTACGAGCTGATAGCTCTATTTTGCTCTTTGTAAGCCATTTTTGGCATGTTATGAGATTTATGACTATTACCTTTTAATGAAAAGCAGGCAGATTCGAGTTCAGTTCTGAGTTCTTAGAGGAGCTATAGCTCTCAGGGTTGGGCCCAACCTGAGAGCAATAGGCCTCCTTTCTTTGTATTGTTACTTTTCTTTCAGCATTGTATTTCTTTTCCTTCACATGCATTTGGAAACACAGTTTGCTGAGTTGAACTTCTTGGTGTGATTAAGTAGGTTAGTTTTAGGAACAAAGTTGCTTTCAGTAGTTTAGATTAGAGTAAGGAGATTAGAGTGATCAGAGCTCCAAAAAAGGGTTGATTGCACACTCACTTCCACCTCTGTTTAGAGATTGGGATTGCAGCCCGTGCCACCCACCAAAAACACAGTTTTACATGTTCATGCAAGCTTTAACGTAATATTTCCGTTTGTAGAAGTGTCCATGCATTTAGATCTTGAGCAATAACTCTTTGTTTCAGCACCATGCACGATTTTCCCTTAAAAACGACATTGCTGTTCTTTGGTTTCTAATAAAACAGTTAGAGTAGGTTGATGACATTTCGGTTATACGCAAGACAGGGGTGATTTGTTTCATTTACACTGCGCAGCACCACTCCATCGTTTCCTTATCCTTCTAAGCCATGCCTAGGCCATCTAATTATCTCCCAATCAGATCATTTGCCTCCCAACTCTTCTATTATCCACGTTGTTTTATCTTTTCGGCCTTCCATTGCCTCTACCCTCCTCTAGACCAACTAGCTTTACACACCCCCTCTCCATCTCATCTCTCTGTCCATAAGCCATCACAAGCTCCCCTCCTACCTCCCTATCCACCCATACAGCTCATTCACTCATCCATCACCCAAAACTCCGATTGCAGAACATCCTGTAGAAATTACGGGACTTCCTGTAGAAATCATGAACTTCCTGTAGAACCCCCTGCTGACATCCTGTAGAAGCTTGCAAACACGGTTGCCAGGCATCTGAACTTTGTGAACTTCTGTGGAATGATGTTAGGGATCCCTTGGACCCTCTCAGAGTCCTCCTGACCTTTTCCAAGCCTTCCTCCCCTTGATCTACCCCTACACAGTCAAGACCCAGTAAGAAGCACAGTCATAATAACTCCAACAACTTGAGCAAAAATACAAAAACATGTTCTCTTCAGATGAAAGTAGGTTAGACACATGCATCTCATCTCAATAGAAGTAATGGCATCACTTTTAGAAGTTGCATTCCCACCATTGCATCATAAGGGTTAAGCTGGTAGAATTAGGGTTTATAGGGTTTCCATGTTTTGTTGGCTTTCAGTTCATTCTTGCAAAGTAGGTTAATTTCCTTTGAGATAGCTTTCGTTCATCACTTAAAAAGCTTCTTCTGAGAACATATAGAAGTTGGCTTGAGCCCTAGCGGACTTGTGCCAGCTGACCAAGTGACAGCTGCGACAAGAGCTAGTACTTGTGCATACAGCACCGTCGCTTCCAAGTTTGTTACGAACTACCGGGTTGATAAAATTAGAGAAGGAAGCTCCAGGAGTTGTAGCATTATTGCTACAATACTGGGGCTCACCATCTTTTTGGCGCCGTTGCCGGGAAAGCGTCAGAGTATTAGTAATTGTTGCTTTTCTTCTATTTTCCTACTCTCGCCTTCTGCCAAGTAGTTTATTTCATTTCCATTCTGCAAAAGTAGCATAGACATTTCCTGCTTTCATAGATTAACATTTCAATTCCGCAATTTCATTCTTGCAAGCATAGATTAGCATTTCAATTCTGCAAGCGTAGACTAGCATTTCCATTCCTGCAATTTCATTTGAGCAAAGTAGATTAGTTCTTTCCTGCTTTCATTTCAGTTCTGCATTTTCATTTCAGCAAGATAGTTAGTTGTAGATCAATCTGTTTCAGTTTTTGCAGGTACAAAAAAGAAAGAAAAAAAAACAAAAGCAATCAAAAGTCTTTCCATTTCATGCCTCGTAGGAATCGAGATAAAACAAGCAAATTCTTACCCAACACCCCCACTACATCACTGAGTCACCCTTCTCTCTTCTTCGGTGACAGTGATCCAGAAGAACCTATAGGTGAACCTCCTGAGATATACGAAGATCTTATAGCAGAAGAAGAGTTAGAAACCATTCCATCTGAAGCTATGGCTGACAATAGAGGAGAAGATGAGAGAATAGAAGGTGCCTTCCCCATCCAAGAGACCAATGGGGACATGAAAATGAAGAACATTAGCCCCTCCGCTTTACCTCACTTCCATGGACTGACTACTGAAGATCCTGATACCTTCCTGTTTGAGTCTGCTGTCCTTTGTCGAACCTATGACTATACTGAAGATGAGCAGAAGCTGAAACTCTTCCCTTCAAACCTTAAGGATGCAGCATTATGCTGGTTCATGGGCTTACCTGGGAACAATATCACCACTTGGGCTCAGATGCAGCAAGCTTTCAATACCAAGTACCGGGACTACTGTAGGTCCAGGGAAACCAAGGGAGAAATCTTCCGGATGACCATGGGAAATGATGAGTCCTTAGAGGATTATGAGGAAAGGTTCCAACTTAGCTATAAATGGGCCAGGTGCACACTTGACCCTGAATCCCTCAAGTTGGTCCTGCTCCGAGGAGTCCCTGAAGACCTCTTAGATACCCTTCACATGTTAGCTGCGGGAGATATTTACCAACTACCTTATGAGGACATAAAGACTGTGTTTAGAAACCACTCTAGGGCAGCCCGGAAGCGAGGTAGAGGAAACCTCCTCTCAGCTGGTATTCCTTTCTCCAAACATGAGTTTGCAAATCAATTAGAGGATCTCAAAAGTGAGGTGAGACAGACCATTGCCATGCAACTTGATACATTCAGGATCCAGCAGAAGAAGGAAGAAGCTGAGAGGGCCTTGGCTATCTTCTACCCTAGATGTACAAGGAGACACCCTAAGAACGAATGTCCATTACATTCGGTTGAGGTATGTTTCGTTTGTGAGGAGGACCATCCCACAAATCAATGTCCAACCTTACCTGGGCTTAAAGCCATGTATCAAGGGACAGAAGCCCCCACTGAACCTCTCTATTTCCTCAACCAAAGGAGGCCACAAGGACCTAGACCTTACCAGCAAGGGATGCAAGGGGCACCCCAAGCTTATTACAGCCCCAACCAATCTACTCCTATGCCTTCCTGGGGTCCCCCTGCTCATCCTTCCTGGTCTGTGCCTCCTCCATGGTCTTATCCACCTCAGTATCATACTCAACCCACTACTCATTCGTATCACTCACATGCCCAGCCACAGCCTCAGTGGAATGCACCTCAGTCGGGGTGGAGGCCCCAGTACAACACTCCTCCCGCCATTTTGCCTCCACCACCAGTTCAACCTCAACCATTACCTCCTGCTCCTCCAAGGCAACCTCAAATGCCTGCTCAACCGAACCCGAACCCCAACAACAGACAGGCCCAACAGGTATACACTGGGGAAACATCATGCCCTACCTATGTTGTGGAGATCCAGGAGATCAATCTGCGATCTGGAAAGACTCTTCCGGATCGCCAACCTCCTCCCCCAGAGGACGAGGAAGACAAACAGGAAAGTGAACCAAAGGCTATTCCACCCTTTCCTGAGAGACTAACAGCCACCACACAACCCAACCCAGAGGAGGATGAGCTTCTGGGAGAGCTCAAGCAGTTGTGTGTGAAAATACCACTTCTCCAAGCCATCAAGGATGTGCCAATATACAACAAACTGGTTAAGGAAAAGTGTTTCAGACACCCAGGCAGGTGAAAGAGGGATGCTTCAACCATCAATGTCATAGGACAATTGTCTGACCTCATGTTGGGACAAGTCATCTGCCCAAAGTATCTAGATCCTGGGAGTCCTGTAGTAGATGTCCACATCAATGGCACCATCATACCTCACACCTTGATTGATCTAGGGGCTGCCATTAATGTGATGACCAGGGATACCATGCTCAAACTCAACCTTCAGGGTTCCTTGAGGAAGACCTCGACAGTCCTACAACTAGCAGATCGCTCCACCGTGACTCCCGAAGGGATTGTGGAGGATGTCTTGGTCTCTGTTGACTCTTGGGAATACCCTGCAGATTTCTTGGTTCTGCAACCAAAGGCAAAGCTTACTGGATACCCTCTCATTTTGGGAAGGCCTTGGTTAGCCACTGCAGATGCCTACATAAGCTGTCGTGCAGGAAACATGACCATCAAAAATGGTCCTATGTCCAAGCAGCTAGTCCTATACCCTCCTGCCCAACCCTCATTAGAGCATGACTTACCACTTTGGTTGGAGGAAGGAGAAGAGGATGAGGTGTACTCAGCACCTTTGTGCACCCTAGACACCACTAGAAGAGACCCCCCAACCGAGGATGACTTGATTGAGACCTTGATCCAGAATCCACCTCCCAGTGCACTATCCTTAGAGAAATTGGTGGAGGATGCCCAAGCCAGCGCCCTAGTGGATCTTTGTGCGACCAACCCTGTCACTCCCAGAATAAAAAATGTGGAGTTCGGCCCTGAGAGAACGTTAAAGATCAGCTCCTCCCTATCTCCTTCCCAGGAAAAGGAGCTGTGTAGCCTGTTGGCCAGTCATCTAGATGCTTTTGCTTGGAGCTATAAGGAGATGAAAGGAGTCCATCCTTCGGTCTGTACTCATCACATATACATCAAAGAGGAATGTAAACCGGTTAGGCAACCCCAGAGGAGAATGAATCCAGCTCTTAAGGACATTGTCAAGGAAGAACTGCAAAAACTGTTGGATGCCGGATTCATCTACCCCATCTCGGATAGCGAATGGGTGTCCCCTCTGGTGTTGGTTCCCAAGAAAAATGGGAAGTGGAGAATCTGTGTGGACTACCGAGAACTGAACAAAGCTACCAAGAAAGACCATTTCCCTCTACCTTTCATAGATCAAGTGTTGGATGGGTTGGCAGGAAAGAAGTTTTTCTCTTTCCTAGATGGGTTCAGCGGGTACAACCAAATCCAAATCAGCCCGGAAGACCAAGATAAGACCACCTTCACTTGCCCTTGGGGTACCTTTGCCTACCGAGTTCTTCCCTTTGGTCTGTGCAATGCTCCTGCTACCTTCCAGAGAGCCGTCTTGAGCATCTTCTCGGAGCTGGTCCATGATGCAGTGGAAATCTATATGGATGACTTCACTCCCTATGGGTCCAACTTCCAGGAAGCATTGTCCAACCTGGGAAAAGTCCTAACCAAATGCATTGAGATGAACCTGTCCCTTAGTCCTGAAAAATGTGAATTCTTGATGACCGAAGGGACCGTGCTAGGCCATACCATTTCTTGCCAAGGGTTATAGGTGGATCCTAACAAAATTGCTCTCATCAAGAAGGATCCACCTCCCCAAAAGGTAAGGGATGTTCGGAGTTTCTTAGGATTAGCAGGGTATTACAGGAGATTCATTAAAGACTTCAGCAAGCTAGCCTCGCCATTGTTTGGCCTGTTGGCAAAAGATGTGGAGTTTAAATGGACTGACGATTGTTAGAGGGCTCTGAATGAATTAAAGGACAAGTTGGTGTCCGCCCCAATCTTGAGAGGTCCAAACTGGGCCCTACCTTTCCACATCCACATTGATGCCTCGAACAAAGCCATAGGGGCAGCCTTAGGACAAGTTGAACAAAAACTTCTGTATGCCATTTACTTTGTCAGCAAAAACTTATCCAAAGCAGAACTGAATTACACTGTAACTGAGAAAGAATTCTTGGCTGTGGTCCATGCACTGAACAAGTTCCGACATTATATCACGGGCTATCAAACATTTGTACATACTGATCATGCTGCAATTAGATATTTAATGAATAAACCAGATGTGAATGCTCGTATTATTAGATGGTTACTTTTGTTGCAGCAGTTTGATTTGACCATTGTTGACAAACCAGGTAATGAAAATGTTGTTGCTGACTTTTTATCTAGATTGGATTTATCTGCAGATGAGGATGGAACAGTAGATGACCAGATGCCCGATGAACATCTGTTTGCTATTTCAGTACTCTCTCCATGGTTTGCTGATATAGCAAACTACCTTGTTTCAGCACAGTTCCCTCCGCACCTATCTTCAAGAGAGAAGAGCAGAATCATCAGAAAAAGTGCCTCATTTACTTGGATCGGGGGCAACCTGTTCAAGCTTGGCCCTGATCAGATCTTAAGGCATTGTGTAAGGGAGGAGGAAGTTTTTGATATCCTCCTCACCTGTCACGATGGGCCTTGTGGAGGACATTTTGCAGCAAAGAGGACTGCCTTCAAAATCCTGCAGGCAGGCTACTATTGGCCCACACTTCATCAAGATGTCAGAAGGTATATCAGCCAATGTGACCGATGCCAAAGAATGGGGAAACCGACTCAAAGGGATGAGATGCCTCTCCAACCTCAAGTGACTCTTGAGCCATTTGAGAAGTGGGGTATGGACTTTGTGGGTCCAATCAACCCTCCTTCGAGGCAAAGGTCTTACATCATTGTGTGCACTGACTACCTGACAAAGTGGGCAGAAACTAAGGCAATCAAAGCAGCAACAGAAGAAAAGGTGGCTGAGTTCATAAGAGAAAACATCTTCTACAAATTTGGCTACCCAAGAGAGCTAGTCACCGATCAAGGAAGCCAGTTCACATCCAACCTAATTGAAGACCTACTAGCTCATCACAAAATCAAGCATAGGACTTCCACCCCCTATCATCCTCAGGCAAATGGGCAAGTGGAAGTCACTAATAGAGCATTGGAAGGGATTCTGACCAAGGTAGTGAGCAGCAGTAGGAAAGATTGGGCAGATCGCCTGGTTGAGGCCACATGGGCTTACAACACCACTTGGAAGACCACAACCGGCTTCACACCTTATGAGCTGGTCTATGGGAAGAGAGCTTTGCTGTCAATTGAATTTGAGTACAACACTTTGAAGTTGGCAGCTCAGCTGGACCTAGATCTCAGCCATGCCCAACAAGAAAGGTTATTGCAGCTGAATGGACTGGACGAGCACCGAATGCAGGCCCTCCTTCACTCAGAAGTGGTTCAACTTCAGAGAAAGGTGTGGCATGACCAACACCTCAATGACAAGCAATTCCAGCCAGGAGATTGGGCGCTGTTGTATGACTCCAGGCACAAAGATTTCAAGGGGAAGCTGAGAACCAGATGGCTGGGACCATATGCAGTGGAAAAATGTCATGACAATGGATCTGTTCTTATTCGGACCATTGATGAGGAGTCCATCCCCATGCTTGTCAATGGGCATCGACTGAAGATCTATAGGAAACCTCTCTCAAGACAAGAGTTCATCAAAACTGTGGAGAAATCAGTGATGGTCATAGAGAAGGGTTTTGCCTCTGCTTTGGGCATACCCTGAAAGATCTAAAAAAAAAAAGAAAAAAAGAAAAAAAGAAAAATAAAGATCCTTGGTTGAAAACCTTTCTGAGGCTCCCAAGGCAGGTGGTAGGGGTGAAAACCTCATTGAGGCGCCCCTATTGTCTTTAAAAAAAAAAAAAAAAAAAAAGATTTGAAAAAGATCCTTGAGAGAAAACCTCTCTGAGGCGCTTAAGGCAGATGGCAAGGGTGAAAACCTCATTGAGGCGCCCCTGCTATCTTTCAAAAAAGAAGAAAAAAGAAAAAAAAGAAAAAAACAATAAGCAAAAAAAAAAGAAAAAAAAAAAGACAGGGACAACAAGTTTATAATGTGGCAATGCATGCAGGTTGCAGGTATTCTATGAAGGAGAGGAGGTCTCTCAACTCGAAGTCAAGGATCCTTATCATGCTGCCAGGAGACCTCACCAGCACCTCCTCCAAAAACACTCATCTTCTCCAAGGTATGGGCACGATTTCATCACAGCTTAGTCTTCTACAGGAAGGTGCAGACTTTCTACAGGAAACTTCCTGTAGAAGTTCGGGACGGCCCAGAATTCATTATGTGAGGAGATCTAACGACCAAGGTTCGACATGGAGGCATGCAAGCTACTATTTCCTCCATCATACATTGCTGTCACCTTCTGCTACCACCCCAGTTGACATGCAATAAAAGTACCTGCACAATCAAAACAAATCAGTGAGTTATCAAGAGGAAGCGATTTTTTTTTTAAATAAAAAAGATGCTGAGATGCCATGCAATACCCATCCCAGCTATCCAAGGGCCCTGTGAGCGTGATCGTGATGCCACTGCCTTCATCGTTCAGCATGCACCCGAGGAGGAAAAACTGCTACAGGACATCCTGCAGGAGTCCCGTAGCAGTTAAGCCAACTAGAGTGTACACCATTCAAGCGCCTGCAACATGCAATGAAAACGCAGGCACATGCAGCCGAGTCATAAGCTTCATCGTTAGCGGCCTGTGAAGAGGAACCTCTGGGCCTGTGCAATCAAGCAGCAGCAAACAAATCTAGTCATCGTCGTCCAAGAGCCTGAAAAATCATGTCGCGGCCGCACAGGTAAGTGCCTCGCCCTTTCTTTCGTCGAATTACATGAATTTTACTTTGAAATGATTGCAAGTGTGAAGTGAATGGGTTGAGCGGTCGTATCGCCATTCGACTGGCCACGTCAACTAGTCAGATGGTCTAGTCGGATGTGTAGAATGGTGGCCGTGGAAAAGAACGGGTAGTGGACACGTGAGAACCGTCCAGTCGGGGAGAAGCGCGTTTTAACAGAAACGACGGCGGCGGATCTGCGGGGAATGATGCGACAGTCAGGGAACTTGCAGTAGAATGATTAAGTGACGTCGCCCAACGGTCCGGCAGGGACAGCTCACCCCCGCACCACGGATTCCGCCGGATTCAAATCTATCGGCTAGATCGCCACCCCACGCATTTATCATCAGCCGTTTGAAAGTCGAGTGAGCATCCGGATTCCTCTGAAGCTCGACACTCCAAGTCTTCGGCCGTTCGAACGTCTGTTAAGCAGCATAGAGAGCGCAGACCCACTGCTGTATCCTCCAGAATTCGTGCGTTGCTTCTACAGGAAATTGGGTTCCTCACGTCAAAAGGTGGCAGATTAAAAAGGTAAGCCTGAACCTTCCATGCAATTGGTTTCGAGGGTGGTAGAGTCGACGTTCTACAGTATGGTCGTAAAAAAATTGCAAGTATTGTCTGCCGTTTGCATGAATTGTCGTCCTACAGGATGTGAGTTATAATTAAGCCGTGTTAAGGCCCATCGGGAGATAAGTTTTCGTGAATTGTATGCGTGGCAGAGGCGTAATTCTACGCTCTGTCCCAGTAGGCCAATTTTCTTCCGCACTCGCCACCTCCAGCTAACGCAACAGTTTTTCACCATGCCGGGTGGGTTCATCAGAAGGGAACCAACCGACTCAACAAAGCTAAGAGAGAATCCTGAGGTGGTGGAGCTGTTCACGCAAGCGCAATGGATGTCGTTCTGCGACAAATTGCAGGGCTATGACGATGAGGTGGCAGAGGAGTTCTTGCAAGCTCTGAAGCCGAAATCCAAAACATTGGCCACCGTCAACTTCAGGGGTTTGAGTCTCAGACTCACCCCACAATTCATCAGCCGAGTTACTGAGCTCCCAATGGGATTACCATGGGATAAAGAAGAGAGGAAATTGGGCCAGAAGGCTAAGAAGGAATTCTTCCCCCCAGAGGAGGAATTCTCAGAAGATAAAAACGGGGTTCGTAGAACCAGCTTACTGCCACTTTGGAGTGAAGTTAGCCTCCAGATTATGAAGTACATCACCTGCGAAGGTCGGTTTAGCATTGTATATGGGTACCATTTTCGGTTACTCATGGAATTAAGGCATCAGATGGACCTACCTGTAGAAAACAAACTAAGTATCCCCTACTTTCTACTACAGTATATGATTGAATGTGCCACCAAGTTGAAAGAAGGCACACCAGACCAGGTAGCCCACCATGGACTCATTAAACTCCTCGTGGAGGATGCGCTCCACACATACAAGGTTCCTCTCTCATGGGAAGCCTTCAGAAATTTGACCAAGGATGGTGATATAAAGATGTTGACCGAAGAGCTCAGTTCATCCAGCAGTGAGGAGAAGGAGTCAGTGCCCGCAGGGAAGAAAGAAAAATGCCAGAAGACCACGACCACGGAGCAGAAGAAAGAGCAAAATAAGAAACAAGAGAAAAAGGGTGCCAAAGAGAAAGAGGACACACCCATATTAACACCCCGAGAGAGGAGATTACAAAGCAGGGTGGACAAGACTGAGCAGGTCCACATCAGCAAAGGCACCTCGACAGCAGCCTCGACCAAGTCAAAAAGTAAAACACCCTCAGCAAAGCAACCTAAAGTGGTGCCACCTGTTCCTACAGGAAAACCAAAACCGGCTTCTACAGGAAGCCCGAAATCAGCTGAAAAAGGACTTTCTACAGGAAGCCCTGAGAAAAGAAAACCAAGGGAAAAGAAAGCCGATGTTCTTGCAAGGGAGGCAGCAGCTGTGCTGGCCGCCCTCAGTACACCTCCTAAGCCCAAGGAAAAGAGAAAGAGGGAGGCCCCTCTATATTTTAAAGCTAGGAGAAGTGTGAGAATAAAGACGGGCAAGCCACAGCCTCCGTCCAACAGCCCAATCATTATAGATGATGCCCCTACTTTGCCCAAGGAGAGGTCCCCCTCAAAGATATCAGTCACCTATGAGAGGGGGAGCCCGAAGAAAACTACTTGGAAGGAAAGATTAGACCAATTGGCTTCAAAAGCCCGGCTACAGGATGCTGAAGCTGCTCTACAGGAAACCTTAGCCCGGCTTAAGGAAACAGAGAGAATGGAAGGGGAAGCACCCTCATCACCACCGAGGGAGGACGAAGTAGAGCCACCAAGAGAAGAAGAAAAAGAGCATATCCCGGAGCCTAGCCCTTAGCCAAGTCTGAGCTCATACTATAACTTCTTGGAAGCTGGCAAAATTATACCTCAGAAATTCACTGTGCCACTATTCTTTGCATTGGAGGAAGAGAGAGTACGTACACACACGTGGATGAAAATAGCCAAATCAAAAGGTGTGGCGGACATAGGTCCCTTGGAAGAGCAACTCAAGGAGGCCAGAAGTGAATTAGCCATGGCTAAACACGTGGCAAATTGCCAACGGGTGTTCCTACAAGAAGAAAACAAAAAACTTAGACTGCAGCTACAAGAGCTGAGGGGAGGAACAGGCACACCCTCAGGGGACAACACAGCAGAACAACAAGGCAAAAAGGAACTACAAACCGGTCTTGGGGAGCCAACCTTGCATCTACAGGAAGCAGAACAACAAGCACAAATTGAGGTGCAAGCTCTCAGACAACAGCTGCAGCAGAAAGAGGCACAATTGGCCTGCATGGCTAGTTGGGCCATGGATGCTATACAATGCAGACAGCCGGCCAAATCCTATGGCCTGTACCTGAAAGACCAATGGCTGCAATTTCAAATCAATACCTTGGCGCAAAGGGGTATCTCTCAGCTCCAAGACCCGCAACAATTCACTGAATTATGCAGTACCAGCTCATCAGAGGATAAGGCCAAATTAGCGGAGTTCTACCTCCATAATTTGGCCCTGCCTAATGTAATTTCATGGGATCCTAATACGGCCTTAGGAGATATGTAATTAATGGCATTTGCCTCATGGTTGAACCATGAGGACAAAAGAGCAGCAGAAGCCAAAGCGGTCATGAACCGAGAGCTGAATGAGCCATTGCTAATTAGAGCAGAACCAGGGGATCTAGTTGCACTAATCTCGGCACACCAACACTTGTCCACCGACCCTCAAGCTCCATTGAGATATATGGATCAGCAGGCCCAGGCCATAGCGCATTTTGAGGACATGGAGAGACTGTTAGGAGACAACTCTGTCCAAGCTTGCACCCGCCGATGGAATACATTGGCCCACAGTCTGAAAATCAGAGAGTATCATACCCCAACTCGGATGAGGGAAGCTCTAGTATGGGTGGCCCTCTATAAGAAATCCATGCAAAACCTCCAGGCCAGCTGGATTGGCCTCAAGCTAAGCCCACCACTGCTGCTAGGATTGATGGAAGGCAGCACAGAGAAAGATGATAATGAACAATGGGAAGAGGTGAACAGAAAGGCTGGGTTCCATATCAGCAAGGAGGACACTACTACAGAGGCTTGGGATGTAAGGGTGGCAGTAAAGGCAATGAAGGATGAGGAGCTGGATTAGTTGCTCAAGGATGAGCAAATATTTTAGCTGGGGGGTGATGATGAGCCCCAAATTTGGTAACATTTTGGGCTCATTTGGCCTACTTACCCTTGCTCAACCCTTCATTTTTCATCACTTATGCATCATTTTTTAGTATATTTATGTTATTTGTACGAATGAAGGGCAGTCACTAATCCTAGGTGGCTAATACATGTTTATTTCAGGTTTTTTTGACATTAAATGGAGCAAAACCACGCAGATGAAGGCTAGGAGACAGCCAAGATGGGATTGCGGTTTTGTAGGAAGGTTGTCCACAGCCTTGAATGGCCTTCCTCGTGATCTCCACCCCAACTCCGAGCTCCAACCACCACCGAGCTAGAAGGCAGCCAAACGAATTGAAAGGAAACAACAGATTACTCTTAGTTTGGGCAGCCAAACCCCACTAATTTAGGAGGCCAGCTTGGCCCTTGTAATGTATAAATGATGAGGCTGTAGCCTTCGATGGGGACTTTTGAAACTTTGTTGTTTATTCTGGACTACGAGCTGATAGCTCTGTTTTGCTCTTTGTAAGCCATTTTTGGCATGTTATGAGATTTATGACTATTACCTTTTAATGAAAAGCAGGCAGATTCGAGTTCAGTTCTGAGTTCTTAGAGGAGCTATAGCTCTCAGGGTTGGGCCCAACCTGAGAGCAATAGGCCTCCTTTCTTTGTATTGTTACTTTTCTTTCAGCATCGTATTTCCTTTCCTTCACATGCATTTGGAAACACAGTTTGCTGAGTTGAACTTCTTGGTGTGATTAAGTAAGTTAGTTTTAGGAACAAAGTTGCTTTCAGTAGTTTAGATTAGAGTAAGGAGATTAGGGTGATCAGAGCTCCAAAAAAGGGTTGATTGCACACCCACTTCCACCTCTGTTTAGAGATTGGGATTGCAGCCCGTGCCACCCACCAAAAACACAGTTTTACATGTTCATGCAAGCTTTAACGTAATATTTCCGTTTGTAGAAGTGTCCATGCATTTAGATCTCGAGCAATAACTCTTTGTTTCAACACCATGCACGATTTTCCCTTATAAACGACATTGCTGTTCTTTGGTTTCTAATAAAACAGATAGAGGAGGTTGATGACATTTCGGTTATACGCAAGACAGGGGTGATTTGTTTCATTTACACTGCACAACACCACTCCATCGTTTCCTTATCCTTCTAAGCCATGCCTAGGCCATCTACTTATCTCCCAGTTAGATCATTTGCCTCCCAACTCTTCTATTATCCACGTTGTTTTATCTTTTCGGCCTTCCATTGCCTCTACCCTCCTCTAGACCAACCAGCTTTACACACCCCCTCTCCATCTCATCTCTCTGTCCATAAGCCATCACAAGCTCCCCTCCTACCTCCCTATCCACCCATACAGCTCATTCACTCATCCATCACCCAAAACTCCGATTGCAGAACATCCTGTAGAAATTACGGGACTTCCTGTAGAAATCCTGAACTTCCTGTAGAACCCCCTGCAGACATCCTGTAGAAGCTTGCAAACACGGTTGCCAGGCATCTGAACTTTGTGAACTTCTGTGGAATGATGTTAGGGATCCCTTGGACCCTCTCAGAGTCCTCCTGACCTTTTCCAAGCCTTCCTCCCCTTGATCTACCCCTGCACAGTCAAGACCCAGTAAGAAGCACAGTCATAATAACTCCAACAACTTGAGCAAAAATACAAAAACATGTTCTCTTCAGATGAAAGTAGGTTAGACACATGCATCTCATCTCAATAGAAGTAATGGCATCACTTTTAGAAGTTGCATTCCCACCATTGCATCATAAGGGTTAAGCTGGTAGAATTAGGGTTTACTAGGGTTTCCATGTTTTGTTGGCTTTCAGTTCATTCTTGCAAAGTAGGTTAATTTACTTTGAGATAGCTTTCGTTCATCACTTAAAAATCTTCTTCTGAGAACATATAGAAGTTGGCTTGAGCCCTAGCGGACTTGTGCCAGCTGACCAAGTGACAGCTGCGACAAGAGCTAGTACTTGTGCATACAGCACCGTCGCTTCCAAGTTTGTTACGAACTACCGGGTTGATAAAATTAGAGAAGGAAGCTCCAGGAGTTGTAGCATTATTGCTACAATACTGGGGCTCACCATGTGCCCTGGAACAATGAGCCGGTAACTGTTCGCTGAGAGGACAAGTGGCGCTGGATTATAGCGCTGGACATTGGATGCAGATTTGACTTTGCAGTGGATTCTAGACTTCCTGGGAAGGAGGTGGATCCTAGTATTACTTTGATAGTTGCAGATTCATATTATTTTATTTTATGGTTGAGAAAATGTACATATGTGTATATGTATATGTGGTTACTGTAAATACCGTAATGAGCTATGTTATAAAGCTCCAGTATGCGTTATGTTGTCATGTTTTCATGATGTTTTGATTTTGAGTAGATCTTTCAATGTAAATACTACAACGAATAAGCTATGTTATAAAGCTCCAATATGCGGTATGTTGTCATGTTTTCATGATGTTTTGATTTTGAGTATATCTTTCAGTGTAAATACTGCAACGAGCTGTGTTATAAAGCTCCATGTGCAGTATGTTTTGTTTTCAACAGTCATGTGTTGGCATTATGATTCTGGTTTGGCTCTATGGTACAAGTGTTGTACTTGATGGCAACTCATTCAAGTGGCAAACTTCTGTTCAGGCTCTTAAAATGATGGAATATAAGAGGTTCACAGGTGCATTGTTCAAAAGGTGCGGACCCGCAGGTTCGCCGTCCAGGGAGTGCGGACATACCCGCAGGTTATCCGTTCATAAGGTGCGGTCCTCCAGTTCACTCACTCCAATGCAAAGAAGCGTGCTCTCGTGGGGTTTCTTATGTTTGGCCCGTGGTATTTAGCCCGTCGAATCATGATCCTATGGTTTTGGCCCGTGGTATATGATTTAAATTGTTGAACCCCGGTTTGGATCCCTTGTATTGGTGTTTGATGGTTTTGTCCCATGGTGTGAATAAGGGATTGATTATAAAAAGGGGAAAGAGATCACTTGACGAATCACTTGTGAACTTTGAATATCTTAAGATCTGAAATTTTGGGTGTTTTTACAAAGCTAGATCTAAATCAAGGAGAAAACTTAAGGCGAACCTATTGACAAGTCATGATCTCTCGGGCGCATGATCAGATCTGTGGATCTGACTGACTGTGGCACATTGGAGGACTGTTAATTTGGCCCTAATCAGAGGTTCGCAGGCGATCCACTGCTTAGGTACGCAGTGCAGGAGAAGACGAAGTGCGGGGGTACGCAGCGAAACGGAAGGCACAGTGCGAGGTATGCAGCGCAGAAGAAAGCATAGCGCGGAGATATGTAGAGGCACAGAAGGAACAGTGCAGAGGCTCGCGGTCAGATGGACAGCGCAGTGCGTATCTGAGTTGAGGTACGCAGTTTAGGAGAAGGGGAAGGTGCGGTGGTACGCAGAACAGTAGAAGGATACAGTGCGGATCTGCGCAGTTCAGGCATAGAAACATTGCGGATATCCGCAGGTTTATATCGGTGAAGTTGCGGACCTGTCTTGAAACATTTGTTAGCTATCTTTTATCTATTGCTGCAGAGTTCTGGGTTTAGATTTCTGGTATTAATTTTCTGTTTACAGCATTCTGAGAAGTTGGGTGATTCATTGGTTGATTGTATAAGGAGATTGAGTGATTTGCATGTGATTGATGATTATTTGATCTTCTTGGATCCAGTCTGAAAATTAATGAAATGTGGTCCTTAAAGAAGAGCTAAGGGGGTTGTAGCTCCCTTCTAGGAGAGACTGGAAAACGAGAGAGAGTTGTAGCTCTCTGCAGGTTGCAGCCTGCGTACTAGTAAAGGACTGCACCAGTACAAAATCCTTGTAAAAGAAGTTTCTAATTGAAAGAAGATAGAGACATATTGCAGCAGGTGGTTTTCACCCACATTGGGTTTTCACCTTATATCTGGTGTTCTTTGGTGTGCTTTACTTGTTCTTGTTCATTTTTATATGGCACTAACATACAAATTAATTAAAGTATAAATTTGGAAGGCATATTGAAAAGAATTTGATAATACTGATTCACCCCCCCTCTCAGTATTATTTCCAACAATTGGTATCAGAGCAGGTTCTTCAGAAGAAGCTTGATCGCTTGAAGAAAGATCTTGCATCATGAGCAACTACGAGAGGGAAGCATCAATCAGGCCACCGATTTTTGATGGGACAAACTTCGTTTATTGGAAGGTAAGAGTTACTGCCTATCTTCAATCTCTTGGTACAGAAGTCTGGGATATCATAGATACAGGGTATACTTTCCCTTCTGCAACTCCTACAGATCCGGCTGAGAAGAAGAAATATGAAACAAATGCAAAGGCAATTAATACTCTATTAGGATGCCTATCTCAATTAGAATTTGTTAAGGTAATGCAGTTTAAATCCGCAAAAGAGATATGGAACAAGATTGTTCTGAGCTATGAAGGAGATGATCAGGTAAAACGAGCAAAACTTCAAACCCTCAGAATTCAGTATGAAAATCTCAGGATGTATAATGATGAAAGTGTGGCTAACTATTTTCTTCGTGTAGATGAGATTGTTAATTGTATGAAAAATTTGGGTGAAGAAATAAAAGAGGCAGTTGTGGTTGAAAAAGTTCTAAGATCTCTGTCCCCTAGGTTTGAATCTAAAGTTTCTGCAATAGAAGAAAAGGAGAATCTACAAAGCCTTAAAATGTAATAGCTGCACGGAATTCTAACCGCTTATGAAATGAGGAAAGGAGGTCCATCAGACAGGAGAGAAGCTGCCTTCAAGGCTTCAGGCAAAGGAGAGTGCTATGAGTCATGACACGTGTCAGAGGAGGGAGAAGAATCAAATTTTGTCAGAAATCTTCAATGGGGTACTGGTCGTTTCCGAGGTAAGTTACCTTTCAAATGCTTTGCTTGTGGAAGAGTCGGTCACTATGCTGCCAAATGTCCTCACAAGGATAAGATCGACAAAGGGAAAGAACCTGTTAGATGGAACAAGAAACCGAATGCAACTAAGAAAAGTTACTACACTCATGAAGACAGTGATGGTCTATCAAATAGTGACGAAGATGAACGAGGTAATGATTATAAACTTTTAATGGCTTTTGAAGATGATGATTACATGGATGCTATAGATGTGGATGATTTTTATGAAGAGATTTCTAGACTCAAGACATGTTTAGAAGAAAAGAATGTGATCATTGATACTCTGCAATTTCAACTTGATGAAAAAGAAAAATCTATTGAGAAGTTAGAATGTGAAATTATTGGCCTTAGAAAAGAAATTGAGAAAACAAAGGTTCTTAATCTTAAGTTTGTTAAAGGATCTAAAACTCTGGATGAGATTATCAATGTACAGCGTTCTCCACTAATTAAGACAGGTTTGGGTTATAATGGAGAAACATCTCAAGCATCCACCTCAAAGAGTTATATTGATGCAGAAATGAGGAATGAGCAAAAGCCAAATGGAGATCATCAGGTAAAGCATGGACGAATTACAGCAAGAACAAACAGAGACTACCAGGGGCAATCCATCTTAAGGGTGAACAAAAGCTACAACCAGCCACAGGTAAAAACTTCTCAATTTGCTTCAGGAATGGATGACAATAGAAATTACAATCATTTGGCTGGTAGATTTGATAATCGCAGAAGTTTCTTCAATGGCCAATGTTTCTCTTGCCATAACTTTGGTCACAAAGCAGCTCAATGTGTTGCCTATAAGACAATCATGACTAGAGAAGCTCAAAAACAAAGAAGTATGACCGGGATTATGAAAAGGACCTATAACAATTTTTCGGCCCTTGAAAATGAAATTGAATGTTCTATTTGTAATAACTTTGGTCATGAAGATTCTGAATGCAGGAGCAGGTTTTGGCAGAAAAAGGAACAAGCCTCAAGCACCCGAACATGGAGAATAAAGGAACCACAACCAGAAAGATGTGGGATAGCTTTTTATGCAGAAGGACAGGAAAATCTATGGTACATCGACAATGGATGTTCGAAGCATATGACAGGTGATAAAGAAAAACTTGAATCATATACTGCTTTATAAAAGGGTAAGAAAGTTTCTTTTGGAAATGATACCCCTGCAGCCATAAAAGGGAAAGGCACTGCTCACTTGAAAGAAAAGGTCAAAGCTGGAAATTTTTTGTATGTTGATGGCTTGAAGCATAATCTACTGAGTGTCAGTCAGATGTGCGATCAAGGAACCGAGGTAATATTTCGATCAAATGGATGCAGCATTCGTGATCTTGATACATGAAAAACAGTGATCAAAGGCAGAAGAACTCCAAATAATCTATACATATTTGAAGAAGGACAACAACAATGCTATTTGAGCAAAGATGATGAACATTGGTTATGGCACCGGAGGTTGGGGCATCTAAGCTTTTCACAAATAAGGAAAGCTGCAAATACTAGGCAGTTCGTGGTCTTCCAGATATCAAAATTCCAGACAACACCATATGCAAATCATGTCAGTTTGGTAAGCAAACCAGAACTAACTTCCTTGAGAAGGAAGGATCAGCCAGCAGGCCTCTTGAACTAGTCCATATAGATGTATGTGGTCCATTTAGGACAAGGTCACCTCGAGGAGAAGAATACTTTATATTATTCATTGACGACTTCTCCAGGATGGTTTGGTTGGGACTTATGAAACACAAGGACAAAGCATTCGAAAAATTCAAATCTTTTAAAGCCTTGGCTGAAAATGAATCAGATCACAAAATTAAGTGCCTCAGGTCCGACAAAGGTGGGGAGTTTACCTCAAATGAATTTTTTGATTTCTGTGAAGAAAATGGAATAAGAAGGGAATTCTCTAAAGCTAGGACTCCTCAGCAAAATGGAGTGGTGGAAAGGATGAACATAATGGTCCAACAAATGGCTCGTGCTATGCTTGATGAATCTGGGACTCCTGCAACCTTCTGCGGTGAAGCGACATTTGCTGCAGTTGTTATCCTCAACAAAACAAATGTTCGAGTGAACAACACTCAAACTCCTCATGAGCTTTGGTATGGTGAGACTCCTTCGGTAAAACATTTCAAAATTTTTGGGAGCAAATGCTATATCAAGAACACTGATGAACAGCTTGGCAAACTTGAACCTAGAGCAGATGAAGGCATTCTCCTTGGTTATTCTCCCCACAACAAAGCATATAAGTGTTACAATAAAAGACTTGGAAGAATTGTTGACAACATTGATGTAGTGGTTGATGAAAAAGGATACATCACTAGGCAAGTAAATCATGAAAATATCGAAGAGGATGAAGACTACTCTCCAAATCAAACAAATGATGAAGAAGAACCTCAAGAGGCACCTGAGGAGAAAATAAGGATAGAAGAAAAGACTCCATCCAGGTATGTTCAAAAAAATCATCCAGAATCTTAGATTTTGGGGCAAAAAGAAGTAGGTGTACAAACAAGAAGAACAATTGCAGAAGCCTCAAGCTATTTGGCATTGCTCTCCTCCACTGAACCAAAAAATGTAAGAGAGGCATGCAAAGATGAATGCTGGGTCAAAGCGATGGATGAAAAACTTGAGCAGATCGAAAAGAACAACACTTGGGAGTTGGTTCCTAGACCAAAAGATAAGAATGTCATAGGGACAAAATGGATCTTCAAAAATAAGTTGAATGAAAATGGAGAAGTAATTAGAAACAAGGCCAGACTTGTGTGTAAAGGGTATGCTCAACAAGAAGGAATAGACTTCGAAGAAACTTTTTCTCCCGTTGCTAGACTTGAGGCCATCCGAATGTTCCTTGCTCTCTCAAGTTTTCAGAAGTTCAAAGTCTTTCAAATGGACGTGAAATCAGCCTTTCTGAATGGGGACTTAGAAGAAGAAGTGTACATTGAGCAACCAGATGGGTTCATCCTTGGGAATGATCCAAATCTTGTATGCAGACTAAAGAAGGCTCTCTATGTTCTTAAACAGGCTCCAAGGGCTTGGTACTACCATTTAGAGAAATATCTTCATCAACAAGGTTTTTCAAAGGGATCAGTAGATAGCAATATTTACATAAAAATTGAAAATGACAAATTACTAATACTTGTTGTGTATGTAGATGATATTATCTTTGGCAGCAATGAAGAAGCTATGAGTTAAAGCTTTGCCTTGGTGATGCAGAAAGAATTCGAAATGTCTTTGCTTGGAGAACTGACATATTTTCTTGGATTGCAAATCCAACAAAATGAAGGCGGGATCTTTTTGTCTCAAACCAAGTATCTCAAGCAGATTTTGAAGAAGTATGGCATGGAAGATGCAAAGCCAGTATGTACCCCCATGGTCACAGGATGTAGCCTCAGTGCAAGTGATGAATCAGCAGCAATGCACCAACCAAACTATAGATCTATGATTGGAAGTCTACTTTATTTAACAGGTACCCGACCAGACATCATGCATGCAGTGGGAATAGTTGGAAGATTTCAGGCAAATCCAAAGGAAACTCATCTTCAGGCAGTGAAGAGAATTTTCAAGTACCTTCAAGGAACTCAAAACTATGGCTTATGGTATCCTAGAGATACAGATCTCACACTTCATGCTTATACAGATGCAGATTGGGCTGGAAGCATGGATGACAGGAAGAACACAAGTGGTGGTGCATTCTTTATGGTTTCCAGATTAGTATCTTGGTTCAACAAGAAACAAAGTTCGATTGCTTTATCTACAGCTGAAGCGAAATATGTGGCTACTGCATCTCGTTGCACTCAACTCCTTTGGATGATGCAGACCTTGCAGGATTTTCAAATCACTTGCACTCCACCCATTTCCATCTTATGTGATAATACAAGTGCAATCAGGATTTCAAAGAATCCTGTCATGCATTCAAAGACCAAGCATATCCCGATCAAGTATCACTTTCTCAGGGAACAAGTGCTTGAACAAAAGGTCAAGTTGGAGTATGTTCCTTCTAAGGAACAAGTTGCTGATATACTCACCAAACCATTGCCTAGAGAGACCTTTGAATACCTCAGGCAAAAGCTGGGGGTTGTTGATGTATCATCTTGTTGTTGAATCTCATTTGTTGGTTGTACGCATGTTGGGTTGCGGATTGGTCGAAGATAGAATGGCATAGGTTCAGGGGGAGCATATAATGCATTGTTGGCATTATGGTAGAAGATCTTGGAGGAAGTACAGAAGAAGATCATGGATGATGATCTAAATATTGCTGCAATATGTCTCTATCTCTTTCTCTTATGGTGTATGGTGGATTATGGTTTGTAGAGCATGTTCTCAGGGGGAGCATAACCCTTTGCCCTTGATGTCAAAGGGGGAGAATGACGATGAGGATCTTGATCCTCATTGAGGTTGCCATCAAGTCCAAAGGGGGAGATTGTTGGCATTATGATTCTGGTTTGGCTCTATGGTACAGGTGTTGTACTTGATGGCAACTCACTCAAGTGGCAAAATTCTATTCAGGCTCTTAAAATGATGGAATATAAGAGGTTCGCAGGTGCATCGTTCAAAAGGTGCGGACCCGCAGGTTCGCCGTCCAGGGAGTGCGGATATACCTGCAGGTTATCCGTTCATAAGGTGCGGTTCCCTAGTTCACTCACTCCAATGCAAAGAAGCATGCTGTCGTGGGGTTTCTTATGTCTGGCCCGTGGTATTTAGCTCGTCGATTCATGATCCTATGGTTTTGTCTCGTGGTATATGATCTAAATTGTTGAACCCCGGTTTGGATCCCTTGTATTGGTGTTTGATGGTTTTGTCCCATGGTGTGAATAAGGGATTGACTATAAAAAGGGGAAAAAGATCACTTGACGAATCACTTGTGAAATTTGAATATCTTAAGATCTGAAATTTTGGGTGTTTTTACAAAGCTAGATCTAAATCAAGGAGAAAACTTAAGGCGAACCTATTGACAAGTCGTGATCTCTCGGGCGCATGATCAAATCTGTGGATTTGACTGACTGTGGCACATTGGAGGACTGTTAATTTGGCCCTAATCAGAGGTTCGCATGCGATCCACTGCTTAGGTGCGGAGGTATGCAGTGCAGGAGAAGATGAAGTGCGGGGGTACGCAGCGAAACAGAAGGCGCAGTGCGAGGTACGCAGCGCAGAAGAAAGCATAGCGCGGAGATACGCAGAGGCACAAAAGGAACAGTGCAGAGGCTCGCGGTCAGACGGACAACGCAGTGCGTATCTGAGTTGAGGTACACAGTTCAGGAGAAGGGGAAGGTGCGGTGGTACGCAGAACAGCAGAAGGATACAGTGCAGATCTGCGCAGTTCAGGCATAGAAACACTGCAGATATCCGCAGGTTTATATCGGTGAAGTTGCGGACCTGTCTTGAAACATTTGTTGGCTGTCTTTTATCTATTGCTGCAGAGTTCTGGGTTTAGATTTCTGGTATTACTTTTCTGTTTACAGCATTCTGAGAAGTTGGGTGATTCATTGGTTGATTGTATAAGGAGATTGAATGATTTGCATGTGCTTGATGATTATTTGATCTTCTTGGATCCAGTTTGAAAATTAATGAAACGTGGTCCTTAAAGAAGAGCTAAGGGGGTTGTAGCTCCCTTCCAAGAGAGACTGGAAAACGAGAGAGAGTTGTAGCTCTCTGCAGGTTGCAGCCTGCGTACTGGTAAAGGACTGCACCAGCACAAAATCCTTGTAAAAGAAGTTTCTAATTGAAAGAAGATAGAGACATATTGCAGCAGGTGGTTTTCACCCACATTAGGTTTCCACCTTATATCTGGTGTTCTTTGGTGTGCTTTACTTGTTCTTGTTCATTTTTATATGGCACTAACATACAAATTAATTAAAGTATAAATTTGGAAGGCATATTGAAAAGAATTTGATAATACTGATTCACCCCCCCCTCTCATCATTATTTCCAACATCATGTTGGTTATAGGTGTCATTGAACACCGAGGATGGTGTTCCCCCAAGGGGTAGGGTTGTATAACAGCCCTGGTGAAAATTCCATGTAAAAATATATAAATACCACGAATGATGGGACACATATTCCAAGCTAACTGGTGGGCAAAACATCCTAGGGGGTGTTCATTTGGTTGTTTATGGCTAAGGAAATTGGCAAAGACATTAAAGAGGAAAAAAGGCATTTTTGGCACATTTATTTATGAAAACAATGGAAATTGGGAGAAAGGGAAGGTGAAAGGTTACAAGTTGCATGTGAGGAGGAAATTGAAGGAAAATAATGGAAAATGAAGAAAATAGAGGCCTCATTAATAAAAAGGCTTCCAAGGATCAGTGTGCAAGACTTGTTCAGTTCAGTTTTGGAGCTCTCTCATTATTATCTCTCTCTCTCATACTCTTGTACACTTAGAGTTTTCTTGGAGCACTTTGGCATTGGAGTAAGAAAGGCAAAAGAAGGTAAGAGGAAGCAAAGATCAAGTAGGGAAAGGCAAGATCAAGCAGCTACAACAGGCTTCATTGCAGGTATCAACTTGCATGTGTATTTTCCTTGCTAGATTTCACTTGCATGGGATTGCACATGGTTATTTTCTACCATGGCATGGGTTTTGGTAGGTGTGATAGTATTTTCAGCCTAGCCTTGCCATTTCTTGATAGCTTTGATGAGATGGGTTCTTTCATGCGTTTTGTGGGGGATGGCCGGATTGGATTCGACGCTGAGTGGGGTGGATCTCCGAATTGACAAACACATGGTGGTAGTGGTCCCTAAACCAGACTAAGGATGTACGAAGCCACTGGCCTAGTAACCCCTGAACTAGATTGTGGGTTGTAGTAAAGCCAGATTGTGTGCCTCGGTAGGCCTAGGAATCCTTGCCAGTGAATGGTGGGATATATGGTAAATCCAAAAGGTGGATTTTCTCTCTGTTGGGCCTAGTGATTCCGAGATGGAATGCACAGTAAAGCCTGGAGAGTATGTCTTGGTGTTGGGCCTAGTGATCCTTGGTCCAGACTGCGGATGCACGGTAAAGCCTGAGAGACTAGGAGGCACTCAAATTCCTCACAGTGTAGGTGGAGAACTCTGGTGGCATCCACATTGATTGGTGTTTTTGATGTGTTCTATGAGTCCCACATTCATGCTTGGAATATGGCACAAGGGTGATTGGCTAAAGAGAGACTTGGCTCAGCCAATCTATGGTAGGGTGGAACATGGTAGTCCCATCACCAGTTGGTTCATTACATTATTAATGATAAATTCATTCCCTTAATTTTCATGTGCAAATGTACTGATGTATATATGGATTTTGATGGCTGATATGTGTATTGTATTTATGTTCCTATTATGTTGTTTATATGCACATTTACCCCGGAGGGTGTTACATCAATGTTACAGTTAACTCTGAAAGGTGACAAGGAAGAAGCTTTTATTCGAAAATGTAGATGAAAGATATCAAATCACGTCGAGCTGTTTTAAACATAAATACCATTAAAACTCATTAAATATACACTAAGATCTTTTTATCATGGCCGTTAATATTCATTTATGCCATTACATAGCAAACATGTAAGGAGAAACTTTAAGGTGATGAGTTTAAAGTGCAAAATGCCGATTATGCGATTGCAATAAAGATTATCACAATATCACAAATCACAATATTACATTTTCGATTATGCGTTATTTCAGAGTTATTTAGAATTTTGCGAGATGCGATGTGAGTGACGTACCTTTTATCATTTAAAGAGAATTTGCTTGAATGAAAATTTATTACATAAAGTGACCTTTTACTATGCGTCAGACTTAACCAAAGTTTAAAACATTTATTGTATACTTCTATTGGGGCCAGATCATATCACGTTTCACAAAATTTTCATAGTTCACAAGATTGGCCTTTGAGTACGAGCCGCGATGCGATGAGTTTTGGCTTGTTATGTCGCAATATCGCAATTCACATATTCCAAAGGTTTTGTTAGTTGTGCTTTTTGTGAATGTCGATATGCGATTGCGATAGGCACTTTATTCTACAAGAAATACTTTAAGCCTTATTTTTAAATGGAAAGTTTAATGACACCATAAGTTTATTATGGTGATCCCTTCTTATCGCAATTCACAAATCCTGGTTTGTTAATTAAAATTCAAAAAGAAATCCTGGTTTGTTTTGGCTTGATACCTTATATTATTTAGAAATTTATTCCTAAAAATTCAAAAAGAAAGTGCTTAAGTGTTAAGTTTTTGTGGAGGATTTTTTATAAAGGGTCCCCATTTATCAATAGAATATTAACTATTAAATCAATAAATGGGGGGTTGTTGAATAGTACAACAGGATCCTGTAACATGGATACTACAGATGAGCAATAATTCGATCTCCATAATGTGAAAAACACACAAAAGGTATGCATTGCAACTTTATATTTCAAACCAAATCAGTTTGTATGGTATTGATGACTTTGCTCTTGTAAACAAATTGTCACTTGGGCAATTTTTACGGAAGAAATGATAGCACATTATGAGGATACAAAAAGAAACACCTTTTTTAGCCAACTGATAAATCTCAAACAAAAGGGTTCAGTGATGGAGCACATTGAGGACTTCCAAAAATTGAATATAAGGGTAAAAGATATTCCAGAGAAGCATAGAATTGATGTGCTCATAGGGACTTTAACGGATACCATCCAACATGAGGTTTGCCTTTGGAAACCTGATTCATTGGAGAAGGCATTCAGGTTGGCAAGAAAAATGGAAAGCTAAATTATGGGAACAAGGAAGCTTACCACTCACAATTATAAATATGGAAGTGTTGTTTCCCCTAGCCTTCCACAACCTACAAGGTTGACACCACAACAATTGGAAGGAAAAAGAGCAAAAGGGCTTTGTTACAGTTGTGATAGCAAATACACTAAAGGTCATAAGTGTGTTGAGAAGAAATTATTTTACATAGATTGTGAAGAGGAGGAAGAAAAGGAACAAGAAACATCAAAATAAGAGAATATACACCAGGAACAAACCTTAGAGAAAGAAGAAATGAATCCAACCATATCTTGTAATGCATTGGCCGAAATTACCACTCCTCAAACTATCAAGATAGAAGGACATATCAAGAAGAAAAAGGTAATAGTGTTGATTGATTTGGGCAGTACCCATAATTTTACTCATTTTAAGATAGCCAAGGAATTGAATTGATTCCTATATCCAACACCAGTGTGTCATGTGATGGTTGCAAGTGGAGGAACCATAAATTTCTCTGGAAAGTGCCATAATATCAAGATATCCATGGGAGAATATGTATTGAATAGCCCAATGATTTCCATTCCAATGGGTGGTGCTGATGTTGTACTAGCAGTCCAATGGCTACAATCTTTGGGTACGATAAATTTTAATTTTCAAGAACTTTTCATGATTTTTTTTAATTAATTAATTAATTAATTTTTATTTATTTATTTTTTTTCAGAAGGAAAGGAAGTTGAATTAAGGGGTATCGCAGGGAAACCAAGAAAGATAATTAGCTCTAACGGAATGAAAAAGCTTCTAAAGAAAGAACAACGAGGCGTTAAATGGTTGATGTAAGTTCTTTTTCAGGATCACAAACATCATTTCATCTTTAGAAAATTTTTGGAAGGTCATAGTAATCATTTATCTACTTGGATTTGTCTTCTTATTCCCAAATCTAGATTTTCGGAACTCCTTTGTGGCAACTAGCAGTAAATTTCTGCTAATTTTTAGAGCATGCTAACGAGCTTCAATCAAGTTGATTCCACTTGTATTAGATAAAAAAAACATTCTATTTCATAACAAAATTTACCCCATTTCATTTTCACATCATTAGGTTAGGCATTTTATAAATTTACTAGCTCACTAGTTCTCGAATTTCTAGATTTTCGACGAGTAATTTTCTGCTACTTTTTAGCATGGGTTAACAGAGGTCTTTTTGAGTGATTCCACTTGGAATGGGGACCTAAGACATCCTAGTCAATAATTTTTTTTTTCCCATCCAATTTTGATTTAATTTTCTTGGTCATTCGATGAATTATAATTTTGTATAGTAAATCTATAACATCCTGTAGTAAAACAGGGGATCCTGTAGGAGAACAAGGGGATCCTGTAGAAGAACTGTTACACAACATTTTGTCACTGTCCCTGTAATTCCTGTTCCTTGATCCTAGAGGACCTATATAGTGAACCCCGCATGCTTTGCCTTCATGGAGAAACTCCCATTATGTCTCTCTTCATGAGCAGATCATTTCCCTTTTGCACCATTTCCCTTGAAACTTCTGTTTTGCCCAATTTACAAGACCGGTGCTAATGACCTTTGTCTCCCCCACGTCGATGTGCGAAGATTAGCACTATTACCCACACCAATTGGTGTGACTGATCTGTGTTCCAGTCGCACCGATCCTGTTATGGAAAGTTTTTTAAATTAGAGCTGAAGCTTCCATCTCTAGAAGCTCCATAATGTAAGTCTGGTAAGTGGTTTGGCCGGATGGGGTCGAGGATGACAGTTTGGGCTCCTTTCCCCTATAATGATGGAACTACCTCAAGGTATAAGTCCTTCTCCCATGAGAAGAGGATCCATCTCCCATCCATATTTCCTATATAAACCTCCCTTCTTCCCAAGCACAGACTAGTGTGAAAATCAGAATTAGAGTTTTCGCTGAGTGTGAATATACTACTTTAGACAAGCAAGATATTACTAGTTGTAGCCATCTGGTTGTGTAAGGGAGAAGTGTGTTTGGTTTGGAGTGAAGCCTAAAGGGAAAAGTCTTTAAACTATTGTTGTTTGAAGCCATCATGAAGTGCTAGCAGAAGTGTGTGGGAACCTGGTCTTGTCAGAGGAATACTGTGACATCAAGACGAATGGTTGTAATGTATCTTTGAATATTAATATATGCAACTATCAATTGATTTACTACATGTTTTGTAATATTACATATTCATGCTTTAATGCTTCTTGACTCATTAAGTAGGTTGAATTGCAATTTGTCTATTATTATGTTTGTGTGTTGTTGTTATTTACTTGTTTCAGGAGCTTGAAGAAGGAAGTGAGAGACTGCTGGAGCGAGCAAGCGAGGACATCATCAAGTAGGATAAGTGACCAAGAGGTAGGCCCTCTTGATTGGTTCTAACCTAAGGAAATCTTCCATAGAATGTATATGTTGGGGCTAGACCCATTATCGGGCTAGAGGAATTCGTTCGTGTCCACACTTATAATTTTACTTCACAACAAATTGGTGACTTCGCTGGGGAGACCCCATCCTTTTGTTTGTTTTGGAATTCATGATTTCGTGAGAAATTTTCTAGTTTCATGTTTTCCCTTTTGTTTTGTTGCTTTTCTCCTGCTTACTGGCCTAATTCTAAAATCCATAGTAGCAGATCTGGTCCCTGCTTTGATTTTTTTTTTTTTAAATTTTTCCTTAGTTTCCTTGGATAGCGTGTTTAATCGGCTGACAGTCACACCGATCAACACGAATTGCAGAGGAACAGTCGCGCAAACCCGCCTCTGGCACTTGTTGTCAGTTATGTAGTCGTGCCAATGCTTGTAAGTGAAGATTAGGGCTAGACCCCAATCTTGGCCAGTGTATTCTGCTCTTGTGTTTTTGACCCTGTGAGCCTTTTGATTGTTTTATCCCTGATTAGAAAGCTACTTTGCGTTTGGTTTTTCTTGCTTGTAGGCTTGCCATCTTGCTGTTTGATTGATTGAGCCATTGAGTGGCCAATGACACTAGGAAATCTAGTTAGTTTACGACTTTGTCCTCTTTTTGCACAAGTTTGAAAAAGTTTTGTTTACTAGTTTGAACATCTTTTTCTAGCACAGATTACATTGTCGGTCTTGTGTTTGGTAAAGTCGGTGTTTCATTGATTTGAATGAACTTCTCTTTTTATGTTTTCATCTGCTTGAAGGGCTCATAGTCTCGGAAACTTTTTCATTGAAGGATTTTATGCGAAAAGTTTGTTTCGTTGTTTCATGAGAAAGTGTGAAATTCTAGCTTGTTGCATCATTATGGTTCACATCTCTTAAAAACTAGAATTGCATCAACATTTGAAAGGGAAGAGAATTTTTTTCATTTCGAAAGGACTAATAGATAATTTCTTGTCAAGAAATTAGGAATTGGAATGCATTTTTCATTAGTTTATTTTTTTGAAAAAGTGAAGTAGTGAAAGATAATTTCATTTTCAGTTGCTTGATTGTTTGCATTTGATTGAGTAGTTTCTACCCTCTCTACTGTAGCCATTTCATCGAATTGAAAGGGTCTTATCCCATTTAGTTGCATTTTAGGTTTTTCAAGTAGCACCGCTAAGACCTGAAAGCTGAAACTTAACACAAGATCAACTCTAAAATGAATTCAATTAATCTAAGGCACATTTGACATTAATGATCACATCTAGAAGGTCTAGGCTAGAGACATGTTCCGGCATCAATAAACCTAGCAACTGTCGTTAGCTTCGGCATTAGACAGTGCTAGCATGGATTTGTGCTCCCCGTACCATCACGTATATAACAGGAGACCCCACTAGGCTGCAATCCTTTTATCCTTAGGAAGCTGAGCCGGCCGCCTTGCGAACGTGATACACTGAACACAACATTCGGGGATATAGCTTGCTCATACTTCTTGGTTCGCGAGGAGGTATTCTGCAGTTCACGATTGCCTGGTAATCCTATTTACCTAGATCATCCAGAGTAGTCATTTGATATTTTTGACTCATTAAACTTAAAAGATCATCCGAGTGCTTGTCCTTTCGAGCTCGTTTCCAATCGAAAGCGATAGAGTCATCTTTGTTTCTTTCTCGACTCTTAAAAAATGAAAGAACATCAGTCATTTATGCGTCTTAAATAATTGATTGCCCACAATCCAAAACATCCTGTTAGATTTTTGACCAAATCATGAGTTCCCTTAAAAGGACATTTTAAAGCCTTGAAGTTATTTGTTCTGTCGACTAAGACAAGGTCATCGTGGCTGAACCATCTGGTTCACCCATTTCCTCTTCCTCTCCTTCGTCTGAAATATTGTCCGAGGAGCCACTTCCTGAGTTATCAAAGCCATTTGAGGACCAAAATGTTGAACTCGCGATTGTTTTGAGTATTCAACCATTATCATCTCATCCTCTGCCTACTTTCGATTCAGGGTCATCTGCTAATCTTGACCCGGAATCTCCGGATAATCCGTTCGAACTCCAGAGAACTCGCCGACCACTGACGGTCAGCTTGGACTGGTTATCTATCCTTCGAACCCTCTGTTTGACGCTGTTGAGATATCACCATAGTGCCCTTATAGTCCGTATGATCAACCGGGTGTTCCTTTGGAACTATCCCCCAGTACACGTTCGACTGTTCGTCATCGTTTGTTTTCAGACATGGAACCCAAAGGCGATGCTCTAGTCACCTCTCCCGATGAGTTCAAAGTCTCAACTCCACACATTGTTGAGGGGGAAGAATTGTAGTTGCAGTTCCCTCTCGAGGGTTTCCCTTATTCAGAAGGTATTCCCTCCAGCTTGCCACATGACTATGTGTCTTTAGGGCACTTAGTTTCAGGCACACCTAGTGCCTCATCACTCTACCATGATTCTGTTTGGGCGTCAGGCGTTAGGCCTACGTCAGGTCCGTTCGTCACAAACTCGACTTCCCAACTAGTTGTTACTACAGTCCTGGTGCAACCCACCATCCTGAACACTCTTGTATCATCAATACCAGTTACGTGTCAGTCTCAACCAACAGTTTCAAATATTGTCTCTGCAAGTTCTTCTGTCCCATTAGTCAATGGCTGGATTGTGCCACCGCCTAGGGGGCAGAACCTGAATGTCTCTATAGTTTCAGGAGTCACTAATGTGAGCGGCTCACAAGCTCACATGATTGGTATAAAACAACCCTCCTCTTATTTACAACCTTGTTGACCCTACTAGATCAAGAAATGTCCAGTACCAACAGGTTCAGAATCCTGGTGGTCCATTTGGATCAGGAAATGTTCAGTATTAGCAGCCCTATGGGGCTCAGGTCCAATACCAAAATCATCATGTTCCATATGGTTCTTAAGGATTGGTTAATCAACCTTACACCATCCCATCTGGGCAGTACATCCAACCTCGCTACGACCAGATTCAGTTTGGTAATTTCTCGGTCAATGTTCAAGTACCCTTGTAACAACAAGGACAACTTTTGCAGCAACCAGGGTAGACTTTGTTACCGCAAGGGAAACCTTTGTTGCAACAAGGGCTTTTTGTGCAACAGCAAGGGCAGATCATCCCGTAGCAAGGTCACCTGCAACAACCACAAGGTCAGTCCTTTCAACAGTTGCAGCAGACCACACAAAAACAAATTCAATTTCTCTACATACCTTTCAACCCATACCCTCGCAGCGCGAACCTCTACAAACCCAGGGACAAATTTTACAACCACAAGGTCAGCAAAACCAACCTGGGCAGCAGCAATCCTTGTATACCTATAAACAAGGGCAACCCTTGCAGGGACAGGTTCGAGGTCAAGTCATGCAGCAGCAGGTGCAAAATCCTCTTGTCCATGGCCAATAGGTTCAGAATCTTGCCGGCCAAGGGCACCAAGTACAAAATGCCTACGTCCAAGAGAAACAAGGGTATCAACCTTATGCCCAAGGGCTGCGGGTACAAAACCTTCTTGTTCAGGGACAACAGCCCCAACAACTCTATGTTCCATGACAATAGATCCCATACCCACATGTCCAAGGTCAATAGGCTAGGCAATCTTTTAACCCATACGTTGCCTATCAGCAACCTGTGCATGCACAGTTTCAAGGTATTCAAGGTCCGAATCCTCCCTTTGGTCAAGGTATTCTGCAATGGGGGCAGCCTTAGATGCCATATGGCCAAAATCCTCCACTGTGGGGTCAAAATCCTTACCAGTAGGGATGGGCTCCTTATGGGCCCGCCTATCGACCTCCCATGCCTTTTAACACTCAATTACCTTTCTTAGCTACACTTGAGTTACTGGATGTATCGCGTCTTACAAATGGTCTGATTCTTCATTCGCTGTACTAGCCTCTGATGCTGTCCAAGATACCAAGTGATTGCCCAAAGTTCGAAGGAAATGCTAAAGAATATCCTTAGGCCCATGTGATGACATATCACCTTTGGTGATCGTCGAACTCATACGTGGACGATTCCATTCATCTTCGACTTTTCCGAAGAACTCTCATGGGTGTCGCAACAAAATGGTACATCGAGCTACCTCAAAGTACCTTTCATGACTTAAATTCGTTACCCATGGCCTTTCTCACACATTTTCTGCTGCCTATTCGTTATGAAATGAGCACCTATATGCTCACATCACTTAAGCAAGACACTACGACACACATCTCTGATCATATCCATGAATGGATACGTAGACATCGATTGATCAAGTTCGAGATAGCTGATTAGTTGCTCATCGAATGGTTTACCAAATTGTTCATAGCCCCAATTGTTCGCGATATAGCCATGGGTGGATGCATCACTGAAGAGAAAGCCATCACTCGTGCCCGGTACTTGGACTTGGTCTACTCTCCGTCTGGAACCTTATACGAATTATTACCCAATGCTCTGTGGCCATCATCTGATCCCGCGACATCAAAGTCACCCGCTGTTCCTCCCGTTGATGGAGTTATTGGTTCAGTATCCCAGGCCCTTGCCAAAACTTCTTCCAAACAGAAGTCAGTCTCGAATACTGCTCCCAACAATTCATCTCAAAACCCTCCAGGCCCTGGTAAAACCTCAGAGGTCCACGCTGTCCAGTATACCGCAGTGGACAAATCCTAAAAAGGAAAAAAGAAAGGAAAAGGCAAAGCTAAAGTCAATGCCCCGAAACAGGGTCCTCCCAAATCATCTGCTGGTGAATCCTCGCAATGGAAACCCAAGTATCCCTGTCTCATCTGTGAGGAGGATCACTATACTAAGGATTGTCCACGATGATCCGAAGTTAGTCGTTTTCTCAAAGCGACCCCTGCTGCCCTCAACAAGCCTTTCCCATATTAGCAAACTCAGATGGTAAACCAACCTCGATCTGCTTCCTCTGGATCTCAAGTGTTCATGATGAGCACGCCCATTAATGTGGCTACCCGATCGAAGGATTATCAAACTCCAGCTCCCACAGTAGGGAAAGAAAAAGAATCTTTGCCTTCTTCTTCTACCCCAAGTTCTGGCCCTCTGCAAATCGAGCTCCCTAAACCTGATTCCGCTACATGGCCACCCTCTTGAAGTGTGCTACAGAAATCCTCGTATAATCCCAATGCCTGAGCCGCTCAGCATTATAATATTGTTGAAGATTTGGCTCAGGCGCCATCAGCTATGTTGGCTCTTGAGGTACCCCAAAGCTGCCCATCACAGCGAAAATCTTTGCTGTTAGCTATTGAGGGCATTGATCCCACCGATTCTAATTTGATCTGATTCGATTTAGAGAACCATGTTCCGAGACTCCCTCATCAGATTGCCTTTCTTATTCAGGTAATCATTAATGAAAAAACCATCCACCACACTATCATCGATGAAGGTGCTTCTACCTGCATCATGTCAATTGCATGATGGAAGGCTATTGGTTCCTGCACTGAACTAGTCTCCGAACACATTGGAAGCTTTCGATGGGCATGATTTGCAACCCTTCAGTGCCTTACCAAACCTTTCCATCACCCTGGAAGGCAAGACAGTGCAAGTCGAAGTAGAGATTGTTGAATCCAATCTCAATTATAGTCTTTTACTCGGCCGAAGTTGGACTCATGCCATGCATGCCGTGGCCTCCTCTATGTTTGGTGTGATCTATTTTCCCCATCAAGGGAGGATTGTCACTGTTGATCATCTGTCTTTCTTTGCCTCTTCCTCGTTTGATGGCGACGTTTCGTATGTCAAGCACTCTCATACTCCCTTTGAGAGTGTGGGGGCAGGTCTCTTCAAAGATTCTGCCTTAATGGGGATTTTCCACTCCCACCTCCTCATGTTGCCTCCGTCAACATGATCTGGGTCAGATCTAATCCTTGGGTCATACCTATGCCAGATTTGGTTGATGCTTGGGGCGACGTCATGCCGCTTAGTCCCGCCGAAGCCAACTACGTGGAAATTGTTTCAGCTGTGAACTCTGCATCCTTTGATTCTCATATCTCGAAGACCTCTTTCGATATGTATTCTCAATCCCCCTGGCTTGGTGCTTTTGAATCATATGATCCCTTAGCCGAGACCTTCCTTGTTGATGAAGGTATCATGGAAATCATATGATCCAGGTGGCTCTAGGGACACACACAGGACAAAGAGGGCTTATGGAGGCTCAAAAATCAAAGGGATCAGAATGATTTTGAACTAGGACTAGAGCATAGATCTCGTCGTCTTGATCGCGGTAGTGCAAACGGTTTGTCAATCCGAGCTCGTATGAGCGAGAACGAGCTAGTCAAAGTTCTGGTCAAAGTTGGGCTGTGGGCTAGGTTTAAGTGTCCTACAATTTGACCGACCCTGGGGCATGAAACCTAGCTCCCAAAAAGCCGTCAAAATTGTGGCCTCATTAATTTGCCCAATATCCCTTATTTTCTAAAAATTTGGAAAACCACCCCTATTTCTAATAAAAAAAAAAAAAAAAAATATATATATATATATATATATATATATATATATATATATATATATATATTATGGTGGCGGGCCACCACCCCCGCCATCCCCAAAACTCTATAAAAAAAATAAATTAATTAAAGGTCGATGGGCCATGACCCCCACCCGCCTAACCACAACACACCTTTCAAATTATCAAAGGTTGGGTTGGCGGCCATGACCCCGCCACACCCTTATCCTATGTGCTAACATTGAACATAATATTGGGGTGGGCATGGGCCACATCTGGTGGACCCGACCCACACCCTCGAAACCCTCCACTCTATATGACCATATGCCATGAATGTGGGGCCAGAGGGGGTTGAACCCGCCCGGCCCACATGGGCTGGCCCCCACCGGGCGGCCCCATGAATGAACCATGTAACATTCAACACACCAACCCATAATAAATGCCCCCAACCAAAACATTTAGATGCACCCATTTTGAATTGCGGAAGGTATGGGGCGTGCTGATCAATGTGGACCCAACCCCCCCAAACATGCGGGTTTGTTTAATAAAAAACAATAATGTATTAAAATGGGAGGGGCGGGGTTTGACCACCTGACCCCTCCTCAACAAATTGCCTTTATTACCATGCCAAACCGCTTCCTTGTTAAGTCTGCCCATCAAAATTATATAAACCTTCACTTGCATAGTGCGTCGGGAGATAGCGTGGAGGAACTGGGAGCAGGCACAGGAATTCGAGACAATATTTTTTTAATTAATTTTTAATGCAAGTGGAACCATGACTGAGTGAAATTTCCACGAGGGTGAAATTTTTGCAATGTCCAAATTGGATAAATTTTATGTCGATCTTACACCTCTCAGCAACACGAACCCAATGGCGTAATCAATTTCCTGATCTGAGCAACCAAATTGAAGAGGACCTGGAGGAGGGAATCTTTGAGGAATTTAGGGGGAATCTAAAAGATTTCTTGAGCCCCAGATTTTCATTTTCTCAGAATTCAGAAATTTTACAGTTGGTTTTGCACTATTAGATGCCACAAATATGATGGTGCATTCAAATTTTCCATATGCTCATTCTATTTTTCAGCCACTTTTCTAAGTGGAGTGCAGGTGTCAGCATTCATGTGTGAGCAACCATTTCCATGAGATTCGACGCCGTGAGATCGATGGTATAACCAGCTTTAGCAGCTTGACATCCTTTTCTACATATGGCCCCTAGATGTGAGGTATATGCAGCATGTTCATGTACTTCTTTTGCTATGCATTGTGCTGCACAGATCCCTATTTGATGTTTGATGAGGGATCCTGTTTCTTACTTGTTTTCATGATTCCTACTTGATGTGATGCGAAATCATTTATGAGATGTACTTGTTGTAATGATTCATCATGTTCTATTTGAGATCCCTTTGTCATCATGTTGATGGGATACTCATTTTGTCATCATGTGTGTTTGCATTGAAATCCCTTTTATGCCATGTTGGCGGGATGATCATCATGCATGAGTTTTGTGTCATACTGATAGGAGTCCTTTTGACTGAGAGTTCCTGTAGTAGAACATCTCTTGGAGCCACTCTTGCGCGAGGGCATTTTCCTTGTATGATAGCGAAATCACCTCTTATGTACATCATCACTTTTGACAACACTTAATGTAGCAGACTACACCATCTTGACATCGGGGCTCAGAGACGTAGTCCCTCCTGGACAAACTCCATTATCAACGACTTATGATTTCATGTGCTGATTCTTGTCATGTTCTTCTCTTTTACAACATGCACATGTATTCATTTATGTTCTTTTAAATATGCAATCTAACACATCATGAAAGTAAAAGGTCTTGGAAGGGTTCTTTGTCACACCCGGATCCGAATCATCATGTCTCTTGAGGAACTGCCATGGATCGATACACATCATCGTTCCTCGTTCCTACCTCGCCCAATGGTCATGTCTACCTCTTTCGAAGAGTCCTCTTCTCCATTTCCACCACCGACTGCTACTCATGAAGTATGGTCAGAAGGAAATTTGGGTAATATTACCTAAACAATGCCGATTGATATTTCTAACAAACCTGGTGTCATTGAACACGTTCATATCGGGGTATCTTGTTCTCCAAATGAGATCAAGACATATACTTGTCTTTTTCAGGAATTTCGTGATGTGTTTGCGTGGTCTTACAAGGAAATGCCTGGCATTGATCCCAGCATTGTGGTGCATGAAATGCCAATGTATTCGAATGCAAAGCCCGTTCGCCAACGGATTCGTCCGGTGCACCCTAGGAAGGCCACTGCTATTAAGGCTGAAGTCGAAAAGCTTCTCAAAGATGGGTTCATTTATCCCATTCCCCTTATAGACTAGGTGTCCAATATTGTCTCGGTGACTAAAAAACAAGGCACAATCTGTGTTTGTGTGGATTATCGAGATCTTAATCATGCCTATCCTAAAGACAACTATCCTACTCCCTTCATTGTTTAAATCATTGATGAATGTGCCAGGAGCGAGATCTTTTCCTTTATGGACAATTTTTCTGGTTATAACTAGATCAATATCGCACCGAATGAACAAGAGAAGACAACCTTTATCTGCCCATGGGGTACGTTCACGTACAAGAAGCTCCCTTTCGGCCTCAAAAATGCCGGGGCCACATTGTCCAACCTTACTTGGATGACCCTTCTTTCCATTCTCGTAAGCAACGAGATCACCCAAACCACCTTCGGCAGATTTTTCTACGATGCAGACACTATAACATTTGGTTAAATCCACACAAATGTGTTTTTTGCGTGGAATCAGGATGACTCCTCGGCTTCATCATTTCCAAGGATGGGATTCACCTGGATCTGCTAAAAGTCAAGGCCATTGTAAACTTACCCCCTCCATCTTCACTGCACCAACTCCAGAGCCTCCAGGGAAAGGCCAATTTTCTTCATCATTTTATACCCAACTATGCCGGGCTAGCTACAGGATTTACTCAGTTTCTCAAACAAGGAACACCCTTTGCATGGGACGAGATAGCCCAAAAATATTTTGATGATCTTAAGGTTGTCCTCATAAATGCTCCTTTGTTGCATCCACCAGACTATTATCGAGATTACTTCCTTTACCTAGCCGCAACCCCTAGCACCATAGCTATGGTGTTGGTTCAAGATGATGATGAAGGCGATGAACACGTGATCTACTGCCTGAGTCGGAATCTCCTCGACACCAAAACGCATTATGCACATGTCGAGAAGTTAGCTTTGGCCGTTGTATAGGCTGTTCAACATTTTTGGCATTATATTATTTTATGAATGACTACAGTGATTTCTGAATGCAACCCTATGACCTACATCTTGACTCGTCAGTTGCTGGGGGGCAAGTATTCTAAATGGATCATTATCTTGCAAGAATTCGATTTGGTCTTCACTACATCCAAATCTAAGAAGTCACTTGTTTTCACTGAATTGATTTGTTCCCTTCCCTCCAAAGCTCTCCATGCTAGTGTAGATGAATAACTCCCAGATGAGACCCTTTTCCTAATTAGCACCCTTGATCCATGGTATGGTGATATCATCGTGTATCTCCAAACCTCCATGTTTCGGTCCACGTTGACCAAAGATGATTGTCAAAGGATTTGGCATCATTCTCAACCCTACCACATTATTGGTGATACTTTATACTGTGTCGGTGTCAATTCTATTCTTCGCCGATGCCTCACGATTGAGGAAGCTGAAAGAGTTCTCAATGATTGCCACTCCGGGGCATGTCGTGGTCATATGTATGGATATGCTACAACTTAGAAAATCCTTCGTGCTGGTTATTTTTAGCCGTCCATCTTCAAAGATTGCATTCTTGCTGTCCATAAGTGTCATGAATGCCAAATCTACCAACGCAAGATGCACGCCCCACCCACTCACCTACACCCTGTCATTACCGTTGGTCCCTTTTCCAAATGGGGCATTGATTATATGACATGTAACTCTGGTTCGGCTGGGGGGCATGGCTACAGTATCGTTGCTGTAGATTACTTCACCAAATGGGCCGAAGTGATGCCTACATATTTCGCAGATGGTAAGATGATAGCTCAATTCCTTTTTAACCATGTTATTTCTAGGTTCGACATAGCCCAAGCCATTTTCACAGATCATGGCTCCTATTTTAGAGATTACATGATGGCAGAATTGACATCCGCATTGGGCTTGCGCCACGATGGCTCAAACCCATATTTCCCTCAGGCCAACAGCCAATTTGAAGTCGTGAACAAAGTTTTGGTCACCATGCTTCAGCGTACTATTGGGATGCACAAGTCAAATTGTCATCTCATGCTTTTTTCAGCTCTGTGGGCCTACTGAACTTCAACCAAAGACGCCACTAGTTTCACACCATTCCAGCTAGTCTATGGTCTGGAAGCAACATTACCAATGGAATGTGAGATTCCTTCACTTAAGTTAGCTGTTGAACTCCTCTGTGAAACATCACCCCAAGAGGAAAGCCTCTTATATTTAGAATGACTGGGCGAGACTCGCCGTCTTGCTGCCATGGTCATCGAAGCACAAAAGAAATGGGTCAAAACCCATTTCGAATAGTCGGTCTCCCCTCGCGCTTTCTCTGAGGGTGATTTGGTCTTGTTATATGACCAAGCTAATGATAAGCTAGGGGCAGGCAAGTTCGAACCTATGTGGCACAAGCCCTATATTGTAAAACACGTTTTGCAGAAAGGAGCCTATGAACTTATTGATTATGAAGGAAATCATCTCGATAAGCCCCGCAATGGGATTTACCTCAAAAAGTACTATGCTTAGGTCATCTTGCATGGTTACTTATGTAAATTAGTGTGTGATTCATTTTTGTACAACGTGGTTTTGTGTGATAAGTTTTCAAACAACCTTCCTTTTTTACTATGCTTTTCTTACTTTACAGATGTCTGTGGCTCCTCATGTTGGTTTTGCCAATGGTTCTTGCAAAAGTACCTGGAACCTATCATCTACGACATGGGCTATCTATAACCCTAATGGTGAGTTGATTGACCTTCAAGGTATCTGCCTAGGTCGTACAACCAACAACATTGCTGAGTACAGTGCAGTCATCGAACTGTTATCAGAAGCCATCGCTTTGGGCATCAGAGAATTGGTTGTCAACCTGGATTCACAGCTTGTCGTCCTTCAACTCAACGGGCAATATTCCGTCAGGAACCCTCAAATTTTATGAATGTATCTTCGTATCCATCTGTTGGAAAGACATTTTGATTATATTACATATCATCATATTCCTAGACGCATGAATACATTAACAGATGCATTAGCTAATTATGTGTTGGATAGACATTTGCGAAACATGTAAAAGATAAGACAAACCATTTGTACCATAATAAACAGGAAAATACAACATATATATATATATATATATATATATATGTGAGAATGTTTGATACATCAAAACCCCCAAAAATAATATGTATGTCCATAATAACATCGGCGACTCATAGGCCTCATACATCCATGGCACATAGGCCTAAAAAATATGTAAATACTGGACCTAGGAACTACTCAACATGGTGGTCATGATAGCACGAGACAACTCGTACGATGCGACTCAGCAATCAGCAGATCCGATCTGAGACTCCCACTATGTGCCTCTGGTACCGCCGAGGCATGTGTCCTATCCGAGCATACTCAGGGATACCATGAGTCAACCCCTCTAGATTGCTCACAATCTCCTCCTCATTATTGCTCCCTTCCTGATAAGGGGTGAAAACATCAATAGGATGGGGGTAGCACCTGGCTATCAGGGACATCCCTGCTAGCCCCTCTGGCCCAACATCTGCATACATGAGAGAAATGTTATAAGCATGCATATACCAAAAACAATTTAAAAAATATCAAAATCAAAAATTTGATTTGGTTTTTACCTTCGTCATCAAAGTCCTTTATGGCAAGGGCATATCCAGATCTCCATGGAAATCAGTGTCACTCTACGGCCAGTCCTCCATGAATATTTTCTGTCGTCATAGCCATGAAAATAATGCTGGTTGGTAGGACATCTGTTGACCCCCAGTGATCCTAGGCATCAAACGACTCTAGCGAGCCATTCGCGGATCGCATGGTGCAGGAGGATCAACCTCAGTCAACTGATACTGGAACAATGACACTCATTCCAGGAAAAAGGTCACAAGTACTGATCCGAAGCCAAATTGCTTCAGATTTCCTGCCTTGGCCTTGGACAACTGGCGCTTGATGTTCATCTTCATGGCCTCTACCTAGTTGAAGATCGTAGGAGCTATGTAGTTGATAGCGTAAAGGAACTTCAACTTGTTAGTCTCATGTTCTTCCTGGGACCCTGCCACTTTGTTGATGGTCAACAGAAGCACCCTCAGTGTCAAATCCCACACACTGGAAATCTCGATCTTCCCACTTTTTGATTTCAGGGCCTCAGGACAATTCTCGGCAAGCAGGGAAGATATGCTTGCCCTGATCGAACGTGACCCATAAAAGTTCACTGGCTCACCTCTACAGGACAACCCAATGATGAAGTAGATATCTGAAGTTTTCAACTCCAGCTCCTGGTCCCCAATGACAAAAATCTCACGATTGGCGTCCTAAAGTCTTATCAAGTACCGAAACAATTCGAGCTGGGCCCGCATCCCTGGTGTAAGGAAAAATTTGAGGAGCCTGTAAGCCCTCAAAGCCTCCAGGAAATTTGGATCATTCATTGCTTGGGTGTCCACATATTCATGTTCCCTTTCCTTCCAATCCACCATTTTCGACAATTTCTCTCCTGCAAAGGTCATTTATTTAAGTTAGTGATTGATTTTGGCACATAAAATCCAAATTTCAACGGTCAGTTCTTGAGAAAAATTGATTTTGCACCTTTCACGGTGCTAACGCGCCTATTTTAGAAACAATCATACTGGTTGGCGTGGCCAGGTGTGCAAATCACTCTTGGCCAGCGTGGTCCCATGCCGAGAAATTGCATCAGCTAAGGGCAAATTTTTTTCTCAAAAACCTCCCTAAAAATTTGAAAAAATGACTAAAAACATAAATAAATGGCATGAAAATGGAGTCATGGCTTCAACTGTTACCTGGAATTGATGACTCATCGATTGACCTCCCAGGTCTCGCGCAATCTTCTCCAGAAAAACTAGGGAAAAAGTGGGTAAAAAGTCTTCACTGCAAAGGTAAAATGGTAAATGGTAAAAATATATTTACTTTTTCCCTTTTTATTAATTTTTCATGAAAATATCAGGTTTTGTAAATATTTTTGACCTATTTTGCCTCAAGGACTCGATAATACACTTTTCCTTACTTGTGCAGCGACAGGTGATGGATGTTCGACGATGACGATGAGTCATATTTCAGCTCTTTTCTCAACTTGTTAAACTCATATGAAAAGATTGCCGAGTATTTTTTCCCTTTTTGACTCGTTAAAGATAATAAAAATAGGGGGTCTGCTTTCAGTGCTTTTCCGACCCTTTAAAAACGAAAAGATGGCCGATCCCTTGCCATTTCGAACTCGTTAACGGATGCGAAACGTCGTGCGCCTAGTATAAGTTTACCCCTTTTTCGGGCTGGGAGGCACTATTTATGAAAAAGGTACTCCTTGACTGAAATGGTCAAGCGGTTCTCTCAAGTATTGTTTTCTACCTTTTCGGGCTCGAGAGACACAAATTTATGAAAAGGTACCATGTGGAGTTTTCTTTTACATATCTTTTTCAAACTCTCTAAACATGAAAAAGATACCAAGTTACACCTTTGTCGGACTCATTAAACTATTAAATGACATCATATTCGTCACCATGACGAACACGAGCTTCTCCTTCCTAGGGCTCGTTAAAATTACTTGTTGGAAATAATACTGAGAGGGGGGGTGAATCAGTATTATCAGATCAATCAAACTTTTCAATGCTCAGAAACATATACGCTACTTCAGTTAGGTGAACCAGCGTGTACACGCTACTGTGGTTAAGTAAAACAGCGTATAAGAAGAAAACTCATAATTTAGTTAGCTTATTCTTCAGTTAAGTTCATCAGGACATTATTTACCACATTAACAGTAAGCAGGTGCAGTATAACAGAACAGATCAAAAACCACACACATGAACACCAAGATATAAGGTGGAAACCCAATGTGGGTGAAAACCACCTGCTGCAAGTTGTCTCTATCTTTCTTTAATAAGAAACTTCAGTTTACAATATTTTGTACTGGTGCAACCTTGTACCAGTACGCAGGCTACAACCTGCAGAAGGCTACAACCTTCTCTCGTTCTCCAAACTTCCTTGGAAGGGAGCTCCAACCCCCTTTGCTCTTGTACTAGCCAAGATACTAGTACGTAGGTGCTGGCCTACAATCTTCTTTCTTTCAGGTATCACTTTTCATACATTTTCAGACTGGATATTCCTGAAGCACATCATTCAATCTGTAGAACCCAATTCATTCAACTTTCATAACAGATCCATGAAGCATAGAACAACCAATACTAGAATTATCAAACTTTGAATCACTGAACCACTGAACCCTGTCAATCACCAGATACCAGAACCCAGAGCAGTCTACAGAACTCTGCAATAACAGTCAGATCCAACTGCAAAACCCAAAAATAAGCTTTAAGAGATATACGCTACTTCAATGAGCGAAACCCGCGTGTACACGCGTTTTTACTTAAGCCAACCTGCGTACAGATCTAAAAATAGATTCTCTCAACTTGCAGCTGTACCAGACATCAGTTAGATCCAGAACATAATATTGCGACAGTATGCAGATCTAGAAATACGCATAATCAACCATATCATAATAGAGCATTTCAAACCATTAGATCCCGATTTGTCCTTAGATCTAGTCTTCCATCCGCTGATGTGATTTCTCCTTAGCTCATATCAAGCAACCCGAACCCTGCATATCAGATCTCTTTCTCTCTTAGATATTCAAGCCTTGTCGAAAGATGATTTTGCCTAATGATCTTCTTCTCCTTATATAGCCTTAGGCCTTTCTCAATACCAAGAGCCAAAACCATAGTAACACAATACCATCAACTTTAAAACTAGGGATCGACACGCCCGTCGAGACATAATGGTCCGAAATCATAGGCACAACTTCCAAGGATTAACCACCATGGACCAAAGGAACCTTTCCACATACACGCGCTTTTTCTGAATCGAACTAGCGTGTACACGCGACTTGGGCTTAACGAAACGGCGTGTATGAGCTTCCTTGGCATGCTGTACTGAGATCTGTCTTCTGATTAAGTTGCCATCACCTGTACCAACCTCTGAGTGAGTTGCCATCAAGGACAACACTTAAATCATAATGCCAACAATCTCCCCCTTTGGACTTGATGGCAACCACCACACCAAGTCACTCTCCCCCTTTGACATCAAGGGCAAAGGGCTGTGCTCCCCCTGAGGACATGCTGATACCTCTGCTTGGCTGAGCTGACTCGTGCTCCCCCTGACAGTAGGCCAGATCTGCAAAAGATGTTCTTCAACAAGAACCAAGACTTATACACCATAAGGGACCGTCCTATCACCAAAAGACTCAATACATACATCCATACTCCCTACCAAGAGGGGACATATCAGAAACAACCAATTATATTACAGCATTCATCCCAGGCATAGTGGGGAAACCAACATAGGCCGTTACATGACCTTGACACCATAAAAGAAATATGACAAGAGAGATACATGACATAGAGACAACAGATCTAGACCAAGACTTAGGAAAGGCACCAGCAGCATCTGATAAACATCTTGTTAGATCAGCAACCAGGATTTCTTTCTGAGATCCTTCTCCTGAAACCAACAACCAAAACATCTGAATGCCAACAATGCTTTATGAGACTTTTAAGCTGCTCCCCCTGAACCTGTGCCTGTTGCACTCCCTGAAACTGTGCCTGAAGAATTCTGACATTCCCATTGCTGTTCAGAACTCCAGAGTTTTCCCTTGCTGTTCAGAACTTCAGAGTTTTCCCTTGCTGTTCAGAACTTCATATACGCGATTTTTCCTGTATAAAACAGCGTATGTACGCGGATATACTTTCTGCAACAAGCGTCCAACATATACGCGACTTACCCATCATGAAACCGCGTGTATACGCGCATATCCCTTCCGTAACCTGCGTATACCAACTTTTCTGTAGAACAAACAAACTTCAACAACAGGATGAAGCATCAACTACTCCCAGCTTTTGTCTGAGATATTCAAAAGTTTCCCTGGGCAGTGGTTTTGTGAGAATATCAGCAACTTGCTCCTTAGAAGGAACATACTCCAACTTGACCTTCTGCTCAAGCACTTGTTCCCGAAGAAAATGGTACTTGATTGGTATGTGCTTGGTCTTTGAGTGCATGACTGGATTCTTTGAAATGCTGATTGCACTTGTATTATCGCATAAGATAGAGACAGGTGGAGTGCAAGTGATTTGAAAGTCCTGCAAGGTCTGCATCATCCAAAGAAGTTGTGTGCAACAAAATGCTGCAGCCACATATTCTGCTTCAGCTGTAGATAAGGCAATCGAACTTTGTTTCTTGCTGAACCAAGATACTAATCTGGAACCCATGAAGAAATCACCTCCACTTGTGCTTTTCCTATCATCCACACTTCCAGCCCAATCTGCATCTGTGTAAGCATGAAGAGTGAGATTTGTATTTCTAGGATACCATAAGCCATAGTTTTGGGTCCCTTGAAGATATTTGAAGATTCTTTTGACTGCCTGAAGATGAGTTTCCTTTGGGTTGGCTTGAAATCTTCCAACCATTCCTACTGCATGTGTAATATCTGGTCGAGTACCTGTCAAATAAAGCAAACTCCCAATCATGGATCTATAAGTGGGTTGGTGAACTGCTGCTGATTCATCATTTGCACTGAGGCTGCATCCTGTAACCATGGGTGTACATACTGGCTTTGACTCTTCCATGCCATACTTCTTCAAGATCTGCTTGAGGTATTTGGTTTGAGACAAGAAGATACCTCCTTCATTTTGTTGGATTTGCAATCCAAGAAAATATGTCAATTCTCCAAGAAGTGACATTTCGAATTCTTTCTGCATAACCAAGGCAAAGTTTTGACTCATGGTCTCTTCATTGCTGCCAAAAATAATATCATCTACATAAACAACAAGAATTAGCAATTTGTTATTTTCAACTTTTATATAGAGATTGCTATCTGCTGATCCTTTTGAAAAGCCTTGTTGGTGAAGATATTTGTCCAACCGATAGTACCAAGCCCTTGGAGCTTGTTTGAGTCCATAGAGTGCCTTTTTCAATCTACATACAAGGTTTGGGTCATTCCCAAGAATGAAACCATCTGGCTGCTCAATATATACTTCTTCTTCTAAGTCTCCATTCAGGAAGGCTGATTTCACGTCCATTTGAAATACCTTGAAATTTTGAAAGCTTGAGAGAGCAAGGAACATTCGGATGGCCTCTAGTCTTGCCACAGGAGCAAAGGTCTCTTCAAAATCTATTCCTTCTTGCTGTGCATACCCTTTACAAACAAGTCTGGCCTTGTTTCTAATTACTTCTCCATTTTCATTTAATTTATTCTTGAAGACCCATTTTGTTCCTATTACATTCTTATCTTTTGGTCTAGGAACTAATTCCCAAGTGTTGTTCTTTTCGATTTGCTCAAGTTCTTCATCCATTGCTTTGACCCAACATTCATCTTTGCATGCCTCTTTCACATTTTGTGGTTCAATGGAGGAGAGTAGTGCCAAGTAGCTTGAAGCTTCTGCAAGTGTCCTTCTTGTTTGTACTCCTGCTTCTTTCTGCCCCACAATCTGAGTTTCTGGATGATTCTTTTGGACATATCTGGATGGAGTCTTCTCTTCCGTTCTTGTCTGCTCCTCTGGTTCTTCTTGAGATTCTTCTTCTTCTTGAGGTTCTTCTTCTTCATTATTTCGCCTTTGAGAGTAACCTTCATCTTCTTCAATGTCTTCATGATGAACTTGCCTAGGAATATATCCCTTCTCATCAACCACTATATCAATACTGTCAACAATTCTGCCAAGTCTTTTATTGTAGCACTTGTATGCTTTGCTATGTGGAGAATAACCAAGAAGAATGCCCTCATCTGCTCTAGGTTCAAGTTTGCCAAGTTGCTCATCAGTATTCTTGATATAACATTTGCTCCCAAAGATTTTGAAGTGCTTCACGGAAGGAGTTTTACCACTCCAAAGCTCATGAGGTGTTTGAGTGCTGTTTACTCGGACATTTGTTTTGTTAAGAATAATAACAGCAGCATGTGCAGCTTCACCCCAGAAGGTTGCAGGAGTACCTGATTCATCGAGCATAGCACGAGCCATTTGTTGGATAGTTCTGTTCATTCTTTCCACAACCCCATTTTGCTGAGGAGTTCTAGCTGTAGAGAATTCTCTTCTTATCCCATGTTCATCGCAGAAATCGAAAAATTCATTTGATGTGAACTCCCCACCTCTGTCAGATCTGAGGCACTTAATTTTGTGTCCTGATTCATTTTCAGCCAATGCTTTGAAGGATTTGAATTTTTCGAATGCTTCATCTTTGTGCTTCATAAGCCCTAACCAAACAAACCTTGAGAAATCATCAATGAATAATATCAGATATTCTTCTCCTCGAGGTGTCCTTTTCCTAAATGGACCACATACATCTGTATGGACTAGCTCAAGAGGCAAGCTAGCTGATCCTTCCTTCTCTGGAAAGTTAGTTCTGGTTTGCTTTCCAAACTGACAAGATTTGCATATGGTGTTGTCTGGAATTTTGATATCTGGAAGATCGCGAACTGCCTGATATTTGCATGCTTTCCTTATTTGTGAGAAACTTAGATGTCCCAACCTTCGATGCCATAACCAGTGCTCTTCATCCTTGCTAAGATAGCATTGTTGTTGTCCTTCTTCAAATATGTACAGATTATTTGGAGTTCTTTTGCCCTTGAGAACTGTTTTTCCTGTATCAAGATCACGAACAAGACATCCATTCGATCTAAAAATAACCTCGGTTTTTTGATCACACATCTGGCTGACACTTAGAAGATTATGCTTCAATCCATCAACATATAAAACATTTCCAGCCTTGACCTTTTCTTTCAAAGGAGCAATACCTTTTCCTTTTATAGTTGCAGGAGTATCATTTCCAAAAGAAACTTTCTTTCCCTTTTCTAAAGTAGAATAAGATTCAAGTTTTTCTTTATCACCTGTCATATGTTTCGAACATCCACTGTCAATGTACCATAGATTTTCCTGTCCTTCTGCATAAAATGCTATCCCACATCTTTCTGTTTGAGGTTCCTTTATTCTCCATGTTTTGGTGCTTGTGGCTTGTTCCTTTTTCTCCTGAAACCTGCTCCTGCATTCAGAGTCTTTATGACCAAAATTATTGCAAATAGAACATTCAACTTCATTTTCAAGAACTGAAAAGTTGTTATAGGTCCTTTTTGTAATCCCTGTCATACTTCTTTGTTTTTGAGCTTCCCTAGTCATGATTGTTTTATATGCAACACATTGAGCTGCTCTGTGACCAAAGTTGTGGCAAGAAAAGCATTGTCCATTGAAGAAGCTTCTGCGGTTATTGAATCTACCAGCCAACTGATTGTAATTTCTATTTTCATCTATTCTTGAGCCAAACTGAGAAGATTTTACCTGTGGTTGGTTGTAGCTTTTGTTCATCCTTAAGGAGGATTGTCCCTGATAGTTTCTGTTTGTAATTCGTCCCTGCTTTACCTGATTATCTTCATTGTTCTTCCGCTCATTTCTTCTTGCTGCATCAAGATAACTTTTTGAGGTGGATGCTTGAGAGGTTTCTCCATTATAGCCCAAACCTGTCTTGTTTAGAGGAGACCGCTGCACACTGATAATCTCATCCAAAGTTTCAGATCCTTTGACAAATTTAAGATTAATAGCTTTTGTTTTCTCAATTTCTTTTCTGAGACCAACAATTTCACCTTCTAGTTTTTCAAGATGTTTTTCCTTTTCATCAATCTGAAATTGCAAAGTATCAATGATCACATTCTTTTCTTCTATGCCTCTCTTGAGTCTAGTGATTTCATTATAGAGATTATCCACATCTACAGCATCCTCATAATCATCATCTTCAAATGCCATTAACAGCTTATATTTATTACCTTGTTCATCTTCATCACTGTTTGATAAGCCATCACTATCTTCATGGGTGTAGTAGCTTTTCTTATTTGCACTTTGTTTCTTGTTCCATCTAGCAGGTTCTTTTCCTTTATCCTTATAAGGACATTTTGCAGCATAATGACCTACTCTCCCACAAGCAAAGCATTTGAAAGGTAGCTTACCTCTGAACCTTCCAGAACCCCTTTGAAGATTTCTGACAAAATTTGATTCTTCTTCCTCTTCTTCTGGAACATGGCTTGCTTCATAGTAATCTTCTTTTCCTGATGCCTTAAAAGCAGCTTCCCTTCTGTCAGATGGACCTCCCTTTCTCATTTCATAAGCGGTTAGAATTCCATGTAGCTGAGACATAGTGAGAACACGGAGATTTTCTTTTTCTTCTATTGCAGATACTTTAGATTCAAACTTGGGGGATAATGATCTTAGAATCTTTTGAACTACTATAGTTTCTCTTATTTCTTCACCCAAATTTTTCATACAATTAACAATCTCATCTACCCGAAGAAAATAATTAGCCACACTTTCATCATTATACATCTTGAGAGTCTCATATTGAATCCTGAGAGTTTGAAGTTTAGCTTGCTTTACCTGTTCATCTCCTTCATAGCTAGTGATCATTTTGTCCCATATTTCTTTTGCTGATTTGAAGTGCATGACCTTCATGAATTCTGTTTGAGATATACTTCCTAATAGAGTACTGACTGCTTTTGCATTTGTTTCATACTTCTTTTTCTCAGCTGGATCTGTAGGAGTAGCTGAAGGAAAAGCATAGCCTGTTTCTACAATGTTCCAAACTTCTGTACCAAGAGATTGAAGATATGCAGTAACTCTTACCTTCCAATAATTGAAATTTGTCCCATCAAAAATCGGTGGCCTGATTGATGCTTCTTTCTCGTAGCTGCTCATGATGAACGATCTACCTTCAAGCGATCAAGCTTCTCTGAAGGACCTGCTCTGATACCAATTGTTGGAAATAATACTGAGAGGGGGGGTGAATCAGTATTATCAGATCAATCAAACTTTTCAATGCTCAGAAACATATACGCTACTTCAGTTAGGTGAACCAGCGTGTACACACTACTGTGGTTAAGTAAAACAGCGTATAAGAAGAAAACTCATAATTTAGTTAGCTTATTCTTCAGTTAAGTTCATCAGGACATTATTTACCACATTAACAGTAAGCAGGTGCAGTATAACAGAACAGATCAAAAACCACACACATGAACACCAAGATATAAGGTGGAAACCCAATGTGGGTGAAAACCACCTGCTGCAAGTTGTCTCTATCTTTCTTTAATAAGAAACTTCAGTTTACAATATTTTGTACTGGTGCAGCCTTGTACCAGTACGCAGGCTACAACCTGCAGAAGGCTACAACCTTCTCTCGTTCTCCAAACTTCCTTGGAAGGGAGCTCCAACCCCCTTTGCTCTTGTACTAGCCAAGATACTAGTACGTAGGTGCTGGCCTACAATCTTCTTTCTTTCAGGTATCACTTTTCATACATTTTCAGACTGGATATTCCTGAAGCACATCATTCAATCTGTAGAACCCAATTCATTCAACTTTCATAACAGATCCATGAAGCATAGAACAACCAATACTAGAATTATCAAACTTTGAATCACTGAACCACTGAACCCTGTCAATCACCAGATACCAGAACCCAGAGCAGTCTACAGAACTCTGCAATAACAGTCAGATCCAACTGCAAAACCCAAAAATAAGCTTTAAGAGATATACGCTACTTCAATGAGCGAAACCCGCGTGTACACGCGTTTTTACTTAAGCCAACCTGCGTACAGATCTAAAAATAGATTCTCTCAACTTGCAGCTGTACCAGACATCAGTTAGATCCAGAACATAATATTGCGACAGTATGCAGATCTAGAAATACGCATAATCAACCATATCATAATAGAGCATTTCAAACCATTAGATCCCGATTTGTCCTTAGATCTAGTCTTCCATCCGCTGATGTGATTTCTCCTTAGCTCATATCAAGCAACCCGAACCCTGCATATCAGATCTCTTTCTCTCTTAGATATTCAAGCCTTGTCGAAAGATGATTTTGCCTAATGATCTTCTTCTCCTTATATAGCCTTAGGCCTTTCTCAATACCAAGAGCCAAAACCATAGTAACACAATACCATCAACTTTAAAACTAGGGATCGACACGCCCGTCAAGACATAATGGTCCGAAATCATAGGCACAACTTCCAAGGATTAACCACCATGGACCAAAGGAACCTTTCCACATACACGCGCTTTTTCTGAATCGAACTAGCGTGTACACACGACTTGGGCTTAACGAAACGGCGTGTATGAGCTTCCTTGGCATGCTGTACTGAGATCTGTCTTCTGATTAAGTTGCCATCACCTGTACCAACCTCTGAGTGAGTTGCCATCAAGGACAACACTTAAATCATAATGCCAACATTACTAGGTTGGATTCATATGAAGGATGAACTTACAGTGCAAGCATATGCTATTCCCTTCAAGCTTGCAATTTAAAAATTATTGGGGTACTCGCCACAAATCGTGGGGGAAAATTTGGAAATCTATTGAGTCGTGTCGGCATCTTACTCTTGAACATGACACTCTTTGCTTTGTTTCGGGTTGGGATATCCTCCTTTGTATTATTGACCTTCCTGGGTTTGGGCCATTCATTTTTGCCTTCCATTTGATCTCTGCCACGTCATCATGACCACTGATCCTATGGATCCAAAAGCTACCAAACTTCCAATTGTGTCGCCGATATGTTCAAGAGTTATCCTTCTGTAGTTACACTTACCACTGTTTCTCTGTATCATCCAAAATCATTTTTCATCCACTCATCTCGCATCGATGATGTGGGATTCATTATGACCCTCCTTCGACATGGTCACTTTCCGAAGACTTCAACTCATTATCCAGGAAGTTGACCGAGAGACTCTCTTCTAGTACCTTAGAGCTTGCATGCTTCAATGGCAAGTTCTTCGCACTCGATGACAAGTTCACATCATTGGCTTTCGATCGAGTGATTTCACGGGTGCTCGAATTCAAGTCCTGTATTCACATTCCATGAATTGTGCTGATAGTACCTTGAGGACCATTGTCATTATTGGTGGTTTGTCTTACGATTGTTAACAGTTTACATCATGGATTGGAAATCAAGTGAATTTCTAGCATGCTTGACGTCAACACATCTATTTGCATGTTAGAATATATACTTTGATTGGGTTGTGTTGGAGCGCAAGACCCCGGACTCAGATTACAAAAAGTCCAGGTTGCAAAGTGGTGTGACATGGTTATGATGATATGAATGTCTCTTTCAGACGGTTGGATGCGACCAGACCATGAGTTATCATATGTGATCCTTCTCATTATTGGATGGCTGTGACCATACCTTGGTTTCATTATGATCCTCTTTGACGGATGGCTGCGCCCATTCCTAGATCCATTTACATGATCATTCTCTGGATGGCTGCATCCATGCCACGATTCATGTATCATTTGATAGAGATCCCAGTTTATGTAGATGTATCTGTACTTTCTTGCAGGTTTTCCGATGGCAGACTGGTTCCCCGCATTGATTTATAAAGCATTTCATCCCTCACTTCGGCTCAGCCTTCACACTTTAGGGGGTATCTATTACATATAATTTTGTCACTGTCCCTGTACTCCCCATTCCTTAATCCTGGAGGACCTCTATAGTGAACCCTGCATGCTTTTCCTTCATGGAGAAACTCCCATTATGTCCCTCTTCATGAGCAGATCATTTCCCTTTTGCACCATTTCCCCTAAAACTTCTGTTTTTCCCAATTTACAAGACCAACGCTAATGACCTTTGTCTCCCCCGCGCTGATGTGCAAAGATTAACACTATTCCCCACACCGATCGGTGCAACTGAGCTGTGTTCCAGTTGCACTGGTCTTGTTATGGAAAGTTTTTTAAATTAGAGCTGAAGCTTCCATCTCTAGAAGCTACGTAACGGAAGTTTGGTAAATGGTTTGGCCGGATGGGGTCGAGGATGACAGTTTAGGCTCCTTCCCCCTATAATGATGGAACTACCTCAAGGGATAAGTCCTTATCCCATGAGAAGGGGATCCATCTCCCATCCATCTTTCCTATATAAACCTCCCTTCTTCCCAAGCAAAGACTAGTGTTAAGATCAGAGTTAGAGTTTTGGCTGCGTGTGAATATACTACTTTAGACAAGCAAACTATTACTAGTTGGAGCCATCTAGTTGTGTGAGGGAAAAGTGTGTTTGGTTTGGAGTGAAGCCTAAAGGGAAAAGTCTTTAAACTATTGTTATTTTAAGGCATCATGAAGTGCTAACAGAAGTGTGTGGCAACCTGGTCTTATCAGAGGAAGACTGCGACGTCAAGACGAATGGTTGTAATCTCTCTTTGAATATTAATATATGCAACTATCAACTAGTTTCCTACATGTTTTGTAATATTACATATTCATGTCTTGATGCTTCTTGACTCATTAAGTAGGTTGAATTGCAATTTGTCTATTATTATGTTTGTGTGTTGTTGTTGTTTACTTGTTTTAGGAGCTTGAAGAAGGAAGCAAGAGCTTGCTAGAGCGAGCAAGAGAGAACATCATCAAACAAGATAAGCGACCAAGAGGTAGGCCCTCTTGATTGGTTCTAACATAAGGAAATCTTCCATAAAATGTATCTGTTGTGGTTAGACCCATTATTGGGCTAGAGGAATTCGTTCGTGTCCGCACTTATAATTTTGCTTCACCACAAGAACTAGTACATGCTGTAGGAAATCCTGTAGCGGCCTTTTTTGAGCCCAAATTGAGAAAAATCATCATTGAAGCTGGGATTAGGCCCCTACTTGACCTCCAAGCCATCAAAATCATTATACCCCTCTTCCTCCACACCTGTCTCCCATGCCAAAGACCAAGGAAAGATTAGTATTTGCATTTATAAAGCAAAAAGCTTAAAAAAATGAGTTCTTTTATATTTACACATGCACACAACAGTTAGTACTCTCTAGATCAGATTTCATGCTTATATTAATTAAAACATCACATGTGACAAATAGGGTTAAAATAGGGTTATTTTGCAAGCAAAGTGTGTTAATAAGTAAGTAGATGATTTCATGTTACTTTACAAGTATTTTTTCAATCTTTCATTCCTACAAATAGGAAGCATTTATTTTCTCTCATGACAACAAATGAAGGACACATTGTATGCTGCACATATAGTGCTGATACCTCTTAAGTTTGTACGAACCCCGGGTTGATAATTAAATTCGGTAGCCTTGGGAGTTGCAACATTCTTGTTGCAATACCGAGGTTCATCACTTTTTGGCGCCGTTGCCGGGGAGGTGTCAAAGTATGCATTGTTTTCTTCCCTAGTTGATTCATTTCTTTTTACTTTTTGCAAAAACAAAAAAAAATATTTTCATTAGGCATATTTCATTTCAAAAATAGAAAAGTGCATTGCATTAGTGTTTTCATTCAATCATAAAATCAAAAAATTCTCCAACACTAACCCATCCCCCCATTTGATCACGTGGTGCAGTAAGAGCCACATCACCATTTAATCTTGAAGATAGAAGAAGAAGATGGCAAAGAATGTAGAAGAAATGGATGGAGATGATGATAACGAGGAAGATCCTCTCGGAGTTTCCATTCAATATACTGATAGTAGTGTGCACATGAAGAACATCCCTCTATCTATTCTTCCAAAATTTCATGTTCTAAGGTCAGAGGATCTGGAAACCTTTCTCTTTGAATTTGAAATTGTTTGTAGATCTTATGGTTACTTATTAAAAACTCAAAAATAGAGATTGTTTCCAGCAACATTGAAGAATAGGGCTCTTAAATGGTTCATGATTTTAGGGACTAATTCAATAAGATCATGGATTTTGTTTTTCAAGTAGGGCAGGGTAGAAAAAAGAATTAAAAATAAGAGAAAAAATAAAAATCTCAGGTGAAAACCTCCTTTGAGGCGCTTGAGATTGGGTTATTGATTGAAAACCTCCATGAGGTAGTCAATGGGTTGGAAAAAAGAAAAAAAGAGAAAAAAGAAAAGATCTTAGGTGAAAATCTCCTTTGAGCTGCCTAGGCAGACCTACTTGTTGAAAAGCTCATTGAGGTGGCTAGTAGGCCTAGAAGAAAAAAAAAAGGAAAAAAAAAAAATCTTTGCTCCATGTATCTCTCTAATGAATGTAGGTGCTCTCCAACATTTGCAAGCAACAAAAAAAAGTTGGTACCAAAAGAAAAAATTGGTCAAGCCTAGTCAAAAGAAGTCAAATTTTGAATTTCTCCTCCTTTTCTCAAATGCTCCAACAAGGTGAAGGCCATGCCAATCCACCACCCTCATATATTTCCACCATCCACCTATTATTCTCAAGCTTTTCCCATTTAGTTTGCTTGATGTCCAAAATAATACAGGAAGGCTCTGTTTTACTACAGGGAACAAAAATACATAGAGCAGAAATTTATTTTTTCCATAACTTGAAAACCATGCATCCATTTGCCAAGATGTTTCAGGGGCAGGTGCATATGGATGATGGTAACATGCTCAAGCAATTTCAACAAATCCCAGTGCACATTTTGTGAGAAATCAGCCTCCATCACCTACAACCATTTTTGAATTTTCTTGATATCCGTGCATCCATTTAAAAAGATGTTTCATGGGGTGATGCATATGGATGATGGTAACATGCCCAAGAAATTTTAGAAAATTCTAGTGCATGGTTTCCAAGAAATCAACCTCCATCACCTTCAACCATTTTTAGTTTTTCTCGAGATTTGTGCATCCATTGGCAATTTTTTTTTTTAATGGGGAGGTGAATAATGATGATGGAAACATGTTCAAAAAGTATAAGGTCAATCAATACTACCGTTTGGGAGATATGGACAAAACAAGTCTACTACAAGAGGCTGTCGTGAATTACTATAAGATCTCTATAGGAAGTTTTGATTTACTACAGGATCCCTACAGGAAGGTCGAGAAGAAACTACAAGAGGCAATATGATGGAGAAATGGGTAAGATATTATTTAGGGAAGGATGATATAGGTCCCCCAACACTTGCACATCAACATCAACTCAGCAGCAACGTGCATGTCTCTCCAACAACCATCAGGTAGGTACAGTAATGTAATATTCTTGACCTTTTCTCTTGAGCATATTATATTTAGAAATTTGTTGTCAATGCATGAGAGATGAGGTTTTATAAGCTAAGGATGGGTCAACAGTCTCAGCCACCCTCAACTAGTTAATTGCAATTCACTCCTTCACTTATGTAATGTTGAAAAGTCAAAATTTTGAACGGTGATGATTTCAAGGAATGGGGAAAACAGTTAAAATAGGAAATTTTTGCAAAGGCCAAGTCACCACAACACTCCAAGCCCTACATCCAATTCATATCCACTATCTATCCATCATTCATCCATCCCATTTCATAATTTCAAGAACAAACCCTACACTGTCTCACCCTGAAATTTCTTGGAAAAAAAACAAACAGAGCATCCTCTCCATTTTCACAAACCTACATCATTTCTCATCACTCCCATATAGTTAGAAGACCCTAAAGGAAGAAGGAATGACTGCTACAGGAAAACATAATGATGCTACAAGAAGGAAGAAAGGAACAAAAGGTGCTAAAACCAAAAAAGAAAGTGCCTAAGACAGATCTAATAAAAATAGAAAACTCCAAGGCCATTAGGCAATCATCTAGGCCACAAGAGAGAAGAAGAAGGCACAAAATGAAATGAGGCATCCACCATCAAAACAGAACTCAAACTGTAGTGATAAAAAGAGGCTTTCCAAGAGGTCTCTAATCTCTTTCTAGCTTTTGTCCAAGGCTTAAAAGATGTTATAGAAATGGGAGAAAGGCATGGAAGTCAAGTTAAGGGTCTGCCCTAACCTCAGACTATGATTTATGTTCAAAATGGGTTTCCTGTAGTTTTAACAAGGTTTCTTGTAGGTTTCATGTAGTTTTGACAAGAATAACACTACAGGATATCCTAGTTCTTATCTAAAGGCATTTTGAAGGTTTTAGAGGTGTCTAAATGGTGGAAAAAGGTAGCATAAGGTTGATAAGGATGATGAAGACCTTGATAAACTAAAAAATATTCAAGAATCCATCTTTAATAAGGAGAAAAAGGCAAGCTAATGGTTGAAGAAATAGTGAGTTTTATATGCACAAATAGATTTTTGGGCTTGTCCTTGCAGAACTTACAACCAAGATTCTTAAGAAAAAGGACTGAGGAATTCACAAGAGAGAGGCCACCAGGGCCATGAATGAGGCACAATGAGGTCACTAAGTGGCTCAGAGGATGAGCAACACTTTCAGCAGGGGGTATGATGGGCCTCTAAATTAGACACAAATTAAGGCCAATGCCTCTAAATTAAACATAAGTTAAGGCCTATGGCCATCATTCAACACATTAAACCTCTATTTTTGCATTAGATAATATATTTTTAACTTAATATATTCATTAGGAAGGTTTATGAATAATTTCATATTTGTGCCTAATATTATTTATTTTTGTGGAATATTATGAGAATATTGGGCAGATTATGAAGATTTGGAGGAGGAGATATTTTAGGAACTTTCTCCCTACTACAGGAGGATCAATATTAAATAATAAATCAACAAGTTATTATGGAATTATGGCACAAATTGTGGAACTTCAATGATTAAGAAAATCTAGTAATGTGTTCCATGCCATTTAATGCAGATTCCTATTATTGGGAACCGGATCCACTAATCAAGGGATTTTGGTGGGGAAAACTTCCTCTATTAATGGGGAATGATTCGTAATCATTTTGTATAAGTACCAAGTCGAATTTTCCTCTAGGGAGGGATTTTCATTAGTGTTCTTGTGGAGAGAAATCATATTTTTGCAGCTCCATTGTATTTTCTTGCAGGGATGTAATTGTATTGATGAAAATAATGAAGATTGGTGTCATGTTCAGCTTCTAAATCTTGTTCTCCTCTATGGATATTTGAGTTTCCTTGGGATTGGCCATATCAGGAGCCTCAAAGCCCTTTTGTATCATTTTCTTTCCTTCTTTTCACTTCTTATTCACATGCATCTCTTGTTTTTATTTCTTTCTACTTTTGAATTTAGTATTAATAATTTCTTGTTGTAGGATTGGGTTAAATGGTTGATGTAAGTTATTTTGCAGGATCACAAGCATCATTTAATCCTTATAAAAGATTTGGAAGGTTGTAGTAATCATTGAGCTACTTGGATTAGTCTTCTTATTCCCAAATCAAGATTTCTGGAACTCCTTCGTGGCAACTAGCAGTAAATTTATGTTATTTTTTAGAGCATGCTAACAAGCTTCAATCAAGTTGATTCCACTTGTATTAGATCACAAAACATTCTATTTCATAACAAAATTTACCCCATTTCATTTTCACTTGATTAGGTTCCGCCTTTTATAGATTTACTAGCTCATTAATTCTCAAATTTCTTGATTTTTGACCAATAATTTTCTACTATTTTTTAGCATGGGTTAACAGAGGTCTTTTTGAGTGATTCCACTTAGAATGGGGACTTATGACATCGTAGTCAATAATTTTTTTCCCCATCCAATTTGGATTTAATTTTTCTTGGTCATTTGACGAATTATAATTTCGTATAGTAAATCTGTAACATCCTATAGTAAAACGAGGGATCCTTTAGGAGAACTAGGGGATCCTGTAGGAGAACTAGTACATCCTGTAGGAAATCCTATAGCGGCCTTTTTTGAGCTCAAATTGAGAAAATCATAATTGAAGCTGGGATTAGGCCCCTACTTTACCTCCAAGCCATCAAAATCATTGTACCCCTCTTCCTCCACACCTGTCTCCCATGCCAAAGACCAAGGAAAGATTAGCATTTGCATTTATAAAGCAAAAATATTAAAAAAATGAGTTCTTTTATATTTACACATGCACACAAAAATTAGTACTCTCTATATCATATTTCATGCTTAGATTAGTTAAAACATCACATGTGAAAAATAGGTTTCTTTTGCAAGCAAAGTGTGTTAATAAGTAGATAGAGGATTTCATGTTACTTTACGAGCATTTTTCAGTCTTTCATTCCTGCAAATAGGCAACATTTCTTTTCTCTCATGATAGTAAAGGAAGGACACATTGTAGTGCCGATACCTCTTAAGTTTGTATGAACCCCATGTTGATAATTAAAGTCGGTAGCCTTGGGAGTTGCAACATTCTTGTTGCAATACCGAGGCTCATCACTTTTTGGCACCATTACCGGGGAGGTGTCAAAGTATGCATTGTTTTCTTCCCTAGTTGATTCATTTATTTTTATTTTTTGGAAAAACAAAAAAATATTTGCATTACTCATATTTCATTTCAAAAATAGAAAAGTGCATTGTATTAATGTTTTCATTCCATCATAAAAACAAAAAATTCTACAATACCAACCCACCCCCCATTTGATCACGTGGTGCAGTAAGAGCCACATCACCATTTACTCTTGAAGGTAGAAGAAGGAGATGACAAATAATGTAGAAGAAATGGATGGAGATAATGACAATGAGGAAGATCTTCTCGGATTTCCCATTCAAGATACTGATGGTAGTGTGCACATGAAGAACATCCATCCATATTTTCTTCCAAAATTTCATGTTTTAAGGTCATAGGATCCGTAAACCTTTCTCTTTGAATTTGAAATTGTTTGTAGAACTTATGGTTACTTATTAAAAACTCAAAAATTGAGGTTGTTTCTGGAAACATTGAAGGATAGGGCTCTTAAATGGTTCACGATTTTAGGGACTAATTCAATAAGATCATGGAATGATATGCAAAAGATATTTCTAGAAAAATATAAAGACCATGATCTTAAAGAAGAAATATTTAGAATGAATAAAAAAGAGGATGAGAGTCTAGAAGATCTAATAGAGAGGTTCATGTATAATGTTAATAGGGAAAAACTACATCATTTAGGATCTAACACACTAAAAGCTCTATTACTTAGAACAATTAGGGATGAATGGATTAATCTTCTTGATCTCATGAGTAAAGGGGATGTATACCAATTATCATTTGAAGAAATTTGTGAAACATTCAAACACATATCAAGAGGAAGGGCAATAGTAAGTAAATCAACATCAAGATCGGTAAATCAAGATAAACTTGGAAATTTTCTTGATAACTTTAAAATGAAAATTCTTAGCAATCTAAGTGAACAAGTAGAAATGTTAAGAATGCAAGATGAAGAAAAAGAAGATGATGATATTTGTGTTGTCCATGTAGAATCACATATTGTTAAATATTGTCCATCATTACCAAGGTTGAAGGAATTTTACCAAGAGGAAAATGGAGCAATTCAATTCCCAATGCAACTATGTTATGTAGCTCCAAGAGGACCATGGCAACCTATTCAACCTAGTATGATGCAAGTGTTAACACCCAGGTTGTTCCCTTTGACTCCTGAGGGAATACGGCCGGGGTAACCACTAACCAAGCTTTGGATTACAGGTTCTAGCCAACCTGTAATCAGAGAGGGCTCTCTCTTTAAAATTTTTAACTTTGTTCTTGAGGATCTTAGGCTAGTTATGTGATGAGGGTTTGGTTTAAAATTTTGGTTGAGTGATGTCTTCCAATACCTGAGATGAGATCTTCAGACAGTCTTAGTCCATTGGGCAATGGAGTCTGTGGCTGTAGGTTGTTTGAAATGTTGAGTGGGATTGTTTAAACTGCAGGGCCATTTAAATATTCCATGAAACAAACTTGAAATTGTGATGATGAACTATGTTTAGCCAGTGGAAGGCAATCAAGAGTTTTCCACTAAACTGGTGGTGTGAGAATGAGATATATTGCACAGGAGCAGGCTTGAATTCCTGAACAATGATCACTGTGAAAATTACAGTCTGAAGGTGCAGCAATTAAGAATTACACTATCATAACTATAACTGAGGAAAACATTCATAACAGCATAGATTGAGTTCAGGGTATTCCATGAATAATTCCTGAAGCTATTCTTTTTCTTTGCTATCAAAGTGAGAAACATAGAACATGAATGGATGATGAAAGAATGAAATACATAACGAAGAGGTTAAAGAAAACTTATTGTGTCATGAAATATACAGGAATCCTGTAGCATTCTGCAAACACACCACAACGCTTCAAACAACCCAGAACTTTGGAAATTCCATCAGCTCTTTGTATTAAAACTCTGAATAATTACAGCATAAGATCTCTTGAAAAGAAAATCAACAACCCCTGCAAGCTTCTGCGAGGGGGAATATATATAATCGGTTTTACAAAAATATCTGAACCGCTGAGTCATTTGATTAATAAATACGTCTACCGACTTTCAGAAAGCAGATAAGGAAGTTATTGCTGCTCTAAATACAAAAATGAATACTCTTTAATTCTGTCAGGAGTCTTTTTGACCTTTGGAGGCCACTGAGTCGGTTGAGCGTTCTGCATTTAACTCTAAATGAAGTGCTTTTATGGCTCTGTCGTGCTGTAGCGTTCTCGGCCCTGTCACCTGTAGCTGTCAGTGTTGCTTTGGTGGCCGAATCTGCTTTGCTGAGTTGGCTCAGCCCAGTCTTTTCCAGTCATACTGAATGCATCAAATTTTCTGAACATGATGACTTATATTTTGATGAAAAAATTTGATGAAAGCCTGATGTTTACAGTAATAACTGTATCATGCTGGTCCACCACTCCTGTGTAGGCAATTGATGCCTCAAAATTGCACCTAAGGTTTCATCTGCCTCTGTATATTTGTAGTAGTTTGGAGGCACTTCGAACAGATGTCCAATTTCATTCATAATAAAAAACAAATTTTCTACTTTTTCATAAAGGCTCTGCCCAGATGCAGGCCCTGCTTCCTCTGGAGTGCTTGATCCTGCAGTGATCTGATTAGTGGCAAATGTGTTTACCCTTTTTGCATAGTTCTCATGTGATAGTAGCCTTCCTGCGCTGTTCAGTAAGCTGGGAAGGCCTCTGTCATGCAATACTGTGAATTTTTCCACAAACTTATTTACTTCTGTTTGCATGTCCTGACATCTTCTATCCAAGGTCTGCACCAGATTTCTCAATGTGAGGACCCTCTTTATCAGCAGGATGGTTTCAGTTCTATTGGGGATTCCCATTGCTGCTAGTTGAGGACCTGTGCGGTTATTGAGAACATTGATCATTCTGTTGGCTATCTCAGGCATATTGCCTAGAGATGCCCTTGCTCTTTGGACTTCCTTGTGTGCTCTGCTTATGAGCTCCATGTGCTCATGAATAGTCTCTATATACTGCCACTGGTCTGTTATTGATTGGCCAATGTTGGCCCATAAAACTTTCTTGACCTCAGCCACCACCTTGTCAAGGGTGAGCTCTTTCTCCAGCTCCTTTATCTTCTCCTTAAGGGCCTTCACTTCTCTGCCCTTTTCAGCTACACTTTGCTTAGACTTGTCATATTTTTCATTCAGAGTAGCTAATTTCTCTTTGGCTTCATTCAGCTCTGCCATCTGGGCTTCTAGGACTTGAATTTCATTCATCAACTTCTGCATGTCAAGGCTTGGAGCCTGCTCTGATGTTGGTGCTGGTGCCGATGTTGATGGCGCTGTCTCCACTGTCTGCCCTGTGGGAGGAGTGACAATTTGAGGGGGATCCTCAAGGTTGATTACTTGCTAAGGGGGCTGAGATGTTTGGCCTCCTTCTTTCTGCTGTAGGGCTGCCTGTAATGCAGCCTCTGTCTCTACCAATTTTCCCTCTGTCTGTACCAGTTTTCCCTCTGTCTGTACCAGTTGCTTGTGGAGTGTTACCAGCATGGCTGCTACATCCTGGTCCTTTCTTTGCTGGGCAACCTCTTCTGTTTGAGGGTGAAGGGTTGCTGGGAGCTTCACCATCTTTTTTAAAGCTGCAATATCTGCATCCCTTTGCTTTAGCAGTGCTTGTATAGCTTTGGGATCCTTGGGGTCATGCCCAAGCTCTATGATTATATCCTCCAAAGACCTGATCCTGTTGTCTTTGGCCTGAGAGGATGCCTTCTCCAACTCAAGTTGGGCAGTTGTATTGTTTAGGCTATTTTCCAACTTATGTGCCAAGAAGGTCTTGTCTACAAGTGTTGAATATACCATCTCACCCGTTTGCTTGTGAAGTTCTATCTGGTCCATAGGGTGGATGTCTTTTGCAAGAACCTCAAGTTTGGTTCTTATATAGTCTGCAGCTGATTGTGGCTGCAGCATGGTGGGCATGAAATGAATCATGGTCATTTTCCCCTCTGTCATGTCATAAGCTGCCATAAGCCTCTGCTGGTTGGTAGGGGCCATCTTAAGCAAGTGATTGTAGAGCTGGAGCCTGACTAGCTCATTTCTCTTTTTGATGTCAATGAATTGTTGCTTGATGCCTGTTTCAGCTCTCCTTTGCTGACTTGAGGAGCTGACCTCTCCTCCAAGGGTTCTTTCTTGTTCCTGCTGAAAGGAACTGGCAGATACCTCCATGCTTGGTGGGCCCATACCCAATGATTGCCCAATGGGCATTTCTTCTTCAGAGAGGAGATTTAATCTCTGCCTTTTCTCCCCTTGATTTGTCGATGTGGTGAGGGGAGTCTCCTACTCTCTATCCCTCTTCCTGCTTTTTTCCTCATTTTGTGGAGTTTGGAGCACCGAGGCCTCCACTGTCGTTTCTTGCCTAGGAGGCACAGTTTCTTGAGCCTGCTGCTCTTTGGATTTTGGGGCCTCAGCTGTTTGTTCTTGCTTCTCTTTTTGCTATTCTGCTGTAGGAGGTGGTTGTTCCTGCTCCATCTGCTTTTCTTTACCCTTGCTGGAAGCCTGATGAGTAGTTTTGGCTGCTTGCTGGTGGGCTGTAGAGGATGAGGCAGCTGCTCCAAGTTGCCTTTGATGAGAAGAGGAAACCTGTCCACAAGTTTCCAAGTCAGCTTCTTTCTCAATATTCTTTGCCTGTCTTTGTAGTATTTCCTCTCTAGTATAAGCCTCTTCTAGAGTGCCCTCTTTCCAACTTAACATATTGGCATATTGCTCAATATGAGGCAATCTGATGTGATCATAGGTGGCCATTTTATATTTAACCCTTCTGAGGCTAATGAAATGATTAGGGTCATAGGGTGACCATAGGAAACTGGTTTGCAATCGGAGGGCCTCTAGGATCCTATCTGCTTCCTTCCATCCCTCCTCCCTTTTGTTGTAAAGAAATGGGCCTAGCTGGTTTCTGATTTTGAGCTGTACCTTCTTGTTTTTGCTGTGGAAATGGACTTGGTCTGCATTTCCAAACTGCCTGAAATATTCTAAGGCAAAGAGTCTCATGGGGACATATCTTGGCAGCCTGTAAGGGTTCAACTCACAGCCATATATTCTGATTACTGTGTGGTGTTGGTAAAAGTACCAATCACCAATGCTGTAGGCCTTTGAGAGCTGGAGTATCCTTTGCATCTCATCTGTCAATCTTGGAGGAGGAACACCCAATAACAAGGTCATAGCTGGATGGATAAATAGGTCTATGAATTCACAGTAGCTGTATGGTGAAAAGGAGATGTGATGAAAGACTGAAGTCCAAAATACCACTGACCTTGGGTTTCCCTGAGCATCAAACTTCTTGAGAGGAATAGGGAAAGCATCAAGTTGAGAATAAGAATAAGTGATAGGTGTATGAAGTGTATCTAAACACCTTTTCCCTTTCTAGATTCATAAATTGTTCATGAATCTTGTTGGCAATGTATACAACATAATCATAGTGCGCAGCAGGAGGCATCCCAGGGGAAAATATGGACAGCATAGCCATAATGGTATCATCAACATCCTCACATGACCTGTACCCCAGGACATAACTGATCAAATCCACCAGCATTTTTCCCAAGTCATTGAGATATTGATTCCCTATAGGAGGGGTTCTGACAGCTTCAGAGCTTGGTTGAACGAACAGCTGATTAATCTTGATGATCTGGGCACTGGACAGCTTGCCCCCTTTCTTTAGCAAGTCCATCATAGAGAGAGGAGTTAGAGGCTTTGCAGTGTGAAAGTGCAGCATCTCATTTATGGCCTCAGGGGTGATATGGAACAGAACTGATCCTGAGGGGCTGAGAACAGCTCTTTGACATGGGTCATAGTTGGAACAACATCGATGGATCAAGTCTGGAAGGACATTGACTTGAGGAAGGTTAAAAATGGGTAAATTGGAATCCCAAATTCCTAGGATATCAGCTCCACTGAGGTGTTGGGCCTTCAACTCATTTAGCATATGAATGTTAAACTTGGAATTCATTGAGACTGACTCAGTCATCTGGTAATCTTTATCACCCAAGGCTTTCCATTCTAATTCTCTGTGAGGGGCATTCAAAGGTGGAATGTTCAGTGCCACTGGTGTTTCCATGGTTAAATAGTACTCTGAATTGTACTAAGACTTGTTTTACTGGACAGAGCAACTCAGAGGGGTACTTTTGCAAAAGTAAGGCAAATTGCAGGGAAAAACAGGGTAAATTGCGGTGAGAACAATTGAAATGCTCCCCAAGGGAGTTGAAAGAGTAAATGTCGGGCCTAGTAAGACTGTTTTCACGGTGAATTAGTGCAGCAAGGTTTAAGTCCACGAATGCGCGAACTAACTGTTAATTGGTGGAAACCTGGCTAAATGTGGGCTCTGCAGGTGAATTTCGACCCAACAATTGAAAATAAACGCTGGTCACCAGGGATTTGCCGGTAATTACACTGTTTGTTACTCTTCTTACGCTAGCTTTGGAGAATTATGCACAAACCAGGCGCGGAGGGGAAACTCGGATAAATACCTGGTAAAACTTTGGCAATGGTGACCAATGCAGGCGGATTTGCAGGCGCCCACGGTCTTTAAGTCGAATTTTGCAGGTTGGCGGCGAAATGGTCGTAATATGCATGCAGGAGAGCAAAACAGTTCTTATGGTAAAAGTGACAAAAACCGTGAATTTTGGCGAAAATATGGACTTTTTGGGTTATTGGCGCTTTTTTGGATGACGTCATCGGGTGGGGTCGGGTACGGAAGGGTGACGTGGCGGCCTGTGAGTGGTCCACGGGGACTGGTGAGGTGGCGGACAGGTCGGAGCAGTGGCAGGCCGGGCGCTGATGCGGCGCTGAGTGGCATGACGTGGGCGTGACGTAGCGGCGACGTGGGCAGGCGGTATATGAAGGGTGGTAAGCGGTTCCATCAGACCGCTTATGGTACGGTGGTGGTATTGGTAGGTGGCCTCCCGATAAGATTTGGGAGCGACGCGTGGCAGAGGCCTGACGTCACCCTCTGACACTTTTCGGGAGGTAACGTCTGGTCATCGGGGGCCGCCCGATATGGATATGGGCCGTCGGATGGGAAAGCCCAGATCCGACGGTCGACGGGTCGATAAAACGAAAGGACGATACGACAGCGGGGCGGGGAATATTTTATTGTATTCCTTGAAATGCGCGCCCAGCGGGGACTTTGCAAACCAACGGAAATATGGGTTTTTCAATGTATTTTTGTATTCAAATACGCATTGCAAATAAACTTTGGACAAAGCGGAAGAAATGGGTTTTTTAGTGTTAATTGCAAATGGCGCGGGCTAGGGGTAATAGTGGGTTTTTACAAGGCCTTTTTGCAAGTAAAGTGGGCAAATCTTTTCAAAGGTTTGCAAAGGGAAAAAGGGGTAGGGCTTAGGTTATTAAACTGATCAGAGGTCAATTTAATCCCTGACTTCACACAACCACATGCAACCAGACTTTATTTCTGCATGGCTTTCCAATATTTGAGCATATGGCTATAATGCCAAAGGGGAGGGAATATACATCTCTTGGGGTTTTATACACCATGGTGTTATAGTAATAGGGAAAGAGAAATGTTAACACCCAGGTTGTTCCCTTTGACTCCCAAGGGAATACGGCCGGGGTAACCACTAACCAATCTTTGGATTACCGCTTCTAGCCAAGCTGTAATCAGAGAGGGCTCTCTCTTTAAGATTTGTCTCTGTTTTGTGAAGATTTTAGGCTAGTTATGAGTTCAGGGTTTGGTTTTATGTTTTGGTTGAGGGATGTCTTCTGTACCTAAGGTGGAAACCTTCAGGTAGTTCTAGTCCATTGGGCAATGGAGTCTTTGGCTACTGTTTGTTTGAGAGGTAGTTTGGGATTGCTGAAACTGCAAGGCCTTTTGAATATCTCATGAAACAAACTTAAAATTATAATGATGAAATGTGTTTAACCAGTGAAAAGCAATTAAGAATTTTCCACTAAGCTGGGTTGTGAGAAAGAGATATATTGTAAAGGAGCAGATTTGAATTCCTAAAACAATAATCACTGTGAAAGATACAGTGTAGAGGTGCAACAATTAAGAATTACACCTTTATAACCATAACTGAAGAAAACATTTATAATAGCATAGATTGAATTCAGGGTATTCTATGAATAATTCCTGGAATTAGTAACTGTGAAATCTAGAACATGGATGAGTTATGAGAAAATAACAGAAAGAACATAACGAAAGTTTAAAGGAAACTTATTGAGCCATGAAAACACGTGTTATCACTGAAAATATTTCAAAGGAAAAGGAGAGCAGAAATCTTCATCAAATTCAAGCAAGGCAGCTCCTCAATTAAGCAAGGTATTTTCTTCCAAGTTGTTTTGTCTAAAGAAATTTCAAAGGAGAAAATGTCAAAAGAAAGGAAAATATCATCATCAGTACAACCATCACCAATGTACAAGAATGACAGAAACAAGGCAGCCAGCAGTCAAGAAGAAAGACAGAGCTTTGAGGAGGATAAGGAGAAATTTTGAAACTAGCTACGAATCCACGTTTTCGTAGCGCAGACAGTGTAAAAATCCTGTTTTGCGCTACGAAATCAGTGTTTTCGCAGCGCGCCTGTAGCAGCCTGTTTCAGCTGAAGAAACTATGTTTTCTGCTTTTACTAGTCAATTTCTAAAAGCTTTCTTGAGCAGCTGAGAACTTAATTTTGCAAACTGAAAGAGGCTTTTCTTCCTAACATTCTGCAATACAAAAACCTCTTTCCGTTTCTTCAAATTCGTTCTGAGGTGGGAGTAATTTATGGTTAAACTTGTGCTACGAAACTGCAGAAAGTCAAGCTTTGTCTACTGGTTTTAGTAGTGTTTTTCAAAATCAGTTTCTGGTCACATGAAAGGCTATCTTGGAATTCTGAAGGAGTTTTCTCTTCATAACATGTCCAGCTACAATAACCTATCTCACTTTATTCGTATGTGTTTTCAGTTGGGAGATAAGAAGCTTTCATTGAGACCCTAATTTCAGAAAACGGATTTTTCCCTGTTTGCCATGTGTTTTTCAAGGACAGGTTCTGGACAGCTGGAGAAATATTTTAAAAAACCAGGAGAGGTTTTTGTTCTAGAAATCATGGGCTACAAAAACCTCCTTCAGTTTCGTAAAATGTGTCATGGATGAAGAGATAAAGGCTCTGCAATTTTCAAGGATCTAACCCTAAAAACAGGGAAACATGTTCCCTAAATTCTAGGGTTTCTCATCAGCAGTTGGGTGACCACGTGGGAGGCTTCATCAAATTCGACCTCATGGAGTATTAGGTGTCAAAGAATGCTTTAAATTTTTAGATAAGTTTGTTGTAATCATAATAAGGAGTTACACTCCTAGTTGTATTAGGTCTCTAGGACTACTAGTTAGGTGTCAAATACATTTAATGTTTTGTTTTATGGTTAGAATAGGTGTCACTGATGGAAAATTCGAATTCTCTTGAGGAGGGATGATGGAATCCTAATTGTAAATGCTTTATATAGAGCAAGAGGTCGAATTAGCAAAGGGTTGGAGACTTTTTGGCTCAATTGCTGCTCTATGTGCAGACTGTGTATATTTTTAACCTAATGCAGAATTTCTACTTAGACAACTCAAGATTCATGAAGAGTTCTTGTATGTTCTTGTTTTGATGGCATCTTCCAATACTTACATTGCAGTGAGGTTTACTTATGATACTCAGAATTCATCAATGATGCTCTGACTTCCTTCATAGATAAACTAATTGTGTTTCACTGTTTTATATTTGCATTTCTGCACTTGAACTCTATAATGCCTTGACTTCCATGCTAGGTAGAATGTTTTGGCTTCACTACTCAGGATTCAAAGAGGGTTTTTAATGTCCTATTGTCTCATGGCTTTCCTCTTTCACTTACTTGCAGTGGTATGAATACATGTTACTTAGAATTCATCAATGATGCTCTATCTTCCTTCATGTATTTATAAACTGTGTTTCCTTGCATTGTATCTTTGTTTTGTTGATGTATAAAAACTCTCTATGCCCTGAATTCATGTTAAAGCTGATCTTGCTGTGGTACTGAACATACTTTGACTCCATAGCCCAATGGTAGCCAACCTTCATCTTTCAACCTATAAACATATACAATCACAAACTATAGAGTTAGCCATCTATCTTATTCTTTAATCAAAATCTTTAACCCTTTGAGAGAGCCCTCTCAGGCTGAGGAGGCTAAGCCTCAGCCAAAAGTTTGGTTTGAAATAGTTACTCAAAGTCTTCCTGATCAACAGCCTATCAGGGGCATGATTTTGTGATAACAACACGCAGGAATCCTGTAGCACTCAGCAATCGCATTACAACCTCTCGAACAACACAGACTTTGGAAATTCCATCAGCCTTTGTATTAAACTCTGAAAATTTACAGCAATAGAACTCTTGAAGAGAAATCAACAACAACCCCTGCAAGCTTATGCGAGGGGGAAATATATACAAACGATGATACAAAATATCTGAGGCGTTGAGTCATCTGAGAAATAAATACATTCACCAACTTGTACAGAAAGCAGATAAGAAGTTACTACAGCTTTGAATACAACATAAATGCTCTTTAATGCTGTCAGAAAACTTCTTGACCTTTGGAGGCCATCGAGTCGGTTGAACGCTCTGTTATAAATGATGAATGACGTGTCTTTGTAGCTCTGTCATCCTGTAGCTTTTCGGCCCTGCCACCTGTGACTATCACTGCTGCTTTGGTGGCCGAATAGTTTTGCTGAGTTGGCTCAGCCCATCGTTCTCCATGCATGCTGATTTTCTCAAAATTTTCCTGTGCATGACAACTTATATTTTTTGATGAAAAACTTAGTGAATGGCTTCTTGTCTATAATATCATCTGTATCGCCTTAGTCCACCATTCTTGTGTGGGCAATTGATGTCTCAGAATTGCCTCTAAAGTCTCATCTGCCTCTGTGTATTTGTAGAAGTTTGGAGGCACTTCAAACAGATGTTTAATTTCATTCATTATAAAGAATAAGTTCTCTACCCTGTTGTAGAGACTTTGTCCTGTTGCTGGTCCTGTTTCTTCTGAGGTACTGGGCCTTTCAGTGATCTGATTAGTAGCGAATGTATTGACCCTCTTGGCATAATGCTCATGTGAAAGTAGTCTCCCTGCGCTGTTCAGTAAGCTAGGAAGACCTTTGCCCTGTAGTGCTGTGAACTTGTCCATGAACTTATTTACCTCTGTCTGCATGTCCTGGCTTCTTCTTTCCAGCGTTTGTACCAGGCTTCTCAGTGTAAGGACCCTCTTTATCAGCTGGATGGTCTCAGTTCTGCTTGTGATTCCCATTGTCGCCAGCTGAGCACTTGTTCTATTATTAAGCACATTGATCATTCTGTTGGCAACCTCAGGCATATTGCCTAGAGATGCCCTTGCTCTCTGGATTTCCCTCTGTGCTTTCCCTATGAGCTCTATCTGCTCATGAATGGTTTCAATGTATTGCCATTGATCAGTGATTGATTGGCCAATGTTGGCCCATAAAACTGTCTTAAGCTCAGCTGTCACTTTGTCAAGTGTGAGCTCCTTCTCCAACTCCTTTATCTTATCCTTAAGGGCCTTTATTTCCCTGCCCTTTTCTGCTACAGTCTGCTTGGATTTATCATATCTTTCATTGAGCTTGGCTAGACTCTCTCTGGCCTCATTTAGCTCTACCATTTGGGCTTCCAGGGCTTGGATTTCATTCTTGAGCTTCTGCATATCCAGGCTTGGAGCCTGCTCTGTTGTTGGTGCAGTTGTTGATGTAGATGGTGCTGTATGTTCAGTAGGAGGAGCTGTAGTCTTAGGAGGTTCCTCCAGGTTAATTATTTCTGGAGGAGGCTGAGATGTTTGTCCTCCTTCTTTTTGTTGTAATGCTGCCTGCAGTGCAGCCTGTGCAGCCGCTGTTTCTTCCAATTTTTCTTGTGTTTGGATCAGCTGTTTGTATAGGGACACCAGCATAGCTGATGCATCTTGGTCATGTCTCAGCTGGGCAACTTCTCCAGTTTGTGGGTGAATGGTTGCTGGGACTTTCACCATTTTTATTAATGCTGCCAAATCTACATCTCTTAACTTCAATAATGCTTGCACAGCCTTGATGTCCTTGGGATCATGCCCAAGTTCTATGATTATCTCCTCCAAGGCTTTGATTCTGTTGTCCTTTGCTTGAGAGGATGCTCTCTCCAACTCAAGTTGGGCAGCGGTATTATTTAGGCTATTTTCTAGCTTGTAGCTCTCCAATGTTTTATCTGCCAAGGAGGCATACACCATCTCACCCGTTTGCTTATGCAATTCGATTTTGTCCATTGGGTTGATGTCCTTGGCAAGGACCTCAAGGTTGGTCCTTATGTAATCTGCAGATGACTGCGGCTGCAACACTGCTGGCATAAAATGATTCATGATCATCTTGCCCTCCTGGACATCAAATGCAGACATTAGTCTTTGCTGGTTAGTGGGAGCCATTTTCAACAAATGATTATATAGCTGTACTCTTATGGGCTCATTCCTCTTCTTTATGTCAATGAAATGCTGCTTGATGCCCACTTAAGCTCCTCTTTGCTGGCTTGAGGAGCTGACTTCTCCTCCCACTGTCCTCTCTTGTTCCTGCTGGAAGGAACTTGCAGATGCCTCCATGCTAGGTGGGCCCATGCCCAAAGATTGCCCTATTGGCATTTCTTCCTCAGAAAAGGGATTAATTCTGTGTCTTTTCTCCCCATGAGTTGTTGATGTTGTGAGGGGAGTCTCTCTGTCCCTCTTTCTGCTTATGTCTTCTTTTTGTGGGGTTTAGAGGACTGAGGCCTCCACTGTTGTCTCCTGCCTAGGAGGCAGAGTGTCCTGAGCTTGCTGCCCGGTGGATTCTGGGGCCTGTGATGTTTGCTCTTGTTGCACTGGCTGTTCTTTTTCTTGCTGCCCCCCTTGTTGCTGTTGTACCTCTTGTTGTTGCTGCACTTCCTGCTGCTGTACCTCTTCATGCTGCATTTCTTCATGAGGTGGCTGCTCTGGTTCCATCTCTTTCTCTTTGCCTTTGCTAGAGATTTGATCAGTAGCTTTGGCTGTTTGCTGCTGTGCTGTGGAGGATGAGGCAGCTGCTCCCACTTGTGTGCCTGTAAGAGAAAATACTTGTGCACAAAGCTCTAAGTCAGCCATCTTTTGAAGACTTTTAACTTCTCTTTGATTTAATTCTTCTTGTGTGACAGCTTCCTCTAAGGTGCCTCTCCTCCACTTAATTTGATTTGCATACTTTTCTATGTGAGGCAACCTTACATGGTCATAACCGGACAGCCTATATTTGACCCTTCTTAAAGTTATGAAGTGATTGGGGTCATAAGGTTTCCAAAGGAAACTGGTCTGTAGGCCAAGGGATTCTAGCATTATGTCTGCTTCTTGCCAACCTTCCTCCCTTTTTTTGTAAATGAAGTGGCCTAATTGGTTTCTTACTTTGAGCTGTGCTTTCTTGCCTTTGCCTGAAAAATGTAGCACATCAGCATTCCCAAACTGCCTGAAATATTCAAGGGCAAATAATCTCATGGGCACATATCTGGGCAATCTGTATGCGGGAAACTCACACCCATATATTCTGATGACTGTGTGGTGTTGGTAATAGTACCAATCCCCAATGCTGTATACCTTGGACAGCTGAAGAATCCTTTGCATCTCATCAGTTAGTCTAGGCGGAGGTGAGCTCATAAGCAGAGACATGGCTGGGTGGATGAAGAGGTCCATAAATTCACAATAAGTATATGGAGAACAAGATCTGCAGTGGAAGGCAGAGGACCAATAAACCACTGACCTAGGATTTCCTTGTGCATCCACTCTCTGCATAGCAAAGTGGAACTTTTCATGTTGATAATACAAAATCAAGTGGTAGATGTAAGAGGTGTATCTGAACACCCTTTCTCTTGCCAAGTTCATTAATTGCTCATGTATTTTGTCAGATATGTAGGTGGCATAGTCATAGCAGATTGGAGACTTGCCAGGGGAAAACATGAGCATCATCACCAGCACAGTTTCATCAACAAACTCAATTGAATTATAACCCAGAATGGGACTGATCATGTCTACAAGGTCCCTGCCCAATTGGTTGAGGTAAACATGAGAAATAGGAGGGTACTTTACAGCGTCAGAGTCAATGTGCAATTGATTTAGTTTGGTGACCTGAGCATCTGTCAATTTAGCTCCTTGCTTTATCAGATCAACCAGTGATAAAGGGACTAATTTCCTCTCAGTTTTGAAGTGCAGCATCTCTCTGATGGCTTCAGGGGTGACATAGAAAACAACTGAGCCTGAAGGGTCAATCACAGCCCTCTGAGTGGCGTCATAGCATTCAGCACAAAGGTGGATTAGGTCAGGAAACTGGTTGACCTGAGGGAGCTTGAAGAGAGGGAGGAAAGAATCCCAAATGCCCAATACATCTGTTCAAGTCTCATGTTTAATCTTCAACTCGTTTAACAAGTGGATGTGGTACTTGCTGTGCATTAGCATTTCTTCTCATATCTGATAATCCAGGTCTGCTAATGGTTGCCATTCCAATTGTCTCTGAGGAGCATTTAAAGGAGCAATGTTCAAGGCTACAGGAGCTACTGGAGCATCCATGGTTACTTTAAAGCTCTGTTTGTATGTGCACTGGTGTTAATGAACAGAACAATACCAAAGGGGTATTTTTGCAATAGAGAGGTGAATTGCAAGAATCAGAGGGCAAAATGGCAATGGCAGCAATTGAAATACTGCACAAGAACTGATAGGGCTAATGCTTGGTCCTTACAACTCTTTTTTCACAGTAAATTAGTGCAGCTCGGGTTTCCCGTTCACGATTGCGCGAACAACATGCAGGTTTTGTGAAAACTCGGGTAAACAAGGCTTAGCAGGTGAATTTTGACCTTACAGTTGTAAATGGAGACTAAGCCGAGAGGATTTGCCGGTAAATTATGTGTTTTTTCAGTGTTTTAAGTTATCCTTGGAGAATTATGGACAAACTTAGGCGCAGGGAGGATAATTCAGATAAATACCTGGTACACTGCGGCAATGGTGACAAATGCAGGTGGGTTTGGCGCGCCAACGGTCTCCAGGTCGAATTCAGCAGGTTGGTGAGAGCTTGGACGTAAAATGCATGCAGAAGAAACAACAGTCGTTTTTGCAAAAAGTGCAAAAAACATGGTTTTTTGGCCAAAATATGGATTTTTTGGAACATTGGCGCCTTTTTTGGATGACGTCAGCATGACGTCATCAGGTGGGGTCAAGGTCGGATGACGTCAGCATGACGTCATCAGGTGACGTGGTGGCTTAAGAGTGGTCCACGGGGATGGTGAGGTGGCGGACAGGTCGGAGCAATGGCGGACGGGGGTGCTGACGCGGCGATGACGTAGCAGTGACGCTGGCATAGCGGGTTAACGGAAACCGGAAGCGGTAAGCGGTTTGATATCGCACCGCCCTCTATACGGAAGCTGAATTGTCAGAGGGGGCTCCGATACGATGTGGGGGTGACGCGTGGCAGAGGCCTGACGTCACCCTCTGACAAATATCGGAAGCTATCTTACGGACGTCGGGGCCGCTCCGATATGCATGTGGGCCGTCGGATGAGAAGGGCCCGATCCGACGGTCGACGGATGGTTAAGCTGCCAGGTCGATACGGAAGGGGGCAGGAATAAAATAATATATTCTTTGGAAATTGCGCCCGGCGGGGACTTTAGAATTTTGGCGGATTTGTATTGTTTTTCAATGTATTTTATGAAAACGCGCCTTTGCGCCAAACTTTGGGTAAAACGGGAAAAAGTGGGTTTTTTCATGTAATTTTGCAAATGAGCGGGTTATGGGTGAAAAAGGGTTTATTTACAAGGTTGTTTAGCAAATGAAGGGGTTAATGGTTTAGATAACTTCTGAAGGGGGAAGAGGGGTAGGGTTTGGGTTCTTAAACTGACCAGATGTCAATTTAATCCCTGATAGTGAACATATGGCTATAATGCCAAGGGGAAGGAATATTTATAGAATGCTTGGGGTTTATACACCATAGTGTTTATAATAATAGGGAAAGGGTAACATAGGGGATTTAGATAATAAGAATTAGGGGTTAATATGCATGTAAGAGGTGAATGAAGAGTGAGATCACTAAGTTTATATAGAAACAACTTTAGTTTAGGGAGTAGATCAAAATGAAAAGAATTTTAGACAAGAAATGTGGCTTTTAAAGGAATAAGAACCAACATAAAGCCTTAAACTCTTTCATGAACTCAACTGATGAAGGGATGTTAGTGATGAATGTGAAAGGGGAGAAAAGGGAGTTAGTCATGCTCCTTTGCTTTGCTACAACATGATGGAGAAGAGGAGCTGCTCTATGCACTGATGTTTGCTTTGTGTTAGACCAGCAAGATTCATTTGAAAGAAATGACATTTCTGCAACCCCATCTGCCTACCCAACTACTTGCCTAGCATTTTTTGTTTCTTCTTGCAGGGTGCACTTAGATTTGCAGACCCTTATTTGCCTTTTCTTTTCTTTTGGCTTTTTCTTTTGATTTTCTATCTAAGGCTGCCCTTATTGCTTCCAAGGTCCCAGATTAAGCAGTTGGGAACCTTCATTCTCTACCTAACTACTGGTCTGCCAAGATTAAACAGTTTGGACAGACTTCTTTCTCTATTCTACAACAAAAATTGAAATATGGCATGATCCAGGTTAAGTTGTTGGACCATCCATCAAAACTTAATCAACATGAAGCTATATACACACATTGTCTCCTTTTGGAAATATGGGATCTTTGCATCACCAAAGCAGAGCATATTTGGAACTTTCTTTGCCAATCATGAAATATGAAACCTATTGGTATAGGTAGCTAACAGGAAACATAGGGAATTAAGTGTAGATAGAGTTAGTAGTTAGTTTTGGAGGGGAATAGGAATGGGAAGTGATAGATACTAAGCTCTTAGGAAACAAACTTAGTTAGGAAGTAGATCAAAATGAAAAGAATTTTACACAAGAAATGTGGCTCTTAATGAAACAAGAATCAACAAAAGACTTTGACTTTCTTTCATGAACATAGGTGGTATTGGGATGTTAGCAAGGAATGTGATGGGGGATAATCAGGAAGTTAGACATGCTTCATTGTATTGCTGTAACACTGCTGAATAAGAAATCTGCACTGGCACCATGTATTTCCTTTGCTTGGGCCGGGGATATGAAAGAAATCATGCTTCTGCAACCCCATCTACCTACTCACTCTATTGCCTAGCATTTTTTGTTACTCCAAGGAGGGTGCACTTAGACTTGCAAACCCTTATGTGCCTTTTCTTTTCCTTTGACTTTTTCTTTTGATTATCTATCTAAGGCTAACCTTATTGCTTCCAAGGCCCCAGATTAAACAGTTGGGAACTTTCATTCTCTACCTAACTACTTTATCTGCCAAGATTGAACTATTTGGACAGATTTCTTTCTCTAACCTACAACACAAAATTGAAACATGGCATGACCCAGCTTAGACTGTTGGATCATCCATTCAAAAGTAGGACAACATCAACCAACTGTAAATATGTGTCTTCCACAGGAATATGAGATCTTTGCATCACCAAAGTAGATCATATTGGCACTTCCCCTGCCAATCATGAAAAATGAAACCTATTGGTATAGGTAGCTAACAGCAAGAACCTAATTCACAATTTCAAGCTTATGCACATCCATCTCAAAGTAATTGGAACACACTCTTTACTTGGAAACATTGGCCATCTCAACCCCAAAACCAATCTTGGCAACAAGGTTGGCAAGAAACTTAGGGGATTCATCCACAATATCCTCAATATTTTCCTCAATATCCTCCATACCCAACTCCATGTTATCCCTACCATTCACCTCCACCACAACCACAACCCCAAACAAATACATTTCAAATACCCACTCCCATTCAACTGCTTGTACCACCATTTCCAAACCCACACATTGAAGTAGCTCATCTCACTTACAATGCTAAGGTACAACACTTACAAACATCTCCTCTTGAGATCAATGGTATTCACCATAGCTCAGGAAGAGTATTGAAAAAAATAGATTATCTTGATATCATTGAAGGACCACATCTAGAAGAAGAAGAAGATTTAAAGGAGAAGACCATAAAATCATGGGCCGCACTTGATGAAGAGAAATCATAAAAATCCTAGATTGAGAGAGCTCCCTCATGCTTACCATCAAATCCTCCATGTATTCAAGAGAACAATCAGCAAAAACATTTGAAGGTCATGGTAGAAGAAGACATGAAGAATGATCCAGATAAGCAATCAAACCAAGGGCATCAAAGTTATATTGAGGTTTGGTTCGAGAAAATCAACAAGTTGGAACAATACTCTCTTCTTCAATCATGCTTGATATCATCAAAGTCAAATAATTTTATCACTCAAATTCAGGTACATGTCAAAGCATACATTTCAAGCCTACACATCAATTTTTCTGTCATCTTGATGTGAACATGGCTCCATTGGAAGTAATCTTATAGTTGAAAGTGATTTTGTTTTTCAAGTAGGGTAGGGTAGAAAAAAATGAGCAATAAGAGAAAAAATAAAAATCTCAGGTGAAAACCTCCTTTGAGGCGCCTGAGATTGGGTCATTGATTGAAAACCTCCATGAGGTGGTCAATGGGTTGGAAAAAAAGAAAAAAAGAGAAAAAAGAAAAGATCTTAGGTGAAAACCTCCTTTGAGCTGCCTAGGTAGACCTACTTGTTGAAAACCTCATTGAGGTGGCTAGTAGGTCTAGAAGAAAAAAATAAGGAAAAAAAATAAAAATCTTCGCTCCATGTATCTCTCTAATGAATGTAGGTGCTCTCCAACATTTGCAAGCAATAAAAACAAGTTGGTACCAAAAGAAAAAATTGGTCAAGCCTAGTCAAAAGAAGTCAAATTTTGACTTTCTCCTCCTTTTCTCAAATGCTCCAACAAGGCGAAGGCCATGCCAATCCACCACCCTCATCTATTTCCACCATCCACCCATAATTCTCAAGCTTTTCCCATTTAGTTTGCTTGATGTCCAAAATAATATAGGAAGGCTCTGTTTTACTACAGGAAACAAAAATACATAGAGCATAAATTTATTTTTTCCATAACTTGAAAACCATGCATCCATTTGCCAAGATGTTTCAGGGGCATATGCATATGGATGATGGTAACATGCTCAAGCAATTTCAGCAAATTCCAGTGCACATTTTTTGAGAAATCGACCTCCATCACCTACAACTATTTTTGAATTTTCTCAATATTCGTGCATCCATTTAAAAAAATGTCTCATTGGGCGATGCATATGGATGATGGTAACATGCCCAAGAAATTTTAGAAAATTCCAATGCAGGGTTTCCAAGAAATCGACCTCTATCACCTTTATCCATTTTTAGTTTTTCTCGAGATTTGTGCATCCATTGGCTAATTTTTTTTATGGGGAGGTGAGTAATGATGATGGAAACATGTTCAGAAAGTATCAGGTTAATCAATACTACTATTTGGGAGATATGGAATATTAGTGACAGTCTTTGCAGCCTTCTTCCAGTGATCAAACATGCTCTTACAAAGTGATTTTAAGGTGTCAAGGTCAAATTTTGTCATTTCAATGAGTCTTCAAGTAAAATTTGGTCACTAGGTATTAGGTCTAGGGTTTGCTTTTACTCCTTTCAAAGTTGTCCAAATGTCAGTCCATGTCACCATTCAGCTAAGTGTACCATCATTTATAGGGTTTTCATCATCATGTCAGGTTCCAATGGGTCATTTTACACCTTGTTCATGCTTCAGTTGCGCCTAGGTAAGGTTCATTTCCCTCTCCTAGGGTTTTGAGGGTAATTTCTCTTGGATGATCAAATCACCAGAAAAACTTGTATCCTGATGTTCATACACCTTCCCCTATCCTTAATGTACCTTATTAAACACTTCCCATCACTGATATCCCTCAAATTCCTCATTTTCGCACAAACCCTAGTTTCTTGCTACAACTTGACAATTTTCTAGGCTAGGCATATGTTTTGCCCTTTTGGACCTCTTCCCTTCACTCAATATTTTAAATTCTACTTTCCCCTACTTCCTAACATCCCTCCCTACTTCCCAAAATTTTCTCAAGAATTTAGAATCCCCTTATCCCCTTCATTTCACTTCATTTTGACAAATCCCCTGTTCCACACATCAGGATAGGTTTTATTCCAATGATGTTTCTGAGCAAGAAAATATGAATTTGGGAAAAATGAGAGAGGTTTTTATCCATAATAGGCCAAGGAAGAAAAACCTCCTTCACTTTTTACACAGGTGTCATTTTTTTAGAGAAATGTCAAAAATATAGTTGCCTGAGGAGAATTGATGCACCTCTGAAGTGACCTTGGGAAAATAAATATTTCTCCTAGCTTGGTTGGCCAAATGAATTTTTTGATGAGTGAAATGATAAACAAACACAAATATATTTCCAATGAGCTATCACGAGCTCAATTTGGAGTTGAGGAAGACCTTCAAAAGTTGATTGCAACAACACTCTACCTTTAAGCAGCCTCATTTTGCACTTTTTGACCAGTCTTGGGAGATTTAATTTTTGAAAGGGAAAATGAACTCCAAACTGAAAAATTCAAGTTGGGTTGGAAATTAGACTCAATAATATTCCAAAGAGCTATCGTGCACCCAATTTTAACACCGGGAAGGCCCTCAAAACTGGTCTGCAAAAATGTGCGGCGCACCTTGGTAGTGGTGCGACGCATCTGTTCATGAGTGGTCGGCACCTTTAACAAAGAAAAAGTGCGGTTAGGTGCACTGGAGACATGACCATTAGGTGTGGGACCATAGTTAAAACTAAGAGAAAGTGTGGAAGTAGAAATTTTTGGAGCAAAACACAAGTTTTTCTGCTTGATGTGCCGCGCTACTTGGCGCGCTCTTTTGCTAAGGACCTCCTTTTGAGGAAAACTCAGCATTTTTGGATTTTTCATGGAAAAATATGGATTCCCACAAATGGCCAAGAAATTTTGACAGGTTTTGAGCTTCCAGAAAGGTCAAAAACACCTCAAAAATGACCTTTCTGCCACTTTTTGGACACACAGGATGCAATGTTGGGAGAACTCAATTTTGGAGGGGCAAATGGAGGCCAAATCTAGAAATTCTACTTGTTCTAGAAAGTAGACAGGCACACCTTTCCAACAAGCCCACTTGGAGAAAATTTGGTGCACGGAAAGGCCTCCAAAATCAGCTGCAAAAAGGCGTTATGCATAAGGAAATCAGCGCGACGCATAGGTGGAAAATTGACCTTTTTGCCAAAAAACTCTGTTTTTTCGCCTAGTTTTTTCTCAGTTTGACTTTTCTCTCTCTCATAGTCAAAATCATGATGTAATTTGATGTAAATTGATTGAATTTGATGTAAATATGATAAAATTTCACTCATGGAGGTAGATACATCATGAAAAGGTAGTTTTGAACTGAATGAATCAATTTCCTAGATTTTAGAGGCAAGCTGTTCCACTGCCTACTTTTCAGTTCTTAGTTTAGATCTTGTTGGAACAACTCCTAAAATCATGAATTAGACCCCTAAATCCTAGCATGAGTTGTTTTTTGTCTATATCTAGTACTTTTTCAGTCATTTGAAAAGGTTGGACTCTTGTGAATGCTTTTAGCATTATTGTACACTCTTTTCAGCAGTTTGGCTAAGGAATAGACTAGGGTTTGCAGCACTTTATGGGATTCTTATGGCATCTTGATTTGGTATTGTGTTTCCTTCTGTAATTGTAAGTTTACATGTGTTTTATTTATGCCAATCATCTCTCTTTTCTCCTCTTAACTAAATCAAACAAGGATAAAGGTAGAATTCATTGAAGTTGCAGTGCTCTACCTAAGGTTTGTTTAGTTATTTATGTTTTCAATTGTTTGAAGAGGATCCCTGAGACTTTCATGCCCTCTCCAACTCCTCACTAGTCTAAAAGCTCTCCATCCCACTCAATTTGGAGTGCTAAACCATTTTCCTACCTCACCCCATAGTGATTTCTGCAAGACTGTGTCCATTCCCCAGACCCAAATCTGCCTTTCACATTTGAGCTAACAAATCAAAATTAAATTCAATCAAACTCCTCTGTGCATATACCTAGCCTAAAATTAGTTTTTACATCAGTGATCTCAAGCTTCATTTGTCATATTTTCCTGAGATTGACAAGGAGAGAGCCCTCTCTTGACTTGGTAGGGCTAGCTACCAGGTTAAGCGTGGTTTGATGTTACCCTAGACCTGCCTTTCTCAGCCTGAGGTAGATTTAGGCCCTAACATAGAGGCGACTCTGCTGGGGAAGAAAGTGTATTATCATTGTTTTGCTTTGTAGACTACAGAAGGAGCCTGAAGTTAGCCAGGTAGCCTTCGAAACTCTCTTGCTTTGCATTAGTGAAAGTAGATGAATGCTACTTCAATCAATCTCCGGTTTAGTTTATGAAATGAATATCTGGTTTCCTCAACAAAATATAATCAAGTTCAGATCTGATTGTTGATGGTGGACAACGATCAGACACCGCAAGGCTGAAATCATTCACCTGGCGACTCTAAATCAATTTCGAGATTAGATCTAAGGACTCCACTGGAGGATGAACCCGACCAGTAGAAACATGAAAGGACAATATGGAAAGATCAGGTATTCAAGTTGGAATTTCATCCAAGAAATTTTGTTCTTTGTCATAAATTATTTCTTCTCTTTTCTCGAGAATGTCAAGAAGGCTTTGCAAAGTATATTGTATTTGAGAAAAGATCCTCGGCCTGCATTTGATTCCTTCCCTTTGAATATTGTGAATACCAAATATCTGCATGCCTTTGAGCTTGATCAAGACCCTTTTCCTGAATCTTGTGATGACCATCTTCAAACTGATGAGCCTCAAGAGACTAAGACTGATTCTATACTTTCTGTACATACGCCTATACCTTGTAAAATTCCAGATCGATACAAGCCTCTGATTTTACCTCCTATATCCCATGCTTTCCCTAAAAATCGTGACCTATATCTACCAAGATTTGATGGTGAACGTGACAATATCATTGCCGAGAGACATGTATTGAATTTTGAATCTTTTCTCGACTTTTTTGAAGTTGATGAAGAAGATGTCACTATTAGGATTTTTGCTCTTTCTTTGCAAGGCAAAGTCAAGAGTTGGTTCAAAACCTTGTCTGATGCGAGTATCTCAGATTTCCAGTAGTTCATCAAAGTTTTCCTCGACAGGTGGATGATCAGACAAAACCCTTTCTTAATTATAGAAGAGTATAACCAGTTGAAAAGATTGTCAGGGAAGATAGTACAACAGTTTTCTGCCATATTTAACCAAGTTTATTTTTCGATGCCGGTTAATATAAGACCTCCTCTTGGATCCACTCTCTTGCACTACCCAGGTGCTTTTGATCCGGAAATGGAGTTTCAGCTGAGAGAAAGAAACCTTGCAACACTTGAAGAGACGCAGAACAATGTAGTAGATGTAGAGGCTCATTTGCTGATCAGAAGGGAAAAGATGAAGGAAGAAGAGATGAAGAACATAGATCCAGAGGAATCGACATCTTTAGAGGTAAAGATCGACAATTTGGTAAGTGCAGTGGAAGAGATGATGCAAAATATCACTACAAGCAATGATTATGATGTTCAAGACCATGGCTCGCTGATTGAAGAGGAGCAAGTTGCTGAACCAAAACATTTTGTTTCTTATCCCAGTTGTCATAGATTTGATATTGATTGTTTTGTAGATCATCTTGGAGAAGAGAGATCTATTGATATGACATGTATGCTTCATGATGTGTTTTATACTGATGATTTGCCTAAGTTTGATCAGTATGATGATGATGATTATGTTCTCCAAACAGAAGCTAATCTTTCAGAAAAATCAGCAGTTAGTTTGTGGGAGGAGGAAGTTCATTTTCAGCAGCTCGAATACAGTGATTAGCCGTTACATATCAGCCATGGAAGTGAGGAGGAAAGTGAAGAAAATTTTGAAGTAAGTGAAGGATCTTTGCCTTTTTGTTTTTCATCGTTTCAGTTCATCAGAGACAACATTCATGCAATCAGAAATCAACTGTTGACAAGTCTTGATATGGACCATCTTGAGGGCAATGAAAACCTTATTCAAGACATTTCATATCCAGAGTTGCAGCCCTCAAATGCCTTTGATTTTCAAGTTGAAAATGAAGATTTGGAAGCTAGACCATATGATCAAATGATGCAAGATGATTCTGTACCATTTTGTTTTCAATCATTTCAGTTTTTGAAGGGAAAATTGCATAGTATATCTTCAAATGAGCAGCCTTTAGGAAATCATGTAATCTCATTAGAACCAATAGAAAATAGGTTGCAACAATCTTTTCAAAATTTTCACGATCCAATAGCTGATGTGTTGGATGATGTCTGCAGTCAAAGTCCTTTTTCACTAGCTAACTGTGAGATTGAAAAAAGTATTGATACAAACTTGATTCGGTAGTCGGTTTCTTTGTCATTATTAGTAGGAATCTTGTCACAAAGCTCAGATGAAAGTTTGCATTCATGGTACGAGGAGAAGAAAAGTAATCCATTGGATGAGCTAAGTCCCAGTGTGCATGAATTTCGAGATTCTTATGCAGTATTTTTGGAGGCGGATAGAGAATCCATAGTATTCAACGGATTGTTCACAAGTTTTCATGGGAGTTTCCTTTCAGTAGTTCTCTCTTGTTGTTCATAAGCAAGCACTTGCAGAGAATTCAAACAGCAGCCGGAATACTTGGTTGCATTGGTTGTTTCATTTCACTTGATCAGGTGATGAACGAAACTGTTAGAGTAGGTTTTGATGAATAAGCTCTAATTTAAGCATCATTTGTAGTTTGTCGGTTGTGTTTAAGTATCGAGTCAATATTTAGTTGAGTGAGAGTTGGTTTGTGTCGTCAAGTTGTTAGTTTTCAGTCATGCATTTCAGCTTGAGTTTTTGACTCCATTGCCCAATGGATAAGGCACTCGTCTGCTCTCCCAAAGATCTGCCATTCTTGGCACGTCCAAGGAGCTACCATCCCCATTGAAGCCAATGTTAGTGTCAGTCTTTGCAACCCTCCTCCAGTGATCAAAAATTCTCTTACAAAGTGATTTTAAGTTTTCAAGGTCAAAATTTGTCATTTCAGTGAGTCTTCAAGTAAAATTTGGTCACTAGGTATTAGGTCTAGGGTTTGCTTTTACTCCTTTCAAAGTTGTCCAAATGTCGGTCCATGTCACCATTCAGCTGAGTGTACCATTATTCAGAGGGTTTTCATCATCATGTCAGGTTCCAATGGGTCATTTTACACCTTATTCATGCTTCAGTTGCGCCTAGGTAAGGTTCATTTCCCTCTCATAGGGTTTTGAGGGTAATTTCTCTTTGGCTGATCAAATCATCAGCAAAACTTGTATCCTAATATTCATACACCTTCCCCTATCCTTAATTTACCTTATTAAACACTTCCCATCACTGATATCCCTCCAATTCCTCATTTTCGCACAAACCCTAGTTTCTTGCTACAACTTGACAATTTTCTAGGCTAGGCCTA